>OZ038379.1:132005694-133271772 GCA_964036045.1 Eutreptiella sp. 'Long Island Sound 2002'
GTTTTGACCGAGTTTAGCCCCTTCCACCACATGTATGCACCACTTTGTGCCCTTCGCACGTACCTTAGAGCCGTGTGGTGGAGCCACCTAGAGTTGGGAGAGGGGTGTAGATTAGAGGATATATATATATATATATATATATATATATATATATATATATATATATATATACATATATATATATATATATACATATATATATATATATACATATATATATATATACATATATATATATATATACATATATATATATATATACATATATATATATATATACATATATATATATATATATACATATATATATATATATATATACATATATATATATATATACATATATATATATATACATATATATATATATATATATATATATATATATATATATATATATATATATATATATATATATATATATAATATATATATATAATATATATATATATATATATATATATATATATATATATATATATATATATATATATATATATATATATATATATATATATATATATATATATATATATATATATATATATATATATATATATATATATATATATATATATATATATATATATATAATATATATATATATATATATATATATATATATATATATATATATATATATATAATATATATATATATATATATATATATATATATATATATATATATATATATATATATATATATATATATGTATATATATATATATATATATATATATACAGATATATATATATATACATATATATATATATATATTATATATATATATATATATATATATATATATATATATATATATATATATATATATATATATATATATATATATATATATATATATATATATATATATATATATATATATATATATATATATATATATATATATATACATATAGATATATATATATATATACATATATATATATATATATACATATATATATATATATACATATATATATATATATATATATATATATATATATATATATATATATATATATATATATATATATATATATATATATATATATATATATATATATATATATAATATATATATATATATATATATATATATATATATATATATATATATATATATATCGCGGGGGGTACAGTGAAACCCTGGCCGGGGGGCAGCCGGGGCCTACCAGGGCCGCGCCCCCCGCGGCATATGGAGTGGCTGCCCGCGGCGGCGGCTCCCGCGGGGGCTGCGGCAGCGGCGGGCGGTCACAGCGTGGAGCCAGCCCTCCCAACGACGCCGCCAATAAAGGCCAGGTGCGTGCCTGCGACATGCGTGCGAAGTGTCGACACGGTGTTTTGCGGAGTGTCCTGCGTAGTGTAGAGAGAGGACGGGGCAGGGCGGAGAGGGAGGGGCCAGGCGTGTGCCTGCGACATGCATGCGACATGCCAACAAAGTGTCCTGCGAAGTGTACTGCGGAGTGTGGAGGAGGAAGAGGGCAGGGGAGGGGGGGGGGAATGGGCGGGAGAAGAGGGCCGCAGGCTGCGGGCCGGTGCGGACGGAACCATGGCGCCAGGGAGCGCCAAGGTGGAGGGGGAGTTGGAGGGGTGCCTCGCGAATTGCTCTGCGAAGTGTAATCAGGGAGGGTGAAGAGAGGACGGGGACAGGGACACCGAGGGCCAGTGACCAAGGGACCTAGGAGGCACGAGAGGACGAGGGAGGGCGAGCAGACGGGGGGCAGGACGGGGCCAAGGAGCCAGGGCAGAGAGAGAGGGCGAAGAGGGAGCGCTGCCACGCGAATTGCTCCGCATTGTGCTCGTGCTGGCCGGAGGGCAGAGGGGCAGAGAAAGCAGGGCAGGGCAGGTGCCGCGACGGCACAAAAGAGCGAGCGTGGGGCGGAAGCTCAAAGGTGCCCCACCACCGAGCGAGCCGCCCGCAATGCGCAGTGGCAATGGACAAGGAGGGGAGCCGCGGCGCGTTGCCGCGAAGAGGTCCGCCCCACGTAGAGTCACACGACGAGGGCCAGGTGCGTGCCTGCGACGTGCATGCAACTGCGTGGAGATGAGGGGGGAAAGGGCGGGGCAGGAAGGGAGAGGCAGGAAGCGAACCTGCGACATGCGTGCGACATGCCGACAAAGTGTCCAGCGAGGGGACAACAGGTAAGAATAGGGAGGGGCAAGGGCAGGGGAGGGAGGGGGAGGTAGGGCGGGAGAAGAGGGCCGCGGGCTGCGGTGCAGACAGAACCAGAGAACCAGGGAGCGGCAAGGTGAAGGGGGAGTGAGGGGTGCCTCGCGTGTTGCTCCGCGAAATGCATGCCGGGGGGGTAAAGGGCAGACGAGGGCAGGGACACAGAGGGCCAGGGACCAAGGGACCAGGGAAGGGGGGCAAGTGGGGACGAGGGAGTGTGAGCAGACAGGGGGCAGGACAGGGCCGAGGGGCCAGGACAGAGAGAGGAGGCAAAGGGAGGGCGCTGCCACGCGAAATGCTCCGCAATGTGCTCGCGCTGGCCGGAGGGCGGAGGGGCAGAGAAGGCAGGGCAGGGACGAGGGTGTGCCACGGCGGCATGAAGGGGTGGGCGTGGGGCAGAAGCACAAAGGTGCCCCACTGCCGAGCGAGCCGCCCGCAGTACGCGGGGGCACCGGACAAGGCGGAGCGCAGCGTAGAGACATACCACGAGGGCCAGGTGCGTGCGTGCGACTTGCCTACACGGTGGCCAGCGAGAGGTAGAGGGGACACAGGGCAGGAGAGGGAGGGGGAGGCAAGGCGGGCGAAGAGTGAAGAAGGCCGCAGGGGAGTGCGGAGCGACCAGCGAGCCACAAGCCTGGGGGCCGGGGCGCCGGGGGGAGGCAAGGGGGAGAGGGAAAGGGAGAGGTGTGTGGCGGGGAGGGTACAGCGAAGACGAGGACAAGGAGACAGGGGCACAAAGGGCTGGCCAGAGCAGAGAGAGGGGGCGACGAGGGGGACAGGGGCAAGCGCAGCGTTAGGCGAGCACAGGGGGCGAGGGAGGGAGCAGCGGGAGCAGGGTAGGGGATAGTTGCCAAACGTCGTGCCGTGCGCCGTGCGCGTCCTGCAACCTACTCTGACCTCATCCATGCGTCATGTCATGTCCGTCACGCCTAGGACAGGAAGCAGGAAGCGACACGGGGGGACGGGCACCTGCGGCGCCATCCGTAGGGCCTCCGGTGCAGTGACCCCACCAGTGGCGCAGAGGGGACGCGCACCAGTGGCGCCATCCACTGGACCCCCTGCGCCTGTTGCAGAGCGTGTGACGCAGAGGGGACGGGCACCAGCGGCGCCAACCGGTGGGCCCCCTGCGGCGTAAATTGAACGGTACTGATTAACTAGGTGGCCAGGGGATGCCACAAATGAATCCCCCATCCGCCTCCCCGCGTCTCTGCCATAGGACCTCAGGGGCCTCCATCGCGCTCGGGGGTGGCAGAGGCTCGGGGGACGAGAGCGCCCGGCCGCTTTGTAGCCGCCACTTCCAGCGGACTGATACCACGGCACCGGTATCAGAACGCTCGGAAGTGGATACACAGGCACAGGGAGAGGATGGGAGGTCGGCCCCCCCCGGGCTGTTGGGTGCCGAAACAGGGGCCCACCCCTCGTCCAGGGCGGCGGATGGCGCAAGAAGCCTTCGAGGCGTACGGTAAGTCCTCCCCGCTGCCCGCACTTCATCATCTTCCGAATCCACCCGGGTACGTACTTCCTCCAGTAAGTATGGGCACAGGAGGGAGCAGGCACGGGACACTGAGCACCATGCGGAGACGCGGCGACTACCGCCGAGGGGGCAACAGCGGCTGGTGATCCTGGAGTGCGGGGCCTTTACCATGGAGCAGGGCGGGAAGGCCCAAAGGGAAACCTCCCTCCCCCCCCCGTGGCAGCCAAGTGCCTCGCCCCGTGGTTGTGCTGTGCCTACGACATGCCTGCGACGTGCGTGCAACGGATGGGAGGCGAAAAGGGCGCCCCACCCCCCCCGACCACCACCACCCCCCCGAGGGCGAATGCGGGAAGGGAGGGGGCGAAAAGCGCCCCCCCCCCCCCCCCCGAGGACGGCGCGGCGGGGTGGGGAGGCAGAGGAAGGAGAGTGCGAGACGAGCCACACGACCGTGCCCGTAGAGGGCGCGCTCCGTGCAAGCCCCGGCGGGGGGACCACCGGGGGTGCGGGCGTAGGATAGAAGGGGCGAAGGAGGGAGCCGCGAGGCTAACCCCCCCCCCCCCCTGCAGAGGGACGAAAACCACGCCTCGTGCCTACGACGCGAGGGCAACGGCAGGAAAACGACAAGGCCCCCCCCCCCCACAAGCCTCCGCCCCCCCAAGGGTGGGGGTTGCAGGAAGGGATGGGCGGGCAGCGGCCCCCCCTCACCAGCGGGGGGGGCACCGGGGGAGAGCACGCAGCGTGGACAGGGCAAAGGCAAGGGCCACGCGGCGTGCCTCACACCCCAGCAGGAGGACAAGTGCCGTGCCGCGTGCCAGTGCCGTGCCTGCGACGTGCTTACGCCGGAGGAAGGGCAACAAGGGCGCACCCCCCCCCCCCTCGCCCCCACCTCCCGCACCCACCAAGGACAGAGGCGAGGGCAACGGGGAGATGGCGAGGGGACAAGAGGGATGACGGTAGCGGGCGGCAGACCCCCCCCCGGGGACGCCGCGGCGGGGTGGAGAGACAGAGGGGCGAGACGACCGTGCCCAAGGGGGGCACGTGCCGTGCAAGCCCCCACGGGGGGACCGCCGGGGGTGCAACCGCAGGAAGGGTAGGGTGACGACGGGGGCCACACGGCAACCCCCCCCCCCCCAGCGGAGGGACAAGTTCCGAGCCTCGTGCCTGCGCCGTGCTTCCGACGTGCTTGCGCAAAAGGGAGGACAGCGAGAACCCCCCCCCCCCGCCTCCTTCTCCGACGCCCACCCGCAGAAAGGGCGAGGTCGGCGAGGAGAAAAAAAAAAAACACAAAGCGAGCAACCAAGGACACCAACATGCCGGAGCAGGGACAGGGAGCAGGGGCGGACGGGACAGGGCGGGAGCCAGGGGGCACAGCAAGGGGCCAGGGCCCCTGGGGTTGAAAACAGGGGAGCAGGGACCAACGGGGGGGGGCGGGGTGACAAGGGCCCGCGAACGACGCTGGTGAGGTACCCGACCTCTGGGGTTTGGGGGCCCCCCCGGTGTCCGTATCGGCCCCATCTGAGCGCGAGCAATAAGGTGGGTTACGCCCGGGACCGATGGCCAGCGGCCCGAGGTGGCACCGGCCTGGGGGGGTGGCCAATGGGCCTGACCAGGGGCACTCCCCACGGCACGTACTGCGGTTCGTGTCCTGTGAGGGGCTGCGGGTAGGGCACACCGTCCATCGGGGTAAGCAAGAGACGTGCCTAACCCGCAAGGACTCCCCAGAGACCCACAGTGTACCCGACCCCGGTGTGGGGAAGGGCCGACGTACCTGGTTACGACGCAGGTCCATTTGTACTAAGCGGGTACAAATGGACGGCCCGTACAACAGAGTTACACCCTGACGGGGAGTGCATGCATCGGCCCCCCCGTGGGGAAACTCCCGGGGGGAGGGACCAGAGCCAGCGTCGGGCGCCCCCCCCCCCCCAACCCAAGGGCCAAGGGGCACACCAAGCGAGCACAGTCGGGGGCACAGGAACACGGAGGGGAGAAGGGGCGAGCAAGGGGGGTGCGCAGCTGTGTCGTGCGAAGTGTCGTGCAACCATACGCCAACGGCAAGCGGGACGGGCCATGGAGTCCACCCGTTCTCCCGTGTCCTTAGCTCACACAGCCTTCGTTAGCTAAATGTCGCTATCTGTCCCCACCAATCCCGCGGAGTTGCCAGCCTTCCGGCGACGTGCCCGGCGCCTGGTAGACACAGTGTCTGATCTCGTCAGACACGGGCCGCACACGTACGCGGCGTTCCAGGCGCGCGTGGACGCGGACCGTCCGGCCAGGGACAACGGGTGGGACCACTTCGTCGACGTCTGCTTGCGGCAGATGTTGGCCCGCGATCCCCACCCGTACAACGCGCCCGACGTTCAGGCGCGGTTCGCAGCGGGCACGGTGCCGTTCGGGGTGCACCTGCTCAACCGACTACTCCGATGTCTACAAGATCTCGGGCAGCTCGAGGACGCGCAGCGCGGACGGCCCCCGGTGGGGTTGGCGGGGCAGCCGGGGTATGCGGCGCCGGGTGCGTTTCCGATGCCGCCGCCCCCTGGCCTCGGGCCCATGCCCATCCCGCCCTTTGGGACTCACCACCACCACCAACTTCATCTCCATCACCTACTTCATCACCCCGTCGGGTTCCCCATGATGCAGCATCACCTCCCACACCAACACGTACACCCGGCAGCTGTGCCACAGCCCCCCGTCCATCTTCACCTTCACCACCAACTGGCGGCTGTGCCACAGCACCCTGTCCACCTACACCATCACCATCATCATCACCATCCGGACCGGCATGTGGAGTACCCGCATCCCCTGCCCCAGCAGCACCCAAGACCGCCTCAGCACACGGTGCCGGTGCCGGAACCGGTGCCGGTGCCTGGGCCGGGGCGGAGTGCCCAGCAGCAGGGGGTGTCGCAAGGGGCTATGCCACAGCACCTCGTCCACTTTCACCATCACCGTCACCATCACCATCCGCACCAGCAAGTGGAGTGCCCACATTCCCTGCCCCAGCAGCAATCACTGACGCCTCAGCACACGATGCCGGTGCCGGAATCGGTTCCGGTGCCTGAGCCGGGGTGGGACGCCCAGCAGCAGGGGGTTTCGCAAGGAGCTGGGCCACAGCACCCAGTCCACCTTCACCATCACCATCACCAACATCGTCCACACCAGCATGTGGAGTACCCACATCCCCTACCCCAGCAGCACCCACGGCGGCCTCAGCACACAATGCCGGTGCTAGAGCCGGTACCGGTGCCTGGGCCGGGGCGGAGCGCCCAACAACAGGGGGTGTCGCAAGAGGCTGTGCCAAGGCACCCCGTCCACCCTCACCGTCACCATCACCATCACAGTCCGCACCTGCATGTGGAATGCCCTCGCCCCCCGCCCCAGCGGCACTCACGGCCGATGCCTCAGCACGCCGTGTCGGTGCCGGTACCGGTGCCAGCTCCAGGACCGGGGCGGGGCGCCCAGCAGCAGGGGGTGTCGCAAGGGGAGGCACATGGTGTGCCCCCGGGCGAGGCGAAGAGTATGGGGGCACCTGCGCCGCCCCTGGCAGAGCCTCAACCGGAGGTTCCCGCGGCGGGGTCGCCACCGCGGACGGTCCAGATGCCGGACCCAGCCGTGCCGCGCGAGGCCCCGCCCGTGGTGCCGACGGGCCCGGAGCCAGTGGTGCCGGGTGGGATGCAGGGCGCGGCCCCCGCGGGGAGGACTACGACGGGGGTACAAGCGGGGGAGGATGCGGCGCAGGAGGCGGCAGTGGCTGGCCCGCGAGGCATCAGCGAGCTGCTCGCGCAGGCCCTGGAGGAGTACCGGCGGACGGCCGTGAGGAGTGGGGGAGCCGCGCCGGAAGGGGCTGACGCCGGCGAGCTAATAGCGCAGGCGCTCGCGGCTGTCGCCCCGAGGACGGACGGGGCCAAGGAGACATCGACGGAGGCGGTTTCTTCGGGGGGACAGGACGCGGGGCGGGGTGTGCCGAAGGCGCAAACGCCAGCGGAGGGCGGCGGGGTTGTGGAGCCCAGTGGGGGACGTGCCAAGGGGGAAGGAGTGGAGGAGTGGATGTGGGAGTGGCGGGAGTGGCGCCAGGTGGCACCCGGTGTGCCGTGTCCGGCGGGGCTGGCGTACAGCATGGACCTCCATGCGAGCACCAGCTGGGCCCGGCTGCCCGACAACTTGCGGGCACGGCTGGACGCGGCGGAGGCGGCAAGGGGCGGAGGCGCTGACGAGCGGCCTCTGGCGCCCTTCCCGCCGCGGCCGGACACGCCGCCGGCGGTGGTCGCAGCCGGGGACGGGGCGGAGGGGGGGCAGGAAGCGGAGGAAGTGGAGGACGAGGAGGCATACGGGCCCGGCGAGTCGGCCTTGGCCCTCATGTTTGAGGACGACGCCGGGCCCGACGTCTACGCCGGCATGGACGAGGACCCGGCCAACGAGCCGCTGCGGCCCATGCCCACTGCGGTGCCGCCCCCTCCCCTGGGGAGCTGTGAGCGGCGGCACTGCAGGTACCATGCGGCCGAGGGCGCCCACAGGCACCGCCTCACGGGCACGGGGCAGCGGGGGGCAGAGATGCTGGCGAGCGCCCTGGAGCGCTATGAGCTCCAGCGCCCAGGGCAGGTCGCCCGGGAGATGGCCCTGGCGGCGGCGTCCCCGGGCGACGGCCAGGTCCGCTGTGTCCAACTGGGGGATGCGGCGGTCCTGGGTCATCACCCCGGTGATGTCCGGGCGGCCGAGCCCCAGGAAAGCCTCCCCCTGTCGGTGCGCCTGTCCGTGGTGCGCCTGATGGGCGAGGCAGGGCTGGAGGACGTGCGGCGGGACGAAGGCCTGTACGTGGCCTTGTGGCGGGGTGGGGCTAACGCTTGGCGTCGCGAGCAGGCTGGGCGGCCCCTCACACCCCAGGCGCTGGGGTCCCATGCGCTCCTGGTGGCGTTGCACCCCGAGGGTGCAGAGGTCGTGTTCGGCGCGGACCGCCTGCTGCTGACCGGGGATGGGGCGGTCCTCGTCCCCACCTCCAGCAGCTACCGCCTTGAGAGCCGCGGCGGTGACCTCAAGCTGCTGGTGGTAGTGGGCACGCGCCTCGACGGGAGCGCCGCCCCCCAGGGGTCCGAACGCGCGATCCCGGTGGGAGGAGACGGGGAAGCAGGCCGTGGCGGTGACGAGGTGGGGCAAGAGCAGCCCACGGGGGAGGAGCAGCAGCAGGATCAGCCGGAGGTGGCCAGGGAGGAGGTGGACGTGCAGGCCATTGTGGCGGCGGCCCTGGCGAGGATCTCGGATGCTGCGGGCCCGCCGCCGACGACGGAGGAACTGGAGGAGGAGGACCAGCGCAGGGGGAGTGAGGATGCGCAGGTCGCCATGGAACAGGACGAGGAGCCGGAGTTCAAGGGTGAGGAGGCGCAGGGTGCCGGGGAGCAGGACGAGGAGCTGGTGATCGTGGGGGCGAAGGAAGCGCGTGAGGTGAGCCCCAGGGAGCCGGGGGTGGCGGATAAGGCTGGGCCGAAGACGGGGGAGGAGGAAACCTGCAGGCACTGGGCCAAGGGATGGTGCATGCGGGCAGATGCCTGCCGGTACGCCCACCCCCAGCCGCCGGTGCCGCGGGGAGTACCCCAGGAGTTGCTCCTGATCCTCCAGGCCATGGCCCGTGTGGGGGCTCTCAGCCTGGACCGCAACCGGGACCACGGCAGGGGCCACGGGACGTTGCTGCAAGATGCGGTGGTAAAGGCGCAAGGGGGAGGACTCCCGGCGGTGGTGTATGCGGTGGAGAGTGGGGGCCTGACCGAGTGGGCGGTGGCGTTGCCGTGTGGCATGGCGGCCCTGCTCACTCCGTTCCCGGTGGTCCCGTGGAGGGACATGGTCAGCGTCCAGGAGGCCAACCTGGGATGGGTGTGCACGTGGCACACACATCCTGCCGGCATGGACCCTCGCGAGTGGCAGGCTAAGGCGGTCGTGACGTACCTGTCCTGGTCGTTGCCGGCAGCGCCGGGTGCGTGGGCGCAGTGGTGGGACAGGGCGCTCAGCTGGGCGAGGGATGGCAGTGCTGTGGCGGCCTGCCCTGACCTCCCTCGCGAGCCCGTCTCAGTCCAGCCGTGGACTGTCTCCCTGCATCTCCCCACGGTGGCGGCTCGTCTTGCGACCACGGACCCGGAGGTCTCGCTGCTGGGAGACCGAGAGGGGCCAGGGCTTCGCCTGAGTCAGGGGCTGGAAGTTCGCACCGCCCGCCTCCCCAGCCCTGTGGACGGGGACATCCTGGGGGGACTTCAGTTCACGCGGGCTGGCGGGGCTGACGTGTGGACCGCTGTCCATCGCCAGCTCCCAGACGCGTGGCCCCAGGTGTACCGGCCCCCTGGTCACGAGCGTCTTGTGGGAGTGGAATGGCGCGTGTGGGCCGCCAACGGCCCGTGCCCACCGGTGGTGGTCCTGCCCAGGAGGACCAACCACCCCAGCTGGGAGACCGTGGCGGTCTTGTGGGGATGGGTGGCGGTCCGTGGGGCCGATGGCCACGTCTTCACTGCCCCAAGGGGCACGGTGATCGAGACCGACGGGGGGACGGCGTTGCAGCTCACGGCGGAGCCCCTGACCACGCATGCTGTAGTGGCCGTCCTCCAGTGTGGTGCCAACAAGCCGCAGCCCTGGCGCGATCAGGTCGCAGTGGCTGTCTGGCGGGACCTGCCGGTCCTTAGGGCCGCCGTCTGGTCAGGAGGGGCGGGGCGGCACCTCCCGGGCGCACTCCCCTGGCTGCGGGGCTGCGGAGACGCCTCTCCCCCGCCAGCTGAGTTGCGGGGCGCCCTGGAGCGAGTGTACTCCGAGCCCAGGCACAAATTCCTGGTGGCCGCGGACCATGGGGTGGAGCTCAGCGACGACGTGGTCGCGCTGGCAGCCGACGTGGTGCAGTGCCTGGCCCCCCACGCCATGATGCTCCCGAGGGAGGGGTGGGAAGGCCAGCGGCACGACCAAACCCCGGCTGCCCTCCTCATTGCGAGGTACGTCGAGCTGGGGGGCTCAGAGGCGGTGTACCTCGACCGGTTGGAGACGCCGGACATGCGGCACTGGACGGCCCACCACCTCGTGGCCCCTGACACGCGGTTGGCAGTGGACCCGCTGGACCGGCCTGTGGTGTCGGGGGCCCCGCCCCAATGGCCGCACACGTGGGACATGGCGGTCCGGACGATGCGCATGGCACCCAGGGGCCAGAGGGCGGGATGGCCGGGTGCGGAGCGTCTGCTGGCGGAGGCCCGGGCGGCACAGGTGCAGCAGCCGGCCGGCAACACCAAGGACTGTGGCGTGTGCGCCCTCATGTCCGCCGTCGGTACCCTCCTCAGGGTGCCGAGGCCGGGCAACCTCCTGTCCGCGCTGGACAGGCGGTGGGTGGCGGCGGTGGTCCTCAACAGGGACATGGGGCCCATCGCGCGTCTGCCGTCCCTGGGGGAGCTGCCTGCGGCGGTGTTGGAGGCCCTGCCGGCGCCCCGCGCGCCCTTGGACCTGGCAAACGTCCCGCACAACGTGGGGCTGCCCGGGGCGCGCATGCAACATGCCCTACTGTGTATGGCAGCGGCGTCGGACGGGGGGATGTCCATGCTGGTGACAGTGTCCCTGCAGCACGTGCAGGACGCGATGCAGCAGCAGCGGATGCATGCCCCCCAGCCGTGGGAAGAGAGCGCCAAGCGGTGGCTGAGGGTGGAGAGCGTGTCCTCCACCCATACGGTGGGCATGGCGGATATGGGGCGGCTGGTGGTGTTGGAGGGGGCGGAGTATTGGGCCTGTGTTCAGGTGGAAACGGGGGGACTGGAGTGGGTCGTAGTCACCGCGTGCCGGCTCAGCAGGCAGCAGTCCAGGGGCCCGGCCTGCTACCGGGTGTTCCAGGAGTGCCTCAGTGGGCTGGGGCCGGTGCGCAGGGCGCACAGGTGCACGGCCGAGGACATCCCGCCAGCGCCGGCGGTCTTCGTGGAGGTCACGCGGCCGCCAGTGGTCCAGGGGCAGGACGTCTGGCCCGTAGTCCCGAGCAACATGTGGCAGGCTGAGCATGCAGCTGGCATATGCAGGGCGCTGCAGGGTCACGCGGCGGCCCTCCCCAGGGCCCCGGCGGCGCAGTCTTCCAGCAACAGGCCGGCAGCCTCGCTTGCACTGCTGCATAGCGCGTCGCGGGCGTGGTACTGGGTTGTGGCGGCGTTGGAGCCCCACTCCTCGGCGCTGCGCCTGTACGATCGCGGGCAGGGCACGGTGCTCACGGTCCGCCCCGCCGACCTGGAGGCCCTGCACCTTAGTACACTGAGTGGCGACGGGGGCGACGCGCTGTACCTCCAGGGGACCGTGGCAGGCGCGGCCGCGACACGCTTCCAGCGGCAGAGCGGAGGAGATGCCCTCCGCCTGGTTATGGCGGAGAACATGGGGCCGTGGCTCCGGGCGTTCTCCACTTCCAGGTGGAGGGTCGAGGGCGACCGGGAGAAGTTCGCCGACGCGTGGCGCCGCTGGGTGGATGAGCAGTTTCCCGTGGGGGGAATGCTGCACCTGCCGCAACCACCAAGCGTGCCACCAGTGCGGCCTGCGGCGCCCCCGGCTGCGGCGGCGAAGCAGGCCCCGAAAGCGGCGCCCCAGCCGCCGCCCAAGAGGAGCCCCCCGCCTCAGTATGGCGCCTATGTCAACATTCGGTACGTGCTGCGGCACTTCGGCGGTGACTTGGCCACGGATCAGCGTGGGACAAAGACGATCAACGTCTGCCCCTGGTCTCGGCTGGATGGGGCTGGTCACTGCACATGGAAAGCTGGCACGCACTGCCGGCCTACCCACCTCCACCCCAAGGACCTGCTAGACCACATCCAGCGGGACCATGTGACTGATCCAGCACAACGGGACCAGGCGCTGGCCATGCTGGCTGGCGTTATGCCGGGGGGCCAGGCGGGGCCTTTCGCGTCGGCCCAGGCGGGGTCCAGAGCGCTCACGCTGCCCACGGGTGCCCGCCCTGCGGCGGGGCGCGGGGCGTCGCCGTCGGCAGCACGGTCTCGGGCGATTGGGTCTGCAGCGCGGCGTGGGGCAGTGACTTCTACGGGGAGTACGGCGGCAAGTACGTCCGGCGGGCAGGCTGAGGGGGAGCCCGCCGCATCTGCCGGGTCTCAGCAGGCGACGACATCCTCGGGCGGAGGCCCACGGGGTCAGGGGCCACCTCGCCAGCCACCCGCGCCGGATGCAGGTGGTCCCCCAGAGCCTGCTGGTGGCCCCTCTCCGTCCAGTGATCCGGATCCGGCGGGGGGCCCCGATCCACACGTGCAGCCATGAAGGGGCCCCGCCTCCGACACCAGAGCGGCGGTGTCCTGGAACGTCCAGGGCTCGATGCGGGGGGACGGTGTACCAGTGACCCCAGGTATGCTCGACGGTGAAGCGGTGGCGGCGGGTATCATGAAGGCCGAGGGTGCCATCCTGGGCCTATTCCAGGAGACTGGCCTGCAGGACCCTCAAGGTGTGGTGCACTCCGAGAACCAGTGGCGTCACCATGGGTACCATACATACCCAGGGGTGGATGCCCAGGCGGCGTCGGCGGCGGCGGTGCGCGGCGGGCTCTTGATTGCCCTTCGGGCGGACGTGTTCGCCGCGGAGGAGGTTCGAGACATCGTGGACATCGTGCCGGGCAAGGCCATGGCCCTGGATGTGGTGACCGCAGGTGGCACCCTCACGGTCATCAACGTCCACGGCCCGGGTAGCGGCGGCGACTCCTGGGCGTCTAAGGCGTCCTTCTGGGCTGACGTGGCCATGTACGCGGCGGCCAAGAGCGCGGGTGGCACCAGGGCCGTGCTCCTCGGAGGGGACTTCAACGTGTGGCTGGAGTCCCCGTGGCACCCTACCACGAGGAGGTTCCAAGCCCTGTGGGAACAGTGTGGCTTCCGCAGGGCAGGCCCGGAACGGGAGGAGGACAGGAGGCCCACGAGGGCGGGGCACCGACTGGACTCCTTCCTTCTGAACTCGCCTCTGGTCCCGTGGGCGGCGCGTGAGCGCCCTCACTTGGCGCCGGGGCGGTCTCCAGCGTCGCTGGGGTCGGATCATGGCCCTGTGGTCCTGGACATCCCGCTAGCGGTGGCCGGCAAAGAGAGGGTCACCAGGATGGCCTACTCGCACGCCCAGGGCAGGCTGCACGCCATACGCCCGGACTCCCCGGGGGTTCGTGAGGCGGTGGCGGCAGTACTGCAGAAGGCCTGCGGGGATCAGCGGCTACAGGCGTGGCTCTCATCGGACCAGGACACTGCCACCATGGGCACGTCGGAGGTGCAAGCGGTCTTTGACCTGCTCTACGCCTTCCGTGATGACGTGTCCAGGGTCACGGGAGTGCGCATGCCTTCCGGCGTGGACCCGCAGTACCCACACGGGCAGGCGGAAACGGAGGCGTCGCTGGACCAGGTCCTCTCGGATCAGCAGGCCCTGGCCTGGCGTGCCCATCAGCTGTGGCAACGGGACGCGGCGGCGGCCGGACTCCACTCCCAGGAAGCGACTGCCCTGCTACAGCACCTCCGGCGAGTGGACCCCGACCTGTCCCCCGCCTCGGTTGAGGACCTGCGTGCCGCATTGGACCAACAGCTCCGCCAGCTGGAGACACGCGTGGAGGAGCTGCGGGATGTCCTCAGGAGCAACAGGCGCCGGTCCATCAAGGACTACTGGCGGGGCAGGGTACCGGACCTGCAGCTCCGATGGACGGCGATACGGGGGGCCATCAACGTGGTGAACTATGCCCCGTCAGGCCTATGGTCCGTACGCGTCCGCGAGTCGGAGAAGGTGCTCTTGGAGGCCTCGGACGTCATTGGCGAGGTCCAGAGGTATTGGGAGGCGCTGTACGCCAAGCGGCCAGTGAACCTGCCGGCCTTCGAGCGGCTGGTCCGGGCCCACATTCCCAAAGGGGTGCCGGAGGAGTGGAGGTCGGTACAGGACTACACCATGCAGGACCTTAAAGACGCCGTGAGGCAGGCCGTGGCGGACGACAAAGCTCCGGGGTCCAACCGGGTCACGGCAGCCCTCATAGCAGAGCTGCCTGAACCGGTGCAGGGGCTCCTGGTGCATGCGTACAGGGCAATCCTGCGGGGTGCGGATGTCCCGGAGTCCTGGCACGAGGCCATTATCTGGCTGATGCCCAAGGGCACAGCCACGGGCAACCTGGACGAGTACAGGCCGATAGCGCTGGGGCAGCAAGACATGCGAATGCTCATGACCCCCCTCATGCGGAGGTTCACAGCTGTTCTGGCACGCAAGGGACTGGCCGCGGACTGGCAGTTCGGAGCCATGCCGGGCTCCACGGCGGCTGCCCCGGTGTTCCTGGCCCAGCGCAGGCTGCAGCGTGGGATGGAGGAAAACCACGTCCTGGCCTTCGATGTGTCGAAAGCTTTTGACACAGCGCCGCACGGAGCACTGGCGCTCCTCCTGCGCCACATGGGTGTCCCGGAGGAGCTCATCAGGCTCTTCCACACCCTCAGCTGCGGGTCCCTGGTGCGCATCGTCATTGCGCATGGCCCGACGCCGAGCATACGGCTCCACAGGGGCCTGCGGCAGGGCAGTGCGGAGAGCGCTGTGCTCTACCTCCTCCTATTGGAGCCTCTCCTGCGGAGCCTTGCCTGTAGGGCGCGGGGAGATGCTCGCCACGCGGTGCCACCCCTGGTACAGGCGTACTGTGATGACCTCCTGCTGATAGCGCACTCCCTGCCGCAATTCCTGGAGTATGCGGCGATGATAGCGCGGTATCTCACGGACATGGGCATGTCCCTCAACGTGAGCAAATGCGCCTATGCCAGTACTGCTCGCATCCACTCGATTATGGTATACCTGAACCCGGGGGACACAGCGGCCCCATGGGTATGCTTACGTGCCAAGGGCACGGTACCATACTTGGGCCTGCGCCTCGATCCCAGGGGGATGGCGACCATGAAGGAGAAACATGTACTCCGGTGTGAAGCCCTGCTGGGCTGGTGCAAGAACACGCTGGGGCCGGCGTCGGTGCCTCATGAGGTGATGGCGGCCGTGGTTGGTGGCATCGTGCGGTACGCGGCGCCCTACCTGTCCGACACGGCGGAGGCGGTGGTCAAGCTGAATACTGCCATCAAGGCTGCGGCCCTGCAGTTCGAGAAGCTGCCCAAGGACCTGTCCAACGTGGCGGTGCGGTCAGGTCATGGGCTACGGTTGGCAGATGTCCAGGTTATATGCCGCGACTCCGTCGTGGCGACCGCGGCTCAGCTCACCCACCACAGGTCGATGACGGTCCGTGATGAGCTGCGGGCCATGCTCCGAGACATGCACGTGCAGTACGGAGTGTGCGGGCAGTTCATGGTGCCCTCTGCGTCATTCGCCACACACGCTGGCAATACGTGGGTGGACAGGGTGCTCAGGGCGATGGGGACGTTGCGCGTGGGGCTTCTCATGCCATCATCGGTGTACTCGTGTGTACACGCCCATCTGCCGCAAGTGCAGTGGGCGGGGCGGAAGTGGGTATCCCAATCCTACGCCTTCAAGGGTAGGGACATCTGCATTCTCTCGGGGCCCCGCACAGATGCGGCAGTGCAGTCCCTGACTGATCCCGCAAATGACCTCCTGCATGCGCGGCTCCCCTGCCCTGCGCCTGGGCACTGGGCGGTCCAGCTACAGGAGTGCCACGAGGACCACCTGCACCTTCCGCACGCGGGAGTAGGACCCCACCAGCTGGACCACGTGTGGCTCACGGGGCTTCGCGACGTCTTCCGGCCGCAGCTGCCCGGTCCGTTGACTCACCGGCTCATTCACCCAGTGCGCCGAAAGAAGGCCAGCAAACGCAATAGACAGTCCGCTGCGGGGGACGTGTATGTGGTGGGCGGATACAGGGAGGAAGGATGGGACCCGGCCAACCCGGGGCTGTCCATGCCGTTCGTCCCGCTGGCCGCCCTCCTGTTTCTGCTGGGGGACGTCTTTGAGGGCTACCAGCAGCAAGACGATCCGGCGTCCGTCCCCCTGCTCACTCCTCACGCCGGGGGCGGCATAAGCCCGCCACCACTGTGGGTTGTGCACGGACAGCCAGCGTTTTCCAGGGCGTGCGCGGCGGTGCACAAGTGCAGCGAATGGGCAATTGTTCTTCTGCTACCGGCAGGCCCAATCCCGGATCCGGATGAGCACTCGGTCCCGGAAGTGGTCCGAATGTCCAACGTGCCGCATGATCCGCATGTCGCCGTCACGTCGTTGCGTGGTGGTGGCGCAGTGGAGCAGGGGTCTGTCGTGGTATACCAGCCTTCCTGCTCCGCAACGGTTTGGGGGGCGGAATACACCACCGCCCTGGACGCCATCAAATCAGTCTACGGATGTGACCTGGCCTGGAGACCACATGCGGTGTATCGACCGAGGGTGGTCCTGTCCCCGGAGCTCACGGCCTCCAGCGCGGCGTCTCTGGGAAAGGTGGTGCAGAGCCCCCACTCCGACGTGGCGTGGCTAGAGCCCCACCGGTACTGCTGGGTGCCGGTGGCGACTAAAGTCACATCGTCTGACGCGTCGCCCCAGGGAGATGACGCCACAAATGTGGCGGTGGCCAGCCACGGAATCCCCACGTGGACGGGTGCCATCTACGGCACGGTCCCGGAGGCAGAGATCATTGGCGCGGCGGCGTACTTGTTGCACACGCCCCCGTCAGCGTGCACGGTACACGTGGTGGATGCGTCCGTCATAGGAGCGCATCTCCGCAGGGCGCAGGAGGCCCTGTACCGTGGCATCAAGGGGCCGACGTCACATCTGGTCAATCAACATGCACTGAGCTGGATAGTGGAGGGGCTGCGGCGGCTGCCGCGCCGAGTTGGGGGGCCGCACCACTGGGTGGTGAGGCAGAGCTCGCACTTAGCGGCGGTCCCGCTTGAGGCACCGGACTCTGCCGCGGCCCGTGCGATGGCCCCGCCAGTCCATCTTGTCCTGCCCAAGGAGCACGCCATCCTCTTGGTACCGGGGGATAATGGTGAGCTCGAGCCGCGTGTACCATCCATGCAAGCCCTTCAGCAGGTCCGGGAGATAGAGTGGCGTTCGCTAGCGGCACGCACCAGGGCGCACACGCCACTAGCTGGCGCCTGCGAGGCGATGTCCCTGGGAGCTGTGCACCACGGCCCAACGCACAGGAATATGCTGCGGGCACGTGACGGTCGCTTGTCCACCATGCAGGTCATGCGACGGTGGAGACAGAAGCTCACGCGTGTGGCAATACCAGCCCACCCCTGTATCTTCTGTGGGGGGCCGGAGGAGGACATCGGCCACATGCGCCTACTGTGTGCGCGGGACGAGGAGGTGGCTGGGCTCCTGTGCAGGCGTGTGGAGGAGTTCACGGCGGAGCTACCCCTAACGGACAGGGCGGTGGAGTTCGTGGCGTGGAGGGAGCACGGCTGCAGGTGGGCAGAATCCCTGATGGCAGGTGTCGTACCCGGGGACCTGAAGCGGCTGTTCGCTGCGGTGCGAGCGGCGTCGTCCCGGGGCCCTGCCAAGGCCAGACTCTTTGTGGAGGACATGGTCCAGATTGGGGAAGATGTGTATGCCCGCAGGAACCATCGGCTCACCCAGATCATGCAGCTGCCGATGCAAGATCGAAGGAGGGCGGTATACGCGTTCCTGCGCGGTGACACACCCTTCTGCCCGCCGGCAGGGAGGATCCTGCAGCGTCCGCCGTGGAACCCGTTTGCCGGCCTCCCCGGCGACCTGCGGGCAACCTTTCTGAGGGCACCGCTGCACGCACTACTGGTGTCGCGGTCGTGCATCGAGCGTGAGGAGGCCCTGTCCTTGTTCCCTCACTGGATGGCGGCGGTGGCGCAGGCCTTCGACCGGTGGATCGGTTCCTGGGTGGCGCGAGACATCACGGCATTCAGGGAGTGGTCCCGCGTGGTGTCGGCGCAGTCCTGGGCCCAGGTGCGGGGTACCAAGGTGAGAAACCCTGACGGCCAGAGTGATCCCTGGCTCCAGGTGTACGCCAACCATCCAGCTGTGGGGAACGTCATGGGCTGGCCTCGCGAGGTGCTGCCAGTCCTTCAGCAACCTCTGTGCGGTCTCCCAGTCCTGGCGGTGGCTGTCGTGCTTGACGTGGGTACGTTGTGGCTATGTGACCGGCAGCTGCGACGAGCCGTACCGGCGGTCACGGAGCAGCGGTCCATGGCAGTGTTAGTGGGCTCCGAGCAGCTGGCGCGGGTACAGGGCGACGACGCGCAAGGCCAAGTCACGGAGGCCATGTTCTCTCTGCCAGAGGGGGACGACCACGTGGCTGCCGATGCCCGTCACACCCTTGACACCCTGGGTCTCAGGGCGGTCATTGAGGCTCGGGCGGGAGGGCAACGCTTGGTTCTGGCTTCCGCCAGGGGCCCGGAGCAGGACGGGGTTGTTGTCATCGGGGAGGTCTTGCGGGACTACGGTTGGGAGCTCCTGGCGCATGGCACGCGCGGCCCCAAGGTGGCGCGGTGGCCCCGGCTGCTTGAGAGCCTGCCGGAGATGCCCGACGGACGACCGATACTCCGCCCGGTGTCCACGTGGGAGGAGGCGAGGCGCAGCCTCCTCAGTAGTGCCACAGCACGCACGCTGACAGGGGCTTTGCTCGGGCTCCACGACGCGTGCTGCGATGTATGGCAGGACCTGTGGTCGCAGTGCTGTGATGGTAGCTGCGTTCCATCGCGGTCTGTGCTTCCGCAGCGATGCCACGGGTGCGGGGAGACGGTGTCCGTTTGGGTTCATCAGTGTGCCTCCGCCCCGCTGTGCGGGACATGTCAGGAGCATGCCGACAGGGGGTGGCCTAAGGCGAGGTGGGCACTGCGGCACTCTGGACGGATGTCCTCAAGTGCCTGGACGACTATCCAGGGTGGCCTGAAGAGCGTCCGAGTGGAAGGGGTACGGTGCCCTGGAGCGCCGTCTGCGGCCCTGCCCCTGATGCTGTGGTGGGCGGCTCTGGAGGGCGACTCACGGATACTCTGGTTGTGGCATCACGGAGGAAATGGTGACGGAGTGGTGGGTGCCGGGGGTGCAGGTTGATGGGGATGGGAATTGTGGGTGCACCAGCTACCATCCCTACGCTGGACGCAGCGGAGGGAGTGGCGCCTGAGAAGCAGTGCCTACGCGGCCTGATTGTGCGGTACTGGCAGGCGGCGTATGACGGCCAACGCGATGTGACAGGTCGTGCCGGCCTGATGGTGAGCCGTACTGCCCCCGTGCATGAGGGTCGGACAGGGATGCTTCACCCGCCTGCCCCGGGTCGCCGCATACAACAGTGAGGTGTCATGGGTCGTCCCGACCAGGGTAATAAGGCCCAAACCCCTGTAGGGTATTCCCATGGCACCGGGGTCTCTACTGGCGGCCCGGCTACGGCAGTCTTGGGAGTGGTTGCTCGGGATACACCGGGGGTGCACGGAGTTGTTTGGGGGTTACAGCGCTGCGGCGCCCCCTGGGAGTGTTACACGGGGTTGCGGGGTCAGCCTGCAGGCCCCAGGATCGGCGACGGGGCGAAGATGTGTGCGTGGAAGGTTATGACGGTGGGGTCATCAGGGGGACAGTATGGCGGGCGTCGTGGAGACGGCATGGCAGCCTGGAGGGAGCGCTCACAGGGGGCACGTGGAGTTCCAGGTGGCGGAGTACTGGAGTCTTGGGGGTCAACGCGGCGGTACTGGGATCCGTACGGCGGGGGTACGCGGCGGTACTGGGGAGCCGTACAGTGGGGGAGCAGCGGGGAAGTTCCAGATGACGGTGTACTGACATCGTGGGGGTGTACGCGGCGGTACAGGGGACCGTATGGTGGGGGTATGCGGCGGTACTGGAGTCCGTACGGTGGGGGAACGCGGCGGTACTGGGGAACCGTACAGTGGGGGAGCACGGGGATGCATGGCGGTACTGGGGTGTCCCCCTGACCCCTCTAACAACTCAGGGGGAGCGCGGGGGCATCCCCTGGCCCCGTTAACAAACTAGAGGGACCGTGCCTGCGGGCATGTACATAGTCTAACCTCTGACCATGGCCTTGTGGTTGCAGTGGTGAGTGTCGTGGCGGCTAGCAGGTGGCGTCGGCGTGGCAACAGCGGTACTGCGCGGCGTCGTAGTGAAGAGTATGCAGTCGCCTCACCACTGTAACAGCTTACCCCTGGGGGGCGCCAGTCCGGTCGGCTAGAGGCGAGGAGGGCAGGGGAGCGGCATGCTGAGTGGTCCGGGGGGTGACGCGCGGGCCAATGCTATAAGTAGGCTCGCCACGTCGTCGGTGGGGGCCGAACCTGCGGCCTGGCCGCTGCTGTGGCGGAAGAGGCGCAACCACGGAAGCTGGCCAATCAGTGCAGGTAAGGGTCAAGGGTAGGCGCCAGGGCATTGTATGTGGGCCAGATGAGGTGCACCTGGTAACCACGGCCCGGGGCGAGCCTCTGGTGGGTACCCCTACAGGGGGTCGATAACCAAGCTACGGCACCCACCAGCCCGAATCCCAGCCAGCGATATTCACGGGTTGCGCCACTCCCGTCGCAAAGCGGCCGGCGTCCCCCCCTGTAGACCCTCAAGATATATTATATGTGGGCAAGTGAATGCCTCGATGCAGACTGGGCGCTGGCCCCTGACATGGGATGCCAGCATGGTATATATCTGGGGTGTGGGGGCAGCACGGGGCCGCGGGGACGTGGAGTTGGTAACGTGTTTCTGTACTATACTAGGGGACTGGTGCGGTGGGCAGATAGCGTACAATGTGGAGACATGGGGGCGATGAAAGCTGAGGGCCAAGCTAGGCTGGAGCCTCCCAGAAATCCTGGCTGTGCACATACAGGCTAGTGCGTGCTGGCAGAGGGATACGTGGAGTCAGGGGTGGTGGGCAGTTTCGAGGACGCGGACGACAATGGATTACGTGGGGTCTTGGGTGTTGGGTGTCTCCACAGTGGCGGGGCAACGTAAACGATGGAGGGTCAGCTCTCGCTTCGCCGCGTGCGTGCTGCTTTGTTCCTTGGTTGCTGCTTTGCGACGGACAGAGGTGCCCTTGCTTTCTGCTTGTTGCGATGCTGCTGCGCTGCTTTGCCTTGCCCCCTTACCCCCGGCGAACAAACGGGCCAGCGTCCGTCGCCGTTGCTAATGCTAACGCTCTGCAGTTGCCACTGCCCCCAAAGCCTGGTTGCCCGGTATCCCCGGTCCTCTGGGTCCTCCGTCATGCTGTGGGCCACCTCAGGCAGCCATGGGACCCACGGGATCGAGCGAGGCAGGAACCACCTGTCGGCGCGAGATGCCCGGTAACTCCAGTAGACGGCATGATAAGTGGTTATGACTATGACTATGACTATATATATATATATATATATATATATATATATATATATATATATATATATATATATATATATATATATATATATATATATATATATATATATATATATATATATATAGATATATATATAGATATATATATAGATATAGATATAGGTATAGATATAGATACAGATAGA
Source organism: Eutreptiella sp. 'Long Island Sound 2002' (assembly GCA_964036045.1). Classification (NCBI taxonomy): domain Eukaryota; phylum Euglenozoa; class Euglenophyceae; order Eutreptiales; family Eutreptiaceae; genus Eutreptiella; species Eutreptiella sp. 'Long Island Sound 2002'. The sequence continues at coordinate 132,027,725 of OZ038379.1, forward strand.
GATAGAGATACAGATAGAGAGATATAGATATAGATATAGATATAGATATAGATATAGATATATATATATATATGTATATATATATATATATATATATATGTATATATATATATATACATATATATATATATATATATATATATATATATATATATAGTCATAGTCATAGTCATAACCACTTATCATGCCGTCTACTGGAGTTACCGGGCATCTCGCGCCGACAGGTGGTTCCTGCCTCGCTCGATCCCGTGGGTCCCAGGGCTGATTGAGGTGGCCCACAACATGACGGAGGACCCAGAGGACCGGGGATACCGGCCAGCCGGGCTTTGGGGGCAGTGGCAAGGGCAGAGCATTAGCATTAGCAACGGCGACGGGCGCTGGCCCGTTGGACCGCCGGGGGTAAAGGGGCAAGGCAGGGCAAAAAGCGAGGGTGCCTCCTATGGGTGCAACGCAGCTAAAAAGTAACAAAGCAGCACGCATGCGGCGGAGCAAGAGCTAGCCCTGTCTCGGTGTCCATTCATGTTGCCCGTTGGCCGTCCATCTCCTCGGACCATGTGCACCCTGCAACAGGTAGCGCACACGCACAAGTCCAATGACGCACAGCCAGGGTTCATGGGGGGCTCCAGCCTAGCCTGGCCCTCAGCATTCAATGCCCCCTTGTCCTCACCGTTTATGACACATGTACTGCGACCCCACGTGAGGCTCCCCCCGGTCGGGATGCATTATTGTATATAAGCATACGATAATACTCCATGGCCATCGGTAGCTATGAGCTGCACCCGCGGTATATCCCCCTCATACCCCAAATATATGTAGGACTAGTACCCTTTGTCCAAGGCCGTGACCTGAGCGGACCCGTGGTATTTGTACATGCCCACATATAATGTACCCCGATGGTCCGGAAGGGGGGATGCCGGTCACCCCGCAGCATGAGAGGCACAACCCGTGAATATCGATGGCTGTGATTCGGGTGGGTGGGTGCCGTAGCTTGGTTATCGACCCCCTGCAGGGGTACCCACGAGAGGTTCGCCCCGGGCCGTGGTTATTAGGTGCACCTCATCCGGCCCACATACATTGCCCTCACGCCTACCCTTGACCCTTACTTGCACGGATTGGCCAGCCCCCGTGGTTGTGCCATCTCCGCCACAGCAGCGACCAGGCCGCACATTCGGCATCCACAGGCAACGTGGCATGCTTACTTATAGCATTGGCCTGTGCCTCACCCCCTGGACCTCTCAGACTCTCTGTGCATTACGATACTTCACGGGCCGCTCAGGCATGTGCCCTCCATGGAGTCCGTGTGCCTGCTGCCACCGTGTAGGCTACATATATATATATATATATATATATATATATATATATATATATATATATATATATATATATATATATATATATATATATATATATATATATATATATATATATATATATATATATATATATTACTACACCCCTCTCCCCTTAAATCTAGCTAACAAGCAACAAGCAAGCAAGCAACAAGCAACAAGCACTTCTCCTCAGCCTTTTTGGCCATTGCTCCGCCTCATCGCTCCGGGCTCTACTCTACTCTAGCCATCTTGGAGCCTAGGTGGTGCCCTTGCCAAATCCAAGTTTATAGCCAAAAACTCACCGGTGGCGGCCCGGGGCGGTGGCGCCAAGTCGGGAGGTGCCCTCCCAAATCTGCGCACTTTTGGGCCAAAAACAGCCATTTTTCACCCAAAACAGCCCTAGTAAGGGTTCAAAACAGCCAAACGAAGGCAAACGGCCGCTACACTCCACGTGCGGATTGACTTTCTCGCGACCAAGGGACCTTTGGTGCCCTCTAACTCCACGATATGTCCGAGAAACGGCCAAGAAAGGCGCCAAAAAGTCCCAAAATTGGCGCAATGTGCACCAGCACCCCGAAACCAAGAACGGGCCGTATCTTGGGCTACGTGGCTCAAAAACGAATTCCGAGGGCACCTAGTCCACCCGCAACCCCCCACTTTTTATGGTTTCCAAGCCTCAGAATCGCCCAACGAGACGCCTAGACCCCCGTACTAGTGGTCACTTGGTGCAGCCGGAGGGCCGGCCAGCCCACGCACAGTGGGGGCCAACGGTGGGTCCACCAGGGTCCCCAGGGCGAAAAAAATGATTTTTTCCAAAGTTGTTCCTAGACCACTTGGGATGCTCAAACAAGTGTTTTTGGGCCGTTTTGAGCCCGTGGTGGCGCGTTTTGGGCCATGGAAAATCCCAAAATGCCTTGAAAATGGGCCGTTTTGGGACCAACAATGGGTCAAAAATGGGTCAAAAACGCGTTTTTCCAAAAATGATCCTGGACCATTTATGATGCTCAAACAAGTGGTTTTAGCCCATTTTGAGCCCGTGGCGACGCGTTTTGGCTCCTGGAAAATCCCAAAATGCCTCAAAAATGGGCCATTTTGGGACCAAAAATGGGTCAAAAATGGGTCAAAAACGCGTTTTTCCGAAAGTGATCCCGGACCATTTGGGATGCTCAAACAAGTGTTTTTAGCCCATTTTGAGCCCATTTGACCGAGTTTAGCCCCTTCCACCATATGTATGCACCACTTTGTGCCCTTCGCACGTACCTTAGAGCCGTGTGGTGGAGCCACCTAGAGTTGGGAGAGGGGTGTAGATTGGAGGATATATATATATATATATATATATATATATATATATATATATATATATATATATATATATATATATATATTACTACACCCCTCTCCCCTTAAATCTAGCTAACAAGCAACAAGCAAGCAAGCAACAAGCAACAAGCACTTCTCCTCACCGTTTTGGCCAGTGCTCCGCCTCATCGCTCCGGGCTGTACTCTACTCTAGCCATCTTGGAGCCCACGTGGTGCCCTTGCCAAATCCAAGTTTATAGCCAAAAACTCAGCGGTGGCGGGCCGGGGCGGGGGTGCCAAGACGGGAGGTGCCCTCCCAAATCTGCGCAGTTTTGGGCCAAAAACAGCCATTTTTCGCCCAAAACAGCCCCAAAACCCAGTTAAAACGGCCAAACGAAGCGAAACGGTGGCTACACTCCACGTGCGGCTTGACTTCACCGTGTCAAAGAGCTCTCTAGTGCCCTTCAATTCCACGATATGTTCGAGAAACGGCCCAAAAAGGCGCCAAAAAGCACCAAAATCCGCGCCATGTGCACCAACAGCCCCCAACCAAGAACAGGCCGTATCTTGGGCGACGTGGCTCAAATCCGAATTCCGAGGGCACCTAGTCCACCCGCAAACCCCCACTTTTTGTGGTTTCCAAGCCGCAGAATCGCCCAACGAGCCACCTAGACCCCCGTACCAATGGTCACTTGGTGGGGCCAGAGGGCAGCTCAGCCTGCGCACGGCGGGGGCCAACGGTGGGTCCACCAGGGTCCGCCGGGCGAAAAAAATCATTTTTTCCAAAGTTGTTCCTAGACCACTTGGGATGCTCAAACAAGTGTTTTTAGGCCGTTTTGAGCCCGTGGTGGCGCGTTTTGGGCCATGGAAAATCCCAAAATGCCTTGAAAATGGGCCGTTTTGGGACCAACAATACGTCAAAAATGGGTCAAAAATGCGTTTTTTCAAAAATGATCCTGGGCCATTTATGATGCTCAAACAAGTGGTTTCAGCCCATTTTGAGCCCGTGGGGACGTGTTTTGGCTCCTGGAAAATCCCAAAATGCCTCAAAAATGGGCCATTTTGGGACCAAAAATGGGTCAAAAATGGGTCAAAAACGCGTTTTTCCAAAAGTGATCGTAGACCATTTGGGATGCTCCAACAAGTGTTTTTAGCCCGTTTTGAGCCCGTTTTGACCGAGTTTAGCCCCTTCCACCACATGTATGCACCACTTTGTGCCCTTCGCACGTACCTTAGAGCCGTGTGGTGGAGCCACCTAGAGTTGGGAGAGGGGTGTAGATTAGAGGATATATATATATATATATATATATGTATATATATATATATATATATATATATATATATATATATATATATATATATATATATATATATATATATATATATATATATATATATATATATATATATATATATATATATATATATATATATATATATATATATATATATATATATATATACATATATATATGTAAATATATATATATATATATATCCTCCAATCTACACCCCTCTCCCAACTCTAGGTGGCTCCACCACACGGCTCTAAGGTACGGGAGAGGGGCACAAAGTGCTGCATACATGTGGTGGAAGGGGCTAAACTCGGTCAAAACGGGCTCAAAACGGGCTAAAAACACTTGTTGGAGCATCCCAAATGGTCCGGGATCACTTTTGGAAAAACGCGTTTTTGACCCATTTTTGACCCATTTTTGGTCCCAAAATGGCCCATTTTCAAGGCATTTTGGGATTTTCCATGAGCCAAAACCCGTCGCCACGGGCTCAAAATGGGCTAAAACCACTTGGTTGAGCATCCCCAATGGTCCAGGATCACTTTTGGAAAAACGCCTTTTTCACCCATTTTTGACCCATTGTTGGTCCCAAAACGGCCCATTTTCAAGGTATTTTGGGCTTTTTCATGGCCCAAAACGCGCCACCACGGGCTCAAAACGGCCTAAAAACACTTGTTTGAGCATCCCAAGTGGTCTAGGAACAACTTTGGAAAAAATCATTTTTCTCGCCCCAAGGACCCACCGTTGGCCCCCACCGTGTGCGTGGGCTGGCCGGCCCTCCGGCTGCACCAAGTGACCACTGGTACGGGGGTCTACGTGTCTCATTGGGCGATTCTCAGGCTTGGAAACCACCAAAAGTGGGGGGTTGCGGGTGGACTAGGTGCCCTCGGAATTCGTTTTTGAGCCACGTAGCCCAAGATACGGCCCGTTCTTGGTTTTCGGGGTGCTAGTGCACATTGCGCAGTTTTTGGGGCTTTTTGGCGCCTTTTTGGGCCGTTTCTCGGACATATCGTGGAGTTAGAGGGCACCAAAGGTCCTTTGGTCACGAGAAAGTCAAGCCGCACGTGGAGTGTAGCAGCCGTTTGCCTTCGTTTGGCTGTTTTGAACCCTTACTAGGGCTGTTTTGGGCGAAAAATGGCTGTTTTTGGCCCAAAACTGCGCAGATTTGGGAGGGCACCTCCCGACTTGGCCCCCCCGCCCCGGGCCGCCACCGGTGAGTTTCTGGCTCAAAACTTGGATTTGGCAAGGGCACCACCTAGGCTCTAGGATGGGTAAAGTAGAGTCAAGCCCGAGACGTTGGGAAGGTGCAATGGCCAAAATGGAATGGTGACGTGCTTGTTGTTGTTGTTGTTGCTTGTTAGCTAAATTTAAGGGGAGAGGGGTGTAGTAATATATAGCGGAGTCCCCCCCGGCGAATCCGAGGTTCTATATATATATATATATATATATATATATATATATATATATATATATATATATATATATATATATATATATATTACTACACCCCTCTCCCCTTAAATCTAGCTAACAAGCAAGCAAGCAACAAGCAACAAGCAACAACAAGCAACAAGCACTTCTCCTTTTCGTTTTGGCCATTGCTCGGCCCCATCGCTCCGGGCTCTACTCTACTCTAGCCACCCTAGAGCCTAGGTGGTGCCCTTGCCAAATCCAAGTTTTGAGCCACAAACTCACCGGTGGCGGCCCGGGGCGGTGGCGCCAAGTCGGGAGGTGCCCTCCCAAATCTGCGCAGTTTTGGGCCAAAAACAGCCATTTTTCGCCCAAAACAGCCCTAGTAAGGGTTCAAAACAGCCAAACGAAGGCAAACGGCGGCTACACTCCACGTCCGGCTTGACTTTCTCGCGACCAAGGGACCTTTGGTGCCCTCTCACTCCACGATATGTCCGAGAAACGGCCCAAAAAGGCGCCAAAAAGTCCCAAAAACTGCGCAATGTGCACAAGCACCCCGAAACCAAGAACGGGCCGTATCTTGGGCTACGTGGCTCAAAAACGAATTCCGAGGGCACCTAGTCCACCCGCAACCCCCCACTTTTTATTGTTTCCAAGCCTCAGAATCGCCCAACGAGACACGTAGACCCCCGTACTAGTGGTCACTTGGTGCGGCCGGAGGGCCGGCCAGCCCACGCACAGTGGGGGCCAACGGTGGGTCCACCAGGGTCCCCAGGGCGAAAAAAATGATTTTTTCCAAAGTTGTTCCTAGACCACTTGGGATGCTCAAACAAGTGTTTTTGGGCCATTTTGAGCCCGTGGTGGCGCGTTTTGGGCCATGGAAAATCCCAAAATGCCTTGAAAATGGGCCGTTTTGGGACCAACAATGGGTCAAAAATGGGTCAAAAACGCGTTTTTCCAAAAATGATCCTGGACCATTTATGATGCTCAAACAAGTGGTTTTAGCCCATTTTGAGCCCGTGGCAACGTGTTTTGGCTCCTGGAAAATCCCAAAATGCTTTGAAAATGGGCCATTTTGGGACCAAAAATGGGTCAAAAATGGGTCAAAAACGCGTTTTTCCAAAAGTGATCCCGGACCATTTGGGATGCTCAAACAAGTGTTTTTAGCCCGTTTTGAGCCCGTTTTGACCGAGTTTAGCCTCTTCCACCACATGTATGCACCACTTTGTGCCCGTCGCACGTACCTTAGAGCCGTGTGGTGGAGCCACCTAGAGTTGGGAGAGGGGTGTAGATTGGAGGATATATATATATATATATATATATATATATATATATATATATATATATATATATATATATATATATATATATATATATATATATATATATATATATATATATATATATATATATATATATATATATATATATATATATATATATATATATATATATATATATATATATATATATAGACCGCCGCTGCTTGTGCGACGTCACTCCGCCTATGCTGACCAGCGATGAGGCACACCGCCACACCGTCTCGATGGCCTATTCCCGAAGGCGTCTTCCCCCACGTTCAAGACCGCCATCGCACCCGTCGCCGTGACACTAGTGTTGTGTGCAGAGGTCCCACGGTTAGGCTATGTGCACGCCCCCATGCATTGTCCCTCTATTTTGTTTGAGGGGCCGAGGGATGCCCCAATACCCCCTCTGAGTTGTTCCAGGGGTCAGGGGGAAACCCCATTACCGCCATGCGTCCCATAGTGCTCCCACCATAATGCCCCTAGTACTGTCAATCGGCTCCCAGCACTCCCAAAATATGGGCCCCAGTACCGCCATGCGTCCTCTAGCACTCCCACCATATTGCCTCCAGTACCGCCATGCGTCCCCCATCACTCCCACCATATTGTCCGCAATACCGCCATGTGTCGCTCAGTACTCCCGGCATATTGTCCCCAGTACCGCCATGTGTCCCCCAGTACTACCACCATATATTCTCCAGTACCGCCATGCTTCCCCTAGGACCCCCACCATACTATCTCCAATACTGCCATGCGTCCCCCAGTATTCCCACCATACCGTCCCCGGGGCCCTCGATTGGCCCCTATACCCCCCTGTGTCGGTCCCGGGGCAAAGGGACGCCTCCGCACCCTCACTAATGTCCTCCCGGGGCTCATGAGCAATCCCAACGCCCCCGCGGCTGTAATAGTCATCGTCTGCTGGCAGTACCTCACCCAATCCAGGTCGACGGGGATGCTGCCGTGGCCCCACGCGCGGTCCGTCATGCCGAGCCATCCCCTAGTCGACCCTCACGGCGCGGGCGAAGGGGTACCAACATAATCCCCCAACCGCCAGAGTAACCCGAGGGAAACCCCCCACCCCCCCCCCGATTGCCGTAACCGAGTCGCCAGTAGAGACACTGGTGCCATGGGAGTACCCGACAAGGGTTTGGGCCTTATTACCCTCGTCGGGACGACCCATTACACCTGACTTTAATAACCGGCGACCCGGGGCAGGCGGGCGGAACTTCACATCACCAATTGAACCGCGTGTGCGGAGGCAGTACAACTGACTATCAGGCCGGCACGACCTGCCACATCGCGTTGGCCGTCACACACCGCTTGCCGTTGCCGCACACATAGGCCGGTGGGAGACCCCTTCTCAAAAGCTACCACCGCTGTTGCGTCCACTAGGTGGATAACACCTAGTCCGTCCACCACCCTCCGACCGCGTCAAGCCGCATCACCCCCAACAATCGCAGCCCCCCCACATGGTCCTTGGTGATGCCACAGCCATAGAACCCGCGAGTCACCGTCCAGAGCCGCCCACCACAGCAGCAGGGGCAGTGCCGCCATCAGTTCACTTGGGCACCGCACCCCATCCACTCGGACCTCCCGCAAATTGCGATGAATCGCCTTCCACGCACTCGACGACAGTTGCCCAGAGTGGCGTAGCGCCCATCTAGCTTTGGGCCAGCCCTTACCGGCGCGTTCTCGGCACGTTGTCTCCCCCCACTCGGAGCACTGTAGCGGGAGCACCGACCGCGAAGGGACACAGCCGCCTTCACGGCACTTCGACCATAGGTGCTGTGTGGAGGGAACCAAGAATTGTCCGAAAACCCCGTACTGTGTGTGCAGATCGCCGGGCATTGCCCTCAGCTCATCTCGGACCATAGCCGAGCGATAGTGCGCGAGCTGAGCCAGGGTTGCCACCACTGAGTCACGGCACAGGACCCGGACATCCGCCAACTTGAGCCCATTACTAGACCGCACCGCCACGTTGCACAGGTCTTTGGGTAGGTTTTCAAACTGCAAGGCCGCAGTCTTGATGGCAACATTCAACTGCACCACGGCCTCCTCCGTTTCCGGCAGGTACTGCGCCGCGTACCGCACAATGCCACCCACCACCGCTGTCATCACCTCATGGGGTACCGACGCCGGCCCCAGGGTGTTCTTGCACCAGCCAAAGAGAGCTTCGCAGCGGAGTATATGGTTCTCCTTCATGGACGCTAGTCCTGTTGGATCCAGACAGAGGCCCGGGTACGGCACCGTACCCTTGCCTCCCGGACAGACCCACGGGGTTGCCGCCTCGGTAGGGATCAGGCGCACCATGATCGAGGGGATGCGAGCGGTGGTGGCATACGCGCACTTGCGGACGTTGAGGAACATGCACATGTCTGTCAGGTACTGTGCGATGGCCGCCGCGTACTCCAAGAACTGCGGTAAGGAGTGTGCTATCATCAAGAGGTCATCAGAATACGCTTGTACCAAGGGTGGCACAGCGCGGCGGATATCCCCTTGGGCTTTGGGGGCAAGGCTCCGCAAAAGGGGCTCCAGGAGGAGGAGGTAGAGCAGGGCACTTTTCGCATTGCCCTGCCTCAGGCCTCGGTGGAGGCGGACGCTCGGAGTGGGGCCATGCAGGGTGACGATGCGCACTGTGGAGCCCCAGCCAAGGGTTTGGAAGAGCTTGATGAGCTCCTCCAGAACCCCCATGTGGCGCAAGAGGAGAGCCAGTGCCCCATGCGGGGCTGTGTCCAAAGCCTTGGAGACATCAAAGGCCGGGACATGATTCTCCTCCTACCCCAGCTGCAGTGTGCGCTAGGCCAGAAACAGCGGAGCCGCAGCCGTTGAGCCCGGCGTAGCCCCAAACTGCCAGTCCGCGGCCAACCTTACGAGCCAGGACTGCTGTGAACCTCCTCATGAGGGGTGTCATAAGCATTCTGATTTCCCACTGCGGCAAAGCGACAGGCCTGTATTCACTTAAGTCCCCCGTGGCAGTGCCCTTGGGCAACAGCCAAATGATGGCCTCATGCAACGATTCCGGGACTTCCGCACCACGGAGGATGGCCCGATAGGCGTGTACTAAGGCCCTTGCACCGCCTTGGGCACCTCCGCAATAAGGGCAGCCGTGACCCTATTGGACCCCGGCGCCTTGTCATCCGCCACAGCTTGCTTCACGGCGTCTTTGAGGTCTTGAAGGGTGTAGTCTTGCACCAACCTCCATTCATCGGGAACACCCCGAGGGATATTCCATTGTCTACAAAGGGGACGTTTCTATCCGGAAGCGCTCCGCGCGGCACAATACGTGCTGCGCGTGTTGCTTCATAACGCGTAGCACGCGCAGCACGTGCAGAACGCAAACAACACACGCATCACGCGCGAGAACGCGCAGAACGTGCAGCACGGCGCTCTAGAGGCAGACTTAGAAGCAGACTTGGGGCACGCGCAAACCGCGTAGCACGCGGAGCACGTCACTATTGCACACGCGCGCACTTTTGGGGGGCCGCGTCCTCACAGTTTGAGGATCCAGCCTATGCGGTTGTCCCCCAGGGTTCGCACTGGTCCCATGGGTAGAGATGGCAGAGGCTTGGCGGCCATGAAGTTCACGATTCCCGCCCTCCACCACCTTCTCCTTCCTAATCATTGTCATCCTCCATGTCCTCGTCCTCTTCCCCGTCACTCACCTCCTCCTCCTCACTCTCTTCCTCCTCATCATCCTGCCCCTCCTCCTCACTCTCCTCCTCCGTGTCATCCTCACTCTCCTGCCTCTCGCTTCTATCCTCCTCGGCCTCGTCCCCCTCCTCCTCCAGATCCGCCTCTACCACCCCGGTCACCCCATGTGCCACGGCAAAGCACCCCACATGATACCACTTGCCGCACCCGCAACAAACGTAGTGGGTCTTGCCCCGGTTGCAATGGGCGCACACCCGGCGGCCTGGCATCCGCACCGGCACGTGGATGGGCTTGGCCACTGCCACTGTACAAAAGCGGCGCCGGATAAGGTCCCACTGCCAGTCAAACAATGTACCCGTTCGGGCCCCCCCGAGGGATCGGCAGGTCGCGTATGCGTAGACCACGGCATACCGGAGGACAAACGCACGCACCGCATGCGACCACGTCATCTGACGTCCCATCTGGCGCATCTGGAGCGCCATCTGGTTGACATCACCCACCCCACGCGATAGCTGGCGGTAGCTGGCGACCTCCGGGTTCACCTCATTCCCGCTGCGGCGATGCACGGGTCCGGCTTGTGGGAAGTGGGCGTTCGTGAGCATTGGCACTACGCGGGGCGGCTTGTGACCCACCTTTGGGTTCTTGAAGACCACCATGGCGTACCTCGCGTTGTCCACAGTGCAGGTGGCGGTTTGTCCTTCACCTAGAAGCTCTCCTGCCCTCTCCACCCCGTACGTGGAGCGCTTCGTCATCATCAAGAATGCGTGCCCCTCCGCAACGCGGTCACGCGCTAGCTCGTGCGATCCAAAAAAGGTATCCGCACAGAGGATGGTCCCGGAAGGGAGGAGACCTGCCCACATGGTCATGATGTGCTGGGCATTGTAGTTGCCCGCACTGTTGCCGAACCGCCGCAGGTGCCCGCGTCTACCCGTGTACGGGTGCATGTCCACCACGTACCCACTAGTGGCATCGGCAAGGCAATAGAGCTTGATGCCGGTGGAGTGGGGCTTGCGGGCGATGAACATTCGTAGTGGGCGTGCACGTATGCCTTTGTGCGGGACCACGGACTCATCCCCACAAGCCGCGCCACCCAACCGCCAAGCACCAGCCCACTGCCCATTGCACTCCTCCAGTAGTTCAACAACGTCGGGCCGGATGTTACGGCGCAAGACGTAGTACTGCTTGCGCTTTGTAATTGTGCCATGAAGGGGTTGTACAATAACCCGTCCCGTTCCCAGATGCCGTCTACTTGCATCGGCCGTACCATGCCTGGTAGGAGGATGAAGGCGTTGTACCTACGAAAATAGAGGCCACTGCTACCATCGATTGGGGCAAACACTACGATCGATTGGCCGAACCGCTAGAATCAAGTGGAACACACCTTGGTACTAGGGGGATTAAGTGGGAGAGGTTCGCCTTCCGGAGGGATGCCCGCTGTAATTCCTGGATGGGAGCCAACATGTGGTCCCACACCTCATCCCCGGTGTACCCGACTAGTTCAGTTTGGCTTGGCCGTACTCCATGCTTGATATTTGCTGCACAGTCCTTCACGGGGAGTGAACCCGCCCAAAGATTCGTGGGAAATGGCATTTTTGAAGAGCGGTGTGTCTGCACAACACGGAACACGGACTTTTAGGCTCCAGAGACAGAACCGGATGCAACGCCGAGAACGCGCAACACGTGCAGAACGCGCCACACGCAGTCCAGAGGCACAGTCAGAGGCAACACGCAGCACACGTAGCACAGGGCACTGTGGGTGTTTTTTTCATGGGGGGGGTGATTTGAGCCTCAATTCCCCTACCACACAGCAATCTGCGGCGGAGGGGGGGGGGTTTCAACCACGATTCCCCAACCAGAGAGCAATAGGCAACAGGTATGGTATCTTTTTTTGCGGGACACCACCAGTTCGCTTGTGCTGGGCGCCGGGTACTACATGTCCGATCGCCATAATACTCCATTATTGTACAGCCAAGAAACCGGGTATAGCTACCACATATTACGACGCCACCAGTCCGGCGCCTGTTGAGAAAAAGCGCCTGTCTGCACTGAAACCTCCCTAGGGGGGACTCGCAAAACGGGTTGCGAACTCTGCCGCCCCCGGGACTCGTCGGGGTCCAGCCATCCCGGACTCGGTTCCCCAAGCGGGGAGAAAAACCCCTGGGACCCCTCCCCCTCCCACCCGTCCTCCCCCTCCCAGCCCTCCCAACCCACTGCACTTCTTGGATTTCGCCGTCCGTCCTCTTGCCCTCGGCTGCCGTCTCCGTATCTGGATCCCCTTCCGGTTCGGCATGGCGTTCCGGGGAGTCGGGGGGCTCCTCCTTCACTCGCACAGGCGCCTGCAGAACGCGGAAAACGGGGTGTTGTCCTCCAGAGGAAGGCCGAAATCAAGACACATGTAACTCGTAACACGCGCAGATCGCCCAACATTCGCCAGGGCGGATTCCAGAGGCACAACAGAACCATACGGGCATGACGCGCAAACAGCAGTGACCCCGCAACGCGCACCTGCTCACCTTCCGGACCACCATCGCCCCCTGCTGAGACCTCCGCACGTGCGGCAACGCCTTCTGTAGCGCCTTCTGCGGGCTCCTTGGGTCCTTCTTTGGCCCCCTGACCTTCCGTCTCCGGGGGAGGCTTCTGCAGAAGGTGAAGGACGTGACGTCTGTGCTGCAGAGGCACGGCGGAGGCAAGACATGTAGAACGCGGAGAACGCGCAACACGCGCAACACGGAGCGCACCGGCCTCTGGAGGCGACAAAGAAGCACGCGTGGAGAACACGCAGCACAGCGACCTGCTCCTCCTCCATCCCAACGCCGCCAGATCCTTCTGTTTTGATGCTCTGGGGATCGTCCCGCGTCTCGCCCGTCTCGTGCGGATCCTGTGGAAACACACGGGGGCAACCAAGTGGCAGAACGTTGGGCAGACGAGACCGGGGCTCCACATACATGTGACTCACGGCTCTGTACAAACCACGCAATGAAAGCCGCAACGGAGGACGTACGATCGGGTTGGTTCCGCAGCCGCCCACGCACCTTCTTGCTCTCTTCCACATCGGTGAATGGGCCGAGCAACACCTTCGGACGAAGCTCCGGCAGCTCGCCCGATGCACCGGGGGGCGCGCCATAGGGCAGGGGAGGCGGGGGACCCCGCGGTGGCGCGCCATACGGCACGGAAATTCAACGGCACCACCACCGCCGCGTCGCAAACTCGCGGTGAGTCCGGACGTGTAGCGTGCAGCCTGCCCCGAGTGTGCGATAGGCCAGCCGCGTGATCCTCTCCTTGGCAGCCGGTGCCAGCAGGACGCTCAGCACCACCGGGCCATGGTGTGACCCCAGCGACGCAAGAGACCTCCCCGGCGCCAGGAGCGGGCGTTCACGCATCGCCCATAGGACTAGCAGCGCGTTGAGGAGGAAACAGTCCAGCTTATGCTCCGCCCGCGTAGGCTGCCGGTCCTCCTCCGCCACGTCCCCCGCCCTCAGGAACCCACACTGGTCCCACGAGGGCCGTGAACCTCCATGTGGTGGGGTGCCCCGGGGACTCCAGCCACACGTTGAAGTCCCCCACGATGAGCACGTGCCTGGTGCCTCCCGCGCTCTTGGCCGCCACATACATGGCAATGTCAGCGAAGAAGGACGCTTTAGACGCCCAAGAGTCACGGGCACTGCCCGGGCCGTGGATGTTGATGACCGTAAGCGTCCCACCCGCGGTCACCACATCCAGGGCGATGGCCTTGCCCGGTACGATGTCCACGACGTCTCGAACCTCCTCCGCAGCGAACACATCCGCTCGAAGGGCAATGAAGAAGCCGCCACATACCGCCGCCACCCAAGCTGCCTGGGCATCCAACCCAATGAAGGCATGGCACCCATGGTGACGCCACTGATTCTCCATATGTACCATGCCCTAGGGGTCCTGCAGGCCCGTCTCCTGGAAGAGACCTAGAATGCCGCCTTTGGCCTTCCAAACGCCCGCTGCAACCGCCTCGCTGTCGAGCATACCCGGGGCCGCGGGCATGCCGTCACCCCGCATCCAGCCTTGGATGTTCCAAGACACTGCTGTGGGGCCGTCCGAGGCGGGGTCGCTTTACGGCAGCGCCGCCAGATCCGGATCCCCCGTCGGATCCGGTTCGCCGGAAGGAGGAGGGCCGCCTGCACCTAGACCAGGCGGCAGGCGCGATGATCCCTTAGCCCGACCGGACTCCGAGTTCTGCTGCCCAACTCGTGAGGAGGTCGTCGCTGGGTGCGCTCCACGGGACACCGCGGAAGGCTGCGCAACCCCATTGCGAGTCGCACCCCTGCCTGCTCCCGTGCCCCCCCGTTGGAGACACCGCTGCAAACCCGCGAGCTCCACCCCACGTCGCCGACGATGACGCCCCTTGTGTCCCCGAGGGATGGACTCCTGCGAACAACGCGAGTGCCTTTGATCCAGCTTGGGCCACTCTGAAGGGCCCCGCCAGTCCTCCAGGCATAACACCCTTGAGCATGGCCTCCGCCTGCTAACGCTGAGCCGGGTCGGACCCATGATCTTTCGCCAAGTGGTCCACGAGGTCCTTGGGGTGGAGAGGCTGGGCCTCAAGTGTTTGCCAGTTCGCCACGTGCACTGGCCCGCGCCCTCCATGTTAGACCTTGGGAAGACGTTGAGCTCCTTCGACCCACGCGGCCCCGTGGCCAGCCCCCCCATGAAGTGCCGCAGCACTACCTTGATGTTCGAGTAGGTGCCCTACGGTCAGGGGAGGCTCTTCTTGGGGGGTGGCTTCGGCATGCTTTCGGGGCCGCATTCGCCACAGCGACCGCAGGGGCGGCTGGCTGAACCGGCGACACATTGGGTGGCTGCGGCAAGTGCACCATTCCCTCTGTAGGGAACTACCCCTCTAGCTAGCGGCGCCACGCATCGGCAAACTTCTCCCGATCACCCCCGATTTTCCACCGGGAGGTGGAGAATGCCTGTGGCGAGGGCGCCATGTTCTCCGCCATGACTAGGCGGAAGGCATCTCCCCCGTATTGCCTACGGAACCGCACAGCTGCCGAGCCCACCACGGTCCCCTCAAGGTACAACGTCGCGCTCCCGTCACTGAGGTGCGGGGCTTCCAAATCGGCAGGGCGGACCGTGAGCTGGGTCGCCTCTCCACCATCGTACAGGCGCAGCGGAGACGAGTGCGGCTCTAGCGCCACGATGACTCAGCACCAGGCCCGTGGCCCCCTGTGCACCACTGCCACGGAGGCCGCTGACCGGTTGCTAGACGATTGCGCCGCCGGCGTCCGCGGAAGGGCCGTCACTTGCCCCTACAACGCCCGACACGTGGCAGCTGTGTGCTTAGCCTGCCACATGTTGCTCGGGGCTACGGACCAGACGTCCTGCCCCGGGACCCGCGGCTGCTTCATCACCTCCACAAACACGACCGGCGCCGCTGGGATGTCTGCGAGTGTGCACCTGCATGCCGGGCACACGGGACCCAAGAACCTGCAATGGCCCCCGAGGACCCCATTGCAGGCACGTCCCTTGGATTGCTGCCTAATGAGCCTGCTCGCGGTGACGGTAATGCACTCCAGGCCCCCCTCTTCCACCTGCACACGGGCCCAGTACTCCGCCCACTCCAACACCACCACCTTCCCCATGTATGCCTGGCCCACTGCGTGGGTGGGCGTCGGGTCCTCCACACGCAACCAGCGCTGGGCACTGTCATCGAATGGTTGGGGGGCATACGGCTGCTGGTGCTGCATGGCGTCCTACACGTGCAGAAGGGAGATCGACACAACAATGTTATTCCCCCCCTCTGCTGCATCCATGCAGAGCAGGGCCTGCCTCATCCGCGCTCCAAGTATGCCCGTCTGGTGCGGGATGTTCGCCACCGTCAGGGGAGAGCGAGGCGCCGGACAGGCATCGAGCACAGCAGCGGGCAACTCCCCCAGTGAGGGCAGACGTGCGATTGGCCCCATGTCCCTCTTGAGGGCCACCGCCGCCACCCACCGCTTGTCCAGCATGGACAGGAGGTTGCCCGGCCGCGGCACCCGGAGGAGAGTGCCGATGGCGTACAGCAGTGCGCACACACCGCAGTCCTTGGAGTTGCCTGTCGGCTGTCTCACGTGCGTAGCCCGGGCCGTCGCCAGCAGGTTCTCTGCACCGAGCCACACCGGCCTCCGCTCCCTTGGCGCCATGCGCATTGTACTCACCGCCATGTTCCTGGTGTGCGGCCATTGGGGAGGACGACCCTCCAACGTTGGCTGGTTTAGGGGGTCTACGGTTGGCTGCAAATTGGGGGCCAAGAGGTGGTGGGCAGTCCAGTGCCGGAAATACTGCTCTTTCACCTCCGAGCGGTCAAGGTACACTACCTCCGAGCCGCCCAGCTCAACGTAGTGCACGGCAAGAGGGGCGGCCGGAGTCTGGGAGTGCTCTCCCACCCCTCCCTCGGGAAGTTCATGGCGTGGGGGGCCAAACATTGTGCTACGTCTGCAAGCAGCGCGACTGTGTCGTCGCTCAGCTCTGCCGTGTGGTCCGTGGCAACCGGTAAGTGATGCCGTGGCCCGTCCTTTTCGCCGGCACCATACAAACCTTCTAGGGCACTACGCAGCTCCGTCGGCGGTGGAGAGGCGTACATGCAATCCCGGAGCTAGGGAAGCGCACCCGGAAGTTGCCGTCCTGCCCCCCTCGACCAAATGGTGGCTTGCAGTGTCCGCACGTCTCGCCAGATTACCCGGGCAATAAGGTCTCCGCACGGTTGGGGCTTCTCCACCCCCCACTGGAGGGCGACCAAGGTCACGTGTGTAGTCAGGGGCTCAGCAGCAAGCTGCAACGCGACCCTACCATCCGTTTCCACGACCGTGCCTCGCGGGGCCGTGAAGGCGTGACCTCCAATCTCCTGCATGGTCACCCAAACCCATAGGACCACCATGGTCTCCCAGCTGGGATTGGGGCCCGCCTTCCTGGGCCACACCACATTCGCCACTCCACTCCCACCACACGTTCCTGGCCAAGGGGCCGGAAGGACTCATGCCACGCCTCGGTGAGCTGGCGATGGAGTGCGGTCCACACGTTAGCCCCGTCCCTGCGCGTCAATTGGAGTCCCTCAAGGATTTCTCGCGTCAGGGGATGGAGAAGGCGGACGGAACGGACGTCCATCCCCTGCCTCAGCCTTCAACAGTCGGATCTACAGATTCCACCACTACCGACGTACCCGCCAACGTGGGTAGGTGGAGAGAGATAGTCCACGGCTGGGTGGTGATGGTCTCGCGAGGCAGATCCGGGCAGGTCCAAGGGCGCTACCATCTTGGGCCCAGCTCAGCGCCCTGTCCCACCATTGCGTCTAGGTAACGGTCGCTGTGGGCAGCAACTAGGAGAGGTAGGTCACGACTGCATGAGACCGCCACCTCTGCGGGTCCATACCGGCGGGATGCGTGTGCCACGTGCACACCCACCCCAGGGACGCCTCCTGGATGAGCGCCATGTCCCTCCATGGGACCACCGGAAACGTGGTGAGCAAGGCCACCACACCGCAGGGTAGCACCATCACCCACACGGTCTTGCTCCCATGCGCCACCGCGTACCATACCGTTGGGAGCCCTGCACCCTGCGCCTTCTCCACCACGTCGCGCAGCAGCCTCTCGTGTTGGTCGGAACGACGGAGGCTGAGGGCTCCCACGCGGGCAATAGGGTTGGAGGATCAAGAGATACCGGGTTACTCCCTGCGGCACCGGCGGCTGAGGGTGTGCGAAACGGCATGCGTTCGCATGCATGGACCACCCCTTGGCCCAGTGCCTGTAGGTTTCCAACTCCCCCGTCTTGGGCTCCGCCTTGTCTGCCACTCCCGTCTCTCCTCGCTCCAACTCGTGAGCCTCCCGTGCCCCCGTGACCTCGAGCCCTTCATCCTCCTCACCGGCTTCCTCCACCCGTCCACTACGCTCCTGGCCCTTGCTGTCTTCCTCCACCGCTTGCACCGTTGGAGGGCTGGCTGGTGCCATGATCCTCGCGAGGGCCGCCTCCACGTGGGCCTCCACGTCCATCCCGCCACCCTCGAGCGCGCCGGGGTCCCAACCGTGTTCCTCCCGCTTCCCCTCCGAGGATGACCCCTGAGCAGCAACTCGTCCGGTCTCACGCACAGGGGGCGCGGAAGTGCCCGCCGCGGCGTCCCGATCCACCGCAACGCCGCGCTGCGCGGGTTCCCGGTGCCGTGCATCTGCCTCCCGGCGCATGCCCACTACCACCAGCAGCTAGGGATTACCGCCTCGGTTCACGAGGTGATAACCGCTCGTGGTGGGGGCGAAAACTGCGTTGCCATCAGTGAGTGGCAAGCGGTTCAGCTTTCGCAGCGTTCTCACCGCACACGGCCTCCATGCCTTTGGGGTGCAGTGCCACCAGGACAGCATGGGACCCCAGCGCCTCGGGTGTGAGGGGCCTCATGCCGCGTTCGAGGCGCCAAGCGCCCGCGCTTCTCCTCCACAGTGCCACGTGAAGGCCGTCCTGATCCGGTCCTTCCAGCCCTGCCTCCTCAAGCAGGCGCCCCATCGCTAGGCGCACCGCCAGTGGGAGGTGTTCCTGCAGCTCAGCCGCCCGCACTTCACCCGGGTGTGATTCAGGACCGCTGCGCCCCCCAGTTGCACACAGCAGACCCAGTCACGCATGGGGGGCATGTCTTCCAAACCCTTCTCCCGGGCGACCCTCCTCGGAGACTGGAACTCGTAGCGCTCCAGGGCGCCCACCAGCAACGTCGCCTCCCGCCGCCAACTGCTCGAGAGGCGGTGGTGGTACACATCCTCGGCCGCATGGAACCTGCAAGACCGCCGTTCACGGCCCCACAGGGGAGAGGGCGGCACCGCGGTGGGCATGGGCAGCATCAGCGCGTTCGCCGGGTCCGTGTCCATGCCGACGTGAACGTCGTGCCCGGTGTCGTCCTCGTACATGAGGGCCAGTACCGAGTCACCGGGCCCATACTCCATCTCCTCCTCCACCCTCTCCAGCCGCTACCGCCGGCGGTGACTCCGGCTGGGGGGGTAAGGGCACCAAGGGTTGGTCGTCGGCATCTCTGCCGCCCGCTGCCTCCGTCGCATCCAACAGTGCCCTCTAGCAGGCCGGGCAGCCGGGCGCGGTTGGTACCCGTGGCGAAGTCCATCTGGAAATCCAGCCCGCCGGGGCACGGCTCCCCGGGCGCCACCGCACGCCACTCCCCCCACTCCCACATCCACTCCTCCACCCCCTGAACCACGGTATGCCCCCCATTTGGCACCACAGCCTCCGGGTTTGCTCCCACTGCAGCCGCACGTACCGCCGCCTCCCCCTGCATTCGATCCGCGTCCCGACCTGCCCTCGTCCCCCTCGCTTCGACACCAATTGGGTGGTTTAGTCCTATCTCCCCACCAGCAACCTCCTCTGTTTCCGCGGCAACACCCTACTTACCCACCGCTTCCTTGTGACGGCTGGCAGCCAGGGCCTGCTCCATCAGCACGCGGATGTAAGAGTGGCCACCGGTGACCACTCCTTCCGGCGCCGGCTTTGCTTGCCCGCTGCTCGCTGCCTCCTCACGGCATTGCGCCAGGGCTTGCTCAAGCAGCACGCGGATGTCACGGAGGCTGGCCGCGGACGCACCTTCCGCCGCAGGCTTCGCTTGCACAGCTGCAAGCAGCCCCTTCATGTGAGGTGCTTCCCGGCTCTCCACTGGAGCGGACGACGCCTCGTACGCCGGAGCCGGCTCCCCCGTCATTTGCGTCGGCTGCAGCCCTACTGGTACCACACCGGGCGCTAGCAGTTCCGGCACATTGGGCGCCGGAGGGTCCCCCGCTAGCGTCGGTGGGGGCACTTGCGTGGCCGGTTCCAGCGGCACCACCCCTAGAGCAACGTGGTGTGCCGGCGTTGCATGCGGGGGTGTCGCCGCCACGGTGCGCGGTGACAGTTGCCCCGTTGGCGCGTAGTGCACTGGTGCAACTTGCCCCTGAGTTACCCCTTGCTATTCGTGGCTGCCCCGTCCCGGCGCGTGCAAGCGGCGCCGGCGTCATAGGCGCATGTGGGACTAGGCGTACTAAAGCCGGCAACGCCGGGGGCACAAATGTGACGCGGGCTAGTGGCTTTCCTCCTATAGCAACTTGAGGCGCGGTTGCCACGTGCGTCAGCACGGCATGTGCTGGCGGCCGTCCAGCTACAGTCGTCTCCCTGGGGACTCCCGCGGGCGGGCGCTACATCGGCACGTGTGGCGCGCGCTGCATCCCCCCGGACGATACCGCCCGTGGTCGGCATCGCCGGCGCCTGAGGTCCCCTGGCCAGTATTCCCATGGGCGCCAGTGCAACCCGAGCTGGTGGCGCCCCCCCAGGTGCCGCATGGGGCATGGGCGTCGCATACGCATGGTGTGCATGCGCTGCCGGCACTCCGACTGGCGCCGCATGGGGGGCCGGCATCATGTGTTGCGGCGGCGTTGTGAATGCTTGAATGCTCTCGGTTGTGGCCGCTGGGGATGTTGCCGAACCGCATGTTGGTGAAAATGGTGATGGAGATGAACGGGGCGGCCGGGTGTGCGTGCTAGTGTGGGATATGGTGGTGCACCGCGGCATGTCCCATTGGGTGATGGAATACGTGATGGTGATGGTGATGGTGATGTACCCCAAACGGTGGGATCCGCACCGACAGGGGGCCCAAAGGTGGGGGCATCGGGAACAGGTGCACCCCAGGCATTTGCCTTTGCCAATTCGCCGCAGGTCCTGCTGGTTGTCGTCCACGTTGCGCGTCCTCCAGCTGCCGAAAGTCTTCTTGAAGATGGCGGACCAGTCGGTCGAGGATGTGTACCCCAACAGCACCACGCCCGCTGCAAACTGCGCCTGCACGTGAAGCGCGTTGAACGGGGGGCGGGGTCGTTGACCAACACTTGCCGCAGGCAGAGGTCGGCGAAGTGGTCCCACCCATTGTCCCTAGCCGAACGATCGGCCTCCACGTGCGCCAAGACGGTAGCACATGAGTATTGCCGGGGTCTGATGAGGTGAGACACCGCGTGTGCCAGACGGCGGGCACGCCACCAGAGGGCTGACACTTCCGCGGGACATGTCGGGGCTGGCAGCGACATAATGCTAACGAAGGCTGGATGAGCTACGGATAGCATGGAGGAGTGGGGAGAGACGGTATACCGCCGGTCCTCCCTGCTACTCGGCACCGGCCGTTCACGTTGGGCATTTGTGGCCGAACACACGGAGCAGAGCATGACACTGTGCACGACACGTGGCCCTCACTCCTGTCCCTTGTTCACTCGCGCTGTTGCTACCCCCGCCCCGCTGCCCCCGCCCCTTTGCTGTCCGGTGGGAGTGGCTGTTTGGTGTAGCACGGGGGGGAGGCGCCATCATAGGTGCGTGTCCCTCAGTGTTTACCCTTGGATTGGGCGATGACTGCAGTCCCCGTCAGGGTGTAACGCTGTTGTACGGGCCGTCCATTTGTACGCGCTTCGTACAAATGGACGTGCACCGTAGCCAGATACCCCGGCCGTTCCCCACACCGAGGCCTAGTACACTGTGGGTCGCTAGTGAGCCCTTGTGGGGCAGGCAGGACTCTTGTCTGGCTCAATGGACGGTGTGCCCTACCTGTGGCCCATCAATGGGCACAAACCGCAGTACGTGCCGTGCAGAGTGCCCCGTGACAGGGCCACAGGCCATCCCCCCCGGCCGGAGCTGGTATGGAGCGATGGCCAACGTTCCCAAGCGTATCCCACCATATTACATCTGCTCAAGCGGGGCTGATGCGGTCACCGAGGGGGGCACCTAACCCCCCAGTCCAGGTCCCCTGCCAGCGTCGCCCGTGTGTTGCTCTAGCGTTTGCCTGGTCCATTCCCCGCGCTCTTGGCGTCCGTCGCCCCGCCTTCGCCCGCGTTTTCTCTCTCGGGCTTCCACCTATTAGTCCCCCCCTCCCCCTCCTTTTTTGTTCTCGATCTTCCCCACGCCGTCCTAGCCCCCCTTCTTTGTCTTGCTGCCCTGCATGGTCCAGCTCTTGGCCGTGGCCCGGGCTCTGGGGTGGAGTCTCGGCGGTGTCTGGTGCGTTTCCATGGTTGGTTGCGGGGGTGGCGTGCGCTGGGCCACGTTTCGCCCCCCACCCTCGTGCTCTTGGTCGGCTCACGTTGCTCTGCAGGCTTAGGGGTGGGCGGTCCGTGGGCACCGATCGGGACACACACGATGCGGGGCATTGTGCACGACAATATGTTACCCTCCTGCCCCCCCTCCCGTCGCATCCCCTGCCAACCTTTTCCTTGTGCTGGCTCCGTTCTTTCGCCTTTGCCCCTTTCGCTCTTCCCAGGTCCCTCCCTAGTTCCCCGCTGCCTGGCGCTGGCGGGTTCTTGGGGTAGCCCGGTGTTTGCTGCCTCCCTAGTTCGCCGGTTTGTTACCCCTGGGCGGTGTTTTCTACTCCCGTTTGCGGTTTGGGTGCACTCACGGGGCAGAGCAGGGCAGGCCTAGACATGGGCTAGATGTGCGTCGGGTGTCGCTGGCCACTTAGGGGCGGAGCAATGTGCACGACAACGCCTTTTCTTCTTGCCCCCGTGCGCCTTTCTGCCCTCCCCCCCCTTTTCATGTCGGCGGCCCTTGGGGGGGGCAAGGCGTCGCCTGTGGCCCCTCACCTCTCCCTCTGGCGCGTGCACAAGAGGGCACGATGCGAGGCAAAGCAGCGGGACAAACAAAGGTGTGGGTAGCGAGCCACATGTAGGCGTCAGTAACCAAGTCACTCGGACGGCCTATCTGGGCAGTGCCTTCGCTAACCTCGGGTTTGGGCTTTGCCTGTTGCCCACCAAGTATTCCGGTTGCTTGCTCTCCCGCCCGCAAGATCGGTCATGTTGCGGAGTGGGTGTCGGTTGGGACGCGCAGGGTGCGAGGCAAGGTGCACCACATTGCTCTCTGCCCCCCCCTCTTGTTCACATGGGCACGGTGCACGATAGGTTCAGGCTCGGGTAAGGGCAGATGCATTTCGTGGACTAGGCGTTGAACGCGCAAGGTACAAAGCAAGTCCCACTACAACGGGTGTTGCCTCCTGCCCTCGGGTGCCCTTGTGCCCCTGTGCTCCGCCTCCCCACCTCCTCCCTCCGTTGGTGTTCGCCTCCGCTAGTTTGCCCCTGTGTCCTTTGCTCCTCGCCCGGGCGCCTTGGGTGCCAGATTGCATAGTAATTGCCGCCTATTCTCTTGGCTCTGCTCCGGGCGTCCTTGGGGGGGAGGGGGGGGGCGCCATCTGGTACCTCTCACCCACCCCTTGGCACACTTAGCGGAGAGCGAGCATTATGCGAGCTCGATGTGAAGCACAAGGTCCTTCGTTAGGGCGGGGGATGAGCCGCATCCTAGTAACCTACGGCGGTAGTCGCCTCGTATCCTCAAAGTCTTCAGTGGCCCGTGCATCATCCCTCCTGTGCCCATACTTAGTGGAGGAGGTACATACCAAGGTGGAATCGGAAAATGACGAAGTGCGGGTAGCGCGGAGGACTTACCGTACGCCTCGAAGGCATTTTGTGCTATCCGCCGCCCTAGTCGAGGGGAGGGCCCCTGTTTCGGCACCTCACAGCCTTGGGGGGGCTGACAACCCATCCTTTCCTTGGTGCCTCTGTCTCCACTTCCGTGCAGCCTGATACCGGTGCCGTAGCATCAGCCCGCCGGAGGTTGCGGCTACAAAGCGGCCATTCGCACTCGTCGCCCGGGTCACTGCCACCCCCGAGCACAATGGAGGCCCGTGAGGTCCTATGGCAGTGACGTCGGGTAACAGGTGGGGGATTCAGTTGTGGCATCCCCTGGCCACCTAGTTAGACTGTATATTCTCGGCGGCAAGGGGCCCGGCGAATTGCGCCGTTGGTCCCATCCCCTCTGCGTGCACTGACGACTGTTACCATGGTTGCATCCCTACAAACGCACGGTGTCCAGGGGATGGCGCCACTCTGTGCACCACTCCAACATGGTCACCGCACGGGAGGCCCAACGGATGGCTCCGGTGGTGCCCGTCCCCTTCGCGCTCTCTTTGCACACGACCGCACCTGCAATTGGTGGCCATGACGGTGACGTGCCGGCACTGCGACAAGTCTCCGTCTCCCCCATGTACGGCAAGATTGAGGTAAGAGTGAGTTACAGGACGTGCAAGGTGCACAACACTATGCGTGGCAAGTTCACCTACCGTCCCTTATTTCCTCCCTCGCTCCCTCTCGCCGTTCTCGCCTACCGTGTGTGCCCTGTGCCCCTTGCCCTTGGTTGGCACCCTCTGCCCTTCGTGGGCCCTATCTGCCCTCTCCGGCCGAGTTTCGTTCTCACTTTCTTCGGCCTTCTTCGGTGCCCTGGCCCCATTTGTCTGAGCGCGCACAATGCATATCAATCTACGGGGCATACCTCCGTTGTCCCTTGGGTTGCCCTCGCGCCCGCACTGTGTTCTGGCCTTGTCCTTCCGCCTGCCCTCTCTGTTTGTGCGCGCACGGTGTCGAGCAAGTTGCGAGGCATCCCCGTTCCCACTCCTCTCTCCCTGCTCCTTGGGCCTCTCTGTCGCTCCAGTCCCCTCCTGCCCCTTCGGCTATCCTACCCTCGCCCCCTCTGTGTGTTCTCCCGCATGGCACTATGCACGACGGTTTGCAGAGCACCTTGCACAACACGCACCTTTCCAACGTTTCGCCTTTGTCACCTTTCGGCCGCCTCACGAAGTGCACAAGTTGTTGCATCTCATGATGTGCCGCCCGCCACTACCACAACCTCCGCAAGAGCCCTTGCCGCGGGTGGGCATTCCTAATGTGGGCAACGGGTGGGGGATGCTGTTGTGGCATCCCCTGGCCATCTATTCAGACTGCATGTTCTGGGCCGCAAGGGGTCCACCACATGGCGCCGCTCGGGCCCATCCCCTCTTCGGGCTTTGATTACGGTCACCATGGTCGCATCGCTACATACGCAGGGGGTCCATTGGATGGCGCCATAGGCGCCCGTCCCCTGTGCGGGTCACTCCAACACTGTCGCCGCATGGGAGGCCCAACGGATGGCACCGCTGGTGTCCGCCCTCCTCGCGCCCTCTCTCTGAACAACTGCACCTGTCGTTGCTGGCCATGATTGTCATTGGCACAAGCAAGAGCTACAGAACACGCAAGATGCACAACACTCTGCGCCACAAGCTCACCTACCGTTCCTTGTTCCCTGCCTCGCAGCCCTCCTCTTGCTGTTCTCTCCTACCCTGCCTAACCCGTGCCCCTCGCCCTTTGTTGGCCCCCTCTGTCCTCCCTGGGTCCTGTCATCCCTGTCCGGACACGCTTCCCACCCGCCATCTCCGGCTTTCTTCTGCGCCCTCGCCCCTTCTGTCCGAGCGCGCACGGTGCAAAGCAATTTGCGGGGCACTTGCTCCCTCCGCCGTTCCTCAGGTTGCGCACGTGCCCCCCCTGTGTTCTGGCCGTGTCCCTCCTCCAGCTCCCTCCGTCCGTGCGCCCGCGGTGCAAAGCAATGTGCAAGGTATCCCCGTTCGCACTCCTCTCTCCCCCTCGGTGCACCTGCTCCTTGGGCCCCTCTGGTGCTTTGGTCCTCTGCTGCCCCTCGGCTACCCTACCCTCGCCCCCCCTGTTTGTTTTCCCGCGTGGCACTATGCACGACACTATGCACGACAATTTGTAAGCACTTTGCACGACACGCACCTTGCCCACCCGTTTCACCTTTGTCACCTTTGGGCCGCCACACAAACTGCACGTGTTGTTGATGATGTGCTGCTCCCCAAGGGCATCACGCTGCGGCCGCCCGCCGCTGCCACCCCCCCCCCAAGAGTCGCTGCCGCGGAAGTCCATTCCGAATGTCGCGGGGGGCGCAGCCGTGGCAGGCCCCGGCTGCCCGCCAGCCAGGGTTTCATTGTATATATTTCATTAGATATGTATGTATGTATGTATGTATGTATGTATGTATGTATGTATGTATGTGTGTGTGTGTGTGTGTGTGTGTGATTCTTGTGGCATACAGCCGCCCCAGCCCCCCCACCTGCGCCTACGCCCAAGGGTCGGCCCCAAATCAGCTCATTGCTGCCCCAACAAGCCCCCAAGGCTGCATGCGCTCAACCTTGGCAACAACACCCCGCGAAGCTATCGACCTCTTCCCTTTTTGCAGAGCCCAAGTGAAGGGGTTGATTTTCCCGTTATTTGCCGCTTTCAGCCAATTGTAAATGTACAAAAAGTTTCATAATGTTGTAGCAGGCCAGGCCCAGAGCCTACAGTATTGGCAACCGTTGGCGACTATGCCCTGGAGTTTGGATCGGCAACCATGACCGCGGACCCCATGCGCGATCCCCCCCCCCCCTTACGATTAGGCCGGGTGCGCTTTAGGGGTGGCCAACGGGCATTGCATTGCAACCCGTCAAGGGGCGTCTCATTTGTTGGCTGCTACGAGGGGGTGGTACAAAACTCACCCATGTACATATTCATTTTTGAGAGAGTGTTTGTGGTTGCTTTTGCAAAAAGCCAATGCATAATGGATGCAGGTCTCTTTGTGAAAAGCCCGGAGCGAGCGCCCGTTTAATTCACAGCCATGCAGTAGAGGCAGTGCAGCATCCGGGTTAGTACCCTTCGCACGTACCTTAGAGCCGCACGGTGGAGCAACCTAGAGTTGGGGATAGGGGTGTAGATTAGAAGATATATATGTATGTATGTATGTGTGGATGTATGTATGCATGCATGCATGTATGTGTGTGTGTATTTCTATATCACATGGTGCTGGGACGCACAGCATAGAAGGTAAAAAATGGTAGGAAAATGCTGAGCATATTGCTCAGGATATTTGGGGATGCTCAGCATTCATGCTCAGCAGATGGGACTCATATTGCAGGGTTGATCTCGGAAGTCCCAGCCAAAATTTCTTCCGAGCTCCCCCGGCACGGTCGGCTGGGAAGCCCATAGAACATTCCTACCGATATCGGTTGCGTTTTGGGACCCGATCTGGCTGCCAAAACTTCCGAGCATCTTTCCGAGGGATTTCAAAAACTTCCAGGCCTTTTTTCATCGGTTTTTTGTACAATGACCTACACCGTTCTTGGTTCCCAAATCCCACACCTCAGCAAAGTAAAACACAAAAAGACAAGCATGACCGTTCACTTAAGCTTGAAATGTGAATGTTCAAGGGGCAAGACAACGCCCTGTAAACATGAAAGCCCCGTTCCGTGGCAGGGTTGGAAGAGGGTTGGGGGAGCGTGGGAGAGGGTTGGGAGAGGGTGGGAGAGGGTTGGCAGAGGGTGGGAGAGGGTTGGGAGAGGGTGGGAGACGGTTGGGAGAGGGTGGGAGACGGTTGGGAGAGGGTGGGAGAGGGTTGGGAGAGGGTTGGGAGAGGGTGGTAGAGGGTTGAGAGAGGGTGGGAGAGGGTTGAGAGAGGATTGGGAGCGGGTGGGTGGGGGAGGGTGGGAGAGGGTTGGGAGAGGGTGGGAGATGGTTGGGAGAGGGTTGGCAGAGGGTGGGAGAGGGTTGGCAGAGGGTGGGAGAGGGTGGGAGAGGGTTGGGGGAGGGTGGGAGAGGGTGGGAGAGGGTTGGGAGAGGGTGGGAGAGGGTTGGGAGAGGGTTGGGAGAGGGTGGGAGAGGGTTGGGAGAGGGTGGGAGAGGGTGGGAGAGGGTTGGGAGAGGGTGGGAGAGGGTTGGGAGGGGGTTGGCAGAGGGTGGGAGAGGGTTGGCAGAGGGTGGGAGAGGGTTGGCAGAGGGTTGGGGGAGGGTGGGAGAGGGTGGGAGAGGGTTGGGAGAGGGTGGGAGAGGGTTGGGAGAGGGTTGGGAGAGGGTGGGAGAGGGTTGGGAGAGGGTGGGAGAGGGTTGGCAGAGGGTGGGAGAGGGTGGGAGAGGGTTGGGAGGGGGTGGGAGAGGGTTGGGAGAGGGTGGGAGAGGGAGGGAGAGGGTTGGGAGAGGGAGGGAGAGGGTTGGGAGAGGGTGGGAGAGGGTTGGGAGAGGGTGGGAGAGGGTGGGAGAGGGTTAGGAAAATCTGAAACAGTGGGACCTTGTAGGGGGGTGGATAGTGGAGCTCACTTTGGAGCCTTGCAATTCTGTGATGGTGTGGTAAAATTCCACAAAACAAGGTTCTGATGAAAGCTGGTGGTTGGGGCTTTACACAGAACCCCTGGTTGGGAAAATCTGAAACAGTGGGCCCCCGTAGGGGGGCGGACAGTCGAGCTCACTTTGGAGCCTTGCAATTCTGTGATGGTGTGGTAAAATTCCACAAAACAAGGTTCTGATGAAAGCTGGTGGTTGGGGCTTTACACAGAACCCCTGGTTGTGAAAATCTGAAACAGTGGGCCCCTGTAGGGGGGCGGATAGTCGAGCTCACTTTGGAGCCTTCTAATTCTGTGATGGTGTGGTAAAATTCCACAAAACAAGGTTCTGATGAAAGCTGGTGGTTGGGGCTCTACATAGAGCCCCTAGTTGGGAAAATCTGAAACAGTGGGCCCCTGTAGGGGGGCGGATAGTCGAGCTCACTTTGGAGCCTTCTAATTCTGTGATGGTGTGGTAAAATCCCACAAAACAAGGTTCCGATGAAAGCTGGTGGTTGGGGCTCTACATAGAGCCCCTAGTTGGGAAAATCTGAAACAGTGGGCCCCTGTAGTGGGGCGGATAGTCGAGCTCACTTTGGAGCCTTCTAATTCTGTGATGGTGTGGTAAAATTCCACAAAACAAGGTTCTGATGAAAGCTGGTGGTTGGGGCTTTACATAGAGCCCCTAGTTGGGAAAATCTGAAACAGTGGGCCCCTGTAGTGGGGCGGATAGTCGAGCTCACTTTGGAGCCTTCTAATTCTGTGATGGTGTGGTAAAATTCCACAAAACAAGGTTCTGATGAAAGCTGGTGGTTGGGGCTCTACATAGAGCCCCTAGTTGGGAAAATCTGAAACAGTGGGCCCCTGTAGGGGGGCGGATAGTCGAGCTCACTTTGGAGCCTTCTAATTCTGTGATGATGTGGTAAAATTCCACAAAACAAGGTTCTGATGAAAGCTGGTGGTTGGGGCTTTACATAGAGCCCTTAGTTGGGAAAATCTGAAACAGTGGGCCCCTGTAGTGGGGCGGATAGTCGAGCTCACTTTGGAGCCTTCTAATTCTGTGATGGTGTGGTAAAATTCCACAAAACAAGGTTCTGATGAAAGCTGGTGGTTGGGGCTTTACATAGAGCCCCTAGTTGGGAAAATCTGAAACAGTGGGCCCCTGTAGGGGGGCGGATAGTCGAGCTCACTTTGGAGCCTTCCAATTCTGTGATGGTGTGGTAAAATTCCACAAAACAAGGTTCTGATGAAAGCTGGTGGTTGGGGCTTTACATAGAGCCCTTAGTTGGGAAAATCTGAAACAGTGGGCCCCTGTAGTGGGGCGGATAGTCGAGCTCACTTTGGAGCCTTCTAATTCTGTGATGGTGTGGTAAAATTCCACAAAACAAGGTTCTGATGAAAGCTGGTGGTTGGGGCTTTACACAGAACCCCTGGTTGTGAAAATCTGAAACAGTGGGCCCCTGTAGGGGGGCGGACAGTCGAGCTCACTTTGGAGTCTTGAAATTCTGTGATGGTGTGGTAAAATTCCACAAAACAAGGTTCTGATGAAAGCTGGTGGCTGGGGCTTTACACAGAACCCCTGGTTGTGAAAATCTGAAACAGTGGGCCCCTGTAGGGGGGCGGATAGTCGAGCTCACTTTGGAGCCTTCTAATTCTGTGATGGTGTGGTAAAATTCCACAAAACAAGGTTCTGATGAAAGCTGGTGGTTGGGGCTCTACATGGAGCCCCTAGTTGGGAAAATCTGAAACAGTGGGCCCCTGTAGGGGGGCGGATAGTTGAGCTCACTTTGGAGCCTTCTAATTCTGTGATGGTGTGGTAAAATCCCACAAAACAAGGTTCTGATGAAAGCTGGTGGTTGGGGCTCTACATAGAGCCCCTAGTTGGGAAAATCTGAAACAGTGGGCCCCTGTAGTGGGGCGGATAGTCGAGCTCACTTTGGAGCCTTCTAATTCTGTGATGGTGTGGTAAAATTCCACAAAACAAGGTTCTGATGAAAGCTGGTGGTTGGGGCTTTACATAGAGCCCCTAGTTGGGAAAATCTGAAACAGTGGGCCCCTGTAGTGGGGCGGATAGTCGAGCTCACTTTGGAGCCTTCTAATTCTGTGATGGTGTGGTAAAATTCCACAAAACAAGGTTCTGATGAAAGCTGGTGGTTGGGGCTCTACATAGAGCCCCTAGTTGGGAAAATCTGAAACAGTGGGCCCCTGTAGGGGGGCGGATAGTCGAGCTCACTTTGGAGCCTTCTAATTCTGTGATGGTGTGGTAAAATTCCACAAAACAAGGTTCTGATGAAAGCTGGTGGTTGGGGCTTTACATAGAGCCCTTAGTTGGGAAAATCTGAAACAGTGGGCCCCTGTAGGGGGGCGGATAGTCGAGCTCACTTTGGAGCCTTCTAATTCTGTGATGGTGTGGTAAAATTCCACAAAACAAGGTTCTGATGAAAGCTGGTGGTTGGGGCTTTACATAGAGCCCCTAGTTGGGAAAATCTGAAACAGTGGGCCCCTGTAGGGGGGCGGATAGTCGAGCTCACTTTGGAGCCTTCTAATTCTGTGATGATGTGGTAAAATTCCACAAAACAAGGTTCTGATGAAAGCTGGTGGTTGGGGCTTTACATAGAGCCCTTAGTTGGGAAAATCTGAAACAGTGGGCCCCTGTAGTGGGGCGGATAGTCGAGCTCACTTTGGAGCCTTCTAATTCTGTGATGGTGTGGTAAAATTCCACAAAACAAGGTTCTGATGAAAGCTGGTGGTTGGGGCTCTACATAGAGCCCCTAGTTGGGAAAATCTGAAACAGTGGGCCCCTGTAGGGGGGCGGATAGTCGAGCTCACTTTGGAGCCTTCTAATTCTGTGATGATGTGGTAAAATTCCACAAAACAAGGTTCTGATGAAAGCTGGTGGTTGGGGCTTTACATAGAGCCCTTAGTTGGGAAAATCTGAAACAGTGGGCCCCTGTAGTGGGGCGGATAGTCGAGCTCACTTTGGAGCCTTCTAATTCTGTGATGGTGTGGTAAAATTCCACAAAACAAGGTTCTGATGAAAGCTGGTGGTTGGGGCTCTACATAGAGCCCCTAGTTGGGAAAATCTGAAACAGTGGGCCCCTGTAGGGGGGCGGATAGTCGAGCTCACTTTGGAGCCTTCTAATTCTGTGATGGTGTGGTAAAATTCCACAAAACAAGGTTCTGATGAAAGCTGGTGGTTGGGGCTTTACATAGAGCCCCTAGTTGGGAAAATCTGAAACAGTGGGCCCCTTTAGGGGGGCGGATAGTCGAGCTCACTTTGGAGCCTTCTAATTCTGCCCTGATGTTATGACCTTGGGGAGTCAACGATGAACGGTGGCTAGCTATACTAATGACCAGGGGGGAATGACAAGCAAGGTGTGTTCACCCTCCTTGGGGACAAGCGTGCCCACAGTTAGGACCCCTAACTAGTCCAGACCCATGGGGTTCTACCCTTCCTAACCTGGTCGCTATACATGTCTGCCTAGGTATGTGTGAGTGTGCTATGCCTGAGGTCCTAAGAGCAAGTTGCAGAAGTGGTGTCCTAATTATACCCAAGTCTGCACGCTTGCTAAACCTGGAGGGTTGTCTTATTGATGCCACGGGGTACGCCCCGGGTCTCCCCTCCCCTATGCGCCCAATTTCTGTGCTGGCGCAAAACCTTGGGGGAATACCCAGCGTGCTAATCCAGGTATTGTTATTCCTACCTACCTGACTACTAAAGGGAGGGGTGGCCAAAAGCTATGAAGGCATAAAAACGCCATTTTGCTAAGTGGCCAAAACGCTGACCTAACCACTGCCACAGCCCACCAACCCTACTAAAATTGCAGGAAACGGGTGGGACTGTGACACACGCACTACAGGTCCTACACACCCTACAGTGGCACCATCCTGGTGGGCGAGCGCTACTGCAACTGGCTCAAGCCCCCACGCAGGACTACCACTCCTACACGCACGCTCTACTGGGTGGTGTTGAAGATAAAGTCGTGGGTCCTAATGACCCTCCTGTGAAGAAGACAAGAGAACACAGCGCTGCTAAGCAACTGTGGCCTAACAGGGACGTCACAACACGTTTCCCTGCTAGGGCTTGGAGGGGAAGGGCGCACAAGTGGTGTGCACAGCGCGGATGTTGATGGAGTCGAACTGCCCTCGCCACTCCTGGCTGAGGCGCAGTCAATTGATTGTGTGAACAGCGCCCCTGTCTAGCTGGGGCAGAAAAATGAGATAGCCGCCGAAGGCAGCTGCTGCGTGCACCATTTCACCCTGATCCTCCCACATGTACAACAGAGGCCAATGGACTGGGTTCAAGACGGAGGAACCAAGACACACTCCACGTATTATACGCTTCTTAGTGTGCCCTATAATACACTGTTCCTGAACCCAGTTGCAAGCAAGCAAGCTTAAGGACTTCGCCCGTTCCCTTATGGAACGTAGGGCGAAGCCCTGGGTAACCTGGCAAGGGTTCATACCGCGTGCACAGCGCGTGGCCTACTGTCAAATCCCTTTAATGCATCGTGTGCACGCATGCAGGGAAGGGAGGCGAGACCAAAACCGTTGTAACCACACTGACTCAACCAGAAGGTGAGCTCCTCCTGGGCTTACCTACCTTACTCACCATGCATCGTGTGAATGCCGAAGTGAAGCGAACGCAAAACAAACCTAAGCGTTTAAACAACCCTACTTTAACGCACAAACGACGCAAACACGATCACACACTACTCCTTTGGACCTGTGAAGAGAAGGGAAGGTAGGTGCATGCACAAGGAAGCGTGGCAACGTGTGTATGTCGGAATCCGGCACATGCATCGCGAGCACTTCATCTTCTCTAACCCTACGTGCGCACTACGTGCACCATTCGTCGAGCATACCTTTCAACCTTGTTTTTACCTGTGCAGGGGGAATGCAGGAGTCGCCCACAAACTGCCAACGGGAGGACGGGCCCACGGCCCTGGTAGTAACTACTTACCCAATTTACTTAATTCCACACAAGGACGGGCCCCTAGCCCTGGTTGCCCCTGGCTCTGGCCCTGCCCTAGAGGGAGGTGCAAGGCCTTTGACAGCCCCAGGATCCCACAAACGGCCGGGCGCAGGGCCCTTGATTCCCGAAAGGCGGGCGGGCAGTGTTCTCGATGCAAGTTTGTAGGCAAAGCAACCACCAAGGATCAAACTGGCGTGGCACATGTCAAAAGCAAAAGTCCAAATTCACAAAGGAGCACAAAGGGGAAGCAATCATAAGCTTGAGCACAGTGTTCTCCATGCAGTTTTGTAGGCAAAGCAGACAAAGGGTAGACAAACATTAGCTTCAACGTGCTGTTCTCCATGGCATCTTGCAGGCAAGGTAGGCACCAAGCATCCAACCAAAATTCCACTGGGTTCGGGCTGAAAAATTTCTTCCGAGCTCCCCCGGCACGGTCGGCTGGGAAGCCCATGGAACATTCCTACCGATATTGGTTGCGTTTTGGGACCCGATCTGGCTGCCAAAACTTCCGAGCATCTTTCCAAGGGTTTTCGACAACTTCCAAGCGACGGACCGAAGCATATCGCATGCACGTCGGTACAGATTTCCTAAAATTGCCACCGGTAACCGGACAATATTGGTCTCTCTTTCAATGTTCTATGCTGGGCACCGGTGGTACATGTGTCTATATTACTGCACCGCTCTCCCCATGGAGTGTAGCAACTCTGTCCCTTAGTTTGGCCGTTTGGACCGGGTTTCGGGGCCGTTTTGGGCCAAAAAAGGCTGTTTTGGGGCACAAAATACGCAACTTTGGGAGGGCACCTCCCGAGTTGGCACCCCCGCCCTAGGGCACCACCGATGAGTTTTTGGCTCAAAACTTGGATTGCGCAAGGGCACCACCTGGGCTGAAGGCAAGCTAGAGTAGAGTACAGCCCGAAGCGCTGGAGCGGAGTAATGGCCAAAACGGAAAGGAGAAGTGTTGCTTGCTTGCTGCTTACTTGTTGTTTGCTTGCTTGCTTGCTTGTTGCTTGCTTGGGGTTAGGTAGATTTAAGGGGAGAGGGGTGTAGTAATATTACTACACCCCTCTCCCCTTAATTCTAGCAAAAGAGCAAGCAAGCAAGGAAGCAACAACCGGCAACAACCAAGCAACACCTCTCCTTTCCGTTCTGGCCAATACTCCGTTCCACCGCTTCGGGCTCTACTCTAGGCTAGCCACCTCATACCCTAGGTGGTGGCCTTGCCAAATCCAAGTTTTGAGCTGAAAATGCACCGCTGGCGCCCCGGGGTGAGGGCGCCAAGTCCGGAGGTGCCCTACCGAAACTGCGCATGTTGTGCCCCAAAACAGTCCTTTTTGGCCCTAAACGGCCCCAAAACGCACTCCAAACGGCAAAACGAAGGGAAGCTGTTGCTACACTGCACGTGCGCCTCAATTGCCCCGTGACAAACAACCCTTTGTTGCCCTCTACTCCACGATATCCTGGAGGAACACCCAAAAAATGGTTGAACATGGCCCGGATTGCACAGTGTTTTTGTCAAACAGCCCCAAAATGGAGAGCGGGTCGTATCTTGGGCTACATGGCTCAAAGCCAAATTCCCAAGGCACCTAGTCCACCCACAACCCCCCTCTTTTTATGGTTTCCAAGCATGACATTCGCCAATTGAGACAACTAGACCCCCGTACCAGTTGTCACTTGGTGGGGCTAGAGGGCAGCCCAGCCCGCGCACGGTGGGGGCCACCGGTACCGGTGGGTCCACCGGGGTTACCGAGGCGAAAAAAACATTTTTTCCAAGGTTGTTCCCGGACCACCTGGGATGCTCAAACAAGTTATTTTAGCCCATTTTCAGCCCGTGGTAACTCCTTTTGGCCCATGGACAATCCCCAAAGGGTACCATTGGGTGCATACATGTTGCAGAAGGGGCTAAACTAGGGCAAAACAGGCTCCGAATGGGCTCATTTCACTTGTTTGTTCACCCCCAACGGTCCACGATTACTTTCGGAAGAATGCGTTTTCACATTTTTGACCAATTTTTGGTCCCAAACGGCCGCTGTTCTAGGCATTTCGGCATTTTCCATTGGCCAAAACGCGTCACCATGGGCTCTAAATGGCCTAAAAACCCTTGTTTCAGCATCCCAAACGGTCCAGGCTCACTTTTAGAAAGACATGTATTTGACCCCTTTTGGACCCATTTTTGGTCCCAAAACATCCCATTATCAAGGGATTAGCATGTACCTTAGAGCCGAATGGCGGAGTTACTTAGAGTTGGGGAGAGGGGGGTATATTAGAGGATATATATATATATATATATATATGTATGTATTCTATTTTTTTCGATCTTTGAAGGACCTATTGATGGAACCCCCGCGGTGACCACGCCCCGCGAAGTAAAGTGAAACCCCGGCCGGGGTGCAACCCGGGCTTGGAAGGGCCGCACCCCCCGCGACATTGGGAACGGCCACCCGCGGCAGCGGCTTCTGCGGGGGCTCTGGGAGCGGTGGGCGGCCGCATCCTGCTGCCCACATCGGGTGGCAAGACTTACTGCAGTTAGAGCGGCCTCGAGGTACCAAGACGGTAGAGAAGGTGAGTGTCCCGCTGCTTGCTTCGCTCCTTGTCATGCTTCGTGCTCTGTTTCGTGCGTGTCCAAACCAAGAGGGCAGGAGCACGACGACCGGAGGGAAGGAGAGGACACGGCGGTGGGGAAACATAGTACGATGTGGATACCCGCGCTGAGCTATTTTTTGAAGCTCAACGGGGACGTATTGTGTATCAGGGGCGTGACATGCATATTATGAGTGCAGTAGACATGTGCATCAATGGGAAGCATGTGGGGCGGTGAGCTGATTGCCTTACCAGGTTTGCCGGCATCCCGGGTGTTAGAGGGGGTGCAAAGCCCACAATGGGCTCGCCTCAGTTGTGGAAGGGCTGCCCCTTTGTGGCAATGTTGAACGTGCCAGGGCAACCCTCGCAAAGTGCACGCTTTTTGTTCGCGTTTTCATCCGCAATCATTGGGGGGAGGAGTGTCATTGACCCTTCCCATCAGGAGCTTGCAACGGGGGCGGTGTTTGTGATAGGGATGCCACAGAGGCTTGCCTGCAAGGAGGGGGATGGGAAGTTGCCACGGGCAGGGGCAGCGGGAAATTTGGTGGAGGTGGGTGCTGCCTGTGAGTGGTGAACCCTGACGTTGAAGAGGGGGTTTGGGTTCTGCAAGCGGGGTTCTTGGACACATATGCGTAGCAGCTGATCCCCAAAACCCAGGCAGCGGCAGTGCTGCCTAGGAAGGCTAAT
This sequence comes from Eutreptiella sp. 'Long Island Sound 2002', assembly GCA_964036045.1. Lineage (NCBI taxonomy): Eukaryota > Euglenozoa > Euglenophyceae > Eutreptiales > Eutreptiaceae > Eutreptiella > Eutreptiella sp. 'Long Island Sound 2002'. The sequence continues at coordinate 132,064,186 of OZ038379.1, forward strand.
GCCTACAAAGGGGTTACGATGTTGCGAGCAATGGTCGGTACGCGGGATGGGGAGGTTGTTTGCGGGGTGCCAAGGTGCGGAAAAACAGTAACACTGGCGAGGATGAGCATTCAAATTGCGGTCCATCTGCACTCCGAAACACTCCTCCCCCCTTGATGTTGGTTTTGTGGTGATTCGGGCTGTGTCCTCCGTATAAGCCGGGTAACGGGGGGGGGGGGCGCATGGGCACAGGCGGTTTCCTCCGCAAATGGGTCTTTTTGTACATTTCATCGTGCGGGCAGCACGCAACTAGGGTGTGCAAGCCCTGCTTGTTGAGTGCCCTATCCCGGGGTGCGGCTGGTAGCGGCGGCACAATATGCGCCGCCGCTGTGAGCAGTAGCACCGAAACCTCGGGCTTACTAACCAATGCACAGCGCAATGAGACACCTGTCGCAAAATCCCTTACCTTGAAATGCTTTTTTGGTGACCAAAATGCTCCATTTCACTGGTTGTATTTTGCAAGGTGTTTTCCACTGCATTCTTAGCCTTTTGTCATCGCTCGCACAACATGTGCAGCAACGGTGACCTCCTTGAAAGTGTTCCCAACGTCTTCCCCTTCCCAGGGCTCCTCGAAACGTTGGTAGCAAAATAGCAGGCACACCGGGGCACCAACTCTCCCGTCCCTTTTTCCAAGCAAATATTGCAAGCAAGTTCCCGTTCCTAGGGCTCCCCGAAACGTTGGTAGCAATATCGCAGGCACCCCATGGCACCAACTCCCCTGTCCCTTTTTCCAAGCAAATATTCCAAGCACGTTCCCCTTCCCAGGGCTCCCCGAAACGTTGGTAGCCATATCTCAGGCACCGAGTGGCACCAACTCCCCCGTCCCTTTTTCCAAGCAAATATTCCAAGCACGTTCCCCTTCCCAGGGCTCCACGAAATGTTGGTAGCAATATCTCAGGCACCCCGTGGCACCAACTCCCCCGTCCCTTTTTCCAAGTAGATATTCCAAGCACGCCGTGGTGCCCACTCCCTCGACCTGTTTTCCAAGCGCAAATGCGATCGCTCCCCGGCCAGCAAACCTCTCAGCAATAGCACAAGCCCCCCACGGCCGGAAACCCCTCTTGTGTTTTTCCAAGCGGTTGTTCAACCTGCAGCGCGTTGTTGAAGAACGCCATCTATGTACATGGCTCCGCCACTACTCAAAGAGAAGTTGCCCCGGCTACAATGGCCACGCGTGGCCAATCACAAGTCCCCGATCGCAGAATTGACTCCTGGAGCGCCGGGTTCCCCCCCCCTCCCACCGTACAATGGATAGTGGTGCGGCAAAACAGTGGTCATCAGTGGTGATGTAGGACAGTGGTTGGGCAAGATAGTAGTCAATCTAAATAGATATATTCTGGTGATGGCTTTGGCTTGGATGCATCAGCACCGCGCCGAAATTTTTGGGGTCATTCAACTGGTGTAGCACAGCCACTATTGCCAGTTGATTGGAGCAGTGCATCCACCATGCGGTGGCAACTAATGGCAGGGGGTTCACCAGAAAGGGGGAGAGAAATTGAGGCAGGTTTGGGACAGGGTGGTGCCTGTGGCCGGACAGGGTGGTGCCTGTGGCCCACATCTGGCACCCAATGTGCCAGCAACAGTAACAAACTTTGGGTTAGGTTTGGGCAGAGGTGGTGAGTGTGGCGCCGCTTTTGATGGTTTGCAATTTTGGGTGTCGTTGTCGGTGCTGCTGCTACAACTTCTTTGTGAACTTTGACTGCCACTACTGCCACTACTTTCACTCTGGCTGTCACTACTATCGGATGAGGAGCAGTGTGCACTCAGCTCCGCAGCACTAGGGTCCAATACAATGGTCTGGGCCAATCGACATTGGCACACTGGCATCACTCGTCGTGTTGGCAGGGCCTCGCATGTACCAGGAGGAGCACAATTGCTCCCCGCACCCTCGACCACGGCAGGGCGGGGCTAGTTTTTCTTGTGTTGTCGTTCTTTACGGGTGCTGAAGGTGCGAAGACTGCCTACACCCTGAACCGGCGAGGAAATAACCACATCCTAATGAATAGGGATCCAATGGCGCACCTGTGGCAACTGGGTGCTGCACACGCCGCAGATGCAATGGACATCGACGACCGGCTGCGTTGTGCCAGGGAACCCCAGCTTGACACGTTTTGTGGCCACGTCCATAGCGCACAAACAGCCACCAGTTGCAACACCGCGTTGGACAATGCGCACCAGCACCTCACGCCAACACTTAGTGGCTAGAACAAGGCTGCAACAAAATCGCCCGCACTTCAGGGTGCCAGTGCTCCACAAAATATCTTTTTTTTACGCTTTTCAGGAACTGCACATAATGTTCATGCTGCAGGGTCTCCCGGATACTTTCGGAATTTTCCGTGCTGGTGACCCCGGCGAAGCGCTTGGCCAATGCGAGCCGTGCTTCCCCCCCCGTCGTCTTGAACGTGCGTAGGGAGCCGCGGGGAATCAAAAAAACCGCCATCCCATGTGCGTACAAGCTGCATGTGCTAACCCCCTCACACATCTCAATGATGAGAAGGGTTAAATACACATGCACTTTACCCCGTGTGGACCATACAAATGGTGCCATGTGCTTGGTCCCAAACACGAGGGATACAATATGACAAAAGCTCATAAGCAACTGATGGAGGGGGGAGGGCAATTTGCCAGTTTGCACAACCCTGGGAAACAGTATGCGCACCTATCGGCCCGTGAGTGACAACCCTGTACGAAAGCAGCTGCGCGTCTTGGATCGGCAATGCTTTGTGTGTGGATCCATTTTTAGCTTATGGCGGCAAGCAACAACTACCACAAACATCAGAAACGCACATGACGCGGCAGTGGGCACTCTGCGACCCACAACCCCTATTATTCGGCTCCCAAAGGCTTTAATGTTATGTAGTACAGGCTACAATGCCTGTACCTGGGCTAAGTTTGACAACCAAGCATGACGGACGGAGAAGCTGGCTAAATGAAGTGGCGCTGTGGTGAAAAGGTTGGCAATATGGTTCTTCCTATCCCATTGGTATGAGCAACAACCGTGCACATTCTGAAGCGGAGAATACATCTTGTGATGGTCGGCAATTAGGAAGCGCAACCGTAGCCTGAGCCAAACAACCTTGCGCGTGCCGGCGACAACAACGGGAAGCCCGAACGTTGTGGCCTGCAGTTTTTTTTTCTCTTGGACGCGCGAATTCACGGCCCAAGTCGCCCAATGAGCACGGGGGAGTGCACGCCATGTTAGCAGGGAGGTTGCAGAAGGCACTCCCTCAACAAGATCATAAAAATTAACCATGGGGTGCGCCGCTGGAAGCGCTCCGCTGGAACCCCCCCCTTCTAGCAGAAATTTTGATCACATCTTGGTTTCCTACACAAAAACTGTTGACTTGACCTAATGCACCCCCAAATGTCTTACACTATGACCCCCTTGCTAGTACAAATGTTGGCCGTTCCCGGTCACCCCGCCCTTGTGGAGCACTGGGGGGCACAACAAACGCTGAAACCCCCACTAGAACCCCCTTCTAGCGGGCTTCCAGCGACTTTTTAGGCCCCCTTCCAGCGCTGGAACCCCCGCTGGAACCCCCTTCCAGCGCCCCTTCCAGCGCTGGAAGGGGGTTCCAGTGGGGGTTCCAGCGCCGGAACCTCCCCTTCCGGCACACACCCCAACTTCACAACAACACAGATTAGGGGCACAAACACATTCAATGTGGATTGACTTGTTCACCACAACATCCTTGCCGATCAACGGCGTTGTCGTTTCAAAAATGCATGACCCTTGCGTGCAACATAGTGACGCAAGCCAATTTGCATGGTCTCCATGTTGAGGACATGGCTCAAGCCCCGTTTTGACACACGGGGCTTTTGTAGCGACCATCCCGGCATGGAGTTTTTCACCTGTACCTTAAATTGGCGGTGCCGATGTTCGGCCGGCACACTTGAAAACAAAAATAACGTGCGATATTTGGCAAGGAAGTAGTGGGAATGGGCCACAGTCCAATGGACCCATGGTGTGGGCTTCCAACCCAAAGCTTGCCAACATGTGCCAATGCTTTGGCACAAAGTTTTGGCAGACGCAACCTCAACATTTGTTAAGGGTTCCTTCTTACGCCATAGCTTTTGAAGTGCACAAAAATCGCGCAAAAAAACAGCAACTAGAACATACATACATACAACGTTGCAAACAATAGTTGGAAAGTGGGTTTGGAGGGCTGAGATAAGCCGTTGTTGAAATGTGGGTCGGTCCCAAAAAAGTCGAGCAGTGCTGATGTCAAACGTTCCCTCCTTTGCCTTTCGAGGGTGAAGCTCCTTGCGCTCCGCGGCAGGAATAGAGCGGGCCTCATGCAGCAACTCAGCCCAAATTTCATGAAATTCGCGAGCCATGGCACGCTGGCCAACTACACCAACCAACCACCGTGCAATATCATCAGACAACCGTTTTTTGAAAGTGTTGGTCACTCGGCAAGCACCATGGACCACATCTCCTACCCGACGATCCGTCTTGATACTGCGCAAGAATGAGCCCCAGCGAACATTCTCAGGGACATGATCCAATGGAACTAGAATAGTCACATCGTCACAACACCAACATTTCCCCCCGCCATTGGTTACTCCCATTAACTTCCCATCCCCAGACAAAAACACCACAAACCGCCAGGACTCACCATCAATGAACACAGTGGTGTCCCTTTGCAAAGCAACCACTTGTTCATTGAGTTTGCCAATGTCATCGATAGCCAGCAGACACCCGGCATCGTCCGGCCCATCCATGCACCACCACATTGCCCAACGGGCAATGTGGCCAGCCGCTTTCACCCCGATCGCGGTGCCAGTGTTGCCGCTTGTTGTTTGCTGCCCGAACATAGCCGGCCCGAACAACCACAACATCCTCGAAGTCCTTCACCTTTTGAATCTCCCACTGCACCTCCTTGGCAAGGGCCTCCAAAGCAGGCAGGTCGTTCCCCTCTCCATCTGGTAGTGGCAATCCCAAACGACTGTAGCAGGCACTTCTACCGGGGCTGTCTTGTGCACGGCCTGGCGCCAGCGCATTGTCGTTGAAAATTGATCCCCACTTGTGGCCCGGAATGGTGAGGCACTCGACCTTGGCGGCACTGTGGACCGGGGAGTCGGCAAAAATACCACGGTAGCGGCAAAGCCCAAAGTCCGAGATGGCATTGGGGTTCTCGTTCGTGGCGGTACCAGTTGCAGGGCAAGGAACAACCTTCTCGTTACTGCCAATGAATGGAAGGGGGTGACACATAGGAAAGGGTAGGAAGGGCTCCGCGTCGGTAGTGGACATCATGGTGGGACTGGTAAGGCCAAAGCGGTCGTCGGGTTTCCATTGCAATTGCTTGGACGTGGGCAAGGAGTAGACTGGGATCTGCCTGTGTGCGTCTTTGAGGGAGAGGAAGCGGAAAGTGGGTGGTCGGTTGGGCGAGTAAATAATTGTCCTTGCCCATCTTCTTGCTCGTGGGGCGCCTCCTAGCAAAGAGGACGTCACCGGACTGGTCGTCCCCCACATGGAGCTTCACAGTGCCGTTGGAGTCGGTGGGGAGCCTGCAGGTGATGCCGAGGTCCAAATCCTCTTGGTCCTTGGGGGAAAGGGTGAACTGGAAGATGGGGACGTGGGGCTTCTTGCCCATGACCTCGGCGATGTAATCGCTCACCACGCGCGGCTGCCAGTCATGCATGATGGACCCCTTGACTTGAACACGACCAACGGTGGTGGTGGGCTTGAAAATAACGGCGGCACCACTGGTTGCGGCTGTGAGGGATTCTAGTTCACAACCAACAGGGGCTGCGTATCCACGCGTCCCCACGAAGCCCTTGGCCTTGTCAAGCCATGATGCAAGGACCGGCAAGTCCGACCACTTCATGATGAAGCTATGCTAACACAACAATGTGAGAAATGTGGTGCACGCATGAGGGTAGTGGATGTACTGTGCCTAGGGGATGTAGTGTGCCTAGAATCGGTGCTGGAACCCCCGCTGGAACCCCCGCTGGAACCCCTTCCAGCGCTGGAACCCCCCCCCCCTTCCAGCGGTGGAACCCCCCCTTCCAGCGTTGGAAGCCCCCCCTTCTAGCGCTGGAACCCCCCTTCCAGCGGAGTGCTGGAAGGGGTTCCAGCGGGGGTTCCAGCGGTTTTGAACCTACCTTAATTTAAGCACCTGGGCAACGGTACACCTTGTTTCCACCACAAACAAACACAATACACAACATATTTGCACCCCGAGTGAATGTCTAATGGTAACCTCCACCCACAATGTGTGCCAAAATGGGGGGGAGTTCCCGCAAGCGCTTCCAGCGGCACACCCCACAGCCGAAACCAGGATGGCAACCTTGACATTGTAGTTGCTTCTACCGCGGGGGTCATAGCCATCCAAAAACAATACAACCTGCAGGGTAGTTATTGCAGGCGGGGGGGGGGGGGGTTGCTAACAAGCCTTGGGCCTTGGTGTTTGAGTAGAAGGCCGCGGACTTGTAAGAGCGGGGACTCGTTTTTTAACCGGCAGTCTACACTGGGAATCTGGATTGCCTCCTCCATGTACAGGTTACCCGTAGTCCAAGGGAGGTCCGGGACTAGGGCACGCAACCGTTGCACCAAGCGGCTTGGCAACCGCAACTGGTGACGTGCGTCCACCACAATGCTATGCGGGGGGCGCTTGGGGGTGGAGGTGCTACATGGGGCACGTCCCGCAAGTTGCGGTGGCGTACACTAACCCCACTCGGGCCACCTTGCGTTGCACGCAAGACGTCTTCGACTTGCCATTGTGGAACGGCATCTGCATTCCGCAGCTCCAAGAGACAGCGCACGTCTTCACGATGCACATGCCCTTGACCCCACAAATTCCGGAGTGCTTCTTCCGAAGTGCAGTTACCGCTAACGCATCACACAACGTGGTTCACAACAAATTCATGGCATTGATGCATCTACAGGCGAAAACAGGTCATTACACATGTCTCCTACTTGTCCTTTTCGGCAGATGCTCTGCACAGGCAGTTACACATCTCTCCTACTTGTGCTTTTCGGCGGATGGTCTGCACAGGCCATTACACATGTTCCGCACATGTCCTTTTCGGCGCATGGTCTGCACATGCGTTTACACATCTCTCCTACTTGTCCTTTTCGGCGGATGGTCTGCACGGGCCATTACACATCTCTCCTACTTGTCCTTTTCGGCGGATGGTCTGCACAGCTCTCCTACTTGTCCTTTTCCGCGGATGGTGTGCACAGGCCATTACACATCTCGCCTAATTGTCCTTTTCGGCGGATGGTCTGCAAAGATCTCCTACTTGTCCTTTTCGACGGATGGTCTGCACAGGCCATAATACATCTCTCCTACTTGTCCTTTTGGGCGGATGGTGTGCTCATGCGTTTACACATCTGTCCTACTTGTCCTTTTCGGTGGATGGGCTGCACAGCCTTTGACACATGTCTCCTACCCGTCCTTTTCGGTGGATGGTCTACAGAGGCCATGACACATGCCTCCTATTTGTTCTTTTTGGCGGATGGTGTGCACAGGCTTTCACACATGTCTCCTACTTGCCCTTTTCGGCGGATGGTCTGCACAGCTCTCCTACTTGTCCTTTAAGGCGGATGGTTTGCACAGGCCATTACTCATCTCCCCTACTTGTCCTTTTCCGTGGATGGTCGGCAAAGCTCTCCTACTTGTCCTTTTGGGCGGATGGTCTGCACAGGCCATAATACATCTCTCCTACTTGTCCTCTTCGGCGTATGGTGTGCACAGGCGTTTACACATCTCTCCTACTTGTCCTTTTCGGCGGGTGGTCTGCATAGCCTTTTACACATGTCTCCTACTCGGCCTTTCCGGCGGATGGTCTATAGCGGCCATGACTCATGTCTGCTACTTGTCCTTTTTGGCAGATGGTCTGCACAGGCCATTACACATCTCTCCTACTTGTCCTTTTCGGCGGAAGGTCTGCACAGGCCATTACACATGTCTCCTACATGTCCTTTTTGGCGGATGGTCTGCATAGGCCATTACACATCTCTCCACCTTGTCTTTTTCGGCGGACGGCCTGCACAAGCCGGTACACATCTTTGCTACTTGTCCTTCTCGGCAAATGGTCTGCAGAGCTCTCCTACTTGTCCTTTTTGGCAAATGGGCTACACAGGCCGATACACATGTCTCGTACTTGTCCTTTTCGGCGGATGGTCCGCACAGGCGTTTGCACATCTCTCCTACTTGTCCTTTTCGCTGGATGGTTTGCACAGGCTTTTACACATGTCTCCTGCTTGTCCTTTTCGGCAAGTGGTCTGCAGAGGCTTTTACACCTGTCTCCTACTTGTCCTTTTCGACGGATGGTCTGCACAGGCGTTTACACATTTCTCCTACTTGTCCTTTTCGGCGGAGGGTCTGCAGAGGCTTTTACACATGTCTCGTCCTTGTCATATTCGACAGATGGTCTGCACAGCCTTTTACACATATGTCCTACTTGCCGTTTCGGGGGATGGTCCGCACAGGCCATTACACATCTCTCCTACTTGGGCTTTTTGGCGGATTGTCTGCACAGGCGTTTACACATCTCTCCTACTTGTCCTTTTCGGCGGATGGTTTGCACAGGCTTTTACACATGTCTCCTACTTGTCCTTTTCGACGGATGGTCTGCACAGACCATTACACATGTCTCCTCCTTGTCCTTTTTGGCGCATGGATTGCACAGGCTTTTACACGTGTCTGCTACTTGTCCTTTTCAGGGGATGGTCTACACAGGCCATTACACATCTCTCCTACTTGTTCTTTTCGGCGGATGGTCCGCACAGGCTTTTACACATCTCTCCGACTTGTCCTTTTCAGCGGATGGTTTGCATAGGCTTTTACACGTGTCTCCTAATTGTGCTTTTCGGCGGATGGTCTGCACAAGCGTTTACACATCTCTCCTACTTGTCTTTTTCGGCGGATGGTCTGCACAGGCCATTGCACATGTCTCCTGCTTGTTCTTTCCGGCGAATGGTGTTGACCCAGCCATCCTGCACCCACCCTGCACCCAACACTACGTGAGGCCCCGCTCGATAGCACACGACAACACTTCCGTTGCATCATTGATCATGAGTCGTGGAGTGAGTGTCAATGATCAAAAGTCCGATCATGCCCATGGTGGACACTCCAAACAAAACAGCCGGCCGGCTGGGTGCAAATATAATAGAAGAAAGATATTATACTGAATAATCATATTGCTGCCCAACGCCAACAGAGGACCAAGATAGCAAAGAGAAACAGATGCCGCTTAGTCGGCGTCGTCGAATTGCCGGGTGGATGTCAAGCCACGCCGGACACTCTGCCTTGCGCAGAATTTCAAGTGTGGCTGGTCCAAAGAAGCCAGAATTTCGCCCCTAGAGGTCATCTACGTGCTGGGGCGAGAAGCTGTAGCGAGGGTGTAGTCCCTCAGGGTGCGGGCGGTGCCGGTTCAGATACCATGAGGCATACTGCCCCAACGTTTGCTGGACCAATGTGCCCACACCTGGGTGGGATTGCTGGCTAACTCCCTCAGCCTATTTGCCAAAACGGCAGGGAGCACCTCATTGGTCAGAGGAACATACGAACAATTGTGGGCGGCCAAAGCATGCAAGGCGTCTGATGCCTCGCGGTGCCACGTTAAGCCCCGGGGGACCGGCAGTGTGTTGAAACAGTTCCGTGTGTTTTGCAAGAGCTCTGCACAGTCCCGTACAGTCATTGTCAAGCTTTGCAGGGGTGGAGGGCGTTCCAACCACACACGCTGGTACTTGCTGAACAAAACAAACGCTGCCTGGATAGCCACATAGAAACAGTTGTCCACAAGTGCTTGCACCCCCGTCACGCGTTTACAGGGCACTGCATTAGGGTACTATACGACAAAGAGGCCGGACTTCCAGCCACATCAAGAACGAGCACGTCGTTAACTATCCCCCCCACCTCCCCACGGAGTGCCACTATAAATGCATGCAGAGTGTTGTGCTCCTCGGCTATACCCGTGATAGCCTTCACTCTTTCAAATGGCTCAAAAGGGCGGCAGGAACTTTTGTATCTTTCGACATCCGTGGTTTGGTGCCCACCTTTTTGCTCCTCGGGAGAGACTGTTCGCTTCCCCTACCATGGGACGCAGCTCGCTGAGGCGCGCCTGAGCCTTGCCCATGTCCTTCTGTGTCCTTGCGATTTGTTTGTCGAGGTCAGCTTTCTGCTGAGCGGTCAGCATGCCGGGACCAGGGGTGATACGGCGGCCTTGCGCATACTCGGGGCGCTTCTCCTTTTCCTGTTGCGCTTTGCCTTCTTTCGGTCTGAGCTTCCCCTGAACCTTTGCTTTGTAGCTGATCACGCAGTCAGCCCTTTCATCATACAACTCCCACTACTCAACCCACTCGTCCCACGGCTGCGCAACGTTCTTCTTCCACAGCTGGTCCAGGTACCGTTGTGCCATCTCAGGGTTTGCCAGCGCCCGCCACCCCCGTCTGTGCACAACTTCTTGCATGGCGTCCACAAAGTGCGGCGGGGGGATTCTAATCGTGTAGAGCCAGCGCACTGTTGCCATCGCCGGCAGGCTCCGCCACAGCCATCGCTCTTCTGCTCCTTTGTTGGCCGGCTCAAGATGTTCAGGACATTCCCACCCGCGGTCAGTATACTTCTCCGTGAGCAAGGCGAACTAGATCTCCCGTTGCCCCCAATGGCCCAAAGCGATGACACCAGCAACAGCGGTGGTCGCCTTAGGACATTACATGAGTGCAATGGGGCTCGTACATCTCCCCTTTCCGACGGATGGTATGAACAGGCACCCACATGTGTCCCCTATTTCTCCGTTGCGGCGGTTTGCTTGCACATGCACATAACTGCTGCACTTCTTTGTCGTCGTCGTCACGTGGCGTCGCCTGCCTTTGGCCGTGGGGCTTCGCGTTCTCCATGGGATGCAACGCTGCGGGGAGCTTGTCCTCGCCGGCGTTCCCCGCATTCGTCCCGGGCAGAGAGGAAGTGCAAGAAGATGGTGAAAGTGGTGGTGCATGGTGGCACAAACGTTACGGGCACATGCGTTTAACCATCTCTCCTACTTGTCCTTTTCGGCGGAAGGTCTGCACAGGCTTTCACACATGTCTCCTACGTGTCCATTTCGACGGATGGTCTGCACAACCCATTATACATCTCTCCTACTTGTCATTTTCGGCGGATGGTTTGCACGGGCCATTATGCGTGTCTCCTACTTGTCCTTTTCGGTGGATGGTGCGCATAGGCGTTTACACATCTCTCCTACTTGTCCTCTTCGGCGGAAGGTCTACAAAGGCCAATACACATGTCTCCTACTTGTCCTTTTCGGCGGATGGTCTGCACATGCGTTTACACATCTCTCCTACTTGTCCTTTTCGGCGGATGGTCTGCACAGGCCATTACACATGTCTCCTACTTGTCCATTTCGGCGAATCGTGTTGACCTAGCCTTCCTTCAACCACCCTGCACCCCACAGTGTGTGAGGCCACGATCGATAGCACACCTTATACCTTGGGTTGTCGTTGTGAAACTTCGACATTAAACCTTGGCACTTGCCATTAAAAAGGGAAAAGGCTGCACAGAGGCACGGGACAAGAGCACAATGGCTACCCCTGCCTGCCCCTTCCCTAAAGAGTACTTACGTTAACATAGGTGATGCGACGTCGTGCTCGAGGGGGACCTTCTACAGTATTTCGGTTGTCCTCTCTCCGTCTATCAATGTCCATGAGGGTCCGATATCCCTTGGGGGGGCAGAGTGCCCTTAGCCGCGCGCGGGGGGGGTGGCGCCAACGGGCAGTTACCATTCATGGGTTGGGGCTTTGCGTTTCGAAGGGGCAGCACAAATGTCCTCCGGTGTGCCGCCAACAGCGTGAGGGATGGTTGACTAGGGGATTTGACTATGCGTTCTGTGCTGTGAAGTAGGCTGGTCTAGGGTGGAGGTGCTGGGTGGTGAAGGTAGTATTCCCTCCGCATCAAATGCCAGGCACGATCTTCACTGCGCGTCACAAACGATGAGCGAGAGACACGCGTACCCTGTTCCCACAGAAGCAGCGGACCTCGGCACTCCACTGCAAATGAGTACCTCCTAACATTAAACATCACGAGCTTGTCCCACCACGGGAATTCGGTGAGGGTGTGCTGTGAGAGGTAGTATTGTGTCCGGGGGGTGATGGGGTCTGCTAATGTGACTGGTGGTGGCGGGGGGGGGGTGGGCTGGCACAATGCGTGGCCCGCGGACTGGGGGCGACAACAGGACCGGGGGCGGTGGTGATGGAGCTGGGGGCGAGGGGGAAAGAAGAGGGGGTTGGGGTGATTGCAACGTGTTGATATCTTTCTCAGCATCGCTCTCTCGAGCAGCTCCGGCACATCCCCCTAGCCAAAGTCCCAGCCACCAGCCAGGCCACCGTCCTGGAGGAAGGGGAGGCATTGCAACATGTTAAAAACATGAGCTATCCTAATTCGACAACATTGCAAAACACCACGCGATAGTCTGCACAGGCACCACAAAGACACCACACAAGCACCAAACAAAAACTTAAGGAAAAGGCCCTCACGATACCTCTCTTATTAAAGAACTGCGCGATCCCCAAAACCGCGGCTGGTCGTTTGCGCACGACAATGCCCTCCGGTGGTGTGCGGCACAGCGCGAACTCGATTGCGTACAGCCCCCTATCGGTCTCCACAATTGGCCCTATTGATGTATCAAAGGCATCCCCAGCCGATGCTATAACACGTCGCAAAAGCTGTCTAGGTCTCATCTCGTCGTCAAGGGTGACGTGCGCCCACATGGAGCGTGGGGGCATGAACCCCCATAACTTGCGCGCCCGACGTACTGACCATAGAGGCACCAACCATATCCGCAAACGGGTCACACAATAAATCTGAATAATTCATTTTTCGAATGCATGGACCGAAATACTAGCATAGTGTCCACCACCATTTTCCTCCGTGCACGCTTGACCTCCGGACATGAATCGGCACATGCAAGCACCACAGCGTGGTGGAAGGCAATTTGACGGATGGCCTTGGTGAGGGCAAAAGCTGCCTTGACATGCTCCGTAGCATTTTGTGGCGGGATGGGGAGCTCTTCGGGGAAATGCTGTTCGAGGATTTTCCAGGCTTCCCACTTCTCCCTCTGCTCCTTGGGGGGCCCATGTGCCGGTTCCCTCCGATCTTCCGCGGTGGGTGCACGGATTTGAAGATGTCGGTAGACTGTCCCAAAGCTGCCAATGTACCGCCTAGGGGTGTTGTCATCCCTTGCCTCGGCGGCAGTGCGGCGCGGGACCTGCAACCGTTGTCCACAGCTCTCGTCAGGACCGTGTCCTTGGATTTGAGCTTTTTGAAAAGACGCCCGGGCATCATGGCCTGGAAAAAAGGGGCGTGGCACGTGTGGTTGCACGTAGCGGCCGGGTTGGGGGGTGAAGCAGAGGAGGGCAATGGCCGGTTGCAGCTCCGCGTGCAACACGTAGTCGGGGCGCCGGCACTGGCACCCACCAAGAAAAAACACACGCTAGAATCACAGCCGGCGGGGACTTGGGCAGACAGGTAACCTCAGCATGCATGTCAATCAGCCAGGCTAGCATATGTTTCCATGGTCCCCCATCCCTCCAGTGCCATGCCAAAAGACACCTTCATCGCACGCGGCCGGCACTTAACGGGCTCTCTGGTCAAAAAAACAACTGTGAAGAGAGGGAATGGTATAGTGGGCAAGGCAGGGCAGCATTTTCACGCAACCCAAAATTGCAAAAATATTTTGCTAAAAGAGTAGCCAACAGCCCCATCCTAACCTTTGTGGGTAAGCTGCAAGCATCATTGGCTTCCGGCAAGGGTATCACACGTTGGATGCCACACACCCATGCTAAGTCTTCTAGGTAAATTCATTGCATCATTTGCTGCCAACAAGGGTATCATGCCTTGCACGCCATCCCCCATCCTAATTTGTGTTGGTACCTTCCAATCATCATTCGCTGCCAGCAGGGGTATCACACCTTGCGTGCCAGCCCCCCATCCTGATTGGTGTGGGTACCTTCCAACCATCATTTGGTACCAGCAGGGCTATCACAACTTGCACGCCGGCCGCGCATCCTAGTTGGTGTGGGTACCTTCCAACCATCATTTGCTACCAGCAAGGGCATGATACCTTGCATGCGAGCCCCCCATCCAGATTTTTCTAAGCAAATTCCAAGCACCTTCCGCTTCCGACGAAGGTGGCATACCTTGCGTGCAATATCGCAGACACATAAAGAAGACAGCCCGTCTTCTAGACTTCGGAGCACAATTTCCGAGCACAATTTCCAAGCGTCCTCCGGTACCCAAGCATCCTCCAACCTTGCATGCAATATTGCGAACACCTCTGCAACCATGGCCACTTCAAAAATTTCCGACCACTTCTAGAACATGGTCTAGCATGGGTCACCGTTTTTTGCCCAACCAGTTTGGACTGGCGCCCTAAGAACTCTACAAAGGGTCGGGGTATCCAAGGGTCCACGGGGAATTCACAAATTGCTAAATTTTTGGCAAGCCAAAAAATTTTTCAAGGGGAGGGGTTTTGCGACATGTGACTGGGGCCCGGAAGAGATTATTGTCCTAGAGGAGGTGGAGGGGGCTTTTAGGGACAATAAGAGAAAATCACGGTGGACAAAGCCAGAAAAAAAGCAGAAGCGCAAAAAAAATGCGCAGTGTCCTCCGCAACGCCCTGCAGGTCGACACATAGGGGGGGGAGGGGGGCAGCCGTCCTTTCACTGCCCAGGCGCCCGTTTAGGGAGAAGGAGGACTCCCAGGCCTCGGGGGCCCTTTGAAGGGGATCTCACCAAGGGCGGAGGGACCTGGGGCGGACAGAGGTGCAGGATCAAGTTTTTGTGCCTGTAGACTCGTCGTTCAACTCAGAAACCTCGTCCTCCGAGGGCTCGTCCGCTGCGTCCCACTCATGGGGGAGTAAATGCCTTGACCTAAAGGTGTACCACTTGTCCGGTTCCTCTGCACGAAGCAAGGGGGGGGGGGTCAAAACATTTCCCGAGGTTCTATCAGCCCAAGGGCTACTTCGCCGGCTCGGTCAACTACCCTTTATGCCCCCCACTAGCTGCTACTAGAGCCCCTTGCGCACCCAGGATGCCCTGTGTACCACCTCAACGAGCCGAGGTATGCGCTCCCCCCACAACCCCTCCAACGCTGCACCCCGACCGGGGAAGCAAAGGTAAAGCGATGATTTGTACGTATTTGTAGGACCGAGAGTGTTTGTATCTGAGTTAGAATAGGTTATTGGATGCCCCCAACATGATTTCTATGCCTACTTTGGGGTACCTCAACAATGGGGGTACTTTTTGGGAAAAGCTGAGTTGGTCACTCTGCCTTTGGCCTCACCTCCACTTCACATCAACTCAACAATCCTTTCCACCATTGCAGCCCTACCCCACCCTCCCCGTCTAGCCCGTGTCCAATCCCTACAACGCCTTTTGTACCCCCTTTTGTTTCATCACTACCTTACCCAACTTCACCTTTTGTTAAATCAAAGAAAAGATCCTAGGGTACTAAGATTCTGCACTTGACGCCGTACATAATTGTAGGAATCGGACGAGGCCCAAGATGCCGCCAAAACAGAGTTAAGATGAACACTAGCAATAGAAGAAGAACAATACAAAAGGTATGGCCGCGACTCCTTGTACCAAGGTGAGTCTCTACCTACCCTGGTACATGCACAAGACACGCTAGAAAGGGTGTTTTGGCCCAAACTAGATCAAAACTAGAACGCGAATAAGAAACCAAGATACCAACTTGGACACGAGTGCAACATTGGGGTACCCTTTGGTACCTGTATGAAAGGTAGTTGTGTTCATCATAAATTGTTTTATGAAATATGAAAGCATTCTGCTCTTGCTAGGGTACGCAGGGGCCATTTTCGTTCAAAACTTGGGAGGCTTTGTGAACACCCTCGAGGTGAGTTTTTTTTGTGGACCGGAGTTTTTTTGTAAAAATTGCCATTTTTGCCGGTTTTTGCAAATTGTAAAAACATCCTCCCTTGTTCATAAATCCATTCATAATTCCGTTCATAGTTCACAACTGGTTTTATGAACGGGGTTTCTGTTTTATGAACGCCTGTTGTGAACGCGTTTGGTGAACAAATGCAGAGGCAAACAAAACTTGCTCCATTTCAATGTGTTGTTTTTGCTGCTGCGGTTCACCTCCTTCCCATGGCCACAGGGGAGTGCTTGGTCTGACGATGAGCTACTGCTCGATTCGAAGGACTTGCGCTTGTGCGTGGGGGGCTATTTGGGTTTGGTGGGTTTTGGGGGCGGAAGGGCGGGGGTTTGGGATTGTCGGTGGGGGGGGGGGGGGGCTTTGCTGGGGAGCCGCTACAATGACCTCGCGCCAGCCCCCCCCCCCCTCAGACCCCCCCACAACAATAGGGAAGCCACTTGCATAGGCACTCATGCCGCCCATGCATGCAGCCCCTGCCAGAAAACGTTGTGTATTGCCCCCCAACCCTCCCCCGAAAAAATTGTCCGCCCCCCTGTCCCCCATGCAGACAATGCAAAACCTCATCAACCCTCAGCCCTCACATGCAAGCACCTAAATGCAATGCACAGTGATGCATACCTTCATGACATTACATAATGCAACCACAAACGACATAGTGCTCTCCATGTGCACTGGGAGCCAGCCACTCGCATAGGCTTCTTAATGTGTGTGAGGCAAAAAATTCTGAAGGATGCAAAACACAACAGAATGTAAAGGCATGGAAATGCGACAATTTATGCAGTCCAAAGGTTGCGCAACAAAGATATACGTCACAAAGGCTGAAAAATCTGAAAAAAGTGACCACCCATGTAAACAATGCCTTCACAGGACCACAAATCGCAATTACCAAGTTAGTGTGATCTAAATGTTCATGATGCAAAAACGTGCGGTTTAGACAGGATAATACCCTCCCCAACTGTAAGGTGAAGCAATGGATGGGTTTGTGTGTGTTGACCAGTTCTCTGCTTTTCCTTTTCCCTTGTCCTTGCTTGTTCTTGCCGCCCTAAACCTTAGGGCTGGGGCCTGTCTGGTCCTCCCAAAGGGGGGCCGTGGCCTGTGTTTTGCCCCCATCCGGGGCTTGGGCATGGGTTTGGGCAGAGGGTTGGGCGAGGGGTTCAGCCGAGGGTTCCACTCGGGCATCCACCTCCATGGGGCCGGCCTCAGGGGCAGCTTTGGGCTAGGGCTAGGGGGCCTGCTTAGCCTCAGGCTTGGGATAAGGATTTGTGGGCTTGGGGGCCGGCTCAGCCGGCGGGTCAGCGTCCGGTTTGGGGATAGGCTGCTTTTTGGCCTTGGCGGCCTTTTTAGCCGGAGCTGCAACCTTCTATAGCTCCCGATGGGCCAATAATGAAGCACGAGAGGCATACAACAGGTCTCTGAAATAACCCACGTGGAGTTTGCCTGTGCCCTCCAAATGGCATGCTGCTAGACGTGTGATAGAACCTTAGTGACATGGCCCCCATTGGGGTGGGGGGGGGGGTGCGGTGCAATGCATGTGGGGTGCAGTTAGGCCACAACTATGGACGGTATTCCGATGGAGCCTTTGGATGGCCTTGTGCATGCTCAGAAATCGCAATGGGGCATTACCATGGGTGGATCATTTTGGGCACAGAGTGCAAAGGTGCGCGACGTATGGGGGGTGTATGAGCGTAAGCACTCTTTTTGGGAGCTGGTGCGGATAGTGATGTTAGACGGAGGCTTTGTACCGTGGCAGAAATACCGAGGTACTATTAGCTTCTGCCGGGCTGGGAAGACCATATCACTGGCTTCAAGATACGATGACTACGTTCAAATCAGGTGGGTGCACACGGTCAGCCACATCCGGCAACTGTGCTACGGGTTGCGGGTGGGTGGTGATGGCGAGGAGTCATGTTCAATTTAGTGCTTGACCTATACTGCCCAAGCATTGGGTTATGGACTTCAATGACACACATATGGGGGCGGCAGAACGCACACACAACCACCCTCGCTCACTACCATGTTGGACCCCAAACTCGGCACTCCCGTGTGCACACCACGGACAAAGCCCAAAGGGTAGCACACATTCGTCTCGCAAATGTGTTAGCACCCATCGTCCCATGGTGTGCGACATGGCCCAGGAAACGCCCATCCCCGATGTCCATGTCTTGCTTGCAGCCCTGTCGGGTTACCGTTCTATGTGCTTGCACACATTTCCTCTTATATATCCCTCCTCCTATCTTTTGTATTATACAATGCACGGGCTCAATGTAAAGGTTTCCCCGTTTCGCGTGGCATCGCGGTTGTTCAAATGCTCATTCTACAGAATGAGTCACCGAAGATAGGATTGGCAACACACATTCTGCAAACCACAACATCCGGTGACCATATAAATGAGTATAACTACTTCCGTCTTGATTTCACACATACCATCAACATAGTAGCCAATACACAGTGACGGGTCAATGTGCTCCGTCATTGCACTACACAAGGAGATGAACGGTGGCTTATTGACAAACATGGGTTCAACAACGTGCCGTCCAAACCGGCAAAAGGGATGTGTGCCCCCATGGCCTTTGGCTCCAAGCAAGTAGCCGGTTTAACGTTGCCTAGATTCACCGGCGCATTGCACACTTCTTGCATGGGGTCACGTTGCGGTGCAACTATCACATGTGGTTGACAACCCGCCGGGACTGCTTGTCACACCCCTAGCTGTAATGTCCTCTTGTAGCCAAGCGGGGAATGTTTGCCCGGCGCGCGCGCGGTGCGCGCCCAGCACACTACTTTTCTATTAACTATCCCGACTTCAGCCCCAAATTTACCCTCTCATGGAGAAGCCCCCCAAATGGACCACGTTGCACTGCAAACTTCCCCACAAAGCATGTTGCATAGTACAACAATATCCGTGAATTCAGCAACTCCATCTGTCATTTGTATTTGTATTTCGAAACAAACCAGATTGCTCCCACACGTGTGGGTGTCAATACATTCAGTACAATAGTGCTCCTTGCACTCATCATACACAGCAACGGTGGAGCACTTCTAGCAACACAGCACACACACGCAACAATGCGTGAATTGCGAGTCCCTAACCCCAGTTCAAGGGGTCACGCAACAAAGCGTGGATTGTGAGTCCCTAACCCCAACTAAAGGGGCCACGCAAAAAAGCGTGGATTCAAATATTGTCCCAGATTCCTCAATAGCACCGGAATGTTGGGGCCCAAAAGAGGAGGAAATGCTACTTCACCCTTGCATTTTCGGGGAACCCCCACAAAGGGGACAAAATCAGAATTGAGAACCTACGCTAGGGGTCACCATGATGCTCCTGGTATCTCCAAGTATGGGTCTCTACTATAGCCAGACGCCCAAATAGATACACTGCGCTAAGTGCGCCCCTTTAGTGCATCCCCTAAAAGGCCACCGGGTCAAAAAAGATGCGCGCCCGGCATGCTCACCTTCCCCCAAGCATGATTGTACCCTTCGTGAACGGGGGTTAAGTGGCCGTTTGAATAATTGCGTGAATTTCACGTGAATTTACCCAAATTTTGAGGTTTTCGGGGGAAAATGCCATATTTTTGGATCTTTCCGAGGGATTTGAGGGGCCAGAATTATTCCCCCAGCTTCATTATGCATCATCCAATGAAAGTCCCGCCCCACTCCATCCTCACCTTCAGCTTGCTGTTTGCCTTGTTATTATTTAATGAGGCACGGGTGCAAGTTCGTGCAGCAAGCCGTGCCTCATGTAGAACCGGTTGCAGCATGCTGCGTGCCACAGTGGCCGGTGCCTTCCCTGTCAATTGTACAACTAGGTCCAGTGTCCCGTTGATGTCACACAACAGGACACAAAAGACCCCATGGAGGCCATAATTAGGCACTCGCCTATCACTCGTAATGGTCCTATATATAGCACCTATGGCAACAACCCCTTCCCAGTTGCCGTCTATCGCACTTGCTGTGCCAAAGGTAGCAAGGCACAGAGCACGGTTACGCATGCAGACCCAACACATGGTAGCACCAAGGGATTCTGCCTTCGGGTTTTGGCAGCCCGCCATGAGCACCTGTGCTTTCCCATCTGCACAAAGAAAAAAAAAAAAAAAGGGACTGCCTATCGTTCCCTCCCGTATCCTTAAAACTTACGGGTGCGGCCTTGCGCAACTTCATCAAAATCAATTTCTTGGGAGGCCGCGTGCAAGGTCTCCCACTTTTCACTGCCCCCTAGTAGCCACCAACTAGATAGTTGTTTGGGGTTGGCGGTGCCACCAAGCGTGCAATGGACGTACGAGGCCTCGTGCCTCGATGTGCCGTCCACCGCAATAGGCAACCAATGCAGCCGTCGGTCCCCGGAGTGCATGATGTCCGAGGGTGGGGGTGTTCGACACTTGAACAGGTGGCCGATGCGGTCAGGTAGGTAGCAACCCGCACCATGGATGGCCGTGTCGTCGCCCGTATAGGCAGTGAACACCCGGGACTGCGGTAACGCTAGCTGCTCAAGCATGTTGTACACCTGGTCCCATACCACACCGTACGTCATGCTCCCCACTAGGTACCGCGACTCCGTCCGAGAGATGTACAATGACTGGATCCGCCAGACGGCCATAATCAACCTCTCCTCCATGGTGGGCTTAGGCTGGACGGTGACTACAACTCTTGTTTCGGGGGTAAGCACTATTTGCCCCGTGTCGGGCAGGTACATGACGGTGTAGGGTGCGAGCTCTTGTAGGCGCCTACGTTGTGTACGACCCGCTAACAAATGGAATGGCTCCTTGGGCCGCAGCATGGTGTGAGGTACAAGACCTGTGGAATGGGGGAGGCATTTATCGCACGTTTCTACCATCCCCCTGCCCCAAACAACTAAATTTTGTGGGACTCTAGTGTGATTCGCATGCAATTGGAAGAAATTCACAGAAATTCCTACGAATTTCGTACCAATTTCGTACGAATTTCGCGCGAATTTCACGTGAATGAATGTGTGTGAATATTCAGGCAATGTGAAATTCGCACGAAATTCGTACGAAATTCGTACGAATTTCACGTGTCTGTGGGAGAATTTCGGCCGAAGAGAAAATTTGACTCATCCTTTTGCCCTCGTTGGCCCTCACAAAGCAAGCACAGGATGGAGTTCATGGGTTACCACACACCCAGTCCAATGGTCATCATTCCGGCTGACACACAGTCAGCAGTGTAACAGATCAGGGGGCATAAGATACCCCCAATAAAACACAAACAGTGCTGAAGAAAATTTCGCAAAGTGGGGGGGGAGTGCCCCACATGTCGGTCAAACTGCCCATGACTTGGGGGCACGATATTTGTACATACATTCATATATAAAAATGTACAAATAACATTCGTGGAGGTTAGAAGGGACAGGTGGTCCTGAGGTTAAAGAGTGAGCTATGCCCCCCTCCCCCCCCTTGGAGCAAGGCTCCGGCTAGCGGAGCCCTCGGAGCTCTGCTCCGCCACCGCCTCCACAAAGGAGGGGTCCGACGTGAGGCGGTGGGGGGTGTACTGCCGGCGCACCTCCTCCAGTGCGGCACTCACCCTAGGGGGGTCGGGGGCCACGCTGTCCACATCGGCCTGCTGGTCACTGGCCATCATGGCTATCCGCAGGCCGGTGGACACTGCCGACATCAGGCCGGCGCATGCCTTGGCCTGGGGATGCCAAGCCTGTGCGCCGGCCAGAAGGTACCGGACACCGGCGGCACTGCCCCCCCCCCCCCCCCCGCCCTGTCACCCGGGGGGGCCTCGGCACCCTCAGGCCCCCCCTGCCTGTGCTGCTTGTGCCGGTCGCTTTGCCTTGCGCGCCGTCGCCAGGTCACGCTCCAGAGTTTTCACCTTGGTGGCCAGGCGGTCCCGCTCCTTGGTGACGTCCGCCAACCGCGACTCGGCGTCCCGCCTGTCCTCGTTGGCCCTAGACAGGCGGGCCTCGAGGTCGCGGTTGGCGGCCTCCGCGCTGATTGCGCACGTCTCCCACGCCCCCGCCCGCTGCAGCTGATGCTGTTGCTCCAACCACTCGTGCACCGCCCCCCTGTGCCCCCGCCCCGCCGCCTGCTCCGCCCACTCCACCGGGGTGGCCGTACGCGGGGCTTTCGGGGGGGGGGGGGGGGGGGGGGGGGCTCGGTGTCCCCTTGGGGGGGGGGGGGCTTTCCGCTTCCGGGCCGAGGGGGTGGAGGTTCGTCCTGCTCCTCGACGTCAATGACGTCAGCCACCCCCATCTTTCGCTGCCTCCCCACATGGACGCGCATGGCAAGCCAGGCCACGTCCACCCACTCCGGCCTCCACTTGTCCAACCCCGTGACCACATTCAGCCCAAAGACCCCAGCCGTGATCGCCATCCCCTCCTCCCCAATCCGCGACACCCCGGTCTGCACCCGCTAGTGGCCGCCCAGGCCCACCAAGTTGGATCCACCCGTGACCACAATGCGGCAAGGGAAAGAGATGCGGAGGGTGCCCTGCACCCCCGGGACTCCAAGAACATGTCCCACACGACAGAGAGATGCCGCTGCCGCCCATCGCGCCCGGGCACCTTTTGCTCTCAGCCCGGATCCGGCTGCCTGGGGGCCAGGGTGACCCGGTCCAGGGGCGGCTCGGTGTGGGCCTCGCCCAAGTCGTCGCGGGACGGCATGGGGACGACCACCTCGCGCGGCGCATGCCCCGCACCGGTGCTAGTCGCGCTGCCGGCCCCTGCAGAACGTCCAGAGCGCCGCGAGCCCTCACTGCGCGCACTGCCGGCCTCGCTCGGGGTCCGTCCACCACCGGTGCCTCCGGGTGGCTCGCCGTGCTCCTGGGGCAATCGGGGCCGGGGCTTGTACTTGCGCCGGGCGTGGTGCCGATGTCCGGCGACCACGCGTAGAACGGCACCTACGGACAGGGAGAAGTGTGCAAGGCACCAATTGAGAGTGGGGGAGCAAACATGAAGCAATGCAACAACAGAACGATGAAATTGGAGGAAATTAAAAAAAATCCGTACGAAATTCGTACCAGTTTCGTACGAATTTCACATTGCCTCAATGGTCACAAAAATTCATTCACGTGAAATTCGTACGAAATTCGTACGAATTTCGTGCGAATGTCACGTGAATTTCGTCCAATTTGCCACTAAAGGTGCAAACACACAAGCAAAGACACCTTGCACTCACATGGGGATGTGATTGCCCATGCCCCGGACTTCGCGCACTTGGGCGACCGCCACGCTGGGGCTGTTTTCGCCAGATGCCACAGCGTGGTCAGCCCCCCCGGGGGAGCAAGGCCGGTCATGGTGAAGTGGATCTCCGACTCCGCATCGGCATTGTCCCCCTTGCAGACCTCCAGCTGGTGGCTGCCCACGAAGAACAGCATGCATCGCTCGCCGACCTCGATGACGGCGAGGTCGGAGGCCGGGGCCGACCGGGAAAGGAAGGTGGGGTGGAAGGGGCAGGTGGGGGGGCCGGCCGGGACCGACTCGGGGGGGTCGGCAAAGAGGGCCTGAGCAGCATCCCCCTCCCACAACCCCACCCTCCCAACCGCCCCCTTCCCCACCCACAACACCTGGTCCACGCTCGGGAAATCCCAGCTGGACAAATCCCCAGCAACGTCCAGGGCCTCCTTGGGGGGGGGGGGTCCAGGTTGTGGTGTTGGGCTGCTGGTGTTTGTGTGCGCGGTCGGGGGTCCACAAGTTAAAAAGAGCCCCCTGCAGCCCATCCTTGGAGTCGGGGAGGGTAGGCAACCCATGGTGGCGGCTGGTGGCCACCATCAGCAGCATGTCCCCCCTTTGCAGCTGAATGGTGTCCCATCGCGCCTCCCCCGGCTCCCCCAGGGCCGTCCCCGCCTGCACCGCCACCTGGTAGTCCTCTGACAAGCAGAGGAAGCTACTCAGGTGGCACCCCGAGATGTCCCTGCTGTTGGGGGGGAGCACCTCGGGGTGGGTGGCGACATCGGAGTGGGTGAGCTGGGCCCCACTCCCCACACTCGCCACGATGTCGCTGCCCGGCGTCATTGGGTGGAGGTCCCCAACCCGAGGGACACTTTCGGTGAGGTGGGGCTGGAACTTCTTGAAGAGAGGCCCCCCCACCCCCGACCCCAAGTTGCTCTTGCTTTGCCAACGCCGGGGGAGCTCACGATCCCTGGCCTGATCTTCACTCCGAGAGGCGTTGAAAAGCAGCTCAAAATTTTTGCGACGACGTTTTCGTCGCCGCTGCCCCACACCTTCATCACCTTGTTCCACCCCACCTCACAATCCCGTGGTTCCACAAGCCCCCGAAGCACAATGCAGCCGTTCCCATCAACAAAGTTGAGGGGCGGCTTGGGAGGGGCCAACCCTGTCGGGGGCGGGGTCGGGGTTGCCAATCACCCCATGAGGGGGGTCGGGAAGGGGTTCGGTGCGGAGGGGGGGTTCACTCGAAATGAAGGGGGGGGGCATTGAGGCACCACGGTACCATTGCAAAGAAGTGGTACTGTAGAAGGTGGGGTGGGTGATATCGGGGATGTGCACCTGGGGGGGGGATGGTGGGATGGAAAGGGGCGATGCCCAAATCATCCCACCACCGGGGGCTGGCAAGGTGCCAGGAGAAGGGGAAAAAGGAGTGGGCGGCCGGTGCACCTGCAGCAAGATCGTGCAAGCACACCATGACGCACGGGGGGGGGGGGGGTATGGACGATGTTAGTGGTGGGGAACACCTGGACGTGGGCCTCCTTAGGCTTCCCCACAGGGTTAGTGCGCATGGAATTGACGAGCTGGTCAACGCTGGAAGGGAGAGGGGTCAGATGCAGAAATTTAAGGGAGGGGAGTTGGCGGCGCAGTTCCCTCCACAACGTTGTGGCACAGCCTCTCCCCCCGGGGTAGGAGTTGCGGGTGGGGCTGCGCATGTCGATGTGAATGACCTCGGGGGAGGGGTCGAGGGATGCTCGCAGCCCACAACATCATCCACCCCCAATGCCCCCGACAAGTACGTCGCCTCCTCCAATTGATGGTGGGCGACGGGGAGGGCTTGGTAGTGAACGAGGGTGTCGGCTGCGGCGTCGAGGCGCGAGGGCAAGGCTGGCGAGCTGGGATATAGTCTGCTAGGACATTGTCAAAACAGAATGCGAAGAAAGGCTTTGAGAGCTGTGAGAAAGCGAAACAGTGGAAATGAGGGTAAATTCGCACGAAATTCGTAAGAAATTCGTACGAATTTCGTATGAAATTCGTGCGAATTTCACATTCACGTGAATCTGTGAATCTAGCTTGAATTTATGCGTGAATTTGGGTGCGTGAATTTCACATTCACGCGAATCTCACCAAATGTGTTGAACCATGCGGCTACTTCAAAACTCTAAATTGCACACATTTGTTGGATCTTACTTTGGGCGAAGATGGCACGACAAAAGCACACGATAGCACCAAGTTACGAGCAAAACGCAGCAAAAATTGATGAAATTCACGGTACCGTGAATCTCGGATTCAAACGGCCGGTTCACGAAGGGTACAATGTTGGTAACAAGTATGACATCTCTTTCTCCTCCTTGTCATAATGCATTTGGTCTTTGGTTATGGGTCTCCAAAACTGAGGTCCTCATAGTCTAGCGTGTTTGTCCTTCCTCCCAAGCTATGGGACGAGTACGTGGCCACGAGGAGTGGCACGTACTAACAAGGGGGTTCCTATTCATGCCTGTGACACATGTAACAAATATGCCTCCCAAAAAATGCATGTGTGGTTTGGAGTATTGTTGCATCTCTTCTTTGGTATTTGCAACTGACTTTTTTAGTTGGCCCATGGAGACAACAATCGCTTGCATGTGATGGTGTGTCATGGTACTGTTGAAATTACTCTTCCCAAGCACTTCTGGGTAGGAACACCCCAAAAACGTTTTCCGTGCATCAACCTTCGGCAATTTCCAAGCACCAATCCCACCCTCGCCCACCCAGAAACCTCGCATACAACCTCGCAAGCACTTTTCCCAAGCACCCCCGCCGATCAAAATTTCGAAGCACTCTCGCCAACCTCCCCGCCAACCCCCTTTCTCCAAGCACCAATCCCAGCCCAGCCCACCCGGCAAACTCACATGCAACCTCGCAAGCACTTTTCCCAAGTACGGCCGCCCATCAAAATTGCCAAGTACTTCCCCAACCTCCCCGCCCACCCCCTTTTACAAGGACCAATGCCAGCCCAGCCCATCCGGCAAACTCGCATGCAACCTTGCAAGCACTTTTCCCAGGCACCCCCAACCATGTGCCATGTGTACCCCGCAAGGAAATTCCTTCGCACTGAGTTACCAGACCTCACTTCCTATCTCTCCATCCCCTTGTATGTCTTGGTATCATGGTACCAGCCTGTCTTCTTTCCAAAATGCTGCACTACACCGCGTTGTTCGCCGTATGGTACAATCATGTAAAGTACCTGCTTTGGGAAAGCAGGCTCTTCTAAAGTGGTGCGATTCAACCCCGTGAAAGTCAAGAGGATCTTTGACAGGTGCAACCAAGATTTCGACACTTGGCCTCCCGTTCCCTGTGCACCTACCAGAGCATTGACTGTGGCACACAGAGACACACAACGGCAACCGACGGCCGCGTGGCTCTCAACAAGCAAATGTCCTTTTAATATTGAAATTAACTATGCCCCAACGACTCCATTCCGATATGCGGCTACGAGGTACAGTTCAAAGTCATTGCCCACTTGGAGCGTACTGCAGCATAGATGTGCACCACGCCCCCTAACCTTTTTCACATGCTCCCACTCACTATGGCTTGAGTCAAGGCAAACGTATTGCTGCATCCACGCAGACACAAAAAGCATCTCATTACATACTCGTAGATAATGGGGTGGGGATACTTTGGTGAGTCTGCCAACACTGGATGTAGTCTGTGTTAGACGGATATCTACATGAAGAGGGTTACATTCATTGCACAAAAGCGCCTCCGATATTTCCACAAAGGTGCAGCAACTCATACAGGCGCATGATTGGTGTTCAAATATGGTGGGGAGCTTGGCCATGTTGTACATCATAGGTAAAGCCAAGAGCTTAACCAAGAGATGGCTGTTGCCAATTTAACCATGTCACATCCTCCCAGGTGGGTTCCCATCTTCAATAGGCCACAAAATGGCTTCCTGGGCGCCGACGATGGCGTGTGGTGCGTCCATAATGATACTAAACGATTCGACCGTGCCGGTAAAGGGAATTCAAAGAAGTTCTATTGTATATCTCACAATGAGCTCACAAAGCAAGTCAAATCCGATTTAGGCACAGTGGCCACTTTTGTGGCAGCATCAGCAAATAACAGGAGCAGAGGCAGCACCCGGGCATGATGATGATGCAGAATCAGACTTACATACAGCAGAAGTAGAGGTAATCGCAAACAGGCGCAGCAGTGACAGATCGGAGGTGAGAACGAGATGATAATGAAAAAGTTGTGTAAGGTGGCCAATAATAGTAGTGATAGGGAATACCACAACTGCCAAGCGAACACTGCGCATGTCAATAGCAGAACCACACACGATGCGGACACACCAACACCCAACCAGCGTCCTGCAGATGGCGCGACGAAGCACTGGGCGTGGCCGTGAAGGCTACGCGTTGGGCCATGAAAAACAATGTCATGTGTCTAGGCGCCTTTCTGCAGGGCACAGCCGCAAGATGGTGATGACAGGCAAAGGCGATGGGGCGGTCCAGAGCACAGCGGCATCTGCCCTCCCCTGAGGACAAAGACAAGCAATCACCCTTGGTCAGCACCCGGCGCAAAAGGGAAGGGAGGAGCCATTGGTATTCTACCCCAGTAGACGAACATTTCATTCTCAGTTGTGGACAATGCAGTAGGAAGGAGGTTGGGAATCAGGACGTAACCATCCAGTCACACACACACATACACACACACACACACACACACACACACACGCATGCACACACACATGATTGCAAGACAAACAGGCACAACTCAGGTTCCGAGTGTCAAAATCCTCGTCAGTTGGATCGTCAAACAAGACGTAGCATGTCTGACGTCAATAGGCGCCTTTCTGCAGCACACACACATACACAAACACACACCTTGCCTCCGCCAGCCAACGCTCCTTCTCTGAGACATAATCTTGTACTGCCGAGGCATGGCTTACATTAAGACTTTCTCTGTCCCGTGGGCCAGAGCTGTGAATGACAGGTTTGAACGTACAGCTCTTCTTGAAGTTCTCCTCCAATTCCTGCAGCAGGTCCTCACTGACACGACCCGTTTTGGAAGTGGTGACATCCGCCCCCTCTTTGGTTTCAGCAAGTGCCCGACTGATTTTGTTCAGCTTCGGCTGGAATGTAAATTGAGCATAATACTGCTCCTCAATGCTGCGCCGGAGCTCTCCTGTTCGCTCTTTGTCGCGAACTGCCAGGCGGTTCATTTTCTCCGCAGAGCTCTCAGTCTACAGGTCCATAAAAAATACGAAGAGCGCATTCAATGGGCACAAAACAACCCTTTCCATATGGCAGAGCTTCTTGGTGGCTACCAGTGCAATCACCACAACAATCCAGGAGTGTGGTACCCATGCTAAAGAAAAATTATTTTCAAAGTTGGGAGAATGGGGAAATTCGTGGGGAAACTGTAATCTCGCAGGGGGCAATAGGAAAAAGGTGGGGGGAAACAGGGGTGGAGGTGGGGGCTGAACGCGGGGGCAAAGGGTCAAAACCCGGGGGGATTGGAACTGGAAATGATAATTCCCTCCACTGGCTCCATGTTCCACACAGACTTGACCCTAGTCTCCGGCATGCCGATGGCCGCCGGATGTGAAGGCAACCTCTTGCCGGAGGCTGCCGGATGTGGCCTATTCTTGTGCTGGAGACTGCCGGATGCGAGCATTGTTGTGCATTTGGGTTTTAATTGATTGTGTGGCGCTCTCGTCAGGGGTGATGGTTTCCAGGTGTGCCTCCGCTTGCCAACGAGGCGGGTGGTCGCAAATTTTCGACCCCGCTGCCCTGCCAGAAACTTCTAGTTACGCTTCTGAGAGAGTGGTGTTTGCCCTGCCGGAGGGTGCCGGATGTGGACCAAACTTCTGCCGGAGGCTGGTGGATGCAACCTCATGTTTCTGCCGGAGGCTGCCAGAGGTGGCCAGAAATTTTGCCAGAGACTAGGATCAAGTCTGGTTCCGACCCACACTGCACAACATGCACCGCCGACTGAGCCCCCTAGCCACCCCCCGCACCTCGGAACTGGGCCTTTCGCTGCCCCCACCCTAACCGCCAAGGGTACCACAAGCCCATGCGTTGCAGTTCCACCACTTGCTGCGCAGCAACTGCCGGCGGGGTTGAGGGCAAGCAAGCTCGCCACCCAAAAAAGAGTCAACCACCCAAACCGCACCACCTGATATCTCTCGCCCTGTCCTGGCAACAAAGTGGCACTTTACATGTGCCTCAGCACTGTGGGTCAAATCGGAAGGGCACCAGGATGGCCTCAATGTAGCCTTCCCGTGCGTGGTGGAGCTGTGACAGGTGAAGGAGGCATGGGCAGGAGGAAGGCAGAGGGTGAGTCATGTGGAGTAGGCCGATTGCAGGGCACCCTCCGAGAATTGGAAGCGGTTGTGGTGGACCTGTCCATGTGGCCACGAACAAGATTACTGTGGCAATGGAGTGCATCTCCTTCATGCCAAGGTGCTGGAGTGGCAACACTGGCCCTCGCAGTGCCATCAATGTCATGGTACCGTGTCCCACTGGGCAATATCTAGGTGGATGCAACCACCAGGGAAATTGACCTCATTCACCTTCTGAAGCCCCCTCTGTCCAACAAGCATGGTTGCACTGTCATGCGGCCATTCCAGTGCATGTTGCCATCGACAAATGTCAGCAGAGTCAATGACACCCCTGGCTTAGGGCCGCACTTACACTGGTTCATACCAACCAGGAGCAGCATGGCCAGCAACGCCCCCACAATGAAAGCCCTCGCAGAGCAGCTGTCCTGGACACCACCTGGGGAGACCAGGAGGGACCCACCTCGTTCTCCACCTAGGGACATGATGACCGCAGGCCTGTGCCTGGGAACCAGCCCAGTGGTGCCTGGCAAATTGACTTCACAAACAAGTCGCTGCCCGTCACTGTAGTGAGACAGCAGCTATGGGGGCAGGCGCTCCTGGAGCAGGGCATTGGAAGTAGCTACCCGTTCCTCAAGCAGGCACGCCTGCACACCACTGCGGCAATGGGCTTGGTACCCCTTGTCGTCTGCCAGGTGATTGAGTCCCTGGCCATGTGGACGGCCCATGAGAGGGCCCGGAAACAAGTCCTCCATGCAGAAAGTCTGGCTGCACCAGCAAGGTGGAACGACAAAGGGTCCGGTGGGAAGCACTCCATTACTCCCGTGGAGAATGGTGCCCATACAGGTTTGCCCTCACCTCGGCCCGCATCCACCAGGGATACGGACAGAAATAGGGTTAGGACAGGTAACTGGAGGCCAGTTTACATGTCTCTACCAATGATAGCACGGTTCTGAGATACCAGCTCCTTCTGCACACCACACGACACCACACCACGCCACACCACACCATATCGCGTCGCATCACATTGCACTGCACCACACCTCGCGCTTCGCATGTGCTAGCAGTTGACTGGTCCGCGTCAGCTCTGGCTCAAAGGTCGGGCTCTCCTGCTCTGCCACCCGCTGTGCCGCGGATTGCAACTGTCCCTTCGAGCGCTGTTGGAACAGCATTTGCCGCTCCAAAAAGCCCTGCTGACGGAAAGCAGCGTGGGCCCCTACAATCCGTTCTGTGTTGCCGTTGAGCCGGGGCCGAAACGTGCACGCCTTTGCGTGCCTTGCATTGTCCTCATTCTGAAGCTTCTCTATTTTGTGGGACTGCATGGTACCAGCATCCTCTGAATGGCTACCCATGTCTGAGGTGCTGTACATAGAATGGGGCTGCTGCTGCTGCTGCTGCTGCTGCAGGGAGATGATCTCTATGGACGTTTGATTAATCTGCGGACAGAAGGTCGCCTGTTGCTTCTGCATCTCTTGCAGCTTCAGCTGGTGACGCGTGACCTGGTTGATGGAGAAAGCTTCCAGAAGCAGTCGCTAAAAAATCCACAAAGAAGCCATGCTCTTTCGTGGCTCTGTTTGTGGCGAACAGTATGATGGGAGGCACAGTGTCATCATTGTCTGAACTGCCCCCACCAGCTGGCACACCCGGCGGTTGGGAAACCAATCGGGGTCCTGGCTGTTCTCGTCAGCAGGCCCAAAGCCTGAACTCCCTTGGCCAACAACAGGTTTTGGGGCGGTTGTGCCACACATCCGTCATACTACAGGGAAACCGATTGACTATTGCTCAACATCACAGACGGATCCCATCAGATTCAACTTGCACCACAAACAGGCTCAGAAAATTATTGCATTCAGAAAAAGGAAAATATAAAAAGCATATGGCAGGTTGACAAATGGCCTTTTGGGGGTGGAAAAACGCTTTGGACGGGAGTTGGTTGTAGTCCTCTGCAGGTTGACACGCATTTGTAGCCCTAAAATCTGGGTGGTTGGGCTGGTGGAGGTTGATGATGCAAAAAATTGGGAACCGAAACGCCCTTTGGACACAGGTATGAGGTGGGCTCAAAAAGAAGTCATTGCCCATGCACACGCATTTGTAGCCCTAAAATCTGGGTGGTTGGGCTGGTGGAGGTTGATGATGCAAAAAATTGGGAACCGAAACGCCCTTTGGACACAGGTATGAGGTGGGCTCAAAAAGAAGTCATTGCCCATGCATATCAAATAGGGGCTCCATTTGGTTGGCTGCACAAACACCACATGAAATCCCTGGGCACGCTCCTTCCGTCCCTCGCTGCCGTCCAAACTCTCGATTGCCCCCCTTTACCCCTTTGCGCACTCCCCACCCCACACTATCCAAAAGGCCAAGATGCCTCTTTGTCGCAAAGAAGCAATGATCACCTGCCACAACAGCTTGGATGCACTTGGCAAAGGCCTCAGAACATCAGCCA
This sequence comes from Eutreptiella sp. 'Long Island Sound 2002', assembly GCA_964036045.1. Lineage (NCBI taxonomy): Eukaryota > Euglenozoa > Euglenophyceae > Eutreptiales > Eutreptiaceae > Eutreptiella > Eutreptiella sp. 'Long Island Sound 2002'. The sequence goes on from OZ038379.1 coordinate 132,096,015, forward strand.
AAGAGGAATGGTTTTGGGCTCAATGGAAACAAGTGAAGCACACACGACAACATGTCCGAACGCAAAACGTTTTCTGGGCCGGGGGCAATCGCCCAATGTTTATTCAAAGCCTGCAAAAGCCGCTGTTTATGGTCCCCGGCGGCGGGTGGAGGCAAAAAACTCCTCGGGATCCATGCGGCATTAACTTTCCAAAATGAGCACTGACGTGTGCAGTCCCGCCTGAGCTGCTGCCGAGCCGTGGGGTGGCCCAGCCGCAGATTTTGCGAGCGCTGCTGGGATGCGGGTGATTTTCTTGCGGCTGTGTTTCTCTATTGATCGCGCAGTTCTTACGCTTCCATTGCCCGCTGCAACGCTGTGTATGAGATGGGGCTGATCCTGAACTGCGTGCTGCACCTGTTCACCATGTGGTGTTATGGGGTGGATGAAAAATGATGGCGCACTGCATGCCCACGCCCGTTTGTTCACATGGCCTCTCACCTGTTGTGCCCAAATATTGCATGAACGTAATGAAATTGTTTGGTTACCAACTGGTCGGATTTTCGAGCGACGTATTGTGTTTTCGTGGGTTGTTGACTGCACCAGAGATCAGCGTGCTGCGAAGGTGATTGTATTGTACACGCGCAAGGTTCTTATTCCTCGGATGTGCCATGCGAAGCGTATTCCAGTGCAAGCTGGTGCGCTTGATGTCCGACGACAAACCTCCTTCTGCCGCTGCAGGTCATCAATCCGCTCGTGCAGCGGCGGCCGTGGCTCTGCCTCCACAGTGGCACGGGACATGGCATTGATCTTGGGCTGAAACCAGCCCTGCCGCTCCTTCGACGCCTCCTCATGCCTCTTACGTTGCAGCGCCGCCAGCCGCATATCCGCGTCATGGTGAAGCTGCATGGCCCGGTCCGAGCAACCGCCATCTCGGTCAACCCCAGACCCTGGGACGAGGGACTGGGAGGTGGGCTCGAGGGAGTGCCGCCGGGATGGCCCCAAGTACTTCTGCGGAAAGAGGCCGCGGGTACTGGGAATGGGCCTGGGGAAAGGCAATGGCGAGGCAACCCCTCAACTGCTGCAGTCAAAGACAGCCATCTAGAGGTGAGCTAACATGACCGTGGTCAGAGCGCAACTTCTGGGGGTTGGAGTACAACGGAGGGTGGTTGCAGATTACGGGCGGCATGCAGTCGTGGTGAGGACGGGACAGCGCAATCTAAGCCCACTTCTGCCTAAGCAACCAGCATCCACACTTGCACACAACAGCATCTTTGGCCCATCCATCTCCCTGCAATCGTTTCAATCACGAGTGCCCTTTCCTTTGCAAAAAGAAGTCAGCGACAATAAATGTGCAGCAAATAACAGCAGCGTAGGCAGCAAGGAGCAGCGGGCAGGGAATAGCAATGCAGAAAAGAAGTATTGCTGGGGTGGCATTGTTGCTGTCCAACCAAAGATGTAGCCGGACAGACAAATATTCTATCTACCAACGGCGTGGCAGACACTCATGTGAAGCTCCTGCTCTCACACGCACAGTTGTAGAACATGGTGGAAGTCAAACTGAAACATGTCATTCTGAGTGGCCAGGCCCCCACATCAGTACCACCGCCTTTCCAAACAAACTGCAGGGGGGGTGCAGCGTATAGAGTCCAAGAGAGGAAAGCGTTGGCACTGGTCCTCTGCCCATCCCCGAGACTCTAGTTGCAGGTCTTGTGAACTCTGCTGGTGTTCGACAAAAAGTGTCTTCTGAACCGCAGGACACTCTCCCATACTAGTGGCCGGTTAGAAGAGGTTGGGGAGGACAACATTTTGGGGGGAGAGTGACATTGCATGCTCTGGAGTGAGGAGGAGGAGGAGGAGGAGATGCGGTCCCCCGGTAGGGCGCACCCGCGGCACATCCCCATGGTGGCCGCCGGCCCTCATCGGTCTGGCCACGACCGAGAGGGGGGTTCCTGTCGCGACCCGTTCGGCAAAGCATCATGGCGGCGGTTCTCCTCTTCGTCTCCTCCCATTGTCCCCTGGCCCGCACAACGCGCATGCACTCCCGCCCTACACGTTGCTGGATCCCCCCAGGGGCACGGATCGGTGGGCGAGGTGGAGCGCCGGCTCCACTTCCGGCACGGTCCGCCGGCCCCCAACGGGAGGGGGGACGCAGTCTCACGGGTGTGGGCCCATAGCCCACCAATGATTACCGACTGGGCGGCGTATGACCGCGGGTCATGGGGGTTTGGTCCGTGGCTTGATCCCCCCCCCCCTAACCGCACAGCACTACTGCCGGAGCCCGCGCGCTCGCGCGGTGGGGGCCTCGGTGATCCACAAACGATGGAGGCCCCCTCGCCCATGCGGCGGGGGCCTCGGTGGTCCCAAACCGAAGGAGGCCCCCTTGCCCATGCGGCGGGGGCCTTGGTGGTCCCAAAGCGAAGTAGGCGCCCTCGCCCATGCGGCGGGGGCCTCGGTGGTCCCCAAACGAAGGAGGCCCCCTCGCCCATGCGGCAGGGGCCTCGGTGGTCCCCAAACGAAGGAGGCCCCCTCGCCCATGCGGCGGGGGCCTCGGTGGTCCCCAAACGAAGGAGGCCCCCTCGCCCATGCGGTGGGGAGCCGAGTGGTCCCCAAACGAAAGGAGGCCCCCTCGCCCATGCGAGGGGGGGGGCGGTGGTCCCAAAGCGAAGGAGGCCCCCTCACCCATGCGGTGGGGGCCCCGGTGGTCCCCAAACGAAAGAGGCCCCCTCGCCCATGCGGTGGGGGCCCCGGTGGTCACCAAGCGAAGGAGGCCCCCTCGCCCACGCGGCGGGGGGCCTCGGTGGTCCCAAAGCAAAAGAGGCCCCCTCGCCAATGCGGCGGGGGCCCCCGCGCCTATGCGGCGGGGGCCTCGGTGGTCCCACAGCGAAGGAGGCCCCCTCGCCCACGCAGCGGGGGCCTCGGTGGTCCCAAAGCGAAGGAGGCCTATTTGCCCATGCGGCGGTGGCCTCGGTGGTCGCAAATCGAAAGAGGCCCCCTCGCCCATGCGGTGGGGGCCTCAGTGGTCCCAAAGCGAAGGGGGCCCCCTCCCGCATGCGGCGGGGGCCTCGGTGGTCCCAAAGCGAAGGAGGCCCCCTCGCCCACGCGGCGGTGGCCTCGGTGGTCCCAAAGCGAAGGAGGCCCATTCGCCCATGCGGTGGGGGCCCCGGTGGTTGCAAATCGAAAGAGGCCCCCTCGCCCATGCGGTGGGGGCCTCGGTGGTCCCAAAGCGAAGGAGGCCCCCTCGCCCATGCGGCGGGGGCCTCGGTGGTCCCCAAACGTAGGAGGCCCCCTCGCCCATGCGGGGGGGGGCCCGGTGGTCCCCAAGCAAAAGAGGCCCCCTCGCCCATGCGGCGGGGGCCCCGGTGGTCCCCAAACGAAGGAGGCCCCCTCGCCCATGCGGTGGGGGCCCCGGTGGTCCCCAAGCGAAGGAGGCCCCCTCGCCCATGCGGTGGGCGCCTTGGTGATCCCCAAATCGAAAGAGGCCCCCTCGCCCACGCGGCGGGGGCCTCGGTGGTCCCCAAGCGAAGGAGGCCCCCTCGCCCATGCAGTGGGGGCCCCGGTGGTCCCAAAGCGAAGGAGGCCCGCTCGCCCATGCAGTGGGGGCCTCGGTGGTCCCAAAGAGAAGGAGGCCCCCTCGCCCATGCGTCGGGGGCCTCGGTGGTCCCCAAGCGAAGGAGGCCCCCTCGCCCATGCGGTGGGGGCCCCGGTGGTCCCAAAGCGAAGGAGGCCCGCTCGCCCATGCAGCGGGGGCCTCGTTGGTCCCCAAACGATGGAGGCCCCCTCGCCCATGCAGTGGGGGCCTCGGTGGTCCCAAAGAGAAGGAGGCCCCCTCGCCCATGCGTCGGGGGCCTCGGTGGTCCCAAAGCGAAGGAGGCCTATTCGCCCATGCGGTGGGGGCCTCAGTGGTCCCAAAGAGAAGGAGGCCCCCTCGCCCATGCGGTGGGGGCCCCGGTGGTCCCAAAGTGAAGGGGGCCCCCTGACCCATGCGGCGGGAGCCTTGGTGGTCCCAAAGCGAAGGAGGCCCCCTCGCCCATGCGGCGGGGGCCTCGGTGGTCCCCGAACAAAGGAGGCCCCCTCGCCCATGCGGGGTGGGGCCTCGGTGGTCCCAAAGAGAAGGAGGCGTATTCCCCCAGCGGGGGCCCCGGTGGTTGCAAATCGAAAGAGGCCCCCTCGCCCATGTGGTGGGGGCCTCAGTGGTCCCAAAGCGAAGGGGGCCCCCTCGCCCATGCGGTGGGGGCCCCGGTGGTCCCAAACCGAAGGAGGCCCCCTCGCCCATGCGGTGGGGGCCTCGGTGATCCCCAAACGAAGGAGAACCCCTCGCCCATGCGGCGGGGGCCTCGGTGGTCCCCAAGCGAAAGAGGCCCCCTCGCCCATGCGGCGGGGGCCTCGGTGGTCCCCAAACGAAGGAGGCCCCCTGGCCCATGCGGTGGGGGCCTCGGTGGTCCCAAAGCGAAGGAGGCCCGCTCGCCCATGCGGTGGGGGCCTCGGTGGTCCCAAAGAGAAAGAGGCCCCCTCGCCCATGCGGCGGGGGCCTCGGTGGTCCCAAAGCGAAGGAGGCCCCCTTGCCCATGAAGCAGGGGGCCTGGGTGGTCCCAAAGCGAAGGAGGCCCCCTCGCCCATGCGGCGGGGGCCCCGGTGGTCGCAAATCGAAAGAGGCCCCCTCGCCCATGCGGTGGGGGCCCCGGTGGTCCCCAAGCGAAAGAGGCCCCCTCGCCCATGCGGCGGGGGCCTTGGTGGTCCGAAAGCGAAGGAGGCCCCCTCGCCCATGCGGCGGGGGCCCCGGTGGTCCCCAAGCGAAGGAGGCCCCCTGGCCCATGCGGTGGGCGCCTTGGTGGTCCCAACGCGAAGGAGGCCCCCTTGCACATGCGGCGGGGGCCTCGGTGGTCCCTAAGCGAAAGAGGTCCCCTCGCCCATGCGGCGGAGGCCTCGGTGGTCTCCAAACGAAGGAGGCCCCCTCGCCCATGCGGTGGGGGCCTCGGTGGTCCCCAAGCGAAGGAGGCCCCCTCGCCCATGCGGTGTGCGCCTTGGTGATCCCCAAACGTAGGAGGCCCCCTCGCCCATGCGGTGGGGGCCTGGGTGGTCCCAAAGCGAAGGAGGCCCCCTCGCCCATGCGGTGGGGGCCTCAGTGGTCCCAAAGCGAAGGAGGCCCCCTTGCCCATGCGGCGGGGGCCTCGGTGGTCCCCAAGCGAAAGAGGCCCCCTCGCCCATGCGGCGGGGGCCTCGGTGGTCCCCAAACGAAGGAGGCCCCCTTGCCCATGCGGTGGGGGCCTCGGTGGTCGCAAAGCGAAGGAGGCCCCCTCGCCCATGCAATGGGCGCCTTGGTGATCCCCAAATGAAGGAGGCCCCCTCGCCCATGCGGTGGGGGCCTCGGTGGTCCCAAACCGAAGGAGGTCCCCTTGCCCATGCGGCGGGGGCCTCGGTGGTCCCCAAGCGAAAGAGGCCCCCTCGCCCATGCGGCGGGGGCCTCGGTGGTCCCCAAACGAAGGAGGCCCCCTCGCCCATGCGGTGGGGGCCTCGGTGGTCCCAAAGCGAAGGAGGCCCGCTCGCCCATGCAGTGGGGGCCTCGGTGGTCCGCAAACGAAGGAGGCTCCCTCGCCCATGCGGCACGGCCATTGGTGGTCCCAAAGTGAAGGAGGCCCCCTCGCCCATGCAGCGGGGGCCTCGGTGGTCCCCAAACCATGGAGGCCCCCTCGCCCATGCGGCGGGGGCCTCGCTGGTCCCAAAGAGAAGGAGGCCCCCTCGCCCATGCAGTGGGGGCCTCGGTGGTCCCCAAACGATGGAGGCCCCCTCGCCCATGCGGCAGGGCCCTCGGTGGTCCCAAAGTGAAGGAGGCCCCCTCGCCCATGCAGCGGGGGCCTCGGTGGTCCCCAAACCATGGAGGCCCCCTCGCCCATGCGGCGGGGGCCTCGGTGGTCCCAAAGCAAAGGAGGCCCCCTCGCCCATGCGGTGGGCGCCTTGGTGGTCCACAAACGAAGGAGGCCCCCTCGCCCTTGCGGCGGGGGCCTCGGTGGTCCCACAGCGAAGGAGGCCTATTCCCTCAGTGGGGGCCCCGTTGGTCCCAAATCGAAAGAGGCCCCCTCGCCCATGTGGTGGGGGGCCTCGGTGGTCCCAAAGCGAAGGAGGCCCCCTCGCCCGTGTGGTGGGGGCCTCAGTGGTCCCAAAGTGAAGGAGGCCCCCTCGCCCACGCGGCGGGGGCCTTGGTGGTCCCAAAGCGAAGGAAGCCTATTCCCCCAGCGGCCGTGTGGTGGGGGCCCCGGTGGTCGCAAATCGAAAAAGGCCCCTTTGCCCATGTGGTGGGGGCCTCAGTGGGCCCAAAGAGAAGGGGGCCCCTCGCCCATGCGGTGGGGGCGTCTACGGTCCCCAAACGAAGGGGGCCCCCTCGCCCGTGCGGTGGGCGCCTTGGTGGTCCACAAACGAAGGAGGCCCCCTCGCCCATGCGTCGGGGGCCTCGGTGGTCCCCAAACGATGGAGACCCCTCGCCCATGCGGTGGGGGCCTCGGTGGTCCCAAAGAGAAGGAGGCCCCCTCGCCCATGCAGCGGGCGCCTCGGTGGTCCCCAAACGATGGAGGCCCCCTCGCCCACGCGGCGGGGGCCTCGGTGATTCCGAAGTGAAGGAGGCCCCCTCGCCCATGCGGTGGGCGCCTTGGGGGTCCCCAAGCGAAGGAGGTCCCCGCGACTATGCGGCGGGGGCCTCGGTGGTCCCAAAGCGAAGGAGGCCTATTCCCCGAGCGGGGGCCCCGGTGGTCGCAAATTGAAAGAGGCCCCCTCGCCCATGTGGTGGGGGCCTTAGTGGTCCCAAAGCGAAGGGGGCCCCCTCGCCCATGTGGTGGGGGCCTTAGTGGTCCCAAACCGAAGGAGGCCCCCTCGCCCATGCGGGAGGGGGCCGGTGGTCCCCAAGCAAAAGAGGCCCCCTAGCCCATGCGGCGGGGGCCCCGGTGGTCCCCAAACAAGGGAGGCCCCCTCGCCCATGCGGTGGGGGCCCCGGTGGTCCCCAAGCGAAGGAGGCCCCCTCGCCCATGCGGTGGGGGCCCCGGTGGTCCCAAACCGAAGGAGGTCCCCTTGCCCATGCGGCGGGGGCCTCGGTGATCCCCAAACGAAAGAGGCCCCGTCGCCCATGCGGCGGGGGCCTCGGTGGTCCCCAAACGAAGGAGGCCCCCTCGCCCATGCGGTGGGCGCCTTGGTGGTCCCAAAGCGAAGGAGGCCCCCTTGCCCATGCAGCGGGGGCCTTGGTGGTCCCTAAGCGAAAGAGGCCCCCTCGCCCATGCGGCGGGGGCCTCGGTGGTCCCCAAACGAAGGAGGCCCCCTCGCCCATGCGGTGGGCGCCTTGGTGGTCCCCAAGCGAAGGAGGCCCCCTTGCCCATGCGGCGGGGGCCTCGGTGGTCCCCAAGCGAAAGAGGCCCCCGTCCCCATGCGGCGGGGGCCTCGGTGGTCCCCAAACGAAGGAGGCCCCCTCGCCCATGCGGTGGGCGCCTTGGTGGTCCCAAAGCAAAGGAGGCCCCCTTGCCCATGCAGCGGGGGCCTTGGTGGTCCCTAAGCGAAAGAGGCCCCGTCGCCCATGCGGCGGGGGCCTCGGTGGTCCCCAAACGAAGGAGGCCCCCTCGCCCATTCGGTGGGGGCCCCAGTGGTCCCCAAGCGAAGGAGGCCCCCTCGCCTATGCGGCGGGGGCCTTGGTGATCCCGAAACGAAGGAGGCCCCCTTGCCCATGGGGCGGGGGCCTCGGTGGTCTTCAAGGGAAAGAAGCCCCCTTGCCCATGCGGCGGGGGCCTCGCCGTCCCCAAACGATGGAGGCCCCCTCGCCCATGCGGTGGAGGCCTCGGTGGTCCCAAAGAGAAGGAGGCCCCGTCGCCCATGCAGCGGGGGCCTCGGTGGTCCCAAAGAGAAGGAGGCCACCTCGCCCATGCAGTGGGGGCCTCGGTGGTCCCCACACGAAGGAGGCTCCCTCGCCCATGCGGTGGGGGCCTCGGTGGTCCCAAAACAAAGGAGGCCCCCTCGCCCATGCAGCGGGGGCCTCGGTGGTCCCCAAACGATGGAGGCCCCCTCGCCCATGCGGCGGGGGCCTCGGTGGTCTTCAAGGGAAAGAAGCCCCCTTGCCCATGCGGCGGGGGCCTCGCCGTCCCCAAACGATGGAGGCCCCCTCGCCCATGCGGTGGAGGCCTCGGTGGTCCCAAAGAGAAGGAGGCCCCGTCGCCCATGCAGCGGGGGCCTCGGTGGTCCCAAAGAGAAGGAGGCCAGCTCGCCCATGCAGTGGGGGCCTCGGTGGTCCCCACACGAAGGAGGCTCCCTCGCCCATGCAGCGGGGGCCTCGGTGGTCCCCAAACGATGGAGGCCCCCTCGCCCATGCGGCGGGGGCCTCGGTGGTCCACAAACGAAGGAGGCCCCCTCGCCCATGCGGCGGGGGCCTCGGTGGTCCCAAAGCGAAGGGGGCCCCCTCGCCCATGCGGTGGAGGCCTTGGTGGTCCCAAAGCGAAGGAGGCCTATTCCCCCATCGGGGGCCCTAGTGGTCGCAAATCGAAAGAGGCCCCCTTGGCCATGTGGTGGGGGGCCCCGGTGGTCCCAAAGCGAAGGAGGCCCCCTCGCCCATGTGGTGGGGGCCTCGGTGGTCCCAAAGCGAAGGAGGCTTATTCCCCCAGCGAAAGCCCCGGTGGTCCCGAAATGGAAAGTGGCCCCCTCGCCCATGTGGTGGGGGCCTCAGTGGTCCCAAAGCAAAGGGCGCCCCTGGCCCATGCGGTGGAGGCCTTAGTGGTCCCCAAGCGAAGGAGGCCCCCTCGCCCATGCGGTGGGGGCCTCTACGGTCCCCAAACGAAGGAGGCCCCCTCGCCCATGCGGTGGGCGCCTTGGTGGTCCACAAACGAAGGAGGCCCCCTTGCCTCGGTGGTCCCAAAGCGAAGGAGGTTTATTCCCCCACCGGGGGCCCCGGTGGTCGCAAATGGAAAGTGGCTCTCTCGCCCATGTGGTGGGGGCCTCGTTGGTCCCAAAGAGACGGAGGCCCCCGCGCCTATACGGCGGGGGCCTAGGTGGTCCGAAAGCGAAGGAGGCCCCCTCGCCCACGCGGCGGGGGCCTCAGGTGGTCCCAAAGCGAAGGAGGCCTAGTCGCCCATGCAGCACGGGCCCCGGTGGTCCCAAAGCGAAACGGGCCGCCTCGCCCATGCGGTGGGGGCCTCAGTGGTGCCAAAGCGAAGGGGGCCCCCTCACTCATGCTGCGGGGGCCTCGGTGGTCCACAAACGAAGGAGGCCCCCTCGCCCATGCGGCGGGAGCCTCGGTGGTCCCCAAACGATGGAGGCCCCCTCGCCCATGCGGTGGAGGCCTCGGTGGTCCCAAAGCAAAGGAGGCCTATTCCCCCATCGGGGGCCCCGGTGGTCGCAAATCGAAAGAGGCCCCCTTGCCCATGTGGTGGGGGGCCCCGGTGGTCCCAAAGCGAACGAGGCCCCCTCGCCCATGTGGTGGGGGCCTCGGTGGTCCCAAAGCGAAGGAGGCCTATTCCCCCATCGGGGGCCCCGTTGGTCGCAAATCGAAAGAGGCCCCCTTGCCCATGTGGTGGGGGGCCCCGGTGGTCCCAAAGCGAAGGAGGCCCCCTCGCCCATGTGTTGGGGGCCTCAGTGGTCCCAAAGCAAAGGGCGCCCCTCGCCCATGCGGTGGGGGCCTTAGTGGTCCCCAAGCGAAGGAGGCCCCCTCGCCCATGCGGTGGGGGCCTCTACGGTCCCCAAACGAAGGAGGCCCCCTCGCCCATGCGGTGGGCGCCTTGGTGGTCCATAAACGAAGGAGGCCCCCTTGCCTCGGTGGTCCCAAAGCGAAGGAGGCTTATTCCCCCACCGGGGGCCCCGGTGGTCGCAAATGGAAAGTGGCCTTCTCGCCCATATGGTGGGGGCCTCGTTGGTCCCAAAGAGAAGGAGGCCCCCGCGCCTATACGGCGGGGGCCTCGGTGGTCCGAAAGCGAAGGAGGCCCCCTCGCCCACGCGGCGGGGGCCTCGGTGGTCCCAAAGCGAAGGAGGCCTAGTCGCCCATGCAGCACGGGCCCCGGTGGTCCCAAAGCGAAACAGGCCGCCTCGCCCATGCGGCGGGGGCCTCAGTGGTGCCAAAGCGAAGGGGGCCCCCTCACTCATGCTGCGGGGGCCTCGGTGGTCCCAAAGCGGAGGAGGGCCACTCACCCATGCGGTGGGGGCGCGAGTGGTCCCCAAACGAAGGAGGCCCCCTCGCCCATGCGAGGGGGGGGGGGCCTTGGTGGTCCCAAAGCGAAGGAGGCCCCCTCACCCATGCGGCGGGGGCCTCAATGGTTCCCAAACGAAGGAGGCCCCCTCACCCATGCGGTGGGGGCGCGAGTGGTCCCCAAACGAAGGAGGCCCCCTCGCGCATGCGGGAGGGGGGGGGGCGGTGGTCCCAAAGCGAAAGAGCCCCCCCGCGCCCATGCGGTGGGGACCCCAGTGGTCGCCAAGCGAAGGAGGCCCCCTCGCCCATGCGGTGGCCCCTTGGTGGTCCCAAAGCGAAGGGGGCCCCCTCGCCCATGCGGCGGGGGCCTCGGCGGTCGCAAATCGAAAGAGGCCCTCCCGCCCATGCGGTGGGGGCCTCAGTGGTCCCAAAGCGAAGGGGGCCCCCTCGCCCATGCGGTGCGGGGAGGGGTGTCCTTAACGGGAAAAAAAAAAGTGTTCCGGTTCCCCAAAAAAGCCCGCGGGCACTCCATGTGCTCAACCATGGTTGGTGGCTGGCAGATTCTGGTTGGCGGTTGGTGGCGGTTGGCAGTTGATGGGAGTTGGCGGTTGGCGGTTGGTGGTCCTTTGGGGCGGTCCTTAAGGGCTGTCCTTAGCAAAAAAAAAAAATCTCGTCCCTTAAGGACGCCCCTGGGTGGGGGCCTCAGTGGTCCCAAAGCGAAGGAGGCCGCCTCCCCCATGCGGCGGGGGGCCCCGGTGGTCCCAAAGCGAAGGAGGCCCCCTCGCCGATGCGGCGGGGGAGACCGGTGGTCCCCAAACGAAGGAGGCCCCCTGGCCCATGCGGCGGGGACCCCGGTGGTCCCCAAGCGAAAGAGGCCCCCTCGCCCATGCGGTGGGCGCGTTGGTGGTCCTAACCCGAAGGAGGCCCCCGCGCCTATGTAGCGGGCGCCTCGGTGCTCCCAAAGCGAAGGAGGCCCCCTCGCCCATGCTGCGGGCGCCTTGGTGGTCCCAAAGCGAAGGAGGCCCCCTCGCCCATGCGGTGGGGGCCTCGGCGGTCCCTAATCGAAAGAGGCCCCCTCGCTCATGCGGTGAGGGCCCCGGTGGTCCCAAAGCGAAGGAGGCCCCCTCGCCCATGCGGCGGGGACCCGGTGGTGGCAAATCGAAAGAGGCCCCCTTGCCCATGCAATGGGGGCCTCGGTGGTCCCAAAGCGAAGGAGGCGCACTTGCCCATGCGGTGGGGGCCTTAGTGGCCCCAAAGTGAAGGAGGCCCCCTCGCCCATGAGGTGGGGGCCCCGGTGGTCACCAAGCGAAGGAGGCCCCCTCGCCCATGCGGTGGGGGCCTTAGTGGTCCCAAAGCGAAGGAGGCCCCCTCAACCATGCGGCGGGGGCCTCGGTGGTCCCAAAGCGAAGGAGGCCCCCTCGCCCATGCGGTGGGCGCCTCGGTGATCCCAAAGCGAAGGAGGCCCCATTGCCACGGGGCGGGCGCCTCGCTGGTCCCAACGCAAAGGAGGTCCACGCGCCCATGCAGCGGGGGCCTGAGTGGTCCCAAAGCGCAGGAGGCCCCCTCGCCCATGCGGCGAGGGCTCCGATGGTCCCAAAGCCAAGGGGGCCCCCTCGCCCATGCGGCGGGGGCCTTGGTGGTCCCAAAGCGAAGGAGGCCCCCTCCCCCATGCGGCGGGGGCCTCGGTGGTCCCAAAGCGAAGGAGGCCCCCTCACCCATGCGGTGGGGGCCCCGTTGGCCCAAAAGCGAAGGAGGCCCCCGCGCCTATGCGGCGGGGGCCTGGGTGGTCCCAAAGCGAAGGAGGCCCCCTCGCCCATGCGGCGGGCGCCTTGGTGGTCCCAAAGCGAAGGAGGCCCCCTCGCCCATGCAGCGGGGGCCTCGGCGGTCCCTAATCGAAAGAGGCCCCCTCGCTCATGCGGTAGGGGCCCCGGTGGTCACCAAGCGAAGGAGGCCCCCTCGCCCATGCGGCGGGGACCCGGTGGTGGCAAATCGAAAGAGGCCCCTTTGCCCATGCAATGGGGGCCTCGGTGGTCCCAAAGAGAAGGAGGCGCACTTGCCCATGCGGTGGCAGCCTTAGTGGCCCCAAAGTGAAGGAGGCCCCCTCGCCCATGAGGTGGGGGCCCCGGTGGTCACCAAGCGAAGGAGGCCCCCGCGCCCATACGGTGGGGGCCTTAGTGGTCCCAAAGCGAAGGAGGCCCCCTCGCCCATGAAGTGGGGGCCTTCTTGGTCCCAAAGCGAAGGAGGCCCCCTCGCCCATGCAGTGGGGGCCTTAGTGGTCCCAAAACGAAGGAGGCCCCCTCGCCCATGCGGCGGGTTCCTCAGTGGTCCCCAAACGAAGGAGGCCCCCTCACCCATGCGGTGGGCGCCTTGGTGATCCCAAAGCGAAGGAGGACCCTCACCCATTTGGCAGGGGCCACGGTGCTCCCAAAGCGAAGGAGGCCCCCTCGCCCATGCGGCGGGGGCCGCGGTGGTCCCAAAGCCAAGGAGGTCCCCACGCCCATGCAGTGGGGGCCTTGCTGGCCCCAAAGTGAAAGAGGCCCCCTCGCCCATGCTGTGGGGGCCTCGGTGGTCCAAAAAACGGGAGAGGCCCCCTTGCCCATGCGGCGGGGGCCTTTGTGACTCCAAAGCGAAGGAGGCCTCCTCGCTCCCGCGGCGTGGGCCTCGGTGTTTCCCGAACGAAGGAGGCCCCCTCGCCCATGCAGGGGGGGGGGGGGGGGCGGTGGTACCCAAGCGAAGGAGGCCCCCTCACCCATGCGTCGCGGGCCTCGGTGGTCCCAAAGCGAAGGAAGCCCCCTCGCCCATGCGTCAGGGGCCTCAGTGGTCCCAATGCGAAGGAGGCCCCCTTGCCCATGCGGCGGCGGCCTCGGTGGTCTCAAAGCGAAGGAGGCCCCCTCGCCCATACGGTGGGGACCTCGGTGATCTCATAGCGAAGGAAGCCCCCTCGCCCATGCGGCGGGGGCCTCAGTGTTGTCTCCTCGTACCCCCACGTGGTGCCCCTATCCCCCAAATGGCCGAGGCAGGACCGGAGGGACTCGGGTGTATCCGCCGCTGTGTGGGGGTGGATGATGTGGTGTCTCCTTATACCCCCACGGGTTGCCCCTATCCCCCAAACGGCCCACGCAGGACCGGAGGGACTCGGGTGTATCCGCCTCCGTGTGGGGGTGGAAGGTGCAGTGTCTCCTCAAAAACGCCATGGGGCGCCCCTATCCCCAGGCGGCCCGGGAAGGACCGGAGGAACTCGGGTGGATCCGCCGCTGTGTGGGGGCGGAAGGGCACGGTGCATACCTTGTTCCCCCTGGGGTATCCTCATTCCCAAGAGGCCCGGACGGGGCAGGTGGGATACGGGTTGGTCCGTCTCTGTGGGGCAGCAGGGAGCAGTAGGCAGGCATTAACAGGGTCATAGCCCTGGGGTAGCAGTATATGGGACTTAACGTGAGTCCTCTTAACCAAAACAACCCTAAATTCCACCGGGGCTTAACTCCCGAACGTAACAGAATTTAGGGCCCCCGCGGGCCGTTTAAGCCCGCGGGGTGCGCTGAGGCGTGACTGCCAGCACGTGCGTCGCCCTGCCATACCCATCGCTGGGCTCGCCTCAGCACAGCCGGTCGGGTCCGGCTCGTTGGAGCGCACTTAACTGGGCATGGGGGAGCCCGTTTACCCCCTTAGCATTATTCACGGCAGTAAGCACTATTGGTTACGTTAATTATCTATATACAAATTTACCCCGCAGACACCCCCATCCGGTGGTGAGCTCACCTTCGGGGCTGCCGTTCGGGGGTCCGGGGCTTTTACCCGGACCTCCGGCCCTCCCGGGCTGATGACCGGAGGCGTACATCATACAATATTGTGGTTCATGGTTTATACCAACTACATTACTTGATACATACACATTACATAGGTCCGATAGAGCCCTTGGTCAAGAAACTGGGGGGCTTCCGCTTATTTAATCACATTTCCTCCACCCCGTGGGGACACCGACAGTGACGTCCCCCACCGGACGAGGAACGAGGGCCCGGGGGGCCTCCCCTTCTTTCAGGAAACCTCCGGTCACTGGGAGGGGATGGCGCCCCCCCGCGGTATAAACTCGGGGGGCATCCCCTTAGGTCATCTGGCAAATTCCTCACCCGTGGGGGCGCTGTAGGCGGCGCCCCGGACGGACAGCAAACCGTGTACCGGGGGGCCTGCCCTTCTTTCAAAACACCCCCGGGCACTGGGAGGGGATGGCGCCCCTCCGCGGTACAGACTCCGGGGGCCTCCCCTTAGTTCACCCCACACGCTCCCCACATCCGACCCGTTACAGGGGGGCCTCCCCTTATTTCAAGGCACACCGGGCGGACAGCGCCCCTTCGTGATAACGCCGGGGGGGGCGCCCCTGCAATCACGGATTGTCATGTTCTCGTGCGGCCTGGGGGGGGGGGGGGGCTTAATTCATGGGGAGCCACATTGTCAAAGCTGCAGGTAGGTGCCATTACCCCGGCGCTGTGAGCACCGTAGCGGCGGGCGCTGGCCCTTTCCTCAGCCCTGGCGCTGTCTCCCCGTTACTCCACCGTCCCCCAGCTCCCGTAGGCCCGACCGGGCACCACGGAGGCTTCGGTAGCCCCCACGTTCAAGAGCTCAATCCCCCAACCCATGATGCACCTGTGCAGAACACGCGGAGTGCATGGGCTGGGGAAAAGGGGGAAACTCAAGTCTTGGGGTGGGCTGGGCCACAGGGTGACCCGAATACCCTCACTGAGCGCCACCCCCCGGTGGAGTCCGCCCTATACCATCGTGGCTCCCCCACAGTGGTCGGCGGGGGATGGGGCGTGTGATCCCGCGACCTTCCCGCCGCGGCGGGACTGGGCAGCCCCCAGATTGCGTGTTAGCGTAGGGGCGTCGCCCCCCTCGTTTCACCCCCACACCACGGTGAGGTCACGCGCCTCTGGGCGCCCGTGGGGGCGAAGGTACAGATTATCACCAGTATAGCACCGTCATGGCATGGCGAACGCGCGCGCGTGCACACACACACACAAACACACACACACACACACACACACACGCACACGCACACGCACTTACGCACTTACGCATGCACACACGCACGCGCGCACACACTTACGCACGCGCGCACACACGCGCACACACACACCCACACAATTGAGGCTGTGAGCAACACACCACAATGGTGCCCCTGTGCCGGGTGTGTTGACTCCGACCCCAGCCGCCTGCATTTTCCTGGTGTGTAAGGCCCGCCCTTTGCTTCTGGGCCTGGGCATGCGTGGAGTAATGCCAACCCCCCTTGAGGCTGCCAATTGGGTGGAACGCCACGGCCCGCCCTCCCCGTGTAGCATGTGTGGAATCCCACGGAACGTGCGGCAGTATGCGGACCCTTACAGTTGACCACTGAAGGCCCCCCATGTGCGCGCTGGAGCAGGTGCCGGCACCTCTGCGCTAGCTAGGCGACCCGGTTGCAAAGAGCTCAGTGCCGCTTTCACGGCGCCCACCCCATGCCTCCCCCCTTTTGTTCAGCCCAGTGACACAACGTGTTCCCCACTGGACCTACGACCCCGTATGTGACATGCCTTGCAATGCTAGCAGGCTGCTAGTGTCGCGGCCCGCGGTAACCCCGGGCTATGCGGGACCAACGCCCTGCACGTAGGCTTTTATGCCAAGTAGTTTTCTCAATATAGCTTCCCAAAACATGTTATGCCCCCTAGGCCTTTATTTCATTCGCATACCTGAGGAGTAATCCAAGGTACACGATGAACAAGAAGTATATATGCATCACAAAAAGACTGCAATACAATTTTGTGATTTTGGACAAACCCTTGGTGACCCAACCTGGGATAAGCATATGCGTGTCCCATGGTGTGTCACCACTGCATTTGTTTAGGAAAACATATCTTTGATACTCGATTAAAGTGGCCACGTCCAATACTTCAAAGCATGGTCTTTGGTAACATGTGGACACACCAAAGTGCATGGATTGTATGCCGCCACGGTATCAAGTACCTCTTATGGTGGGACACACTTCAAGAGACACAAATGCGCCTCACAAGGTGTGCCAGTGCTCTTCCTCGTTTTGCATGCTCATTGTTAGCAAAACCCTCTTGATCAGGCATTGTTTGCATAAGTCCATGAGGAGGCTTTTGTCAAACATTACTCAAAACCAAAACAAATCCTCATATGCCAAAATGCTTGTTCTACGACGAGCAGCTGCGTGTCACGCGACGCGCAAGCGAGGTTCGGAGGTTCCTCTCCACCGCATTTTGACGCGCAAGTCAGAAAGGTATCAAAAAGTTTGTCACTGGGCTAATAGATGAAAGCATGCTTTTGTAATTTTTTGCATTCTAAGATGTATGTTTGGTGCCATGGCACGCAATTACGCATCTCACAGCGTATCATGCATTTTGCACAATTGGCCTCTGCAAAGGTGCTGTCACATGCTAACAAGTATGCGAGATGATCCAATAACCCAAAACAAGTCATGATGCCGGCGGTTCCTCTGACCGAAAGCGAGACGTATGCTACAAAAATGCGACTCGTCTTGTGACATTGTCACGGGACTTGTTGCGTCTAAAGTCTTGGTTTTTTGCCCGCCATACGTTGGTTTGTGTTCAAAATACACCTTCCGATGAAGGAGAGGATGGGGAATGAGCACCGCACAATGAAGCAGCAATAGAAGAGCCGATTCAAAGTCAAGAGAGCAAAGCCCAAGATTCAACCCAAGGCACCAGAAATTTTGCGAAGCCATACGATGTAGTAGCAGATGCAGACAAAGGTGCAAATGCAGGTGCAGATGATGGAGATGCAAAGGATAGCGATGAAGAAGAAAAACAAGAAGAGGTGGTGGTGGTGGTGGTGGTGGTGGTGGAGGAGCTTCACAGTGCTGGGTTCCTGTTGATAAAGGTGTAACTAAAAAGATATTGTAAAATGAAATTTGGCTGATTTGCTCAAGAAGAAGCCTGCACTAAGGTGGGGCAACACGGGTCATGGGTACTCGGTGACTGATGGGTTCTCCGAGCAGCCAACCTTTCTGTTATTTTGGAGTCCTCAAAAAGCAGCCGAACTGCTGTTCCAGACGCCACTACAGCCCGATGAAGTGGCCGGATCAGCTAATCGCAGTGCATCAGCAACTGTCGCCGTACTGCAAAAATAGTTGAGAATTAAGGATTGAGAATAAGCGAAGCGAAATATTGCAGAAACCTAAGCACCGTGGAAAAGAAACTTGACCAAGGTAACGACTTCTAGAGGGCCCCGAAACGGGCCGCTAATGGGCTTGCAAACCAATCATAGGTGCAGCCACAGGCACACACGCATGCACAGGCAGAGGCACAACTCCACATATTCACACAAATGGCTACGTGCTCCCCGTAGCCATAAGATACATTGCTTGTTGACATGCCTGTACTTGGATTTCCGTGGTCTTCTGTGTGTGTTGCAGGGCTGTTAGCGGTCAGGGGCAAGGAAGTGACTTTGTTCCTAACACTGCAAAATATTTCATTTCCAATTGTCTTACCTCAACCCTTGTGGAAAGCTTGTGCACCCATTTTTGTGCAAAGTTGATGGGGACATGCCTGGTGATGTGCATATGTGCGCCTCAAAACTTGTCACGAAATTTTTTTGTGAAAAAACACGCCACTAACTTTGTGCAATGAGCAAACAACTGAGTATTTTGGTGTTCAGAATGTTGTTTGTAATGCCGGTACGTGGTGCAAACAGGCAACCAAGCAGTGTGCATCAACCAAAAAGGTAGTGACACACCATGCGACACGCATATGCTTATCCAATGGTGTGTCACCAAGGGTTTGTCCAAAATAACAAAATTGTATTGAACTCTTTTTGTGATGCGTATGTACTTGGTGTTTAGCATTGTGTAGCTTGGATTAGACCTCAGGTATGCAAATGAAACAAAGGCCTTAGGGGGGGAAACATGTTTTGGGAAGCTATATCGGGAAAAATACCTGGCACAAAAGCCTATGTACCTACAGTTCACTGGTGGATATCTGGACTTGTGAAGTAACTTTGCAGCCAACTTGTACTCAACAACCGACCTGGCCGACTTGAACCGCCGCTCCGCGGCGGAGCACCGCATGCCGCCTAAGGTTGCCATGCATGCAGCCAGCCCAACGAGCCCTTCAACACGACCACGTCGCGGCAGTAGAAAGCCCCAACGCAGAGGCGCTCCGGTTGCGGCCCCTAGAGGCAGCACTTCACATCCCTCACCCTTGGGGACGGTCACCGGGTCCAGCAGATGAGCACTGCTCCCCGTCCCTATACGTACCCCGATGTGATCTACAATGAAGAATCGGGAGAACAAGGGTGACAGCAGAGGAACCTCCAAAAGCACGGGTATAGGCAAGTAAACCAGAACGTGCAGAACGTGGAGAATAGCAAGAAGGACTTCCAAAAGCCAAAAGCGTGTAGGAATCTTGTATTCGGAACATGTGGAACACATCATACCTGCTGCCAACTCTCTCCTTTTGATCATGGTCCATGCCCCAGTCGTGGGCAACTCTTCTTCATGCTCCTCCGGCAGTGTGTATGCGATTAGCCCCACGATTGACACCGTCCTCTTGTACCGCTCCTTTAGCTCCTCCATGGACATTCTCCACCGAATCGTCAACGGTCAGACTCGCAAGGGAGGGTCGGTGCCGTTTTTAGCCTCGGGCATGTGTACCCATCAAAGCCGCCAATGGAATGCCTTGGGGCTCGGACACGCCCTCTGCCTGCGGCAGGGCAGGGGCAGGTCTCTCAGGGCGTCTTCACATGCAGTGCAGATGGAGACACTCTTCAGGATTCTATTGGTGGCACCCCAGGCCCCGAATGTCCAGTACACCTTGTCGAGGTGCGCCCTTGCGGCGACAGTGGACTGTGTGTTCTTCACACCGCAGGCGAGAAGCCCCTGCACCGCTATGAGTTGCACCCGGCTATGCATGACAGTGGCTGCAGCAGCATGCTTCCAACGAATGGCGTCGGCACGGAGGCACACCCAGTGATCTTTCTCCACGCGGCGAAGGGTCACATTGTATTGTGCCAGCCTGGACTCCAAAACACCAAAGACGTGAAATACGTGAAAGCATCCTCCAAAAGCATGTGTGGAAGCGAAAGACCGAAACGTGGAAAACACAGAAAACACGGCGAACAGTTCCGGAGGCATGGGTGGAGCCATGCAAAAGAGGACAAGCAGACACACAAAACACCTGAATGTCATTCAAGTACGGAATGGACTCCTTGTGATGCTCGAAGCACAATATCTTTGCTGGAATACTCTTCTGGAAGCATGCAGCTCCTTCGATCTTGAAACGCACGTTGCCCATAGCACCGTGCTTTTCTTTCCCCTTTTTCTTCTCCCTCTCCTTCTGCTTTTGTTTGTTCTTCTCCTTTATTTGGATCTTCACCCATCCTCTCCGGCACCTCCACGACCTCGAACTGCCTTGCCTGTGCGCGGCACTAAGCTCCGTGTTCTTTGCCACCCATTGCGGCCTCCACGTCCTGCGCTGGCTTCTCCAACATTGTACTTGGTGGGGCCTGGTTCTTGGGCGGTGTGGCACCACTGCCGCTCCCACCGGTAGCAGCACTACCGCTCCCGCTGCCATCATCATCGCTACCGCTAGTGTTGCTGGTACTACTGCTCTCCGATTCTTCCTTCTCATCTGAGGCTCTCTCGTTGGGCTTGTCCGACAGCTTGCCCTCTGCCCATGCCCAAAACCGGTCCTTTTGGAGCCCTGCACGACATGGAGAGCGCGGAAAAGGTAAAAAATGCATGTGCATGTGCGGAGGCAACAGACAGCACGTCCGTGCAAAACGCACAGAGCACTTCCTGAATCATGTCTGGAAGCACAAAACCGGCACATGAAAAAAATAACACACCCTGAACGGAATAGGGGAGTCATAGAGGCGGGAGCTGATGCACGCATCACATTGCTTCGCATACCCTTTTGACTTTGACAATTGGTCTACCTTGCTGTGGGTGTCGCAAACTTGGGGTAGTGCCCCCTTCTTCGCGCCCTTTGGCACCTTCACGTGGTAGAGTTGGCGGTGGTGGGGTAGAAAGACTTCTCCGCGTCCCACCCGTCGGGGATGTTCTTCTGCTTCTTTTAAATTGCCCTCTTCTCGAGAAAGCCGTAGTAGTAGCCAACTGTAAAAGACACAACATTGGCAAGAGAAGGAGAACATGGCCAACGTGGGACGGACACAATACGGCCCGGGAAATCGAAAGTAAACACAACGAAGACATCTTTGCGATGTAGCGTTCTAGGGTGTGGTGCGGAACCCCTCGTTAGAGCACATTTTCCGGAACACCCACCTAGCCTCAATTTTGGGGCAAACCACCTAAAAAAATGATTCGGCACCCTCAAAAAAACCCCCCTATCCCCTTTCTTTCCCGACACAACCCTCATCGTAGGGGTGGTTTTTTTTGGGGGGGGGTCAAAGACTTAGGGCAGCGTTAGAATAGAGTTAGAACACACTTAGGGCACCTTGCTCTAACTAGTGAGAGCACTGGTTATCGCGCGATAACTCAGTGTTCGCGCAGTTATCGCGGGTAGTTATCGCACACCCCTCCTCCATCCCTCACTAGGACAAACAACACAAAACACTTGGCACAAAGCATTTTTGGTCTTTACTCGGAAAAACTCGTCAATGTTTGAGGCCTTGGCTGCCTGTAGTCCCAAAAGCCCTTGCTCAGGGCGTTCATGGACATGCAATGGTGCATGTGGCGGAGGGACAAACTTGGCCTCACCAAGGACCAACCCTTGAAACAATTTTGTGAGCCTCCTCTTGTAAGGCCCATGCCAAGGATGGAGAAAAACTGAAAAATATTCCTCCACTTCTCGGCAAAAAAAAGTGGATTGTGCCAAGCACCAATGGATCCACCTGGTGGGGGACCAACCTGAGTCTCCCCAAGCTTTTGAAAACTTTGTGGTCAACGCACGGTGGCGTTCCACTTGGGTTAGAGTGTACATGTCCCTCACCCTCCAAAGCTCATACAAACCCTCAATGCATTTTACCATGACATGCACAACAACCCATAATGGAGGTCCACCAGGGCTCCTCACTGTGGGGACATGATCTTATACGCAATCCACAAATTGCCTTTGGAGGGGGGGGAAGGTGAGAAAAACTTTGGTGCTTATAAGATCAAAATCTTTTTCCTTGGCCCTTGAGGCCGACGGGAGAGGTTCCCTTAGGGGAATGCCTGGGGTCTCATCCTTCAGGGCTTGTTCAAGGGCCTGCAATGGTTGGCTTTTACTTCAATCTTATCCCCACACCTCTGAGTTAGCAGAGTGGGCATCGTGTGCTGCACTGAAACGTGCTCGTTGTTGTCACGCACTTGCACGGAGAGCCAACGCTCTAACCCGTTTCCCAAACCAAAGAAGGTGGCAGATGGTGGGGTTGGCTCCCTATCGTTGTGTTCATGTGTCGTGCCACTACATCTTCTGTCAAGCATGACGTACGACAATCTTTGACTAAGCTGCAAGAGCTTGGGCCTTACCAAGGGTACCAGGGGGGAGGGCCTGATGGGTGCTTTGAGTGCGCTTTGCAATGCCATTTAGAATGCGGCATGCTACGTGTTGGTAGTCCCCCGGCCGTCTATCAGGGCTCACACATCTCAACAATGCCCCCCATCTTGAGGTGCTCTCCACCCCCATTTGCTCAACAATACCATTGGGGTCTTTGCACAACCAACACTTCGACCCAGCCCCCCCCCATTTCTTGCATCCCTTTCCCATCCCCCGTCAAAATAACAATGCAAGTCAAAAATTGGTTTTGAAAGAGGACAATGTTCCCCTCCACGTCCCTCACCTCTTTATTGAGGTTGGCGGAGATGTCCAGGCTTCTCAAAAAAGCCTGTTCATCCCCGCATCCATGCAAAACCATGAGGCCCATGGCTTCACCTTCGAAGCATACTTTGCCCCCTCCCCCCATACATTGACCCATACATCCGCACAGGTAGAGAAGGCCTTCCACAAGGAAGTCGCATCAACTGAAATGACAACAATGGCAACGCCACTAGGGGGGGGTTTCCCAACAACTCGGGACATAGATATCGCATTACGCACAATTGACTGCAAAGGCACATGGGCGGCTGGCCTATTGCGGCCTGTGGTGGACCATACAATACTGCTTGGGGTAAGTAGGGCATGATCCGTTGCGAAACGGTCCTTAGGTCCCGTTGGGTACGACGGCGGGGCATTCACGAAAGTGTACCCTTCGTGAACGGCCGTTAAGTGGCCGTTTGAATAATTGCGTGAATTTCACGTGAATGTACCCAAATTTTGAGGTTTTTGGCGGAAAATGCCATATTATTGGTTCATTCCGAGAGATTTGAGGGGCCAAAATTCCTCCCCTAGCTTCGTTACGCATCATCCAATGAAGGTCCCGCCCCAAAAGCATCCATCATGTCCGAACGGTGCCCAAAACGAGAGGTGCCGAAACCCGGCAAGCCTGTAGCCGATTCACGTCCGTGAATTCACGTGAATTCGTACAAAATTCGCACGTGTTCGCACGAATTTGGTACGAATTTCGTACAAATTTCGTACGAATTTCACGTGAATTCACGTGAATTCATACCAATTTCACCCTTGTGCACCCCCTCATTTGTCCTAACACCCGGGGTACCTCCCCCCCAAACACCCCTCCAGGCACCCTGGCTACAGGCAACATGTGCACATGTGTGTGGGTGTGCCTTTGTGTGGGGTGTGTGGGTTTGTGTGGGTTTGTGTATGGTTGTATGGTTGGGTTTGCATGTGGGTGGATGTGTGACTTCATGTTTGTTTCTACGTGCGGGCGTGCGTCTGTGTGTTGGTGTGTGTGAGGATGTGGGGGCCACCCGACCACATACACACACAAACCCGTCCCAAACCTCACACCTACACCCACACACCCACACACACAACCACGGACCCATGGATACACACCCACACACAAACACGCACCCACGCGCACAAACCAATCAACACACACACACACACACACACATAGCCACACCCACAATGATCCCGCCCCACACACCTATTACACCTAGACATCTAACCGTGACACATCCACTGTCCAGGTACGTATGAGGGTGTGTGGGCGGGCAGTGTGTGGGTGTGGGTCGAGTGCATGGGGGGCTGTTTGCTTTCATTGAGGGTATGCGTGTGTTTGTGCATGGGTGTGTGTGTGTGTGTGTGTGTGTGTGTGTGTTTGTGTGTGTGTGTGTGTGCCGGGGGGGGGGGGGGCAGGTACAGGGAAATGTGTGTGGGTGTGGGGACTTCGTTATGGCATAGGTGGTGTTGGTGTGGCTCTTCTGCCAGTGTCCTCCAAAAATGGTGCGAAATTCGCGCGAATTTCGCACGAAATTCGTACGAAATTCGTGCGAAATTCGTACGAAATTCGTGCGAATTTCGTACGAATTTCGTGCGAATTTGGTACGAAATTCGTCCCCAAAGTGTACCGTGAATGTGGTTGTTACGAATTTCGTACGAATTTCGAAAGAATTTCGTATGAATTTCGTACGAATTTCGACCCATTTGCATGAATTTGTATCATTTTTATGCAGAACAAACACACTCAGCCCATAGCACACAGCACAGCAACACAACAACAACACAGAAGAACAACACATTCACCCCATATCACACAGCACAGCAACACAACAACAACACAGAAGAACAACACAGTCAGGTCATCAGCAACAGTCACCAATGAGGAGCAGCAGACAAACGAAGCACAACAAGCAGCAAGCAAAACAACGGTACCAACACAGCCGAAAAGCAGGCATTACACACACATCATGACAATCAGCAACAACAAACACAAACGACACACAATCACAAACTACACACAGCACAAAAGTATTGTCCCACATGATTCAACAATTGGCAGCCACCCATCCAACCATCCACACCCACTCATAGCACACATCACAGCAACAAAACAACAACACACAAGAACAACACAGTCAAGTCATCAGCAACAGTCACCAGTGAGGAGCAGCAGACAGACGAAGCACAACAAGCAGCAAGGAAAACAGCGATACCAACGGAGTCGAAAAGCAGGCATTAAACACACATAATGACATTCAGCAGCAACAAACACAAACGACAGACAATCACAAACGACAAAAAACACAAAAGTATTGTCCCACATGATTCAACAAAACCACCCAAGAACCCAAGAACCACCAATGCATGCACATATCACCCAGGCACGCACACACCATGCACCCACGCCCACACAAACAACAACCCCTCCGACCAGGCACACCCAGACACACACAAAAATGACACAAATTCATGCAAATTGTTTGAAATTCGTACAAATTTCGTACGAAATTCGTACGAAATTTGTGCGAACTTCGTACGAATTTCGTACCATTTTTGCAGGACACTGGCAGAAGAGCCACACCAACACCACCTATGCATGTACCGGAGTCCCCACACCCACACACATTTCCCTATACCTGCCCCCCCCGGCACCCACACACACATACAGTGCAGCAATGTACACACACACACACACACCGCACACACACACACACACACACACACACACACACACACACACACACACACACACACACACACACACACACACACACACACACACACATGTTGTTGTTGTTGTTGTTGTTGGGGACGGTATACACGCAGGCCCCGTAGCCCTCTTACCCGGAGGCGCATCATTCCGTTCTGGTAGGACGTCTTGCCGATGGACCTGCGTATGTGGACTGCGTGTGGCAGAATGAAAAAAAATTTTTTTTGGTAAAAAAAAAAAGAGAGAGAGAAACTTTCGTGAAATTGTACCGGCCCTACCTTGGCCTATGATGGATTCATGCAGGGCAACAACAACACAACAACAACTGCTGATTGCGCATTGCCGGTACTGGTTGCCGCTGTGTGCTGATTGTTTGTGAGGCCACTGATTGCAGTGGCCCTCGACAGACTCATCCATGCCGCTGCCTGCGGCAGCAATGCTATCGCCGGACTTACCCTTGGCCTTCCCTTTACCCCATGCGTTACACACACACACACACACACACACACACACACACACACACACACACACACACACACACACACACACACACACACACGGCGTGAGGTGACCAAAGAACCAAGCACACACATTTCCCGATACCTGCCCCCCCCGGCACACACACACACACACACACACACACACACACACACACACACACACACACACACACACACACACACACACACACACACACACACACACACACACACACACACACACACACACACACACACACACACACACAAACCCCTACACAAACACACAAACCCAAACACAAACACAAACATACCTGTTTGCTTTCATATCAGCACAGGCTACACCCCATCTGTACGCAATCCTGAAATAGCAATGCCGTCCCTGTTCAACATTGGAAAGTGCACAAGAAGAGGCCTCTCAATACCCCACAATCTGTGCTCCCAATCACCCCTTCTACAGAATGCTCGTGCTGGATCCTGCAGAGCCAGGCCGTGCCGCGACGCGATGCGGCTGACTGTGGTGAGAAGCTAGGCAACACCATTGGGAAGCGACTCAATACACAAAACCTGTGAAGAGAAAAATGAATACCCTCCCTAACCTTAACCGCACTGCAACAAGCAAGACACCCTCATAACCCCACACCCAGACACTCAGGGGCTGTAAGTGGGGGGTCTCCTTGCCCCCCCCCCCCCCTCCCAACCCTAGACGTGGTTGATTACGCTCCTATGGTTTGACCCAATGGACCCTCCCACCCCGCCCTCATGCATCTACTAGCAACTATCACCTTTGCCCTTCCAAACAACTGTGTGAGCAAGGCAACAATGGTGCGACCCCAATGGACCCCCCACCACTGCATCCACTATCACCTATAACCTATGCCCTTCCCAACAAATTTGTGAGCAACGCAACAAAGATTAAGAAATGTAATGTGTAATGTTTTGATTTGATCTACCAAAAAAATTGTTCAATATCCAATGTGTGCAACAAATAGCAGTGACAAGACAAAATTGGGGCCGATTCGTACGAATTCGCACGAAATTGGCACGAAATTCGTACGAAATTCGTACGAATTCGGGCGAAATTCGTGCGAATTTCATATTCTCGTGAATCTGTGAATCTAGCGTGAATTTATGCGTGAATTTGGGTGCGTGAATTTCACATTCACGCCAATCTCACCAAATGTGTTGAACCATGCGGCTACTTCAAAGCTGTAAATTGCACACATTTGTTGGATCTTACTTTGGGCGAAGATAGCACGACAAAAGCACACGATAGCACCAAGTTACGAGCAAAACAAAGCAAAATTGGGTAAAATTCACGGTACCGTGAATCTCGGATTCAAACGGCCGGTTCACGAAGGGTACAAGGGCCCACTTGGAAAGATGCATGCTGCATGCCATGCGAAGCATGCTCAAGGCCTCATGCTCCTATGAATGCAAGATGGCCACCAAGTTGGGCAGAGAGGGCAGTGCAAGACCCACCACTTACACACTCTGCTCCTTTGGTGTTGGTGCCACACGCAATGTTGGGATCCCCCAAAAGGACTCGAACCAGCCTGTGAATAGCCTTCAACCGCCGCAACCGGGCCTTGGGACATTACAAATCGGTGTACCGCCGCAAGTTAGCTAAATTCAAAGCCCTCGGGGCCTCAATAACAGCAGT
The DNA here is from genome assembly GCA_964036045.1 of Eutreptiella sp. 'Long Island Sound 2002'. Classification (NCBI taxonomy): domain Eukaryota; phylum Euglenozoa; class Euglenophyceae; order Eutreptiales; family Eutreptiaceae; genus Eutreptiella; species Eutreptiella sp. 'Long Island Sound 2002'. The sequence goes on from OZ038379.1 coordinate 132,122,779, forward strand.
ATCCATGAACAATAAGAGGTCCTGGGCGGGAAATGAGGGATAGTTTTGACGCAACGGCCTAAGAAACACACGCGATAACCCACGCGAAAACACCGCAAAAACTAGGTCATCGCGCGATTACCACTGCGATAACCCACACGATAACTCAGTTAGAGCAGCATAATTTAATAATTTAAACCTAGCGCCATGACTGATTGGAGCACCTAGTTAGAGCGCGATAACTACCGCGATAACTAGTTAGAGCAGAGGTCAGTGCGCACTCGAGGGGTTACAGCAAATTGGGCACCCTAAAACCCACGTGCAAAGGCTGTTGCCGCCACGTAGGCGTGCAGTGCAGCACCCCCCTTGCACTGTAAAAAATCACGCTCCATCGCTCACCCTCCCATGGCGATGGAGCGTGTAGTGCCCGGGTGTTGAACAACACCGGGGCTTGGGGTGTGGACTTGCATGCCCAACCCTCCACCTCACTACCCTTGCACACACGGGTGTGCCGCTTTTTGTCCCGGAGGGAGGCATTCAGTAGGCCACCACTCTTCACCCAAAAATCTCCCACCCTAAAAGACCCCACACACACAATCAGCGCCATGGGCGCCCCATCACGCAACTGGGCGTGAAGGCCCATGGTGTCCGTCCCTTGGGGGCGAACAACTTGGATGCTACACCATGTGAAGCATAGTGGTGCATTCCAAGGGCAATACTCATTCATCCCCACAACCAAAGGGGGTGAGGGGAGGCCTCAGGACAGCCATGTGGGTCCACCTAAAATGAGAGGGGTTGGGGTTTCCGCTTCCCACTAGGCCGACGTGGCAGATGTCCACTTGGGCCCATATCGCTCCTCCCCACGAGAAATCCACTTAGGCAACCCCTTGACCAAAACCACTAGTCATTGACTCCCACTCCTGCTCCCGCTACTCTGACTCTGCACCCCTGGTGGACCCACCCTGTGCTGAGCGGTGTAGGTGGCACTGAGGGTGGAGGTGAGGCTGCGCATGTGCGCCTCCTCCACCCCCAGGCGGTGCTGGAGGTCATCCCCCCTCCTCCGCATCGCCTCCACCTCCACCCTTAGGTGGGCCGCCTCCACCTCGGCCTTCTGCCTCCCCTTGTGGGCCTCCTTGAGGTCCCCCCTCACCGCCACCAGCTCCTCCCCACTCTTGTTGGCCAAGTTGAGGGCCCGGTCTAGGGCACGCTGACTGTTGCCCTGGACCTTTCCGGCCTTCGCCAAGGCCGACTTGTGGTCGGCCGCCCTCCCCCTCGCCACGGCGGCCTCCATCCCCGTGACGGCCGCTTGCTCGACCAACGTCTGGCAAGCGTCCGTGACGCGGGTGGCCACAGTGGCTGCCAAGGCCCCCACATCAAGGGCCGGGGGGGGGGGCTGGGCCGCCACCTTGGCCACCTTGGACGGCTTGGGGGGGGGGGGTCGTGGCCTTACCCTTAGGGATGGGGGGGGGGCCACCTCCGACTGAGCGACCACCACCTCAGCCCCCCGCTTCGTGGGCCTTCCCCCCTTGGGCGCATACAATTGGGCCCACGAAGCGGTTGCATTACACACAGATTGGGGGGGCCTCGTACCCCCCAACCTGGTGGATGCCCCCCCCCCCCCCCCCTGTGCAGCTTCTGCCACACTTCCCTCCCAATGTACTCGCCCGTTGCTTCATCAATGAAGCGCACCGTCAACGAAAAAGAATTTTTTCTTTAGGGGGGGTCACTCATCCCAAACAAACACAAAAAAGCCGCTACCGTTTCTCCCTCAGCGGCATTCGGCCATTTGGCCGTTTCCCCCCAAACCCACATAGGAGAAGAGGGTGACGTTGGTCTTCCTCTCCACCCCCCCCCTGCTTCTCCGTGATGGCGACCTGCCGGTACCATCCGGACCTCCCCTACCGGCAGTCCTCGTCCGCCGCCCCCCCCCACCGCCGGGCTGCCGGCTCCGGCAGCCTCGTCATCTCCTCCCCCTCTAGCTCTGCACGGGCCGCCACCGGCTTGGCGGCCCGTGCCCCTGTTGCTTTTGCTTCTCCTGCCGCTGCTGCCTTGGCCGCCTCCTTGACAAAGAGGTGCGGCAGCTGCAGGATTGTGGCCTGGAAAAAACAAACGAAATAAAAAAAACACGAGATAACTACCGCGATAACTCGCGCCATAACCTAGTTAGAGCACGATAACCCACGTGATAACCCCCGCGATAACTAGGATGCAGAGTTCCAGGGCGTTGTGCAGAACCCCTAGTTAGAGCACAATTTCCGGAACACCCACCTAGCCTCAATTTTGGGGCAAACCACCTAAAAAAATGGATTCGGCACCCTCAAAAAAAAAACCCATCCTCTTTCTTTCCCCACACAACCCTCATCGTAGGGGTGGTTTTTTTGGGGGGTGGGGCACAAAGAGTTAGAGCACAGGTAGAACAGAGTTAGAACACAGTTAGAGCACCTTGCTCTAACTAGTTAGAGCACCTTGCTCTAACTAGTTAGAGCACTAGTTATCGCGGGATAACTCAGTTATCGCGCAGTTATCGCGGGTAGATATCGTGCACCCCTCCTCCATCCCTCACTAGGACAAACAACACAAAACACTTGGCACAAAGCATTTATGGTATTTCTTCACACAAACTCGTCAATGTCCGAGGCCTTGGCTGCCTCCAATCCCAAAAGCCCTTGCTCCATGGCGTTCATGGACATGCGATGGTGCATGTGGCGGAGGGACAAACTTGGCCTCACCAAGGACCAACCCTTGAAACAATTTTTGAGCCTCCTCTTGTAAGGCCCATGCCGATACTCCGTTGGGATGGAGGAAAACTGAAAAATATTCCTCCACTTCTCGGCAAAAAAAAGTGGAATGTGCCAAGCACCAATGGATCCACCTGGTGGGGGATCAACTTGAGTCTCCCCAAGCTTTTGAAAACTTTGTGGTCAACGCACGGTGGCGTTCCACTTGGGTTAGAGTGTACATGCCCCTCACCCTCCAAAGCTCAAACAAACCGTCAATGCATTTTACCATGACATGCACAACAACCCATAATGGAGGAGGGCTTCCCACTGTGGGGACATGATCTTAGAGGCAATCCTTAAATTGCCTTTGGAAGGGGGGGGAGGTTAGGAAAACTTTGGTGCTTGTAAGATCAAAATCTTTTTCCTCGGCCCTTGAGGCGGAGAGGAGACGTTCCGTTAGAGGAATGCCTGGGGTCTCATCCTTCAGGGCTTGTTCAAGGGCCTGCAAAGCTGCAAGAGCTTGGGCCTTACCAAGGGTACCAGGGGGGAGGGCTTGAAGGGTGCTCTGAGTGCGCTTTGCAATGCCATTTAGAATGCGGCATGCTGCATGTTGGTAGTCCCCCGGCTGCCTATCAGGGCTCACAAATCTCAACAATGCCCCACATCTTGAGGGGCTCTCCACCCCCATTTGCCCAACAATACCATGGGGGTCTTTGCGCAACTAACACTTAGACCCAGCCCCCCCCCGTTGCTTGCATCCCCTTCCCATCTCCCGTCAAAATAACAATGTCAGTCAAAAATTGGTTTTGAAAGAGGACAACGTCCTCCTCCACATCCCTCACCTCGTGGTTGAGGTTGGCGGAGACGTCCAGGGCTCTCAAAAAAGCCTGTTCATCCCCGCCATCCAGATGCATGCATGCAAAACCATGAGGCCATAGGTTCACCTTCGAAGCATACTTTGCCCCACCCCCATACATTGACCCATACATCCGCACAGGTAGAGGATGCCTTCTACAAGGAAGTCGCATCAACTGAAATGACAACAATGGCAACGCCACTAAGGGGGGGTTTCCCAATAACTCGGGCCATAGATATCGCATTATGCACAATTGACTGCAAAGGAACATGGGCGGCTGGCCTATTGCGGCCTGTGGTGGACCATACAATGCTGCTTGGGGTAAGTAGGGCATGATCCGTTGCGAAACGGTCCTTAGGTCCCGTTGGGTGCAACAGCGGGGCATTCGCAAAAGGGCCCGCGGGTAAAGATGCATGCTGCATGCCAGACGTAGCATGCTCAGGGTCTCATGCTTCTGAGCTGTGAATGCAAGATGGCCATCAAGTGGGCAGGAGAGGGGTGTGCAAGCCCCACCACTTCAACAAACTTCTCCTTTGGTGTTGGTGACACACACAATGTTGGGATCCCCCAATACAACTCGAACTAGCCTCTAAACAGCCTTCAACCGCCGCCGCCGGGCCTTGGGGCATTGCAAATCGGTGTACCGCCGTAGGTTAGCTCAATTCAGAGCCCTCGGGGCCTCATTAACAGCAGTATCCATGAACAACAAGAGGTCTTGGGCGGGAAATGAGGGAGGGTTTTGAAGCAAGGGCCAAAAAGGCACACACGATAACCCACGCGATAACTCCGCGAAAACTAAGTCATCGCGCGATAACCCCCGCGACAACCCCCCGCGATAACTCAGTTAGAGCACGATAACCCAGCGCGATAACTAGTTAGAGCACCCAATTGGAGCGCGATAACTACCGCGATAACTAGTTAGAGCAGAGGTCAGTGCGCACTAATTGGAAGGGTTAGAGCAAGCATTGGGCACCCTAAAATCGAGGTGCACAAGCTGCCGCCGCCACGTAGGCGTGCAAGGCAGCACGCCCCCTACACTGTACAAAATCACGCTCCATCGCTCACCGTCCCATGGCAATGGAGCGTGTAGTGCCCGGGTGTTGAACAACACCGGGGCTTGGGGTGTGGCCTTGCATGCCCGACCCTCCACCGCCCTACCCTTGCACACACGGGTGTGCCGCTTTTTTTCCCACGGGGAGGGATTCAGCACGCCACCACTCTCCAACCAGAAATCTCCCCCCGTGAAAGACCAGACACGCACACAATCAGCGCCATGGGCGCCCCATCACGCAAATGGGCGTGAAGGCCCATGGTGTCCGTCCCTTGGGGGCGAACAACTTGGATGCTACACCATGTGAAGCATGGTGGAGCATTCCAAGTGCAATACTCATTCAGCCCCACAAGCAAGGGGGTGAGGGGAGGCCTCAGGGCAGCAGCAGCCATGTGGGTCGCCCTAAAATCAGAGGGGTTGGGGTTTCCGCTTCCCACTAGGCCAACGTGGCACATGTCCACTTGGGCCCCATATCACTCCTTCTCACGAAAAATGCCCTTAGGCAACCCCCTCAGCAAACCGAGGAGTCATGGACTCCCACTCCTGCTCCCGCTACTCTGACTCTGCACCCCTGGTGGACCAAGCCCCTGCTGGGCAGTGAAGGTGGCACTGAAGGTGGAGGTGAGGCTGCGCACCTGCGCCTTAGCCACCCCCATGCGCTGCTGGAGGTCATCCCCCCTCTTCCGCATCGCCTCCACCTCCACCCTCAGCCCGGCCGCCTCCACCTCGGCCTTCTGCCTGCCCTCCTCGGCCGTCTTGAGGGCCCCCCTCACCGTCCCCGCTCCTCGCCCTTCTTGTTGGCCAAGTTGAGGGCCTGGTCTAGGGCAAGCTGAGTGTTGCCCTGGACCTTTTCGGCCTTCGCCAAGGCCGGCTTGTGGTCGGCCGCCCGACCCTTGGCCAGTGCGGCTTCGTCCCCCGTGGCGGCCGCTTGTTTGACCAAAGTCTGGCAAGCGTCCGTCACGTGGGTGGCAACACTGGCCCCCAAGGCCTCCACATCAAGGGCCGCCACCTTGGTCACCTTCAACGGCTTGGGGGAGGGGGTGGGGCGCTTACCCTTAGGGCCGGGAGGGGGCATCCGGCTCAACGACCAGCACCTCAGCCCCCCGCTTCGTATGCTTGGTGGGCCTTCACCCCTTGGGCGCATACGACTGGACCCATGCGGCGGTTGCATCACACGCACATTGGGGGGCCTCGTACCCCCCAGCTTGGTGGATGCCCCCCCCTTGCCCTGTGCAGCTTCTGCCACACTTGCCTCCCCATGTACTCCCCCGATGCTTCATCAATGAGGCACACCCTCAACAAAAAATAAATTTTCCTTTGGGGGGTCCCTGAATCTGGGCCTGCCCACAATGGGGGGGTTCTCATTGAAAATTGGTGCCTTCTCTAAGAGAGGCACCCTATCAAGATCTTCCAAAAGACTGTCAGCTTGCACAGCACTCAATAAATCGTGCTCCATCAAGTGGTTCACCACCAACCTTTCCCTGGTGGTGACTACAAGATCATTGGGGTCCCTATTAAAGGCCCCCATGCGCTCTGCCGCAACCACTTCCTCCGCCTCCCCAATAAGGGGGGGTGTTGCCCCAAAAGGAAAAAGAATCACCCCCTGCCCCGAAAAATTGTGGGGAGTGGTGGCCCCATGCCACTCACGCTCCCACTCCCTTGTGGGGCAAAGGGAGTGCATGGGGAGCTTGGTTTCAGGGTCGTCAGTGCACACCCGGCGGGTGTTGTGGGTGAGGGGTTGGGGTAACCAACCATCCAACTTCCCCTTCCCCTTACCAGGTCGGATCCTTACCTTCTTGACACGAATCATGAGGGGGTTGTGGAACTTGTCCTTCCTCTCCGACGGCCAAAGCTCCACCACCTCCTCCACTTCCTCCTCCACTTCCACCTCTTCCTCCCGACCCACATAGAGGGTCGTCTTCGTGCCCGCACCCTTCTCGGCATGGGCGGTGACGGACTCCACCACGGCATCCACATCATCCGGATGCAACTAGATCAAAAATCCAGCAACCCCTGGATTTACCTCTAGCAACTCGAAGATGTAGTTGCTGAGAACCAGGGTGTCTTTCTCGTCGGCCATGAAGGGGGACTTATGGACGATGAGTCCAAAGTGCACACCATGTTCGAAATGACTCGCCAGAGGGCGCCTCACAGTGATGTCACCCATCGTAAACCCCTCGGGTCCGCCGAGGCGACGGATCCCAAGGAGCTATTGATGGTGCTCGCACCAAGCGTGGGTAGCAGCAAGGGCCAGTACAAAGTATATGAGAGCTGAAGCAAAGAGGGGAAACATGGAACAAGATAAAATGAAGCGCGATAACCTCCGCGATAACTCGCGTGATAACTAACGCGATAACTCACGCGATAACTAGGTTATCGCGCGATAACCCCCGCGATAACTTGTGCTCTAACCCCGTTCTAACTAGTTAGAGCACAAGAAGACCAAATCGCAACAAGTGCAAAATGGGCCATACCGAGCAAACGAGACATGCAAGGCACATTGTTGCATCATAGTGCACCCATGTCACATGTGAAAGTCCGGGTTCCAACCATTTTAACAACCCCCAAAATTGGGGGGGGTTCCGCACCACGCCCTAGAACAGCGCATCCAATACCCCCACGATAACTAGTTAGAACGCAATAACCTAGCGCGATAACTAGTTAGAGCACCCACTTAGAGCTGGATAACTGCCGCGATAACTAGTTAGAGCAGAGGTTAGAGCAGGGTGTAGTGCCCACTTTTCACACCTGGTGACATGGGCACATGCCTTTGCCCGCCTCCTTCTTTGAGAAATTGGGGTCGTCCAACACAAGGTTGATCCTCCGCAGCCAGCCGAAGTCGGTGACCGCCGCATACTCCTGAACTTGCGTCCACTCCACCACCTTAGCCACCCCCTCGAGCTCAGGGGGGACCCTTGCCACTCCTCCATACATTCCCTTCTTCACCACCAAAACGGTGCCCGCCGGCACCTTAATCCCAACATGCCCTTGCAAACTGGGCCACAACAGTGCCTGCCCATGGCACAACTTGGCCAAGGGGCACTCATCGGGGTGGCCTGCGACCCTCCCACCTCCTTAGCAGTGCGGGGGGCAACCACCTCCCTCCCAGCCCCCCACCCCGACAACAAAAAATGCCCGGTGGTTGTTTCCACCGGGAGCAAGCACTAAGCACATTGCTCAATGCTGACCACATTGGGGTCCTCCACCAACTACTCCTCCCACCCCCCCCTTCTTGCTCCTCCCTCTCCTCGCATGGCACACAAAGACCATCTTTGTGGGCGGCACACAAAACAGCCCGCTCGTAGCCGTAGCACTTGGCCACGACCTTCCCCCTACACCTAACCGCCCCCTGACGAGGGACCGTCTTGGCAACCCGGCCACCAGGCGCCCCCAGCTGGGGCCCCTTAATGGATTGGGTGACATGCAGGTTTGGGAATCGTAGGTTACGCCCTTGGCCTAGCTCGATTGCAAAAAATGCCATGAGGCGAGGATGGATCACACGAGTGGGCGAGGCCTTTGGAATGCCCGACCCCCGGTGAACATCAAGGGCATTAAAATAAAAGGCAGAAACGTACAGATGGTAGCCAAAGGATTATGCTCACCCATAATCATGAGGCCGAGGATGCGTCGCATTTTTTTCTGTGCCCTCCAGCAGTTCCGGGTTCCCTGACCTTTTGGGTGGAGCGCGCTTTTGTGGCCCACGGTGTTGCACGTAAGGTTTTGAAAACGCGTAGAGCGCGCACAACGCGTACAACACGTACAGACCAAGTAACACGCACAGAACGCGTAGCACGCCGAACACAGGCCTCGAGAGGCACGTGCAGAATTGGAATACCGGAGCGCGCAGAACGCGCAGAACGCGCAGCACGTCGCTTTGCACACGGGCGCACATCGAGGAGGGGCCGCGTCCTCACAGTTGGGTATCCAGCCTACGCGGTTGTCCCCCAGGGTTCGCACTGGTCCCATGGGTAGGGATAGCAGAGGCTCCGCCTCCATGATCGTCTCGTTCAAGCCCCCCATTGCACCACACTACTCCTCATCCTCCTCATCCTCCTCATCCTCCTCGTCCTCCTCGTCCTCCTCGTCCTCCTCGTCCTCCCCGTCCTCTTCGTCCTCCTCATGGTCCTCCTCCCACACCTCCTCGTCCTCCTCGTCTACCTCCATGTTCCGTGCGCCTTGCACACCTCCATAGCCATGTCCCGGCGCAAAGCACAACACGTGGAATGCCTTTCCACAACCGGTACATTCATAGCCGGTTCTTCCCCTCCTGCAAAAGTGGCACACACGCCGCCGTTGTGTCGCCACCGGCACGTGTACCTCTTGTCGTAGGGGGTGGGCAAAGTACCGCCGCCGCAACACTTGCCATTGCCATTCCCACATACTAGTGGTCTCCTTGTAAAGTCCCAATTGCCGACAAGTTGCGAACACATTCACAACCGCGTACCGGAGCACGAACGCACGCACCGCGTGGGCCCATGTCATTTGGCGGCCAACCTGCCTCATCTGCAGGGCCATCTGGTTCACACCATCGACACCGCGCGACAGTGTGCGGTACGCCGCCACCACGGGGTGCACTTCCCGCCCGCTTCGCCGGTGAGGTGGTCCTTTTCGGGCAAACCACACATTCGTCAACATCGGCACAACGCGGGGGGGTTTGTGCCCGACCTTCGGATTCTTGTACGTGCACAGACTGTACTTGAAATCCGCAACAGTGCACACCGCCGTCTGCCCCTCCTGCACCTGCCCCCCGGCCCATGTCACGCCGTACGTGGACCTCTTCGTCATCATGAGGAATGGCCGCTTGTTGGCGGCCAATTCCTTTGCAAGCCCGTGGGACCCGAAAAAGGAGTCGGCACATAGCACCGTCCCCTCGGGCAGCAATGATGCCCACAACTTCATGATGTTTTTGGCATCGAAGTTTCCCGCCGCAGTACCGTAGCGGCGTAGCCGGCCACGTACACCGGTGTACAAATACATGTCCACCACGTACCCCCATGTTGCATCGGCCAAGCAATACAACTTTATCCCGGTTGGGTGCGGTTTCCGGGCTATGAACATATTCAAGGGGCCAGCTAGGATTCCCTTGTGGGGCACCACGGACTCATCGCCGCAGGCCCCACCCCCCATGCACCACGCTCCCGCCCATTGGCCATTGCACTCTCAGTAGCGAGACGACATCGGTACGTAGCAACCGTTGCAGCAAGTAGTATTGGCGACGCGTCAGCATGTTTGCCATATAGGGATTGTATAATAGGCCCTTGCGGTCCCAAACCCCGTCCACCTGCATTGGTCGCACCATCCCCAATAGAATTAGAAATGCATTGTACCTAGGTACTAGAGGTAGCAGGTCCGGCCTTCCGTGGTCCCGTAGGGCTTGGCATTGTAGATTCTCTATGGGGGCCATGATATGGTCCCACACCTCGTCCTCAGTATAGCCGATGAGCCAGGATTCCCCGGGCCGGATACCGTACTGGATATCCGCCGCACAGTCCTCCCGTGGGAGCCTATGGTCGTACAGCGGTGGTTGAAATTTTGGTGGCATCACAAACAAAGATTGTTGAGAAATGAGACTCTGTAGAACACACCACAGGCCAGTGGCAGTTCCAGAGGCAACAGCAGAGGCAGCAAAAGCGGAACGTGCAGAACGCGCAGCACACGCAGAACGCGTAACACGACCTCCAGAGGCAGACAAAAAAGCAGACGCGTAGAGCGCGTATTACACGAAACACACACAGGACATGGGGTGGGGCAATGGGGGCGGCAACACGAACAAGTCAATTGTTGCTTTCTTGAAACGGTGTCCGTGCACCCTACATGGTCCACGCAGAGCAGCGGCCGCAGCCGCCACCATTCATCCGAACGTCGAAAAAGTATTCACAACACAATAAATACCGGCGTCGGTGCCCCAATGGAAGCGCCGCCTACCAATGCCACCATTGTGGGGTCGGCTGTGAATGTGCTTGCTGGGCCAACGGCACTGGCCTGGAAAAGAAGAGGGGTTGTGAGGTTTGTCTGCCGCGGACCTCATCGGGGTCGGGCCACTCATCCCCCTCCTGTGTGTTTGAAAAAATGCTGCCTGGACTGCTCCAACTTAGGTCGGCCCGATTTACTAAATCTGCACTATCTCGTCCTTCTCCTCCATCTCCTCTCCCGCCGCTGCGGCTTCCTCCGGGGGCTCCTCTCCCATTTCCGCATCGCTCTTCGGCGCCCCAGCGCTCTTTTCCTTGGCTGCCTCCGGCTCCTGCGGTGGATCCATTGGTGCGGTCGACTCCTCCTCCGGCTCCGTTTTGATTGGGTGCTGCAGAACACGGAACACGCGTGAAACATGCAACCCACCTCTAGAGGCAATCCGAGAGGCACCAAAAAGGAAACGTGTGGAACGCGCAGAACGCGGAGAACACGGGGCTCGCATCCAGAGGCACACCCGGAGGCTACGGGCAAATCCCCTAGAACGCATAGTACTAATGTGCAACGCGCACCTGTGCACCTTCCGTGTGCGGGGGTCCCGTCTCCGGCCCCATCTCCGGCCTGCCTTGCTGCTCCCCGGACAGTGGCGGTGGTGGCGGACGCCCTTGCGGCATTGGCTGGGGTGGTGGGAGTATTGGCGCTGGTGGGTCCCCCGGCGGTGGCGGTGGCTGCAGCATTCCTTGCGGTGGAGGATACGTGGGTGGCGGCGGATAATCCGGGGGCCAGTACTTGTACGGGTCGGACCCATACGGGAGGCTCCCGGAGCTCATAGGCATGTCCGGATCCGTTTTCATCGGCTAGTACTCGTACCGCGGCTCATACTCGTATCGCGGCTCGTACGGATACCCATGCTGCTGCGGATACCCATAGTCCTCCCAGGTTGTCTGCAGAACATGCAGAGCGCGCAAAACAGGTAAGACATGGGAAGGCAAATCCAGAGGCAGTCACAGAATCGAACGTGCAGACCGCGTAGAACGCGTAGGACGCCCAAAGCATACAGGAGGCAACTCCAGAGGCAAGTGAAAAGACCCGTGCCACGACGCCCAGCACAGGAATGCACACCCGCTGCCTCTTTGCATCCTTTGTTCTCACGAGTGTCCATGCCCCTGTGTCGGGGAGGTGGACACCTCTGTCCTCCGTTAAGGTGTAGGCCATGAGACCAGCCATGCGGACCGTGCGCGACAGCTTCTCCTGTACAGACCACGCAAAGCGCGTGCAACACCGGCAGGCACCTCCAGAGGCAACGAAGAGGCGAAACGTCGGGAACACGTAGCACGCGCAGACCGCCGAAGACGCGCTACACGCTGCAGTGGAGGCGTTACACAGGGAACACGCAACACATGCAGTACACCTGCAAAGTGTCAGTGGGCATGTGGACAATGTCCTCCGCACCAAACGCACTCAGCTGGTCCGTGGTGCGCCGTGGTCGGTATCCAGAGGACAGGGGCTCCCCCTTCAATTTCGCCAACGGCAGGCCTGCAGCTGCGGGGTCACCAAATTCCGTAGGCCAGTCCGGGGCTCCGACACAGTTCGTGCACACCGACACCCCCTTGATCAACCCGGTTGCGAATTCGCGGGGTGAGCTGCTGGGGTATCGCTCCTCAAACAGTTCTCTGGAAGCGGCTGTGCTTTGTGCATTCTTCGTGCCACAGCGGAGGACCATCTGCACACTCTACGCCCGCACGTCCGTCACGAGAAGCAGCGCCAGGCCCAATTCGCGGCGCGCTTGTGTTTCCTCGGCCAAACACACTTTGTAGTGTTGGCATACTCGTCCGAGTGACACTTCATATTCCGACTCCAGGGTGCGCTGCATGACCTGCACATCGCTGTCGTAGGCGGCTCCGGCTTGGTACTTCTCCCCTCGGGTTGCACCTGTGGGCATCGACCTGTGCGGTTCGCCTTCCACTGCGTAACGCACATGCTTGGGCTTCTCCTCCGCCTTCTTCTTGCCCTTGCTCTTCTTCTTGGGTGGACTCTTCGTCTTTTCCTTCTTCTTCTTGGACAGCTCCTCCGGCTCTGGCCTTTCCTCTGGCTTTGCCTCTAGCCTCGCCTTGACAGGGGTCCCCTTTGGTTGTGCGGCCATGCGGGCAACCTCCAGGTGGGTGCTGCGGGGGGCGCGTTGGGCGAGGGAGGGCTCGTCCTCGTCCTTCACACTGGCAGCATCACTGCCCTCCTCGTCCTCCTCCTCCTCTGTCTCATCTGCCTCCTCCGGCTCCTCTCCCGACTCCTCTTCCGACTCGTCCTCATCCGAACTCTCCGTGGTTCCCTCATCTTGGATCCACGTCCACAGCCGGTCGCGCGGAATCTGTAGAACATGCAGAACATGCAAGACACATGGAGGCAACCCCAGAGGCAATACCAGAGGAAGCTCGCAGAGCGCCGAGAACGCGCAAAACGCATAGCACACAATGAGAGGTAGCTCCAGAGGCAACGAAAAAGGGAACGGATTAAACGCGCAGAACGCACAGAACACCTTTTTGTATTTCACGACGCCATCCTTCTTGTTGCGGACGTCTTGCACCACGTGTGCCGCATGTGGCTTGCCCTTCGGGGCCTTCACCTGTAATAAAAGGGTGCAAGAGGCGGTAGTGGACAACGGGCTGCGCAAAATAGTGCTCACATGAACCACAAACCCGTGAACGTGGTACACCTGATACGTTGTGAGGTTCGTCAACCAAAATTCTTTGTCCTGCTTGTCCTTGGCACCTTTCTTCTTCCGATTGACCCATCCGGCATGCCACCCCGCTGCGAGACAAGGGGGTGAGGAGGACAGCGGTGCAAGGCGAGAAGCGAGACGAAGACGGAGACAAACACACATACTTGTGGCTTGTTTAGTTTGAAAGACAACGAAGGCGTCGTGCTTCAGTTTCTCCGGATGCTTCCACTCTCCCAGCTTCCCACGCTTTTGCAACCATTGAGAATGTGTGGCGGGGTACAGGGGTGCAGGCATGGCTCCTGCACCATAAAAGCAAAGCGGCCTATGAATGTTGGGACAAAAACATGCTGCAGAGCACGTAGCACGCGTAGAACGGCTCCAGAGGCAACGTCAGAAGCGAAAAACGACAACACACATAACACCCAACACACGTGGGCAATGTAGCACCAAGGCAAACGCATAGGCAGAAGGCAATTGTCGTTGGAATACGCACGTTTCAGTTCCATTGGGAACTAGTGCAGGTGTGTGGCAGAGTGCAGGGGTGAAAGCATGGCAAAAAAAAAAAAATCGGGGGTGGTATGATAGGTGTGAAGCGCTTAGCCCCTGCAGAACGCGTAGAACGCGTAGGAAGACTTCCAGAGGCAGACTCAGAGGCACCGGACCGAAACACGCACGACGCGCAACACACGCAGCACGCGTAACACCAAGACGGAGGCAGAGGCAGGAGGCAATTGTGCTTCTCTCCTGGAAACCGGTTGAATTGAGCTAAACGGATAGTTCCATTGCGTCGGGCACCCTCGAAAACCCCCCGAAAGCACAAAACAATCATAAAAGCAAAAACGCGAGAAAATTTCGTGCTATGCGTTCTACGCGTGGTAGCCAAAGGGATAATGTGGCAATTAACGATCAATGTGCCGTCGGTTACAGTGTGGGAGGGGGGCATCGCGATGGGGGTGCTGTGGGGTGTGGTCATAGCTCGAAATTTCTGCCATGTCAAGAATGGTGTAGCTCCACCCAACCCCCCCCCCACCACACTCTTCTTCGCAGTCTTAAGCACACATTCTGCGATCCTTTTGAGGACCGGTAGATCGTGAAGCTTGTGGGGTTTGTGCTTGTGGTGGTTGCCGCCCCCATAGTTGCCATACACTGTGCGGCGGGTCCTTGAATCTTGGGACCTGCCCACAATGGGGGGGTGCTCATTGAAAATGGCTGCTTTCTGTGACAGAGGCACCCTCTCAAGATCATCCAAAAAACTCTCAAGCTGCACCTCACTCAATAAATCGTGCTCGAGCAAGTGGTTCGCCACCAACTTGTCCCCGGCAGTGAGCACAAGATCATTTGGATCCCTATTAAAGGCCCCCATGGGCTCTGCCGCAACCACTTCCCCAGCCTCGCCAATAAGGGGGGGTTTTGCCCAAAAAGGAAAAAGAATCACTCCCTGCCCCGAAACAATGTTGGGAGTGGTGACCCCATACCACTCACGCTCCCACTCCCTTGTGGGGCAAAGGGAGTGCATGGGGAGCTTGGTTTCAGGGTCGTCAGTGCACAGCCGGCGGGTGTTGTGGGTGAGGGGTTGGGGGAACCAACCATCCAACTTCCCCTTCCCCACCAGGTCGGATGCTTACCTTCTTGACACTAATCATGAGGGGGTGGTGGGGCTTGTCCTTCCCCCTCCCACCCCCCACTTCCTTCACCTCCTCAACTTCCTTCTCCACTTCCTCCTCTTCCTCCTGACCCACATAGAGGGTCATCTTCGTCCCCGCACCCTTGTTGGCATGGGTGGCGACGGACTCCACCACGGCGTCCACATCCTCCGAATGAAGCTGGATCAAAAATGAGCAACCCCGGGATTTACCTCTAGCAACTCGAAGATGTAGTTGCTGAGAACCAGGGGGTCTTTCTCGTCGGCCGTAAAGGGGGACTTATGGATGATGAGTCCAAAGTTCACGCCCTTCTCAAAATGACTCGCCAGAGGGCGCCGCACAACGGTGTCACCCATCGTAAACCCCTCGGGTCCGCCACAGCGACGGATCCCAACGAGCTTTTGATGGTGCTCGCACCAAGCGTGGGTAGCAGCAAGGGCCATTGCAGAGCATTTCAAAGGTAAAGCGAAGAGGGGGAACATGGAACAAGATAAAATGAAGCGCGATAAACCTCTGCGATAACTCGCAAGATAACTAGTTATCGCGCGACAACTAGCGCGATAACTCACGCGATAACTAGGTTATCGCGCGATAACCCCCGCGATAACTAGTGCTCTAACCCCGTTCTAACCAGTTGGAGCACAAAAAAACCAAATCGCAAAAAGTGCAAAATGAGCAATATCGAGCAAACAAGACATGCAAGGCACATTGTTGCATCATAGTGCACCCATGTAACATGTGAAAGTCCGGGTTCCAACCACTTTAACAACCCCCCAAATTGGGGGGGTTCCGCAACATGCCCTAGAACAGCGCATCTCATTGCATAATGGCACATACAAAATCTGGGCCTTGACTTGGAACACTACGAACGACATGTGATTTGCATCCTTCGGCTTCCACTTCTCCAATGTACCACATAGCCAGTGCTTGCAGTTGTTGGGGTACAATGGGGCGCTCATAATGTGGCACACAAGCGTCAGGGAGGGCAAGGGAAACAAATACAACACAGCAGATATACACACCGGCTTCTAGAAGCGCATGTGGGAGCGGCAACAGGGGAACGCGCATGACGGGCGGATCGTTCGCAACGCTTTTAACGGTAGAAGCAGTACCGGAGGCAACATGCAAAGTGCTTCTCGACTTGAAAGAAATTGAATCACATGAAAATGCAGGCACCAACGTGTCGGGCTACCTCAAAACCCCCCGGAGACGTCCTAAAAGCAAGCATCTTTCTCCCGTCCCCTAGACGCGCCCTTGGACTATTTGTTTTGTGCGTCGTAGACAAAGGAATATTCCTTTGTCTACGGAGGGGACGTTATTGTCCGGAAGCGGTCTGCGCGGCACAATACGTGCTGCGCGTGTTGCTTCAAAACGCGCAGCACGCGCAGCACGTGCAGAACGCAAACAACACACGCATCACGCGCAGAACGCGCAGAACGCGCAGCACGGAGTTCTAGAGGCAGACTTAGAAGCAGACTTCCGGCACGCGCAAAACGCGTAGCACGCGTAGCACGTCACTATTGCACACGCGCGCACTTTTGGGGGGCCGCGTCCTCACAGTTTGGGTATCCAGCCTACGCGGTTGTCCCCCAGGGTTCGCACTGGTCCCATGGGTAGGGATGGCAGAGGCTTGGCGGCCATGAAGTTCACGATTCCACCACGTCCGCCCTCCACCACCTTCTCCTTCCTAATCTTCGTCAACCTCCATGTCCTCGTCCTCTTCCCCGTCACTCTCCTCCTCCTCCTCACTCTCTTCCTCCTCATCCTCCTCCCCCTCCTCCTCACTCTCCTCCTCCGTGTCATCCTCACTCTCCTCCCTCTCGCTGCCATCCACCTCGGCCTCGTCGCCCTCCTCCTCCACATCTGCCTCTACCACCCCGGTCACCCCATGCGCCACGGCAAAGCACCCCACATGGTACCACTTGCCGCACCCACAACAAACGTAGTGGGTCTTGCCCCGGTTGCAATGGGCGCACACCCGGCGGCCCGGCATCCGCACCGGCACGTGGATGGGCTTGGCCACCGCCACTGTACAAAAGCGGCGCCGGATAAGGTCCAACTGCCAGTCAAACATGGTACCCGTTCGGACCCCCCCGAGGGACCGGCAGGTCGCGTATGCGTTGACCACGGCATACCGGAGGACGAACGCACGCACCGCATGCGACCACGTCATCTGACGTCCCATCTGGCGCATCTGGAGCGCCATCTGGTTGACGCCATCTACCCCACGCGATAGCTGGCGGTAGCTGGCGACCACCGGGTTCACCTCATTCCCGCTGCGGCGATGCACGGGTCCGGCTTGTGGGAAGTGGACGTTGGTGAGCATCGGCACTACGCGGGGCGGCTTGTGACCCACCTTTGGGTTCTTGAAGACCACCATGGCGTACCTCGCGTCGTCCACAGTGCACGTGGCGGTTTGTCCTTCTCCTAGAAGCTCTCCTGCCCTGTCCACCCCGTACGTGGAGCGCTTCGTCATCATCAAGAATGCTTTCTCCTCCGCAGCGAGGTCACGCGCTAGCTCGTGGGATCCAAAAAAGGAATCCGCACAGAGGATGGTCCCGGAAGGGAGGAGACCTGCCCACATGGTCATGATCTGCTTGGCATTGTAGTTGCCCGCGCTGTTGCCGAACCGCCGCAGGTGCCCGCGTCTACCCGTGTACAGGTACATGTCCACCACGTACCCACTGGTGGCATCGGCAAGGCAATAGAGCTTGATGCCGGTGGAGTGGGGCTTGCGGGCGATGAACATCCGCAGTGGGCCGGCACGTATGCCTTTGTGCGGCACCACGGACTCATCCCCACAAGCCGCGCCACCCAACCGCCAGGCACCAGCCCATTGCCCATTGCACTCCTCCAGTAGTTCAACAACGTCGGGCCGGATGTTACGGCGCAAGACGTAGTACTGCTTGCGGCTTAGCAATTGTGCCATGAAGGGGTTGTACAGTAACCCGTCCCGTTCCCAGATGCCGTCTACTTGCATGGGCCGTACCATGCCTAGTAGGAGGATGAAGGCGTTGTACCTTGGTACTAGGGGGATCAAGTGGGAGAGGTTCGCCTTCCGGAGGGATGCCCGCTGTAATTCCTCGATGGGAGCCAACATGTGGTCCCACACCTCATCCTCGGTGTACCCGACTAATTCAGTTTGGCCTGGCCGGACTCCATGCATGATATTTGCTGCACAGTCCTCCACGGGGAGTGAACCCGCCCAAAGATTCGTGGGAAATGGCATTTTTGAAGAGCGGTGTGTCTGCACAACACGGAACACGTACTTTTAGGCTCCAGAGGCAGAACCGGAGGCAACGCCGATAACGCGCAACACGCGCAGAACGCGCCACACGCAGTCCAGAGGCACAGTCAGAGGCAACACGCAGCACACGTAGCACAGGGCACTGTGGGTGTTTTTTTCATGGGGGGGGTGGTTTGAGCCTCAATTCCCCTACCACACAGCAACCTGCAGCGGAGGGGGGGGGTTTCAACCTCGATTCCCCGACCGCAGAGCAATAGGCAACAGGTGTGGTATCTTTTTTTACGGGACACCACCAGTTCGCTTGTGCTGGGCGCCGGGCACTACATGTCCGATCGCCATAATACTCCGTTATCGTACAGCCAAGAAACCGGGTATAGCTACCACATATTACGACGCCACCAGTCCGGCGCCTGTTGAGAAAAAGCGCCTGTCTGCGCCGAAACTTCCCAAGGGGGGACCCGCAAAGCGGGCTGCGAACTCTGCCGCCCCCGGGACTCGTCGGGGTCCGGCCATCCCGGACTCGGTTCCCCAAGCGGGGAGAAAAACCCCTGGAACCCCTCCCCCTCCCACCCGTCCTCCCCCTCCCAGCCCTCCCAACCCTCTACACTTCTTGGATTTCGCCGTCCGTCATCTTGCCCTCGGCTGCCGTCTCCGGTTCGGCATGGCGTTCCGGGGAGTCGGGGGGCTCCTCCTTCACTCGCACAGGCGCCTGCAGAACGCGGAAAACGGGGTGCTGTCCTCCAGAGGAAGGCCAGAATCGAGACACGTGTAACGCGTAACACGCGCAGAACGCGCAACACATGCCAGGGCGGATTCCAGAGGCAAAACAAAACCATACGGGCATAACGCGCAAACAGCAGTGACCCCGCAACGCGCACCTGCTCACCTGCCGGACCATCATCGCCCCCTGCTGAGACCTCCGTGCGTGCGGCAGCGCCTTCTGCAGCGCCTTCTGCGGGCTCCTTGGGTCCTTCTTTGGCCCCCTGACCTTCCGTCTCTGGGGGAGGCTTCTGCAGAACGCGAACGACGTGATGTCTGTCCTCCAGAGGCACGGCGGAGGCAAGACATGTAGAACGCGGAGAACGCGCACCACGCGCAACACGGGGCGTACCAGCCTCTAGAGGCGACAAAGAAGCACGCGTGGAGAACACGCAGCACAGCGACCTGCTCCACCTCCATCCCAACGGCGCCAGATCCTTCTGTTTTGATGCTCTGGGGATCGTCCCGCGTCTCGCCCGTCTCCTGCGGATCCTGTGGAAACACGAGGGGGGCAACCAAGTGGCAGAACATCGGGCAGCCGAGACCGGGGCTCCACATACATGTGACTCACGGCTCCGTACAAACCACGCATTGAAAGCCGCAACGGAGGACGTACGATCGGGTTGGTTCCGCAGCCGCCCACGCACCTTCTTGCTCTCTGCCACATCGGCGAATGGGCCGAGCAGCGCCTTCGGACGAAGCTCCGGCGGCTCGCCCGATGCGCCGGGGGGCGCGCCATAGGGCAGGGGAGGCGGGGAACCCCGCGGCGGCGCGCCATACGGCAGGGGAGGGGGGTGGCCCCGCGGCGGCGCACCATAGGGCAAGGGAGGCGGGTGGCCCCGCGGCGGCTGGCCATGCGGCGGCGGGCCCCGCAGCAGTGGCGGATAGCTGGGCCACTGCGGGTCTTCGTCGTACGACTGCTGGTACTGCGGTGGCGGGCCTGGCAGGTGCGGGTACCCGCTCATGTGCGGGGGCGCCCAATCCCAAGCGGCAGTCTGCACAACGTGTAACACGGCAAGTCCTCCTCCAGAAGCGTGCAAGGAATCATGCGTGTAACACGCGTAGAACGCGCATCACGCTACCATGGGCCTCCAGAGGCGGCGCGGAGGCACCAGCGCGCACACCACCGAGACCACAAAGCACACAGATACCCGCGGTTTCTTCGCCGCCAGCTCTCGGGTGCGCACCAACGACCATGCTCCAGACGCCGGAAGTTCGAGTTGCCGTTCCTCTTCCAATTCGTACGCCATCAGGCCGGCCATCCGGACAAACCGGACAAACTTCTCCTGCAGAACGCGGAAAACACGATCGGTCCTCCAGAGGCACAGTAGAAGCAAACACGCAGAACGCGCAGAACGCGCATGACGCGCGGAGCGACTACGTAGAAACACAACAGAGGACGCGCGCAACACCTGCAAAACATCCGTGTCCATGTCAACGATGTCTTCGATGCCCATTGCGCTCACCCGATCGCTGACCCCACCTCCACGACCACCTCGCAGGCCCTCCATTTTCAGCTTGCCCAAACTCAGGCCCTCTGCCGGCGGGCTGAGGTCCACCGGCCATTGCGGCGCGGCGGCGCAACCCGTACAAACCGAAAGGCCCTTCAAAATCCCCTCCGCCACTTGTCTCGGGCTGCTCGATGGGTAGCGCTTCTCGAAGTGCTCACGGGCTGCTGCAGCCGACTGGGCGTTCTTGGTCCCGCATCTCAGCACGCTTTGCACGCTCAGGGCCCGCACACTGGTGTGCAGCAGCAGGGCCAACCCGAGCTCTTGCTTGGACCTGGGTTCCTCCGACAGGCACTCCTTGTAGTGCATCACCAGGCGACCCACGGTCGCATTGAAGTCCGTCTCCAAGATTCTCTGCATTGTGTCCAGATCACGGTCGTACCCGCCTTCATGCTGGAACTTCTCTGCTCTTGTCGGTGCGGCGCTGATGCTCTTCTGCGGGCCCTTCCCGCTAATCGCAAAGGACACGTTCCCACGGGCCGGCTTGTCCTTGTCCTTCTTTTTCTTGGGCATCTCGGCCTCGGACTTCTTCGGTGGCACCTTGGGCGGGCTCCGCTCCTCTGCCTTCCGCTTCTTCTTCTCTGCCATTGTCTGCGGCTCCTGCTTGACCTCCAGCATGGTGGACCGTGCTGCCTTTCCAGAAGCCTTTGCAGCAGAAGAGGAGTGTTTCTCCGGCACATCATCTGGCTCGTCCTCTGAATGCTCCCTCTTCACTGTGCCTCGGGCCTGCTTCTTGCCATGGGGTGTCAATGGCACGTCGTCGTCTTCCTCCTCTTCCTCCTCTTCCTCCTCCTCGTCTCCATCGTCCGCTGCCTCCTCCTCCTCCTCCTCCTCCTCCTCACTCTCTTCTGCCTCGCCCTCCAACCAGGTCCACAACCGGTTCGCTTGGATCTGCAGAACGCGCAGCACGCGTAACACGGTGGTGGTGCCCCCAGAGGCGGAGCGAGAGGCACACCGGCGGAACGTGCAGAACGCGCAACACGCGCAACACACGTAGAACAGGGGGCAGAATCACATACAGATGCAACACGCAGCACGCCCAGAACAACCTTTGTGTACTCGAACCATCCATCCGGCTTAGCGCGGCAATCTTGGACTTTTGCGGGATCCCGGGGCTTGCTTGGCTTCGTCTTGATCTGCAGGCAGTTGGTGGGGTAAGCAGCTTATCGAAAATGGAGACTAGGGACCGGCACGGTGCGACGAAACGGAACATAATGGCACTTGTCATGCATGCATACTTGATATGCGGTGACGTTGGTGAGGTACATCTCATCTTCTCGGCGATCCTTGCTGCCGGGCTTCTTGCGGTTGACCCAGGCTGCGTGCCACCCAGCTGTGCAGAAATGTGTGGCACGGCCCAGAAACAGAAAAAAAAAATGTGAAACGAACCACATCGACGTGGGGGACATCGAAAGGCACAACACCCGTACTCCACCCCATTGAACAATCACATACATGTCTGTTGTTTGATCTGGAACACGATGAACGCGTTGTGCTTCAGCGTGGCCGCGCTCCCCCAACTGCCCAGGTGGCCCCCCTTGGCGAGCCACTGCTTGTGGCTATCCGGGAAAAGCGGTGCGGGCATAAAGAAAGGGCTGAGGTACAGGAGGACGCGTAGCTCGCGCAAAACGTGGGTTCCGGCCTCCAGAAGCGTGATGTCGGTTACGTGCGGAACGCGGAACACGCCTTGCACGGATATGCGACACGAGTTATTCGAGTTCCAGAGGCACACCTAGAAGCGAACGCTTAGAACACGTAACACGCGTAACACGCGCGGCACACGGAGCACGAAAGCCAAGGTAGAGGCAACGGCACGATACGCTTCTCACATGGAAAACGGTGGAAATGAACAAAACGGATGCTTCCATGACGTCCGGCACGTTCGAAAACCCCCCGGAACAACAAAACTTTATGGATTCATTTTTGACGAACAAAAAACGTTGATTCCGTTCTGCGCGTGGTAGACAAAGGAATATCCCCAACTGGAAAGGCGCCAGTCCATATCCCCAACTAGAACAGGGCTAGTCCATGTCGCCAAGTGGAAAGGGGCTAGTCGAATATATCCGCAACCGGAAAAGGGACAATCTATATCCCCAACTGGAAAGGGGCTGGTCCATATTCCCAACCGGATAGGGGTCTAACGAGAAGAAAGAAAAGAATATCGGAACACAGGCACGCATCCAGCACGGAGATTGCGGAAGGCACTTCGCCGAAAAATGGGCGGAAAGGCTACATAACCCATGGCTTCTCGGGGGCCCAAAATGGGCGGAATTGATACATATGTAAGACCTGCGTTCTTAGGGGTCCTAGAGTGGGGTATAAAAATTTGGAAAGGAGCCTAATGAGAAGAAAGAAGGGAATGTCCAAACACGGTGGCCCATCCAGCGCGCAACTTGCCAAAAGCACGTAGCCCAATTTAAAAGGTAGGCAGAAGGGCTACACAACCCCTGCCTTCTCCGGGGTCCCAAAAAAGGGGACAAAATCGGCCCATGTTGGCCCGTTGGAAAAAGGTCCCCACGGAAGGTCCTTAAGTGCGGTCCTTAACAAAAAGGAATCCGGGTCCTCAATAAACGCTGTGAGTTGCACAACTGGCAGCTACTATGGAAGAACAACTTTGTGGACATCCAAAATCAACATCTCACTTTTAACAACATTAGGTTCCCTAATGACGATGGCTGAATTGCTTCCATGGGAAACGACACGTACTAATATTTGCATATATTGATATGGTGCAGCCGTGAGTTTTTTGTGGGACGACCTTAGGAAGACTGCATGGTGGTGGGGTACTATTTGAGGATGCCGCAAGCAAATTGGCTAACGACACCCTTACGCAAAGGAAATTTCACATCTGTGGTGTTTACGGGTCCTCATGCTCCTCTCTATCCTAACTTGCCTCCTACAAAACCTTTGTATGCACCCCCACCAACCCATCCAGAACCTAGGGGAAGTGGGGCATGTCCTCAGCCGTGGGGCGGTAGGGGATGTCCATGTACCCGGAGAGGTAGTGCTCGGTGCGGCACAGCGCGGCGTGTGCGTCTATCACCGCTTGAACACCCTCGTTAGGTGGGAGAGATTTGGGCGCGGCTGGGTGAGCAGTGTGGACAGTGACCTTCTTGCTAGACTCAGACTTGGAGGCTGTTGAGGGCAGCAAGCATGTAACAAGCAATACACAAGGCAAACCGATCAAAAATGCATTTTAAACTGCAGAGTGTGACACATGGAGTGCAAAACATATCCCGTTGCATATCGATTGTGTGGGCATCTTCCATGCATTGCACCACACATGTGTTGTGGTAGATCCACAGTACTGCACAATTGATTTGCCTCCCTACACCTCTTGTAGCGGCTCAACGCTACATGCACCGTACCTTGAGCTCCGCCTTTCGTTTAGCACACTAGCTACATCCACATTTATATTTGGGTGCACAACATTTGAGTGTTGTTTGGTGACAACCCTAGTGTGCCCCAGGCATACACAAGGCACTTTTGGTTCTCACTGTGGGTTTGCAAACGCTCCTTTCCAGGCACGAGGGTATAATAAGAAATGAGGCTCATGACCGGAGGGAATATCAAATGGCACGAGGTGAAGTGTAACTACGAAGCCAAGAGACATTCGCCAACTTGCTTCGGAATGCAGCCAAATCATGGCGGGTGTCTATTATGTTGTTACACTGGCTACCTAGGGATTTTTTCCTCCTTTTTGGTGTAAATGGAAACGTTTTACCCTGAAAAACCCCGGGTTTCATGCCCCTCTCGTGCTGAAAACACTTCTACACGTTAAAAAAGTCCCGAAGTTGGCTTCCCGGGCCTTGGCTCGCGCAAATTCACAAGTTGGCGCGCGCCAGCTCCGGAGTTGGCGCGCCAAGTCCGGACTTGGCGCGCGCCAAGTGTCCCCCCACCGATCCAACCATCGACTTGCACACTATTGTTATCACTGGAAATTCCGTCCCTCACCTGCCCTTGCACACTTGGCACGAAGAAAGCATTGTTCCATCTTTTTTTGTGGAATGTGCAAAAGAATGTGTAAAACAATGTGCAAGAGATGTGCTTCCCGGTGATGAAAGTAGTATACATTGTGGAGCCGTAGCTCAAAATTGCCTTGCTGGGGGCCATGGTGGCATAGCAATCATATATTCCTTTGTCTACAGAAGCGCCATTTTTGGGCCTCCGCTCCCGCCTCCGCTCCGTACGTTATCCCCGTAAGCTAGGAGAACGCGCACAACGACAATAACACTCCGTAACGCTCCGGAACGCAGATAACGCAGAGAACGCGGAAAACGCTTCCAGAAGCACGACCAGGAGCAGAAAACCGGAACGCGGATAACGCGGATAACGCGGATAACGCCCCAGAAGCACGACCAGAAGCAGAAAACCGGAACGCAGATAACGCGGATAACGCGGAAAACGAGGGAACCGCTTCCAAAAGCACCACCGGAAGAACAGAAGCAGAACGTAGAAAACGCGGCCAACAAACGAACCCCATACGACGCCAAGAACGGTGGAAGCAAAGCGGGAGGCAACATGCAAAGTGCTTTTCTCCTTGAAAGTGGCTGAACCGCATAAAAACTCATGCGCGAGTGCGTCGGGCTACCTCAAAAACTCCCAGAAGCGCTATAAAAACAAGGGTGTTTTTCCCGACCCCTAGAAGCGCCCATTTCGTCATCTACGTCGTAGACAAAGGAATATAGAGGTCAGATGCCTTGTTGTGGTCCCAAGGTCATCTGGCGGGTGGGTTGCCGGGAGAATGCCGGGCGGCACTGAATGGATCATTAGGTTAGGACCCCTGTTCGGCCTGGACGAAGACCCCCTTATTCTCTATGTACCCCCTTTGCTTCGTCCACGACGACTCCCAAACAGAAAATTTTTTATTATACAACCCCTAGTCCAAATTATCTGAGCGGATCACTTCCCCCCACCCCTTCCGCGTGCGATCCCCCTTGCCCCCCTTCACCCGCACTCTGGCCCCCCGCAGTCTGGACACCCGGCCGCCTTTACTTCCACCTCGAAACCTGCGCTTGGAAATTTCACGTTTCAGGGCTTTGTGGCGCCCCTCTCCTTTGAAGGCGGCAAAAATGCCAATGTGCCCCCACCTGCGGGCCCATCCCAACAGGTGGTCAATCCACATGGGCCCACAGGGTGACGTTCATTTCACAGGCCTTATGGGCCTCCCCCATTTTTTACAATTCTGTTCGCAGAATTTTCATGTCGGGCATCTGCAACGGTCCGGATTTCCAGACGACATCGCTTGTTGCCAACAAGGATTTTCCCCATTGCCGGAAGGCGTCCGTCCAGGACGCCTGGACCCCCCCCCCATGTCAACGACATGCTGCAGGAGGCCCTCCCCCGCCAGATGGTCACACATGGTGTCCCATCCCTCACTCTTCACCCAATCTGCAGTCGCCGTCTGCTCGATTTTCAGGGGCACCTTCTTCTTATCCTTCCTCTCGTCTTCCAACGCCACACCGGTGACGGTCCGTGCCTGGATCCGAATGGGATCCAAGAACCATTGCACCCACCTCACGGCCTTTCCCTTCTTCCACCGATGCACCGTGTGGAGGCTGTTCACGAGGGCTGAAAGCCCATTGTGCACTTGCCGGTGCACGCCATGCAGCCGATAATCGGGGGGCCGCTGGGGGGGGGCGCACGATCGGGCATATCATCCCTGCCCAGAGCCACTCCTCGACAATCACCCCCATCCCGCAACCAAATTCGTGCAGGATGGTTGCCCGATTTTTCCCACACAGCCAACAAACAGTGGGTGTGGGGTTTTTGGCTGTGAACGAGGAGCAACCCCCCAAAATGACCTGTGCCTTGGTGTCTGCTATAAAAAAAGGAATCACCTTCCGCAGGTAGCCCCCTTTATCGGGGATTTGCTGCTGCGCCACCTTGATGAGGTCCGCGTTCAGGTCATAGACCTCGGCCAATTGGGAAATGATGGCCTTCTTCTCGGATCCGCGCAGCAAGATCCAAGAGCCCAAGGGCATTTGACTCCCCAAGTCTCCAACGGCAAAATGCACGAAGGAGGATTGCCAGAGCTTTGCCCCGTCGAAGGAGATGCCCACCCACACGTTGTCCGTCACGAACGTGGGGCCGTCACGGTGCCACATCACCTGTGCCAGAAAACAGGCCGTGTGTAACGGGTCACCGTGAACGGTCGCCGGGAAACGCTTTGGTGCAGGGTGAAAATACTTGCAGTTTCTGCCACAGATTGCATGCGGCCCCAAAAATGTCATTGTCCTCGTCCGTCTGAAAATGGACCTCTGTGACGCGGGGGGCGGACAATGCCTTTCGCACCAGCATCAGGGTTCCCCATGGGCACTTCCATTGGCTGTGGGCCCGGCTGTATTGCAGTTTGCGGAAGCTGTCGCCATTTTTGCGGCTCTCCCACAGAATGGCCGCGGCCAACAGCTCCAAATCGAGGGTGGGGGGTTTGTCCTCCCCGCAAACGAGGTGGATGCGGCGGCGGCCGGGTTTGACGTGTACTTGCCAATGTGGCCCAAGGATCTCCCCCACCGCCTCGCGAAGGCGCGCCAGCCACGCGCGCCTGTCGCGGTAGTTCGAGGGCGCCAGCTGCTCAAAGGCCCGCTGCATGGGGCACAAACAAAGACCTGCGGCATGTGAGGACGTGGCAGGCGGGTTGGATCATACAACGGAAGGTTGGCGCACGTTGGCACACAGTTGGCACACAGTTGGCACGTAGTTGGCGCGCGCCAACTCAGGACTTGGCGCGCGCCAAGTTCTGAGTTGGCGCGCGCCAAATCCTGAGTTGGCGCACCAACTTCTCATTTGGCGCGCGCCAACTCCCCTGATGGCGCACGCCAAATCAGGAGTTGGCGCGCCAACTTACCACTTGGCGCGCGCCAAGGCCATGTCGACGCGCAGTGCCTGCTCATTTCCTCGAGCGCTTGCTGCCCTGACTCCCCTCGCCCTCTTCCGCCCGCCTGCGCTTGGGGTCCAGCAGGTGCGCAACCGGGTGCTTGTCCAGCAGGCCCTTCACCTCTGTGAGGGTGGTCTCTTTGACCCCCATGTTGAGGGCCACATGGCGTTGGGCGCTGAGTGGAGAGTGCAACTCAACCGCCGCGGCCTGCAGGTACAGCACATGGTCGGGGTCGGCGCCACCCTCTGCCCCCCCCCCCCCCCCCAGCTGCACGCACCTGCGTTGTGGCGGACAGCTGCTGCTGCAACTCCGCCCTCTGCTTTTCCCACCCCTTCTCCCGTCGCTCCCACGCGGCGCGCTCGCCGGTGAGCGCCTGCTGCGCCGTCTTGCGGGCGGCCTCCGCCGCCTTTAGCTGCTCGCGCAGCAGCTTGTTCTCCGCCTCCAGGCGGAGAATCTCCGCCTTCTCTCCCGCCCCCCCCCCCCGTCTCGCGCTGCCTGCGCTGCCTGTGCTGCCTCCTGGGGGGTGGTCGTGGGGCGAGGGCGCCTGCATGGAGCCCCTGGCCTGCTGCTCTGTGCGGCCCTTGCTCTGCAGGGACGGGTCCCTAGACGCGTCGGATCCGGCCTTGCCCCCCTTCTCCCCCTTCGGCCCTTTCCCGGGAGCTGCTTCTGGAAGCGGAGGAGAAACGCATGCACTGCCTCCTTCAAGTGGGGGGCAGGGGCAATGGCCCGCACGTCGCTCCACTCGCACTGCTTCCAACTTTGCAGCTGTCCCAAAGCGTCAATGCTGCAGAGGAGGAGCCGGTTGTGCGTGCAGGGGGGGCGCACCTGCACAAATGGCACAACTGAGACAACCCATGGTTGCACCCCGACCTTCCCCTGCACCACTGCCCAGAACGGGCACTCCACCACCCTATTCGGTCCGGACCCCCGCCGAATCACGTGCGCCTGGAACAGGCGGCTGATCCTCGTCCCCCCCCCATCGATGACGTCCACCGCCGTCGCCTCGGCGGACGTCACCCTCAGAGACTTATCGGGGCTGTGCAACTCGTCCCCGAAGTCTGCCGGTTCCGGGACCTCCGGAACTTCCCAATCCACCTCCACCTCCACATCCACCTCCAACCCCTCCTGCTGCTCTTGCCGCTGCTCTTCCCGTTGCTCCTGCCGCTGCTCCTCCCGCTGCTCCGCTGCGGCCGGCACGGGCAGTGGACGTGGGTCCACTTCAAGTTGAAAATTGGCGTAGTGGATTGGGACCTGCAAATACACAACATCACACTGAAGAAGCATTGAAGAATGCACACAACGACACCAATGCGACAACCAAGACAACACAAAAACCAGCCACACAACAACGTTTCCGATAAAACCAAACCAAGCGCCAAAACTGGACTTGGCGCGCGCCAACTGGATACTTGGCGCGCCAACTTGTCACTCGGCGCGCGCCAACCGCTGAGTTGGCGCACGCCAAGATGGAAATTGGCGCGCGCCACCTGCGAAGTTGGCGCGCCAATCGGGTATTTGGCGCGCGCCAAATGCAACGTGTGACGTGTGACGTGTGACAAAATCGTGTGCATGCAGAGCACCGCGCGGGCACACCTTCTCGCCGCAGGAGCAGATGGCACGGCGTGCCTGGTCCACGCGGACGAGGCCCAACATCTCGGCGTCCTGGGAGCTCAGGGGCTGCGTGAAGTGGGCCATTGCCATCCAGGCCATGCGGGCGGCCCCTGGCTCCCGCACGAACGTGGCGTAGAGCGCAGCGAACGAGTACACCACCGTTTTTCACTGACAGTGCAAAATCGTGGTGGGGGGTCTGGAAGCCTTCTGCCTCCCACCGCTCGATGATCTTGGGGCCCAAGGCCTCAAGTCCCTCCAGCGGTGGGAGGGAGAACCCCAGCACGGCCAGAACTGCCTGCCAGAGGTCGTCCGGGAGCCAGTGGGGGACGCTGGAGACCGTCGTCTGATAGCGCCCCCCACCTTCCTTGGGGGCCTGGAGGTCCACCTCCTCGAGCATCGACGGGTTGAGTTTCACCGTGGCGAGCTCCGCCGGTCTGGCCCACAGATCCTCAGGGATGATGTGGTCATACTGGCGGTAGCCCGCCGCGGCAAAACCCTCCTGCGTGACAATGGGGGGGTTGGGGATGTCGTGGGTGGCGACGGGGTAGGAGTTGTGGAAGGAGGGGTGGGGGCAACCCATGCCAAGCATGGTGAAGGGGGCGTTGGTGGTGTAGAGGGTGGGGTGGGTGATGTCAGGGATGTGGGTGCGCAGGCGACGGTTGGTGGAGAACTCCGTGGCAGCTACTGCATCCCACACTTGCACCTTCACCGTCTGGTACCGCACGACGGCGTCAGTGGCCGTGCGGTGCGCCCAGCCACTTTTTTTGACTGGATCCACCCACAGCCACTGCTCCTCGGGGTTGAGACCCCGAGGCGGCGCGAGAACGTTGACGAACTCTTTTGACGCTGCAGCAGTGCACAGCTTCAGGGTCTTGTTGAGGCCCGCAAGGGTGACTTGCGACAGCTTCAACTCGACCGCGAGCGTCGTGGGGTACCGCCCCATCACGGCAAAGCAGAACGTGCTAAGAACCCCCGTGGTCAGGGCGAAGTTGACGCGGGTGGCGTCAATTCGCCAGACCAAGTAGGGATTGCCCGGCTGGTCCCACTTGCCGAAGAGGGCGGCCTCCAGGGGTTGGCGGAGGGGGGGAAGCTGGGGGAAGCATTCGGCGTCTGGGGGGGTGAGGGTGTAGGGGATGGGAAAATAGCCCGCGGGGAAGTGCTCGGAGCCGACGTTGGCGATGTGGGCGTCGAGCACCGCCTGCACCTCGGGGTTAGGTGCTGAAGCGGGGGCAGACGTGGGGTCAGGGACGACTGTCACCTTCTTCCCCTTGCCCTTCTTGGGTTGCTTTGCAGGCATCAGAAGAATAAAGTGGTGAGATGCCTAGAAGGCAAAGGGAATGCATGAAGGGTGTAAGGGGCACGGGGTGCAAACAAACAGGAAGAATGGGGCAGTTGGCGCGCGCCAAAACCGGACTTGGCGCGCGCCAACTCAAGAGTTGGCGCGCCAACTTGGCGCGCCAACTCTTGAGTTGACGCGCCATTTTTGCAGTTGGCGCGCGCCAAGTGCCAAGTTGGCGCGCCAACTTTGACTTGGCTTCCAAAAAGTTGGGTTCGACCCAAAAAGCCCACATATTGCAACATAACAACAAAGCAACGCAACCATAAGCTGTAAAATATAGATAGTTCCTCACGTTTCATGCAAAAGGCGTAGCAACAACACAGTGCACAAGTACAAGCAAGTTGAATGCTCTCGACATGGAGTTGACCAGGAGTTGGCGAATGTACAGTATCTGGGGTTGGCTTCGTAGTTACAAGGGTGGGAAGGAATTGAAGAGCAAGCACATTAACTACTTGGCATGCGCCAACTCACGACTTGGCGCGACAACTACCACTTGGCTTATAAAAAAATTGGCTTCCCCGAGAAAACACACATACGGCATGACACAAAGTTAGCAAGACATCCAAAACATGCAAAAAGGCAATAGTTCCTCACATGACATGGAAGAGGCCCAATAAGAATGCAGCGCAAGAGATACATGAGTTGCATGTTCCACACATGGAGTTGGCCTGGAGTTGACCAAAATACAATATTTGGGGTTGGCGTCATAGATACGGCGGCGTGCACCCACGAGCGATTTGGCGCGCACCACCTGTCTATTTGGCACGCGCCAAATCGACTATGGGCGCATGCCAAAAATGACAGTACAAAAATCGAAAACCCAAGCCATTTTTTGTTAATCTGGAAATAAGGGTTTTTGCAATGGGAACATCGCTAGGTTGCATGAACTGCATACGTAAGAAATTTTTTGCGCCGGAGTTTGGGTACTTTGCTTGCACTCACAACACGATAAAGGAGGTAAGCCAAATCGTGGCAGGGACTTGGCGGAATTAAAGTGGCTCCATAGATACACTAGTAGTGTGCACGCCTCTTGAGCCGGCCCTTCGTACCTGTTTGGTGCATAGTGGTGCAAAGGTGTCAAGAGTCCCTTGGCAAGTAGGGCCAGGGATCCAGGCACACTTGGTTACTTGCCCAACGATTCCCTTCCACCCCCTCCCACTCTCACCCAAGCACCCGCCCACGTCCGCATTCATAGGGGAAGACAAAGGCTAGACTCAATCATGGGGGACAAAAAACGCTAGGCACTAGTTTAGACGGGGAACACTTCTAACACATCCAAATAAGTGTGGAAAATTGTGCTCCTAAAGGTCACGGGGGGCATACACACAATCAAGCAAAGCAGCAAAGCATAACTGCATAAATGGATAACTGATAACACAACATGTTTATTACATACGCGAGACCCCCAAGGCGGGGTGAAACTAGTTGTCAAGGGATGTAGCAGGTCTGACGGGGCACTGACGGAGCACCAAGATGGAGAACCAAACTTGTCAAGGGGCTATATCTGCGAAACAGTAGCAAACGGAGGCATCCACCCACTTCTGTGGTCACACTAGCACTATTCTTTAGGTTTTGTCTACACCACAAGATAGGTTGGCGGGTGCGTAAGATGGAGCCTACATCGTGTGAACTTGTCGACGTTTGGTGGGTGAGCACCGAGGCAAGGTGTGCAAATGAGGTGGCAGGTGTATCCGACAAGTGTATCGAGCTCAAGGGTTACTCTCTACTCCGCTTGTATTTACGAAACATCCGCCAAAGCACCACCGTCAATACAACCGAAGCAAACCACCATACCCGCAAAAAACATGATGTCCCGCATTGCTAAGGTCGGTGGAAGGAGGGGGGGAGTAGGGCACTAGTGTGCACTTCTTAGGCCTCATAACTGGAACTCTTAGGCGAGCCATCTTTAGTGCATTCCCCTATTCATAAGCATGCGTGAAAAAGCGCGAAAGAAAAAGGGTGTGGTGTGTGCACATCCTTGCATTCCTCACAAGGGCGCCATCGAAATATCATTGCAATCGTATGATTGACTTCATGTGGAATCATGTTGATAATTACACAAGCAGCATAATCCAAAGGCCCCATGTGTATCCTTAAGCTCCGGTACACCTACAACACAAAAGAAAGAAGCAAGCAGGCTCACCCGAGCCATACATTAATTTTCGGCTGGAAGGAGCACTCCATCATTTCCCGCGCCTCATTTTGCCGGAGGCGCTCTTGCTCAAGGCGTCGATATGCATCTTTCTTGTCTTGGCTGAGCCGGGTGAAAGTTTCCCGTTGTTGTCCCTCGTGTTGTCGTCGCATCCCGTAGTTATTGATGACGGGTTTGAATGTGTGCTCCTGAGTAACACATACAAAGCGCGAAGCCATTGCAAGGGCCATCGTGCCGTGGTGTACTGAGGGCACAACAATTGGTGTCGGGCACTTGACCATGCCACTTGAAAAACGAGGGCCTTACGCATGACAAGGTTTCGTTTGCATTGCGAGCTGTCTCGTCACACATGCCAAGTCGTGTGGAATGGAACGAAAAAATAAGGGCGAAAAAGTGCTGCGGGCCTTGCTGCTTGTGTTCAAAGTGCCCTCATCTTCTCTTGATGAGCAGCTTATCTTAGTGATGTGCATGGTCTTCGTATCTTGAGAGTACCCAAAACTACACTTAATTGCACCGTGACCGACTTCTTTTCAAACTCACGGTTGCGTGGTTCTCAAGTGAAAGCCATCTAGGTCTATCTCCTTGTTCGTTGAACAAACGGGAACAAAAGATTGGATGCGGCAAGATCACTACGGATCACCCATACTCGCCCCTACAACCAACCATCCTAGGGACCCGAATGGGGAATTAGGAACAACAGTACCTTCGCAAATTGAGCTTCCATTTGCTCTAGCAAGTGTCGCATGGCTTCCTCTTTGAGCAACACTTGGTCCTCATAAAAGCGATGGTGCGCTATAGACGGCGACGAGCATGTGCTACTACATGCTAGCGACACGGATGCGGGGTGTTGGGGGCTAGAGCTGGTCATGTTGTCTGGGGAAAGGCACGCCGAATAATTTACAGTGGCATTCTGGAGGGAGTGGTCATGAAAGTACTGCAAACAACGAGATGAGGACGATTGGAATGCAACTCTGGCGTATTTTTTGATTCGCAAGTTGGAATGATGCATCATTCTACATGCGGTGGTGGCAACAAAGTTTTTTTATTTCGAACCAAGTAACAAAACATGAACTTTGCATGCATGTGCCAAAACACGTGCATCGAAGATTCGGCGCAACCACGCACTCACACATATTTGAAAAGGAACAATGTTGTGGTTCTTTGTGGTCGTCGTGGCACACGTTCGCTCAAGCTACAAAAAAGATACTACACATCCAAGAAATTATCCTAACAACGACGAACCATGCTTTTTTAGTGCCAAAAGAGTATGAACAGAATGGCACTATGTGTAACCGTTGTTTGCCATGTGGTTTCACCGATGCATGAGCAATGATCACATGCACATTGGACTTCAAGGGAACGTTTCACAGTGTATCCCGTTACTCAAGTAAAATGGGGGTGGGGGGCTGGTCTCTATGATGAGTAATGGGTGGGTTGGGAGTCCAAGGCAAGTGTTACTGCAGCAACGCGATGGCGGTAGTAGTTTCATCCACCACTTGCCCCATGTCGTGGGTACGCAGTTTTGCCTACTTTTGCCTGATGTATTGAGATATGATTTATTTGCATTTGATGCAATAAGTTGATGCACCCTGATTGTGCATCACAAAGCAAATATGAAGGGAACAGCGGCTCCACATAAAGGGTTGGGAAAACGTGTTCTTATCCGGAAACAACCAAATACGAGAACAAACAAAGGATTTGAGCAAGATGACTCCCTAGGAGCATGGGACTAGGGGAGGAGCAGATGCTTCTTGCGATGCACGTAACCCTAGGTAATGCTTACCAAACGCTTCAAGGGTAGCCCATTGCCCTATTTCAGCCACGACTTCACTAGTCAAGTCCAAATGCTCATAAAAATCAACGAAAGCGCCATAAGTTGAATGGGCGCCCCACGCTTGGGTATCAACACCAAGCGGCTGCAAACCTTTTCTAGTGAGGCTACCAATAGTGTTCGAAGACAATGGTTTGTAAGGGTGGTGCAAGGAGATCAGAACAGGGTGCTTGGGTTGTGCAAACCGCTGCGTAGCTTGGACACACTTGCAAGGAGCTGTCAAAGGAGATGCTCGGGTAACGGACAGTTGAAAGTCTCTGAAATGAGTAAGACACATTGTGACGACAGCTTGCCTTCCGGAGACAAGAAGCAGCCTCCCTTGGGTCAGGTGCATTGCCGGAGCCTTCTGCCTTTGCGGCGAACACGGGGAATGGCTATGCAGGACTAATGCATAGGACTACGCGTAGGACTAAAGGATCTGCCGAAACGACTGGCGCATGCGCTTGTATAACCGAGAACCGGAAAAGAAAGGAATTGATTCCCCCAGATTTTTCATTTTTTGAGACTAAACGGCATATTTTCATCCATTTTCGCAGTAGGAGATTGTATTATACGATTTGTCAGACAGCGATGTTAGACACTTCACCTGAGTCCAACTACTGTGGTTGCAAAGTGATTTACAGTACCAGCACTGGATCTCGGCTGCATTATGATTTCTTAAATTTACGTTTACAATATGCGATCCGGAGCCTTAGGATACACTTTACATTTACATTTACATTTACGGTAGCTATTTACGGGCCGCTATAGTTTAGCGGCTGCGATCCGAGCGCTTCTTGACACGAAAAGTCCATTTGAACTCTTTATTCTTTGAAGTAATGAATGTGCTCCTTTCATGAAAAATAATTTTTTTCTTATATTGCTATTCTGGTGAATCATTGATGGATGCATCACGTGAGTGCTTGATTTTGACACCAACGGCATATATCTTGCAAAACGTTCTTTTCGACGTATGCAGGCTGTGTGTCCGATACTCTTCATAACTTTCTTTCACAGTATGTATTGTTGTTGTCGTAGCGAATTGGGGTATTGTTGATGACTCTAATTGTGAATCTACTTGCAACGCTGAAAGACAGTGCCACAAAACTTTTGTGTTAGCCCTTGATGCTCATTTTTACTATGTGCCTTTGTCAGATTGGTAGCATTGAGTGTGAAGGTGCGATTGGTACTCCTCCTTGGTTTTAGATCCATAAGTGATGATCCCTGAAGTAGCAATTTTTTCGATCATAGTTTTCGACGTTACAACTACGTTAAAACTACTTGTACGTGTTGTGGGAAATCAAATTAAATGTGATATGGGTCGGATTTCCCGCTTACGCAGCCGTTTCGAGGTTCCCGATCAAGGTTGTGATCGCCGCCGTAGCCGTCCTTAACCGACATTACGGCACCCTTTGATTTGCATGGGTGATTCACAATGAACATAAATCGAAAGATTTTTGCCTTACACCCTAGCACAAAGCAAAAACAAAGGATCAAACTTGTTGACGAA
This sequence comes from Eutreptiella sp. 'Long Island Sound 2002', assembly GCA_964036045.1. Classification (NCBI taxonomy): domain Eukaryota; phylum Euglenozoa; class Euglenophyceae; order Eutreptiales; family Eutreptiaceae; genus Eutreptiella; species Eutreptiella sp. 'Long Island Sound 2002'. The sequence goes on from OZ038379.1 coordinate 132,158,464, forward strand.
AGTCCACCACCACTTGTAGGTCCATGGCACAAAAGGCTAAATAAATGAACCGAAAATATTTACATTCGTCTAAACTGTAAAATACACATGAAAGTGTGTTTCTGTGCATTCTGGCCTTTTACTCTCACCTCCGTTCAATTGTGACCTCTATTTCTCCAACCGACATGTCATCAATATTGGCCTCCATGGATCCACCACAAGGGGTGGTGATAGTTCGTAAGTGTAAAGGTTCGTTTTGTAGCATTTCGTATGGGTGGTGTTCCGAATTGCCGCATGTAGAAACCGCCAGCTGTTACGAACCGCTGCAGCAACGAACTAAAACCGCGCAGATGTGTTCCGAATCGGTCAAATTTGGGAAAGGAGAACAGAGACTTTTGTATCTCGCTCTGTTGAGCTTCTGTGGTCATAATAGTAGTAAGGTAAAGGAGCCAGTTTTTGTACCAGGCACTAGTTGTTGTACCACCATAAGTTTTTCACACTTTTCACATGAAAACTTACTGTTTATTGTAGGATTTAGCAATACTAAAGGGTACCTTACCATTGGGGTATGCTTGGTTGCACCTAAATCCGATTGTCTAACTCAAGTTTGGGTCAAGCAAGCTCCTTTTGTTACCTCCGCAATCCACTGGTGCGCCCTTCTTTTGCTGTCACGCATCTGAACACATTCATCCAGAGAAAAATCAATTTCGCAGATTTCTGTCTAATTTATTATGAATTTTGTGGTAAAATTCCTGAGATCTTCTCTCTTCTTTGTTGGCGCAGAAACAGGCGCGACCGCGATCCCGTGATCTCTGCGCGGGCCCGTCTGGCACCGATTTCTCTAGTACCGGTTAGATTTTGCATATTGAACCAAAAACATTTTGAGGCTTCACGATTTGACCTAAAACATTGTCAATTTATAGCTGCCAGCTTTAATTGCGGCCTATATTTTTTGTAGCATTGATTTGGTACGGTAATTGGCTACTTTACCTTAATAATGATGATAGTAACAATAATGATCAATAACATTCATAGTTTTTCTGTCTTCAGTCATGCAGCGCTTCCTCACAAAGGGAGGCCGGTGCATGAACAACGTTCTGGCTGCAGTGGTGTCACAGTCCCAGAGCAAGAAGGTCTCCACCAGTTCTAAGGCCCGTCAATACAAGAGCTCAGCGCCGAGGACTTGGCTAGAGTGGACGCCGGCGCAAAAGTCCCTTTGTGTGCGACTGTTCTTGGAAGGTAACTACAACCACGTTGTGCTGCGTTAGGGGTGTCAAGCGCCGCTCCTTAACACGCTTCGCACCTGGGCTGGCAAGGTGCAGGAGGGTGAGCCACTGGAAGGGTACGGCACCAACTCAATTCTCAGCCGCACAGAGGAGGAGACCATTCTGAAGTTCATCAAAGAGTTGAAGTATGAGGCTGCCGTGATTGACCTGGACACCATGGCGGCGCTTGGAAGAACACTCGCTGAGAGGTCTCGTGGGCCTGGTCCTGGTCCTGTTTTGGACCGCCAATGCGCTGCAAACTTTCGTCGCAAGCACAAGATGGGTTGTCTCAAGAAGATCACGACTGAGCGGCTGCCTTCGACAGTGTCTGACTTAGCGCTCGACAACAAATGGAGATGGGAATTCTTGGACCACGTTGAGCAGCCCCAACAGTATGGTGTGCGTATCCCTGAAAGTGAACCCCGGTCGCTGCCGGCTTGGGCGTAGCTGGGCCTGGACGAGACGCCCCTCCAGTACGCTTCCAAGTTGCGCGGAGGGTACGCAGCCGGAGAAAAACAAGTCAGACACTACAGCAGCGCTGACTAGCGACAGGCCACGGCCACGCTTGTGGTCAACCGTGAAGGCACGTAAAGGTACTACAAGCGTTGCACAGAGGAAAGACAAGTCGCTGCCATGCGTGTCTCGACCTGCCTCAGGGCCTGCCATCCTACATGCATGAAGACCACGCGGAAAAGAAGTGTCAGACTGGCGACACGTTCAAACGCCTGATGGTCAAGGTCGACACTGAAGTGGCGAAGGATAGACGCGACCATGGCGTCGCGCAGAATTACCCGTGTGTCATGATCATGGACTAGGTTGGAAGCCATCTCGACGATGACCAGTTGAAGCGCATCGATGATGCTGAAATAAAGTTGGCCAACTTATACTATTTTGTGGCGCGGCCACACATGTATGTTTTCTTTGGCCGCGCTCGTCGCAGCCATGTGAGCAATGTTGGCGATCAGGTCATCAATTCAGGCATGAGAGCATGGTTGCGCGACAGACTGAAGCGTCGCGACATTGACCATTGCCTGAAGATCCACGATGGACTGCTGCCAAAGCACTCCAAGCTGGATAGCAGCGAGCGTACGATAAAGGCGCTCCTTGTAACTTGGCTTGCTGAATGGGCTGCATCCTCTTTGACAACCACACACGTCCTCAGCAGCTGGAATATGGTGTTTACACAGGTGCCAATGACAGAATCTGTAGATGATGTGGACCTCCCCTGCCCTTCAGTAGCCATCTCCGTGCCTGCACCTTTGCTGTGTGTTGTTGCTGGTCATGTTTCAGATTCAGAAGAAGCCTCAGAGGCACAAGCAGAGGCAGATGAAGCCTATGGGGCGGAGGTGGAGGACAACATTGACGTCCTGTCACACCCAGCTGTACAAAGAGCAGCAAAGAGGAGGGCTGAGACCCGGTGGGACAGACTTGCCAAAAGGTTTCGTGCTGCACCACGTGATGTACATGCTCAGCGTGTGGCCAGGGAGAACAGGCAAAGGGCAAGGGAGGCCCGGGAGGCAATGCAGACTTCGGATGATGAAGGCACTCTGAGCTGTGGAGTGTTGCTTACCATGAGTGAAAGAGAGTAGTACCTCCTGTTTCCTCTTGAATAACAGCGAATCAATCAAAGCGAATATGTTGTTCATCCTTTGCAACAGCGAAATGTCCCTCAAAGGGCAGTGACGTCTGTAGGGTTGGACGATTTGCAGACGAGAGCACTTTTTTTTGGGGGGCATTTTTCGTAATTGACGCGAGTTGCGCACGGCAATGGTGGTCCATAAAAAAGCACGAACTCTGACCAATTTAGAGAAGAAAAACAACATAAAAAAAGACAGGATTTTCAGCATAGAGGTCAGTGACAAAAAAAAACAAACAATATTTCAGTACGTAAAAAAAACCCGCATTTTGAATGCGGAAGTGAGTGACAAAAAGAAACAGCGTAGGTTTTTCAGCACAAAAAGGAGTGCATGCTTTGAAGGAAAAAAAAGAGACAAAACATTTTACCCAAATAGCAAGAGTGTAGGGTGTAGAAAAAAAAGTGTAATGTTTTGAAAAAACGAGGAGAGAGAAATAGTACCAGTGTTGTACAAATGAGAACCCTAGGACTTTTCGAAGAAGAAATCATGGTTCTACAGTAGAAGAATACTCCCTATAGTAGAAAAAGGAAAATTCAAGCAAAAGGAGGCATTCTGGTTTTTCAAACAGGATATCATAATGCATTCAAAATAGAAAATACAAAGAAACATTAAGGTAAACAAAGGAGAAGGATGTCGGTACCAACCTTTATACGGAAAAACACCAGCCTTTTACCAACCGCTGCATGAAAAACACGTCTAAAATCACCTTTTACCAATCGCTGCATATATGAACTATTACCACCTCCTGCATGTGGACCAGCATGCCATATCTGCATCAAGAACTGATTCTGTACAATTGAGCTCCTGCGAATCTGCCTGTCACAATCATCATCTGACATTCGTGAGTTTTACATTTCATTGTCACTAATCATGATGTGAAATCTGTCGCCTGCATTGTTGTAGAAAATTCAATCGTTGGTCGGCTTAAGTTCAAATTCATAGCTCGACCTAACTTCCAATTAATAGCTGAATGCTCATATAAATGGGCTTGTTCGCCAAACGAAACAGCTTCAGTAGGTCCATCTAACTCTCCCTTTGCGGCGCTGCAAGTTCTTTGTGTCCGTCGCAGATATATACACCCTTATATGGGCTCACAAAGTGAACGCGCAATATCCATGCACCCAATTCATGATTGCAGTTAAACTTTGCCCCAGGTTTGTAATGAGTTCCGTGTTCTCACGAAACACGTTCACGGGGTCAAAGAATTTTTTTGCCTGGCTGTTTGCGGTACATGGTTATGTTGCAGACAGTGGCCCTTGGGACTCACGGACCACTCCTCACGCATGCCAATCTTCCGGCAAGAAATGTATACGCATAAGGGACAACCATCGTCTTTTGACTCCGGTGCGTATGTTGGCACTGTTCTACTGTGCCCGGGAAGCACTCCCGATTGTGCTGCGTTACGATTGTGTTGTTTTGGACGACCTAGTTTGGCGCCAAAAAAATGCTTGCCCTTTGCCTTTGTCACCACGACGACCGAGAACATAGCCGCTCTCATCCGCCCAAGTTTTCGTGCGTTTACAAGCTTCGGGGTAGACTAGATGTGGCAAACGCATTCACAACCGGCCTCCAAGTGTCACCGATCTCCGGAAACTTAATGCGAACATCTTCATCATCATCCTCCTCATCATTGGAACACGCTTCGTACGGGTCTTTTTCGAAGACTTCCGATGGTGCGGAGGACAAGGGAAGGGGACAGTGGTCGGCCTCAGATGATGTGTCTGAAGTCTATGTCTGAAAAAAAGCAGAACAGATGTGCTTGATGCTGGCATTCATAAAAACACGCCGTTTAGTCCGAACAGACTGAAAAAGAAGAAAATCAATTCCTTTTTCCACCCATTTTCGGTTATGCAAGCGCAAGCGCCACATGTGGGCAGATCCTTTAGTCCTATGCGTAGTCCTAAGCAATACTAGCCAGTCGCCCGCGCAAATGCGCGAGTAGAAAATTCGATGCCAATATTCAATTTCTTTGAATTGATGTTTTTGGCCTCGGCTTGTAGGTGAATGACTACATTGAAATTTACATTTCAATTTAAATTTTACACTAATCGTACACCGAGGGCAACATTTTATACTTACGCCTATACTCATGGCTACCTTTTGCTCTCATGCCCACACTCTTGGCTACATTTTGCTCTCATCGCTAATCTCAGAGCCAGACTTTATCCGCACAGCTACTCTCAAGGCTACATTCAAAACTCATGGCTACACCCACGGCTACATTTTGCACTCATGGCTACATTTTACACTAATGGCTACACGTAGGGCTAAATTTAGCGCTCATTCCTACTTGCATGGCTCCGTTTTACACTCATGCCTACGCCCACTCATGGCTACATTTTACACTCATGGCTACACTCAACCATGGCTGCACTTAGCACTCATGGTTGCAGGTACACTTACTTTTGCCTGCATTGATGCATGTAGGTACAGTTACAGCATACCCGTTACATGATAGCTTTTAAATGAAACATGATAGCTTTTACATGTTCAGTTTAGGTTTGGGTTCCCAACTTTCCGTTTGTGCTTTAGATTGATGTGGTCAATACCACATGTTGTGTGCAACACGGGTGTATTGCACCAATGATGCAAGAAAGACTAGAAGTTAGTCAAACATCTTTGATGTAGAGAAAGCCATTAGCCGTTAGCCCGCGCAAATGCGCGGGTAGAAAATTTGGTGCTAGCATTAAATTTTTTTTAGTGGATGTTGTTAGCCTCTGCTTTTAAGCTCATGGCTACATTTAAATTTACATTTCAATTTTACTTTCACACTAATTGTACACTGATGGCAACATTTCACACCCACGGCTATACTCATGGCCACCTTTTGATCTCAGGGCCACACTCATTGCTACATTTTGCACTCATGGCTACGCTTGGAGCTACATTTTATGATTACGGCTACTCCTAAGGTCACATTCAAAATTCATGGCGACTCCCACGGCTACATTTTACACTCATGGCTATATCTAATGGCTACACGTAGGGCTACATTTTGCATTCATGGCAACACTCATGGCTAAATTTTACACTCATGCCGACGCCTACTTATAGCTACATTTTACACTCATGGCTAAGCTCACCCATGGCTGCATTTTACACTGATGGCTACACTCACCCATGTCTACATTTTGTACTCATGGTTGCAGGTACAGTTACTTTTACACTTACTTTTACAGCACACCCTTTACATGATGACTTTTACATGATACCATTTACAGGTAGGGCTACACGTAGGTCTACGTTTCACACCAAGGGCTATACTCATGGCTACATTTGACACTCATGGCTACACCCAGTGCTACATTTTACCCTTATGGGTACACGCACCCATGGCTACTTTTGCATGCACTCATGGTTGTAGGTACAGTTGCAGCATACCCATTACATGATAGCTTTTAAATGATACATGATAGCTTTTACATGCTCGCTTTTAGGTTTGGGTTCCCAACTTTGCATTTGTGCTTGAATTTTATGTGGTCAATATCACATGTTGTGTGCAACACGGGTGTATTGCACCAATAATGCAAGAAGGCCAAGAAGTTCGTCAAACATCTTTGATGTAGAGAAACTTCTGGAGAATTCTTATAATTGACTGGTATTGCACTGAAATAATGGCCATGCAATGCTGCATTGGCGTTGGCACGTAGGGCAGCATCGAGTAATAAAATTAGCAAGCGGTTCTTGCAGTACTTACATGCGGTTAGCGCAGCTAAAATCGGCGAAAATGCAATTGTACTGGCGGCGATCTATGCGCTTCTCAAATGTGCATCCATCTGTGCAATCAAAAGAAAAGATCCTCCCTTGTAGCATAATATTCTTTTGCAATGGGCACACGCGCGCCGCCGCCAGGGCCGCGCCTTTACACGACCAGTCTGAAATCAATCAAACACTAGCAATCGGCCCGCGCAAATGCGCGGGTTGCAAACAAAATTTATAGAGAGATAGGGCCGCATCCTCACAGTTGGGAATCGACCCTACGTGGTGATCCTATCAGGGTTCGCATTAGTCCCATGGATAGGGTAGGGATGCAGGTGCGAATTCGCACGAATTCGCTCGAATTCGAATTCGCCCCGAATTCGCTCGAATTGGTGGACCCCCTTGAATTCGAATTCGAAATCAAAAATTTCAAATTTCTGTATCGTATCCATTTTCCAGTTCCTACAAGCAGGTTGCGTCTACTTTTCCGAACCAAAGAATGACCACCATGCAGGTCTCTTGCTAACTTGCTACTACCTTGCCTATTCTGAATCACTTTGGGTCAACATGATTCAATGAAATCAAGGAAAATGGTCCCCATGATTTTGAAATAGACGTTCAAAATTCAAGATTTCTCCAAATGCTTGCATGTACCTATCCCGTTCAGCGCCATTTACTTCCTTTCGTTTGCTTACTTGTTGCTTGTTGTCATAATTTAAAAGCGTGGAAGAAATGGTCCACCTCACCACTTTGCAACATATTTGAATGAAAAGAAGAGACACAAAATTCAACGTAGCATGCACAAACATCAAGCCACACACAAATAATCACATGTGAATCTCTTTGATGACCTTTCTCCATCTAAGATTTGAATTCATTCCAACTCTGCATTATGAAGTTGACCCCATTGGACCTTTTGAATGCATCTCAACGCTCCATTCTTGAAGGTTCTTGAAAGGGTGGAACAAAGCAAGAAAGGGGCATGTGGATAGGGAGTCCGAGAGCTACAAGGTGAGGAAAAATATGGAATCGAAACACAGCGTACTATTCAGTAATTACCTTTGTTCATACCCCCTGTGCACTGTGACAGTGCCTTGACATAGCCTGGTGCCTGCTGGCACCTTGTTCATACACTGTCAAATCTGCCGAATTTCAACGCTGGTGATCAGGATTTCTCCGTGTATTTGCGTCCGCTAGAGGCAAGGAAGGTACCGTTGTGAAGGGCAGGACACAGGAAACACGTCTAGGCACCAGATTGAGTCCAGAAATTTTTCGGATTTTAAAATCTCGCGACGGCTTTATCTCCGCGTTACCGTTGATTTGGACGCTAAAACAAACACCAATAGAACCGCCTTCACGTGCTGCACGCAGCGGTATGCTCGAAATCTTGAAATCAATTTCGGATCTGAAAACGAGTTCCAATGGACCATTCAAGAAACGGAATCGACAAGGGAATGCGGAATCAACATATTTTTCAATCTGTAATGTCACATAATTTTTTCCGAAGCACGATCACGTTTTGGAAATTGCCTCTGTTCAAAAAAGGGCGCGCGCTGCCGCCGGCGCCTGTCGCCTGCGAATTCGCAGGCCGAATTCGCCCCGAATTCGCAGTACTCTGAATTTCACGCCGAATTCGCAGCGAATTCGCGCTGCGAACGAATTCGCAGCGAATTCGGCGAATTCAAATTGAATTCGCTGCGAATCTGCATCCCTGGGATAGGGATGGCAGAGGCTCCGCATTGATCTTGTTGTCGGCCCATCACGCTATGAGACGTTGAAGTTGGATGGCATGTACGTTGTAAGCTGTTGAAGATATCAGTCCAACATTTCTGGCCAAACAATGTTTTCAATGACTCCAGAGTTGTTTGCGTCAACCTGCAAGTCCGCTGTCGTCCATACTTTGATAGCGCTTGGATTTCCGCAGCGCGATAGAGCAACATAAACTTGACCATGTGAAAATGGTCGGGTTGCCAATAAGAGACCCACTTTGGAAAACGTTTGGCCTTGGCTTTTGTTAATGATCATACAGAAGGCTAACTTTACAGGAAACTGGCGGCGAATGAATTTGATCGGGAGATCATCATCATTAGATACGGTGGGATTGATACGGGATATGCAAACGGAGTTTCCTTTGTGTGTTACCGTTAGCCCTCTTGCTTGGATTGTGTAGCGAAGACACGAAGTAACACCCAATCGGGTGCCATTCATAAGGCGAGCGGCACGATTGAAGTTGCGGATGAGTATTATTGGTGCTCGAACCTTGAGATTGAGACGATGTTGTGGCATACCCAATGGGCGTAACCTGGTTAAAAACTCGTTTGGGTAAATGTTGGATTGCGCTTCGGAATCTTCTCCAAAATAATCAGTTGACTCATAAACATGTAGATCACCGGGCAATGATTCAAGAATCACGGCATTGATTGTGTCCGCCGCTTCGTTTTTGGGTGTCAGCATACAACGGTCATGAGATGCTTGTCCTGCTGAAAAGATAGCATCACCCAAACTGCCACAATTATCGCCATTTTTTAAACCATGTCAACATCTTCAGGGTTCTTGTGGGTCTGTTCTATGCTACAATCTGAAGGTTTGGGGGTGTCAGTGGTTCAATGCAACTACGCATGGCCTCAACTTCCCTACAATTACATTTATCGCCAGTTTGTACCATGTGGGTAGGTAAAGGGAGTGGATTGGGAGTGGTGCCATTACCAACTTGTAGAAGCCAATTGGAAAATTGGGCCTCTTTGTGGGCATCTTCATTCACCATTGCGTGTTGTACGTGGACGTTCTCAGTCAACACAAACTGTTGAAATTCTTTCCGCAAATAGGAACGTTTCCAAGTGGCATTGATAATAGCGGCTTACAACAGGCAAAATCTGTCTCCAATCGCTTGAGGCCACAAAGAGCTTATCTCCAAATGGTATAGTAGCCTCATCAATGACATCTTGAAGAAGTTAGCCAACCACTGGCGCCCCCGATAACATCGACAGATAGCGTTAACAAGTGGTTCTGGCAGTAGTTAAAGGCGGTTAGCGCCCGCGTCGGCAACTGGACAGCCAGAATCGGCGAAAATGCAACCGTACTGCACACCGCTCGATGCGCCTCAAAAATGCACATCCATCTGTGCAATCAAAAGAAAAAATCCTCCCCTGTAGCATAAATTGTTTTCTGCGATGCGCACACGCGCGCCGCCGGGCGGCCCGCGCCTTTACACGATGACCAATCTGAAAATAATAGAAAGATTGTCAGCCCATAATGGTATGAGACGTTGAAGTTGACTGGCATGTACCTTGTAAGCTGTTGAAGATCTCAGTCCAAATTTTTTGGCCAAACAATGTTTTCAATGACTCCAGAGTTGTTTGCGTCAACCTGCAAGTCCGCTGTCGTCCATACTTTGATAGCGCTTGGATTTCCGCAGCGCGATAGAGCAACATAAACTTGACCATGTGAAAATGGTCGGGTTGCCAATAAGAGACCCACTTTGGAAAGCGTTTGACCTTGGCTTTTGTTAATGGTCATAAAGAAGGCTAACTTTACAGGAAATTGGCGCGAATGAATTTGATAGGGAGATCATCATCATCAGATACGGTGACCATTGATACGGGGTATGCAAACAGAGTTTCCTTTGTGTGGTCACGTTAGCACTCTTGCTTGGATTGTGTAGCGAAGACACTAAGTGACACTCAATCGGGTGCCATGAATAAGGCCAGCAGCACAATTGAAGTTGCGGATGAGTATTATTGGTGCTCCAACCTTGAGATTGAGACGGTGTTGTGGCATTCCCAATGGGAGTAACGTGTTTAAGAACTCGTTTGGGTAAATGTTGGATTGGGCTTCATAATCTTCACCAAAATAATCAGTTGACTCATAAACATGTAGATCACCGGGCGATGATTCAAGAATCACAGCATTAATTGTGTCCCCCGTTTCCTTTTTGGGTGTCAAGATACAACGGTCATTAGATGCTTGTACTGGTGAAAAGATAGCGTCACGATAACTGCGACAATTGTCGCCATTCTGTACCATGTGCGTAGGTAAAGGGAGTGGATTGGGAGTGGTGCCATCAGCAACCTGTAGAAGCCAATTGGCAAATTGGGCCTGTTCGTGGGCATCTTCATTCACCATTGCTTTTTGTACGCGGACGTTCTCGGTCAACACAAATTGTTGAAATTCTTTCCACAAATAGGAACGTTTCCAAGTGGCATTGATAATAGCGGCTTACAACAGGCAAAATTTGTTGCCAGTTACCTGAGGCCATAAAGAGCTTATCTCCAAATGGTATAGTAGGTTCATCCATGACATCTCGAAGAAGTTCATCAAACACTGGTGACGCGTTCCCGTGGGGGGCCTGGCCACGGGATGCTGCGGCGGACACGCGCAAGAAAGCAGGCAGGTAAAGCACTGCGCTCGCAAGGGCATCCTCATGCTCGTGTCATGTGACAAAGCGTTTCAGGATCCTTGCCACTCTGAAACAAGGGAACAAAGGTATATATAGAAACACATCAGGATATGTACACATGGGGTTAAGACTGGACTGGGGTAAGGGCATCAGAGGACAATAGACACTCAGTCCCAACTCATATCCCAATCCCAGGTCCGACCCTCTGAGTAGCTGGCAGGGGCGGGGGCTCAAACACAACCAATGCCCTGCCCAGTCCGGACCCTGAAACCCTGCCAATAGGGGAGGGTGTCCCGCCCAGCCACAGGCGAGTTCCTGGGAACCAAGGGGCTCCAAGGCCAACCGACAGTAGCTTCCTATGCTCCCTTAACGGCAGGTCCCAAATCCCCTTTGAGCCAGAGATAAGGCCCCGCCATTATCCCCTAGGAGTTGGTAGCTGAAAGTGGGCTGTTTCAGCCCAAACTGATATTAGCTCAAAAAACTCCAAACTTGACCCCTAGTTCGGACCTGCCAGAGGTAGGGACGAGGCAACTGACCCTATGCCCCTCGAGTACGATCTTTCTGGAGCCCTCACCTAACCTGGTTCCCTCTGAGGTCCCGGCATTAGGGCGCCACGGATTCGCCACGTGGGGTCATGATGCCAAAATCACCAAAATTGGAGTCATTCCCACGGGCGGCTCGCTGGGCCAGGGCAAGGCCAATGGCACACAGGATAGGAGGCAGGACCTAGGACCTCTATCTAGGTGCAAGACTTGAAATTGGGTCCGGGCTCCTTGTGGGCATAGAGATATGGGGCCGCCAACTGACCACACGGGGGGCTGAAATTCGGGTCCCAAAAAGGGGGTCATTTTGGCTGCACAAAATGAGCCAAGATCGGGGGTATCCTCAATGGTATATCTCCACGCCGGCTTGGAGATCGGATCCGCCATTCCATATGCGATCCACTGGGAGTCCAACGGAGACTCACATGTACTTGGCTCTCAAGGATCTCCATGGCCCTCGGCGTGGTGATGATCCAAACTGGGTCCACAACTGCCAAAATGGCAAAATCGGTAGTCTCGGGTGACCGGTCAGGGTAGGAAACCTTGGCGATCTCGTTGCGCCAAGCCTTGATTCACGACCCTTGATATCCCCTTTGGTCACATGCCCTGGGTTATGGTTTGCTGTCACGCTGGCTGCTTACTGTTCACCGAGGGGATGACCACACGGACGGGGCAGAAAGCAACATGCGGTGCAAAGGGGGGGATCATGGATCGCACCAAAAGTTGAATAACTCCGGATGGGCCGGAGGAGCATACAGGAAACTCAAGGGTGTTCAACCCTTGGTCATATGCTACAATAATTGCACCTTCCTTCTGGCTACGTCCCTTGCCCAATGGACATATGGTAGTTCCAATATGTCATACAATGGCAAAAACAGCCAAATTTGGCCAAAATGGCCCGCACTCATGATTTCATATCTCCATGGCCATTGCGAGGATCCTTTCAACCAAAGATGCTATAGACACATCGGACTTAGATCCCAATCTATGCCGCTTGCCAACCCTCATGGTCGTCTCTAGCTGTTTTCCCCATTGGAGGGAAAGTGACGCACAAATGGGGTAGAATGGCAACATACCCCAAATTGGGTGACTCACAACTCTCCCTTCAAGAGGAGAGGCCACATGGGGAAACACCCCATTCGATGCGGGTTTATGTGCCCTCTCCGAATTGCCCTTACCCTTGGTCAAGTGGCGCACGCAACCTCGGGGGTGAAATCAGGGGGAGAAGGGGTTTGTGGCCATTCTGGGCAAAACGGCCAAAATTCACCCAAAAGTGGTCACTCGAAAAATCGTATCTCCGTATCACAAGAGAAAGGAAGTAAGAAAACGTGCTTTTCCATTGCTTTGAGGCATACTCTAGTTGTATTAGAGATGCACTGAGCATCCAGGCATTTCTATCTTAGTATTGGTCCCACCAAAAGTGGTGATAACACATTTTGACCTATGGAACCAAACACCCAATCAGGATATGGAGTGGACCCCTTAATCCCCTTTCAATCTGAGGCAAATCATCTTTTCCTGAGTTTACTGAGAACTGACATATCCAAGGCAGAGCCTATGAATTTATCTATGTTTTTCCATGAATTCTTAGCTATCCTAGTGGTATGCACCCTAGGGGGCTGGGCACCTCTTTTTGAGAGGTCCTGGGTTCAATTCCTGGTCAGCCTAGCTAAGTAGGAAGATCCCATGTGACATGGCAGTGACCTCATCGCCACATGCCCTGCGACCTCAGCACATATGAGACCCAAAACAAGGAGTGCACATCTCCTGAGATGGCACTATGGAGATAGAGTGACCATGGGGCATTTTTCTAACTCTTTTCCAAAACATTTCAGCTATCTTTGTGAATAAGCATTCATTTGTGACCTGAGTTGCAGTTTCTGTGAATATCCAATCATCTTTCACTGTTTACAGTGTAGCCCTTCATGCTTTGATCCTGATTCTCTTCTCCTTGCATACTTCTGGCTTGGGCTATCCTGGATTGACTTGGATTTACTGTATTTCAACAAACAAAAGCTTTTCATCTTCCAAAACAAGCACAGGAAACCCTACACCTACAGCAAGCAGCAGGAGAAGCAAAAACACAGTGCTGAAACCACAATAAACTTTTCTGGTAGCAAGAGGCAGCCTGTCTCTGCGCACCGGCAGCAACCCCGTGCCGTACATCCAGTGCGCCGAGTACAGGCAAATATAAGCAGAAGGGTGACTGAAGATGGACACAAGGAAGGAGGACGCCGACGTGAAGACAGCGCCATCGCCAGAGGCACCGGCAAGGCCAGCACCTGGCGCTGTACCTTCGGCGGAGCCCTTACATGGGCCAGTGGATGCGGCTCAGGACTCCCTGGATGGACTCCAGACAGCCTTCGGGGCCTTGTCAGTCGAGGAGGTGGTCTCTCAGCCTCTAAAGAGGAAGAGAGAGAGCGAGAAGGATGCTGGAGACGAAGCAGACGAAGGAGAGGAACAAGGGCAAGACCCGACGCATGACCCTACCTTCGAAGGCGCACCAAGCGCTTCTGGCCTCCACGCATCAACCTCTCCTATAACCACCACACTCCCAGCCACTGCAACATCCACTTCCACAACCAACCCGCCTATGGCAGAGGGCACAGGCTTTACTGGCATGCCTCACTACCCCGCCTATGGTATGGGCCCACCTACCACTGCGCTCCAGGAGGCAACTACTGCCAGTGAGCCGGTGGCTTCCAGCTCTGCGCCGCGATGGTATGCGGCTGAATATCCCCATCCACTCCCCGCTACTGGAACCTATGCGGATGTTCCTGGGTATGCACCTGGATATGCACCTCGGTATGCAACCTTCAGTGGGTTGAGGAGAGGACCAGAGTCTCTTGGAGGCAGGAGTAGAGGATCGGGGAGATCCTTCAACAGGTCCCTGACGCGGTCGGAGATCAACGAGGTGCTCCGAGGAGCCACTTCAAAAATCGTGGGCGACCTCACACAAGACATCAGAGAGAAGCTGGAGCCCCTGATGATCCCGCCCCAAGCGTCACCTATCTCGGTGGGAATGTCACCTCACCGAGTACAGGCTAACCACCTGGCGGCAGGGTTGACAAATACCCTGGGGATCCTGAGGAGCAGACCGATGCCGACGCCCGCAGCTATACCGAGAAGTCCCTTCGTGCCGAGAACCGCCCAGCCGCCTTACAGCCACGTGACGAACTCGACGAGGGCCGAGCTGGACCGGCTGGGGCTGACAGCCTTGAGGGCTATGGTGGACGTGGAGCCTTATGGCTCCAGTGATCTAGGCGGAGACCCCTCCGATGACGAGCCGCCGTCGATGACTTCAACTTCGCCCTCGGAGGACGATGACCCTGAGGACCCCGAGGACCCAAAGGGGAAGAAGAAGAAGAAGAAGAAGAAGAAGACCCGACGCCCTGAGGGACGCAGGTCTCAGGAGGCGAAGGCTATTGCCACCTCCAAGATCGTGGTGAACCTGCCTGAGTTCACAGGCAAGGACCTTAGCGAGTTCGCTGAGAACTTTGGTCGGTTCCTACGATTGACCGGCCAAACCCACGCTAGTGGGCGAGTGACGTGCGATCTGCTCCTGCAGTGCTGCAAGACCAAGTACCTGGAGAAGCAGGTCAGGCACATCGTGACTAACTCCGCCACCTTTGCCCATGTGTTGGTTGCCCTGGAGAGGCAGTACCCGACCTACGAAACCGACCTCTCCATCAGCGCCTGGATCCAGAACCTGCCCGTGCTGCCCAACAACCCCAAACCTGGCAGGGTATCTGAGCTGTTGGCTGACCTGGATCACTGGGCTGGACGACTGGCACCCGGTTTCTACAGCAGCGACGACCTGCTGTTCTGGTTGGTGGCCAAGCTCCCTCGAGAGCTATGGGACGAGTGCCGTTCGACGGCGGAGCGCAAGGCTAGATCCCTCCGCTACGAGGATCTATGCGTGCTACTCCTGGAGATGGCGCTGGAGAAGGAGAGCGACCAGCACTGGAATAACTACCGTCTTGGTGGTGGAGGTTCTGGAGGCCATGGCAAAGGGTACCAAGGGTCCCGACCTGGGCAGGGGACTACCCCCAAACACGCCCACGCCCGTATCATGGAGAACGTGAAGGACCTTTTCTGGTGTGATGCCAGAGACGAGCAGGGCTACCTGCAGCACGCCCCTGACTGCGAGCAGCGAGACTGCTTCGTAGTCCAGGGGAAGCTGCAGGGAAAGAACACCGGCGCCAAAGCGAAGCTGCCGGATCATTACAGGTGCACCATCACGTGTGCATTCTGCGGGAAGCGGAAGCACTACGAGGATGAGTGCTACCATAAGCAACGCCTATCGGCGAAGCTTAAGGGTGAAGATCCTGGCAAAGGCTCAGGCAAAGGTGGAGGCAAAGGCAAAGGCAACGACTCCGGCAAGGGCAAGTCGAAAGGACGTGGTCAAGGGCAAGACAAGGGTCAAGGTGGACGAGCAGGAGGCGCTAACCGCCAGCCCTACAACAAGAACAAGGACAAGAACGAAGGCAACCCCAACCCTAATCCAGGGGGGAACTCCGAGCCCTCTGCAGGGCAGTCTGGTCCTACCACACACTCACAAACGCAGGCCCAGCAAGAACAAGGAGCCAAGCGTGAGCATGAAGGTGGTGATGACGGCAACGCTAAGAAGAGGAGCCGTTTCATGAGGATGGCCCGCAAATTGCGGAACAAGGGGTTCGAGGTGACCTGTCCCGCGGAGTTCTGACGGGGACGCTCTGGTGGCACCCAAGACCTGGTGTTTTGGGTACGTATCCGACTAGGGGGACGTGAATACCTGGGGGTATTGGATACTGGCGCCACAATATCTATAGTGGCCAAGAAAACTTTACCTGGTGGGAGCCTGAAGAACACCATGACCACCTCTGCTATACGTATGGGGGATGGACATGTGGTGCACAGCTGCGGGGACTGTGAAGTGGAGGTACCTATGGGCTCCCGGACTATCGCCCATCGGTTATATGTGATGGACACTGAGGCCCTCGACTTTGTACTGGGGACTGACTTCTTCGTACAGCACTCCAAGATACAATCCCTGACGCTGCAAGCGCCCTACCTCCTCTACGTGGACCACGGCAGTGGCAGAGAGTCTGTGCCACTGGAGCAGTCGGAACATACCTCGAGTTACCTGAGACTATCGAAGGAGGAGCCCTCGAACATGATGGCGGCCTCCAAAACTGAGGACTATCAACTATTGGGGGAAGTCCTAGAACAAGGTCTGAAGGAGTTGGGTTACTCTCGAGAAGACCTGAGTGTGGAGTTGTTCGCCAGCGACAAGCAGCATGTACTGGACCTATACTGCAGCAAGGGGAAGAACTGTAGCTACAAATTTTACTGGCCCTCTTTCGGGATGGCCTACGGGAACCCCAGGTTCAGTGAACTGGGGAAGGTGCTGACCAAGGTGGCCTTGGAACGTTCCCGTATGGTCCTGTGTTCCCCCGATTGGGGAGCCCATGGGGGCAATGAGTACTGGCGAAACCTCCTGGACAGGCTGACTATCAGCTCTGTTCGTTTGCCTGATGAGGCCATCTACGTGCCTCTGGGACGCAAGACGCCTATTGGGAAGCCCGGATGGGGGAGTATGCTCAGCCTGGTGGACGGAAGTCTTACCACCATCCCCTGGGAGGACCTGGACCCGACTCTGGTCCAGGCTATACAAAGAGAAAGCGATGGACTCGCCTTGGGTGACTTGAAGGATCGCCTACGACCTCAAGATGCTGTTGAGACTACACCCGGAGGAGATGAGTACGTCGTGACTGACACCAACGCCCCCAACTCTCCCTGTCATGTACCTGTTCCTGATGGAGTCTCTGAGTGTGGACTATCTGAGCTACCTAGCTCTATCCACTCAGACGATCAAACTGAGCACGACGCCTTCTTCGTGCAGACCTGTGTGGAGAAAGTGGAGAACGCCGAGTACGTCGCCCCACTGAAACCCCTACTCTCCATGAGGGTGGAAGACCCCATGGACGAGGAGCTGGACCCTCGATCCAGGCTAAGGGAGTATGTGGATTCCAAAAGGAAGTTGGTGGCGAAAAAGCTATGCTACGCGAAGCCTACCCGCAGCTCATGGCCACTGAAGCAAGGACGTATGGGAGACCTGTCCCAATTGAAGGAGGACCTCGAGCAGAAGATCACCACCTGGCAAAGGGAGGTAGATCTTAAGCTCATGAAGAGCGTGTGGGGCGCCCATGTGAGGACCCCAGAGGAGGACGACCTCTCGGAGGAATGTGTATGTGAACCCCCTCGAGCTTGCCTATGCTGCCATCGTCCACCGGAGATGGTTGAACAAGACCTTCTATATGCCTACCAAGGGCTGAAGGACACTACCACGGGCGAAGAGTCGGTGGAGGACCACCTCCCGACGTCTATTACTCAGGGGGCAAGCAACTTACACTCTGACGAGGACATGGAGGACAAGATCAAGGTATTGGACCCGCGGGTACAGAAGCTTATAAGGACCTATCTGGAGGTGTTCCGAGAACTACCCCCTCCAGCCTCATGTGACAAGCTGGTACAGATGGACCTCAAGCTGAAACCCGAGTTCGTGGGTTACAAGATCCGGAGGAGACCCTATCCAGCTCCTAAAGAGCAGGCCGACGAGATCGAGCGACAGATACAAGAATGTATCGACGCTGGCCTAGTCCTGGAGTACAAGGACGGGGACTACCCCCTACACTGCAGCCCCTGTTTCCTGGTGGCTAAACCTGGGTCTACAGCCAAACGGCTGGTAGTGGACTACGGAGAGCTGAACAAGAAGACGCTGAACCACTCAGGGTCCATTCCCAATATGGAGTCCACCCTGGAGAAGATAGCCTCCTGTCGCTACAAGACCAAGATGGACAAGAGGAGCGGATTCTGGCAAGTGGACCTGACGCCCAACGCACAGGAACTACTGGCCTTCATCACCCCTCAGGGGAGGGTATTCAAGTGGAAGGTCATGCCGTTTGGCGTGGCTAACGCACCCGCTCTATCCCAAGAGCTGATGAACAAGATCTTGTCCATCCTACGAAGGAGACCTAAGGTGCAGGAGCTCATATCCCGTGGTGCCCAGATGGAGGCTCACATCGACGATGTATGCCTCGGGACCAATACCCAGGAGGATCACCTAATCCTCTTTGGTGAGTTCTTTGCGGTCTGCCAGGAGAACCACACACGACTCAAGCTGGAGAAGTGTGAGTTCATGCAGGAGACCATGCAGTACCTGGGGTTTGACGTTGGCTATGGGTGGTGGACCCCAGCGGCCTCTAAGGCCAAACCTCTGATGGATGCCAAGGTACGACACGAAGACCCCAAGAAAGGACTTCATGATGTACGCAGTTTCATTGGGGCGTGCAACTTCTATCGCCGCCACATCAAGAACTTCACCTATACCAGCGCCGTTCTGACGGACTTGATCAAGAAGAGTACTACTTGGCGCTGGGGCCCACAAGAGCAACAAGCGTTTGACGAGCTCAAAGACAAGGTAGCCAACGCTAAGTGCTTGGGCGTGCCTAGGGCACAAGGGGGGATTATCCTGGTGACCGACGCCAGCAATGTGGGCGGTGGTGGAACGTTGTTCCAATGGCAAGCACTGGAGAAGGAGGAGTTCGACTCGGCCATTTCCCATTGGGGGTCGGAAGGTCTCAACCGAGATGGAACCCTCAAGCACAGCTACCCTGACGACAAGTGGGTCCTAGTACCTCTTGGCTACTGGAACTGGAAGTGGAACCAGGCCAGGGGGAACTACTCCACCTATGAGCAGGAATTGCTCGCGGGTATGCTGGTGCTATCCTCACAAGCACGACTGTTGGGGAGTGACCCTGTGGTCTGGCTATGCAACCAAGAACCGGTCCGCAGTTTCCAGAAGGGTCCCCCACCTGAGAAGGCCAAGCTACGGCGCTGGTGGACCTACCTCAGTCAACTACGGCTGACGGTACACCATATCCAGGGAGTGAAGAACGAGTGTGCCGACTACATCAGCCGCAACAACTTCGACGCCCTGATCGGTGCCCGGTCTGAAGCGCTGGCTAAGGAGGCGTTCAGCCGTATGGACGTCCACTTGGACCTCAACATAACGATGATACGCCCCCTGGATGGACTCCAACAATCGGAGTACCTGAAGGAGTTTGGGGATATCTACAAGCGCCTGGAGAAACGCCTTGAACCCCTCCTGGTCAACCAAGACCAGTGGAAGAGGGACAAGAGCTACCTCTGGCACGAGGACCGTATCCTGGTGCCTAGTGACAGAGTCCCAGCGTTGCTGAAGTGGACCCACGAGTCGAGCGGTCATGTGGGTGCTGACCGCACCCTGAGGCTGTTCAAGCAGTGGTTCCACACTACGTGGACTGACGACCAACTGCGGAAGACGCTCCAGCCTATCGTGGACAAGTGCCCGTGCAGGTCCTGTAAACCAGGGGATATCAGGGACAGAGGTCTCTACTCGACCCTGCCCATCCCTCACTGTGCTAACAGTGTTCTATACGTGGACTACACGGAGATGCCGAAGTTCGGGGGCGATGACTTCGTCCTCGTGGTAACCTGTGGGTTGACCAGGTTTACCAGGGTGTTCCCATGTACCAAGCACATCACCGGGGAGGAGACTATCAAGATACTCCTGGAGGAGTGGTTTTGTGTCTATGGGGCGCCCAAGGAGATCAACTCGGATGAGGACGTACGAGTACGCTCAGATACTGGCTGGTACAAGAGGGTCCTGAGATCCCTCAATGTCGAGGTGTCTACGGGGATTCCCTACTCTCACACGAGCAACCCCCTATGTGAGCGACAGATCCGTGTCCTGAAGGAGAACGTACGGATATGGTGCAAGACTGAACGCCCCAGAGACTGGGTGAGACTACTTCCCGTCATATCCTTGATGATGAACTCCCAAGAGAGTTCAGCTACTGGCTACTCGCCCCATGAGCTATTCCTAGGGCGCCCGGCATGGTTCCTACATGCCCCCTATCCAGAGGACACCCATTCTTCTGTGGGTGAATGGGTCCAAGAGCAACAAGCGAAGGTGGACAAGGCCAAGGCTATGCTGCAGAGAGTGAGGGAGCGTCAGTGGAACAAGAAGAACAAGCACCGAGTACCGGCCACCTACCAAGAGGGGGACTGGGTGCTGGTGCACCACAGTCGACTACCCGCCTGGCCACGCTCTACCAGCGATGACCCATACTTTGGGCCGTACAAGATCCTATCAGTGGATGGACACCGTATCACCGTGCGGTGTTCTCCCCGTCTAGGGGGGACCCTGGTGTGCGCTGCTCAACACCTGAAGCGCTACCATGATCCTGAAGACCTCTGTGGGGAGGAGTGGGAGCTGAACGACGAGGAAATCGCCGCTCTGGACCTACAAGGGGCTGCCAGCCCTATGGAAGTTGAAGGTGAACTCCCCGACATGACCGCCGAGGAGATGGCTAAGGGAGGCTTCTACCTGGTGAAGTCTGTCCTACGCCACCGCTATCGCCAGGGTTGGCGCTTCCTCACCCTCTGGGAAGCGTTTGGAGTCAAAGAGGCCACCTGGGAGCCTTTCTCTGCATTTGTTCTACCGGAGGGACGCCTAAACTCAGTTCTGGTTGACTACTTGTCCCAGAACAACCTTGGTGAGTTGCGGAGGCTCGTTGAGACGCTTGCCTCCAAGACTAAAGCTAGGGACTGAACCTTACCCTTACCTGCCAAAGCGTATGTGTGAGTGTGCTATTCCTAAGGTCCTGAGAGCAAGCCGCAGAAGTGGTGTCCTAATTATACCCAAGTCTGCACGCTTGCTATCCCTGGAGGGTTGGCTTATTGATGCCACGGGGTACGCCCCGGGTCTCCCCTCCCCTAAGCGCCCAATTTCTGTGCTGGCGCAAAACCTTTGGGAAATACCCAGCGTACTAATCCAGGTATTGTTTTCCCTACCTATCTGTCTACTACAGGGAGGAATGGCCAAAAGCTTTGAAGGCATGAAAACGCCGTTTTGCTAAGTGGCCAAAACACTGACCTAACCACTGCCACAGCCCACCAACCCTGCTAAAATTGCAGGAAACGGGTGGGACAGTGACACACGCACTACAGGTCCTACACACCCTACAGTGGCACCATCCTGGTGGCCGAGCACTGGGGCAACTGGCTCAAGCCCCCACTCAGGACTACCACTCCTACACGCACACTCTACTGGGCGTTGCGAAGGCAAAGGTCTCATGGGTCCTAGCGACCCTCCTGTGAAATGACAAGAGAACACAGCGCTGCTAAGCAACTGTGGCCTAACAGGAGACGCCACCACGCGTTTCCCCTGCTAGGGCTTGGAGGGAAGAGGTGCTCGTGCGTGCACGGCGCAGATGTCGATGGAATCGGACTCCCTGCTCTGCCACAGGCAGAGGAGAGTTACTTGTTTGTGTGATCTGCGCCCTTGTTTAGCAGGGCATGAAAAAAATGGTATGCTGCTGCACCAATTACCCTACCTGCCCACCTGTAAAACAAAGGCAAATGAAGGGGCGTTTGCGGCGGAGGAACCAAGCCACTCTCCACGTATTATACGCTTCTCAGAGTGACCTATAATACACTGTCCGCAAACACGCTGATGAATCAGCTACCCCTGTCAAGCAAGCAAGCTTTAAGGGACTCCTCAGGTTCTCTTAAAGAACGTACCGAGGAGCCCCTGGGTAGCCTAAACAAGGTTTACCGTGCGCACTTCGCGTGGCCTACCCTTTAATGCGTGTGTGCATGCGCGAGTATGCACTTCCCACTTGGGCAAACCTGCCCATCTCAGCACCAATCACAAACTCCACCAGGGGGTGGCCCCACCTGGGCTTACTCACCTTACCTACCGCTGGAGAGAGAGAGCAAGTGAGGGGCGCACGCGAAGAACGTTGCTATGCAATTGTGTGTATGTCTAATCACCCTGATCTGACCGCTAATCATCTGCAATCTTTCTAATCAATCCTTCTATCGCGTCCAATCGTTGTTAGCGCTGCTACAAGATTCGTTCACGGAGACACGAGACGAGCAATGTGTATGCGGCATACGAAACGAGCATACCTGTAGTTTATACCTGATTCATTGAAGTCTTTTTCGTTGATTTTCGAATTCTTGAATTTTCGATACTTCTATTAGTGTGGGTGGAATCTGTATGTTTATTTATTAATGTGTGTCTCGTCATTTTCAAGACTACGTGAGACATACGTTTATAATTCCATTATTTCTCCATTTTCCGGCGCTTCGCTAGGAGCCGCTCCTGCGCGCCGCCATTTTATGCGTATGAATCTCTGGATTTAAAAAATCCAGAGATGACTAAAATTTTTATAAAAATGTGCTTCTGATGCACAATTGGATTCTGCTCAGGTGTGTTGTTTCGGAAAAATTCTAGGCCGTCATTTGACGGATTTTGGTGTCGTCGCTTCGTTTTTGCGTGGATTCGTCCATAATTCTCCCATTCCTGCCTCTGCAGATACCCACGCGCAGCCTCGCTGAGTAGGCCGTGTTCGGGCCGAAACGCAGGTGCCTGGAGAGACTGAGCAGAACCAAGACCCCAACAAGGGGCAATTTAATTTTTTTGACGACTTCCTTCGCCCTAAGACAGGTCACAGGTCGCCAGCAGGTTTACGAGAACCCATGCGAGTGTGTATATTGTGTCTTGCGTTGGGTTTGTGTCGCGCTGCGTCTTGGAGGGAGGGATGCACATGCACATGTTTTGGCATGCTCCCAAACTAACCCAACCAAGCGACAGGAGCCCCGGCAGCGCCATGAGCGCTGAGTCTTCTGTAGGAAATGTTACAAACGAAGCAGCAAAAGAGCGCCAGCCATGGTGAGCGCCCATTTTTCTGTGTGAGGGAAACTATAGGTATTTTAAAGTAGATGTGGAAACCAAGGAAAGGCCAAGAAAAATTCCCTTTTTCCTAAAATGCGACAGTGGTGGCCACCACAGCACAAGGGGGGAGTAAGAAAAAGTGCTTTTCCATTGCTTTGAGGCATACTCTAGTTGTATTAGAGATGCACTGGGCATCCAGGCATTTCTATCTTAGTATTGGTCCCACCAAAAGTGGTGATAACACATTTTGACCTATCGAACCAAACACCCAATCAGGATATGGAGTGGACCCCTTAATCCCCTTTCAATCTGAGCCAAATCATCTTTTCCTGAGTTTACTGAGAACTGACATATCCAAGGCAGAGCCTATGAATTTATCTATGTTTTTCCATGAATTCTTAGCTATCCTAGAGGTATGCACCCTAGGGGGCTGGGCACCTCTTTTTGAGAGGTCCTGGGTTCAATTCCTGGTCAGCCTAGCTAAGTAGGAAGATCCCATGTGACATGGCAGTGACCTCATCGCCACATGCCCTGCCACCTCAGCACATATGGGACCCAAAACAAGGAGTGCACATCTCCTGAGATGGCACTATGGAGATAGAGTGACCATGGGGCAGTTTTCTAACTCCTTTCCAAAACATTTCAGCTATCTTTGTGAATAAGCATTCATTTGTGACCTGAGTTGCAGTTTCTGTGAATATCCAATCATCTTTCACTGCTTACACTGCAGCCCTTCATGCTTTGATCCCGATTCTCTTCTCCTTGCATACTTCTGGCTCGGGCTATCCTGGATTGACTTGTATTTACTGTATTTCAACAAACAAAAGCTTTTCATCTTCCAAAACAAGCAGCAGGAAACCCTACACCTACAGCAAGCAGCAGGAGAAGCAAAAACACAGTGCTGAAACCACTATAAACTTTTCTAAGGAGCCCCCGGTCTTTGCATGGATGCAAACCGAAGCTTTGCTTCCCTTTTGCAACAAGGGTTGAGGTTCAAAGCATAATGGAAACATTTTTAACACCTCAACCCTTCAAGCACACTATTTATGGGAAAAAGTGCATATATCGGCGATATTGGTATGTACATATCTTTGGGTTATTGAGGAACAAAAATATGAGCAAACATTTTTGGAGTAGGCCCATAGTAGGTGCCTTCAAATATGCCCACTATGGTTAGATTGTCTCCGCCCACTCATGTCATTAGTGCTTGCATATGAGTGCGTGTGCGAAGATGCAGTATGGCACGCGTGCTCACAAGGCGAAATTATATAAAATAGATGACAAGGTTGTAAAAATCAATGAAGCCATCCACGATGTCCTTCGTGGTCTCTACTTTACATATTCCTTTGATTCAAGGCTCAACTCCCCATGGGTTTCGAGTACGAGCCTCAGGGGAATGGCCATTTTGGCCTAATTTTCGACTCAAACTTTCCCTTTTTCGAAAATAGAGTTTTGGTACGCATTGAATTGCGTGGAGCCATCGTTGAGTTGGCTTGAAAATTAAAAATGGCCTGGGCTTTTGGTCTTGTGAGCATTGTGTTCGGTTATTAACGTTCATGCTCACAAGGCCACAAAGTTAGCGTTTGCGCACGCAAACGACTTGGGTTTGCGAAACCCATAGGCTGCCTAAAACATCCCTATTGCCCTCTTCCCTATTCAAAGTGATATGCCCATCTGAAAGGGGCATGGATGAAAGGCATAGGGGGGGAATGTAGGGTTCTGTCCAAACTCATGGTCCTTGAGAACCATGAGCTCGAGCGATTGACGGAAAAGCTTGCGCGCTGATTTTCTCTCAGACGCAACGGCAAAAAATTCTGGTGAACACACCAGATGAAAGTACAAGAAAAACCCTCTAGATCCAGCTCTTGAGTTCCTTTAGAACCTCAAAGGTACTCGAGAAAAATCCATCACAAAAGTCGCCACGGAGAAGCGACGAGAGCGCGTGAGCAGGCAACAACAGGAGGCGATTTCACGACAATTAGAAATCGCGGTAGAAATCGGGTATTTCACCGATTTCTAACTGAAAATCGACCAAGACAGTAAAATTATGGTAATTGTACATCGATTTAATGGTTAAGGATCGGATTCCAGATCCCGCGGATTAGAGAACAGTGACAGCCTGTGTCAACGGCGGTGTGACGGCTCACAGGCCTCCGGGCCATGGGCCATGTGCTCTGGGTACCGCTTCACCCCCCTCCTTAGAGCAAACCCTGGGGGGGGCTCGATAACACCCAAGCATGGCAGCGGGTACCCAGGACCAAATCCTGAAGGGAGGGGGGGGGGGGGGTCAGACTCCCACTTCAGGCTGATTCGCGGGTTAGATCGCCCATTACAATCCAACAGTAAGACAGGTACGGTGCTGTAGTTGCCCGTAACCGCAAGTATGGTATCTAGTATCAAGTCCCGGGTCCTGGCGGCGATTGTTCGGCATCCAAAGGACCCGTTAACCCATACCAGGCGCACCGGATGCCGGCTGCGACGGTCACCACCACAGCGGCAGTGGCATACACCGCCAACATAGGCGCCACACGACGACTGACGTGGTCCCACAGGTCGAAAGCGACCACAAAGATCCATCAGGCTACCCCAGGCTTCCCAAGGCCGCAGGCTGGGAGAGAGTCCCCACGGGTCTTCCCTCGGGCGCACCATGTCCATATGCACGACGCGAGTCCAGAGTGATAAAGCCGAACGAGCTCCTCCATAAGGGATCGGGCATCAATGCCGTCTTTTCCCTCGCCCCATTACCACGAAGGCCATGCATGAGGGAGTCCTCATGCAGTCTGGGCGGAGGCGTCGACTCCTCAAACCACCAGTTTCCCAGGCAGACTGACCGAGGTCAGGACACCGGAGGTCGCCACCCGACTGCAAGTGCGTCTGCGACTCGGTAGGCCCGGACTGGGACTGACAGTGGCGGACCGCTGGGAGTGTAGTCAGGCAACTGGGCTTCCCGCCTGGCGCCATCAGGATCTCAGCACATCACAGCCACTAGGGCACACGGTATCACGGGCACTCAAACAGAAAAATCTGTACTTAGGTACTGGTCCAAGCCGGACGTTATGTAGAGGCATGTACACGGCGACTCAGGGCGCCTTGGTCTTCGATTCAGTGATGGGCCATTAAAACCCAACATACAGATGCACATATCCCGGAGAACAGAAAGATAACAAAAAAAAAACAGGGTAATAGGCGTGTAACTGCACTCTGGATAGAGCGCCAAACCACGCCCTGGTCAGGATAAGGCATCTGCAGGGAGGGTGGACAGAAAAACGCCTGAGTTCAGGCCATATATAGTCTGCAGAAACACATAGACTGGTCTGGATCCCGCAAGTGCCATGGGACCAGAGCACACACCCAAAAATTGCAATGCCGATGACCGCGGCATCCGTTGCGCAACGTCGTACGGGCCTTAAGGCTCCAATCTGGGATAATGAAGGGATGCCATCCGCACTGGTTTCCAACGAATTCAGCAGGGGGCTATGGCCAGTGATGCTCATCAGGAGAGAGCTCAGGGCGGTGATCAGGCGCCTCTGGCTGCAATCGCCCGGGTGAGTGCTGCCAAGTCCCAAACATGGAGCTTGGTCTTGTGCTTGTGGATGTAGTCCATGAAGGGGGTGTTAATCCGCGGCACGAACGAGGAGACGGGTTCCCAGGTGTCGTAGGATGGCCCATAGCCTCGCCAACAAACCTTGAACTCCAGGCCTCCGGGTGCCGAGGCGTTCGGACGCTGGGCGAGGATCTTCTCGACGGTATAGTCGTCCTGCTCAGCATAGTCGTCGTCCAAATCAGCCTCATGTGCGGCGTAGTCCAGGGACACATGTTGGCCACGGAGGCGGGTTCCCGCGCACGGATTTGACCCTCGTGGCGCTCCCGAAACTGCCCGTGACCCACCTTGATGCGGTAGGTGTCCTCACCAATCCTGCGGACGACCTCTCCGGGTGTGAACCAGGTTTTGGTGCGGTGGGTGCCCATAGGGCGGGGTGTGATCACCCACACCGGGTCCCCCACCCTGAACGTTTGCGCTGTCGAGCTCGGGGCGGACTTCTGACGCTCATCATGCTCCTTGTCAAGCTGCTGGCGGATGTCCCGCGCCGTTGCCTCTTGCCACGCGAAGAACTCCTTGGCGTCCATGGCCATACCATCACCAGACAAGGGAAGTCCCAGACCAAGGGGGTCCCTGCCGAACAGAATCTGGTGAGGGGACAAACCACCCGAAGTGGGGGTGTCATGATGGGCCTTCAGAGCGGGCCACATCTCCTCAAACCAATTCCGACGTGGATTGGTGATGTGACTCTTGCGTAGCTTCTCGAACAGCTGCCTTCCAGCCACTTCAGCCCGGCCATTGGACCGGCTCAGATAGGCGACGCTCTTGGCATGACGTATTCCCATGAGGAAACACATGGCCTTGAACCAGCCACCAGTAAACTGGGGCCCTCAGTAAGAAAAAGTGCTTTTCCAATGCTTTGAGGCATACTCTAGTTGTATTAGAGATGCACTGAGCATCCATGCATTTTAATCTTAGTATTGGTCCAACCAAAACTGGTGATAACACATTTTGACCTATGGAACCAAACACCCAATCAGGATATGGAGTGGACCCCTTATTCCCCTTTCAATCAGAAGTAAAACATCTTTTCCTGAGTTGACTGAGCACTGACATACCTAAAGTAGAGCCTATGAATTTATGTATGTTTTTCCATGAATTCTTAGCTGTCCTAGTGGTATGCACCCTAGGGGGCTGGGCACCTCTTTTTGAGAGGTCCTGGGTTCAATTCCTGGTCAGCCTAGCTAAGTAGGAAGATCCCATGTGACATGGCAGTGACCTCATCGCCACATACCATGCCACCTCAGCACATATGGGACCCAAAACAAAGAGTGCACATCTCCTAAGATGGCACTATGGAGAGAGAGTGATCCTGAGGCAGTTTTCTAACTCTTTTCCTAAAACATTTCAGCTATCTTTGTGAATATGCATTCATTTGTGACCTGAGCTGTAGTTTCTGTGAATATCCAATCATCTTTCACTGTTTACACTGCAGCCCTTCATGTTTTGATCCTGAATTACCTTCTCCTTGCATACTATTGGCTTGGGCTATCCTGGATTGACTTGGCTTTACTGTATTTCAATAAACAAAAGCTTTTCATCATCCAAAACAAGCAGCAGGACACCCTACAGCAACAACAAGCAGCAGGAGAAGCAAAAACACAGTGCTGAAAACACTATAAACCTTTCTGGTAGCAAGAGGCAGCCTGTCTCTGTGCACCGGCAGCGACCCCGCGCCGTACAACCAGTGCTCCGAGCAGGCAAACATAAGCAGAAGGGCGGATTAAGATGGACCCAGGAAGAGTGGACGCCGATGTGAACACAGCGCCAGCGCCTGAGGCACCGGCAAGGCCGGCGCCTGACGCTGTACCTTCGGTGGAGCCCTTACATGGGCCAGTAGATACGGCGGAGGACTCCCTGGATGGCCTCCAGACGGCCTTCGGGGCCCTGTCGGTGGAGGAAGTGGTCTCTCAGCTTCAGCCTGTGAAGAGGAAGAGAGAGAACGAGAGCGAGAAGGATGCTGGAGGAGAAGCAGACGAAGGAGAGGAACAAGGGCAAGACCTGACGAGTATCCCTACCTTCGAAGGCGCACCAAGCGCTTCTGGCCTCCCTGCATCACCCTCTCCCATAACCACCACACTCCCAGCCGCCGCAACATCCACTTCCACAACCAACCCGCCTACGGCAGAGGGCACAGGTTTTACTGGCATGCCTCACTACCCCGCCTATGGCATGGGCCCACCTACCACTGCGCTCCTTGAGGCAACTACTGCCAGTGAGCCGGTGGCTTCCAGCTCTGCGCCGCGACGGTATGCGGCTGACCATCCCCATCCACTCCACGCCACTGCAACCTACATGGAAGTTCCTGGGTATGCTCCTGGGTGTGCACCTGGGTATGCACCCTTGAGTGGGTTGAGGAGAGGACCAGAGTCTCTGGGAGGCAGGAGTAGAGGATCGGGAAGATCCTCCAACAGGTCCCTGACGCGGTCGGAGATCAACGAGGTGCTCCGAGGAGCCACTTCGCAAATCGTGAGCGACCTCACGCAAGAGATCAGGGAGAAACTGGAGCCCCTGATGATCCCGTCCCATGCGTCACCTACGACGCCGGGAATGTCACCCCACCGTGTACAGGCTAACCACCTGGCGGCAGGGTTGACAAATACCCTGGGGAGCCTAAGGAGCCGACCGATGCCGACTCCTGCAGCAGTACCGAGAAGTCCATTCGTCCCGAGAACGGCCCAGCCGCCCTACAGCCACGTGACGAACTCGACGAGGGCCGAGCTGGACCAGCTGGGGCTGACAGCCCTAAGGGCAATGGTGGACGTGGAGCCTTATGGCTCCAGTGATCTTGGCGGAGACCCCTCCGACGACGAGCCGCCGTTGATGGACTCTTCTTCGCCCTCAGACGACGAGGACCCTGAGGACCCCGAGGACCCCAAGGGTAAGAAGAAGAAGAAGAAGAAGAAGAAGATGACCCGACGCCCTGAAGGACGCCGAGCTCAGGAGGCGAAGGCTATTGCCACCTCCAAGATAGTGGTGAACCTGCCTGAGTTCACAGGCAAGGACCTCAGCGAGTTCGCTGAGAACTTTGGCCGGTTCCTACGACTGACCGGCCAAACCCACGCGAGTGGGCGAGTGAAGTGCGATCTGCTTCTGCAGTGCTGCAAGACCAAGTACCTGGAGAAGCAGGTCAGGCAGATCGTCACTAACTCCGCCACCTTTGCCGACGTGTTGGTTGCCCTGGAGAGGCAGTACCCGACCTACGAGACCGACCTCTCCATCAGGGCCGAGATCCAGAACCTGCCCGTGCTGCCCAACAACCCCAAACCTGGCAGGGTCTCCGAGCTGTTGGCGGACTTGGATCACTGGGCTGGACGACTGACGCCCGGTTCCTACAGCAGCGACGACCTGCTGTTCTGGTTGTGCGCCAAGCCCCCCCAAGAGCTATGGGACGAGTGCCGTCTGACGGCTGAGCGCAAGGCTAGATCCCTCCGCTACGAGGATCTATGCGTGCTGCTCCTGGAGATGGCGCTGGAGAAGGAGAGCGACCAGCACCTGAACAACTACCGTCCTGGTGGAGGTTCTGGAGGCAAAGGGTACCAAGGGTCCCGACCTGGGCAGGGGACTACCCCCAAACACGCCCACGCCCGCCTAATGGAGAACGTGAAGGAGCTATTCTGGTGTGATGCCAGAGATGAGCAGGGCCACCTGCAGCACGCCTCTGACTGCGAGCAGCGAGACTGCTTCGTCGTCCAGGGGAAGCAGCAGGAGAAGATCACTGGCGCCAAAGTGAAGCTGCCGGATCATTACCGCTGCACCATCACGTGTGCATTCTGCGGTAAGCGGAAGCACTACCAGGATGAGTGCTACCATAAGCAACGCCTATCGGCGAAGCTTAAGGGGGAAGATCCTGGCAAAAGCTCAGGCAAAGGTGGAGGCAAGGCCAAAGGCAACGACTCCGGCAAGGGCAAGTCGAAAGGACGTGGTCAAGGTGGTCAAGACAAGGGTCAAGGTGGACGAGGAGGAGGTGCTAACCGCCAGAACGACAACAAGAACAAGGACAAGAAAGGAGGCAACCCGAACCCTAATCCAGGGGGGAACTCCGAGCCCTCTGGAGGGCAGACTGGACCTACCACACGCTCACAGACGCAGGCCCAGCAAGAACAAGGAGCCAAGCGTGAGCATGAAGGTGGTGATGACGGCAACGCCAAGAAGAGAAGCCGTTTCATGAGGATGGCCCGCAAATTGCGGAACAAGGGGTTCGAGGTGACGTGTCCTGCGGAATTCTGACGGGGACGCTCTGGTGGCACCCAAGACCTGGTGTTTTGGGTACGTATCCGACTAGGGGGACGTGAATACCTGGGGGTACTGGATACTGGCGCCACCATATCGATAGTGGCCAAGAAAACTTTACCTTGTGGGAGCCTGAAGAACACCATGACCACCGCCGCTATACGCATGGGGGATGGACATGTGGTGCACAGCTGCGGGGACTGTGAAGTGGAGGTACCTATGGGCTCCAGGACTATCGCCCATCGGTTCTATGTGATGGACACTGATGCCTTCGACTTTGTACTGGCTACTGACTTCTTCGTGCAGCACTCCCAGATACAATCCCTGACGCTGCAAGCGCCCTACCTTCTCTACGTGGACCACGGCAGTGGCAGAGAGTCTGTGCCACTGGAGCAGTCGGAACATACCTCGAGTTACCTGAGACTATCGAAGGAGGAACCCTCGAACATGATGGCGGCCTCCAAAACTGAGGACTATCAACTATTGGGGGAAGTCCTAGACCAAGGTCTGAAGGAGTTGGGTTACTCTCGAGAAGACCTAAGTGTGGAGCTGTTCGCCAGTGACAAGCAGCATGTACTGGACCTATACTGCAGCAAGGGGAAGAACTGCAGCTACAAATTTTACTGGCCCTCTTTCGGGATGGCCTACGGGAACCCCAGATTCAGTGAACTGGGGAAGGTGCTGACCAAGGTGGCCTTGGAACGTTCCCGTATGGTCCTGTGTTCCCCCGATTGGGGAGCCCATGGGGGCAACGAGTACTGGCGAACCCTCCTTGACAAGCTGACTATCAGCTCGGTGCGATTACCTGATGAGGCCATCTACGTGCCTCTGGGACGCAAGACGCCCATTGGGAAGCCCGGATGGGGGAGTATGCTCAGCGTGGTGGACGGAAGTCTTACCACCATCCCCTGGGAAGACCTGGACCCTACTCTGGTCCAGGCTCTACAACGAGAAAGCGATGGGCTCGCCTTGGGTGACTTGAAGGATCGCCTACGACCTCAAGATGCTGTTGAAACTACACCCGGAGGAGATGAGTACGTCGTGACTGACACCAACGCCCCCAACTCTCCCTGTCATGTACCTGTTCCTGATGGAGTCTCTGAGTGTGGACTATCTGAGCTACCTAGCTCTATCCACTCAGACGACGAAACTGAGCACGACGCCTTCTTCGTGCAGACCGCGGTGGAGGAAGTGGAGAACGCCGAGTACGTCGCCCCACTAAAACCCCTACTCTCCATGAGGGTGGAAGACCCCGTGGATGAAGAGCTGGACCCTAGATCCAGGCTAAGGGAGTATGTGGATTCCAAGAGGAAGTTGGTGGCGAAAAAGCTATGCTACGCGAAGCCTACCCGCAGCTCGTGGCCACTAAAGCAAGGACGTATGGGAGACCTATCCCAATTGAAGGAGGACCTCAAACAGAAGATCACCACCTGGCAAAGGGAGGTAGATCTCAAGCTCATGAAGAGCGTGTGGGGCGCCCATGTGAGGACCCCAGAGGAGGACGACCTCTCGGAGGAATGTGTATGTGAACCCCCTCGAGCGTGCCTATGTTGCCATCGTCCACCGGAGATGGTCGAGCAAGACCTTCTGTATGCCTACCAAGGGCTGAAGGATGCTACCGCGGGCGAAGAGTCGGTGGAGGACCACCTCCCGACGTCTATTCAAGGGGCAAGCAACTTACACTCCGACGAGGACATGGAGGACAAGATCAAGGTATTGGACCCGCGGGTACAGAAGCTGATAAGGACCTATCTGGAGGTGTTCGGAGAACTACCCCCTCCAGCCTCATGCGACAAGCTGGTACAGATGGACCTCAAGCTGAAACCCGAGTTCGTGGGTCACAAGATATGGAGGAGACCCTATCCAGCTCCTAAAGAGCAGGCCGACGAGATTGAGCGACAGATACAGGAGTGTATCGACGCTGGCCTAGTCCTGGAGTACAAGGACGGGGACTATCCCCTACACTGCAGCCCCTGTTTCCTGGTGGCTAAACCTGGGTCTACAGCCAAACGGCTGGTAGTGGACTATGGAGAGCTGAACAAGAAGACGCTGAACCACTCAGAGTCCATTCCCAATATGGAGTCTACCCTGGAGAAGATAGCCTCCTGTCGCTACAAGACCAAGATGGACAAGCGAAGTGGATTCTGGCAAGTGGACCTGACGCCCAACGCGCAGGAACTACTGGCCTTCATCACCCCTCAGGGGAGGGTATTCAAGTGGAAGGTCATGCCATTTGGCGTGGCTAACGCACCCGCTCTGTTCCAAGAGCTGAT
Organism: Eutreptiella sp. 'Long Island Sound 2002'; assembly: GCA_964036045.1. Taxonomy (NCBI): domain Eukaryota; phylum Euglenozoa; class Euglenophyceae; order Eutreptiales; family Eutreptiaceae; genus Eutreptiella; species Eutreptiella sp. 'Long Island Sound 2002'. The sequence continues at coordinate 132,191,856 of OZ038379.1, forward strand.
GAACAAGATCTTGTCCATCCTACGAAGGAGACCTAAGGTGCTGGAGCTCATATCCCGTGGTGCCCAGATGGAGGCTCACATCGACGATGTATGCCTCGGGACCAATACCCAGGAGGATCACCTAATCCTCTTTGGTGAGTTCTTTGCGGTCTGCCAGGAGAACCACACACGACTCAAGCTGGACAAGTGTGAGTTCATGCAGGAGACCATGCAGTACCTGGGGTTTGACGTTGGCTATGGCTGGTGGACCCCAGCGGCCTCTAAGGCCAAACCCCTGATGGATGCCAAGGTACGACACGAAGACCCCAAGAAAGGACTTCATGATGTACGCAGTTTCATTGGGGCGTGCAACTTCTATCGCCGCCACATCAAGAACTTCACCTATACCAGCGCCGTTCTGACGGACTTGATCAAGAAGAGTACTACTTGGCGCTGGGGCCCACAAGAGCAACAAGCGTTTGACGAGCTCAAAGACAAGGTAGCCAACGCTAAGTGCTTGGGCGTGCCTAGGGCACAAGGGGAGATCATCCTGGTGACCGACGCCAGCAATGTGGGCGGTGGTGGAACGTTGTTCCAATGGCAAGCACTAGAGAAGGAGGAGTTCGACTCGGCCATTTCCCAATGGGGGACGGAAGGTCTCAACCGAGACGGAACCCTCAAGCACAGCTACCCTGACGACAAGTGGGTCCTAGTACCTCTGGGCCACTGGAACTGGAAGTGGAACCAGGCCAGGGGGAACTACTCCACCTATGAGCAGGAATTGCTCGCGGGTATGCTGGTGCTATCCTCACAAGCACGACTGTTGGGGAGTAACCCTGTGGTCTGGCTATGCGACCAAGAACCGGTCCGCAGTTTCCAAAAGGGCCCCCCACCTGAGAAGGCCAAGCTACGTCGTTGGTGGACCTACCTCAGTCAACTACGGCTGACGGTACACCATATCCAGGGAGTGAAGAACGAGTGTGCCGACTACATCAGCCGCAACAACTTCGACGCCCTGATTGGTGCCCGGTCTGAAGCGCTGGCTAAGGAGGCGTTCAGCCGTATGGACGTACACCTGGACCTGAACATGACCATGATACGCCCCCTGGATGGACTCCAACAATCGGAGTACCTACAGGAGTTTGGGGATATCTACCGGCGCCTGGAGAAACGCCTTGAACCCCTCCTGGTCAACCAAGACCAGTCGAAGCGGGACAAGAGCTACCTCTGGCACGAGGACCGCATCGTGGTGCCTAGTGACCGAGTCCCAGCGCTGCTGAAGTGGACCCATGAGTCCAGTGGTCATGTGGGTGCTGACCGTACCCTGAGGCTGTTCAAGCAGTGGTTCCACACTACGTGGACTGACGACCAACTGCGGAAGACGCTCCAGCCTATCGTGGACAAGTGCCCGTGCAGGTCCTGTAAACCAGGGGATATCAGGGACAGAGGTCTCTACTCGACGCTGCCCATCCCACACTGTGCCAACAGTGTACTATACGTGGACTACACGGAGATGCCGAAGTTCGGGGGCTATGACTTCGCCCTCGTGGTAACCTGTGGGTTGACCAGGTTTACCAGGGTGTTCCCATGTACCAAGCACATCACCGGAGAGGAGACTATCAAGATACTCCTGGAGGAGTGGTTTTGTGTCTATGGGGCGCCCAAGGAGATCAACTCCGATGAGGACGTACGAGTACGCTCAGATACTGGCTGGTACAAGAGGGTCCTGAGATCCCTCAATGTCCAGGTGTCTACGGGGATTCCCTACTCTCACACGAGCAACCCCCTATGTGAGCGACAGATTCGTGTCCTGAAGGAGAACGTCAGGATATGGTGCAAAACTGAACGCACCAGAGACTGGGTGAGACTACTCCCCGTCATATCTTTGATGATGAACTCCCAAGAGAGTTCAGCTACTGGCTACTCGCCACATGAGCTATTCATGGGGCGCCCGGCATGGTTCCTACATGCCCCCTATCCAGAGGACACCCATTCTTCTGTGGGTGAATGGGTCCAAGAGCAACAAGCGAAGGTGGACAAGGCCAAGGCTATGCTCCAGAGAGTGAGGGAGCGTCAGTGGAACAAGAAGAACAAGCACCGTGTACCGGCCACCTATCAAGAGGGGGACTGGGTGCTGGTGCACCACAGTCGACCACCCGCCTGGCCACGCTCTACCAGCGATGACCCATACTTCGGGCCGTACAAGATCCTATCTGTGGATGGACACCGTATCACCGTGCGGTGTTCTCCCCGTCTAGGGGGGACCCTGGTGTGCGCTGCTCAACACCTGAAGCGCTACCATGATCCTGAAGACCTCTGTGGGGAGGAGTGGGAGCTGAACGACGAGGAAATCGCCGCTCTTGACCTACAAGGGGCTGCCAGTCCTATGGAAGTTGAAGGTGAACTCCCCGACATGAACGCCGAGGAGATGGCTAAGGAGGGCTTCTACGTGGTGAAGTCTGTTCTACGCCACCGCTATCGCCAGGGTTGGCGCTTCCTCACCCTCTGGGAAGGGTTTGGAGTCGAAGAGGCCACCTGGGAGCCCTTCTCTGCATTTGTTCTACCGGAGGGACGCCTAAACTCAGTTCTGGTTGACTACTTGTCCTAGAACAACCTTGGTGAGTTGCTGAGGCTCGCTGAGACGCTTGCCTCCAAGACTAAAGCTAGGGACTGAACCTTACCCTTACCTGCCAAAGCGTATGTGTGAGTGTGCTAGTCCTAAGGTCCTGAGAGCAAGCCGCAGAAGTGGTGTCCTAATTATACCCAAGTCTGTGCCCTTGCTGAACCTGGAGGGTTGGCTTATTGATGCCACGGGGTACGCCCCGGGTCTCCCCTCCCCTATGCGCCCAATTTCTGTGCTGGCGCAAAACCTTGGGGGAATACCCAGCGTGCTAATCCAGGTATTGTTTTCCCTACCTATCTGTCTACTACAGGGAGGGGTGGCCAAAAGCTATGAAGGCATGCAAAACGCCGTTTTGCTATGTGGCCAAAACACTGACCTAACCACTGCCACAGCCCACCAACCCTGCTAAAATTGCAGGAAAAGGGTGGGACAGTGACACACCCCCTACAGGTCCTACACACCCTACAGTGGTACCATCCTGGTGGGCGAGCACTGGGCAACTGGCTCTAGCCCCCACTCAGGACTACCACTCCTACACGCACACTCTACTGGGCGTTGCGAAGGTGAAGGTCTCTTGGGTCCTAGCGACCCTCCTGTGAAATGGCAAGAGAACACAGCGCTGCTAAGCAACTGTGGCCTAACAGGGGACGCCACAACGCGTTTCCCCTGCTAGGGCTTGGAGGGAAGGAGTGCTCTCGCGTGCAAGACGCAGATGTCCATGAAGTCGGACTCCCTGCTCTGCCAAAGGCGGAGCGGAGTTACTTGTTTGTGTGATCTGCGCCCTTGTTTAGCAGGGCATAAAGAAAATGCCGCTGCACCAATCACCCTACCTGCCCACCTGTAAAACAAAGGCAAATGGAAGGGCGTTTGCGGCTGAGGAACCAAGCCACGCTCCAGGTATTATACCCTTCTCAGCGTGACCTATAATACACTGTCCGCAAACACGCTGCAGGAGCAGCTACCCTTATCAAGCAAGCAAGCGTTAAGGGACTCCTCAGGTTCTCTTAAAGAACGTACCGAGGAGCCCCTGGGTAGCCTAAACAAGGTTTACCGTGCGCACTTCGCGTGGCCTACCCTTTAATGCGTGTGTGCATGCGCGAGTATGCACTTCCCACTTGGGCAAACCTGCCCATCTCAGCGTCAATCTTGACTCCACCAGGGGGTGGCCCCGCCTGGGCGTACCTACCTTACCTACCGCTGGGAAGTGAAGCAAGGTGAGAGGACAAAAGGGGCACACGCGAAGAACGTTGCTATGCACTTGTGTGTATGTCTAATCACCCTGATCTGACCGGTAATCATCTGCAATCTTTCTAATCAATCCCTCTATCGCGTCCTATCGTTGTTATCGTTGTTGGCGCTGCTACAAGGCTCGTTCACGGAGACACGAGACGAGCAATGTGTATGCGGCATGCAAGACAAGCATACCTGTAGTTTATACCTGATTCATTGAAGTCTTTTCGATTGATTTTCGAATTCTTGAATTTTTGAAGCTTCTATTAGTGTGGGTGGAATCTGTATGTTTATTTATTAATGTGTGTCTCGTCATTTTCAAGACTACGTGATACATACGTTTATAATTCCATTATTTTTCCATTTTCCGGCGCTTCGCTAGGAGCCGCTCCTGCGCGCCGCCATTTTATGCGTATGAATTTCTGGATTTAAAAAATCCAGAGATGACTATAATTTCTATAAAAATGTGCTTCTGATGCACAATTGGATTCTGCTCAGGTGTGTCAATTCAGAAAAATTCTACGCCGTCATTTGACGGATTTTGGTGTCGTCGCTTCGTTTTTGCGTGGATTCGTCCATAATTCTCCCATTCCTGCCTCTGCAGATACCCACGCGCAGGCTCGCTGAGTAGGCCGTGTTCGGGCCGAAACGCAGGTGCCTGGAGAGACTGAGCAGAACCAAGACCCCACCAAGGGGCAATTTTAATATTCTTTCGACTCCCTTCGCCCTAAGACAGGTCACAGGTCGCCAGCAGGTTTACGAGAACCCATGCGAGTGTGTATAATGTGTCTTGCGTTTTGGTTGTGTCGACGCTGCGTCTTGGAGGGAGGGATGCATATGCACATGTTTGGCATGCTCCCATACTAACCCAACCAAGCCACAGGAGCCCCGGCAGCGCCATGAGCGCTGAGTCTTCTGTAGGAAACTGTACAATCAGAGCAGCAAAAGAACGCCAGCCATGGTGAGCGCCCATTTTTCAGTGTGAGGGAGACTGTAGGTATTTTAAAGTAGATGTGGAAACCAAGGAAAGGCCAAGAAAAATTCCCTTTTTCCTAAAATGCGACAGTGGTGGCCACCACAGCACAAGGGGGGAGTAAGAAAAAGTGCTTTTCCAATGCTTTCAGGCATACTCTAGTTGTATTAGAGATGCACTGAGCATCCATGCATTTTAATCTTAGTATTGGTCCAACCAAAACTGGTGATAACACATTTTGACCTATGGAACAAAACACCCAATCAGGATATGGACTGGACCCCTTAATCCCCTTTCAATCAGAAGTAAAACATCTTTTCCTGAGCCGACTGAGCACTGACATACCTAAAGTAGAGCCTATGAATTTATCTATGTTTTTCCATGAATTCTTAGCTGTCCTAGTGGTATGCACCCTAGGGGGCTGGGTACCTCTTTTTGAGAGGTCCTGGGTTCAATTCCTGGTCAGCCTAGCTAAGTAGGAAGATCCCATGTGACATGGCAGTGACCTCATCGCCACATACCATGCCACCTCAGCACATATGGGACCCAAAACAAAGAGTGCACATCTCCTAAGATGGCACTATGGAGAGAGAGTGATCCTGAGGCAGTTTTCTAACTCTTTTCCTAAAACATTTCAGCTATCTTTGTGAATATGCATTCATTTGTGACCTGAGCTGTAGTTTCTGTGAATATCCAATCATCTTTCACTGTTTACACTGCAGCCCTTCATGCTTTGATCCTGAATTACCTTCTCCTTGCATACTATTGGCTTGGGCTATCCTGGATTGACTTGGCTTTACTGTATTTCAATAAACAAAAGCTTTTCATCATCCAAAACAAGCAGCAGGACACCCTACAGCAACAACAAGCAGCAGGAGAAGCAAAAACACAGTGCTGAAAACACTATAAACTTTTCTCCCTCGGTCACTGCAAATGGTGCGGTGGATGTCAAAGACGGTCAGCCAATGAAGAATCATCATGACTGCCACTTCCTTGCTAAGCAACCCCTTTTTGCGTGCCGGAACGGCTACTACATAGCCGCTGTGGCGGTCCACACAAAAGACCACACAGTCAAAGGTCTCCTTGCCTATGTGAACTTCGGGCATGGAGAAGACGTCCATGGGCACGCTCTCCATGGGCTCGTCAGGCACCAGAGTCCATTGGGCTTCCCCCTTGACGTTCCGGTTGTCAGGATTGCAGGCCTGACAGACCGAGCAACCCTTTCTGACCTTCTTGATAGCATTGTAGAGACTGATCTGGTCGATTTCGAACCGGCGCTGCATATCCAGGGCTTGCTTCCTGACCTCTCGGTGCATCATGTGGTGGTGCCAAGCCTCACATAGCTCGAGCACTCGGCACTCTGGGACCAGCAGCTTACCATTCCGGTAGAGCTTGCCATCCTCCTCAGTCAGCCCCTTTGGCCACTTCTGCCCGTCATCAGGGTCGCTCACAGCCCTATACTCGGCCTCAAAGGCCTCAGACTTAGGGTAGTTGTCGGTCCAGTTGTCCTGGAGGCAGGATTCAGGGAAGAGGTGCTTGTCGGACTCGGCTCTTTCAGGGGCGAGTACCCTGACCGCTCTGCCCATCCTCCTTCCGAGGGCGGCATCCGCAGCTATGACTACGAAGCATTTAACACCCTCCTCCTCCATCAGGCGCTCCATTTCTATGATCCTGTTGGCCTCAGCGGTCTCACCCTCATCGCCATGGGCAGAGACATCCGTCATGCCCTTGCTGGCGGGACAGGCCCACCTACTGAGACAGTCCGCCACGGTGTTGTCCTTGCCAGGAACATACACGACCGTGAGGTCGAACTTGGCCAAGGTCTCATGCCATCTTGCCCGTCCGGAGGCGGGAACGGAGGGGGTGTCCACGTGCTCTTTGTGCCACGACTGCAGACTCTGATGGTCGGTGCAGATGGTGACAGGATGGAGGGCTATGTACCCAGCCCATTTCCTGAGAGCCATGACGATGGCATACGCCTCCTTTTCTTGGGGCGTCCACGTCCGTCTCTGGCCTTCCGCCAGGACTCGAGTCCAGAAGGCCACCGGCACGTGGCTCCCATCGTCAAGCACTTGTTCCAACACAGCGCCAACGGCGTAGTCGGAAGCGTTGGTGCGCAGGACGAACCCTCGGTCAGGATCCACGAGGTGCAGACCCACTGCGGATAGCAGCGCCTGCTTCATCCCCTCAAAGGCACGGTCGGACTCTTCATTCCAGACCAGAGCCTTCTTGGACCCCTTCTTGGTCTCCTCTTGGTTGCCCTTGAGCATGGTCGTCATGGGGGCTGCATACTCGGCATACATCTTGATATACCCCGAGTAGTAGTTGCAGAATCCCAAGTACGCCCGTAGCTCAGAGACCGTTTTGGGCTTTTCCCAGTGCTCAATGGCAGCCACCTTGCCAGGTATGGGCTTCCGCTGCCCGTTCCCAACTACGTGGCCAGCGAAGACCACCTCGCTTACCGCAATAGTGGCCTTGTCACTGCTGCCCGTGAGTTTGTGCCGAACCACAAGGTCCAGCACTCTGGTGACGTCCCTCTCATGTGCCTCCAGGAGCTCCTCATAGCTCATACTGGGGTCCCCGGACGCGATGATCACGTCGTCCACGAAGGGGTCCGCACAGTCACGCACCGGCTCAAGCAGGTTCTCCAGCATCCGCTGAAAAGCCGCATTACCGTTGCTAACGCCCATGGGCATCACCTTCCACTGGAGGGGTCCAAGTGGTGTGCTCATTGCTGTGCAAGCACGGGACTCCTCGGCAAGAGGCATCTGATGATGACCATGTTTCAGGTCAATCACCGTGAAGATCCTCCGCCGGTGTTGTTTTTGCAGCATATCCTCAATGAGGGGCAGCGTATAGCTGTCATGCTGCGTTTGGGCGTTTAGGCCGCGGTAGAAGACCACGAGCCGCCACTCTCCGGCCACCTTCTTGGGGATGACGAAGCACGGGGAGGCCTACTCGGAGTGGCACGGCTCAAGCCAGCCCCTCTCGATGAATTCAGGGAGGATCTTCTCCATGGCCTCCTTTCTCTCGCCCCTCAGTGCGAACTCCCGGTGTCAATACACACGCAGCCCCGGGTTCAGTCGTATCTTGGCCTCGCCATACGGTCCACGCACCGGTGGGGGAAACACAGGTTTTCCGCTCAAGAAGGTATCCCCATACTTCTGCGTCAGCCTGGCCCTCAATGCCTGGATCTTGGGGCACTCATGGGACTCCGCCTTGGCCTTGCCGGGCACCTGAACCACTGAGCTTACTTGCGGGGTGTCACCGCATGGTTTCGGCTGGGGTGGTCTTCCCAGGTGGCCCAAAGGGCCATCTCTGGTCTTGCCTCGGAACAAGTCACCATAGGTGGGCGGGTTCCCGCCGATTGGCTCGTCCTGGCTGGACATGTGGTCCAGTACCCTCCTTACGAAGGTATTCCCATCATAGGAACCAGAGACGATGCAGTCCACTTCCCACCAGGCTTTGTCCTGGCCCTTGCCCTCACGCTGGCTTCCCCAGTCGTGAAAGGGCTGATCCATATACCCCTGAACCAGATCCAACTCCTCTTCAGTGAGGAGGTCCTCCGATTCTCCGATGTCAACAGGGGAAACCGCAAAGCATTGCCGCCATGGCTCCGCTATGATGCGGTTGACACACACGAAGTCCGTGGTGTCGGCCTGTTTAAGGCCCCCATCCACATAGTGGAATTCCGTTGGCCATCTCTGGGGTGGCATGGGCTGTCCTTTAGCGTCCTGATAACAACTCTCTCCAGCTGGTAGGGTGACCTTGTTTAAGGTCATGTTGGTCAGTGAGACCACCCAATCTCGGATCCTTTCCTCCTCGGTGCATCCCATAGGGACAACCAGCACTGCCTTGGAGCGGTCCTTGCGAATCTTCGCAACCGCCCTTGGAATGTCCCCTCGGGGGCAATGGATCCACATCAAACCCTGATGCGGACCCCAGTGCTTCTTCCACGCAGAGTCCTGGGCGCTCCAGTACTTCTCACAAACCAAAAGATGGGCGGAGGTTCATGATGAGAACACATCCAGGGCCAGATCCGAAGCTCCCAGGTCCGCAACCACTCGGCTCGCCACTTGCGGCATTACGCCGTACTCCTGGTTTGCTGGCCCAGCTGGCTCAGTCCCCAGCGCGGCTACTTCGAGCTGATTGCGTTCTGGGTGGATCCATTGGCACTCCACATGATGCTCAGGTGACGAAAGCCACGAGAGCTGGTCGTCCTGGTACAGGGTCATGGAGGCCTGGGCCGGGAGAACGCCGGAGTCTTTCTCCATCCTGAAGTTGTACCCAACGAACATGTCCCAGTCCACCTGGGCCTCGTAGAAGCGACCTTGCAGGAGGATTTCTTTGCCGAGGTCCGGGCGGCTCAGCTCACGGTGATTCACCAACTGCAGCCCAATGGCCGCTTCCCTCGTGCCTCCCACCATGTACTGGCCGTTCGCCACCTTCAGCCTGACAGGCCTTCGACTGTCGGTCAAGCACTCTGGCGGAAGTAGGCCAGCCTTGACCGGGCTGACCTGAGCTCTCATGTCGACCAACACGTAGAAGACCTTCTCCACTTCCCCGCATAGAGCACGGACCCCAAGGTGCAACTGCCGCTCACGCCCAACGGGGCGCGGCGTGCAAGCTCAGGATCTCCGGCCGTTCCAGAAGCTCAATAAGCGACTGGTGCAGGTCGTGGACAATGGAATCAGGCTGCCCATCTGCAGCATCCAGCTGCGGTCCGGGTGATCCTCTGATACTCTCGGAGAGATCTTGAAGCACATCAAATACGTTCTTGGTCGCGCAGGATGGACGGGTGCCAGGGTTCGTGCCTTCACTTGCCCCCACCCTGCCACTGCGACTGTCTTTCGTCTCGGGTGCCGGACCGGGCCTTACGCCCGCGGCAATACCTTTGTGCTCATCGTCTCCCGAATGGGATGGTGCGGCGTTTCCCGCAACACCATCCTGCGACCACCCTAGCTGGGGCCCTTGGCTGCAGGGGCTCCGCTAAGGGGCGTCGCTTGTGGTAGCAGGGGCACTCTCCTCCGCATCAACCTCGTTGACACTCTTCTTGTTTCCCCCTTTCTTACCTTTCTCGTCCTTGTCCTTGATCTTGTCATCCGACTTGGGAACCCAGGACCTCTTGATCTCCTGGATCTCCTTGGCCAACTCGGTCCCCACCGACATCAGCTTTGAGAGCTCGTCCTTGGTGACCTCCACCTTGGTGTCCCGGATACCCGCGGGTGCAGGCTTCTTCGACCCGTGCACCTTCTTGTAGGCCTCCGTGTCGGCCTTGTGGATGGGGCATGTCCGGTTGTCATGGATGAATCCTTTGATCCTCCCATAACACACGAAACAGCCCTGAGGGTGAGCTCGTATGAACCCCCCAAAGGACAGCGGAGGGTCGCCAATGCGGCGGGGCTCCTTCTTCTCCTTCTTCTTCGAAACCCTTCTGCAGGGGCTTCCAGCTTCCCCGGTTGCTCCCCGTGTTCAGGTTGTTGGCCACAAAGGCACAAACGGCTGTCTCGGCAGGCTCATCGTCGTCGTCATCGTCGTCGAGAGCCTCATCGGCTTCGGTTCCCGCTGGGTCTATGGCAGATTCCCCGCCCGCCCCTTCGCAAACATGATTGACGTCACGGTCACCCGCCTTCAAGCCGCGGATGTGGTGGAGATTCCTGTACTCTTTGACCACTTCCTCTCCGACCCAATCCAAGACCTCGTCGCAGGTCATCCGCGCCGGGATAGCCTGCAGACGGAGGGTCTGGCCGCCCACGTCACACTCGTCGAGGTGCAACATCGCGGTCTTCTCGCAATCGCCCCTGACAATGATGAGGAGGGCGTTCCGCAGCTCTCGCCGCTTGACATCCCGCGCCACATGCTCATTTGTCCAAGCCAACACTTTTGGATGATACTCCTTGGGGAGCATCATCTTGAACGTGTGGTTGAACTTGGCTCTCTTGGCTTCCTCCTTGGTGACTCTCTTGATCCATGCCTCCGGCAGCATGGAGAGCAGGCGGGCCTGCTCGTCACCCTCATTCCAGTCCTCCACGTTGCGGCGGAAGAGGGTGTATTGCCCCCGGAAGTCTCGCCAATCCCGTAGGCGGATCTCCCGACCATCATGCAGAAACTTGATGGCCCTCCACCGCTTGGCAGCCACCTGCGGAGCGTCCACCCGCTCCTGCTCGTTGAGCCACTTCTTGGCTTCCTTGAGGGTGTTGATTTTCCCCTCCTTGGTCGCCACGAAGTATAGCTCTTGGAGCACTTCCGGCAGGCGCCAACTGAACCGTTTGAAGACGTATTTCTCCGCCTTTGCGGGATCCATGTCTTCAGTGACGGTCATCCCCCAATCGTGCAGCTTCTCCAAGAAGCGGTCGAGGCTGAGGGGGTTGCCATCGTACGTGGGGGGCTTGATGTCCTCCAGGTCTTCCCACACGGCGGCATCCGCGGCCTTAGAGACCATGAACGCCGGCCGCGAGGTCGACCGAGGTTCCCATCGGCGTCCCGCACGGGCTCCCACGGCCGCCACTTCCATCTCCTCCACGGTATCCATGTGGCTACGCCGTGGTTCCTCCATGTACGCTGAACCTAGATGTTCACGCCGTACTCCTTCCATGTATGCCTCCTCATCACGGCGCCGTCGGCTGCGTTCAGCGGCCTCCCGTCGTACACCATGCGGCGGGGTAATGCCGAAATCCTTCAGGTCTTCCTCGCCTCTGCCGACATCCCACTCCACGTCCCCTCTGGGGACCTCATCTCTGAGTCCACCATAACGCCCGCCAGCCATTGGAATTGGCTCCTGGGCTGGTGCGGGGCGTCGGGGGCGTACTGGTGTCCGCGGTGGAGCACGGCGGTTGTGGTACTCCGCACTGAGCCACTTGTCACGCCAATCCTCACTGCCACTGCTGGGCGGCATACGCTCGTTACGGCGGCCCGCGCTGTGATGAGAGGGGACGCTGGAAGAGGGGGCACTGGCGCTGGGGCGACTCCTGGGGGCTCCGCCGGGGGCGTGGGCTCTGCCTGGACCTGGTCCAGGTCCCCAGCCGTCGTCCGACGAGCCGGACTCCAGGGGTGGGTGGTCGCTGCCGACGCTCCCACGGCTTCCAGCTCGTCCAACCTCTGCTGCAGGCCGTTGATGACCTTGTTCAGCAGCCTGGTCTCGCCCCTGGCGATGTCCAGCTCCCTCTGGGCAGCGGTGGCGAGCTTGGCGATCTTGACCATCTCGGTCTCGGCGGTGTCCAGCGCCTTCTGTGCGCCCGCGGCAACCCTGGCGATGCAGATCATCTCGCCTTTGCCCGTGTCTACCTCACGCTGGAGGGTCTGAACCCTCCTGCGGAGGTGGACGATCCACCGCCAAGTGGCCTCCGGGTCACTGTCTTCTGGTGGGCTGTCAGGGGCCCCCAGGTGGTCCTCCAGGAGGGCCTCCGCCGGGTCCGCCCGGTCCAGGGGATCCTCCCCCGCCCGGAGGTCCGCCTCCGGGGGGTCCACCTGGTGGGCGTCCTCCAGGGGGTCCTGATGGTCCTCCGCCAGGGGGTCCCGGTGGGCCTTCGCCGGGTCCCCTCGGTGGGTCCGAGGACGGGGGCTTCTCCGTGTGGCCGAAGTCCATGTCATCATCCTCGTCCATGTCGCCCCACCTAGCCGTCTCGGTCTCGCACTCGGTGGACTCCGAGCTCCGGTAGGGAGGAGGGAGATTCTCACCCTCGCCTTCGGGCTCCATGGGGACATCTCCGCCTCCTCCTCCAGCCACTCCTCGGCGATGTCGGCGGTCTCGTCCATCCCCGTCGCTGGCGGTGAAGAAGGGGTCGGAGTCGTTGGGGTGTCCGCCCGCTGGCCTCCGTGTCCTCTCGGTGGTCTTCCCCTTACCCCTCCTCCGTCAGTAGGCAGTGGGGCCACTGTCCCCACTGCTGCTCGTGTCGACCTCCTCCAGATCCAGCGTCAGGTTGGAGGAGGCGTCCCCTTCGAAGAGCTTTCGAAGGGTCTCCACTCGGGATCCTCCCGGGGGTGTCTCACGCTGGAGCTTGGCCTCCGCCTCCTCCATTGCGGCGGCCGTGGCTGCGGCAGCTCGCCTTTCGGCCTCCTTCTGGCACGGGCAGCCTCGGCTTCCCGAGCCCGCTGCAGCCAAGCCTTCTCCGCCTCCAATGCTGCCAGCTCCGCCTCCGTCTTGGCCCTCTCCTCAGCGACCTTCCGTCGCACGGTCTCGATGGCATCTTTCCTGGCGGCGTCCGCTTGGGCCTTGGCTGTTTTTTTTTTTGAGGCATGGCGGTCCCCCGCCCAAAGCATTGCACCAAAGCGGCCTAACCATGGGCAAAATGAGCGTTCATGGTGAGCCGAAGTTCTCCGAAGGACAGCCGCGGGTATTTACAAACCAAGTCAGGGTGAAAACACTGCATGAACTGCACCATGGGCCTGAAAAGGTTAAAATACTAGTGGAGGCCATATCGGTGAAAGATGCAAAGGGATATATAGCCTATACCAAGGCAAAATAACAAAAAGATGATATAATGGAAAAATGGACCAGTGGATTGAGCGAAGAGAAGCGAGCAAGTGCAGGGGCAAAAAGCAAAACAGACTGGAACATTCTGGCTTGCCTGAAATCAGTCTGGGGCCCTGTAGCTGATCTGAGAATTACTAAAGTACAAAGCCCTTTCATTCTGCTCAAGTCTCGCGCTCTTGCCGTAGTTGTCCTGAAAAAAAATAGAAAAGAAAAAATCCAATCGATGGCTCAAACAAAAAAGACTCAATGGATCGGTAAGGTTTCCTGGTGCGCAGAGCTGTGCATACAGTGGTGCAGTGTGGTGCAGTGTGGTGACGGTGTTGTGTTCTGCCGTGTAGGTGGGTGATGGGTGAAGGCTGATGTGTCAGATGGCTGTTGGTTGCTGGCTGCGTGTTGGTGGGTGTTGGCGGCTGCTGTTTACTGCCTGATTGCTCATGGCTGCTGGGTGCTGGATGTTGACTGCTGCTGCTGTCTGTCGTTGGCTGAGGACTGCTGGCTGCTGGTCGCTGGCTGCTGGTTGCTGGATGTTTGCTGCTGGATGGTAGCTGGGTGCTACTTGCTTGCTGATACAGGTCGAAGGAGTGTCGGAAGAGGGGAGCAGGTTGCCGTGGGGGGGGGGGGGGGATAATGTCTGGGGTGTCTGGGGAGAGTGGTTGGGGGGGGGGGTGTTTGCTGGCTGTTGTCGCTGGAAGTGTCCTATTGTGGAAGGGAGGCGGTGGGTGGTGTGCTGGTTGTTGGCTGATGGCCGCTGGTTACTGGATGTTGGTCGCTGGCTGCTGGTTGCTGACTGTTGCTGCTGCTGGTTGTTTGCTGTGTGTTGCTGGCTGTTGGCTGCTGGCTGTTGGTTGCTGATTGTTTGCTGTTTGCTGCCTAGACAAGAGTGCTGCTGGTGAAGCCAGTGTATGCGTTGGGGTTGAAGGATGGGTCCGGAGGTTAAGTGTCATTTGGAGGAGGTATGCGGTTGGTGATGTGAGGATGTAGTGGTTGAGGCGGAAAGTGTTGAAGTTGTATGGCTGAAGTTTTGGTGGAGGGTTTCGGTTTTGTGGTCGGGCGTTTAGAGTGAGGTCGTTTGTTGGTTGGTTCTTTGTTGGTAGGGGATGGAAAGCGTAGTGGGTGGGGAGCGGTGGATGATGTGCTGTAAATGGAAAAAGATTCGTTCCAGGGGTTGGAGGTGGACGTCGGAGATAACTGATGAAGGTTAGAGATGGGGTTGTCGATGAGCCATTGTTTGGTTTCGTTGAGGAGGGTGGTGAGAGGTTTTTGTCGATGTTTTAGGGCTTGACGAAGAGATTTGATGTTGGAGTAGTAGGTTGTGTTCGGTGGGGGTGTGCGTAATTGATTGCTGAGTGTGTTGGGTATGAGGGTTCGAATGAAGTTGCGGCGGTCGCCTTTGGAAGCGGTGGCCCACCAAGTGATGATGGTGTTGTGGAAGTGCCCATTCCAAGTGTTGAAGAATTTTTTCCGTATTGCGTTAGTAGTGTGGCATTCGGTGATGAAGGTGATGGGGTCTAAGGGGTGGTGGTGGTTACAAAGAGGGCAAAGGTAGGTGTTGAGGGTGAAGTGGGTGTTGGTAGCCCTTGCAAGAGAAGAGGCCATTCACCCACTTAAAGGTGAAAGTGGAGAACCACGAGGATTTGAGAAAGAAGTGATTACTAAGGGAGAGGTGAATGTTGTTGTGTTGATGGGTTGGGAGTTGATGTTTCGTGAGTTTAGAGGTTATTTTGCCGGGAAGTGGAGTTTGGTTAATGGCCAGTTGTGTGGAAGTTGTGGGGGAGAGAAGGTAATCGAAGTGGGTGGTGCTCCATTTGGAGACACTGTCCGGCGCGTCATTGCCGGGGAAATCGGCATGTCCTTTGATCCAAGTGAAAAGGATGGCGATGTGTTTTAGATGTTGGAGAAGATGCCATATGAGGTTGTACCAAAGAGCAAAGGAGTTGTTGCTAGTGGTGAAGGGGGGAGAGTGAAAGTGAAGGAGGGTATTTAGGGTGAGGCATGTGCTCAAGTTGTAGATGGCGAAGATGATCGGTTGGGGGAGGGTGGTGAGCTGAGGGTAGAGGAGGGAGATGATGATGGCATAGATTTCTGCTGGGTATGACCCTTTGAGGGGAGAGGGGGAGGTAATGATAGTGTGGTCGTTGGGTTGGAGGGAGATAATTGCGGCTGATCCAGAGCGATTGGAAGAGTTGGGGTCGTCCGATCCGTCGGTGTAGATGATAGAGTAGGTGGTGTTGGATTGGAGAGCGTTGAGTAAGTCGTGACAGCCCCAATAGTCCAGATGTGAAAAGTTGGGAAGGGGAATATTCTGGTTGGATTTGAGCTGGAAATAATGTGTGGTTGATAGGGTGGTGGTATGTGAGATGGGGAAGTCTTGCAGTGTGGTTGGGCATATTGGGTGTGTGGGGGTAGTAATAAAGGATGAGAGTTCGTTGCCCTTTTGAGTGATGAAGGAGAAGTGGTGGGTGTCGTGAAGGTGGAAGATGTTGTCGGAGAATTGGACTGATGTGGAGTGGAGATTGTGTTGGATGGTTGTGCCCGGGAACCAGAGATTTGAATTTTCGTTGTTGTGGTCGAGGAAGGCGACTTGGATGGCTGAGTTGAGTGGAAGCGATCGGACCTGGCAGGGGTTGTGGTGTGGAATGTTGTGTGTCTGGATGGAGAAGTGGTGGGCTGAGGTGATGAGCATGTCTTGCAGGAGGTTAGAAGCTGGGCCGCGGTGGAAAAGGGTGTGTTCGATAGAACGATTGGATGTGGGGGGACCTTCGTTTGATGTGTAACGGAGGAAGTGGTTGATGGCTTGAGTGTGGGTAACGTGTGATATTTTGGTGATGCCAAGACCAAGAGTGTGGCGAGGAGAATATTTGGTTTTGTTGGGAGTGCGGAGTGAGAGTTTGCCTTGGGATGCTATGTTGACCCAAATGGAGTGGTCAAGTGTGTCAAGAAGTTTGTTGGGGAGGGAATTGTAGATGGGGCGGTAGGCAAGGATAGGAATAAGTTGAATGTTGGAGAGTTTGATGAGTTCGGTGTGTGATAGGGATAGTGGAAGGAGGTTGGTGAAGAAGGAGTTTACGAGGTTTTTTAGGAGGAGGAACATTTGTTGATTTTGTTGAGAAGTGAAGAAGAAGACCCCTAGGTATTTGTAATATTGGCGTGGTTTGCCATGTTGATCGAAGGTGCTGAAGTGGGTAGTAGAGGAAATGCGGATGGTGAGGTGAGGGGCATTGTTGAGGGCGTGGAGTTCGGATTTGGTGGCGTTGAAGGAGAGGCCGTATTTTGGGCCTACGTTGAAGAGGAAGGAGAGTGCAGTGTGCAGGATTTTGGGGCAGGCAGTTTGTAGGGCTATGTCGTCAATAAAGGAGAACAGAGCGGAGAAGGTGTGAGAAGGGAGCAAGGAAGAGAGTTTGCGGATTACGGGGTCGATGAAAAGATTGAAAAGAATTGGAGACATTGGGCATCCCTGGCGGAGTCCCCTGATAGTCATGGCGGCAAAAAGAGAGAAGCCATTGACGGTGGGATAGTCAGCGGGATGAGAGTATAGGTTTTGGATGAGAGAGATAATGTGTTTGGGGAACTTGTAGTTGTGTAGGATTTGCCATAGGGCTTGATGGGGGACGGAGTTGAAGGCCTTGTTGAGGTCGAGGTAGAGGTGGTAGATGTCGGGGTGGAGGGAGATGTTGGAGATCATGGTGAATATGTGGTCTGTGGTGCGGTGATTGGGGATGCCACCGTATTGGGAGTGGTGGAGTAGGTTATATTTGGTGGCGTAGAAGGTTAGGGCGGTAGCGGCATATGAGGCGAGTATTTTATAAATTGTTTGGAGAAGAGCTATGGGTCGGTAATTGATAGGGTTGTGGGGGTCGTGTTTCTTGTAGAGGAGGAAGATTCGAGCGGTGAGCCATTGTTTGGGAATGGGGTTGGTGATGAAGTGGGAGCATATGTAAAAGAGGAGAGACTTTTCCGTGTTTGGGAGCTAGGTGGAAGAGGTATAGGTTGGTGTTGTCAAAGCCAGGGGCTTTGACTGGGTTTGAGTTTGAGAGCAAGGTGTTGAAGAAGATTTCAGTGAATTCGGGGTGAGGAGCGTCCTGAGGGATGGAAGGGGAGAGCTCCATAAGGGAGTCGATAAGTTGGGGTTCTATCTGGAAGTCTGGTGGTCCTCCTAAAGCGGTGAGGCATTGGCCCATGGATTCGCAGAGGGAGTAGGGCTCGGAGGTGAGATTGTTGTTGGTGTCGTATAGGGCCATGGGTGTGGTGGAGCGGGGGGTTAAGATGTTATTGAGAGACTTTTTAATTTTCCGTCCTTTAATGAGAGAGTGATGGAGACGTTTTTGGGATTGACGTTTTTTCTTTTCAGTCCATTTGTCCAGGGTGTGTTGAAGTGTCTTGGCTTGCTTGGAGGTTAAAGTGGTGGAGGGTTGGATGTTGTTGAGTTGGTGAGTGAAGGCCTTTTCGATTTTGGTAGGTTTGTGGGGATGATGCTGGTTGGTGACCAACTTGTAGGAGTTGACAAGAGAGCAGAGGATGTTGTTTGTAGTGTCGATTAGTTCGTCGATGGGAGAGTTTAAAATGGAGGTCATGTTATTTTGGGTCCATGTGTCCAGGGAGTGGAGGCGTTGGAGAAATTTGTTGTGTTCTTCTTTGTTGAGTTTTCTGTAGTAGATGTCTGCGTGGGGAATGTCGTAGATGTTTAGCGGGTTGGTAGGTATGTTAATGGTGGAGGTGACAGGGTAGTGATCGGAGTTATTGATGGTGGTGTTGATGAAGGTATTTTGTGGATTGAATATGGAAATGAAGGAGGAAGAAGCGATAATGAGATCGATGCGAGATTGGGAGTCGGGTAGGCGCTTGTTACGGGGCCTTGTCCATTGGCGGAGATGGGGGTTTTGGGACCGAAAAAGGTCATGTAGCCGGGGGGTAGTGTCTGGGGTTGGGGGGTGTAGTTGGTCATAGAGCCAAGGCCAGGATTTGGGGTGTTTGATGTTGTCGGTGTCTAAGTGTGGTTGTAGGTGAGTGTTCATGTCTCCAATGAGGAGGTGAATTGGTTCCTTTTGCTGGAGGGTGGTGATGACGTGTGCGAGGCGTTGTTGATGTGATTGGATGTGGGTTTTATAAATGTTGAAGATGCGAAATGTGGGGTACCCCGGTAGGGTGATGTCTATGGTAGTGAGACAACCGTGAATGTTAGTGTGGTGGGTTTTGCGGCAAAAGGGAGCGAGGTGTTTGTGGACGATTATGGCAGTGCCGTTTGTTTTTTCGGGGGCATAGTTTTCGAAGGTGGTGAAGCCAAGGGAGTTGTCAAGGGTAATGTTGGAGGGAATTTCCTGAAGGCATAGAATGTCTGTTCCTTTGCTAAAGTGGTGGAGGACGGTGGCTTGGATGTCGTGCATGTTTTTGGCAGTGTTATGAGTTGTGATCTGTAATGTGGTTTTAGAGAGTACTGGGTGATGGTGTTTGGTGGTGTTTGGATGTGAGGAAGAAAAATGAAGGGGGGTTTGGTGGTGTTGTTGTTGTCACCATTAGGCTCGGTGTTGGGATCGCCGGCGATTGGGTCGGGGGGGTGGTGGTGGGGTAGTGGGAGTGATAGTGATGTGATTGTGAGCGTGGGTGTGTTCGTGGTGTGAGGTCGGGTTGTTGGTGAACACGAAAGGGAATGAAATGTCAATGTGGGGGACATAAACCCAAAATCCGTTAAAATGTAAAGGTCTCCATGATGTCAAAGCGCTCGTGCTCGGGAGGGGAGGCATGAGAATACGAGAACCGTGGTGTTTTGGGCGCAAATTGTGAGACACACAAATCAAAACTCTGTTAACTTGTGATAGTCTCCATGATGTCGAAGCCCTTGTGCTCGGGAGGGGAGGCATGAGAATACGAGAACCGTGGTGTTTTGGGCGCAAATCGTGAGACACACAAATCAAAACTCTGTTAACTTGTGATAGTCTCCATGATGTCGAAGCGCTTGTGCTCGGGAGGGGAGGCATGAGAATAAGTGAACCTTGGTGTTTTGGGCGCAAATCGTGAGGCACACAAATCAAATTTCTGTTAACTTGTGATAATCTCCATGATGTCGAAGCGCTCGTGACCGGGAGAGGAGGCATGGGAACAGGCAAGCTCAATGATGATGAAGTATTCGATGATGTCGTCGTAATCCAGGCGAAAAGTGGAGCGGTGGTGGCGGAGTGGTGATCGATGAGTGTAGAGTGAGGTGGAGTGATGATTTGTGTCGTGTAAATGTGGTGCTGGGTGCAAGGTGTTGTGTTAGTGTTTGTGCGGTGGTGATGTGCAAGTGCGAGTGAAGGAGAACCTTGTCGTTCCTTAGAGAGCTTCTTTGATTGATTCATCCTTGGAAATTGATTCGTTCTTGGAAATTGAAATAGATTGTTGTCCTGAACATGCCGGTTGAGAGGTTGGTGGGGAAAAAGAATGACGGGAGTAGCTGTGAGACAGGTTGGAGGCGCGATGAGGGCAAAAAGCGAGTCGTGGCGGGTGTGGAAGAAGTTGGGAGTAGAACAAAGGAAGCGAGTGCAAAATTTAAATGACGGATGTTGTGAAACATACCGAGACTTGCAGAAACTAGAATGAGAGCAGTGAAGGGGACGATTGAATCGACACACAATAAACGCATTTATGTCGATAAGAGATTCGATTAGAGTTGGTGGAAGTGGAGAGCTCGAAGCCGATATCGCAATTAAGTCATGAGAGAAAGCATGGGTGTGGGGGAGTATGGGAAGGGAGAACCTTGTTGAAGTAGAGATTCGCCAATGGGTTCTGAGATTGACATGACAACCTTTGAGAAGGTGGAGAGAAATATGCGTGGAGGGAAGGAGACGTGGGGTCTCACTTTCGCTTCGTGTATTTAGCATTGGGAGGTTTATTGGTGAGAAGTTGATTTTTATGACTCTTGGCACCCAAGTCAGCTCCGAGCTGTTCGATGACAGACCATTCATGGATGTGCTCTTGGTCGGTGGTGAGGCGCTTGTTGTGAATTAGATGTTGTTGTTTTTGGAGATTGATGTTCTGACCTTGAGAAAAATTGATCCCTGTGATTTCTTGACCATGTGCAATGATTGGAGAGTCGTCGTTGGTATAGGTGATCTCGTAATGGAGTGATGTTCCAATTGACATGGACGAGAAATGGAGTGGAATGATTTTTTCAATTTCGCCGAAGATAGCCGCTGCTTTGGCGAGGGAAATGTGGGTGGTTGCGGCTGGTGCTTCGGCGACTACGGCCTTGGAAGAGGTGAGGACGTGCTTTTTGGGTTGAGAGTTGGCTTGCTGAATGCGGGGGTTGGGAGTGTATTTCCCATTGGGGTATAGCAAGACAAGACCTGCGTCCCAAAGCAATTGGTTCAACCAATGGAGTCGGCCTATTTCTGAGTTGGTGGGAGAAGGGATGCATTCGGAGTCTACATGGAAGAGAATGGAATATTTGGTTCGGACCATCGCGAATTTCAAAAATTCATCAATTCTCGGGATGCTCGTTAGTTGGTTGAGGAGTTCAAGTGGTGGAGCGGCAGGGTGTCCTCTACGAAGCGTGGCAACAAAGGTGTCGGGGTGGGTGGCAAGATCAAAGGGGAATGCAATGATTGTTGGTGATTGAGATGTGAGAGGGTGTTGTTGTTGGAGTGTGGTTGCTAGTTCCTCGACCTCTTCCGTGTGACAATCTATGTCGAAACGGAAGTACTCGTGGTCTTGGTCACCTTGAGGGTGTTTGGAGATGGGGGAAGGGCGTTTGTGGAAAGCCGCTCGTTGAAAATCGGCCGTCGAGGAGGCAATTGATGCCTTTTCATGCATTTTGCCTTGGAGTGACCTATTGATGAAGTCGTAGGCACTTTCCCGGCTACCATCGTTGAGTTGCTTTTTCAAGATGTCAACTCGTAATCGAGTGGTGGCGGGGTCCTTTGGGGTGCGTGGTGGAGGTTGGTAAGAGTATGTTTTGGATGTGTCAATGGTGATGATCATCATGCCGGTGGTGTTGTTGAATGTGGCTTGTTTGATGGGAGTTGAAGAAAAGATGTTGTTGTTGTCATGAATGAAAGGTTTGTAAGTGTCGATGTAGGAAATGTTGTCTAGGTATCTTGTGAACTTTTGCAAAATTGGGCGGTAGTCCCATATGATGGTGTCGGCGGGGGAGAGGCTTGCGTCGAGTACCGGAAGAAAGATTTTCCCTTTCAAGAAAATTTGTTTGGATGCGAGGTCGTGGACGGATTCAAAGAGGGTGAGGACGTGGTTGTAGGTATTGTGTTCGGCGTCTTGATCAAAAATGTCGGTGCAAAGTGGGGTGGCGAGAAAAGTGCGAGTGGCGGATGTGGATAGGACAAGAGAGAGGTTGTCTTGGTCAAAACCATCTCCGCAAGAGATATATTTGGCGTGTTGGAGAGCCTCTTTTTGTTTTGTGGTCGAAGTGGAGAGGAGAGGGGTGTAAGAATCTCCAAAAATGTGTTGTGTGTCGGTCATAAAAATGCCGACTTCAAAGCCTTCGGAAGAGTTCCACTCTTCGGCTATGATTTCCGGGGGAAGGGAGTGTTGGCGTGGAGAAAAGGCTTGTGTGTTGCCTTGTGGTGAAAAGTCGAAAATTTGTGGAGCCTTGTTGGAGTCTAGTAGTTTGCGAAGTGAGGTTTTGTCGGTGGGGATTTTGGATGAGGGAGTGGAGTATTTACCTTTGGGTGTTGAATCTTTAGGTGGGTTAAGGGTGGGAGCAAGAGAAGAACTGGATGAGGGCGATGAGTGAGAAGGTTGGGATCGGGTTGAGCTTGAAGGAATATCCTGAGAGTTTGAAGGCCCACTATTACTTGGAGTCTTTTGCTTCCCATTCGGAGATTTTTGAGGACGTTGAGGAGTTCGATGTTTGTTCGGAGTCGTCGGATTTCCTTCGTGTTCTTGTGAGTTCTTGGTTTTATTGGGGCTTTGTTGATCTCGTTCATCTTCTTTGGAAGGTTGTTGTTCATTGACACGTTCCATTTCATTTTGAAATTGACCTTGGGTTCGTCGCCTTTCGTTTAATTGTTGATTACTTCGGACTTGACCAATTTCGTTGCTTGTTTTCACCTCATTCTCGATGCGGTCAATGCGATCTTTAACATGGCTGCTCGCTTTTGGTCCTGCTCGTTCTTCTCCTTTGCCCATGCTGATTGAATATGATCACTGGTGATATTGGGATTCACAGATGACTTGAAACGCGTCGTCTGGTATATGACTGTGGAGTTCGGATCTCGGCGAAATCGACAGTTGATAAATGAGTGATCAGCGTGGTCAGCAGTTCATGCAGGAAATGATGAAGGTGAAAGCAAATTCCGGGAATTTATAGAAAGTGGCTTTTTGTAATTCTGAGCAGAAGGCTACCCGCACACCTTCGCTAGGAATCGCCACACGCAGTTGTTTGGGCCTTGGCTGTCGCTTTGGCGTGGGCCCTTTCCTTCACCTCCTTCCTTGCCCTCTCTTGGGCAAGCGCCTCTTCCAGCGCTTTCACCTCGGCCTCCTTACGGACAATGGCCTCCTGGGCCAGGCGGGCTTCCTGGGCGGCTGCTGCCACCTCACCGCTGACCCGGGCAGTCACTGCCTCCTGGGCGGCTGCAGCCGTGAGTCCGGCCGCAACGGCCGCCACGGTCGAGGCATGGAAGGCCATGCCTCTGCCCCAATCTGCAGCCTCCTCCTGGGCGATGCCAGCGGCGACCTCCACGGCAGCGTTCTGCTGCGTGGCCCGTTGCCGGGCAACCCAAAGGTTGCAGGGCACCCCACAGGCGCCCTCGCAGGCGCGGGCCACGTCCCTTTTGTCGGGAGCGACGCTGCTGCTGGAGCTGGCCTGGTCGGTCGGCATCCTCCCACGGTGGGCCGATTCCACGTCGCTGCTGGGGCCTGACTTCCTCAGGTGCAGCTGATGGGGCTTGGCCTTTGCCTTCTTTGCGACCTCAAGGAAGTTGCCAAGGGTGGTGTGGCCGGGGTGGTGACCGCCACTGGCCCGTTGGGGGCTGGGGGCTGGGGTTCCGCCCTTGGTCTCGTTCTTCGCCGCCTGGGCGGCTTCGGCGGCCAGGGATTCCTGGTACTCCCGCCATTTCCTGTCCCGCTTCTTGTCCCCGGCGGATCGCTTCTCCTTCCCAGGGGACGCGCTGCTGTTGCTGCCCTGCAGCGTACGCTCGCTCCCCGGTTCGGGGAACTTCTTCTCGATCATGTCCCATATAGAGACGTTCATCGTGGCGCCCAACGGGTACTCGTTGGGGTTCTCGTCCTCATCATCCCGTTGGGGCGCAGCCCTTCGCCGGGCCTGTCCGGACGGGTCCAGACCCTCCAGCGCTTCTGGCGGAAGCGGTAGGCGTATCCTTCCACCCGCAGCCAGTCTTCCACTGCCTGCAGGCGGTCGGCGCCCATATCCTCGCGGAGCTCGAAGCTCCCGGGCATGCCGCCTTCGCACTGGGGGTTGCTGTGGCGGTAGTGCTGCCCCCATACCAACCCATGCAGTAGGTACACAGCACGGGGGTGGGGCATCGGCCACGTCTTGCCCGCCTCCTGCCAGTTCACCATCGGCGCTCGTTCCCCTGGATGGACTAGTCCTGGGGGTGGCTGTTGAAGCGGTTGTTGCGGTCCACTCTATTTACAGGGCTGGGACTCAGACGCCCGATGGTGGTTGTGGAGGTGGGTGATGCAGCTGGGAGTGCGGCCGGTACTGGTCAGCCGAAGGAACTCGCTGATGTCGGAGTTCCGGTCGCTACACCTCCTTCAGGGACTCGGCGCTGTTGCTGACGCTCGGGGCGATGCTCCGAGCGGCGCTGCGAAGCCCGTGGTGCTCGGGGTTCAGGTGGCCCCGAGTGGGACGCGAGGGATGGGTAACCCCGCGGCGGTGAAACGCTTTTGACGCGTTCCCCAGGGGGGCCTGGCCACGGGACGCTGCGGCGAACACGTGCAAGCAAGCAGGCAGGCAAAGCACTGCGCTCACAAGGGCATCCTCATGCTCGTGTCATGTGACAAAGCGCTTCAGGATCCTTGCCACTCTGAAACAAGGGAACAAAGGTACATACAGAAACACACCAGGACATGTACACATGGGGTTAAGACTGGACTGGGGTGAGGGCATCACAGGACAATAGACACTCAGTCCCAACTCATATCCCAATCCAAGGTCCGACCCTCTCAGTAGCTGGCAGGGGCGGGGGCTCAAACACAACCCATGCCCTGCCCAGTCCGGACCCTGAAACCCTGCCAATAGGGGAGGGTGTCCTGCCCAGCCACAGGCGAGTTCCTGGGAACCAAGGGGATCCAAGGCCAACTGACAGTGGGTCTCCTCGCTCCCTTAACGGCAGGTCCCAAATCCCCTTTTGAGCCAGGAAAAGGCCCCCCCATTATCCCCTAGGAGTTGGTAGCTGAAAGTGGGCTGTTTCAGCCCAAACTGATATTAGCTCAAAAAACTCCAAAATTGACCCCTTGTCTGGAGCCGCCAGAGGTAGGGACGAGGCTACTGACCCTATGCCCCTCGAGTACGATCTTTCTGGAGCCCTCACCCAACCTGGTTCCCTCTGACGTTCCGGCATTAGGGCGCCACGGATTCGCCACGTGGGGTCATGATGCCAAAATCACCAAAATTGGAGTCATTCGCACGGGCGGCTTGCTCGGCCAGGGCAAGGCCAATAACACACAGGATAGGAGGCAGGACCTGGGACCTTTCTCTAAGTGCAAGACTTGAAATTAGGTCCAGGCTCCATGTGGGCATAGAGATATGGGGCCGCCAATTGACCACACGGGGGGCTGAAATTGGGGTCCTAAAAAGGGGGTCATTTTGGCTGCTCAAAATGAGCCAAGATCGGGGGTGTCCTCAATGGTATATCTCCACGCCGGCTTGGAGATCTGATCCGCCATTCCATATGCGATCCACTGTGAGTCCAACAGAGACTGACATGTACTTGGCTCTCAAGGATCTCCATGGCCCTCGGCGTGGTGACCATCCAAACTGGGTCCACAACTGCCAAAATGGCAAAATTGGTCGTCTCGGGCGACCGGTCAGGGTAGGAAACCTTGGCGATCTCGTCGCGCTAAGCCTTGATTCATGACCCTTGATGTCCCCTTTGGTCCCCTGCCCTGGGTTATGGTTTGCTTTCACGCTGGCTGCTTACTGTTCACCGAGGGGATGACCACACGGACGGGGCAGAAAGCAACATGCGGCGCAAAGGGGGGGGTCATGGATCGCACCAAAAGTTGAATAACTCCGGATGGGCCGGAGGAGCAAACACGAAACTCAAGGGTGTTCAACCCTTCCTTATATGCTACAATAATTGCACCTTCCAGGATCAATCTTCGAGATCAATCTTCGACGCCGCAACGCCGTCAACTTGGTTTGGACTTCGATCTACAATGGAGCGGCCCTTCGACGACGCAGCTATGCTGCATTTCATCAGAGACAGTTTGTTTCGAAGTGATTCACCCTTGCATCACGAATTTTTGACCTCGTTAGTTAAGTTCATCGCAGAGCGCATCGCTGGTCGAGAAAGCGAGTGGTTTCCATGTCTCTCTCGTGATCTTCACAGCTGTTCGCAGAAGCTTGCAGATACTCAAGCCAAAGTTATCGAATTGGAACAACGCATCGATGTATTGCCGGCAACAGCAGCAAGTGCTACAGCAGCAACTGGCCAGCGCATTGATACCTTGCAGTCCTCCACGGAAAATGCAACTCAAGCTGCTGCAAATGAACTTCGACGCGTAGAGCATGAATTGTTGCAATGTTACGCTCTTCTCAACGAATTTATACGAACTTCGAGTCCACCACCTCCGAACAACATCCAGTTTGCACAACCACAACCACCGTCTTCTCCGAATTCGAACCAACCTCACCCTCCACAACAACCACTCCCACAGCGGCCTACCGTCGAACCACTACCCCAGTTCGTAGTTCAACGTGCTCCTTCACAGGAGATTTTGGGACGCCGC
This sequence comes from Eutreptiella sp. 'Long Island Sound 2002', assembly GCA_964036045.1. NCBI lineage: Eukaryota > Euglenozoa > Euglenophyceae > Eutreptiales > Eutreptiaceae > Eutreptiella > Eutreptiella sp. 'Long Island Sound 2002'. The sequence continues at coordinate 132,218,037 of OZ038379.1, forward strand.
GTCGAGCGCCTGAACAAACTGGTCAAGAGGTTCACAGGTAAACCTGGATGTGGAGAATTTCGAACATGGAAAGAAGATTTACTACGAGCCTTCACTTTGTCGGACATCACCTCACCCGTCGATCAGGCAGCAACGATGTCATTCCTCCTTGATGGTGATGCCGCTGAGTACTATCATGGCCTGACGAAAGTTGTACAGGATGACTGGTTCGAGCTCATGCGTGTGTTAGGCCAGCGTTTCGACTGCATATCCCATGAGCCAGTGTATTTGTCGAAAATGTTGAGCTTGAAAGAGAGCGAGTTCCCCCGACATGCAGATTACGTTCGAGAAATTCGTACATGCGTTATCAAGTCGAAGGTCAACACGAGTGAACTCCAGATGGGTTTCCTCGTCAGCTCTTGATTTGTTGAAGGTTTGTCGAATGACGCTGTGCGTCGGCAGTACATCGTTGAAGTCCGTTCCTGATGGCGTTCTAATAATCCATTTGGATTCAATACCCTGGTAGAGACCATCGCGGAAGCCTACATTGCGGCTGGGTATCAACTGGAAGAGGTACAGAACGCATTGAGAACGACATCAGATCACACCCTGGGTCCTGCAGTGTCGAGGCCCCTGCCTATGATGGTCCCACCTACTTCGACTTCCACGTTTCCATCCAACCCTATGCCAACGCCACACGTCACCCTGATGCCGACCCCAGCTGCGGCGCCCACGGCTTCGACCGTGGCAGAGCCGATGAATCTCGATGCAATTGCCAAGCTCCGAGAAGAGTTACATGCCTACATTGGTGAACGGTTCGGACGTCAACATGGCGGACGCCAAGATGGTCGAGAAAGCAGACGTTGCTGCAATTGTGGCGAACAAGGACACTTGGCCTGTGACTGTCCAAAAGGTCGACCGCCATCCCGAGGATGAGAACGTCGGGAATCACGGTCGAACACACCGAAACGAGATCAAAGTCGAGACAGCAAGGGACAGTTTCGATCCCGCTCCAAGAGCAGAGAAAGGCCTACAACGGCCTAGAAAACAATTCCGAAGACCTGGTGGCGGACGTCCTCGAGAGGAGCTGAACACCACCACCAGCACCAATAAACCCGAAAAGAATTCGACGCTTGGAGGTGTCACTGTCGAAGGAACCGAACCTGAGCATGCGTCTCTGTTCACGGTTCGAGGGCGCATTTGCGCATGTCGTGAAGACTCCTTTGACTCCAGCGTGGAACTGTTGGTCGACTGTGGAGCGACCAGTGACTTTATGTCGATGCAAACAGCAAAAAGGGCGCGACTTCCCCTCTACAAACTGAGAAACCCTGGACATGTCTTGACAGCCGGAGGTGTCCAAGTCGAAGTACGGTACTACACGCGAGCTTATGTTCGAGTTGGAGAGCTTGTATTTCGTCATCACTTCAAGGTCTTGGAGATTTTGCCGGATGTAGTGCTTGGACTACCATGGCTTCGGGAAGCTACAATCCAACTGTCAACTGGAAGGAGCGATACGCCGACATCCAACATGGTTCGATTTCGTACCGGTTTTCTTTTGGCGAATCAAGACATTCCACCCAGCTGCAGTTTCAAGCAGCTTCGAAGCTGGACCTTCTTTCGATACTTTCATCCAGTTCCTCGAAAGCAAGTCCGGTTGGGAATCCTACCCCACATGCCAACGAACACCCTGACCTACACTCGTCGACACACGTTCAGCGCGGTACTGACATGTACGATGAGTCCGAAACGGACGATGGTATCACCGATGAGGAGTGCAGCGATATGGAGATTAAGTACACTTCGTTGCCGAAACTCAAGAGAGAGATCCGTCGATCTGATCTCACAGGAGATCAAGTATTTCTGTGTTGCATGCCCCGACCAGCAGTGCCGGTCGATGAAATGTAGAAGATGCAAGCCAGTGATGGCAATGATGACGGGCTTGACCATGTTTGACGCAAACTACCGAATCGATTACACAAGTGGGCGGACCTCCACGACCGGGAGAAAGCGGAGTATCGAGACCTACCTCCGCATCGACCTGGAAGAGATCATCGAATACGCCTCGATTCGGAAGACAATCCACCGTGGGTACACCCTTACAAAATGGATCCGAGCCAACTAGATGAACTTCGACGACAATTGGACAAGTTGCATCGATCTGGTCGCATCAGACCATCCTCGAGTCCATACGGAGCGGGTTGCCTACTGGTGAAGAAAGCGAATGGTAAATGGCGTATGTGCGTTGACTACCGAGCGTTGAATACACGAACTGTACGAGATCGATATCCCTTGCCATCGATCCAATCCATCTTGAGTAGACTGGGGGGTTCCACCGTATTCTCAAAGATTGACCTTGTTAGTGGGTTCCACCAGATCCGAATTCAAGACGAAGATATCGAGAAAACCGCCTTGACCACACAATTTGGCGCCTTTGAGTGGGTTGTTATGCCCATTTGGCCTCTGTAATGCGCCATCGACGTTCCAACGCGTCGTGAACAATGTCCTTCGAGACCACTTGGGGATCTTTGTATGGGTGTACATTGACGACATCCTCGTCTTCTCGAAGGATGCGGACGAACACCAACGACACCTCGACCTGGTACATGAACTACTCCGTAAGCACCAGCTCTTCCCCTGCATCGATAAATCCACATTCTTTCAGAGTCGAGTGCCCTTCTGTGGATACATCATCGACCAAGATGGAGTACACATGGACCCCGAAAAGATCAAGGTCATTCGAGGTTGGCCTCCAGCAACTACGGTCCATGAATGGATGGATTGTGTGGATTTTACCAGCAGTTTCTCGAAGGGTTCCAAGCTGTCGCAGCTCCTCTGACTGCAATGTTTAAGGCAGACTTCGAGTGGGAATGGACAGCCGTCCACCAGGCTTCCTTCGACAAGCTGAACCAGGCGATGATCAGTGCGACACATCTCAGTGCTATCGACCCCCGACAGCCGTATCACCTGTACACAGACGCTTCGAAAGACTGCGTGGGTGCTACGCTGGCGCAACGATGTGCGCATGGGAAGTACAAGGGACATCTTCGACCTATTGCCTTCATGTCGCGGAAAATGCAGCCTGCCGAAACTCGATACCCGATTCGAGAACAGGAGTTGTTGGCGATCGTATTAGCCTTGAAACAATGGTTTCACCTACTTCGAGGACCGCAGCAGGTGCACGTGCACACTGACCACGAAAGTCTTCGATATCTCAAGACCTGTCCTCGACCGCTGACACCACGGCAAGCACGATGGTCCCAATTCCTCGAGGAATACAACCTGACGTTGTGGTACGTGCCGGGCCTCGAGAACCCTGCGGCAGACACCTGCTCCCGTCTAACTTCGCGGCAGTTGATGGATATCGAAAATGCCACACGTACACGGACGTTCGCAATTCCCCTGGTCGAAGATTGGGTCTCACCGGAAGGAGAACCTGTCGATGAGTTCCTACATGTACTCGAAGACTCATTCTCTCATGACGAGGTGTGGCCCCAGCCGTACGACCACCTGTACGTTTCACTACGAAGCGGACGCTCCGTGGGGGAGGAACTTGACGCAGATGAGCTTGCGGAACCAGCCCTCCAATTCGACACCGAACCCGCCGTCGAGCCGGAGGACCTGGAGCCGCTACCGTCGAGCGCGACAACTGCTGAGCCGGAGGACCTGAGACTGGATCCAGCACCATCGGACGAGATCATGGCTGACAATTCACACCGACCAGACATGCATCTCGATGAGGCTGGCAATGAGCCAGACACGTCTACCGACACCGACGACCTCCCCGATGTAGGCATTGATCGCCCTCTTCGAGTCACCTTTGGCAATGAACTTCGATACGCTCCGACCATGGCGGAACTGATTCGGTGTCGACGTCACCGTGACGGCACGTTGCAATCAGTTCCCTTGCCGAAGGTTGGGTCGAACACGCCGTACCCTTCGAGTCTTAAGGGTACACACCGCCGAGTACATCGACATTATCAGTGCAAAGACTTGACTTCGACAGCTGTGTGGGCGGCAGCCTATCGGGAGGACCCCCGGACGAAACACATCTACGAAGTCGCGATTCGAAGCCCTGCGGCACGACACCAGCTTCGAGGTGCCAAGTTGTCCTTCTATGATGGCAAATTCCTCCATTTGTCGACGATGGGCAAACGTGTGCTTGTTCCCCGAACGCTGGTTACGTCGATTGTGGCTATGTATCACGAGTCCGAGTTCTATGGCCACTCAGAAGTCCTTCGAACCATGGCCCTGACTAAGCGCGACTACGTATGTTCACACCTTCGACACTATGTCGAGCGATACATACTAAGTTGCGATGTCTGTCAAGCGGCGAAACCAAGACGAGTCGACACCGCCAGAGTGCCAAGACCATTGCCGGTGCCTGACACCAAATGGAACAGTGTGTCCATCGATTGGGTTTCGGGATTGCCGCCGACCACAAGGGGCCATGACGCCATCATGACTGTAGTCGACCGATTCTCCAAGCGTCGAATGTTCATCCCTTGTCGCAAGGATATGACAGCCGACGACCTTATCTATGTGTTCCTACGTGAGGTTATTCGATTGAAAGGATGCCCTCGACAAATTGTTTCTGACCGAGACAAGCTGTTCGAATCTCAGGCGTGGAAGGAGTTGGCCCAGCGCTTCAAGATTGAGATGCATCAAACAGTGGCCAACCGCCCTCGAGGCAATGGCCTGGCGGAGCGCAGTAATCAGTCCATCCTCCAGCGCCTGCGTACACACGGCATCTTCGGCAACAACGAGTGGGATGTCGACCTCCTGTTCGCCGAAATCCAGTTCAACAACCTGACATCCAATAGTCTTCGACTATCCCCGTTCGAAGTTGATGAAGGACAAACACCCCATTTTCCATTGGATTTTCCCCGAATGACTTCTCATGCACATGAACCATCGACCGTGAATGATTACATGCAACGAGCGGAACGTATCTTCGATTCTGTGCGTGCAATGCTTGCCGAGGAACGTCGACGCCAGATGCATGTGGTCCTGCAAATGGACCGACACGTTCGAGTGCCTGAAGTCGGTGAACGATGGTGGGTGTTGTTGCCGGAATATCGACATAAAGGGAAACTCGATGTTGTCTGGTGTGGCCCTTACAAAATACTCGAGGTACTGAACAAGGGCGAGAATGTCAAACTGGACATCCCTGCCCCCTTCGATGGGTTGCGAGTTTTCAATTGAGACAGCATAAAACCCTACGTCCATCGAGAGGGACAGCCGGTGTGGGAGTTTCCGATGCCCCCTGTCAAAACTGGAGAATCTCCTCGACTTGTCAAGATTGTGGCTAGACGTCGAGTGGGATCTAAAAAGCGCCGCACATTCCTGTACCGTTGTGAATGGGATGACGACACATGGTCTTGGGAGTCAAGCAAGGCTCTAGAGGAGGATCCTGTGTACCTTGAGTTCCTTCGACTCCACCCTGAGTAACTGAGTAACCCCCTTACTCTTCTCTGCAGCGTGGTTTTTCGAAAAACTCATGCGAGGTTCCGGGTCGATCACCGGAGCCTCCGCCTATGGTACTACATCCCGGATGCCCCGAACTTCCTCTCGACCTCCGCCTCCCCGAGCAACACCGTCGAACGTCATCGATGTTGACGCGATCGAACCCCCAGCGAGGACGACTTCAACTGGCCGCTGTTTGTCGGTAGCATCAGCGCCAACTCGTCCAAGTCGACCTCTCGATCCATTTGAACCGCCGAACTACAGCCAGTCGGCATATGCTGGGAGCTCGAAAGGAAAAGGAGGCCCGTCGAAAGGAGGCAAGGGAGGGAATCTTGGTGGTAAGCCGATATACCAGTGGTATACAAGAATCGAAGTGGCTTGTCAGAACCTTCGAGCGGCCCTCGTCGCATGGCGACATTCTGACGAAGAGCTCGATTGGGGATTTCGACAAGGCCTGACTGAACATACCCTGCCGAGTCAAATTGCTCGACTCCACCGCATGCATCGAGAGATCTCGGGTCTCGACGACCTGATAAACGTTGCCGATGGAATCGACCTGATCTTCAAATATCGACGCTTCTGGACCCACGAAAGGATGATACGAGAAGCTCCCGTTGCCGTTTTGATCATGGGAGTTATCCGTGATCTTCAAAAGGTTTGCCAGGCGAACGACTGGCTCTTCGAAGATCGAGCCCCCTTCCTTGCGTACAAAGTCGATTTGCTTCTTCGCCGACACCAACTGCGCGCCTTCGAGGCACCTCTTGACTTGGGTATAAGCGGTATGCGTGCGCTCCACATCGAACACAGGACCTTGCGGTCCAGCTCCAGGAGTACTTTCGACTCGGAGAACAGATCGAACCCTATGCGTACAACGCCGTCGCACCAGGCGCCCCCTTCGACCTTGTCCAGTTAGCGACGATCTACCAGACTGGACCCGGACGGCTCGGGTACCACGACTTCGATAAGGCGATCCGCCGAGTCGCTGCCCTTCACTCATCGAATGAAGGGTATGCCAATCTTTTCCCTTTCGTGGATGCCCCCGAAGTGGTTCGACGCCTGGGTACCTCGACATACCTCATGTCCCCCTTCGAGGCCGGATACGAAGATGGACAACATTGGCGGCGGGCGGTCAAGTTTCGAAGGGACGTCTATACTGACGAACGGGAGGAGATCGAGAAAACCGACTCGCCTGCGAGCGACCCGTTCCACCCGGACCCCCTCGATCACCGGTTTTTGTCGATGGAGTCGAACGCCTATCAGCACCACTTCGACATCCCGTTCTTCAAGTACCTCACGCCGATCCAAGATGACTTTAAGGCTGCACATCGACGCAAGGTCAGCTGCCGAGACCAAGTCCTCGAAGCGGTCATTGTTGACACGGCTTCGAGCCTTGTGACTGCAGAAGCGGTTCGATTCGCTCTGCAGAGTTCCCTCGCTGATGGTCAGTATGTACATCAACACCTCGGTTGACTCCAAGAAGAAGGTTCTCGAACCGACATGCTTGAAATCGTCGACCGATATGCCCTCGGCCCTGAAGTGGACGACATCAGCGCCGTCATTGTCGTACGACGACTTTCGATTGCCGACACGCCGTGGTGGCGAGTCGATACGCGAACTGGTCAGTTCTACCACAGCATGGCCGCTGGTACTGGATCGAAGGAAACCTATCGATGGACTACTGGTCGACATGACGGATGCGTGAGGACGTTTGGAAACCGTCGAGCCTCTGGGACTTCTATTCGACCAGGGCACAAACACTGGGACCTGGACAATTTCGAGCGCTTGCCCGTGAACATGTCTTCGTATTTCAGTACAAGTGCCCCGTCGACGACCGAACTGGTGATCCCAACCTTCGATTGCTGAATCATCGATCTGGTATCCTGATTCAGAAGCGTGCCCTCGACAGTGATATCCGTCGACACTACACGGGTCATGACACCTTCAAGTTCATGGCTGGCGTCGAGACACTGAAGGAAGTGCACGAAGTATGTCGACTCCCGGTGGATCGTTCATTCACGTTTACGTGGGGCACGGACTGCTGATTCGACATGTCTGTGCTGACTCGACATGTCTAGATGCCAAGTAATGGCTTATTGGACAGTCTGGATGCCAAGTAATGGCCTATTCGACAGTCTGGATGCCATTAATGGTATCGACTGCCTCCATATGTCCTGTCGAGCTTACAGATGTGTAGGCCTGTTGGTCTGCTGAGCATCCAGCTTCGATAGCTGTGCCCAATGTTATGGTATGTTATGGTTCGACGTGCCCACAGCCTTGCTGCGGGTACAGCGCCCGTGCAGTGTGCCTGGCGAGGTTGTCTTCTGCAGCTTCCGCCAAGAGCCACAGCCGTGGCAGAGTCGAACACGGCGTATGAATGGGGCGCTGACGACGGGTGTACCATGACTGCACCTCAGTGTGTGAGTTTCGACCAGGATTGGTCCACTGTTATGCTTCTGTAGCCAACACATGTCGAGGTCCAAAATTTTTTTTTTGGGCCTGCTCTGCATTCGACATTGTGACGCCCGCCCAGGTGAGTGAGACCTCTTCAAGGTCTCAACGGGGGGCTAGTGTTATGGCTTCGAACAGCAGCAGCGCAGCAGCGCGCAAATCGCAAGTCGCAGTCGCAGTCGCGCTGACAGTCTGTGAATAATAAAGAAGCATCGAATCCCAACTGTGAATGAGCGCTGTAAGATACTTCGATCTTTGAACAGGGTTTATGTCTTCGAGATTGTGTTATTATTGGTGCCCCGTCTAAAGATCCTGCGAGGTTTGTCGATTGGGATTTTGGATTTCGGATTTTGAGAAACAAAGAGGCACAGGAGTGCAGTCGAGCTCCCAAGAAACAAACCACAACACAACCTCGGGGGTGAAATCAGGGGGAGAAGGGGTTTGTGGCCATTCTGGGCAAAACGGCCAAAATATATCACCCAAAAGTGGTCACTCGAAAAATCGTATCTCCGTACCACAAGAGAAAGGAGCCTCCGGCTTTTGCATGGATGCAAACCGAAGCTTTGCTTCCCTTTTTGCAACAAGGGTTGAGGTTCAAAGCATAATGGAAACATTTTTAACACCTCAATCCTTGAAGCACACTATTTATGGGAAAAAGTGCATATATCGGCGATATTGGTATGTACATATCTTTGGGTCATTGAGGAACAAAAATATGACCAAACAAGTTTTGGAGTAGGCCCATAGTAGGTGCCTTCAAATATGCCCACTATGGTTAGATTGTCTCCGCCCACTAATGTCATTAGTGCTTGCATATGAGTGCGTGTGCGAAGATGCAGTATGGCACGCGTGCTCACAGGGCGACATTATATAAAATAGAAGACCAGGTTGTAAAACTCAACCAAGCCATCCAGGATGTCCTTCGTGGTCTCTGCTTTACATATTGTCTTGATTCAAGGCTCAACTCCCCATAGGTTTTGAGTACGAGCCTCGGGGGAATGGCCATTTTGGCCTAATTTTCGACCAAAACTTGCCCTTTTTCGAAAATAGAGTTTTGGTACGCATTGAATTGCGTGGAGCCATCGTTGAGTTGCTTTGAAGATCAAAAATGGCCTAGGGCTTTTGGTCTTTTCTGAGCATTGTGTTCGGTCATTAACGTTCATGCTCACAAGGCCACAAAGTTAGCGCTTGCGCACGCAAACGACTTGGGTCTGCGAAACCCATGGGCTGCCTAAAACATCCCTATTGCCCTCTTTCCTATTCAAAGTGATATGCCCATGTGAAAGGGGCATGGATGAAAGGCATAGGGGGGGAATGTAGGGTTCTGTCCAAACTCATGGTCCTTGAGAACCATGAGCTCGAGCGATTGACGGAAAAGCTTGCGCGCTGATTTTCTCTCAGACGCAACGGCGAAAAATTCTGGTGAACACACCAGATGAAAGTACAAGAAAAACCCTCTAGATCCAGCTCTTGAGTTCCTTTAGAACCTCAAAGGTACTCGAGAAAAATCCATCACAAAAGTCGCCACGGAGAAGCAACGAGAGCGCGCGAGCAGGCAACAACAGGCAGCGATTTCACGACAATTAGAAATCGCGGTAGAAATCAGGTATTTCACCAATTTCTAACTGAAAATCGACCAAGACAGTAAAATTATGGTAATTCGACATCGATTTAATGGTTAAGGATCGAATTCCACATCCCGCGGATTAGAGAACAGGGACAGCCTGTGTCGACGGCGGTGTGACGGCTCACAGGCCTCTGGGCCATGGGCCATGGGCTCTGGGTACCGCTTCACTGGCGGCCCCGATAACATCGATAGATAGCGTTAACAGGTGGTTCTGGCAGTAGTTAAAGGCGGTTAGCGCCCGCGTCGCCAACTGGACAGCCAAAATCGGCGAAAATGCAACCGTACCGCACACCGCTCCATGCGCCTCAAAAATGCACATCCATCTGTCCAAAAATCTGTACCAAATTTAATGCCAGGCGGCTGGTTGCAGCCGCCAGGTAGCAGAACTTACCGCACGGGCGACGGCAAACAGGACGACGATCAACAATACACAAGACAATTAAATGTAGTACTAGAAGAGCTGCCCGCGTAAACGCTGGCAACAAACCGTGGCTGAATCCGCAGCTCATTGGGAATGCGGCCAACTAACTGAACTACGTACCATATTGCACCCAACCGTCACTGACTGCATTCTACTTCAACATGGGACCAACGTAGTTTCTGCTATGATTGGTGCCGCTGCACCAAATGTCGCTGTTCTGTCGCCGTTAGTGACCTACGAGTACTGAAGTACTAATATCCTCAGCCGCGCACTACTTAGTTGATTTTACTAAATTTTAATGGCTTACATGGCTGGTGCCAGGCGGCTAGTTGCAGCCGCCAGGAAGCGCAAATCACAGCACGCGCGACTGCGAACAGGACGATGACGAACATGAATACACAAGACAATTAAATATAGTACTAGGGTTGCGGGGAAGTGCTGCAAGGGCCCGAAGAGGTGCCCCTGATGCCGGGGGAGGGAACTGAGGTGCCAGGGAGGGCAGAGATGGCAACTGAGGTGCCGGGGACGGCAACTGAGTTGGTCTAGAGATGTCTGATGACAACCGAATGGGATAACACGGAACCTCCTTTGGCCTCCATTCCCATGGGTGCGTGAATGGATGCAACTCGCTACAGGGGCTACAGCTAAAGAGGTCGAAACTAATTGCAGACATGAGAACCTACAAACAGCAATCGGTGCACCGGACAGGAGAGTGTTGCACCAGTGATGCAATGCTGGCAGGACGTTCGCTCCAAGCCGATACATGTTGAACATGGAGGAAACTTCAGGGAATTTGCAGAAATTGACTGACACATGTGTCGTGCCGTGCGGCGCTGGCACCGGGGACAGCATGGACAATTAGCGTTAACATGTGGTTCTGGCATTAGTTATAGGCGGTTACCGCCCGCGTCGCCAACTGGAGAGCCAAAATCGGCGGATATTCAACTGTACTGCACACAGCTTGATGCGGCGCAAAAAGATCAGAAGAAATCAGAAGAAAAAACTCTCCCTTGTAGCAGAAATTCTTTCTGCGACGCGCACACGCGCGCCGCCGCCAGGCTCGCACCTTTAGACGACGACGACGAGCAGTCTAAAAATAATAGGAAGATAGAAGAGATGCCCGCGTTTACGCGGGCATACCTACCGTGGCTGAATTTGACAGCTACAGCGTCTTCGGAATCCGGCTAACCAACTGAACTAAGTACCATATTGCACCCAACTGTCATTGAGTGCATTCTACTTCAGCACGGGACCAACTGCTCAATGATGCGGTACAAAGTCTAGTTGAAAACGGAAAATGTTTTCTTACGGTGCAAACACGTAGCTTCGGCTGTGTTTGGTGCTGCTGCACCAAATGTCGCTGTTGTGTCGCCGTTACTGACCTACGGTTCCGGAAGTACTAAAAGCCTCAGACACCCACTACTTAGTTTATTTTACTAAATTTTAATGGCTTACATGGCCGATGCCAAGCGGCTGGTTGCAGCCGCCAGGTAGCGCAAATCATCGCACGGGTGACTGCAAACAGGACGACGACCATGAAAGCGGCCAGCCCACAGAGCCGTACAGGCGCCGGACTTTAGTATATTTTCCGTACTGTACAACTACATATCATACAATGCTCTGCGCAGCGCAAAACGACCCATATGCAGGAACGCGTTTTGGAAGAGAAACAGGGGTCGTGGTGGACGCCGGAAGCATACCTCGAAGCCACGGAAGTCTTTTTCTTCCCTCAGGGCCTCGGCGCCTCGCACCACGCGGTCCGCTCAGGCCACGAGGGGGAGGTACATGGGTTGTGGGCACATTTTGGTCTGATTGTTGTAGCTAAAGCAAAGGAGGACAACTACAGCAGATACACAATGAGGAGGGCAACAAAAAACGCGTAACGGAGACACTTGCATGTCACACTTGCGTTGTTGCTTGCTTTGTTGTTTGCATGGACTTCAAAACTCAAAGATGTTGAAAATATCTTAACCTAGGAAAAGTCTCACAACTTACGTAGAATTTGATTCTGTATATACCTGTATAATTGTTTTGGTGTCGGATGCTTTCATCCTTTTTTTCTTTTTGAATTACTACTGACGGTTGACGGCCTGTCTGGCAGGGCCAGTCGCCAGCCGGCAGCCCGCCCACAGAGCCGCACAGGCGCCGGCGCTTGAACGACGACGAACACGAAGACAATACACAATTCAATATAGTATTAGTGCTGAAGCCCGCGCAAACGCGGGCATACCGATCCTGGCTGAATCTACAGCTTTTTCGGATCCGGCCAACAAACTAAATTAAGTACCATATTGCACCCAACCGTCATTGAGTGCATTCTACTTCTACATGGGATCAAATAGTCATTGATGCGCTACAAAGTCTATTTGAAAACGGAAAATGTTTTCTTACGGTACAAACACCTGGCTTCTGCTGTGTTTGGTGCTGCTGCACCAAATGTCGCTGATCTGTCGCCGTTACTGACCTACGAGTACTAAAGTACTAGGAGCGCCAGATGCGCAATAGTTAGTCTATTTTACTGAATTTTAATGCCTTACATGGCAGATGCCAGGCGGCTGGTCGCAGCCGCCAGGTAGCGCAAATCTGCGCACGGGGGACTGCGAACAGGATGACGACGAATCACAATACACAAGACAATCAAATATAGTACTAGTGCTGATGCCCGCGTAAACGCGGGCATACCAACCGTGGCTGAATGTCACAGCTACAGCGTCCTCGGAATCCGGCTAACCAACTGAACTAAGTGCCATATTGCACCTAACCGTCATTGAGTGCATTCTACTTCAACATGCAACCAATTGCTAAATGATGCGCTACAAGTTCTAGTTGAAAACAGAAAATGTTTTCTTACGGTGCAAGCACGTAGCTTCTGCTGTGTTTGGTGCTGCTGCACCAAATGTCGCTGTTCTGCTGGTTTCAGCCGCCAGGTAGCGCAAATCACCGCACGAGCGACTGCGAACAGGACGACGACCATGAACACAGAGCCGCACAGGCGACCGCGTTTGGAACGACGACGACCAACAATACACAAGACAATCAAATGTAGTATTAGTGCTGATGCCCGCGTAAACGCGGGCATACCGACCGTGGCTGAATCTCACAGCTACGGCATCTTCGGAATCCGGCCAAGAAACTGAACTAAGTGCCATATTGCACCCAACCGTCATTGAGTGCATTCTACTTCAACATGGGACTAATTGCTCACTGATGCGGTACAAGTTCTGGTTGAAAACAGAAAATGTATTCTTACGGTGCAAGCACGTAGCTTGTGCTGTGTTTGGTGCTGCTGCACCAAATGTCGCTGTTCTGCTCGTTGCAGCCGCCAGGTAGCGCAAATCACCGCATGGGCGACTGCGAACAGGACGACGACCGTGAACACAAAGCTCCACAGGCCCCTGCATTTGGAACCACGACGACCAACAATAGAAAAGACAATTAAATATAGTACTAGTGCTGAAGCCCGCGTAAACGCAGGCATACCGACCGTGGCTGTGGGGAAAATGCAATTTTTAATGGTTTTCCTTCACTTGAAAAAGCCCTTTGCCATTGTTTTAGATATGTGGCCCAATATACATTCTTTGCATTTGGGATGTCAACTTCGGGTTTCTTGTGGGGGATATATGGTTGCATTAGCCAACTACTTAGTCCATAATCATTCACTGGCGAATCTGACATTCATACCAGAATAGCACGTAGTTGGTTTACATGTTTGTGTCTTTGTTGCCATTGTACATAGATACACCTTTGATGTACATATATCTTCTTTCGCTACAGGTCTTTGTGTGAATCAGCATGTGTTTTGCTCTGCACTGCCATTCTTTTCAAAGTGGCTGAATGTACAAAAGCAAATTTCCCTTTCCTTAATGTTAGAAACCTTGTTTTCACAGAAAAAAGGGAGTGTTTCCAATGCTGTGTCAGCATTGGATTCTCAGTGTTGTGTGGCGCTGGGAACACAGAGACCTGTCTGCAACATGTCGAACTCTTCTCTGGTACAGAAGGTCCTCGTAGCGGCGTACCTAGCAGGAGGACGACCGCTGATCTTGCGAAGGTGAGTGGGCAGCATGGCCGTGAGGATCCGCTCCAAACGTCCTGTCACTGCCTCCTCCAACCGGGCCTGCTGGTCTGTGATTTGCCTCACCAACGCCTGATTCCGCTGGACCAGCTCTCCATTAACAGCACACGCTGCCAACAGGAATGTGGCCTGTGTGAACGCGACAGCGACCAGCAAAGACATCCCTGAAATGTGGTGCATTCGGCTTGCATTGTAGAATGTGCACACTACATGCAATTGATTTTTTACCGGTGACTATTCGGCTGAATTAGGGAATCCATATCAAGCAACTACAACCAAAAACACCGGCAAAGGAGTATGTTTTATCAATGTCCACTTTCCAGCCATGTCGTCAAATCCGTTAGATCCTACTACTTACTATACTCAGATATATCAATTTGGTGCTTCTTGTTTCAACACCACTTGATTCTGGAGCCATATCGTTCAACCTTCTACTTTGGAAGGGTCAAAAGTGGCGTCTCGGCCGAAATCGCGGAGGCGGGGCGATAGATTTAAATCGCCATTTCCGACCGCTGTGAACCATCATTCTGTCACGAAGCAAAGATATTTTTCTGTGGAAGAATAATGGAATGTAGTGATTCCAAAAAAGATTAAAATTCACCAAACGCTAAAAGTCCATCCCTGAAACAATGAAGTGACATCTGAATAACAATCCAAATAAATGTAAAATATTGGTTCTCAATTTCTTCACATATGTCGACCTATATAAAAATCCATGTACTATTTTGTCTCCCTGGTCCTCTTCTACAAGCCTGTCGCTCTCCTGTCACACCCCTGTCGCCTTCCTGTTGCCTTCCTGTCGCAAAAAAACACCCTGCTGCTCTCCTGTCGCTCTCCTGTCGCTCTGATGTCGCTCTCTCCTGTCGCTTCCCTGTCGCTTCCCTGTCGCCGCTAGCCCTGTTGCCCTCCTGTCGTCTTCCTTTAGTTTTCCTGTCGCTTATCCTGTCGCTATGTCTTGTTTCCTGTTGCTTCCCTGTCGCCACCGTGTCGCCACCATGTCGCCCCCCTGTCGCCCTCCTGATGCCCTCCTCTTGCAGCTCCCCTGTTGCCTTCCTGTCGCTTGCCTGTTGCTTCTTGTCGCTTTCCTGCCGCTTTCCTGCCGCTTTCCTGTCGTCTTCCTGTGGCCACCCTGTCGTCTTCCTGTCGCCACCCTGTCGCTCCCTGCCGCATTTCACCTCCCACGACAGAGCATACCACAACCCCAACCCCATCCAACATCTCGCCCGCGTGCTCGGCGACACGGACAGCCGGGCACACATCCAGGAGCTCCAGGAGAAACTGCAACCCCCCCTCTACCACGCGGCACTGCGCCCAACAAACGTCCCAGCCCACCTCCAAAAACGAGGCATCCAGCTCCTCAGGGAGCAACTAGCATTCCTCACCAGGGTCGCCAGATGGCTCGCCCGCAAGCACATCCACGTGCCGGAAGAACACACCCGTTGCCGGTGCGACCACAACATCCTGGAGGACTGGGAACACTTCAAGAAATGCCCCCTCCATACAGGCAGGGACACGCTAGTGGGCTGGTCCCCGGCAGAAGCCCTACGACAACACAAAGGCTGGCCAACCCACAGCCATGCACACCAGGCCAACGAACACCTCTTCGGGGATCCCCTGGTCAAGGAAGCCACCATGAGAGGGGCGGTGACACAGGCCCTACATCGACACCTCGCCAAACACACAGAAAGCCCCATGGAGGCAGTAGTGCACCTCCAGCTAGAAGCAGTCCGCAGAGCAGCGGCCCAAATGGTACACCGCAAACACCTCCTGTTTTAACACACAGAACAACTCACCAACCCCACCACCAGGGAACACATGCAGCGTCTCATCCATTACCATGCCGTGCATGACCCAGAGTCCACCAACCCCCTCCGCGCCCCGCACACGCCCCTCATCTCCATCCGCAGGCCTCCAAGACACCACCAAAGCACCCCAAAGCCCACCTCTCACCCACGAAGCCACCTGGCACCCCCCAGCCCACCCGAGCCCTACCAGGGCCAACCATACGTCGATGTGGACACGCAGGACCCCGGCAACCCAACCAACCCGCCCCCGCCGGACCCGGGGTACCCCCCCCTCACACTGACCACCATCCGCGAGCCCGACCTCCTCCGAGCAACCCTCTAAGGCAGGGCCCTGAGCACCCACCTTGGCTGGTACCGCCTACAAGAGGACTGGACCAAGCTCACCGTCAAAGCCCTCAGGAACCTGACCTCCCCAGGCAACAGCCTCCACGAGGCCATCGTAGACCCCGTACTCTGGGGAGCCCGCCAACACACCCAGGGCCAGCACGTCTGGACCCCCCCTATCGAGTGGGGCCAGGCCCTGACACACGACACCGGCACCAACGTCACACGTCCAGGGACCATACGCCTACGACGAGCCCCAGCGGAGAAGGACCACCCAGCGGACCCGAACCACCCGGAGCAATGGGAACAAGCCACCGCACCAACCCGCGACACCGCCCTCCGCGCCGCCGGCCTCCGCACCCCAGACGATGACCTCCCTCCCCCACCTTCAGACAGTGACCACCCCCCGCCGGAGGTGTGGTGTACAGTCCTCGAGCGCGGGCACTACTACGTAGTGGCCGCTACAGCTACGTCCCCCGGCCCGCAATGGCTCGTCAAAGGGACAGACACCATGCTCGCTCCAGGGACAGCCCCACCAGGGGCAGTAGGGGACCCCACCACCCCGCACAGGGTCCTCAGGGGCGTCCCCCAGCCGGGGGACAAGCCCCCAGCCCGCGCCCTGGCCCGAATCACCTCAGGGGGAGCGGGCTACCACCTGGTACTGGCCATGCTCTGCCTGACACAATGGATCCAGCGCCGCTGGCCATCCACGGGGACCGTGCCCTGGATTTGGGCGATCCCCACCGCCCACACAGAAATCGAGGCAGGCCCGGACACGCAGCAAACCCCCCCCCCCCCGACCACAGCACTCGCTCACCTGCGGGTACCACTCCATCCACAGGGTCCTCAGCCGCGTGGGTCTTAGCCCAGAGCTAGCATACCCCCTTCCCACCACTGACCAAGAGGTCCACCAAATATGCAACCTCGTCTGCGACATCCTTGCCGCGGCAGCAGAAGACGGCAAGCTTCTCCTCCACACCGCCCGGCCTACAACTGACCACGCAAGCGCGCCGCTGCGAGCGGACACATACACCGACACAACACAACCCACCGCGCCATCACCACCCATGCCTCTCCCCTCTCGCTGCCCACCCGGAGACCGACACACGCCCACCATCGCGCGCAGCCCCGGGCCCCACAACACGGGCCTTCCCCACCCGCCCAAACAACAGCACACGCCCGCCACGGACCCATCCGCAGGACACCCCTCACCACCCCCCACACTCGACAACCCGCACACACCCATCGAGGGGAGCCCCACGCCCCACGGCATGCCCATCCCGCCCAGTGGCCCGCACATGCCCCCCGCGCACACCCCAGAAAACCCAGGCCCACCCCCCCCGGCCCCCGAATGCAGCCCGCGCGAACTGTTCCCCCCCGCGAACGCCAACCCACACGGCCTCACACATTGCAGGACCCGGCGCAGCCAAGCCCAGAAGGAGATGACCACAGCCCCGCGCCTCCCTCTCCCACCGCTGCCGACCAGATCGGCCCGCCGGGCTGCCAGGTCACGGCCGGGCCCCCCCAGCCACCCACCCCCGACCTACAGCCTGAGGACATGCCGTCCATCCTCCCCGCCGTGGCAGCAGCAGAAGCCACCGCCCACAAACCCGCGACCGCCTGCATCACAGCGCAAACCGCGTCCCCCAAGACCACCATTTCCTCCTCGTCCTCATCCTCATCGACGTCCTCCACCTCATCCTCCGACCCCCCCCTCCCCGCCGACCTGATGCACAAGGCCACGGCAAAAGCCAAAGCTGCGGCCGCACGCCAGACTACCAGGGACCCCCCGACCCCCACACAGGCGATCCAGGCACCCCGGCAGCACACCGGAAACCTCCCCCACCTGGAACCGGCGCCCACACACCTTTGGACCGAGGTCCTCCTCGACCTGGAACGGGACTCCAAACCAAAACCCGACCCCAAACCCTAGCCGGCGCCCAAACGAGCGCACCACCAGCAACAGCACCACCACCAACACCAACCCACGCAGTCCACAACACCATAAACGCAACGACACAAACCCAAGCGACACCGCCCTAACCCAAACCCTAACCCAAGCCAGGACCCCCCACCCACCACAACCCACGCCCCCCTCCCACCAGCGGCCGCCGCCACCACAGAGGCGGCCACCCAACACAACCCCGTCCAAACCCTCGCCAACATCCCCATCTCCAAGCGCCTTGTCATCCATCCCCCAAAAACCACCACCGCCGCCGGCCAGAGAGACCCAGGGACGTTGGACCCCTCGACCACAATCACCGTTAAGCCCTGCCCCCGACCCGCCCCCGCCGCCCACCAAACAGTACGGCCCCAGGCACTACACACGATGCCCGACCCCCCTGCCCCAACAGGGGGACCGGAATATCCACAAGGGGTCCTAGGGCCATACCCGCAGCACCATCCCCACAACTACCAGCGCCACCACCAGCAGTGGCCCCACCACCACCACCACCAACACCACCCCCACCACTACCACTGCCCACCACCCTACCCCACCGGGCCACAACCCCCCGTGCATGAGCAGCACCAGCGTATGGGATGGCAGCCACCGGGCACTCCACCCCCATACCCCACCTACCACCAGGGGCCAGCCCCCCCGTACCAGGCACTGTTTCCCCCCGGCCACCACGTCCACGCCGAAGGGGCAGCCCGGGCCCAACCCCACCAGGGACAGTCACTCGACCTGTACCACCAGCCGCTGCCGCCGCCGCACCCCTACGTGGCGGATCAATGGAGGGCGGGTGACCCCCCCCCCCCCCAGTACCAGGCGGCGCCGCGCGAGGCCCCCCAGGACCAGCGGACACGTCCTGACTGGCCTGACTTGAGCGACGAGGCCCGGTCCCGGAAACGGCGGCGCTACCGCTCCCCCCCCTCACGACGCACCCACCCCCGGCGCTCACGCTCCCCACACCGCCACCGCCCCTCAACCACTCACTCGCACCGCTCCCGCTCCCCAAGGCGCCACCACGACCCCCTGGGGCCCCACTGCCGCCGCTCCCGCTCCCCCAGGCGCCACCACGCGCGCCACCGAGCCCCATGTCCACCACCCCCTCCCCCCACGAGCCCCGCCGGGCTTCCCGTTCCCCCCTCCGCCCGTACGCGACCCCCACCCCCAGTCCCCGCCACCACCGCTCCCGCTCCCCCAGGCGCCACCAAGCACACCACCGCCAACCCATGTCCACCACCCCCACCCCTCACAGGCCCCACCGGGCTTCCCGCCCCTCCCGTCACCCGTACCCGTCCTCCACCCCCAGCCCCCGCCCCCGCCGCTCCCGCTCCCCCAGGCGCCCCCATGCCCGCCACCGCCGCATGTCAACGTCCTCCTCCCGCCACTCCAGGACCTCGAGCTCGGACCCCTCCCCCCCCCAGGCCCCCGCCCACCTCGCCTGGTGGTCTGCCCGCACTTTGCAGGAGCTCCGCCGCTGGGTGAAGTGGGCCGGGGGAGCGGGAAGGCGAGAAGGGGTGCACATGGTGCACAACTTCGAGGAGGTCCGCACCCACACCGCAGCCGACCCCAACGAGGCCGCCCCGGAGGCAATCATGCCGAAGGCGGCACGGGAGGCCCTCTTCCGGGACGCGGTCCAGGGCCTCCGCCCCCCCTACACCCCCCGAACCCTCTGCCAATGGCTCCAGGCCACCCACCCCCAGGCCTGGGCCATCGGCGACCCCCCCCCCACCCCACCACCACCACACCGGGAAGGGAAAGGGCACGGGCAAGGGGAGGGCAAGGGGCAGATAGGGACACTCCGGCAAGGGGGCACGGAAGCGCCCAAGGTGACAGGCAGGCGCCCATAGGGACAGGGCACCAGGAGCGACACAACGTGGGAGCACGAAACCACCCAAGGGCCAGGAAGGGGAGGGAACAGGGACCGGGGCGCAGGGAAAGAGGTCATCACGGTGGGCACCAGGACCCACACGCAAGAAGGGCATACCACGACGGAGGGACGAGCGCCCCCCCACCCCCAGCGGACGCCGCACGAGCCCCGGGGAAGCACGCCCCCCACACAGGCCGCCGAAGCGCGAATTGGACGCCATACGGATCACACTGGCACACGCCCACCAGCCACCGGAAGCCACACAGGGCAGGGAGGGGAACCTGCACGGGGAGAACGAGCTACACCCACAGAGGAAGCCACTGGGAACACCGCCGCGCAGCCCACCACCACGTCCTCACCGCCAGGCGACGACCCCGGCCACCACAAGGGCCACCTCACAGGCACCGGAAGAGGACGCAGGCACGGCCACAGCACCCAGGGCTAGGGACCGGGATCCCCAGAGGACAGACGACCACGGCACAGGCCCCCAGGGAGGGCAACCCCACGGAAACCTACCCGACCCACCAGCCCGAGCAGCACACCAAGACCCCCACAGCACGGACCCAGCGAGCTACCCACATCTGACCGCATCCCCCAGGCACCAACCAGCCACGCTCCGACCCGCACTCCGCACCACGACACGGGCCAGACTAACCTCCACCGACCCACCTGGGCACAACACGAGGCACCATGGCACACCGCACCGCAGCGCACCACAGTGTAACGCAACACGACAAGGCACCCCAAAGCACAACACGCCACAGCAGGACGCGACGCGACGTGGCACAGAGCGGCACACCACGGCGCGGCACGGCGCAACACGGCGCGGCCCAGCAGGGCGCGCCGCAACACGGCACAGACCAACACGACGCAGCACGTCAAAACACGACACGACGCAGCACGGCGCACCACAACACACCACAACACCAAGCAAGGGACGCTAACCAAGGGTCTAACCAAATCAAGCCAATGCACACCCCGGAAGGAACCTCACCAGCCCGCCACACACCGGCAAAGGGCCCCCGCACGCCCGGCAACAACAGTGGCGGTCCACCTACACAAGCCGCCGCCAGAAAGTTAAAAACGGCACCGCGGAGACGAGAGGACACGGCTAACCCGGGGCCACACGAAGCCGCTGGCGCAACCGCCCGGCCGGCAGAGCCAGAACCTCACCCGGCAAGAAGGGGCGCCGAGCCCAACGTGTACATAACCTACCCGATCCATGGGGCCGGGGCACGGCCTGGCAAAGTGCAACCACCAACAGCAAATGGGAAAGCCACACAGAATGCCAACCAGTGCGTGCGCCAGCCCAGGGAAGGCAGAGGGCGGAACAGGCAGACCCCCCCCCCCCAAAAAAAAAACAACAGGGGGGGGGGGGGGGGGCGGGAACGGCCCACAGCCACCACGCCGCCCACCAACACCACAAGAGGCGGCCAAACCCCCCACCCAGACGGCACCGAAGACAGGACCCCCCAAAGGGGCGCCGGGGGACCACTCAGCCAAAATTGGCAACACGAAGCGGAGAAGAGCGGCCCACCGGGAGAAGGGACACCCAAAACACGCGGACACACACCACGCTGGGACAAAAAAAAACACAAACAGCAAACAACGCGGCCCGGAAGAGAAGGGATGGGGGGACAGAGACGACGAGACCCAAGAGCGGGACAACCAGCGACCGACACCACAAAGCCCCCCCCACCAAAAAAAAACCAAAGGGGAGGGGGGGGGGGCACACCCCATGAACGGCAACAGCCGCACACCCCCCCCACACAGGCGGC
Source organism: Eutreptiella sp. 'Long Island Sound 2002' (assembly GCA_964036045.1). Classification (NCBI taxonomy): domain Eukaryota; phylum Euglenozoa; class Euglenophyceae; order Eutreptiales; family Eutreptiaceae; genus Eutreptiella; species Eutreptiella sp. 'Long Island Sound 2002'. The sequence goes on from OZ038379.1 coordinate 132,239,772, forward strand.
CCCCCAGGAAGGGCGGGGGCAAGCGGGGCACACGCACGACCGCACGCACGGCCCAACAACACCTCCCCAAGGAGAGGCGGGGCGCAGCCCAAACCCGGACCCCAACACCCACGCCCACACCGCACACCAGAACCCGGGACGGCGGGGAGCAGGAGGAGTGTGCACACAGCCACGGACGTCCCGAAACCCTAACCAGGACAGGTGGGGTGCAGGCCGAAACCCAAGCCCAAGCGCAAACACCACGAACCCCAGTGGGGAAAAGAGGGGCGAAACCACAAACCGTACCGAAACACACCCACCCAAGACCCCAGCCAGGGCTGGCGGGGTTCCCGAAACCGAAACCCAAGCACAAGCCGGACCCAAGCACAAACGCCACACAACAGCGGGAAACCCAGTGTCCATAGCCCGGGCACTGAGGCGGCCCCTGCCATGCAGGTGACCCGGCCAAACGAGATCCGGAGCCCGGGGGTAAGGCTGCATCCTAAGGCCTGCGCTGCTTTGCGACTCGAGGGAGCGTGCGACACCCAAGCGCCTCGGAACCCTGATACCATGAACATGCATGCATGCCTTGGGAGCGGGATACGCCAGGAAGTCCGGTGAAACTCTAGGGTTCCGCCCAAAGGAGGTGACGTGTGCAAGCACGGGGGCACACCCTCCCGGCGAGACAAGCAGGTCACCCTGGCGGCGATCAGCCCTCCCTGTGTTGCCCGGGGCCGCTTTGTTGGGGGCCCCCAGTCAGGTCTAGCGGGATGTAAGCCGCCTCCCCTCTTCAAGGGCGGAGCCTCTTCCTGTTCCTCACAGCGGCAACGCCAGCGGGAACCATGGGGCGCCTCTCCACGACCGAGTGCACCTACCTACCTACCTACTTCAACATGGGACTAATTGCTCAATGATGCGGTACAAGTTCTAGTTGAAAACAGAAAATATTTTCTTACGGTGCAAGCACGTAGCTTCTGCTGTGTTTGGTGCTGCTGCACCAAATGTCACTGTTCTGCTCTTTGCAGCCGCCAGCCTCCCTCCCAAGTTACAGTCACACCTGGCCCATCTCCTCAGATATGCGTCCCCGGCCACCAACGCCCTCTTACTATGCCACCAGAGCTTGGCGTACTACCTCAGCGGGGTCTTGAACACCTCCATAGGCTTCCAGGCACTCCACCTAACACACCCCACCACCGCCCTCCAGCCAGCCACACGCGCCGTCATCAGGGCATGGGCAGCACGCGGGGGCTGGCGCACCTCCATACCCACTCACGCCATCCGTGCAGCATGGCCCCACTATGGGGACGCCATATGGGACGAGGTGAAAGCGGCCTACACCAGGCACACCGCCCTCCTCCTTCACCGCATGACCAACAACCACTCGCCGGAAGTTCGCGAAGTCGCCATGATCCGCCTCCAAGCCGCACAACGGGCCCGCAATACATGTTCACGCTTGATACTCCACCAGACAAGCATGCCCACCAACATAGATACACGCCTGTGGAACCACCTGCAGCTTCTCCTGCCTTCCCCGCACCACGCCATACTCACCAACCACACATGGCCAGAGGAAGAACCCCTGGCGGTCCTCTGCGGGGACCTCCACCATCACCCCAAAGGCACCATCAACACCTTAGACCTCGTCAAGGCCTCCATCACCATAGTATACGTCACCCTCCCCCAAATGCGGGTCCTTCACCGCAGCGGGGCACACCACACCCCCTTCCTATAACTTCCCGAATGGCCTCAATACCGCCTCTTCCACCAGTACCTTACACCGACGGCACGAGCAGCGGGGCACACTGTGCCGGGAAGCAAAGACATGCAGGCAGCCCTACACACCCAACGGCTCCAAACACGAGCCCAGGTAGCGCAAATCACCGCATGGGCGACTGCGAACAGGACGACGACCATGAACACAAAACTGCAGAGGCGACTGCGTTTGGAACGACGACGACCAACAATAGACAAGACAATTGAATATAGTACTAGTGCTGAAGCCCGCGTAAACGCGGGCATACCGACCGTGGCTGTGGGGAAAATGCAATTTGGAATGGTTTTCCTTCACTTGAAAAAGCCCTTTGCCATTGTTTTAGATATGTGGCCCAATATACATTCTTTGCATTTGGGATGTCAACTTCGGGTTTCTCGTGGGGGATATATGGTTGCATTAGCCAACTACTTAGTCCATAATCAGCCACTGGCGAATCTGACATTCATACCAGAATAGCAGGTAATTGGATTACATGTTTGTTTCCTTTTTGCCATTGTACATAGATACACCTTTGATGTACATATATCTTCTTTCGCTACAGGTCTTTGTGTGAATCAACATGTGTTTTGCTCTGCACTGCTATTCTGTTCAAAGTGGCTGAATGTACAAAAGCAAATTTCCCTTTCCTTAATGTTAGAAACCTTGTTTCCACAGAAAAAGGGGAGTGTTTCCAATGCTGTGTCAGCATTGGATTCTCAGTGGTGTGTGGCGCTGGGAACACAGAGACCTGTCTGCATCACGTCGAACTCCTCTCTGGTACAGAAGGTCCTCGTAGCGGCGTACCTAGCAGGAGGACGAAGGCTGATCTTGCGAAGGTAGGTGGGCAGCTTGGCCGTGAGGATCCGCTCCAAACGTCCTGTCACTGCCTCCTCCAACCGGGCCTGCTGGTCTGTGACGTGCCTCACCAACGCCTGATTCCGCTGGACCAACTCGCTATTAACAGCACACGCTGCCGACAGGAATGTGGCCTGTATGAACGCGACAGCGACCAACAAGAACGTCCCTGAAATATGGTGCATGTGGCTTGCATTGTGGAATGTGCACACTACATGCAATGTATTTTTTACCGGTGACTATTCGGCTGAATTAGGAAATGCATATCAAGCAACTACAACCAAAAACACCGGCAAAGAGTATGTTTTATCAATGTCCACTTTCCAGCCATGTCGTCAAATCCGTTAGATCCTACTACTTACTATACTCAAACATATCAATTTGGTGCTTCTCCTTTCAACACCACTTCATTCTGGAGCCATATTCCTCAAATTTCTACTTTCGAAGGGTCAAAAGTGGCGTCTCGGCCGAAATCGCGGAGGCGGGGCGATAGACTTAAATCGCCATTTCTGACCGCTGTGAACAATCATTATGTCACAAAGCAAAGATATTTTTCTGTGGAAGAATAATGGAATGTAGTGATTCCAAAAAAGATTAAAATTCACCAAACGCTAAAAGTCTATCCCTGAAACAATGAAAGGACATCTGAATAAGAATCCAAATAAATGTAAAATATTGGTTCTCGTTTTCTTCACATATATCGACCTATATGAAAATCCATGTACTATTTTGTCTCCCTGGTCCTCTTCTACAAGCCTGTCGCCCTCCTGTCAGACCCCTGTCGTCTTCCTGTGGCCTTCCTGTCGCAAAAAAACACCCTGCCGCTCTCCTGTTGCTCTTCTGTCGCTCTCCTGTCGCTCTCCTGTCGCTCTCTCCTGTCGCTTCCCTGTCGCTTCCCTGTCCGCGGCTAGCCCTGTTGCCCTCCTGTCGTCTTCCTTTAGCTTTTCTGTCGCTTATCCTGTCGCTATGTCTTGTTTCCTGTTGCTTCCCTGTCGCCACCGTGTCGCCACCATGTCGCCCCCCTGTCGCCCTCCTGTTGCCCTCCTCTTGCAGCTCCCCTGTCGCCTTCCTGTCGCTTGCCTGTTGCTTCCTGTCGCTTTACTGCCGCTTTCCTGCCGCTTTCCTGTCGTCTTCCTGTCGCCACCCTGTCGTCTTTCTGTCGCCACCCTGTTGCCTTCCTGTCGCTCCCTGCCGCATTTCACCGTCGCCTCCTTCGCGTGGCCCGAATCTATTGAACATAGATACACCTTTGATGTACATATATCTTCTTTCGCTACAGGTCTTTGTGTGAACCAACATGTGTTTTGCTCTGCACTTCCATTGTGGTCAAACTGGCAGCAGGGGGGTTTGAGATCGTGCCTTTGAAGCTGGCAGATGCCGGAGCGATACTGGTAAATACTCCAGCACAAGTGGCAGATACTGCAAGAGCTACTGACAAATACTTCAGGAATATTGACAAACACTGCAGCGCAGCGACTGTTTTTACTCCAATTCTTGTCCTGGGCCTGTAGCTGAACTGTTATCGCCGAACTCTTACTCGGGGCCTTCAGCTGAACTGTTATCGCCGAACTCTTACTCTGGGCCTGCAGCTGAACTGTTATCGCCGAAGCCTTATTCCAAGCTGCAACAGACCTGTTTTATTGCCAAACTTGGTGGCTGCCCCTTCTGAAGCAAGTCCGTGAAGTCTTTACACCTTATGTGTGGTTCTGACAAGGTCTGGAAAGGTCGAAACTTGGGACAACTTCTTTGTGGTTCTGATAGTGATGGGAATGAGACTTTTTTTGCCCAAGTTTTCTAGTTTTAATGAACCAATTTTTTTTCCTTTCATATGAAATCATTGATTTTTGTTTCTCGTTTCCTTTTTTTTCGACATATCTTGACATAGTTGATGTGACCAAAAAAAACGAGGCATTGTTGATGTTATCTCAAGGCAACGATGAGTGCAATTCCTACGATGAATGGTACCCGTTGAATACACATTTTGGCCAATACGGCCATACGAAGTTAGAATTCTGTTTTGTGTTTTTGTATTTTGAAAAACCGGGGTCGGTCGGTCGGTGTGACCCCGACCCAAAAGACTTTGCCGTGGCATGTGCACCGCCTTACCTTTGCAACTACATTGCATCCTTTGGTGATTAAACACTCTTTTGGCCATGTTCCAGCGGTCCATCTGCTGCCCACATTGCATCTTCTACCATGAACCATACTTTTGACCCACACTTCGCAATGCACTCTGCTATTCAATGTGCACTTCTTCTGTGTTGTTGCTTGCATGACACAAAGACACATTGAACTACCTTCCCGAAATCCAAAAGCTTCAGACGAGGTTGGTGTGTGGGTCACCTACCTATAGCCACCTGCACACCTCGGTGGGTCTAAAAACCTGTTAAGTGCTCATGGCACACAACCTAGATTCGACTTACATTCCATGCCACATCTACTTATGGTTTTTTTGCATTCTACTAAAGTTTGCAAACCGGTCGTAGTGAACAATCAGAGAAGCCGTTCATTGATGGCCGTCGCCTGCAGCCCATGCCCAGTGCACAGAGTTTGACACATCGCATCCTTAAAATTGAAAAAAATATTTGGTACCAAGTAGGGCTTCCAAATTTGTCCACATCAATTTTGTCATCCCCTGAAATATATCCCCCCCCGGTATGTATTTCAGTACCCATAATATCCTCCATAACATCCAGGTATGCATCTGGGTCATTGACCATTTTGGACCAGGGGTTCCAAGGTGTTTGGCACTGATTCAAACAACTTCAGCATATGTCTTCCTGCAGCATTTTTTTCTCCTGAGAAGCTCCTCGCAACCCCCAAAAAATTAAAACACATGCAAGCAAGCTACTACAGCAAATGCCGCCCCCCAGCCTCCCGCTCACCTTGCCCACTGAAAAAGGCATTTTTCTTCAGAATTTCCAATCCCATGAAAACAGGACAACTCAGACATCCGTTCGTCACATTCTCAGTCTGCTCAGTGCCCCAGGGCGATTGACAGGCAGAAGCAGGGGGAAGCACATTTGCGCCTTGCGAGATGAATCAATTGAATCTGGAAAAATGTTGGCACCAACATTGACGGTAATGATCTCTCCAACAATAACTGAGAGAGAGCCCCAATGTGTACAGACCAAGACTCGTGAATCACCTGGATGGTGCACAGCAAAGGAGCAGGTGGCAGAAAACAGCAGCGCATCTGTACTCTACAACAACGGCAACAGGGTGAGCAGGGACTGGGAAAGGTTCTGAATGAGCCTGATCCACTTGCAATTGTGGATCAAATAACCAAAGAACCCCTTGTGGGGAGAGTGCAGGTTTGAATAAGATTAATAACTTCGTCACACCATGGCCTTCACACGACACAGTGGTGTGCGTGGACAATGGGAGGCAATCGTGTTATGAGCATATGGAAGGGGCTGGGGCAGGGGTTCACAGGTGATGCAGAGTCACCCAAGGCGTGCAGGCACTTGGAACAGAGGGTCAAGGAGGACAAATATGAACGACTGCAGGCCCAGTGAGGGAAGACACAGGATTGCGGTCGGTGGAAGGGCCTGTGGTCCTTTGTGTCACCAAATCCGTCGGACTTTCAAACGATTCCGTGCTTGCGGGGTTTTGCGGGCAAGTGTGTTGCACATCGAGTGGTTGCGAGACGACGGCACTTTCATTGGATTCCAGGGGACCTTGGTTCTCTGCATACAGTCACCAGAAGCAATGATCCTAGCTGCATCACATCATAAGCGCAGAGTGGGACCACACCTTCACACCATGAGTCCTCAAGGACAAACTTGGCTGCGGACACGCAAATGACACTCACAGCACGCGCGAACACTCAAATGACACTCACAGCACGCGCCGACACTCAAATGACACTCACAGCACGCGCCGACACTCAAATGACACTCGAAGTACGCGCCGACACTCAAATGACACTGACAGCACGGGCCCACACTCAAATGACACTCACAGCACGCGCGAACACTCAAACGACACTCACAGCACGCACCGACACGCAAATGACACTCACAGCACGCGCGAACACTCAAATGACACTCACAGCACGCGCCGACACTCAAATGACACTCACAGCACGCGCCGACACTCAAATGACACTCGAAGTACGCGCCGACACTCAAATGACACTGACAGCACGGGCCCACACTCAAATGACACTCACAGCACGCGCGAACACTCAAACGACACTCACAGCACGCACCGACACGCAAATGACACTCACAGCACGCGCGAACACGCAAATGACACTCACAGCACGCGGGAACACTGAAATAACATTCAGAGCAAGCAGTAGCAGCAGCAGCAGCAAGCTGTAGCAAAACCAACAGCAAGCAGCAGCGGCACCATCCGCATGCAGCAGCAGCACCAGCCGCAGCAGCAAGCTGCAGCAGCACCACCACCAGCAAGCAGCAGCAGCGCTAGCAGCAAGCAGCAGCAGATCCAACACACACGGCGGCAGCGGCAGCTTCAGCACCAGCAGCGGGAGGCAGACCTTGGACCTCGGCCCCGTCTTCTTTTCTTTTTCTTTTCTTTCTTCTCTTCTCTGCTCCTTCCTTTTGTGCTCCTTCTTCGTCTCCTTCGTCACCTTCTTTCTGTCTTCATATTCTTCCCTCCTGTTCTTCTTCTCCTTCTTCTTCACTTGCTTCCTGTGTCGTCCTACACACACAGAACAGACAGAAAAATTTAACCGATAGTCTTAATCAAACGGAACAAACACAAAATGAAATTGAACAGTTGTAAATTGCATACCTCTACACCATTTTCTTCATATCGGCGTCGCCGGTGGGGCTAGGGATTACCGGTCGGCTGTTCCCTGCTAGCGAATCACTTAAACCATCATTATGTCACAAAGCAAAGATATTTTTCTGTTGAAAAACAATGGAATGTAGTGATTCCAAAAAAAGATTAAAATTCACCAAACGCTAAACGTCCGTCCCTGAAACAATGAAATGACATCTTAAAAATTCTAGAATCCAAATAAATGTAAAATATTGGTTCCCATTTTCTTCACATATATCCAGCTACAGAGAAGCGACAGGCAAGCGACAGGGGAGCGACAGGGGGGCGACAGGATGGAGACAGGAGAGCGAGGTGGCCCCAATCTACTGTCAAAAACACAAGGAGTGCTTGAGGGAGCTGATTGTTGAACCTGAAGCATCGCAGTGTGATTGATTTGGATGCCAGTTTCTCATTTTCTCGAAAAGCAGGGTGTTTTTCATGAAATGAGCGATTTTGTTTCTCGTTTCATATGAAATGAGCGATTATTTTTTCTCGTATCACTTTTTTGGAGATTTTTTAATCTCATTCCCATCACTAGGTTCTGACAAGGTCTGGAAGGGTCGAAACCTGGGACAGCTTCTGTGATCCTAGCTAGTGTGGTCCTGGTGGTCACAGTGATCCCATATTTGAAATGCAAGTAACTGGCTGTCCAAAAACTCGTTCATTTGGTTTGAGCAAGTTTCAAGTAGTTTCTGAAGAGTCGCAAAGGTTTGGCAGCATTTGAGGAAACTGCTGTCTGGTCTCATCGTGGTCACCATCAGTCTTGGTTGAACGTTGTCAATTTTCTGTATGAGGTTTGAGGTTTGAGGTTTGATTTTGCGGGTACTAGACGCCTTTCGGCCCCGGGGGCCACCTGGTCGGGCCAGGTGATATCCTACCCACCGGGTCCTAGTGTGGGGCCCTCCAAGACGCACCTCCTGCCTGGTGGCGGAGTCCCCCGGGTTCACAGGGCTCGGAGCCCCGTCCCTCCCCAGCTTCCCCTTCTCGCCACTCCCCGGTCAGTGCATCAATTCGTAGCCGTGGCTGCGGGCGCTTACCCACTGTGTCGCCCCCCTAATTCGTGCTCGCCCGGGGCACCGGCGCTGCCGGGTCCGTGCTACTGGCTTGTTGCCAGTAAGACCCCCTTGGGCTGGCGCAGTGGCTGCCTAGCCTTGGGGTTGGGGCGTGGCGCAGTGCGCCACTACTGCCTTGGCGGGTGCAGTGCCCTGGCCGTGTGTGCGCGGCGCTCGCGGCCGGTTCGGGGGGCCCAGGCCGGTGCCTGGTGTCGCGTCTCCCCCGTTTCCCCCTTCCCGCCCCGCGCTGTGTGTGGCGGGCCGTCCCGTCCGGGTGTCTCTTACCCTCGCCCGCTGGTACGCCATTCCACGCGGTCTGTGCGTTGCGCGAGCTCCGTCCGGTTGCCCTTCTGGTACTCCCCGCGTGCCCTTTGTGTGTGTGTGTGCTCGCGCTCCCGCGGCGTCTGCGTCCCCCCCCCCCCTCCCCCGGTTGGTTAGGCGCGCGCACCTCGCGCGGTCCCGGCGCCCGGCGCTGGTAGGGCAGTTCCACGCGGTCCGTGCCCCTCCGCGTGTCCTGCCCCGGTCCCTTGCTCCTTTTGGCGTGCCTGGGGGGGGGCGGCCCGGTCCCGTTTGCCCCCTACCTGGCTTGGGGTTGTGCGCCCCTCGTGGGGTGGGTCTGCGTGTCCGGGGCGTTCCCGTGCCGGGGGGTGGGGTGGGGGAGTGGGGCTGCCCATGCGCCGTGCCCCCCGTTTGTGCGACCGGGGGGGGCCAGTGGGGCGGGGGGTCGCTCTGCCTCGTTCCGTCCCTCTGCCTTCCCTGGGCAGGCAACAAAGCGGCCGTCACTGGCGTCGTTCTGGTCATGGAGGGCGTGGCCCCCATACCGCTCCGGTTCGTGCTCGCTTGCCGTCTCCGGGCGCGGACCGTGTGGCGTCCTGGCGCGTTGGCGCGGGTTGGCTTGTTCTCTGCGGTTCCTGTGGGAGCAGGCGGCTGGGGCAGGGGGGTGGGCCTTGCTCTGGCCCCCCTCTTGGGCGCCGCGGTCCCGCCGGGGGAAGGGGGGACATCCCCTCTGTCTCGGGAGGATGGGGGCTGGCGCCCCCGCAGCTTGCGGGCCGCTGGGGGGGGTCGCGGCGCGGCCCCCCCGCCTTCCCTCTGTGGGGCGGCCTGCGGTTCCCTTCCTTGCCCCCATCTCGTCGCCGGCGCATTCTCCCCCAGGCGTGCGCGTCGGTCGGGATCGCGGGGCCGCCCCGTGCACCGGTTGCGGCCTGCTTCCGTCCGCTCTTGGGCCGGGGGGGGGGGGAGAGGGGGGGGCCCCCTGGTCCCCTGACGCCGCCCCCCGACGGCGGCGGGGGGGCAGCCTGGCGGTTCCCGCCCCGGGGGGCCAGCCGTCGGCCTGGGTAGCGCACTCTTCCCCCGCCCCCCTCTACCCTGTGAGAGCCGTACCCTCCTGGTGGCCTTCGCTTGGGTCCCCTGCTCCCCCGGCCGTCGCCGCGCGGCGCCGGCTGGCTGGGGGGGGGGCGGAGGGCTGGTGGGTGCTGGGGGCGGCTATGTGGGTCAGCGGTCAGCGGTTAGTGGGCTGCGGGGCAGTGGGCCCCCCCCTCGCGCTCGTTGCCCCCGCCCTCCCTCCCACGGGAGGTGGCGCGCGCCCCTCCATCGCGCTGTACCGTGGGCCACGCATGGGTTGAGGGGCCCGGCTCCGCCGGAGGGGGCGCCCCGCGGCACTGTCCCCCCCCCCACTCTCCCGCGCCCGCCGTCTGGGACGTCACCTGCGTCGCCGCTTGTGTGGGGGTTGGGGCTGCGGGGGTGGCGGGTTTCGCCGGCGGTAGCGCGAGTGGGTGAGGGCGTTGCGCAAGGCCCGGGGGAGCCAGTTGTTGGCGTCCGCATCCGTGATGCGGAGCACCGCCCCCCCCTCCAGGAAGGCCGGCCACATCGGCTCTCTGTCGGGCCACGCCGCCCAGATCACCGCCCGGAGGACCCTCTCGTGGTCCTCCGGGGCCGCCCACCCCTCCGGGGGTACCTCCTGGTTCCCCCTGTCCCTCCGGAGGAGCACGGCATCGAAGGGCCGGTTCCTCATCCCCCTGGTGGTCCATGAGGAGGCCCGGCTCAACCACCCGTACACCTCCACCACCAGGGGGAGGGCCTCCTCCCCCAGAGGGTCCGGGACCGTGCCCCAGTCCCGGTCCCGGGGCCAGGCCCCCCCTGCCACTCGCGCCGGCTCCCCCTGCGGCCCCTGTGCCTGCGGCGCCGGCGCCGCGCCCCGCCCCCCCCCCGCCGAGGCCATCCGCGCCGGCTCCGCCCTAGGCGCGGGGGGGGCAGGCTGGTGCTGGGGTCGTGGGGGTTGGTGGGGGAAGAGGTCTCCGGCGTCGGGGTCGATGTTGTAGAGGTGGGCGGGGTGGTGGTGGTGGTGGGTGTGGTGCGCCGGCATTTGCAGGATGCCGGGGGGGATGCACCGCACCGGCTGCACGTCCGCCTGCGGGGGCACCCCGCCCCCCGTCCCCCTCCCTTCGCTCCGCCCTCCCCCCAGGGCTCCCATGCCCCGTCCTGTCTGTCTCTGGGGGCCCAGGGCACCCTTGGGCTTGCCCTTGGGTCCCTTCCCGTCCCCCACGCCTCTGTCCCCCTGTCCGTGCCGTGGGTCCCGCCCCCTGTCACCCGCGCCCCTGCCTGCACTGCCCGCGCCCGTGCCCTTCCCGTGCCCGTGGCCCTGCCCTTGGCTGCGCCCACGCTCGCCCACCGCTCTTCGCTCCGCTCCATGCGCTCCTTGCCCGCCCGCTTTGGTGCCCTGCTCGCGCTCCTGCGCGCCCTTCCCGTGCCCTGGCCCCTTCCCGGCTCCCTGCCGCGCGTCGCACCGTCCGCTGCCTGCGCTCTGTCCCCCTCCGCTGCTGCTGGCCTCGGCGACTCGCCCGCCTTTGCGCCCTTGCTCCTGGCCGTGTGTGCCCTGGCCCGCCCCCTGTGTGTGTCCCTGGGCACTCCCTCTGCCGCCTCCTGTCCCCCGCTCCGCGCTCCTGTGGCTGGCACCCTGCCCCGCCTGCCCGCCGTTCCCCCCCTCCTGGATCACGTGCCGGGCGTCCCGCTGTCTCTGCAGCTGCGGCAGCGCGACGCCCGGCGGCGAACGCTAGGGCGCCGGGGGACGGACGTGCCGCGTCCGCCCCGGGGGAAAGGGCTTGGGGGGGAACGGCTTGGGGGGGCTGGTGTGGGTGTGGGTGGGGTTAGTGTGGGCGCGGTACTTCGCGCCCTCCCTGCCCACTACTGCTGCTGCGGCGGACCCCGGCGAGTCGCCCGGGGCCCGCGCGGGGTCTGTCCCCCGCGTCTGCGGCGTACCGGAGGCCGCGGCGTGGCCTGCCGAGGCGGTGGCGCGGCTCGCCGGGGCCGCGGTCCTAACCCCTCGTGCACTCTCCCCGCCCTACTCGGCGGCCGCGGCAGCGCCCGGCAAAGCGCCCGGGTCCTGCGCCGGGTCTACCCCCCGCGCTGGCGGCGCGCCGGGGGCCGCGGTCGGGGCCGCGGCGCGGCTTGCTGGGGCTGCGGTCTCAGCCCCCCGTGCGTTCGGGGCCCCCTCCCGGGGCGGGGCGGCAGGGCTTGCTGCTTGGGCGGCGGAGGCGGTCTCCACAGCCCGCGCAGGCCCCCCGGTCGACACCCTGGTGTAGGCGGAGGCGGCCCGGGGCTGCCCAGCCGGCGGCCCGACCAGCACCGCCGCCTCTGCCAGCCTCCGCTCTTCGCGCTTATCGGGGGTCTCCCTCGCACATCCCGGGGAGACAGGGGAGCGGGAGCAGGACCGGCGGTGGTGGCGGTGGTCCTGCTGGGGGGAGCCAGCGGAGTGCGACATCTCTGTCATCCTGGTAGACATGCGTGGTGGCAGGTGCGCCCTTCTCAGTACCTGCCGGTGCATCTGTGTCGTGCCGTGGGCACTGCTGTGCAGTGCTCCGCGGGGGGGAGGGGGGGAGGGGGTGGGGGGCCAGCGGTGGGGTCAGCTTCGTACGGGCGGGGGCCGGTGGCAATCCATCGGCACTGGGTTGGAAGGCGGGGGAGCCACGCGGGCCACGCGTCGCGCCACAGCTCCCAGTCTGGGACGGGGCTCAGGGCCCTGGGTCCCCGGGGGTCGTCGGGTGGTGCCGGGGGGAGCCGCACTAGGTGGACCCCCGTAACGGCGCTGACCCCCTGTGTTCCCAGGAAGGTGTGTACCCCGTCCCGCGCCGCGGGCGCCGGGAGGGGGGGCGGGGTACGGGTGCTGCCCCGTAGAGGTGGTCGGGGGTGATCCCCAGGACCCGCTCCGGGTCCCCGCGGGTCGCCGGGACGAGGAGGAGCAGGGGGGTGCCCGGGCGTTCTTGCCAGAGGACCTGCTCCCTGTGGTGGGCGCCCCTGGTCCTGGAGAGGGGGGGGGGCAGGTCTGAGTTGGCCCAGCCGCGGGGCGCGTGCGTCGCCGGCGGGAGGGTGGGGCACCAGGTGGGCTCCCTGGGGAACGCCTCGCACATGACGGCGTACGGGGGGGTCGGCCTGGCGCCGTCGTATACCGGGTAGGTCGGCTGCTGGCGGGAGGCGACCTAGTCCGCGCCTTCCACGAACACCGTGATTTCGCCCAGCTCCAGGTCCTCGTCTGGTGGGTGTAGAAGGTGGAGCGCCGCGTCCACCTCCGACACTCCCCCCGGGTATGTGGACCGCGCCTGGTTCAGGTACGGGGCCGCGTCCCCGGGGCAGCGCGTCCTGAGGGCGTGCAGCAGGGCTGGGGCGCTGCTGCGGAGGGACATGGCAGACCCCGCTCCTGTCAGCAGCAGGGTGTCCCCCATGGACAGGGGCCGGCCCGACCGGTTGGACTCACACCACTCCATCCAGTGCCCCTAGCGGGCCGCCTCCGGGCTGATGAGCCCCGGCTGGACGGCGTTCACGATCGAGTGCATCGCCGGGAGTAGCGCAGGGGCCCCTGCTCCGTTCAGGGCGCGGACGGCCGGGAGGGCGGCCTCGCTGAGGAAAGCCCTCGCACTGCCCGCCCGTTCGCGTTGTGGGGCAGCGTGCGCCTCATGCGCCTCCGTCACCGCGTCCGCTACCAGACCCCGGACGGCCGCCTCCTGCGCTTGGCGCCGGGCCTGGCGTGTCCCGGCCCGTCCCCCCGCTGGCGAGGCATGGTGCTGCGGGCTCTGCAAAGTGTGGCGGCGGGTGGGGTTCAGGGCGCGAACACGTGGGACAGGTGCGCAACGGACGTGGGGTCACGCAGGTGCACTTGGACTCACGGGAGCACGGCGCCTGCGGGGCCCGCACGTTCGTGTGAGGGGGCGTGCTCTGGCCCGATGCGCCGGTGCAAAGCCTCCTCCCCCGTGCGCCTGTGCGGGCCCGAAAGAGGTTCAGGCCAGGGGCACGCGGCCACCTGGGAGCACCGCGCGCACCTGTTGGCGCCTGTCGGCGCTGCGGAGGACACCGTGTTGCATTCCCCGCAAAGGTGGCAGGTCCCTACGTGCTCATTTGGATCAGGTACCCTTGAATTACCCAAGTGAAACCGTGGTTCAACCGAGTTCAACCGTGTGTGGGAGGTGGGAGGGCGGCGACCAAGGGCCGAGATGGCGCAGCCAGAGGTCGTCCCACCCCTGTCGCAGGGGGTCCCGGATCTCCAGCAGGCAGGCGCGGACGCGGCGCCGGTAGTCCCTGCCGAGCGTCTTCCATTGGACCTCCCGCCACGCGTCGTCGGGGAGGATCCCGTGGTCGTGGAAGGCGGCGATGAGGTCATCCCACGCCAGGCCATATACACGTTGCGCCCGGTGAGGTGGGGCGCCAGCATATCCCACTGGCAGTCGTCCGCGGTGTCCCAGTGGAGGAGGGCCAGTAGGTTGCCGTCCGCGACTGACTCCCACTCTACTCGCAGCCCGTCGCAGCTGTCCAGCTCCTGGCGCAGCGCGGCTGCAAGGTCGGGGGGGAGCACGAGGAGTAAGGGCCCCCGGGTGTTGTCCAGCCGGGACAGGGCGTTGTCGCATACAGGCCCCCCAGTTTTGAAGTGCGCCACGGCGAGCCGGGCGGCCCCGTCCTCCGGGGGGTGCCATCAGATGGTGGCCGCGCCGTGTCCCCATGTGTGTATTCCCGTGGCCCGGGGCACATTGGCGGTGTGAAGGACAACGCGGGGGGGGACGGGCGCTCGGATGAGCGAGGACACGTCCCCATTCCATCCTGTTTGTGGCCCCGGGGCCGCTTGCAGCCATTCCTTCGTTGCCGCGTCCCAAGGGTGGTCAGGGCCGGCCCCGCGGATCATGGTGGGCCTCGGCTGGGTGTGCGGCTGCCACCCCTCGAGCGGGATGGCGGCGTATCGGTGCGCAGGGGTCTCCGGGGCGCGCCTGGCGGCGCACCACTGGCCCCACTCGCGCACCCACTCCTCGCCCACTATGCGTGCCTCCCACGCGGTCATGGAGCCGCGCCCGATGATCCACGGGGGGAAGAGGGCGTCTTGCAGGTGCTTCGAGAAACCCCCCGGCAGGTTCCGGTACGGGTGGGGGTCCTCTTTTGGCGGGCACTCCAGAGTGCCATTCACGACACGGAGGGAGGCTACGAAGTCCTTGCCAGGGCGCGGCGGAGGGGGGGGGCAGTTGCCCTCTGCCGCGGTGAGCCATCAGTGCACCTGGGCAGCCGCGCTTAGGCGCTCGCCCAGGAGTTGCTCCAGCCGGTGGTTGCGAAGCTCCCACGCGAAATCTCCTAGCCGGAGCATGTGGTGGAGGAAATCGTCCACGGAGGTCCCTCCTGGCGGGTCGTAGCGGGCTATGGCGCGGAGCTGCGCCTCCGCCTCTTCGGGCACCAGCCCACAGCAGAAGACTTCCGTCCACGCGGCCCCCGCGGAGCGCCACGAGGCCACCCACAGGGCTTTGTCCCCGGCCGGGAGCTGGCGGGCCGCCTCGTGCACCGCCTGGCGGTAGTGGGGCCAGAGGAGCCGCGAGTGGGCGCACCCCACGTGCATGTGCATCAGGGTTTCCTCCGGGCCGCCGCAGAGGAGGCACGGTTGTGGGAGGACGGCGACGCCGGAGAGCCGCTCCTTACGCTCGCGGAGCCTGCGTTGCACCGGCGTGTGGCCATCTCTGGCCCGCAGCGCCCGGTGGTTGGTGGCCGTCGCGGTGAGGTCCTGGGCGTGGGCATAGGCTGTGGCGTGGGCCACGCCCAGAGGTGTGTGTCCTCGGTGCGTCAGCGCATGGTCCGTCTGTGCTCGCTGCGCGATCTCGCCGAGCGTCCGCATCGTTGGGGGCCATAGGTTGAGGTGGCCCTCATGATTGGTGACGATGAGTTGGGCGTGGCTAGGGCCCGGGGGCGTGTTCTGCAGGACGGCCCCCTGGGACGCCGCCCAGTCCGCCTTGTGCAGTAGGGTGTCGCTGTGGTGTGAGGTGCCTCGGACATACCAGAACGGGTGCCCGGCGTGTTGTTATTGCGCGCGCAGGCCGTCCTGGAGCCACCGTAGGGGCATCTTGTTGACTACCTTCGCCGCTCCCGCGGGGACCCCCGTGGTCCGCTCGCGATCCGCGTGTCGCAGGAGGTGGAGGATGACTTCGGCGTCCACCGTATGGACCCATGGCTGGTGGGCTCCGTATTGCAGGGGGAGGGAGGCGGCCACCCCCTTTCCGTCGGGCACCGTGCCCGAGATGGCCACCGCCCATGTGCGGATGAGGTCGGCAGCGAGAGCGACGCTGGTGGCGTGCTAGCAGGGTCCGCCCCCCGTTGCATCGGAGGAGGTGTGGCCCCAGGCCTCCGGGATCCAGTAGTACCCGGTGGGGCTGAGCCACCCGGCGTTGAGGTCGGCGGAGTGCCACCGGAGGTCGGGGTGGCTGGGGGTCAGTTGGTCCACGCTCAGCGTCCTGGTGTCACCGGGGCGGATCGCCAGGTGGTCGTGCAGTCGGATTTCTGCTCCAGCGATCGTGCTTGCCCAGGACCAGAGTGCCGTCACATGCTACCTGGGCCACGCCCGGCCTCCTCCCAACTTTCTGTATGAATCAGAGGCTTACTGGGAAGACTCAACAGACCAAGACTGGTTTTAGTACACCTTTTGGGTCCCCTCCGTGCTCTTTGGGTGTCGTGTTTGTTTTTGTCTACCTCATCTCAGACTCCATGACAAGTCACCCTACGATCAAGGACAGCAGGTTTACTTCAACACGGAATGTAGCCGCAAGACTTCCTCTTGAGCTTTGGAATCTCTGGTTTTGGCCAGGTACTCTGGTATGAGCCTCGATGAACTGGTGAGGTTCAAGACTGGTGTTCTGATCTTCTACTTGAGCAATGTCTCACCTATCAGCACCATGTCCATCCTTGCATGATGCTGAGAAATAGTTTGGGCTGCTTGGTCAGTGAGATTGTGGTTAGTTATTCTGGTGTAACCTTCAAGGAGCACGTGTGGTTAAGGTTGCTGCTCAGATCCTTTGCAACTTGGAAAGCTGAAGTGGGTAAAGTTTTCGGCCATCTGTGTCTGTCATCCGTGTCTGTCAACTATCTTCAATCTCCCTGCTTTCGCTTTGCCTTCTCTGGGCAGTTTGTTAGCCCATCTGTTTGGTCTGGCCCTATGGGGCCTGTCTTCTTCCTTGCTGGCCACCTTTGGTTGGTTGTTCTGGTTTCAGGCCCTTTTTTTTTCAGGTCTGCCATCTTGGCTTTGTGGCCAGCTTCTAACCTTCCCCTTCGTGACCTATCTCAGGTTTTCCAAGTTTTGACTACACACTGTGGCTTTCATTCTGCATCAGCGTGCTTCTCCATCAGCGTGCTTCATTTCATCCTGCATCAGCGTGCTTCATCTCATCGTGCATCAGCGTCAGGCCTCGTCCTTGATTGTAGCTCTGTAGTGGAGGTGAACCGGGTTTCAGTGCAGGTTGGAGTCACAAACCAGACATCAGTTTTAGGTGTTTATAAATCAACGGCTGTTTGCACAATCAGAGGTCATAATCTTCATCTCGGGAAATGGAGGGGCCCTGCAAAATCTGAGCAACACCCAGCTGACGCACGTGCAAATCTGAGTTGCAGCAGGCGAGTTCTTTGCTGAAGCAATCTCTTTGTTCCATGAAGGTGTGGAGTAAGTTTGAACGTGGGACCAGCAGACACATAAGCGCCCACCCCTGAGTGTGTCTGTGTGCGTCTGTTTGCAGCTGCATGCAATCTTCTCAGTGCATTGCATGGCAATTGGCCATCTCTCTCTCTCCCCTCTCTATTCCCAGTCCTTCCCGAATTCTCAGGAACCCAGTGTTGGCAACTGTTTTTGATGCGTGACCAACACTCAAGGTGGGGGATCTCTCTAGTGAACCCATGTTTCATGTTGTGCCGAACGTTGATTGTCCGTGACTAAAGACCTTCTCCAATACCTTTTGAAAAATAATTCCTGAGGTTGGAGGATTGTACCTTGTGGCACAGGGTAACAAGCACCAACTCCCCTAGGATTAGAGGCATGTGTGCTCGCTAAAGGTTGGAGCCAAGCTCTGTGAGGGGCGCCGTCAAGTACCTGTAGGTAGGATTGTTGCTTCTTTGATGCTTTTCCTTTTGCTTTCCTGAGTTGTCTGGGAAGAACCGGCCCGACCATTTTCTTGTTTGATGAGCCATACTCTGTCTGGATAGGTCATCCAGTGTGGAAGTGTGCACACATGATTTAATTCAGGTGTGCATGTACGGCGTCAAGTCAGGGAAGCTTGACGTTTGCTATGCAGAGGATCACTGATTTCTTTGTCCTGCATGTTGTGGTGAGACCAGAATTTGAAACAACGTTTCCTGTAGGTTGGTAACAACCAGGAGGCTTTGGGACAGATTTTTCCCTTTTTACGAGGGTTATGCAAATTCTTCTGCTGACTGGGTCCGTGTTCCAGCCTGTGAACCGTGATCGGTCACTGTTGCCTAACCAAACAAGTGTGCTGCCATGTTGCAAAAAACATTTATGGCTGATTTTTGCATCTCTTCACCAGGCCTACTCAGGCTCTATCAATCTCAATGCTGTGGAAGGTCTCAGTCACAGATATGCATTCAGAAGTGCGGATGATATTGCATGGCTTCTGCACAAAACTCCAAGCCACGTCTGTTTTGGGTTTCTATCAGAAGGCTATGCTCAATGGAGGTGCTGGTTTCTGGCAGGAGGATTTTAATTGATGAGCAGAGGCCCTTGCTGCTTCACAGTTCCAGTGGATACCCTGGAACTGATTGCAAGGAGAACAGCCGGTGCAGGCGTTCTGTGCAGATGACGGATCTTGATAGTCGATGCTCATGTCTGATATGCTATGCAATCCTCTACAACACTGTATTGTCGTTTGTAAGCTTCATTCACACATGGTGTGTGTTTTGTTGTGCTTTGGGCGTAGTGGAGTTCAACACTGTCATATTTCTAGGGATAAGGGAAAAAAACAAAAAACGTCATGTATTTGAATGACTGTTCTGCCCTCTGGCATTCTGAGATACATTTGCAGTCCTGGCAAATGATTCTGTGGCATTATGTTCGTTTGCCCAGCTTCTGACTGTGCCAGGCACACTCGTTCCAGTGGCGTGCCTCTTGCCTGTACCAAAGTCCTTGACACATAGTCCTGAGCACAACTAGGCCTGACTGTAAATGTGTTGAGGCAGCGGACGGCGTAGCGCCCTTTCCCCCCCTAAGAAAAAAAGAAACAAAAACAATGCATAATGCGGAAGCAACATTCTTCTTAATTTCTGCCCCCTAACAGACTCTGAGTTGGACATCAGCCCCCTCAATGCTGAGAGATGTCTGTGGGGTATGCAGTGGTGGCGCAGTGTACAGTGACCAAAATGCTCACTTGTAGGATATCTTCGGGGTGGTGAGTCATATGCCCCCTGAAACCCCCATAGCACACGTCTGTGCATCTGGCCTATGCTGCTGGGGAACAAACACCCTTGCAAGGAAGTTGTTTTCAGTCTTTCAGCTCTTTGTTGTGCCTCTCCTGCTGCTTGCTGCCGGTGTAGGGTTCCTGCTGCTTGTTTTCGATGGAGAAAATGTTTTATTGATGAAATACAACCAATACAGGATAACCCAAGCCAGAGATGAGCAAGTAGAAGTCAAACAGGATCAAAGCATCAGGGGCTGCAGTCACATAAGAGGTAGATGAAGAAAGATATCAACAATAGACTACAGCAATAGACAATCAATGCAACTCGGGTTGAAATATTTTACGGGATTGAGAAAAACTGATTGGAAACCTGCCCCAAGGGCTCACACTCTCCATAGTGCCATTTGAAGATGTGCACTCTTTGTTTTTGGGTCCCATAGGTGCTGAGCTGGCATGGCTTGTGGCACTGAGGTCACTGCCATGTCACATGGGAACTTCCTACTTAGCTAGGCTGACTGGGTATTGAACCCAGGACCTCTCACAAAGAGGTACCCCAGCCCCCTAGGGTGCATACCACTAGGATAGCTACGAATTCATGAGAAAACATAGATAAATCCATGGGCTCTGAATCAATGTCAGCGCCTCATTCAGTCCAGGAAAAGACGTTTTAGTTCACATTGCTTGGGGATTAAGGGGTCCACACAACATCCTGATTTCGTGTCTGGTTCTATAGGTCAAAATGTGTTATCACCCATTTTAGTTAGGCCAATACTAAGATAAAAATGCACGATAGCTTAGAGCATCTCTAATACAACTAAAGTCTACTCTAAAGCAATGGAAAAGCACTTTTTCTTACTCCCCCCTTGTGGTTTGGTGGCCACCACTGTCGCATTTCAGGAAAAAGGGTATTTTTCTCTGGCCTTTTCTTGGTTTCTACCACTACTGTAAAATACCTATAGCCTCCCTTACACTGCAAAAGGGCGCTTTACCATGGCCAGCGCCTTTTGATGCATTGTTCGTGACAATTACCTACAGAGAACTCAGCGCTCTTGGTGCTGCAGGGGTTCCTGTGGCTTGGTGGGGTTAGAATAGGGCATGCAAAGACCATATGCACATGCATCCAGTAAGAAAAAGTCACTGCCATGTCTTTCTTGGAGGGCTGGATCCAGGCCAAGCCCCCCTTAAAACCCTTTTGTTGATGCTAAGACTAACTTAAGTATTTTTATCTCTCTTTTGAAGCCTAAAGTACACTTTCTCAAGGTAACTAGGGTTGTAACCCTAGCCCCCCCATGAAGTTCACCCCTACCACTGAACTGAGCGGAGGTACCTTCCTTCATGGAGGATATACCGAAAAAACTTAGGCATTTCATGCTTTAGGCCTTGGAGGTTAAGCCTAGTGGTCTCCCACCCCAAGACCCCTATACTCAATTGTTTCTACCACTTATTGTGGTTCTACGTTTTAACTGTTTCTGAATTCAGTTGCTTGGCCAAGTCATGTTCTGCGTTGGCCTGACATCTATGCCCCACATTCCTAACCAGCATCATTTCACCCAAAAGAGTGCACATGAAGTGCTTGATGCTATCGTGGAGGCTAGAGTCAGTCCAGGTTTCATATAAAATCTTTTGTATTATCCAATTGTGATTGAATCTTTGTGTTTATACCTGCTTTGTCTATCTGCAGCCCTTCTGTGTTACACTGGATTTCAAAACTATTCATTGATTCCATCCACATCCTGTTCTTGCTCTACTGGCTGCTTTGGTTTGGGTTTTCAACTTCAAAACCTGCAGGACTTCATCAAAATATCTAGGGCACTAATCAAGGACATCTTTCCGGTAGCAGAGACATTCTCTTGTGACCTTTTGAACCGACCGTGAGAAGAAGTGCAGCACACAAAGCTCAACAACAAGTTCATCATGTCCACGCCAAGCGTCAGGACCTGGCCCATAAGAACTGTCCAAGTACAAATGGGCAGCATGGCCCAGCCTATGAGTGAACCACCTTACCGAGCTCCACATCTCAGTGTCGCATCTGGGTCTCAAGGAGATCCAGATAGCAGAAGGGCGGAAGAAAATACAATCCTTACCACCGAGGCCTTAGCGGCCCACGGTGGAGACAGCCTGCATCATCTCCACAGGCGCGTAGCAGCCTCAGTCTCCGGATCCGCCTGTCCGGCATCATTCTCAACAGCAATTGGAGGCCCTGAGGAATACGAGGAACTGAGGAAGAAAATTGATGAATACATCCTCCATGAGGAGTACTACAAATCCATTCGTGGAGAAGACGGGGAGGAGCCATTGGCAGTACACGGATCCAGACCACGTACAGACCTAGGGTCCTACAAGCACTCTGACCCGCCGTCCGACAGAGCCGAGACAGCATTTCTTCCAAGACGACCCAGACCCGAGTATCCAAGAGCATGTTGTCCAACCCCAAGGGCTCCCGAAGTAGGCCCGACTCGAGTTGAGGGACAACATCATCCAAGGCCCACCTACGGTGCCCTGGATCATAGTGCCGAACTGCTGGCCGAACTTCTGTCTGGATCAGAAGATCCAGATGTGACGGCCCTATCAGAGGCCATTAAGGCGAAACTGGGTATTGCAGAACCCTTACCCAAGCCAGAGTTGTCCCCCCCCTCCCCCGGACTGAGTACCCTGGCCGATGATCCTAAGAGATCAAGGGTCTCAAGGCTGTTGCCTAAGGTCACCTGCCCCAGCCCCTTTCACCCCCGTGCCAGGACAGTCCCTATCGCTGAAATACAGGACGTGCCTGTGACAGAGATTGAGAAATGAGGGCTGTCAGCCCTGGCACCTCTTGCCGGCGTATCACCTTCTGGCCTAACTCCGAGGGGTGGGAAGACGGGCAGACCTATTGCCCAGGCGAACATCCTCCTGGAACTGCCGGAGTTCGACCCCAAAAATCTGCCCGAATGGGCAGAAGAATTTGCTGAGTTTCTTTTGCTGACTGGCCAATCCCATCTGGATGTGGCCACCAAATGCTCACTGCTGAAACGCTCATGCAAAAAGAAATTTTTGCAAAAACAAGTGAAACAGATTGTGAAAACCTGTTCCACCTGGGCAGAGGTACTCCAGAGGTTGGAGAAAACGTTCCCAGTCTATGAGACTGACCTCAGTGTGCGCACACAGATAGAGGAGCTACCTATGCTCCCTGAGTTTCCTTCCGCTGCGCGAATCTCTGAATACGTGTGCGACTTGGAGTATGTGTTTTCGCGGATGAACGTGGGCTCCTAAGGAGCCACTGAGCCCTACCTGTGGCTCATGAGTAAGATCCCCCAACGTACGTGGGATGATTGCCGCTCTACCTCTGAGAGGAAGAGTCGGACCCACTCGTACGATGAACTGGTGGACCTCCAGATTGAGCTAGCTCTTGAGAGGGAGAATGACTCCCACATGGAGAAATTCCTCAAGAAGCACTTGGGTCGAGGAGGTAACCCTACCCCCGAGCGTGGTGAAGGGAAAGGGCCTAAAAATCCCACTAACGCCAACCAGGGAGGGGGTAAAGGAAGGGGTAACCTACGTGCCATGAATGAGATTAAACCTGAGGCAGGTACACCCCCTTTGTTCTACTGCAAACCTGTCAATGACAAGGGGGGGCCTTGTCATGCCCCTGACTGCGATCAACGCAGTAGCTGTATGCTGCAGATGTAACGACAGCAGCATACCAAGAATGGGAAACCTGTGACCCTTCAGGATCATTTCAGGTGTACCATCACGTGTGGCTATTGTGGCAAAGGTTGTCACTACGAAGACGAATGTCACACAAAGAAACCCGAGAGTGATGAACTCAAGCGTCAGGAGGCCGAACGCCAGAAGACCCAAACACCCACCAAAAACCCTAAGAATGGGGATGATAGTGGTAAAGGAGGTGGCAAGGGGGGTGGCAAAAATAGACACCCTAACCCCCAGAGGCGCTCATCAGCGCCCGTTGCTACACCCTCTCCTGCTAATACACCCCCTCCTGCCGCAGGTGATCCCAAGAAGCGCCCCCAGGGGGATAACGCTACCCCTGAGGGGAATAACTCCAAGAAGAGGCGATTGGCCTGGATGGCCAGGTCCCTCATAGCTGCAGGGGTGGATGTTAAGTCCCCTGATGAAGACAAGGGGGGCGGCTCTGAAGAGGAGGACTTGGTTTTCTGGATCCTCGTGAAAATCGGGGATCAAGTTTTTCGAGCGGTGCTTGACACCGGTGCAACACTTTCCATAGTGGCCCAGCGCCTGCTAAAGACTTTCAAGAAAACTAAGACCGTGGCCATAAGAGTAAGGGATGGGCGTATTATCCATTCCTTGGGGGGGGTCGATGTGACTATATGCCTGGGCGACAAAATCGTGACCGGACACTGCAGAGTGCTGTACACCGACGCCTTTGACATCGTCATTGGTACGGACTTCCTACGAAGAAACCCCCAGGTAAAAATGCTGTCTCTCCAGCGCCCCTATTCTTTGAACTGCGACTTTGGCAGTGGGCTGTTCTCTGTACCTTTGGAGCTGTCAGGACGAAAAGAGTCTGGGCTGCGCTACGCATCCAAGACTAACTATCATACTGAAAACTCCCAATTGGCCCGTCACGTTCTTGAAAATGGACTGGCGGCCCATCAGGTAAACCTGGATGAGACCCAGGTGGAATTGTTTGCGAGCCAACAACAGCACATCATGCAGTTGTACTGCTCCAAACAATTGAACAATGCCTTCCGTTTCTTCTGGAAAGCAATGGGCCTAGCGTATGCTAACCCTCCTTTCTCCCTGCTCGCGAAGGTTCTAACCAAAATCGCTTATGAGGGAGGAAGGGTTGTCATGTGCATCGCTGACTGGGGCTGCTCTGGTGAACATGCTTACTGGCGCCGTATGCTAGATCGAATGACCGTGGGAAGAGTGCAACTCCCCGACGGCCCCATCTATGTGCCTGAGGACTCAGACACAGCTATGCAGGCCCCTGAGTGGGCCAGTTTCCTGTCCATCATCGATGGATCTCTCAATCCTGTACCCCTGTGTGACCTAGACCAGGTGCTACTGAAAGAGGTCATGGCCGAAAATCGTGGCCTGACCCTTTCTGATCTCAAGAATCGATCTCCCGAGCGTCTATCTGCCACACTTACAGGGTGTGGGTCTCCCGATGACTATCTGGAACCTGCAGCTGTAAAGGAGGATGCTGACGACCAGCTGTCTGAGATCGCCAGCACTATCCCTCCTGTTGATCCCAGCTGTGTTGACCTAAATCACAGTGTCTTCCTAGCCGAGCTGTTGCTAGAGGAGGTAGATTTAGAGTCAACACCTGAGCCCGCTTTCCCTGTTGGGAAGCCAGTGCTACACATGCAGCTTATGCACACAGGTGAACCTGTGGGCTGGAGTGCTGATGCTCTGGCGCGACCTGCTTCTAATAACATGCCATTGTCTGAGCATGACACTCAGGAACTCCGACGGCTGTTGTACCTGAAGGCCGAAGGTATTGAGCGCCAAGAGCGGCTGCAATACCTCAGACAGACCTGGAAATCCTCCATCTGGTCTGAGGAGGATGATGATTCCTATACACTGCCTGATCCTGAGATACCGCTAGTGTATTCCCTGCACTATGGGCAGCAATGTCCCCCTGAGTGGGACGATGGTTCTGTGCCTGCCGAAACTGCTGATCGGCAGAAAAAGAAAGAACACGAAAAAAGCAACCTCCATGCTGAGGAGGATTTCCTGCAGAAACTCGAGAGTCTTAACCTTGACCCCCGACTGAAGAAACTGCTGATAATCTATGAGGAGGTGTTCGGCGCCTTGCCGCCTCGCCTCTCTTGTAAAACACTGGTCCAGATGGACCTGAAACTGAAACCTGAATTTGAAAAGACGCGAGTGAGGCTTCGTCCCTATCCCGCTCCACAGGAACAGGTTGAAGAAATCGAGCGCCAGATCCAGGAATGTATTGATGCTGGCCTCCTTGAGGAATATAAGAAGGGGGACTACCCCCATCACTGCAGTCCCTGTTTCCTGGTTGCCAAACCAGGGTCGACTACCCTACGATTGGTTGTTGACTATGGTGAGGTCAACAAGAAAACCCAGAACCACTCAGGGAGTATTCCTAACATGGAAAATACCCTGGGGCGTATTGCCAAATGCAGGTACAAGACCAAAATGGACAAACGCTCTGGTTTCTGGCAGGTGGACCTAACCGCCGCAGCTCAGGAGCTGCTGGCATTTATAACCCCTAAGGGCCGTGTCTTTAAGTGGAAGGTTATGCCTTTCGGGGTGGCTAATGCCCCAGCGCTCTTCCAGGAGCTATAGACCAAAATTTTGTACATACTGAGGCGCAGGCCTCTAGTACAAGAGTTGATTTCTCGGGGTGCAGAAATGGAGGCTCACATCGACGACGTGAGTTTGGGTACTAATACCAAAGAGGAACATGTCCTTCTCCTCCGTGAATTTTTCATGGTTTGTCAAGAAAACCATCTCCGAATCAAACCACAAAAATGTGAGTTTATGAAAGAGGAGATGGAATGGTTGGGTTTCGACGTGGGGTATGGTTGGTGGAAACCAGCCGCGTCTGAGATGCAGCCCCTACAGGACATGCAGCTTCGCGATGACCCTAAGAAGGGTCTACACGACGTGAGGACTTTTGTGGGCGCCTGTAATTTCTATCGGCGTCACATCCACAATTTTACTTACTCCTCTGCCCCCCTCACTGACCTAATCAAGAAAACTACTCCCTGGAGGTGGACCGCCAGAGAGGAAGAGTGTTTTCAGGAGTTGAAGAAGAAGATTGCCTCCTCCAACTGCCTGGGAGTACCCCGCCCTAAGGGCGAGATAGTCCTGATCACTGATGCCAGTGATGTAGGGTGGGGTGGTACGATCTACCAATGGCAGGAACTTGACACCGCTGAACTAACCCACTGCCATTATCGTACTAGTGCACTGAACCGTGATGGTTCGTTGAAACATGACTATTCTACCAGTGAGTGGCGACTGGTGCCACTGGGACACTGGAATTGGAAATGGAACCAAGCGCGTTCCAATTACAGCACCTATGACCAGGAACTCCTTGCCGGTATGTTGGTGCTTTCGTCACAATTCCGACTCCTGGGATCTAACCCTATTGTCTGGCTGTGTGACCGGGAGCCTGTGAAATCTTTTCAGAAGGGCCCACCACCAGAGAAAGCAAAGCTAAAGCGGTGGTGGACTTACCTGAGCCAGTTCAGGCTGACAGTGCATCATATCCCCGGAAAAAAGAATGAACTGTCTGACTATATATCGCGCAACAACTTCGATGTGCTTATAGGTGAGAGCTCTGAGGCGCTCGCCAGAGAGGCTTTCCAGCGTATGGATGTCCAGCTTGACCTGTTCATGCGCACCGCTGGAATCCTGGAGGGTTGGAGTCTAACCGACTATCAGTCAGAGTATAAAGGAATTCTCCAAACCCTCAGCACTGGTCTCGAACCCCGTGTCATTGACGGGCACCAGTGGTATAAAAACAATCAGTACCTCTTCTACGAGGACCGAATTGTGGTGCCTGAGGCACGACTGGATGCGTGCCTACAGTGGTCCCATCTCAGTTCTGGTCACACTGGCGCTAATCGCTCAGTGGACTTCTTCCGTGAGTATTTCTACTCTAGTCTAACCCTGACTGAACTGAGGTCGCGCATGCAGACCATTGTGGATGCTTGTGGCTGTCATGCCAGCAAGCAGAGTGACAGTAGGGATAGGGGCCTGATTTCCAGCTTACCCATACCCCATTGTGCTAACTCTCTTCTCTACGTGGATTTCATCCACGGCCTACCACGCTTCGGCGGCTATGATAGTTGCCTAGTGGTCACCTGTGGCCTATCTCGCTTCACCCGTGTGTTCCCTTGCAATAAGAAAATCACAGGTGAGCAGATTGTGAAAATGTCGGTCGAACAATGGTTCGAACCCTATGGAGCACCTAAGCAGGTGCACTCTGATGAGAATGTACGCATCCGCAGTGACACTGGGTGGTACAAACGAGTGCTAAATGCCCTCAACGTGGAGGTAACCACAGGTGTGCCCTATACCCACACGTCTAAACCTCCCTGTGAGAGACAGAACCGTGTGGTGGAGCAAAACGTAAGAATCCTGATGAAACAGGAGCGTACCAAGAACTGGGTACGCCTAGTGCCCTGGGCTGTGCTAACCATGAACTCACAGCGCAGCTCCTCTACGGGTTTCGCCCCCCACGAACTGTTCCATGGAGGACGACCTGCTTGGTTCTTCAAAACCCCCTTTCCTGAGGACTTCAAGAGCCCTGTGGGAGATTGGCTGGAACAGAAGCAGTCTCTGGCTAACCAGGCTGGGACTAACCTGAGACACATTCGTGACCGAGAACTGAGCCGACGGAACCGCCTACGGCGACCTGCCAGCTTCAAGGTTGGTGACCTTGTTTTGGTACACCATTCACGCCTACCCTCCTGGCCACGTAAAGGCCTACAGGACCCTTATTTTGGACCCTATCGTATCATCAGGATAGATGGATCCAGGATCCATGTCAAGTGCAGTCGCCGTCTAGGTGGTGAACTGCTGTGTGCACCTAAACAGCTGAGGCACTATCACTCCCCTGACGATTTGTCTTGGGATGAGTGGCGCCTCAGCGACAGTGAGGTCAAGCGTATAGACCTAGAGAACGCTGCCAGTCCAGAGGAGGCAGACGAAATCGAGGAGATGACTGCCGATGAGATGACAGTCAATGGCTACTACGTGGTTGCAGGTATTGCTTGCCACGAGTATAAACAGGGCTGGAAATTCCTAACCCTGTTGGATTGCTATGGGTTTTCTGAGGCGACCTGGGAACCTGTGTCAGCCTTCATACAACCAGACGGGAGTATCCACCCCATCTTCCGCACCTACCTCATTGAGAACAAGGAGGGGCAGCTCCTAACCCGTGCTGAGACTATGTCTCAGCGTAAAAAGCGAAACTAATTTCCCTGTGTCAGTCTACTGACAGGTGCAGTCAGCACTCTTCTGCAGACGTGCCTGTGTATGGGTGTAAGAGCAGTTGTCACAGTTGCCCCGCATTGCATCGCAGGACACGACCGTTAGCCCCCCGTGACAACCATTCCCTGGCCGAAGGCCATTGGTTTTTCACAGACTACTGCTTACGGAGCACTGCACTGACCCTGTCTGTGCCCTGCAGACCCATGCCTATGGTTTCCAGCGTGCGCCAGGTGGCCGCTTATCAGGATTGCGGCCACCCAGCGAGTGTATGCCTTGTTGACCATGTGTTGCATGGGGACTGCCCTGATGTAATGACCTTGGGGAGACAACGAAGAACGGTGGCTTACTACACCAGGGGGGAATGACAAGCAAGGTGTTATGAGGCAAGGTGTGTCTCCCCTCCTTGGGGACAAGCGAGCCCACAGTTAGGACCCCTGACTGGTCCAGACCCATGGGGTTCTACCCTTCCTTACAGGGTTTACCATACCCCTATGTGTGCTACGTATGTCTGTGTGTGTCTCACTACTCTCCCCTGCGTGGCTCCCGGAGACCGGGCTTCACTGACGTCGGACCAAAGGTCCTAATCAGGTACTATTACCACTCCTATGGCGCCCAATTTCTGTGCTGACGCCTATCCTTGGGGGAAGACGGCAAAAGCCCTACCTACTAGAGGGGAGGGGTGGCCAAGTGTGCTAAGGGCATACAAAACGCCCATTTTTGCTAAGGGCCAAAAGCTAACGCACTCCCCTGCCCACGAGGAAAAGCATGTGGGACAGGAGACACCACTACACTACACTCACTAACGCCAGCACCGGCCTTCGAAGGCAGGGTGAGTACTCATCAGCTGCCCTCAACTCCTGCCAGGCCTGCTGACCCTAACCCCTACACACGCTACTTGGTGTTGCTGTCAATGAAGTCTCGGGTCTTAATGACCCCCCTGTGAAGAAGACAAGAGAACACAGCGCTGCTAAGCAACTGTGGCCTGGCAGGGACGTCACAAGACGTTTCCCTGCTAGGGCTTGGAGGGAAGGGGTGCTCTTGTTGCGTGCACAGCGCGGATGTCGATGGAGCTGAACTGCCCACGCCACTCCTGGCTGAGGCGCAGTCAATTGATTGTGTGATCAGCACCCCTGTTTAGCTGGGGCAGAAAAATGGGATAGCCGCCGAAGGCAGCTGCTGCGTGCACCAATCACCCTGAACCTCTCCCACCTGTACAACAGAGGCCAACGAACTGGGTTCAAGACTGAGGAACCAAGACACACTCCACGTATTATACGCTTCTTAGTGTGCCCTATAATACACTGTTCCTGAACCCAGTTGCAAGCAAGCAAGCTTAAGGACTTCACCGGTTCCCTTATGGAACGTAGGGCAAAGCCCTGGATAAACTGGCAAGGGTTCATACCGCGTGCACAGTGCGTGGCCTACTGTCAAATCCCTTTAATGCATCGTGTGCACGCATGCGGGGAAGGTAGGCGGAACCATAACCACACTGACTAAACCAGGAGGTCAGCTCCTCCTGGGCTTACCTACATTACTCACCATGCATCGTGTGAATGCCGAAGTGAAGCGAACACAAAACAACCCTATTGCGAGTTATAAACAAGCCTAAGCGTTTTAAGCAACCCTACTTTAACGCTACGGCTACACACGAGCAAACACTTTCTTTTCTTACCTGTGAAGAGGGAACAGGGAGGAATTCGGGTACAGGGAAAGCGTCACAGCGTGTGAATGCCTCAATTGGGCACATGCATCGCGAGCACAGCGCATATTCTAACCCTAGGTGCGCGCTGCGCGCTCCATTCGCATCGCATACCTTTCATTCCTGTTTTGACCTGTGCAGAGCAAAGGAGATGAGCGCCCGAACCCCAAAGGAACACAGCGTTGACAACCCTAACGTTTTAACGAAGCAACCAACACAAACGCAATGCATGCGTGTGGGATGACACTGGCATACCTGAGAGGTGGGTTGTCCACCTGCTCTGTGGTGTGAGTTGAGTTTGAATGCTTTTCTCTAAAGTTTATAAACATTTTGATGCAAGTGTGCAAAAATTCCCTTTAGAACTTTAAAAACTACGGCTCATACCTTCTTTTTCAATAGCCGTTTACGCTTGCGCAACCTTATTTTTGAAGTCCGCTTCCTTTGCGCTTGTCTGCGACTTTGAGTTTGGTGTAAAAATGACGATTTCTCGCGTGATAGTTTTTAGCAATTTGACTTGTTAAATCGCTACCACTTTCGCTAAACCGCAGGAATCACTCCCTGTTGGTTACATTTTCTATTTTTTTCAGCTCCTGGAGATTTCTGTCCTCCATTGGGAGTTTTGCTCCGCCCTGGCCCTTGGTCAGGACGTTTACTAAAACGCTTTTTATACAGCGATCACCGTCCGCAGTAGAGCTTTCGACTGTACCCTAGTGGGCAAGCATATGTGCTCTAGGGAGGGAGTCCTGGGTTCGAACCCCACTACCCGAAATTTTTACCAAACGTTTTCGTCGCACGCCGGCGACTTTTGAGGAATGCCCCATCGAAGGGACATCATTCACGGTACATTACACTGTTCTTCGAGGGTACCTACAGTGTGATAGGCTTCTATGAACTGATGAGGATGTTTTTGGTAAGTTTAATGCATTTTCTGAGGTAATTTTGGGAACATTTGAGCCTTTTTCCTTGGTCCTACTAGCTTAGCTAACTAGTACTCCAGGGGGGAGTAAGAAAAAGTCACTGCCATGTCTTTCTTGGAGGGCTGGATGCAGGCCAAGCCCCCCTTAAAACCCTTTTGTTGATGCTAAGACTAACCTGAGTATTTTTATCTCTCTTTCGAAGCCTAAAGTACACTTTCTCAAGGTAACTAGGGTTGTAACCCTAGCCCCCCCATGAAGCTCACCCCTACCACTCAACTGAGCGGAGGTACCTTCCTTCATGGAGGATATACCGAAATAGAATAGGCATTTCATGCTTTAGGCCTTGGAGGTTAAGCCTAGTGGTCTCCCACCCCTAGACCCCCATACTCAATTGTTTCTACCACTTATTCAGGTTCTACATTTTAACTGTTTCTGAATTCAGTTGCTTGGCCAAGTCATTTTCTGTGTTGGCCTGACATCTATGCCCCACATTCCTAACCAGCATCATTTCACCGAAAAGAGTGCACATGAAGTGCTTGATGCTATCTTGGAGGCTAGAGTCAGTCCAGTTTTCATATAAAATCTTTTGTATTATCCAATTGTGATTGAATCTTTGTGTTTATACCTGCTTTGTCTATCTGCAGCCCTTCTGTGTTACACTGGATTTCAAAACTATTCATTGATTCGATCCACATCCTGTTCTTGCTCTACTTGCTGCTTTGGTTTGGGTTTTCAACTTCCAAACCTGCAGGATTTCATCAAAATATCTAGGCCACTAATCAAGGACATCTTTCTCATCCCTCCCTCCAAGCTGCAGCGTGACACAACCCAATGCAAGGCTCTCATAGGACGCTCCCTCTGAGTCTCCCAGGACCTTAGGAATAGCATACTCACACACACGCTGAGGAAGGTATAGGAAGGGTTTAGTCCCTAGGTGTCTTCTGAGAGGCAAGCATCTCAGCGAGCCCCAGCAACTCTCTTAGGTTGTTCTGGGACACGTAGTCAACCAGAACAGAGTTTAGCCGTTCCTCAGGAAGAACAAAGGCAGAGAAGGGTTCCCAGGTCGCTTCTGCAACTCCAAGCCCTCCCCAGAGGGTAAGGAAACGCCACCCTTGGCGATAGCGGTGTCGGATGACCGACTTCACCACGTAGAAGACTTCCTTAGCCATCTCCTCGGCATTCATGTCGGGGGGTTCTCCTTCTACTTCCATTGGGCTGGCAGCCCCCTGTAGGTCCAGAGCGGCGATCTCCTCGTCGCTTAGTTCCCATTCTTCCCCACAGAGGTCCTCTGGGTCGTAGTAGTGCTTGGGCTGTTGAGCACCGCACACAAGGGTCCACCCTAGTTGGGGAGAACACCGCAGGGTGATACGGTGACCATCCACAGATAGGATCTTGTAGGGCCCAAAGTAGGGGTCATCGCTGCTCGAGCGTCGCCAGGTGGGTAGCGACTGTGGTGCACCAGCACCCAGTCTCCCTCTTGGTAGGAGGCGGGCACCCTGTGCTTGTTCTTCTTGTTCCACTGGCGCTCCCTAACTCTCTGAAGCATAGCCTTGGCCTTGTCCACCTTGTCTTGTTGCTCCTTCATCCACTTACCCACAGTGGAGTAGGAATCCTCGGGATAGGGAGCGTGTAGGAACCACGCCGGGCGTCCCATGAACAGCTCATGGGGCGTATAGCCAGTCGCCGAACTCTCTTGGGAGTTCATGATCAAGGATACGACGGGGAATAGTCTCACCCAGTCTTTGGTACGTTCAGTCTTGCACCATATCCTTACGTTCTCCTTGAGAACACGAATCTATTACTCACATAGGGGGTTACTCGTATGAGTATAGGGAATCCCCGTTGACACCTGGACATTGAGGGATCTCAGGACTCTCTTGTACCAGCCAGTGTCGGAGCGTACTCGGACATCTTCTTCCGAGTTAATCTCTTTCGGTGCCCCATAGACACAGAACCACTCTTCCAGGAGTATCTTGATGGTCTCCTCGCCGGTGATGTGTTTAGTGCATGGAAACACCCTGGTAAACGTGGTCAGCCCACAGGTTACCAGTAGGGCAAAGTCATAGCCTCCCAACTTAGGCATCTCGGTGTAGTCCACGTAGAGAACACTGTTGGCACAGTGGGGAATAGGGAGAGTCGAATAGAGACCTCTTTTGCTGATATCTCCAGGTTTACAGGACGGACACGGGCACTTGTCCACGATAGGTTGGAGGGTTTTCCGAAGTTGGTCATCAGTCCACGTAGTGTGGAACCACTGCTTGAATACCCTCAGGGTAAGGTCAGCACCCACATTACCACTGGACTCATGGGTACACTCCAGTAGCGCTGGGACTCTGTCACTGGGTACCACGATTTGGTCCTCGTGCCAGAGGTAGCTCTTGTCCCTCTCCCACTGCTCTTGGTTGACCAGGAGGGGTTCCAGGCGCTTCTCGAGGCGCTTAAAGATATCTCCGAACTCCTTCAGGTACTCAGCTTTTTGGAGTCCATCTAGGGGTCGAATCATGGTCATGTTGAGGTCCAGGTGTACATCCATACGGCTGAACGCCTCCTTGGGTAGCGCTTCTGACCTGGCACCAATCAGGTCGTCGAAGTTGTTGCGGCTGATGTAGTCTGCACACGTGTTTTTGACTCCCTGGATATGGTGCACTGTCAGCCGTAGTTGGCTGTGGTAGGTCCACCAGCGCCGTAGCTTGGCCTTCTCAGGTGGGGGACCCTTCTGGAAAGTGCGGACCGGTTCTTGGTCGCACAACCATACCACAGGGTTACTCCCCAACAGGCGTGCTTGTGAGGATAGCACCAGCATACCCGCGAGCAATTCCTGCTCATAGGTGGAGTAGTTACCCCGGGCCTGGTTCCATTTCCAGTTCCAGTGACCCAGGGGTACTAGGACCCACTTGTCGTCAGGGTAGCTGTGTTTGAGGGTACCATCTCGGTTCAGTCCATCTCTTCCTGATTGGGTAATGGCCGAGTCGAACTCCTCGTTCTCTAGTGCTTGCCATTGGAACAACGTTCCACCACCGCCCACATTGCTGGCGTGGGTCACCAGGATCATCCCCCCTTGTGCTCTAGGCACGCCCAAGCACTTAGCGTTAGCCACCTTGTTTCTGAGCTCGTCAAACGCTTGTTGCTCTTGTGGGCCCCAGCGCCAGGCGGTACTCTTCTTCATCAAGTCCGCTAGGATGGCACCGGTGTAGGTGAAGTTCTTGATATGGCGGCGGTAGAAGTTGCAGGCCCCAATGAAACTACGTACATCATGGAGTCCTTTCTTGGGGTCTTCATGCCGTACCTTAGCATGCATCAGGGGTCTGGCCTTCGAGGCCGCGGGGGTCCACGACCCATAGCCAATTTCAAACCCCAGGTACTGCATGGTCTCCTGCATGAACTCACACTTCTCCAGCTGGAGTCGTGTGTGGTTCTCCTGGCAGACCGCAAAGAACTCACCTAAGAGGAATGGGTGATCCTCCTGGGTATTTATCCCTAGGCATACATCATCGATGTGCGCCTCCATCTTGGCCCCACAGGATATGAGTTCTTGCACCTTGGGTCTTTGCCGTAGGATGGACAGGATCCTTATCATCAGCTCCTGGAATGGAGCGGGTGCGTTGGTCACGCCGAAGGGCGTGACCTTCCACTTGAACACCCTCCCCTGAGGGGTGAAGAAGGCGAGTAGCTCCTGAGCGTTGGGCGTCAGGTTCACCTGCCAGAATCCGCATCTTTTGTCCATCTTGGTCTTGTAGCGACAGGAAGCCATCTTCTCAAGGGTAGACTCCATGTTAGGAATGGACCCTGAGTGGTTCAACGTCTTCTTGTTCAGCTCTCCATAGTCCACCATCCTAGAGGGAGCCTGGACACAGGTCCAGCAGTACTCCATGCAGGACCTGAAGTCCGCCCTGGACAAGGCCGATGGCAAGGCCCCAGGTCCTAACCACGTGGAGGCCCGCTTCATCAAGGCCCTCCCGGCACCCGTCCAGTGGCTCCTAGTCCACTCCTACCGGGCCATCCTCCGCGGCGCCCCGCCGCCGATGCACTGGAGGGACGCGCACATCTGGCTCAGCCCCAAGGTACCGGGCTCTGCCAGACTGGACGACTACAGGCCCATAGCCCTGGGCCAGCTGGACATGAAGCTGCTCACGGGCCCCCTCACCCAGCGCATCACGGAGGTGCTCACACGGCACGGAGTGGTCAGCGACTGGCAGCAGGGGGCCCTCCCTGGCTCCAACACAGGCCCCCCGCTGTTCATGGCGCAGCGGCAGCTCCAGCGGGGAAGGCCCAACTACGTCTTCTCCTTCGACGCCCGCAAGGCCTTCGACACCGCCCCACACGGCGCCCTCCACCTCATCCTGCGCCACCTCTCCGTGCCGCCGGACGTCATTGACCTCCTGCTCTTCCTCCACACATGCGCCAGGCTGCGCATCGTCACAGCACACGGGCTAGCGCAGCCCGTCTACATGCTACGCGGCGTCCGGCAGGGCAACCCCGAGAGCCCCCTGCTGTACGCGCTCCTCCTGGAGCCCCTGCTCAGGGCACAGGGGCACCGCCTGCGCCCGCCGGGAGGGGCCGAGCACGGCCTCATCCAGGCCTATATCGACGACCTGCTGGTGGTGGCCAACACGCTGCAGCACTTCGTCGAGGGCGTGGAGGCGGTGGCCGCGTACCTGGGGATGATGGGCCCGGAGCCCAACCCCCGCAAGTGCGCCATGGCCACCACGGAGGGGGTCCCGGGCCTGCAGCTGCGCCTCTGCCCCCACCTGGAAAACCCGTGGTACTGGGTACCAGCGGCGGACTCCGTCCCCTACCTGGGACTCCAGCTGCAGCCGGACGGGGAGTTCTCCCTGCAGCGCAAGCACCGGCTACGCCTGGCGGCAGTGCACCACTGGTGCCTTAACACCCTCGCGCCACCGAAAGTGGTGCAGGACGTCATCCTGGCGATCCTCGGAGGGGTGACGCAGTACGTCGCCCCTTTCATCGCCGACGACACCGACACTGCACGCCACCTGGACCACATCACGGTCCAGGTCGCGAAGGACAGGGCGCGGTACGCCTTCGACGCCTCGCGGGACAGCCTGCAGGATGACCGGACCCTGGGGCTCACACGGGTGCCCACGCGGTGCCAGCAGGCAGCGATGGCCCTCGTGGGTACACTCGTCCACCACCGCGCAACCTCCGTGCGCGCCGAGGTCACCAAGATGTTCTGGGAGATAGCCGGCGCGCACGGAATATGTCCCGAGGTGCACTACCCTGTCCCCGAGTTCGCAACTCTGGCGGGAGGCGACTGGGTCCACCGCATACCCCGGGCCCTGGCCGCCCTGGGAGTGGGGATGTACAACCCCATCGCGTGCCCCAGGGCGGCTCATGTCCAACTACAGTCCCTGCCGGGCAAAATCGTCACGCTGCGCACCGCCAAGCTGCGACACCGCGACACGTGCCGCCTGACGGTGCCACACACAACGCCGTGGCATGGGCACCACGGGCCACGCCACCCCTTCCCCGACAACGACGATCCGTGGCCGACGGCGGTGCAGGAGTGCCTGAACCAATGCGCCGATGAACACCTCCATTATTGCCGCCGTGAGCAGGAGCCCACCAACCACCCCGGGTGGCGCGACGCCCTGGCCCACCTCTTCCACACCACCGGCACACGGGACCCCCGCCTGAGACTCGTCCACCCCACGAGGGCTAAGCAGGACGCCCACACTGGCCCACGGGTGACCCCGGACGGCCTGCACCTCCACGTCGGGGGCTACCGCCGCCGGGACGGCCTGTCCCCCCCCACGCGGGGGGCGGCGTACCACCCGCCAGCGGCCCTCATGTACATCCTCCGCGACGTACTCGCGGAAAGCGAGCACCAAGAGCCTAACGCGGACGTGGCGTGGCCAGGGCCCTTACGCCCCCGGCCCCACGCGCCAACGCCGTTGTGGCTGGTGACCACGGACGACCAATGCACCCAAGCGACGGGACAAGCGCAGCTCCGGGCCGAGTGGGTAATAGTGCAAGTGGGGGCAGGCCAGCCCGAACCCCGTGGGCTCCCCCGTGGCACCGCCCTACTGGTGGCTACGGGGGTGCGGCACGACCCACACATGGCGGTGCACGCGCTGGAGGACCGTCTGGAGGACACAGGACACCTGGTGGTGCATCAGCGCGGGGGCCCGGCGTGGCTCAAGGAACATGTGACGGCGCTACGGTCCTGGGCAAGCACGGTCGCCGGAGCGGTGATTCGGCTGCACGACCACCCGGCGATCAGCCCAGGCGACACCAGGGCGCTGAGCGTGGACCAACTGACCCCCAGCCACCCCGACGTCCGGTGGCACTCCACCGACCTCAACGCGGGGTGGCTCAGCCCCACCAGATACTACTGGATCCCGGAGGCCTGGGGACACACCTCCTCTGACGCGTCCGGGGGCGGACCCTGCAAACACGCCACCAGCGTCGCTCTCGCCGCCGACCTCACCCGCACGTGGGCGGTGGCCATCTCGGGCACGGTGCCCGACGGGGAGGGGGTGGCCGCCTCCCTCCCCCTACATTACGGTGCACACAGACCATGGGTCCACACGGTGGACGCCGAAGTCATCCTCCACCTCCTGCGGCACGCAGATCGCGAGCGAACCACGGGGGTCCCCGCGGGCGCAGCGAAGGTGGTCAACCAGATGCCCCTGAGGTGGCTCCGGGACGGCCTGTGCGCGCGGGGGCAACACGCCGGGCACCCGTTCTGGTACGTCCAAGCCACCTCGCACCACAGTGACGCCCTACTGCACAAGGCGGACTGGGCGGCGTCCCAGGACACCGTCTTGCAGAATACGCCCCGGGACCCTGGCCACGCCCAACTCATTGTCGCCGGCCGTGACGGCCATCTCGATCTACGGCCCCCCACGATGCGGGTGCTCGGCGAGGTCGCGCAACGGGCGCAGACGGACCATGCGCTGACGCACCGTGGACACACACCTTTGGGCGCGGCCCACGCCACAGCCTACGTCCACGCCCGGGACCTCACCGCGGCGGCCACCAACCGTCGGGCGCTGCGGGCCCGAGACGGCCACACGCCGGTGCAGCGCAGGCTCCGCGTCCGGAAGGAGCGGCTCTCCGGCGTCGCCATCGTCCCGCAACCGTGCCTTTTCTGCGGCGGCCCGGAAGAGACCCCGGTGCACATGCACGTGGGTTGCACCCACTCGCGGCTCCTCTGGCCCCACTACCGCCAGGCGGTACACGAGGCGGCCCGCCACCTCCCACCTGGGGACAAGGCCCTGTAGGTGGCCTCGTGGCGCTCCGCGGGCGCCACGTGGACGGAGGTGTTCTGCTCTGGACTGGTGCCCGAGGACGCGGAGGCGCAGCTCCGCGCCATAACCCGATACGACCTGCCGGGAGGGACCTCAGTGGACGATTTCCTCCACCACATGCTCCGGCTGGGGGACTTCGCGTGGGAGCTTCGCAACCACCGGCTGGAGCAACTCCTCCACGAGCCCCTAAGCGCGGCGGCCCGGGCGCACCGGTGGCTCACTGCGGCGGAGGGCGACCACCCTCCCCCTCCCCCGCGCCCTGGCAAGGACTTCGTAGCCTCCCTCCGTGTTGTGAATGGCACTCTGGAGTGCCCACCCCAAGAGAGCCCCCACCCGTATCAGGACCTGCCGGGGGGGTTCTCGAGGCACCTACAAGACGCCCTCTTCCCACCGTGGATCATCGGGCGCGGCTCCATGACCGCATGGGAGGCGCGCATCGTGGGGGAGGAGTGGGCGCGGGAGTGGGGCCGGTGGTGCGCCGCCACGCGCGCCCCGGAGACCCCTGCGCAACGATACGCCGCCATCCCGCTCCGGGGGTGGGGGCCGGACACCCGGCCGAGACCCACCATGATCCGCGGGGCGGGGCCTGACCACCCGTGGGACGCGGCGACGGGGGAATGGCTGCAGGCGGCCCCGGGGCCGCACACGGGATGGACTGGGGACGTATCCTCACTCGTCAGGACGCCCGTCCCGCCCCGCATCGTCCTTCACACCGCCAACGTGCTCCGGGCCACGGAGATACGCACGTGGGGACACGCTGCGGCCACCGTCCGGTGGCACCCCCCAGAGGACGGGGCCACCCAACTCACCGTGGCGCACTTCAAAGCTGGGGGGCCGGTATACGACGACGCCCTGTCCCGGCTGGGCGACACCCAGGGGCCCTTGCTCCTCATGCTCCCCACCGGTATCGCAGCCGCGCTGCGCCAGGAGCTAGACGGCTGCGAAGGGCTGCGAGTGGGGTGGGAGGCAGTCGCGGACGGCACCCTGCTGGCCCTCCTCCACAGGGACACCGCGAACGGGTGCCAATGGGACGCGCTGACGCTCCACCTCACCGGGCGCCACGTGTACATGGCGAGCCCCCCCCAGGGGCACCCCCGCCCGACGTGGGACAACCTCATCGCCGCCTTCCACGACCACGGAATCCTCCCTGGCGACACGTGGCAGGAGGTCCAGCGGAAGACGCTTGGCAAGGACTACCGGCGCCGCGTCCACGCCCGCCTGCTGGAGATCCGGGACCCCCTCCGACAGAGGTGGGACGACCTCTGGCTCCGCCATCTCGACCCTTGGTCGCCGCCCTCCCACCTCCCACACACCTGCCGACTCTGCGGAGAATGTGACACGGTGTCCTCCGCAGCATAGACAGGCGCCAACAGGTGCGCGCGGTGTACCCAGGTAGCCGCGTGCCCCTGGCCCGAACCTCCCGCAGGCCCGCGCAGGCGCACAGAGGAGGAGGCCTTGCGCCGGCGCATCGAGGGGGCACACACCCCCTCGCACGAGCAAGCGGGCCCCGCGGGCGCTGCCCTTCTGTGGATCCACGTGCACCTGCGGGACCCCACATCCGTTGCGCACCTGTTGCACGTCTTCGCCCCCTAACCCCCACCCGCCGCCGCCCTTTGAAGAGCCCGCAGCACCATGCCACGCCGACGGGGGGATGGGCCGGGGCACACCAGGGCCCGCCGCAGAGCGCAGGAGGCGGCCGTCCGGGGCCTGGTGGCAGACGCGGTGGCGGAGGCACACGAAGCGCACGCTGCCGCACGGTGTGACCTGGAGGGCAGTGCGAGGGCCTTCCTCAACGTGACCGCCCTCCCGGCCGTCCGCGCCCTGAACGGAGCGGGGGCCCCTACGCTGCTCCCGGCAATGCACCGGACCGTGAACGCCATCCGGCCGGGGCTCATCAGCCCAGAAGCGGCCCTCTACGGGCACTGGATGGAGTGGCGCGAATCCAATCGGTCGGGCCGGCCCCTGTCCATGGGGGACACCCTCCGGCTGACGGGAGCGGGGTCTGCCATGTCCCTCCGCAGTAGCGCCCCAGCCCTGATGCACGCCCTCAGGACGCGCTACCCCGGGGACGCGGCCCCGTACCTGAACCAGGCGCGGGCCACGTACCCCGGGGGTGTGTCCGAGCTGGATGCGGCGCTCCACCTTCTACACCCGCCGGACGAGGACCTGGAGGTGGGCGAGGTCACGGTGTTCGTGGAAGGCGCGGACGAGGCGTCCGCCCGCCCCCGGCCGACCAACCCGGTGTATGACGGCACCGGGCCTACCCCCCCGTACGCCGTCGTCTACGAGGCGTTCCCCAGGGAGCCCACTTGGTGCCCCGCCCTCCCACCGGCGACGCACGCGCCCCGCGGCTGGGCTAACCCAGACCTGTCCCCCCCCCTCTCCAGGACCAGGGGTGCCCACCACAGGGGGCAGGTCCTCTGGCAAGAGTGCCCTGGCACCCCCCTCCTCCTCCTAGTCGTCGCGACCCGCGGGGGCCCGGGGCGGATCCTGGGGATCACCCCCACCCACCTCTATGGGGCCACACCCGTACCCCGCCCCCCCCTCCCGGCGCCCGCGGCGCGGGACAGAGTACACACCTTCCTGCGCACACAGGAGGTCACCGCCGTTACGGGGGTCCACCTGGTGCGGCTGCCCCCGACACCGCTCGACGACCCCCGGGGGCCCAGGGCCCTGGGCCCCGCCCCAGACTGGGAGCTGTGGCGCGACGCGTGGGCCGCGTGGCTCCCCCGCCTCCCCTCCCAATGCCGGTGGATGGCCGCGGACCCCCGGC
The DNA here is from genome assembly GCA_964036045.1 of Eutreptiella sp. 'Long Island Sound 2002'. Taxonomy (NCBI): domain Eukaryota; phylum Euglenozoa; class Euglenophyceae; order Eutreptiales; family Eutreptiaceae; genus Eutreptiella; species Eutreptiella sp. 'Long Island Sound 2002'. Next base: position 132,280,487 of record OZ038379.1, read on the forward strand.
CGTGCGGGGCTGACGCCACAGCCGGCCCCCCACCCCCTCCCCCCCTCCCCCCCGCAGAGCACCACACGGCACTGCCCACGGCACGGCACTGATGCACCAGGAGGTAGTGGGAAGGGCGCGCCTGCCACCACGCATGCCTACCAGAGTAACAGTGATGGCAGACTCCGATGGGTCCCTCCAGCAGGACGACCGCCACCACCGCCGGTCCCGCTCCCGCTCCCCCGTCTCCTCCCCGGAGTGGACGGGGGAGACCCTCGCGGAGCGCGAGGAGCGGAGGCTGGCGGAGGCGGCGGTGGTCGGGCCGCCGCCGCCGGCCCGGGAACCTGGGCCAGCCGAGACGGCCGCCCCCGCCGCCCAAGCGGCCAGCCCCGCCGCCCCGCCCCGCCCCGCCCAGACGCGCAGGAGGCGGAGACCGCGGCGAGCCACGCCGCGGCCCCGGCCGCGGCCCCCGGCACGCCGCCGACAAGGGGGGCAGCCCCGGCGCAGGAGCCGGACACATCGCCGAGGGCTGCCGCAGCCGCACAGGAGAGCAAGAAGGGCGCGCGAGGGGTTTCGACGGACCCCGCACGGGCCGTGGGCGCCTCCCCGGCGGCCGCAGCGGCAGCAGAGGAGAACGAGGAGGGCGTGCGAGGTTTTGCGACCGCGGCCACGGGCGCCTCGTCGGCGGCCGCCAGGGCAGCGAAGGAGAGTGAGGAGGGCGCGCGAGGGGCTGCGGCCCCCAGCACGCCGCGCAAGCGGGGGAAGAACCCCGCACTGGCCGCGGACGCCTCGCCGGCGACCGCCGCAGCAGCAGCAGTGGGCAGGGAGAGCGCGAAGTACCGCGCCCACGCCAACCCCGCCCACACCCACACCAGCCCCCCCAAGCCGTACCCCCCCAAGCCCTTCCCCCCGGGGCGGGAGCGGCACGTCCGCCCCCCGACGCGCGAGCGCTCGCCGCCGGGCGTCACGCTGCCGCAACTGCAAAGGCCTCCATGGTTAAAGGAGCCCGCAGTGTGGATTGGATTGTGGATTGGGTTATTGCTGGATGTGCAGGGATGCGCGATCGCAGCAGAAGAATAATACAAAACTAAGAAAACGACGCACCGGCAGCAAAAATAAAGCGAAAAATCGTTTTTTCCGACCTCAGAAACCCCCCAAAAAATTTTACGCCGCTGTTTGGCGAGGTCGCAAAATTTAGGACACTCACAAAAAAAAGACGAACAATAGAGTCGCGACGGCGAAGAACCTGAGCGTTGCATGCTCCAAAACACCTAGCAAAGTGCGTGTCCTAGGCGCTAGGGACTTGTGCGCGCTCCACAAACAAAGAAGAAGAAAAGAGGCGAACACCAAAAACCAGCAAGCCACGACGACGAAGAGAAGAACAAAGCGAGCGCCGAGCCACCTAGCAAAGTGCGTGCCATAGGAGCTAGGCGACATGTGCGCGTCAAAAAAAAAAAAAAAAAGAGAGAAGGAAACGCAACAAAAAGAGAAACACCAAACCACAAACAAAAAAGACGCGACCACGGACCACGGGAAAACGAGGTATGACAACCAAGTATGTTACGGCCCCATGCGTCATACATATCGTATCCACCGCTACGCATACGTGGATGAGAAAACCAAGTATGTTGCGAAGGAGGGCGCCCAAGGGACAACACCGCACGCAAAAAAAAAAAAAAAAAAAGAACGACGAACCGCCACGCACGTCAAAAGGCACGCCCGCAAACACAAACCACAACCATATATCCCCAATATTTATTCCTCCATAGGCCCCGACCGCCGCGAGAAAAAAAAAAAAAAATCCACAAAAGCGCAAAAGGTATGGGGCGGCCACGGACCAAGGGGAAACAATGAAAAGGCGAACAAGAGAACGTTCACCAACCACGAGGAAACAACGGTATGGCGAGCAAGTATGTTAACAATACGAGGGAGGGCGCCAAAGGGACGGACCACGCACACACGCACACACATAAACAAGACCGCAAGGAGCGAGAAGACGGAGACAAGAGCAAGGAAAAACAAGGTATGACCCCCACACCGCCCCGCCCGCAAACACACACACGCTCTCGCTATAGGGAATGACCACGTACCACGGGGAAACAATGGTATGGAGGTATGACGAACAAGTATGTTAAAAATAGGAGGGGAGGCGCCAAGGGGACGAAAACACAAACGCACACAAAGCCGCAAGATGCACGAAGACGGAGACGAGACAAAGGAAAGTCATGGTATGCAACCCCACCCCCGCCCCACCCACAAACAAACACACGCTTTCTCTATAGGGGACGGCAACAAGAAGCGGCACAAGGTACAACAAGTATGTTGAAAAAAAAAAACACGAAACCGCCTTCCACGCCCTCTCTATAGGGGAAACGCAATGCGGAGAGGTATGTTATCGAAGACGCAGCGAGAAAAAAAAAAAACGAGGGAGGAGACACAAACCACAACACGCAAAAAAAAAACAAACAAAAAGGACCTGCGCACGCTCTTTCTCAACAGGAGAAGAAAACATGATGGGACGAAAGGACAGGTACGTGCTACGCATCACACATGCCACGCATCTCTGCTACGCATCTACAGGACCTCTTCTTCTGCCTTTTGAAACATGCCGACGACGGACGACGAGAACCAGCCAAGGTATGACACACCCCACCCCACCAACCACACACCGCGAGCACACACACGCGCACGCACGACAGCCACACCAAGCGCGACCCCCCCCCCCCCACGCCACCCACACCAACACGAAGGGCCACACAGCGCAAACACACACACCAGGGCCAAGGGGAAGGGCACCTGGAAGACACACCCACCGCACCACCACACCACACCACCACCGGCAGCGAAACCCAGCCAGGAGTGGCGGGGAGTAGCACACAGGAACCTCCGCCAGGAGTGGCGAGGGACCAACCACACCAGCCACAAACCCACCACACACGCCACCGCCGCACGCCACACGCCGCACACCACACACTGCACACCACGCACCACCGCCGACAGCGAAACCCAGCCAGGAGTGGCGGGGAACCGCGCCCGGGACCCTCCGCCAGGAGTGGCGAGGAACGCCCACCACCGCCGGCAGCGAAACCCAGCCAGGAGTGGCGGGCGGTAGCACACAGGAACCTCCGCCGGGAGTGGCGAGGAACCAACCACACCACACACCAGCCGCAACCCCACCACCACACCACCACCGCACACCACACACCACACACCACACACCACACACCACCGCCGCCAGCGGACCCCAACCGGGAGAGGCGGGGGACCACACACCACCACCGGCACCGAAACCCAGCCAGGAGTGGCGGGGAGTAGCACGCAGGAACCTCCGCCAGGAGTGGCGAGGGACCGACCACGCCACACACCGCCGCCAACGGACCCCAGCCAGGAGTGGCGAGGACCGCCCACCACCACCAGCAGCGAAACCCAGCCAGGAGTGGCGGGGAGTAGCACACAGGAACCTCCGCCAGGAGTGGCGAGGGACCAACAACCAACACACCACCGCCACACACCACACACCACCGCCGCCAGCGGACCCCAGCCAGGAGTGGCGGGGACCGCCCACCACCACCGGCAGCGAAACCCAGCCAGGAGTGGCGGGGAGTAGCACACAGGAACCTCCGCCAGGAGTGGCGAGGGACCGACCACACCACACACCACCCACAACCCCGCCAACACACCACCGCCGCACACCACACACCACACACCACGCACCACCACCGCCAGCAGGCCCCAGCCAGGAGTGGCGGGAAACCGCACACCACCACCGGCAGCGAAACCCAGCCAGGAGTGGCGGGGAGTAGCACACAGGAAACTCCGCCAGGGGTGGCGAGGGACCAACCACACCACACACCAACCACAACCCCACCACACACCGCCGCCGCCAGCGAACCCCAGCCAGGAGTGGCGGGAAACCGCGCCCAGGGCCCTCAGCCAGGAGTGGCGAGGACCGCCCACCGCCACCGGCGTCGAAACCCAGCCAGGAGTGGCGGGGAGTAGAAAACAGGAACCTCCGCCAGGAGTGGCGAGGGACCAACCACAGCCACAACCCCACCAACACACCACCGCCGCCCACCACACACCACACACCACACACCACGCGCCACGCACCACCGCCGCCAGCAGGCCCCAGCCAGGAGTGGCGGGGAACCGCACACCACCACAGGCAGCGAAACCCAGCCAGGAGTGGCGGGGAGTAGCACACAGGAACCTCCGCCAGGAGTGGCGAGGGACCAAACACACCACACACCAGCCACAACCCCACCACACACCACCGCCGCCCGGAGTCCTCAGCCAGGAGTGGCGAGGACCGCCCACCACCACCGGCAGCGAAACCCAACCAGGAGTGGCGGGGAGTAGCACACGGGAACCTCTGCCAGGAGTGGCGAGGGACCAACCGCACCACACACCAGCCACAACCCCACCAACACACCGCCACCGCTCACCACACACCACACACCACACACCACACACCACACGCCACTGCCGGCGGCGGAACCCCAGCCAGGAGTGGCGGGGAGCCGCACAACACCACAGGCAGCGAAACCCAGCCAGGAGTGGCGGGGAGTAGCACACAGGAACCTCCGCCAGGAGTGGCGAGGGACCAACCACACCACACTCCCGCCACAACCCCACCAACACACCACCACCGCACACCACACACCACAAACCACGCACCACGCACCAACACAGACACCACGCGCGCACGCACCGCGCCACAAACACACACACCGGCGGCGAACCGCGACCAGAGGAGGGGGCGACACGCCCGCAAGCAACACAGCCAGGAACAGCGAACACCCCCCCCCCCCCACCACCACCACCCCACCCCGGAGAGACGGGACACCAACCACCGCAAACCGCACAGCGAAAAGGGGGGCGGGACGAAAAGGGCCCACGGGGGGAGCAGGCGAGGGACCCAACCTCAGGGGTTTGGGGGCCCCCCCGGTGACCGTATCGGCCCCACCTGAGCACACGCAATAAGGTGGGATACGCCCGGGACCGTTGGTCAGCGGCCCGCGGTGGCACCGGCCTGGGGGGGTGACCAATGGGCCTGACCAAGAGCACTCCCCACGGCACGTACTGCGGTTCGGGCCCAGCGAGGGGCTGCGGGTAGGGCACACCGTCCATCGGGGCAGGCAAGAGACGCGCCTGTCCCGCAAGGACTCCCCAGCGACCCACAGTGTACCCGACCCCGGTGTGGGGAACGGCTGGAGTACCTGGCTACGGAACAGGTCCATGGACGGCATCCGTACAACAGAGTTACACCCTGACGGGGAGTGCAAGCACCGGCCCCCCCACGGGGAAACACCAGGGGAAGGGACCCGAGCCGGCGACAAGGACCCCCCCCCACACACCACAGCCGGGAAGGCCCGGGCACGACACCGCCCCAAGCGACACGGAGAAGAGACAGAAGGAGGAGGGCACGCAATAGGGGCCAGCAAGGGGACGCACCACCAACAGACCCCAGCCAAGGGGGGCGGGGAACCACACAACCGAGACAGGGGGGGGGGCACGACACACAGCCCCCACACCAAACAGCGCCGCCAAACCACGCCCGCAAAGGCGAGGGCAGGCGCCCAAACGCACCACCAACACACCGCACACACGCCGAGCGTGCACACAACACACACCCCCACAACCGCCACCGACACGAGCCCCACAAGCGCACACCACACACCAAAGCGCAGGCGCCGCCCGCACCACACACACAACACACACAAACCCAAACAACAGGAACCCAGCAACCCCCCCCCGCCAGGGGGGCTGCAAGGCCGCCAGAAGCCGCTAGGACGCAAAGGAGGACCCACCAAGCCCGCAGCCAGGAGTGGCGAACGGCCACACCCAGAAACACCCGAACGGCCACGCCCAACACCAGGACCGGGCACTACGACACCCACACCAGCACCGCCACCAACGCCCAAACCGGACGCCACGACACCCTCACCAGCGGACACACCCGAAACCAGCAGAAGCACCATCGGCAACACCAGCGACCCCAGCACCCACCAAAACACTAGGACAAGGGTCACCAACAACAAACCAACACAAAAAGCCACCCAACACTGACCAACGACCGCACCCAGCCGATCCGATCCCCCACCGGCTCGCACCCAGAACCACCGCCACCGGCATCCACGCCATCGGAAACACCAACACCGCCAAAAATCAAGCCAGCACAACACCCTCACCAACACCGTCACCGCTGGCACCAACGCCTACGACACCTACGCATGCCACCGCCGGTTCCAGCACCTACATCACCCACGCCAACGAAATCAAGCACACCATCGCCGGCAACACCCCACCATCAGCGTCGCCACCAGCAACCTCTGCCACCGGAGGACACCGAAACCACCACAGCCGGTGAGCCAACAAACCACCAAGCCCCGGCCAGGGGAAGCGAGGGCACGCGCCTGGAACCACCATGCAGTCCCCGGCGACACCCACACCACCGGCGCCGCCAACACCACCCTCACCCACGACACCACCCGGAGCAACAGCTACGCCACCTACACCAACAGCAGCACCAGCAGACCACACCACCTACTGCACACCGCCCAGACAGAGCCACAGAAACCGACCACCGCCCTGAACGCAAGCCGCTGACCACCCACACACAGACCCACGCCAACCACCGCCAACATCAGCAGCGTCCGAGACGCCGAGAACCATAGCGACGCCCACAACGACCTCACCACCGGCATCACCGACACCGACACCGGCAGTACGGCCTCAGCACCGACAAACCAGAGCGTCAACAGCAATCGCCACGGCAACACCGCCCGGTACGACACCATCGGCATCAACAACACCAAGGGAGCCAACACACAGGCCAGCGACACCCATGGGTACCTCCACCAGGAGTGGCGAGGTCCCACCCCCGCCGTCAGAACACCACCATCCACCAGGGCAACACCCGCAGCGCCCACATCGGCCACAGCTCCACCGGCGGCGCCCTCGCCAGCACCGTCACCAACACCGCGACGGCCGGCCACGAGTGGCACGCCCGGAACCGCCGACCACCCAAACACAGGCCGCGCCCAGCACCAACACCAACAACGCCCACGCCAACAGACCACCACAACACACGCCAACCACCAAGTAACACATAAGGCACCCTCGCCTTCGGCAACACCAACGCCACCAACACCCACGGCACTATCCACACCACCACCAACCCCACCAACGACGGACCGAGGTGCCGTCACCTACAACGCCCCCAACACCACCACCACGGCCCCGCCACCTAGGGCAACCCCACCAACGGCGTCACCAAGGACGCCAGCACGGCTGGCGAACGAACGCCACCGAGCCCTCAGCCAGGAGAGGCGAACGCCCACACCCAGCACCACCACGCCCAGACCCAGGGCCAGGAACTGCGACACCCACACCTGCACCGCCGCCAACACCCAAACCGAACACCACAACACCCTCACCAACGGGGACGACCGGAACCAACAACGGACCAACACAAGAAACCACCCAGCGGCCAAGTTACACCCAAGGCGTTCCACCGCGCCACCCACCGGCCCGCACCCAGAACCACCACCAGCACCAGCAGCAGCCACTGACAAACCACACACAGACCCACACCAACCACCAGCAGCGTCAACAACATCAGAGACACCGTGAACCATAGCAGCGCCCGCAACGACCTCACCACCGGCACCACCGACGGCGCCACCGGCAGTGCGACCTCACCGACAGCAACCCGGAGCATCCCCCATCCCGCATCCCGGTGAGACACCATCGGCAGCAAGGACACCGAGGGGGCCAAGGCCAACCCACCAGCCAACGACGCACGTGAGAACCTCTGCCAGGAGTGGCGAGGTCCCCCCTCCGCGGTCAGAACACCGCCAGGGCAGCACTTACAACACCCTACAACGCCAACACACACAGCTCCCCCGGCAGCACCCCCACCAACGCCAACACCGGCACCACCGACAGCGGCAACACGGCGACACCACCACCCAACCGCAGCAAGGTCACCCTAAACCGCAACCTCAGCAACACCTGTCACTACGGACCCACGGACAGCCGACACCACCAGGACCACAGACCGGCCAAACACCAGCCACGAATGGCACGCCCGGAGCCACCGAACACCGGCACACAGGCCACCGGACCACCGCGAGACACACCACCGCCAACCCCACCAACGACGAACCAAGGTACCGTCACCCACGACACCCCTAACACCACCACCACGACCCCGGCACAGAGTAACACCTAGGGCGCCGCCATCGACGACACCACCAAGGACGCCACCACGGCTGGCGAACAAACGCCACCAGCGCCGCCCACCAGGCCCCCAACCAAGGGTAGAAACAGCAACGCCACACGCCATCGCACCCACCGCATCGAAATCACCCGGAGCATCGTCAACATCAACCAGGGGTCCCCACCACCCACCCAAGCAGCACAAAACACCACAGCAACACCACCACACCCTCGCCACCAGCGACACCACCGCCAGCACCCTCCGCCAAGAATGGCGAGGAGAAGGCCCAACAGCGCGGACCCACCCAACGTCCCCGGCACCCTCACCATCGGACCGGCACCACCGGCGCCGACCCCCAACACACCACCGTCACCAACGCCACCGACCCCGGACGCAAAAATCACACAGCCCGCACACACGGCACCAGCCAGAGCAAAGCCGACACCACTCCCGACCAACTCACACGAACACCACCGGAAGCACCACCGTCGACCGAACGCCACGGCAACCCCAGGGTACGAGTCCCCCCCACCATCTGCACGGCCAGCGACACCGTCACCGGCACCAACCGGGACACCGACAACGACAGCCTCACCAACAACCGACACCCCCCTACCGCTGCCACCCACCAGTCACGCCACCCGCCGTCAAAGCCACCCACCAACGCCGCACCCCGAACCACACTTACACCCGAAACCGGCACCAGCACGCCCGGCCGAACTGTCAATGGCACCACCGCCATGGCACCGCCTACGCTCACCAGCGCCACCACCACCCCACGCGAGACCAGGAACCCCCGGCGTCGCCAACGGCCTCAACGAGCACCGACACCACCAACACCACCACCGACGGACAGGGACTACCCACAAACCAGGAACATCTCCACCACCAACAACCAATACACCACCCGCGGCACCCCACCATCGCCGACACCACCACGGCACCCATCACACCTCCACCACAGGAGGCGACGTCGGCCACACCACCCGTCAACTACAGCACCCTCACCACCACCGCCACATCCGGCCCACAAACGTTACCGCCGACAACACCACATACGCCCATACGTCACCCACGCCATGCTCACCGACCATCACCTCGTCATCAGAGACACCAAAACCACCGGCGACGACGACAGCGACAACAGCTGACCCACCAGCTAACCACCATCAACCATAGCCCAGCACCAGCTTCATCTACTCTAACGCCCATACCACCCTCACCAACAGCGCCGCCACCGACACAATCATCCACTCCGGCGCCCACACCACCCTCACCACCAACATCACCAACACCACCACCCCCAAGGTCAGGGCCCGCGGGAAACAGAACGGCAGAGCGAGCACGCCACCACCCGCACGCGACGCCCACCCTATCGTACACCGCTCCGCAACACGCCCCCCCCCGCTTCCCCTAACAGGGCGTGCGCTCCAGCCCACTGCTGGGAAGACGACTTCGACATCCTCCCGGCCATCCGACACCTACTGGCAGCCACGGCCCCGCGCCCACAAGCCCACCAGCAACCCACGGAACCGCAAGAGCCCGACCACCCCATGCCACCACGCCCCATATCCCCCGCGTCCACCGCAGACCGGAACGCGGAACACCAGCGAGAGGAGCCCGACCCCGGCCGCGCCGCCACGCCCCCACCGCCCCCCCCCCGAAAGGACATCTACGCCACGCTGGCCAGCACCCTAGCCCTCATGGACGCCGAGCAGTACTACCAGTCCGTCCAACGAGACCTCCCTGAGGACCACGCGACCCTCCAGGGGTGGAAGCAGGAGAAAAGGTACGACAACGAGTGGGGCACAGAGGAAGACCTTCTCTGGGACGACACCTGGAAAGGCACCGCGGACGCCTTCCTGGAGGCAGCAGCCGAAACCTACCCCCGCCCGCCCGGGGACACCAGACACGGCCTCCACGCCCTCCTAGCGTTCCACAGCTGGAAACACCGCCACACCGTCACCCTCCACCCCCTCGACCACAATCCGCACCGATGGACACCTGAAGACGACGCCACAGCCACCATCACCGTACAGCAAAGCCCCGAGAACCCGGAGGAATACCACATCACCTGGGACGATCCGGCACCCGACCCCCCCGCCTCCCCCACCCTCCCAGATGTCTTCGCCGCCATCAGTGCAGAGCTCCAGGAGGCCAAAGCCCCCCAGCAACTGGACAAAGACATGCCCCAGGCACCATCACCATCAACCACACAAAACCAACCCCGCACAGAGCCCCTCACCCACCCCATCACCACAATGGAGCTCCCCCCACAACACCGCACCACCCCAGACCGAAACGGGTTTCGAGACCTGCCGCGGGAATGGGCGGTCCACAACGGCACACTCCGATGGGACGAAATCACACCGGGCCTCCAGGCCATCCGCCTCCACTCAATCGCAGAGCCCACCACCACCTGGGCACTACCAACGGACCGCCACCACCTCCTCCTCACCGTCCAAGGCGATGCCACGATCACACCCACGGAAGGACACCCCGTAACAGCAGCCCCCGCCGACGCCGTCGGGATACCCCCGCAAGCATCATCGGCACCTATGACGGTGCATCCAGGCCCCACCCCTTGGCAGGCCATCGTCATCACCTACCCCGCCCCCAATGACCACACACACACCTGGCAGCAACGATGGAAGGACATCCGAGGGGACCTCCTCCAAGAACACCTAGGGCTCACACGCACCCACCACACCCTACAACCGATACGAGGAGTAGGCCAAGCGTCACACGGCATACACGCCCCGGGAGTATGGGCCTACGCCACACCCATAAACCCACAAGCAGCGGAGGACATCAAGACCGCCCTATCCATCCAGCAAGGCCAGACCCAAACCCCGCACCGCAACACCCAACGAGGCTACACAATTTGGTGGGCGTACCAAGACCATGACACCCTCACCCCCCAACCGGGGGCCCCCCCTCTAGACACCAACACCACCGCCCTCCTCCAAGCCGCAACAGCGGCAGCCACACAGGTAGGGGCCCCGGAAACCTGGGGCCCACAATACCTGGTCGAAACCAAAGTGGCGCCCCACGCGAAGGGCCAAGACAAGCCCCCAACACCGAAGCCGCTCCACCCCCCGCTCAAGCTAGACCCGACGGAGCACACCCCCCAGGATGAATGGGCGACCCACTACATCATCCCCCACACCACCGACCGCAAGAACGACGCCGCCAAGATCACCGTCACCCGCCACCTCCCCCACACCACACAGGTGTATGAGCTGACGGCCCCCAACGTCCTCGTCACCCGTCGCCGACACGACGAGCGATACACCATACAGGCGGAAGGGGCCGCCGCGACCACCCTGTACACATGGGCAACACGGGGGGACCTCCCACACCCCACCCTCCACCACGCCCCCTCCTGGCCCACCCCCTTCCACACAGCGGACCGCCCCAACAAGAAGCCCAAACACACGGGTGTGCACACCCACGCCCAGGAGGCCCAACACCGACACGAAGCGAGGCGCAAGGCCCGCACCCTCCACGACGACCACACCATCCCCCGCATCGGAGCCCCCCCCGCCAGGGTATCAGATACCACCCACAACCGCACGATCACAGGCATCAACACGGACTGCCTGAACCCAGCGGCGTCGCGGGCAGACGCCGTATGGATCAGCGAAAGGCGCTCCCACACACGGGCGGTGGCGCGCCTCCACAACATCCAACCCCACAAACTCCAGCGCGCCGTTGGACCCTTCGCCGTACACGTCACCCCGTACGGCATCGACCACCCCCGGTGTGAGCACCATGACCCGCCCTGCTCCACCCCATGCACCTCGCCCCTGCGCCAACCGCTGCCGGCCCCCACCATCACGGGCAACATGTACCTGGGCACCGTACCGGGAGACCCGGGCATATACATCCTGCCCAACAGGTCCAGGGGACACGCCATCCCCCTCCACTGTCTGGAATCCCTCGCCCTGGGACCACCCCCACCAAAACACCAACACCAACACATCCCGGGGGACAAACGGACACAGGCCCCAGACAGGGGAAAAAAGGCCCACCAACGCGCCCTGGCCCACATCACCCTCCACCCCGCAGCCCACCTACCAAAGGACTTCGGCACGGAGCGCCACATCGCCCCTGGGGGGCCAAGCCCACCACATCATCACCGCCGCCCTATACACCCTCACCGCCCACGAACGCCACTGGGACCCCACAACCATCCCAGCAATGCCCCCACCGCCCCAAGGCCCCAACGATCCCGTCACCCCCTTCCACATCGATCAACTCCTAAGCCGCAAGGCCCCCCCACACCTCCACCCCTCCAGGATACCACTAGCAATTGCATCGTGGGACACCCTGGACACCCCCCCCCAACAACCCGCCATCCACATCCTCAAAGCGGACACCCAATGGTGGGTCCTCCACTGGGCACACGGAGTCCTCATGGCGGCCCAGGCCTATACCCCGGAAATGGACCCGGAAGACCCCCCACGGGGCCACCAGCGCCTCCTCCAAGCCACCACCCTCACAGGCCGCGAAGGCGCCCCCTGGGAAGCCCTCCACACAGCACTCTACTGGGCTCAAGGCTCCCCCAACGGCCCGGACACACCGGAACCCACAGAGGCCTGGGTCAGGCAGGCCAAGGCCATGAGGAACTACCACCTACACCACCCCTTCGACGACAGCCCCGCCGCACTGCCATGGCCAACAGATCCCCCGGAGACCGTACGCAAGCTCGCCGACATCATACGCAGCCACGCGAAAGCGAAAATGCAAACACCGGCAGAACCCCCACTGAGGGATCCAGACCAGCAAGCAACGCACCCCTTCTTCCAACCCCATGCCCCCCCAGCCCCGCCACCTCCAGTCCCACCCAAGAGAACGAGACGACAAAAGGGCGCACCCGCCCCCAGCCAAGCCGGAAAAGCAGCAACCTCCCGACCCCCCACATCCCACCCGACCCACCCGACGAACCCAGACCAAGCATCCTCGTCATCCTCCCTCCCACCACTACCACCACCCCACCCGGACGAGGCATCCTCATCATCCTCCCTCCCGCCACCAGCACAGGCCCCGCCCAAAGCGTACCCAGGGTTCGAAAAAGGTGCGAAGGTCCAACAGCCCTTCCGCAACAACCACACAGGCGACTGGATCTGGTGTGAGGGCACGATCCAGTACCGCCTCAAGGGACCGGGGGACAACGGGGGGCCACAGATCCGGGTGATCTGGCACCGCCAAAAGGAGCTAGACCAAGGCAACAGCGCCCCGGACAAACCACTCGGCGACACCCTGGAACTCACCAGCGCCCACCCCATCCGGCTCCGCACCGAAGAGAACAAGGCCCACACAGGCACCAAATACACTGGGGAGCTCCCCCCGGAGTGGAGCCAAGGCCTCCCCCCGCCACGCCTACCCAAACGCCCACAAACCGGCAAAAAGTCCCCAACCCCCAGTCCCCCTCCCTGACGGGGCAAGGGCCGAGGGCACAAGCCTCCACAGCCCCGGCCCGCCCCCACCGAGGCCACCGTCAACCTCCTCGACCTCAACCACCCGGCCGTCACATACTCCAAGGACGCCACAACCGCCCTCCAAGAGCTCCCGATGGCACAGGGGCCGGGGTGGGTCCCCCACCTCCTCACCTTCCAGGAACAAGGCCTACAGCGCGACGACCCCCCGGAAACCACCCCCATATATACCCCGGACCAGAAAGCGTACAAATGCTACTGGCACAAGGGGACCCCCCTATACGCCCAAACCGGCATCCACGTCCACCTCGTCCACCACCTCAGCGTCCCAGGGAGGCTAGGTGTCTATGAGGTCGTCGGGGACGGATGGCAACTCAACGTCATCAACACCCACGTCCCCTTCGGCGAAGCCACGGAACCCTTCCTCCAGGCCCTGGCCGAGGCGTACCGCCAAATGGCCATGCTCGCCCCCACAGTCATCATCGGCGACATGAACGCCGCCCCCACCCCAGCGGACCGAGGAGGACAGGCCACACCCCAGGACCAAGCAGTCTGCGACACCATCGAAATGCTGGGGCTCGTGGACCTAACAGCCAGCCTCGAAGGCCAACCATCCCACTTCCCCCACCAAACGGATGCCGCCCCATCCCGCATCGACGTATGCTATGGCGACCCCACCACCATCATCCGAGCGGAGGCCCGATATGGACCCCTCCCGCTGGGACCCACAGGCCATAGCCCCCTGCACATCCGCCTCACCATCCCCAACCTTCCCCCCAGCCCCCCAGAAGATGCGGACCAAGGCCTACCACCCCCCCTGAAGATGCCCCCGCTGCATGACAAGCATGCCTGGTCCCAATATCACAGGGCCATAGACCGCGCCCGGCGCGTCCAACCAGACCCCACCGACCTACTCACAGCCATGCGCACGGCCGCCGTCGCCTGCGGCTTCCAGCAACACCCCCACACAGACGACGACCAACCACCCACGGCCCTGGGGGACATGCTCCATGACCTCTGGCATGCGAAGCAACAACTGGCGACCCTCCTCCACACCGACACCCCCCAAACCCGCCGCCAGATACACCACTGCAGGACACAGATAGCCCAAATCAGGGCGGACCTGCAGCGGTGGCACATCCACAGGCAACAGCGCATCGCCCAGGAACACGAACGGTATGCGCAACACGAACTCCCCTACAAGGCCATCCGCCACCTCAACGACGCCATGACCGATACCGGCCACCGCACCATCACCACGGTCCGGCAGGAGGACGGCTCCCTCACCAACGACCCAGCCACAGTGCTCCAAGCCACCCAAGACAGCTTCCTCCGGCAACACACCCCCACCCAAGACACACTGGACCCGGACACCCAGGCCAAAATCGACCTCCTCCCTCGGGTCTTCAACCACGCCCAGAGGAGGCACCTGGAAAAACGCTCCTTCACCATCCACGAAGTCCGGAAGGCCATCCACAGTCTCCGGCAACACAAAACCCCAGGCTACGACGGCCTCCCTGCAGAGGCATACTACCACCTCCCCGCCCACCTCCTCCGCGTCCTCGCCCACCGCCTCTGGGACATCGTCACGGGGCGCACCCCCCTGCCACCAGACTGGGCAAACGTTGTCCGCCCCCTCTACAAAAAAGGGGACTGGGCGAACCCGGACAACTGGCGCCCCATAGTCTGTGCGGTCACGGAGGTCAAAATCGTCTGGACCATCCTCCTGCGCCGCATCCGCCCCCACCTGGACCCCCACATACCAGCGAGCCTCTGGGGGGCCATCCCAGGCAGCTCCCCACACGAGGCCATCTTCCTCCAGGACACCATCGCGGACATGGACCCGGTGGACCTCATCATCGCCTCCCTCGACGTCAAGGGAGCCTTCCCGAACACCCCCCGGCTCCTTCTAGAAGCGGTGTGGAAACGCCTAGGCCTCCCCTTCTACAACTTCACCTCCGACTACATCCGCACCCGCAAATACACGGTCCGCACAGGAGCAGGCCTCGGCCCCCTCCTGGAGCCAGGCAGCGGGGTCCCCCAAGGGGGAGCAGAGGGCCCCTTCCTGTACCTTCTAGTGACGCTCCCCCTGGCCCTCGCAATCGAGCAGGATTACCCGGCCTACGCACCCTACCGCCTCCTCTCCCCCCTGGTCGGCTTCGCGGACGACACCAACCTCACCGTCGCGCACACCCCACACGACCCCCATGCCCCGGACCCCGGACCAACGGTCACCCAACAGGCCAACGACTTACTGGACGTGACCGTCTCCTACCTCTCCCACAACAACCTCATCGTCCACCCCACAAAGTCAGTGGCCATGATCAAGGGGTCTGCCACACCTCCCACCCTGGGGCCACAAGGGCCCCCCATGCAAGTCGTGACGACCACCACCCACCTGGGGGTAGTCCAGGCCGCCAACCCTGAGGACGCCACCCTCCCTCCCAAGTTGCAGTCACACCTCGCCCATCTCCCCAGATATGCGTCCCCGACCACCAAGGCCCTCTCCCTGTCCCACCAGAGCCTGGCGTACTACCTCACCGGGGTCTTGAACGCCTCCATAGGCTTCCAAGCACTCCACCTAACACACCCCGCCACCGCCCTCCAGCCGGCCACACGCGCCGTGACCAAGGCATGGGCAGCACACGGGGGCTGGCCCACCTCCATACCCACCCGCGCCATCCGAGCGGCATGGCCCCACTATGGAGACGCCATAGGGGACGAGGTGAAAGCGGCCTATACCAGACACACCGCCCTCCTCCTTCACCGCATGACCCACAACCACTCACCGGAGGTCCGCGAGGTCACCGCCATCCGCCTCCAAGCCGCACAACGGGCCCGCAACACATGCCCGCGCTGGGTACTCCACCAGACGGGCATGCCCACCAACATGAACACCCGCCTGTGGAACCACCTGCAGCTTCTGCTCCCATCCCCACACCACGCCATACTCACCAACCACACGTGCCCAGAGAAAGGGCCACTAGCGGTCCTCTGCGGGGACCTCGACCACCACCCCAAGGGCACCATCCACACCATAGACCTTGTCGGGGCCTCCATCACCGTAGTATACGTCACCCTCGCCCAAATGCGGGTCCTGCACCACAGCGGGGCACACCACACCCCCTTTCTACAGCTTCCCGAATGGCCACAATACCGCCTCTTCCACCAGTACCTCACACAGACGGCACGAACAGCGGGACACACTCTAGAGGGCAGCAAAGACATGCGCACAGCCTACCGAGAATTCACAAACCAACACCCGCGACCCATCCCAGACACACCGCCCTACGCACCCACCGGATCGAAACACGAACCCGTCCCCCCAGTAACGGGCCCAGTCCCACCACTAACCCTGCTACTGGCCCCGAATGAAGCCAAACCCACGCAGACCACCGTCATCCACCACAGGGCAAAATGGCGCATACCGAAACACCACATGACCGCCCGAGACCTACCAAAGGTCCCCCAAGATTCCCAGAGCATGCCACGCACATGTTGGGCCTGTGACCCCGAGGCACCGACCGCACCATGGCCCGTGCTACACCTCATAGCACGCCACCACACCCACCCCACGACCCATCTACCACCACAGGCCTACGCATGGATAGCCCCATGGTTCCACCGCACCGACACTAACCCCACGGTAGCATGGAACCCCGACCACGCGCCCAAATGGCTCTTCACCACTACACCCACATGCCCCCGCCCCGACCCGGCAGGGGTCGCCATCCGTTACAGCATGTACGAATGAGGCAGAACGGGCCAGCACGAGCACCCCTACTATCCACTCCACCACTCCTGCCACACACCGGAGCACCAAACACAAACCCTCACATGCCACGACCTAAACCCCGACACAGCCTACATCCTCCACTACATCTACTCCTACCTCACACAAGGACAGCCGGAGCAGGGACTCATAGCCCTGTCCCCCCAAGCGAAGCACATCATCTCCAAAGGAATAGGGGTGTACGCCACCCCCATCCTACAGCCCACAACCCCAGTAGCCCACCTCGTGACGGGCCTTGCCATATACGCCTACCTGCCCATGAACCCATGCCGCCTCCCACAACCATCACCGGCGGACCGGCTCTTCTTCACCGACGCCTCAGGCGAATCCGCCCTCACGCCCATCACCGGGGGGGCCACCCTGCAGCTAACCCACACCGGGGGACACTACCACATGGACCACCACACGGGCCACACCACCTATGGGGCCTCTTCCCACGGGGAGCTAGGGGCCATGGCCGACGCCATCACCGAGGTCGCGGCCCACCTACCCGCCCACTCCCCGCACATCGTCCGGGTCTGGTTCGTGGTAGACGCCACTGTCGACACGCACCTGCTCCTCCGCATAGCAAGGCAACCAATTCACAAAGCAACCGCGACGAGCCTCGGCACCCAGGCACTGCTACTCTGGAAAGCCCTACGCAGCCTTCCCCCCTACGTCCAACTCCACATCGTGAAACAAGAGTCCCACAGGCACCAATACGGAAATGGTAAGGTCGACAACCAGGCAGTACACCAGCGCACAACACACCTACCAGCCCTCCAGATCCCTGACCTCGGCCGCAACCACACACACCTCCAACACGTGCCCCCTGTACCCGAGCCCCATCAGACCCCGGACTGGGTACCAGAGGACGCCCCCTATTCCTCCCACGACAGAGCGTACCACTACCCCAACCCCGTCCAACATCTCGCCCGCGTGCTCGGCGACGCAGACAGCCGGGCGCACATCCAGGAGCTCCAGGACAGACTGCGAGTCCCCCTCTACCACTCAGCGCTCCGCCCAGCAAACGTCCCAGCCCACCTCCAGAAACGACGCATCCAGCTCCTCAGGGAGCAACTGCCTTTCCTCACCAGGGTCGCCAGATGGCTCGCCCGCAAGCCCATCCACGTCCCTGACGAACACACCCGTTGCCCATGCGACCACACCACCCCGGAGGACTGGGAACACTTCAAGAAATGCCCCCTCCATACAGACAGGGACACGCTAGTGGGCTGGTCCCCGGCGGAAACCCTGCGACAACACGAAGGATGGCCAGCCCACAGCCACGCACACCAGGCCACCGAAAACCTCTTCCGGGACCCCCTGATCAAAGAAGCCACCATGAGAGGGGCAGTGACACAGGCCCTGCACCGACACCTCACCAAACACACGGAAAGCCCCATGGAGGCAGCAGCATACCTCCAGCTAGAAGCGGTCCGCAGAGCAGCGGCCCAAATGGTACACCGCAAACACCTCCTGCTAACACACGCGGAACAACTCACCGACCCCACCGCCAGGGAACACATGCAGCGTCTCATCCATTACCATGCCGTGCATGACCCAGACGTCCACTAACCCGCACGCGCCCCCCGTCTCCATCCATAGGTCTCCAAGGCACCACCACAGCGCCCCGAGACCCGTCTCGCACCCCAGAAGCCACCCGGCACCGCCCAGTCCGGCCGAACCCAGCCAGGGCCAACCATCCATCGACGTAGACGCGCAAGACCCCGGCAGCCCATCCAGCCCACCCCCCCCGGACCCGGGGCACCCCCCCCTCACACCGGCCACCATCCACGACCCCGACCTCCTCCGAGCGACCCTCCAAGACAGGGCCCCGACCACCCCCCTGGGCTGGTACCGCCTACAAGAGGACTGGACCAAGCTCACCGTCAAAGCCCTCCGGGACCTGACCACCCCAGGGAGCGGCCTCCACGAGACCATAGTAGACCTCGTGCTCTGGCGAGCCCGCAAACACACCCGGGGCCAGCCCATCTGGATCCCCCCCATCGAGTGGGGCCAGGCCCCGACGCACGACACCGGCAGCAACGTCACGCGTCGAGGGACAGTACGCCTACGGCGTGCCCAAGCGGAGACGGACCACCCAGCGGACCCGAACCACCCGGAGCAGTGGGAACAGGCCACCGCGCCCAACCGCGACACCGCCCTCCGCGCCGCCGGCCTCCGCACCCCGGACGACGACCCCCCCCCCCCCACCTACAGACAGTGACCACCCCCCGCCGGAGGTCTGGGTTACAGTCCTGGAGCGCGGCCACTACTACGTGATAGCCGCTATGGCTACGTCCCACGGCCCGCAATGGATCATCCAGGGGACAGACACCATGTTCGCCCCGAAGACCGCCCCACCAGGGGCAGTGGGGGACCCCACCACCCAGCACAGGATCCTCAGGGGTCTCCTCCAGCCAGGGGACACGCCCCCAGCCCGCGCCCTGGCCCAAATCACCTCAGGGAAGGCGGGCTACCACCTGGGATTGTCCATGCTCTGCCTAACCCACTGGATCCAGCGCCACTGGCCACCCACGGGGACCGTGCCCTGGGTTTGGGCCATCCCCACCGCCCACACACAAGTCGAAGCAGGCCCGGACACACGACCAAACCCCCCCCCAGGCCGTAGCAGTCCCTCACCTGCGGGTACCACGCCATCCACAGGGTCCTCAACCGCTCGGGTCTTAGCCCAAAGCTAGCATGCCCCCTTCCAACCACTGACCAAGAGGTCCACCAGATACGAACGCTCGTCTGCGAAATCCTTGCCGCGGCAGCAGAAGACGGCAAGCTTCTCCTCCAAACCGCCCGGCCTACAACTGCCCACGCAAGCGCGCAGCAAGCGGACACATACACCGGCACAACACAACCCCCCGCACAATCCCCGCCCATGCCCCCCCCCTCTCGCTGCTCAACCGGAGACCCACACACGCCCACTATCGCGCGCACCCCCGGGCCGCGCGACACGGGCCTCCCCCACCCGCCCGAACACCAGCACACGCCCGCCACACACCCACCCACCGGCCACCCTTCACCGCCTCCCACACTCGACAACCCACACACACCCGCCAAGGGGAGCCCCACGCCCCGCGGCACGCCCACCCCACCCAGTGGCCCGCCCACGCCCCCCACACACACCCCAGAGGACCCAGGCCCACCCCCCCCCGGCCCCTGAATGCAGCCCACGCGAATTGTTCCCCCCCGCTGACACCAACCCACACGACCTCGCACATTGCAGGACCCGGGCCCAGCCGAGCCCAGAAAGAGAAGGCCGCAGCCCCGCGCCTCCCTCCCCCGCCGCAGCCGACCAGATCGGCCCGCCGGGCCGCCAGGTCACGACCGGGCCCCCCCAGCCGCCCGCCCCCAACCTACAACCCGGGGACATGCCCTCCATCCTCCCCGCCGTGGCCGCAGCAGAAGCCGCCGCCCGCAAGCCCGCCCGCATCACAGCCCAACCCGCGTCCACCACCTCCTCCTCGTCCTCAGCCTCGTCCACCTCCTCCACCTCATCCTCCGACCCCCCCCTCCCCGCCAAACTCATCCTCAAGGCCACGGCGAAAGCCAAAGCCGCGGCCGCACGCACCAACCCCCCAACCCCCACACAGGCGACTCAGGCACCCCGGCAACCCACCGGGACGACCCCCGACCCGGCATCGACGCCCTCACACCTCCGGACAGAGGTACTCCTCAACCTGGAACCGGACCCCAACCCCAAACCCGACCCCAAACCCAAACCGGACCCCAACCCCAAACCCAACCCCGAACCCGAGCCGGCGCCCACGCGACCACACACAACACCGCATACGCAACGACACAAAACCACCCGATACCACCCCCGCCCGGGCCCTCGCCCAAGCCAGGATTCCCCACCCACCACGACCCGCGCCCCCCTCCCGCCGGCACCCACCACCACCGCGGAGACGGCCACCCAGCACGACCCCCTCCAAACCCTCGTCAAAATCCCCGTCACCAAGCGCCCCGTCATCCATCCCCCACAAACCACCACCACCGCCGGCCAAACCGACCCAGGGACGTGGGACCCCTCAACTATCGTCACCGTCAAGCCCGGCCCCCAACCCTTCCTCCATGCCCACAGCATAGTGCAGCCCCGGGGACTGCCCACGATGCCCAACCCCCCACCCCCACAAGGGGGACCGGAAGACCCACAAGGACTCCATGGGCCATACCCGCAACACCAACCCCACCACTACACACACCACCACCACCAGCGGCCCCACCACCACCACTACCAACACCACCCTCACCACTACCACTGCCCACCGCCCTACCCCACCGGGCCACAACCCCCCGTACACCAACAGCACCAGCGGACGAGATGGCAGCCGCCGAACGCCCCGCCCGCATACCCACCCCCCCCGTACCAGCCACCACCCCCGTACCAGCCGTACCCCCGCGGCCACCATCCGATGGCCGAAGGGGCCCCATGGACGACGGGGGACCTCCCCCCCCAACCAGCACCGCGTGACGCCCCGTACCCCCCTGGCCACCATCCGATGGCCGAAGGGGCCCCAAGGACGACGGGGGACCTCCCCCCCCAAGCGGCGCCGCGCGAGCCCCCCCAGAGGCCGCCGACGCTTCCGGACTGGCCCGACTCGAGCGACGAGGGCCGGTCCCGCAAGCGGCGGCGCTCCCGCTCCCCCCCCGCACGGCACACTCGCCCACGGCGCCCACACTCCCACCGCGCCTCAACCACCCACTCGCGCCGCTCCCGCTCCCCCAGGTACCACCACGACCCCCAGGGACCCCGCTCCCGTCGCTCCCGCTCCCCCGGGCACCACCACGAGCGCCACCGCCGCCCCATGTCCCCCTCCCCCTCCCCCCACCAGCCACCCCGCCCCCGCCACCACCACTCCCGCTCCCCCCGACGCAGCCAGGCACGCCACTGCCGCCCCGCGTCCACCTCCCCCTCCCCCCACACGCCCCGCCGGGCTCCCCGTTCCCCCCGCCACCCGTACCCATCAACCACCCCCAGCCCCCGCCACCACCACTCCCGCTCCCCCGGACGCCACCGAGCGCGCCACCGCCGCCCCATGTCCACCTCCCCCTCCCGCTCCCCCCTCCGCCCGTACCCGTCCTCCACCCCCAGCCCCCGCCGCCGCCGCTCCCGCTCCCCCAGGCACCGCCACCCCCGCCACCACCGCAGGTCCACGTCTTCCCCCCGCCGCTCCAGGACCCCAGGCACGGACCCCTCCCCCCCCCGGGCCCCCGCCTACCTCGCCTGGTGGTCTCCCTCCGCTCTGCAGGAGCTCCGCCGCTGGGTGAAATGGGCCGGAGGAGCGGGAAGGCACGAAGGGGTGCACATGGTGCATACCTTCGAGGAGGTGCGCACCCGCACCCCCGCAAACCCCAACGAGACCGCCCCGGAGGCCATCATGCCGCAAGCGGCATGGGAGGCCCTCCTCCGCGATGCGGTCCAGGGCCTCCGCCCCCCCTACACCCCACAAGCCCTCCGCCGGTGGCTCCAGGCCACCCACCCCCAAGCCTGGGCCACCGGCGCCCCCTCCCCACCCCGCCCCTCCCACCACCACCACACCAGGAAGGGGCAGGACAAGGGCAAGGGAAGGGCAAGGGGCACCAAGGACCACACAGGCACACGCAGGGACAGGGCGCCGGAAGCGACACCACATGGGGTCAGGACACCACCCAAGAACCAGGAAGGAGCGGGAACGGGGACCAAGACACGGAGGAAAAGGGCACCACGACAGGTGCCACGACCCACACCGACGGGGAGACCAGCGCCGCCCCACCCCCACCAAACACCCCAACACACACCACCGAAGCAAACATCGGACGCCATGCGGATCACACCAGCGCACGCCCACCGGCCACCGGAAACCACACGGAGAACGGAGGGCACACCTACACGGGGAGAACGGGCCACACCCACAGAGGAGGCCGCAGGGAACACCGCCGCACGGCACACCACCATCCCCTCACCGCCAGCCGACGACCCCGACCACCACGAAGGCCAACTCACAGGCACCGGAAGAGGACGGAAAGCACGGCCGCGGCACCCACGACTACGGACCGACACCCCCAGAGGACACGGGACCAAGGCACAGGCCCCCAGGGAGGGCAACCCCACGGACCGTCACGCGACCACACCATGGGCTAAAAGGGCCGGGCTGCGCTACCGTCGCGGTTTGACGCAGAGTATTGCTACGGGGGCTTGATCTCGGCTGGTCTCACGTCCGTGAGGGCGTTTGTCACCAACCTGTTGCGTCCAGTGGAGGAATGGCACTGCGGCGGCACACCGATTGCGTCCATGATGAATATCGAGCACCGCAAGGGGAAGCGAAACGCTGTGATCGATCGCGAAGGCTTTGGTGCTGCTGGACAGTGCCCCCCTTCAAGGCCATCTCCGAGCGCCGTGAAGACTGGAAGTGCCAAGAATACTACCGATGCCCCCGACCCCAGCAGTCCAGCACCGGAGATATGGACATCCCCCTGACCCTACAGTGTGAGCTCATCCCTGCCGGCGGCACCGACCCGGACCCTGCCAGCGCAGCCGAGCTGCAGTGAAAGCCATTCGCCACTCAAACAGCGTTCGGAAGCCACCTCCACCGTCCGACTCCTGATGTCTGTTTGTCTGCCTTGGAGAAGGAACGCCTTTCCTACACCCCGAGTACACCTGCCTGTCTGCGAGGCCCGGTGAAGATTGAGTCCATGGGTGAGAGTCAGTGTGCACGCCCCAAGGACACCGTGATCATTCAGCAGAATTTCCCGAAGACCTAACCGACCCACACAGGCCAGGCTGACCTCCACTGACCCACCGCGGCACCACGCGAGACCACGGCACACCGCACCACAGCGCGCCACAGAGCAACGCACCACAGCACGACGCGACGCGACGCGGCACAGAGCGGCACAACACGACACAACTGACCCTAACCTGAGGGACTAACCGAAGCCAGCCACCGCACACCCGGGAAGGCGCCGCGCCACCACGCCACACACCAGCACCACAGGCCACACACGGGACCACAGCGCGCCAGGCGACAACGGTGATGGACCACCCAGAAGATTACAGCCGGCACCGCAGAGGGGTAAGGACACGAGCAACCCTAGCCCCCTAACCCAAAACCACAAGCAGCCGCCTGGCGCAGCCGCCCAGCCGGCAGAGCCAGGACCTAACCCAGCAAGAAGGGGCGCCGAGCCCACCGTGTACAGAGCCCACCCGACCCATGGGGCCGGAACATGGCCACACAGAACGCAACTGAAGACAGCAGCCCGGAAGACAACACTGAATACAGGCCAGTGCGTGCGCCAGCCCAGGGAAGGCAGAGGGAGGAACAGGCAAGCCCCCCCCCCAAAAAAAAAAAAGGGAGGGGGGAAGGGGAAAAGGCACGAAAACAGCCCACAGCCGCCCAACCACCCGCCAACACCACCACAGGCGGCCAGCCCCCCCCCCCCAGGAAAAAAAAAAAAGGGGGACCCCCGCAGAGGCACAGGGGAACCACCCACCCAAAACAGGCAACACCAGGCCAGTAAAAGCGGACCACGGGGAAAAGGGACACGGAAAAAAAAAAAAAAAAAAAGAGAGCCACCAGCCCAGCCCGAAAGAAAGGGGATGGAGGGACAGGGACCACAAAGCCCAGAAAAAAAAAAAAAGAAAAAACCAAAGCGCAAAAAAAAAAAAAACACACCCCGACAACCCAGCCAAGACGGACTAGGCACAGGCGAGACCCGGGCCCAGCACACACGCCCACACCGCGCGCCGGAACCGGAAACGGCGGGGGGCAAGCGGGGCGCCCACGAAACCACACACGTCCCAAAAGCAGGCCGAAACCGAAGCCCAACCACGAACACCACAAATAGCCGACACTAGAGGGACAACACCACAAATCGAGCCGAAAAACACCCACCCTAAACCCCAGCCAGGACTGACGGGGTTAACAAAACCCGCACCCAACCGCCAACCGGACCCAAACACCAACACCACACAACAGTAGGAAACCCAGTGCCCACAGCCCGGGCACTGAGGCAGCCCGTGCCATGCAGGTGACCCGGCCAAACGAGATCCGGAGCCCGGGGGTAAGGCTGCATCCTAAGGCCTGCGCTGCTTTGGGACTCGAGGCGGAGCGTGCGACACCCAAGCGCCTCGGAACCCTAGTACCAGGAACCTGCATGCACGCCTTGGGAACGGGATACGCCAGGAAGTCCGGTGAACCCCTAGGGTTCCGCCCAAAGGAGGGGACGTGCGCAAGCGCGGGGGCACACCCTCCCGGCGAGACAAGCATGTCACGCTGGCGGCGATCAGCCCTCCCGGCGTAGCCCGGGGCCGCTTTGTTGGGGGCCAACAGTCAGGTCTAGCGGGAAGTAAGCCGCCTCCCCTCTTCACGCGCGAAGCCTCTTCCTGTTCGTCACAGGGGCGACGCCAGGGGGAACCATGGGGCGCCTCTCCACGACCGAGTGCACCTACCTACCTGCAAAGGCAGCGGGACGCCCGGCGAGTGGTCCAGGAAGGGCGCAGCGGCGGGGGCAGGGGAGGGGTCAGGGCACGGGAAGGGCGCGCAGGGGCGCGGGCAGGGAGCCCAGGTGCAGGGGGCGGGGCGAGGGGAGGTGGGAGAGCGAGCAGGCCAGGGCGTGGTGGACGAGAGGCGGGACCTGCGACACGGGCAGGGGGCCGGGGAGGGGCCAGGGCACGGGAAGGGTGCTCAGGGGCGCGGGAAGGGTACCCAGGTGCAGGGGGCAGGACGAGGGGGGATGGGAGAGCGAGCGGGCCAGGGCGTGGGGGACGAGAGGCGGGACCCGCGGCACGGGCATGGGACTGGAAAGGGGCCCAAGGGCAAGGGCAAGGGCAAGGGCAAGGGCCCCAAGGGACAGGAGGGACGGGGCATGGGAGCCCAGGGAGGAGGGCAGGGCGAAGGGAGGGGGGCAGAGGGCGGGGCGCCCCCGCAGCCGGACGTGCAGCCGGTGAGGTGCATCCCCCCCGGCATCCAACAGATGCCGGCACACCACACCCACCACCACCACCACCACCACCACCACCACCTCTACAACATCGACCCTGACGCCGGCGAGCTCGTCCCCCCCCAACCCCCACGACGCCAGCACCAGCAAGCCCCCCCCGCGCCGAGGGCGGAGCCGGCGCGGATGGCCTTGGCGGAGGGGGGACGGGGCGCGGCATTGGCGCCGCAGGCGCAGGGGCAGCGAGGGGGGCCGGCACGGGGGGCGGAGGAGGGCCGGCCATGGGACCGGGACTGGGGCGCAGTCCCGGACCCGCTGGGGGGGGAGACCCTCCCCCTGGTGGGGGAAGTGTACGGGTGGTTGTGCTGGGCCAACCAGGGGACCTCCAGGAGGTCGCGGAACCGGCCCTTCGATGCCGTGCTCCTCCGGAGGGACGGAGGAAACCGAGAGGCACCCCCGGGGGGGTGGGCGGCCCCAGAGGACCACGAGAGGGTCCTCAGGTCAGTGATCCGGGCGGCGTGGCCCGACAGGGAGCCGACGTGGCCGGCCTTCCTGGAAGGGGGAGCGGTGCTCCGCATCACGGATGCGGACGCCAACAACTGGCTCCCCCGGGCTTTGCGTAGCGCCCTCGCCCACTGGCGCTACCGCCGGCACAACCCGCCGCCGCCGCAGCCCCAGCCCCCACACAAGCAGCGGCGCAAGTGAAGGCCCAGACGGCGGGTACGGGAGGGTTGGAGGGGGGGGGATGGGCCCCCTGACCCACGCCCCCCCCACGGTATGGCACGACGTGCGAGGGCGCGCCACCTCCCGCGGGAGGGAGTGCGGAGACAACGAGCGCGGGGAGGAACCTGCTGCCCCGCAACCCGCTAACCACTGACCGCTAACCCTCAAGGCCACCCCCGGCCGGCCAGCGCCGCGCGACAACGGCCGGGGGATGAGAGGCCCCGGCGAGGGCCTGCGCGAGCATCCGGCTCTCGATAGGGGGGGCGGGAGAAGGGCGCGACCCCCTGGCCGATGGCTGGCCCCCGGGACCAGGACCGCCATGCCGCCCCCGCCCCTCCCCCCCGGCCGACGAGAGGCATCGCCAGGGGGCCAAAGGCCCCCCCCCAACCCACCCCCCCCCCGCACAGACCCAAGGGCGGGGGGGGGGCGGCCCCCCCACCCCCCCCCCGCACCCCCCACATCAGGGGAGCCACAGGCGCGGCCCTCCGCTCCCCCAGGGCCGGGGGGGCGCCCCCCCCTCAGGGGGAACGGCGGCGCGATAAGGGCAACGGCGGCTGGGCCTGCTCCCGCGAACCCACACCGGCGTGCCGGAGCAACGCGCACAACGGAGCAGGAAGGAGGCCGCGCCCCACATGACCCTCCCGTAACCACAGCCCACTCCGAGGTGACAGAGGGGGGGTTTCAAGTCAGATGGGGCCCCCAGGGGGGCGGTCCACGGGCCGCCCCTCACCCCCCCCACCCCGGGGCGGCACTTCAGCCCCGACCGCACGCGCGCGCCGGGAGGGAGCGCGCCGGCGACACGGAGAGAGCCAGGAAGGAGTACCACAGGCCGCCGCCTGGAACGAGAGCAGGGAGGCCGCGGCGCGACACCCCCCCCCCCCGCCCCCCCACCAGCCCGCCAGCCGCGGGGGCCCGGGCCCCCACCGCGCGAGGCAGAAGGGATGGACCCCCCCCGCCAGAGAGGGGAGCCGGAGTGTGACCCGCCCCCCCACCCCAGCCGCCGGCTCAAATGGGGGCCGCGAAGAACAAGTGGGCCCAGGCCTGCGCACCGGGACGCCGCGCAGATCGTGCCCAGAGAAGCCGGGTGGGCGCGAACCGGAATGGTATGGGGGGCCACGCCCCCCATGGACAGCACGACACCAGTGACGCCCGGTTTGTTGCCTACCCAGGGAAAGCGGCGCGCCACCTCCCGCGGGAGGGAGTGCGGAGACAACAAGCGCGGGGGGAAACCTGCTGCCCCGCAACCCGCTAACCACTGACCGCTGACCCTCACGGCCACCCCCAGCCGGCCAGCGCCGCGCGACAACGGCCGGGGGATGAGGGGCCCCAGAGAGGGACTGCGTGAGGATCCGGCTCTCGGTAGAGGGGGGCGGGGGAAGGGCGCGACCCCCCTGCCTGATGGCTGGCCCCCGGGGCCGGGACCGCCAAGCCGCCCCCCCCCCTTGGCCGACAGGAGGCATCGCCAGGGGACCGCAGGCCCCCCCCCACTCCCCCCCCCCCCTCCCACACAGGCCCGAGGGCGGGCGGGGGGGCGGCCCCCCCACCCCCCCCCCCCCGCACCCACCCCAGCTGGGGAGCCACAGGCGCGGCCCTCCGCCCCCCCAGGGCCGGGGGGGCGCCCCCACCCACAGGAGGAACGGCGACACGGTAAGGGCAACGGCGGCTGGACCTGCTCCCGCGAACCCACATCGGCGTGCCGGAGCAACGCGCACAACGGAACACGAAGGAGGCCGCGCCCCGCATGACCCTCCCGTAACCACAGCCCACTCCGAGGGGACAGAGGGGGGGTTTGCAGGTCAGCTGGGGCCCCCAGGGGAGCGGTCCACGGGCCGCCCCTCACCCCCCCCCACCCCGGGGCGGCACTTCAGCCCCGACCGCACGCGCGCGCCGGAAGAGAGCGCGCCAGCGACACGAAGAGAGCCAGAAAGGGGTACCGCAGGCCGCCGCCCGGAACGAAAGCGGGGAGGCCGCGGCGCGATACCCCCCCCGAGGCAAGGGGGATGGGCCCCCCCCACCCGAGAGGGGAGCCGGAGTGTGACCCGCCCCCCCGCTCCAGCCGCCGGCCCACATGGGGGCCGCGAAGAACAAGCAGGCCCACGCCTGCGCACCGGGACGCCGCACAGATCGTACCCAGAGAGGCCGGGTGAACAGGAACCGGAGTGGTTTGGGGGGCCACGCCCCCCATGGACAGCACAACGCCAGGGACGCCCGCTTTGTTGCCTGCCCAGGGAAGGCAGAGGGACGGAAAGAGGCAGAGCGACCCCCCGCCCTACAGTCAGTCGGCGATCCGGCGGTGCTACTGTCCGCCTCTTACCCCTGTGCACGTCAGTCGGCGATCCAACGGTGCCGCACCCCACCCAGCCCCCTCCCCCCCTGTCCCGACCCCGTGCACGTGGACTGGGGCCTCCCGGCACGCGCAACACGCTTCACAACGCACAGCCCCACCCTCAGGACTGGATTCATAGCCTACGACACCCCTAAGTCGCGTAAGAGACTCCCGCGGCCCAGTAGTGAGAGCGTCGGTCTTCAATCGTCCAGTGCGGGGGTTCGATCCCAGGCGTTGGTGCTCCTGGGATCCCTGCACGTAGAGCTCTCTAGTTGGCGACGTGGGAACCAGCCCCCCCTCCAGCAACTCGCGCCACCACCGATACCGGTGGATCGGGTGGAGGTCTCGTTCGTTTTACCCCCCACCAAAGAAAAACAAAACACGTGGGAGCCACCCACCCCTGCAGCAGTGCGCACCGTCACCTGTACCCGAACAGGTCGATGGGAGGCCTCGTCCGGTATTCGAAGGGATCGGTGGGAGACCACCGATCCCGGGGTTCGAACCAGCTCCTTCGCAGCGCGCGCCTGGTGCGCTACCTCCGGGGCGGCTGCCTTCTGAGATACACTGGCACCCGGGTCACAGAACAAACGCGCCCGCAACCCCCTCTCCCTGTGCTAAGAGTAAGCCCGCGGTAGGGGTGCTCTGCTGGGCCATGAACCGGAACATTGGTGCACCACCCCAGCCACGGTCACCCCAGCCCCCCCACGCATCCCGCAGGGCGAAGCTCCGTGCGCATCAGGCTCGTCATGGGAATCTGGCGGGCCGGCGCCTGGACACCAAGTCGACACCTCTCTCCCCCCCCGCAAGAACAGAGCGGGGCCCCCACAACCGCACGCCCGCGCCCACAACGCAGACCCCGACAGCCCACCCAGTGGACGGGCAGTCGGGGGAAGAGGAGCGCAAGACCCAGAACGCCCCACGCAACGGTCGAAGGCACCCCCCCGGGGACGCCCTGCCGCCGCCCCCACAACCCCAAGCCAAGTAGGGGGGAACCGGGACCGGACCGCCCCCCCCCAAAGCACGCCAGACGGAGCACGGGACCGGGGCAGGACACGCGGAGGGGCACGGAACACATGGAACGGCCCTACCAGCGCCCAGTGCCGGGACCACGCGAGATGCGCGCGCCACACCACCCAGCGGGGAGCGGACACCGCGAGAGCGCGAGCGCACACACACGAAAAGGACACGCGGGGACCACCAGAAGGGCAACCGGAACGAGCGCGCGGAACGCACAGACCGCATGGAATGGCGTACCAGCGAGCGAGGATAAGGGACACCCGGACGGGACGGCCCGCCACACGCAGCGCGGAACACGCGGGGCGGGAAGGGGGAAGAAGGGGAGACAAAACACCAGGTACCGGCCTGAACCCCCCCGAACCGGCCGCGAGCGCCGCGCACACACAGACGGGACACTGCACCCGCCAAGGCAGTAGTGGCGCACAGCGCCACGCCCCAACCCCTAGGCTAGGCAGCCTCCGCGCCAGCCCAAGGGGGTCCCACTGGCGACAAGCCAGTAGCACGGGCCCGGCGGCGCCGGTGCCCCGGACGACCACGCATTAGGGGGGCGACGCAGTGGGTAAGCGCCCGCGGCCACGGCTGCGAATTGATGCACTGACCGGGGAGTGGCGAAACGGGGACGCCGGGGAAGGACGGGGCTCCGAGCTCTGTGAACCAGGGGGACTCCGCCACCAGGCAGGAGGTGCGTCTTGGAGGGCCCCCCACTAGGGCCCGGTGGGGAGGATATCACCTGGCCCGACCAGGTGGCCCCCTGGGGCCGAAAGGCGTCTAGTACCCGCAAAATCAAACCTCAAACCTCAAACCCATAGTCCACCATCAGCTGTTTGCCTGTAGACCCAGGTTTTGCCACCAGGAAACAGGGCCTGCAGTGTTGGGTGTAGTCCTCGTCCCTGTACTCCAGGACTAGGCCAGCGTTGATACACTCTTGTATCTGTCGCTCAATCTCATCAGCCTGTCCTTTGGGAGCCGGGTAGGGTCTCCTCCGGATCTTATGGTCCACGAACTACGGTTTCAGCTTGAGGTCCATGTGTACCAGCTTGTCACATGAGGCTGGGGGTGGTAGTTCCCCGAACACCTCCAGATAGGTCCTTATGAGCTAGTGTACCCGCGGGTCCAGTAGTTTGATCTTGTCCTCCATGTCCTCGTCAGAGTGTAAGTTGCTTGCCCCCTGGGTAATAGACGCCGGGAGGTGATCCTCCACTGGCTCTTCGTCCTTGGTAGTATCCTTCAACCCTTGGTAGGCATATAGAAGGTCTCGTTCAACCATCTCTGGCGGACGATGGCAACATAGGCACGCTCGAGGGGGTTCAAATACAGATTCCTCTGAGAGTTCATCCTCCTCTGGGGTCCTCACATGGGCACCCCATACGCTCTTCATGAGCTTGAGATCCACCTTCCTTTGCCAGGTGGTGATCTGTTGTTCTAGGTCCTCCTTCAGTTGGGAGAGATCTCCCTTATACCCCTGCTGCAGTGGCCATGAGCTGCGGGTCGGCTTAGCGTAGCATAGCTTTTTCGCCGCCAATCTCCTCTTGGAGTCCACGTACTCACTCAGCCTGGATCGGGGGTCCAACTCCTCGTCCAAGGGCTCTTCTCCCCTCATGGAGAGTAGGGGCTTCAGTGGGGCGACCTACTCGGCGTTCTCCACTTCCTCCTAACAGGTCCGCACGAAGAAGGCGTCATGCTCAGTTTCGTCATCAGAGTGAATGGATCGGGAACTCGGATAGTCCACACTCTGAGACTCCATCAGGAATAGGTACATGGCAGGGAGAGTTGGGAGCATCGTTGTTGGTCAAGACGTACTCGTCTCCCCCTGGTATAGTGTCAATAGCATCTTGAGGTCGTAGTCGATCCTTCAGGTCATCCAGGGCGAGTCCATCCCTCTCTCGTTGGATAGTCTGGACCAGGGCTGAGTCCAGGTTCTCCCAAGGGATAGAGGTCAGACCACCGTCCACCACGCCGAGCATACTTCCCCACCCAGGTTTCCCGATGGGTGTCTTGTGGCCCAGAGGCATGTAGATAGCCTCATCAGGTAACTGGACAGAGGTGATAGTCAGCCTGTCCAGGAGGGTTCGCCAGTACTCATTGCGCCCATGGGCTCCCCAATCGGGGGAACACAGGACCATACGGGAGCGTTCCAGGGCCAGCTTGGTCAAGACCTTCCCCAGTTCACTAAACCTGGGGTTCCGGTAGGCCATCCCGAAAGAGGGCCAGTAAAACTTGTAGCAGCAGTTTTTCCCCTTGCTGCAGTAGAGATCCAAGACATGTTGCTTGTCGCTGGCGAACAATTCCACGCTCAGGTCTTCTCTGGAGTAACCCAACTCCTTCAGACCTTGGTCCAGGACTTCCTTCAGTAGTTGATAGTCCTCAGCTTTCGAGGCCGCCATCATGTTGGAGGGCTCCTCCTTCGACACCCTCAGGTAGCTCGAGGTGTGTTCAGACTTCTCCAGTGGCAGGGACTCCCTGCCATCACCATGGTCCATGTAGAGGAGGTACGGGACTTGCAGTGTTAGGGATCGTGTCTGGGTGTGCTGTACGAAGAAGTAGATACCCATTACAAGGTCGAAACCCTCGGTGTCCATCACATAGAATCAATGGGCTATCGTCCGGGAGCCCATAGGCACCTCCACTTCACAGTCCCCGCAGTTGTGTACCACATGTCCATCCCCCATTCGGATAGCCGCGGTAGGCATGGTGTTCGTCAGGCTCCCACGAGGTTCTTAGCCACTATAGAGATAGTGGCTCCGGTATCCAGTACCCCCAGGTATTCACGTCCCCCAAGTCGGGTACGTACCCAGAACACCAAGTCCAGGGCCCCACCAGAGCGTCCCCGTCAGAATTCCGCGGGACATGTCAACCCCTTGTTCCTCAATTTGCGGGCCATCCGCATGAAGCAGGTTCTCTTCTTAGCTTGGCAATCGTCACCACCTTCATGTCCTCGCTTGGCCCCTTGCTCTTTTTGGGCCTGAGTCTGCGAGCGTGTGGTCGGCCCGGAACCAAACTGCCCTCCAGAGGGCTCGGAGTTCCCCCCTGGATTAGGGTTGGGGTTGCCTCCGGACCTTTCTTGGTTCTTGTTATCCCTATCTTCCTGGCGGTCAGCGCCTCCTCCTTGTCCACCTTGGCTCTTGTCTTGGCCTTTCCCACGGCCTTTCGACTTGCCTTTGCTAGATTCGTTCTTTTCCTTGCCACCGTTCTTGCCAGAGCCCTTGCCAGAGCCCTTGCCAGGATCCTCGCCTTTGAGCTTCGCCGACAGGCGTTGCTTGTGGTAGCACTCATCCTGAAAGTGCTTGCGCTTCCCACAAAAGGCACAGGTGATAATACACCTCTAATGATCCGGCATCTTAGGCTTGCTGCCGGTGTTGGGCGCCTGCTTTTTCCCCTGGACCACGAAGCAATCGCGCTGATCGCAGTCAGGGGCGTGCTGTAGGTGACCATGCTCGTCTCTGGCGTCACACCAGAAGAGCTCCTGGACATTGCCCATGATACGGGCGTGCTTGGGGGCAGTCCCCTGTCAAGGTCTTGGTCCCTGGTACCCTTTGCCATGGTTCCCTGAGCCTCCTCCTCCAGGACGGTAGGCATTCAGACGCTGGTCGCTCTTCTTCTCCAGCGCCAGGATCAGAAGCAGGACAGACAAGTCCTCGTAGGTGAGGGTCCTTCCCTTCCTCTCAGCCGTGGCTCGGCATTAATCCAACACGGAGGTGGGGATCTTGGCCACGAGCCAGAACAGCAGCTCGTCGCTGCCGTAAGACCCTGGGGTCAGCCTCCCCACCCAGTGGTCCAGGTCCGCGAGCAACCCTCTGATACGGGCCTCCTTGGGGTTGTTGGGTAGCATTTCCGGGTTCCGTATCTCCGTCCTGATGGAGACGTCTGTCTCGTATGAGGGGTACTGTCTCTCCAGGGCCACCAGAACCTCGGCGAAGGTGGCGGACTTCGTCACTATCTGCTTTACCTGTTTTTCCAGGTATTTTGTCTTGCAACATTGCAAGAGCAGATCGCATTTGACCCTGCCTCTGGCATGGGTCTGGCCGGTCATCCTCAGGAAGCGCCCAAAATTCTCGGCAAACCCGGATAGGTCCTTCCCGGTGTATTTCGGTAGGTTGACCACGATCTTCGAAGTGGCAACCGCTTTGGCATCCTGAGAGCGATGACGTCGGCTCTTCTTCTTCTTCTTCTTCTTCTTTTCCCTCCGATAGTCTGGGTCCTGAGGGTCATCATCGTCTGAAGGGGAGGCTGACGTAAGGGAAGGCGGCTCATCGTCGGAGGGGTCGCCGCCTAGGTCACTGGAGCCGTAAGGCGCAACATCGACCATAGCCCTCAAGGCTGTAAGTACAAGCTGGTCCAGCTCTGCTCTGGTGGAGTTGGCCACGTGGCTGTAGGGCGGCTGGGCGGTCCTCGGTACAAAGGGGCTCCTGGGCACCACTGCAGGCGTAGGCATAGGCCGGCTCCGCGCTCCTCCAAGAGTGTGGCTCAGCCCAGCCACCAGGTGGTTAGCCTGCAGGCGATGGGGAGAGGCTCCCAGGGTCGTAGGTGACCCTTGCGGCGGAATCAGGGGCTCTAGTTTCTCTCTGATCTCTTGGGTAATGTCCCCAACCAGGTCCTTAGTTGCTCCACGTAGGGCACCTCTCAGTTCAGACCTGGTCAGGGAACGGTTGGACGATCCCCTCGATCCCCTACTCTTGCTCCCGCACGACTCAGGGCCTCTCCTTAGCCCACTCAGGGTTGCATACCCAGGTGCTGGGATAGGATAGCCCGGCTCATACGCTGTATACCCAGGGACATCAGCCACATAGGCGTCCGTAGCGGGTAGAGGATGGAGATAATCCGCCGCATACCAGCGCAGCGCAGAACCAGAGGCCACTGGCTCACGGGCAGTAGTTGCCTCTGGAAATGCAGTGGTGGATGGGTCCACACCATAGGCAGGGTAGGTAGGCATGCCAGTGAAGCCTGTGCCCTCAGCCATAGGTGGGGTGGTTATGGGTGTGGATGTTGCAGCAGCTGGGTCTGGAGTTGAGAGTGTGGTGGTTGTACGAGAGGGTGATGCGTCGAGGCCAGAGGCGCTTGGTGCGCCCTCGAAGGTTGACTCGCTCGTTGGGTCGTGCCCATGGTCCTCTCCTTCGTCTGCCATGCCTTCTCCTGCATCCTTCTCTATCTCCCTTCTTCTCTTCACAGGGTTGGTCTCCACCTCCTCGACTGAGAGAACCCTGAGAGCGGATTGAAGTCCCTCCAGCGAATAGTCGGCCACGTCCACTGGCCCATGTAAGGGCACCGAAGGTACAGCGCCAGGTTCTCCATGTCCAGGCACTACAGGCGCTGGCATTGCTGGTGCCTCAGGCGCCGTCTTCACGTCGGTGTCCTCCTTCGTGTCCATACTTCTCTTTGCGCTTCTTGCTCAGGACAGTCCTCGGCGCGCTGGGTGTACGGCACGGGGTTGCTGCCGGCACGCAGAGGCTGTCCGCCACTTGCTACCAGAAGGCTTTTATGAGTCTTTCAGCTCTTTGTTGTGCCTCCCCTGCTGCTTGCTGCTGGTGTAGGGTTCCTGCTGCTTGTTTTTGATGGAGAAAATGTTTTATTGATGAAATACAACCAATACAGGATAACCCAAGCCAGAGATGAGCAAGTAGAAGTCAAACAGGATCAAAGCATGAAGGGCTTCAGTCACATAAGAGTTAGATGAAGAAAGATATCAACAATAGACTACAGCAATAGACAATCAATGCAACTCGGGTTGAAATATGTTACATGATTGAGAAACAATGATTGGAAACCTGCCCCAAGGGCTCACACTCTCCATAGTGCCATTTTGAGATATGCACTCTTTGTTTTTGGGTCCCATAGGTGCTGAGGTGGCATGGCTTGTGGCACTGAGGTCACTGCCATGTCACATGGGAACTTCCTAGTTAGCTAGGCTGACTGGGTATTGAACCCAGGACCTCTCAAAAAGAGGTACCCCAGCCCCCTAGGGTGCATACCACTACGATAGCTACGAATTCATGAGAAAACATAGATAAATCCATGGGCTCTGAATCAATGTCAGCGCCTCAGTCAGTCCAGGAAAAGTGTGACGGGCTATGCCCAGCCTTGGGTTACCCGCAGCCGCAGGCAGATTTAGGCTTAGGTCGCGATCGCGCGCGGTGCTGAAATTCACGATTTCTGAAATGATGAATTTAGTATTGAGTCAGAAGCTCTGTGATTGTTTTATGGTGAATTATTGCATAGTGCAGCCAGGGTTCTCCGTATGGACTGATCATGAAGGATTTCGACAATTTCAAAGAGTGATCAAGGGAGTTGGTATTGTGCTTTGCAAATTGCTCGCCGTAAAAGAGATCAGTCAAGTACCCCATAGGGTAAACAAAATTGTCGAACTTCAAGATGGCGGATCTGGCGGGACACAGTGGTTTCATGGTTCCTGACTTGACATTGCTAAATGTCCGCCGTCTGCAAAAACTGAGTTCAAATAGTCCAAGTGTGAAGCCTCTGGTACAACAAGACCTCCAGCGTCGAGAATGTCAGAGGTTACGGCGATTGAATGAAAATCAGTTACGAAATGTACTGCGTACTGAATGCTATGGAAGTTTTGAAACGCTGCGGGCACGTTTAGCTGGTGAGGAATTGCGCAAAAGAGAAACGTGGGTTGATTCACCTTTGGAAAAGAGGTTGCCGTGGTGGAGTCACTGGTGGCGGCCAGTCTGTGCGCTGTTGCGCTCTCCCTGTCCCCTTAGCGGCATCCGCGTTGGAGCAGGGGTCGGCGGCGCAAAACTCAAGAGGCTTGTTGAAGCTGTGCTCCTGGCCACGCCCCTTTTGTAATGATGCTGTGCTCTTACTGAAGGAATGGGTTTCGCAAAGCTGTCCCTGGACCTGTGTTCGCTGAAGCGCGTTGGAGTGCTGGCGTCGAGCAGAGTGAGAGTTCGGCTGACAAGTTCGAGTGAGAAGACCAGTCACGTTGCATGGGAGCGCTCTGACGAGTTACGCTGAGGAGAGCGCACGCCTGCGGCCAAGAATGAAGGAGATGAGCGCTGCACCAGAGGCAGCGCAACGAAAGAGCTTAGCATGTCAGGCAGCAGGACGGTCCAGTAGACTAAAGGTTTTCACTGTGTGTTGCGTATGTTCCTGCGCGCTTGCACAGTGGAGAGCCACCGCAGTGGCAGTCTCCCACTGTATAGCATGGATTCAGACTCAGCTACCTCAGTACGTGTCAGATTTGATGTCACAGTCATTTGTGGAACCATCGCAGCACAGGACAGTTCAGAACCTTAACTCTGAGAGTACCTCAGGTGATGCGCGCCTCCTCTGAGCCTTGCGCTTAGGCAGGAAGGCTATGTGCGTCTTTCTAGGGCTTGGTTTTTCGTTTCGCCAGGTTTCGTTTTTTTTGGAGTTAGATTTAAGCTCAAATGAGCTAGATGGGAAAAATGGGTCTGACACCCAGAACCTTCGGCACTCAAAGAGCATTTTTTTTGTGCTCAGTGGCTCACACTGATCTGCAGCCTTGCTTCAGTTTTTTGAATCTGAGGCTTCAGACCCATTTGTACGGTGGCCTGATTTTGAGCATTTTGCTCGTGAGATGTCAACCCACTTTTGGCTTGTTTTGCTGACAAGAGGAATTTTTTTCAAAAGACTTCTGGAATTTTCAGAGTCACAGTGTGGCTCGTTTTACCTCTTTGCTCCTGTTTGAGAGCTAGAGCATGCCTGTGCATCTGCCGGTGCTCTACTCCCATATCTCTTCTCCGGGTAAACTTATTATGTTTTTTTGTACCCTCCCCACTCGCCGGGCCAGTTTGGGACTATTACACTCTGCCACTGCAGAGTTGTATACATTGCAGAGCAACTGCTACTGCAGTGACTCTTGGCCCCTACCTCTGGGGGCGATAGTGCCCCAGGTACCATATACAGTCTAGACCAGACTGTATGGGAAAATTCCGCCTTGTCATTCTTTTTACAAGAGAATTTCGGGGGTGCATTTTTTGCCTGAGGGCAGCACACCCAAAGTGGGAGGGGAGCGAGGCCTCAGCACCATATGTGCTGCAGGCCCGTGTACTGTCTGTTTACTTGCATTTCTTCCTGGAAACGCTCAGGAATCTTTTTACTAATGTATGCACGTGTGCACACTTGCGCACATGTTTGTTGCATGGTATGCATGCAGGTTCGTTTGCCCTGACCTACTGATTTTCTTGGCTTTTCTTCTTTGCTTCCCTGTTTCCAGGTCAGTGAGATACGATGGGGATCAATTTTCAGTCGGGTGTCGACATATCAAACATACTTTGAGCCCAGCCAATTCAGGTCTGTTTTTTTTTCTGTTAATCTGCACCAGCACCTCCCCTCCCTTCAGTTGCACGTCAGCGCTCCCTTTTCCTCTGCCTCCCTCTGTCACAGCAGTGCAAGGTGATGGAAGCGCAGACGATGAAGGGGTTTCAACAATGCTCAGAAGTGATGTGATTTTGTATATATTACAAGGCCACAGCAGAGGACCTTTGTATATTAGCAATAAAGGTCTCTCTACCCTCCGGGGCAGCACAGTGTGTATTCACTGTCTTTTTTTGTGCCCTGTTGTTGCTGCTTTCGTGCCTGGGTGTCAGTTTTTTTTTTCAAACTTCTGAGCAGGGTTTTTTTGGTGCAGGAAAATGTTTTTTTGGACCAGACAGATGCCATGGGCGATAAGTAGACTCAAGTAGAACTGTTTTGGATTTCAGTTTTTGGAAAGCTGCCCCCCTGAGTTTTAGGCCAGAAGTTTTGAGGAGGACTTTGCTTAGGTGATTTTCTGTTTGAACACTTGTACTGCTTTCTCAGGAATTTTTTTCCATAGTCAGGCGGGTTTTTTAGGTGCCAGTGACCCCCCCACTCAGGATAGTGTGTAGGATACCCGAAAAAAAATACAGGGACCTTAGTTCAGGATTTCAGGTCCTGGGGCTAGGGATTGAATACTATCTCAGTCAATTTCAGTGCATCTCAGTTTGTTTCTAGTTTTTCAGCTCAGTTTTGCATTTCTGTCGCGATTGATAATTAATTTTGAAACAATTTTGCATATGGCTGTGCATGCCCCTGGGTATGTGTCCGCCCTTGCATGTGGCCTAGTGGCCGCCGCAAGGGCTTGGCGGGGGGTGTGACGGGTTATGCCAAGCCTTGGGTTACCCGCAGCCACAGGCAGATTTACGCTTAGGTCGCGATCGCGCGCCGTGCTGAAATTCAGGATTTCTGAAATGATGATTTTAGTATTGAGTCAGAAGCTCTGTGATTGTTTTATGGTGAATTATTGCATTGTGCATCCAGGGCTCTCTGTATGGACTGATCATGAAGGATTTCGACAATCTCAAAGAGTGATCAACGGAGTTGGTATTGTGCTGTGCAAATTGCTCGGCGTAAAAGAGATCAGTCCAGTACCCCATAGGGTATACAAAAAGATGTTTTGATTCACATTGCTTGGGGATTAAGGGGTCCACACAACATCCTGATTTCGTGTTTGGTTCCATAGGTCAAAATGTGTTATCACCCATTTTGGTTAGGCCAATACTAAGATAAAAATGCAGGATAGCTTAGAGCATCTCTAATACAACTAACGTCTACTCTAAAGCAATGGAAAAGCACTTCTTCTTACTTTGCATCAATTGACTTGGTATCACTGAAAAGGTGGTGTCCGCATTGGCACACATACATGGTGACGCGTTCCCGTGGGGGGCCGGCCACGGGACGCTGCGGTGACACGCACAAGTGAGCAGGCAGGCAAGGCACTACGCTCACAAGGGCATCAATACGCCTGTGTCATGTGACAAAGCGTTTCAGAATCCTTGCCACTCTGCAAAGAGGGAACGAAAGTATGTACAGCAACACATCAGGATATGTACACATGGGGTTAAGACTGGACTGGGGTAAGGGCATCACAGGACCATAGACACTCAGTCCCAACTCATATCCCAATCCCAGGTCCGACCCTCTCAGTGGCTGATGGGGGCGGGGGCTCAAACACAACCCATGCCCTGCTCAGTCCGGACCCTGAAACCCTGCCAATGGGAGAGGTGTCCCGCCCAGCCACAGGCGAGTTCCTGGGAACCAAGGGGCTCCAAGGCCAACCGACAGTCGCTCCCTATGCTCCCTTAGCAGCAGGTCCCAACTCCTCTCTGAGCCAGAGATATGGCCCCGCCATTATCACCCAGGAGTTGGTAGCTGAAAATGGGCTGTTTCAGCCCAAGCTGAAATTAGCTTGAAAAACTCCAAAATTGACCCCTCGTCCGGACCCGCCAGAGGTAGGGACGAGGCAACTGACCCTATGCCCTTCGAGTACGAACTCCCTGGAGCCCTCACCCAACCTGGTTCCCT
Source organism: Eutreptiella sp. 'Long Island Sound 2002' (assembly GCA_964036045.1). Lineage (NCBI taxonomy): Eukaryota > Euglenozoa > Euglenophyceae > Eutreptiales > Eutreptiaceae > Eutreptiella > Eutreptiella sp. 'Long Island Sound 2002'. Next base: position 132,321,205 of record OZ038379.1, read on the forward strand.
CTGAGGTCCCGGCATCAGGGCAACACGGATGAGTCATGTGGGGTCATGATGCCAAAATCACCAAAATTGGCGTCATTCCCACGTGCGGCTCGCCCGGCCAAGGTAAGGCCAATGGCTCACAGGGTAGGAGGCAGGACCTAGGACTTATATCTGAGTGTACAACTTGGATTTAGGTCCGGGCTCCCTATGGGCTTAGAGAAGTGGGGCCGCCAATTGACCACACGGAAGGGGGAAATTGGGGTCCCAAAATTGGGTCATTTTGGCTGCTTGAAATGAGCCAAAATTCAGTGTGCTCCCGATAGTATCTCTCCACGCCGGCTTGGAGATCGCATCCGGCATTCCATACGTGATCCACCGGGAGTCCAACGGAGACTCCCATGCCCTTGGCTCTCAAAGATCTCCATGCCACTCGGCGTGGTGACGATCCCAATTGGGTCCACAAATGCAAAAATGGCAAAATTGCCCATACTCAATTTGGCCTAGCGCCTTGACGAAGGCGGCTCCGCTTCGCCCACGTGGTGTGTGGACCATGGGGACCATTACCCATAACACCCATGTCATATATGGTCCATTGGTCCATGCGTCCGGCGTGCACGAAGGTTAGAACACGGGGCACGGCGGGCAGCAAAAGTGGAAAATTGCTCAAAATGGCCAAAATCGCGCACACTCATGGTTGGGGCAAATGAGGCACATGCCCGACTCGGACCGGAGTGTGCCATAGGATTGGTATCAAGTCATATATGTCCAACATATCTTCGGGGCGTCGCCCAACTCCTCAGATATTGGGAATGGCAGGGTCGCCATGTGAGCCCATGATTTGGGATAGTCCCAAATCGCCAACATGGCGGCCACGGTATGCCAAGCCTAAGAGGAGTTATTCGCCGGGTCCAAGATATGTTGGTCACCGAAGTATGTACCCTCATAACATACTTGGGTCATGATGTCAATTGAGCGCAACGTTGAAATACACGGTCGCCACTTGACATCATGACGGGCCAAAAATGGCAAATTTGGCACAAAGACAAACCAAAGTGCCTTGAAAGGCGCATAATTATATTATAATATCTTTGGCTTGGATCGTGCAATCACTTAATCCTTCTAAACACAATGACTTGACACCAATGACCTTCGATCCCACGTATGTGCTCCACTTGGGGCGCCTTGAAAGGTTACGAGCGCTGCTTCCCAAGTGGGCACATGAAAATATGGAAAAATGTAAAATACACACCTTGCTCCCAACGCATCGCTTCGGGATCACCACACAAGCTTCCCTTCACGAAGGTTAGGCTTGCAATTGACCGTAGGGAGTACGGAGAAGGGGCTTGCACAATATGAGGTCCATTGGCGGGCTTGTCTTGGAGCAATGGGCCCGCCAAATGGGCACGCAACACAACACATGGCACATACCAAATATTGCCCAAAAATGTAGCTCCCACCACGATATGTCATGCCCCTCCAAGGGCATAACTTTGTGTCAATCGCTCATAGGAACTCAAGGAGAGTTCCTATGCAACACCAACACTTGCGCGCTACACTCGAAAGTTGTCTTAACGCACGCAATATCATGGTCATAGATTTATAACGCAAACTCTACCCTCTTGACCATGATCCATTACACTAGCGCGCATGTGTAGAAACGCAAGGCATATGAAGCTTCCTAAATTACGTCGGGAGTATTGTGAATACATCCCACGTTTCCTTATCGTCAATACTCGCAAGCGGCACGAGATATGACCTTCACAAGTGGCCTCACGAATCAACTTTGTTTTGCCCATATCTTTAAGACAAATGGAGGGCAGGATGAAAGGGAAGTTGATTCGTGCATACGGAAGCACGTAGGTCCACTCGAAAGAGGTCAAATCAAGTGCGGGGATGTCGAAGTCGAAAATCCGATTTCGACATCCTGAAAAATTCGGATTAAGGTTGCGAGTATTAATTATGAAAATTGCGGAAGCATCCATGCAGTTCCTGGCGACTTTGGAGCCTTCGTGACGGATAACGTTAAAATTTCCATTATAAACAGTTAAACTGGCGGTTACGGTAAAGTCGCGAACCAACCGCCAGCAGTCAAAACAGTGAGTATCGGAACGGAAGCATAAAAATTGACGGAAACAATATGAAAATAAAACCCTGTTGATTCCTGATATTCTGATATACAAATCTCCGCTGGCGGTGCATCGGTTGCCGATGCGGGGCTTCACGGCACGGAACACGCCGTGCATGGGGTTAGTGGACCGGAGACCGGTTGTATGCCGTAACCTGGCCATGGGGTTCTGGGTACCGCTTCACCCCCCTCCTTAGAGCAAACCCTGGGGGGGCTCGACAACACCCACGCATGGCAGCGGGTACCCAGGACCATCCCTGAAGGGGGGGGGGGGGTGTCACATCCTCACTTCAGTAAGTCACAGTAAGATAGGTATCCCACAGTGGGATGGGTATGCTGCTGTAACAGCTCGTGGCACATGTATAGTATCAAGTATCAAGTCCCGGGTCCTGGCGGCGATTGTTCGGCATCCAAAGGACCCGTTAACCCATACCAGGCGCACCGGGTGCCGGCTGCTACGGTCACCACCACAGTGGCAGTGGCATACACGGCCAACATAGGCGTCACACGACGGCCGAGGTGGCCCCACAAGTCGAGACCGACCACAAAGATCCATCAGGCTACCCCAAGCTTCCCAAGGCCCGCCGACTGGGGAGAGTCCCCACGGGTCCTTCCTCGGGCGCACCATGTCCATATCCATACGACGCGAGTCCAGAGTGCCATAGTCGAACTCCTTACGAACCCCAAATCGTAAGGGAACTCCTCCTGAAGGGATCGGGCATCAAGGCCGTCTTTTCCCTCGCCCTACTACCACGAAGCGTGGCCATACATGAGGGAGTCCTCATGCAGTGTGGGCGCAGGCGTCGACTCCTCAAACCACCAGTTTCCCAGGCAGACTGACCGAGGTCAGGAGCACCGGAGGCCGCCATCCGAATGCAAGTGCGTCTGCAAATCGGTAGGCTCACACTGGGACTGACAGTGGCGGACCGCTGGGAGTGTAGTCAGGCAACTGGGCTTCCCGCCTGGCGCCATCAGGATCTCCACACATCACAGCGAATAGGGCAACACGGTATCACGGGCACTCAAACAGTAGAATCTGTAATCAAGTACTGGTCCAGGCTGGACCAGGCTGTAAGAATATGTACACGGCGAGTCAAGGCGCCTCTGTATCCCGATTCGTGGTGAAAAACAGTCCATCCCTCAGCGATGGGCTGATGACACTTAACATACAGATGCACATATCCTGGAGGGCAGAAAAACAAGCAACAATTTGGGTAAATAGGCGTGTAAACACACTCAGAACAGAGTGCCAAACCACGCCACGGTCAGGATAAGGCAACTGCAGGAGGATGGACAAGATAACGCCTGAGTTCAGGCATATATAGTCTCGAGACACACGTCGACTGGCCTGGATTCCGCAAATGCCATGGAACCAGACCACACACTCAAAAATCGCAATGCCGATGACAGCGGCATCCGTTGCGCAACGTCGTATGGGCTTTAAGGCCCCAAGAGCTCAAAAACATGAAGGTCAGTCGCCCACCTGGTTTCCCAAGGATTCAGCAGGGGGGGGAGTGACGAGTAGAAGAAGAGAGGGGCCATCCTCCTCTGGATACAGCAGGGGGGGGTATATGGCCACTCTGTCACCGAAAGACGGAAGAGAGCAAGCAAGTAAGGGACGATTCGTCGGCCTCACAAGCGCTCATAACACATCAGGGGAGAGCTCAGGGCGCTGATCAGGCACCCCTGGCTGCAATCGCCCGGGTGAGTGCTGCCAAGTCCGAGACATGGATCTTGGTCTTGTGCTTGCGGATGTACTCCATGAAGGGAGTATTGACCCGCGGCACGAATGAGGAGACGGGTTCCCAGGTGTCGTGGGACGGCCCATAGCCTCGCCAACGAACCTTGAACTCCAGACCTCCGGGTGCCGAGGCCTTCGGACGCTGAGCCAGGATCTTCTCGACAGTATAGTCGTCCTGCTCAGCATAGTCGTCGTCCGAATCGGCCTCATGTTTGGCGTAGTCCAGGGACACATGTCGGCCACGGAGGTCGGGTTCCCGCACACGGAGTTGACTCTCGTGGCGCTCCCGGAACTGTCCGTGACCCACCTTGATGCGGTAGGTGTCCTCACCAATCCTGCGGACCACCTCGCCGGGTGTAAACCAGGTTTTGGTGCGGTGGGTGCCCATGGGGCGGGGTCTGATCACCCACACCGGGTCTCCCACCCTGAACTTCTGCGCTGTCGAGCTCGGGGCGGACTTCTGACGCTCAGCATGCTCCTTCTCAAGCTGCTGGCGGATGTCCCGCGCCGTTTGCTCCTGCCGCGCGAAGAACTCCTTGGCATCCATAGCCATGCCATCACCAGACAAGGGAAGTCCCCTACCCAGGGGGTCCCTGCCAAACAGAATCTGGTGAGGGGACAAACCACCCGGTGTGGGGGTGTCATGATGGGCCTTCAGAGCAGGCCACATCTCCTCGAACCAGTTCCGCCGTGGATTGGTGATGTGGATCTTGCGCAGCTTCTCGAACAGCTGCCGTCCTGCCACTTCAGCACGGCCGTTAGACCGGCTGAGATAGGCGACGCTCTTGGCGTGTCGTATTCCCATCAGGGAACACATGGCCTTGAACCAGCTACCAGTAAACTGGGGCCCTCGGTCACTGCAAATGGTGCGGGGGATGTCAAAGACGGTCAGCCAATGACGAATCATCATGACTGCCACTTCCTTGGCAAGCAACCCCTTTTTGCGTGCCGGAACGGCTACAACGTAGCCGCTGTGGCGGTCCACGCAGAGAACCACACAGTCAAAGGTCTCCTTGCCAATGTGCACTTCGGGCATGGAGAAGACGTCCATGGCCACGCTCTCCATGGGCTGGTCAGGAACCGGGGTCCATTGGGGTTCCCCTTTGACGTTCCGGTTATCGGGATTGCAGGCCTGACAGACCGAGCAACCCTTCCTGACCTTCTTGATGGCGGTGTAGAGAACGATATGGTCGATCTCGAACCGACGCTGCATGTCAAGAGCTTGCTTCTTGACCCCTGGGTGCAGCATGTGGTGGTGCCAAGCTTCACACAGCTCGAGCACCCGGGACTCCGGGACTAGCAGCTTACCATTCCGGTAGAGCTTGCCATCTTCCTCGGTCAGCCCCTTTGGCCACTTCTGCCCGTCGTCAGGGTCGGTCACAGCCCTATACTCGGCCGCAAAGGCCTCAGACTTGGCGTAATCGTCGGTCCAGTCGTCCTGGAGGCAAGACTCTGGGAAGAGGTGCTTGTCGGACTCCACTCCCACAGGGGGTGCCGGACTGGGCCTTCCGCCCGCAGCACCCACAGGGGCGAGTACACTGACCGCTCTGCTCACCCTCGAAGCGAGGGGGGCATCTGCGGCCATGACGACGAAGCATTTGGCACCCTCCTCCTCCATCAGGCGCTCCATTTCAATGATCCTCTTGGCTTCAGCGGTCTCAGCATCATCGCCATGGGCAGAGATATCCTGCATGCCCTTGCTGGCGGGATAGGCCCACCTACTGAGACAGTCCGCCACGGTGTTATCCTTTCCAGGAATATAAACAACCGTAAGGTCGAACTTGGCCAAGGTCTCATGCCATCTTGCCCGTCGGGAGGCGGGACCTGAGGGGGTGTCCACGTGCTCCTTGTGCCACGACTGCAGACTCTGATGGTCGGTGCAGACAGTGACGGGATGGAGGGCTATGTACCCAGCCCATTTCCTGAGAGCCATGACGATGGCATACGCCTCCTTTTCACGGGGCGTCCACGTCCGTCTCTGGCCTTCCGCCAGGACTCGGCTCCAGAAGGCCACGGGCACGTGCCTCCCATCGTCAAGCACTTGCTCCAACACAGCGCCAATGGCGTAGTCGGAAGCGTCGGTGCGTAGGACGAACCCTCGGTCGGGATCCACGAGGTGCAGACCCACTGCGGATAGCAGCGCCTGCTTCATCCCCTCAAAGGCACGATCGGACTCTTCAGTCCAGACCAGAGCCTTCTTGGACCCCTTCTTGGTCTCCTCTCGGTTGCCCTTGAGCATGGTCGTCATGGGGGCTGCATACTCGGCATACATTTTGATATACCCCGAGTAGTAATTGCAGAACCCCAAGTACGCCCGTAGCTCAGAGACCGTTTTGGGCTTTTCCCAGTGCTCGATCGCAGCCACCTTGCCGGGTATGGGCTTTCGCTGCCCGTTCCCGACTACGTGGCCAGCGAAGACCACCTCGCTTACCGCAATGGTGGCCTTGTCACTGCTGCCCGTGAGTTTGTGCCGAACCAGAAGGTCCAGCACTCGAGTGACGTCCCTCTCGTGTGCCTCCAGGAGCTCCTCGTAGCTCATGCTGGGGTCCCCGGACGCGATGATCACGTCGTCCACGAAGGGGTCCGCACAGTCGCGCACCGGCTCAAGCAGGTTCTCCAGCATCCGCTGAAAAGCCGCATTGCCGTTGGTAACGCCCATAGGCATCACCTTCCACTGGAGAGGTCCAAGTGGGGTGCTCATGGCTGTGCAGGCGCGGGACTCTTCGGCGAGAGGCATCTGATGATAACCATGTTTCAGGTCAATCACCGTGAAGATCCTCCGCCGGTGTTGTTTTTGCAGCATATCCTCAATGAGGGGCAGCGTATAGCTGTCGTGCTGTGTTTGGGCGTTCAGGCCGCGGTAGTCGACCACGAGCCGCCACTCACCGGCAACCTTCTTGGGGACGACGAAGCAGGGAGAGGCCCACTCGGAGTGGCACGGCTCAAGCCAGCCTCTCTGGATGAAGTCACGGAGGATCTTCTCCATGGCCTCTTTCCTCTCGCCCCTCAGGGCAAACTCCCGGTGACGATACACACGGGGGTCCTGCTTCAGTCGTATCTTGGCCTCGCCATACGGTCCACGTACTGGTGGGGGAAACACAGGCTTGCCGCTGAAGAAGGTCTCGCCATACTTCTGCTTCAGCCTGGCCCTCAACGCCTGGATCTTGGGGCAGTCATCGGACTCCGCCTTGGCTTTTCCGGGCACTTGAACCACGGAGCTTACTTGAGGGGTAGCTACTCCGCTCGCTTTCGGCTCAGGTGGTCTTCCCAGGTGGCCCAAAGGGCCATCTCTGGTCTTGCCTCGGAACAGATCGCCGTAGGTGGGTGGGTTACCGCCAGGCGGCTCGTCTTGGCTGGACATGTGATCCAGCACCCTCTGTACGAAGGTATTCCCGTCATAGGAACCAGAGACGATTGAGTCCACCACCCACCAGGCTTTGTCCTGGCCTTTGCCCTCACGCTGGTTTCCCCAGTCGTGAAAGGGCTGATCCATATACCCCTGAACCAGATCCCATTCCTCTTCGGTGAGGGGGTCTTCGGAGTCCGATTCTTCGATGTCAACAGGGGGAACCGCAAAGCATTGCCGCCATGGCTCTGCTATGATGCGGCTGACACACACGAAGTCCGTGGTGTCGGCCTGATCAAGGCCCCCATCCACATAGTGGAATTCTGTTGGCCATCTCTGGGGTGGCATGGGCTGTCCCTTAGCGTCCTGATAGACACTCTCTCCAGCCGGTAGGACGACCTTGTTCAAGGTCATGTTGGTCAATGAGGCTACCCAATGTCGGGTACTTTCCTCCTCGGTGCATCCCATAGGAACAACCAGCACTGCCTTGGAGCGGTCCTTGCGAATCTTCGCTATCGCTCTTGGAATGTCCCAACGGGGGCAATGGATCCACATCAATCCCTGATGCGGACCCCAGTGCTTCTTCCACGCGGAGTCCTGGGCGCTCCAGTACTTCTCACATACCCGCAGATGGGCGGAGGTTCCTGAAGAGAACGCATCCAGGGCCAGATCTGACGCTCCCAAGTCCGCGACGACTCGGCTCGCCACTTCCGGCCTTACGCCGTACTCCTGGTTTGCAGAACCAGTTGGCTCAGTGTCCAGCGCGGCCACTTCGAGCTGATTGCGTTCGGGGTGGATCCATTGGCATTCCACATGGTGCTCAGGTGACGAAAGCCATGAGAGCTGGTCGTCCTGGTACAGGGTCATGGAGGCCTGGGCCGGGAGGACGCCGGAGTCCGTCTCCATCATGAAGTCGTACCCGACGATCATGTCCCAGTCCATCTCGGCCTCGTAGAAGCTACCGTGCAGGAGGATTTCCTTGCCGAGGTCTGGGCGGCTCAGCTCACGATGGTTCACGAACTGCAGCCCAATGGCCGCTTCCTTCGTGCCTCCCACCATGTACTGGCCGTTCGCCACCTTCAGCCTGACAGGTTTCCGACTGTCGGTAAGACACTCTGGCGGAAGCAGGCCAGCCTTGACCAAGCTGACTTGAGCTCCCGTGTCGACCAACACGTCGAAAACCTTTTCCACTTCCCCGCATAAGGCACGGACCTTAAGATGCAACTGCCGCTCGCGACCGACACGGCGCACGGCGTGCAAACTCAGGATCTCCGGCCGTTCCAGAAGCTCCACAAGCGACTGGTGCAGGTCGTGGACAATGGGCTCAGGCTGCCCATCTGCAGCATCCAGCTGCGGTCCGGGTGATCCTCGATACTCTCGGATAGATCCTGTAGTACATCAAACACGTTCTTGGTCGCGAAGGACGGACGGGTGCAAGGGTTCGTGCCTTCACTTGCCCTCACCCCGCCTCCGCGACTGGGCGCCAGACCGGGCCTTCCGCCCGCGGCAGTCCCCTTGTGTTCACCGACTCCCGACAGGGATGGTTCGGCGCTTCCCGCGTCACCATCCTGCGACCGCCCTAGCTGGGGCCCTTGGCTGCAGGGGCTCCGCTAGGGGGCGTCGGTTGTGGAAGAGGGGGTGTTCTCCTCGGCCTCAACGTCGTTGATGCCCTTCTTTCTTCCCCCTTTACCTCCTCCTTTACCCTTCTTGTCCTTGTCCTTGTTCTGGTCATTCTGGTTGTTCTCCTTGTTCTTGTTATCCGACCTGGGGACCCAGTTCCGCTTGATCTCCTGGGGCTCCTTGGCCAACTCGGTTCCCACCGACGACATCAGCTTGGCCAGCTCGTCCTTGTCCACCTCCATCTTGGTTTCCCGGATACCCGCGGGCGCACGCTTCTTCGACCCGTGCGCCTTCTTGTAAGCCTCCGTGTCGGCCTTGTGGACGGGGCATGTTCGGTGGTCATGGTTGAAGCCTTTCTTCCTCCCATAACACACGAAACAGCCCTGCGGGTGAGCTCGTACGAACTCCCCAAAGGACAGCGGAGGGTCGCCAATACGGCGAGGGTCCCTCTTCTCCTGCTTCTTCCAACCTGGCTGCAGGGGCTTCCAGTTTGCTGGTTTGGTCCCCGCGCTCAGGTTCTTGGCCACGAAGGCACACACGGCCATTTCGGCGGGCTCATCGTCGTCGTCATCGTCGACGAGAGTCTCATCGCCGCCGGCTCCCGCTGGGTCCATGGCAGATTCCCCGCCAGGCCCCTCGCCAACGTAGTTGACGTCGCGGTCGCCGGGCCTCAACCCGCGGGTGTGGTGGAGGTTTCGGTACTCCTTGAGTACTTCCTCGCCAACCCACTCCAGGATCTCGTCGCAGCTCATCCGCGCCGGGATGGGCTGCAGACGGATGGTCTGGCCGCTCAACTCACAGTCGTCAAGGCGCCAAATCGCGGTCTTCTCGCGATCGCCCGAGACGGTGATGAGAAGAGCGTTCCGCAGGGAGTGCCGTTTGACATCCCGGGCCACGTTCTTCTTCGCCCAACTCACCACGTTCGTATGATACTCCTTGGGGAGCATCATCTTGACCGTGTGGTTGGACTTGGCCCTCTTGGATTCCTCCTTGGTGACCCTCTTGATCCATGCTTCCGGTAGCATGGAGAGCAGGCGAGCCTGCTCGTCACCCTCGTTCCAATCCTCCACGTTGCGGCGGAAGAGGGTGTATTTCCCTCGGAAGTCACGCCATTCCCGTAGGCGGATCTCCCGTCCATCATGCTCAAGCTTGATGGACTTCCAGCGCTTGGCAGCCACCTGCGGAGCGTCCACCCGCTCCTGCTCGTTGAGCCACTTCTTGGCGTCCTTGAGGGTCTTGATTTTCCCCTCCTTGGTCGCCACGAAGTATAGCTCGCCGAGCACTTCCGGCAGGCGGTACCTGAACCGTTTGAAGACATATCTCTCCGCATCCGCGGGAGGTTGGTCTTCAGTGACGGCCAGCCCCCAATCGTCCAGCTTCTCCAAGAAGCGGTCGAGGTTGAGGGGGTTGCCGTCGTACATGGGGGGCTTGATGTCCTTCAAGTCTTCCCACACGGCGGCGTCTGCGGCCTTAGAGACCATGAACGCCGGCCGCGAGGTCGACCGAGGTTCCCATCGGCCTCGCCCACGGACTCCCACGGCCGCCACGTCCATCTCCTCCATGGAATCCCTGTGGCTACGCCGCGGTTCCTCCACGTACGCTGAACCGAAGTGTTCACGCCGTACTGCATCCATGTACGCGTCCTCATCACGGCGCCGGCGGCTGCGTTCAGCGGCCTCCCGTCGTACACCACGCGGCGGGCTGATGTCGAACTCCTCCAGGTCCAGGTCCAGGTCCAGGTCCTCACCTTCGCCGACATCCCACTCCACGTCTCCTCTGGGGACCTCATCCCTGAGTCCACCATAACGTCCTCCAGCCCTGGGGATTGGCACCGGGGCTGGTGGCGGGCGTCGGGGGCGTACAGGCGTCCGCGGTGGAGCACGGCGGTTGTGGTAGTCCGCGCTGAGCCACTCATTGCGCTATTCCTCACTGCCACTGCCGGGCGGCACGCGTTCGTTGCGGCGGCCCGCGCTGTGGTGAGAGGGGGCGGAGAGAGAGGGGGCACTGGCGCTGGGGCGACTCCTGGGGGCTCCGCCGGGGGCGTGGGGTCTGCCTGGACCTGGTCCGGGTCCCCAGTCGTCGTCCGACGAGCCTGACTCCAGTGGTGGGTGGTCGCTGCTGACTCTCCCACGGGCTTCCAGCGCATCCAGCCTCTCCTGCAGGCCGCTGACGACGTTGGTCAGCGACTTGGTCTCGGCTCTGGCGATGTCCAGGTCCTTCTGCGCGCGCGCGGCGACCGTGGAGATGCGAGCCATCTCGCTCTTGCCCGTGTCTACCTCCAGCTCGAGCAACTGGACTCTCCTGCGGAGGTAGACAATCCACCACCAGGTGGCATCCGGGTCGCCGTTCCCCGGTGGGTCGTCGTGGTCCCCAGGGGGTCCTCCAGGAGGGCCTCCGCCGGGTCCGCCCGGTCCAGGGGGTCCTCCCCCGCCCGGTGGTCCGCCTCCAGGGGGTCCACCTGGTGGGCGTCCTCCAGGGGGTCCTGAAGGTCCTCCGCCAGGGGGTCCCGGTGGGTCTCCGCCTGGTCGCCTCGGTGGGTCCGAGGATGGGCGCGTGATGCCGAACTCCATGTCGTCATCTTCGTCCATGTCGCCCCACCTGGGCGTCTCGGTCACGGAGGACTCGGAGCTCCGGTAGGGAGGAGGGGGATCCTCATCCTCACCTTCCATGGGGACGTCTCCGCCACCTTCGCCCGTCCAAGCCACCACTTGGCGATGTCGACGGCCTCGTTCATCCCCGTCACTGGCGGTGAAGAAGGGGTCACTGTCGTGGGGGTGCCCACCCGCTGGCCTCCGCGGCCTCTCGGGGGTCTTCCCCTTGCCCCTCCTCCGTCGACGGGCGGTGGTGCTACCGCTCCCACTGCTGCCCGTGTCCGCCTCATCCAGCTTCATCCTGGAGGAGGCGTCCCCTTCGAAAAGCCTTCGAAGGGTCTCCACTCGCGATCCTCCCGGGGGAGTCTCGTGGCGGAGTTTGGCCTCTGCCTCCTCCATTGCGGCGGCGGTGGCTGCGGCAGCTCGCGCTTCGGCCTCTTCCCGAGCACGAGCCGCCTCGGCTTCCCGGGCCTGCAGCAGCTGCGCCTTCTGCGCCTCCAACGCCGCCAGCTCCGCCTCCGTCTTGGCCTTCTCCTCAGCGACCTTCCGTCGCGCGGCCTCGATGGCTTCCTTCTTGGCGGCGTCCTCCTGGGCCTTAGCCGTCGCTGCGGCATGGGCCCTTTCCTCCGCCTCCTTCTTTGCCCTCTCTTGGGCAAGCGCCTCCCCCAGCGCCTTCACCTCGGCCTCCTTGCAGGCAATGGCCTCCTGCGTCAGGCGGGCTTCCTCGTCGGCTGCCGCCAACTCACCGTTGACCTGGGCAGTTGCTGCGCTGTGGGCGGCCACGGCCGTGAGACCAGCCGCGATGGCCGCCACGGTCTGGGTGTGGATGGCCATGCCATGTGCCCACTGCGCAGCTTCCTCCTGGGCGATGCCGGCGGCGCCCTCCACAGCAGCGCTGTACTGCTTGGCCCGTTGCCGGGCAACCCGACGGTTGCAGGGCACCCCACAGGCGCGCTCACAGGCGCGCGCCACGTCCCTTTCGGGAGCGACGCTGCTGCTGGAGCTGGCCTGGTCGGCCGGCGTCCTCCCGCGGTGGGCCGACTCGATGTCGCTGCTGGGGCCTGCTGAGGCCTGCCGGGCCTTCAGGAGCAGCGAACGGGGCTTGGCCTGGGTCTGCTTGGCGACTTGGATGTAGTCGCCAAGGGTGGTGGAGCCGGGGTGGCGTCCACCATCCGGCCGTTGGGGACTGGGGGCCGGGGTTCCGCCCTTGGCGCCTTGGGCGGCTTCGGCAGCCAGGGACTCCTGGTACTCCCGCCACCTCCGGTCCCTCTTCCTGTCCCCGGCGGACCGCTTCTCCGTCCCCGGAGACGCGCTGCTGCTGCCCTGCAGCCTGCGCTCGCTCCCCGGTTCCGGGAACTTCCTCTCGATCACGTCCCACAGGGAGACGTTGATCGAGGCGCCCGACGGGTAGGCGTTGGGGTCCTCGTCCTCCTCAATCCCGTCGGGGCGCAGCCCTTCCCCGGGCCTGTCCGGCCGGGTCCACGCCCTCCAGCGCCTCTGCTGGTGGCGGTACTCGTACCCCTCCGCCCGCAGCCAGTCCTCCACGGCCTGCAGGCGGTCGGGGGCGATGTCCGTGCGGAGCTCGAAGCTCCTGGGCATGCCCCCTTCGCACTGGGGGTTGCTGTGGCGGTAATGCTGGTCCCAAACCAACCCACGCAGCAGGCGTGCTGCATGGGGGTGGGGCCGCGGCCACGTCCTGCCCGCTTCCTGCCAATTCACCATGGCAGCGGGGGCGTAGATGATCTTGAAGTCCTTGATGTGCACTCGTTCACCTCAACGAACTGGTTGTGGTTGTTGGGGAGGGTGCTGCAGCACTGGATTGGAAGTGCGGCTGGTGCTGGTCAGCCGGTGGTTGTGGAGGTGGTTGACGCGGCCTTACTGGTCGGCCGTTGGGACTCCGGGTCGGCCGATGGGGCTGATGCAGGAGTCCTGGTCTGTGCACCTCTTCCACGGGCGCTGCGCGGTCAGGACAATGTTCTGGACGGCGCTGCGGGCTCCGTGACGAACTCGGCGCTGTCGCTGAGTGGCGCTGCGAGCTGCTGCGCTGCGCTGCGAGACGCTGCGCTGCGCTGCGAGCTGCGAGCTGCGCCGCGCTGCTGCGACGCGCTGCTCGGGGTCTGTGGCCCCGAGTGGCACGCGAGGGTTGGGTAACCCCGCGGCGGTGAAACGCTTTTGACGCGTTCCCGTGGGGGGCCGGCCACGGGACGCTGCGGTGACACGCACAAGTGAGCAGGCAGGCAAGGCACTACGCTCACAAGGGCATCAATACGCCTGTGTCATGTGACAAAGCGTTTCAGAATCCTTGCCACTCTGCAAAGAGGGAACGAAAGTATGTACAGCAACACATCAGGATATGTACACATGGGGTTAAGACTGGACTGGGGTAAGGGCATCACAGGACCATAGACACTCAGTCCCAACTCATATCCCAATCCCAGGTCCGACCCTCTCAGTGGCTGATGGGGGCGGGGGCTCAAACACAACCCATGCCCTGCTCAGTCCGGACCCTGAAACCCTGCCAATGGGAGAGGTGTCCCGCCCAGCCACAGGCGAGTTCCTGGGAACCAAGGGGCTCCAAGGCCAACCGACAGTCGCTCCCTATGCTCCCTTAGCAGCAGGTCCCAACTCCTCTCTGAGCCAGAGATATGGCCCCGCCATTATCACCCAGGAGTTGGTAGCTGAAAATGGGCTGTTTCAGCCCAAGCTGAAATTAGCTTGAAAAACTCCAAAATTGACCCCTCGTCCGGACCCCCCAGAGGTAGGGACGAGGCAACTGACCCTATGCCCTTCGAGTACGAACTCCCTGGAGCCCTCACCCAACCTGGTTCCCTCTGGGGTCCCGGCATCAGGGCAACACGGATGAGTCATGTGGGGTCATGATGCCAAAATCACCAAAATTGGCGTCATTCCCACGTGCGGCTCGCCCGGCCAAGGTAAGGCCAATGGCTCACAGGGTAGGAGGCAGGACCTAGGACTTATATCTGAGTGTACAACTTGGATTTAGGTCCGGGCTCCCTATGGGCTTAGAGAAGTGGGGCCGCCAATTGACCACACGGAAGGGGGAAATTGGGGTCCCAAAATTGGGTCATTTTGGCTGCTTGAAATGAGCCAAAATTCAGTGTGCTCCCGATAGTATCTCTCCACGCCGGCTTGGAGATCCGATCCGGCATTCCATACGTGATCCACCGGGAGTCCAACATAGACTCCCATGCCCTTGGCTCTCAAAGATCTCCATGCCACTCGGCGTGGTGACGATCCCAATTGGGTCCACAAATGCAAAAATGGCAAAATTGCCCATACTCAATTTGGCCTAGCGCCTTGACGAAGGCGGCTCCGCTTCGCCCACGTGGTGTGTGGACCATGGGGACCATTACCCATAACACCCATGTCATATATGGTCCATTGGTCCATGCGTCCGGCGTGCACGAAGGTTAGAACACGGGGCACGGCGGGCAGCAAAAGTGGAAAATTGCTCAAAATGGCCAAAATCGCGCACACTCATGGTTGGGGCAAATGAGGCACATGCCCGACTCGGACCGAAGTGTGCCATAGGATTGGTATCAAGTCATATATGTCCAACATATCTTCAGGGCGTCGCCCAACTCCTCAGATATTGGGAATGGCAGGGTCGCCATGTGAGCCCATGATTTGGGATAGTCCCAAATCGCCAACATGGCGGCCACGGTATGCCAAGCCTAAGAGGAGTTATTCGCCGGGTCCAAGATATGTTGGCTACCGAAGTATGTACCCTCATAACATACTTGGGTCATGATGTCAATTGAGCGCAACGTTGAAATACACGGTCGCCACTTGACATCATGACGGGCCAAAAATGGCAAATTTGGCACAAAGACAAACCAAAGTGCCTTGAAAGGCGCATAATTATATTATAATATCTTTGGCTTGGATCGTGCAATCACTTAATCCTTCTAAACACAATGACTTGACACCAATGACCTTCGATCCCACGTATGTGCTCCACTTGGGGCGCCTTGAAAGGTTACGAGCGCTGCTTCCCAAGTGGGCACATGAAAATATGGAAAAATGTAAAATACACACCTTGCTCCCAACGCATCGCTTCGGGATCACCACACAAGCTTCCCTTCACGAAGGTTAGGCTTGCAATTGACCGTAGGGAGTACGGAGAAGGGGCTTGCACAATATGAGGTCCATTGGCGGGCTTGTCCTGGAGCAATGGGCCCGCCAAATGGGCACGCAACACAACACATGGCACATACCAAATATTGCCCAAAAATGTAGCTCCCACCACGATATGTCATGCCCCTCCAAGGGCATAACTTTGTGTCAATCGCTCATAGGAACTCAAGGAGAGTTCCTATGCAACACCAACACTTGCGCGCTACACTCGAAAGTTGTCTTAACGCACGCAATATCATGGTCATAGATTTATAACGCAAACTCTACCCTCTTGACCATGATCCATTACACTAGCGCGCATGTGTAGAAACGCAAGGCATATGAAGCTTCCTAAATTACGTCGGGAGTATTGTGAATACATCCCACGTTTCCTTATCGTCAATACTCGCAAGCGGCACGAGATATGACCTTCACAAGTGGCCTCACGAATCAACTTTGTTTTGCCCATATCTTTAAGACAAATGGAGGGCAGGATGAAAGGGAAGTTGATTCGTGCATACGGAAGCACGTAGGTCCACTCGAAAGAGGTCAAATCAAGTGCGGGGATGTCGAAGTCGAAAATCCGATTTCGACATCCTGAAAAATTCGGATTAAGGTTGCGAGTATTAATTATGAAAATTGCGGAAGCATCCATGCAGTTCCTGGCGACTTTGGAGCCTTCGTGACGGATAACGTTAAAATATCCATTATAAACAGTTAAACTGGCGGTTACGGTAAAGTCGCGAACCAACCGCCAGCAGTCAAAACAGTGAGTATCGGAACGGAAGCATAAAAATTGACGGAAACAATATGAAAATAAAACCCTGTTGATTCCTGATATTCTGATATACAAATCTCCGCTGGCGGTGCATCGGTTGCCGATGCGGGGCTTCACGGCACGGAACACGCCGTGCATGGGGTTAGTGGACCGGAGACCGGTTGTATGCCGTAACCTGGCCATGGGGTTCTGGGTACCGCTTCAATGGGTGAGTCCAAATTCTGGATGCCTGAATGTATTCTTGCATGTTACATTCCGAGGACTGCACCCTCTTTTTTTTGGAAGTGGCAATGAGAGCAAGGAGAAAAAGAAGCTGCCTGGGACCAGAGGGGCTTTTTCAGTGCTTAGTGGGCATGCAATCTTTTGGCTAGTTGGTTCCCCCTCCTCAACCCTGACCCTTACCCTCTTGGGGCCCTGCATGTGTTCGGGGTATTGGAGGAGACTTGTTATGGATACAGGCGTTGATTGCGCCCCTCTTCAGATGAAACCTGTCTTGATGGCATAGTCTGGTGCACTAAACGTGGCTGCCCAGTTGCATGGCCCCTCATTCGCTGTATTGTGAGAACTGGCAGGGATAGCAGGGACAAGGCCATTTTCTAGAAAGGCTGTTTCAGATGGAGTTTGTTTTAGTTTCAGCCCCTGTATATAGTATGTGTAAAGCATTCCAGCTCTTGGCTTTAGCTGCAGGGCAGATTGGCATTTGAAGGTTCAACCTTCAGCAGACCAGGGGGGCTGTTCTCTCAGTAAAGACAAGGCAGGGGGGGTCAATTTTTCCGAATGTTGGGTGTGTCGTTGCTTTACAAACAGGGCACACTTGGCTAGTAAAATGTAGGTGCCTCTTCCCATCCCATCATATTCTGTTTTCCCCCTCTCTTGCTCTCTCCTACCCCCAGCATGTCAGTGAATTTCCCTCCTCTTTTTCTCCCTTGGCTCTCTCATGAATTTTGTCCCTGAGGATTGGAAAATTTGATTGTTTGGTCCTGGGATCCCGGAAGGGCACATCCTGGTTTGTGTCTGCTAGAAAGCTCCAGGGTGGATTGGCATTTGATTGGAGGGGGAGGGGGGGTTAGAGAGAAATTCGGGGCAGGGGGAGCCCTATTTCCATTTTCACGGCAGTTTGCACGGTAACAAGAGCACCCTGAGGCAAAACTCACAGTAGCAGCAGCGGGGTGCCCAGTTGAGGTATATTCAGACTGGGAGAGACCTGTTCTCAAATAGGGGTAAGTCCCTGGATACTACCTGCAGTAAATGCAGGGAGGGAGGGTGCCCTGTTTACAATGTTCAGGATATGGGAGGGGTCTACAGAATTAGGGGAGGATGCATGGTTCAGAGTGTAGGGAATACAAGGCTTAGGGAAGTCATAGCTGAGGAACCACTAGTTGTGGAACCTTGAACAGGTGTAGCCTGGGGGAGCAGCCTGTGGGTCCTGCAGCCTCGTGCCGGCCCCTCCTCTATTCTTCATGCAGCTCCTCCAAATTAGATATGCAGTCGACTTGCCTTAGAGCCTGCACTAGAAGCTCCAGTTCAGCCCATAGGGCAAGGCACGCGTCAGGGCTGCAGATTCTATCATCATCATCATCAAGAGTCGGCTATGACGTCACTGCAGACTTTGCCCAATGTTGTAGTCAAATGTCAATCACTCCCCCCAGGGGGGGTTAGGTTTCTATGTGTTGTGAGAGGAGTATTCCTATGTCATTGTGATTTTCTCTCTCTCTCTCTCTCTCTCTCTCTTCTTCTCTTTCTCCTTCCCCAGCATGTCAGTGTATCGTTTTCTTTTTCCTCTCTTTTCTCAGTAGTTGTTTGTGCCCTTGGCTTTAGTTCCTGGGCAGGCATGAATTTGATTGCGGTGTCTTATATGGGTGTTGCTTGGCAACTGTGGTCTTGGCTTATCGGGTAGGAGAGCACTCTCCAAATGTTCAGTGTAGGAGAGCACTCTCGGCACATTAATTGATTGGCAATGTGCTCTTAGTTGCCCAGACTACCCGAATCTGCCGAAGGAAGTGTAGCATTCATCTTGAGAGAGGCCACCGAGGTTGGGGTGTAATCATCCCGAAATCTTGGGAAGTGCATTTCTTCTAGCACATCCCTTTGATCACCTATATATTGTATCCAATCATCCACATCCCAAGGAACCCCAACTCTTCCATCCTTTATGGTCGTTTTGAGTACTTGTCTCTCACTTAACGTGGACCAAGCTTTATCCATCGTTGCATACGATGGAAAGCAATGTGTCCATGGGACGGTGCTTGCACGGGTTTTCTTCTCTTTGGCATCGGCCCACGAAATAAGCTTCTTGTACCTAGGGACGGTTGAACCGAGAAATTGGGATAAAGTGCGCGGTTGAACCTGCGGTTGAATGGGTTGCCGTCATGGCACCAAAAAGCGTCCAATGGTACAAACCACAAAGTATTCACATTTGTGACGCGGGCAACACGTTGCAACTCATATGTTCATGCTTTGGGCAACATTAAGCGATTTTTGTGCCGTGCAAACGTTGTCATGAAGCACAATCACAATTGTTCATTTGTGATAAGGGTTCAACCGCACCGTTGAACCACGTTGAACCACTTGTAGGCATGTGTGCATTATGCCACATACCTTCGCTTCGGCATCCCAAGGTCCAAAATGAGGCGCCCAGCGTCGGATCCTGTGAAAGCCTTTTTTGTAGCCCTTTTTGTCTGTTCCAAAGCCCTCTGTGTGTTACCAATTCGGTCAGCAAGTTGTTTCCATAGGCGTTTTGTCGTGCCGTTTGTGCAAAAAAAGGTGAACAAGTCGTCCACCAGCTGTTGGTCCCCCCACCCGCTGTAGTGGTCGTTCACCACTTGCAGCCAGTGGTGGGACATTTTTTATAAAAGGTTTGTCACGCATCAGTTTCAGGTGGTTATGCAAATATTTTGTTCAGAAAAGCGCGCTCCGCTGGCGCAGGCGCCGCCGCCAGCGCTGGCGGTGGTTCAACCGCGGTTCAACCGCGGTTCAGCGGTTCAACCGCGGTTCAGCGGTTCAACCAGGTTAGACCGGGTAAAACCACTGTGTGAATTACCTGATCCAAATGAGAACGTACGGTAAGAGAGGCCACCAAGGTTGGGGTGTAACTGTTTGTGGAGGTTGTTTGGTGATCTATGAGCTCGTATGATGTCACAGAGCATGGGCCTAGGATTGGCTTTTGTGGTGTCAAAGAGCTCTAGGATGCTGGCTCTCTAGACAATTTGCAGCCTGAACCCGAGGAGAACAAATGGTTGTTTTTTGCACCAAGTACACCGGGGAGCTCCCCCCTGAGTGGAGCCAGGGCCTCCCCCCACCGCGCCTACGCAAGCGCCCACCACCCGGAAAAAAGTCCCCGGGCCCCAATCCTCGTCCCTGACGGGGCAAGGGCCGAGGGCGCAAGCCTCCACACCCCCGGTCCGCCCCCACCGACGCCACCGTCAACCTCCTCGACCTCAACCACCCGGCGATCACATACTCCAAGGACGCCAGAGCCGCCCTCCAGGAGCCCCCGATGGCACAGGGGACGGAGTGGGTTCCCCACCTCCTCACCTTTCAGGTACAGGGCCTACAACGTGACGACCCTCCAGAAACCACCCCCATCTTCACCCCGGACTAGAAAGCGTACAAATGCTACTGGCACAAGGGGACCCCCCTATATGCCCGAACCGGCATCCAGGTCCACCTTGTCCACCACCTCAGCATCCCAGGGAGACTAAGCGTCTACGAGGTCATCGGGGACGGATGGCAACTCAACGTCATCAACGCCCACGTCCCCTTCGGCGACGCCACGGAACCCTTCCTCGAAGCCCTGGCCGAAGCATACCGCCAGATGGCCATGCTCGCCCCTACCATCATCATCGGCGACATGAACGCCGCCCCCACCCCAGCAGACGAAGAGGGCAGGCCACACCCCAGGACCATGCAGTCCGCCATACCATCGAAATGCTGGGGCCGGTGGACCTGACGGCCAACCTCGAAGGCCAACCATCCCACTTCCCCCACCAAACGGAGGCCGCCCCCTCCTGCATCGATGTATGCTATGGCGACCCCACCACCATCATCTGGGCGGAGGCCCGATACAGGCCTCTCCCGCTGGGACCCACAAGCCAGAGGCCCCTGCATATCCGCCTCACCATCCCCAACCTTCCCCCCAGCCCCCCAGAGGATGCGGACCAAGGCCTACCAACCCCCCTGAAAATGCCCCCACTGCACGACAGACAAGCCTGGTCCCAATATCACAGGGCCATAGACCGCGCCCGGTGCAACCAACCAGACCTCAGTGACCCACTCACAGCCATGCGCACAGCCGGCGTCGCCTGCGGTTTCCAGCAACAGCCCCACGCTGAGGACGACCGGCCACCCACGGCCCTGGGGGACATGCTGCATGACCTCTGGCATGCGAAGCAACAACTGGCGACCCTCCTCCACACTGACAGCCCCCCAACCCGCCGCCACATCCACCACTGCAGGACGCAGATAGCCCGCATCAGGGCGGACCTGCAACAGTGGCACATCCACAGGCAACAGCGCATCTCCGAAAAGCACAAACCGTATGCGCAACATGAACTCCCCTACAAGGCCATCCGCCACCTCAACAACGCCATGACCGACACCGGCCACCCTATCATCACCACGGTCAGGCAGGAGGACGGCTCCCTCACCAACAACCCAGCCACCGTGCTCCAAGCCACCCAAGACAGCTTCCTCCATCAACACACACCCACCGAAGACACATTGGACACGGACACCGAAGACAAAGTTGACCGCCTCCCTCAGGTCTGCAACCACGCCTAGAGAAGGCAACTAGAAAAAGCGCCCCTTCACCATCCACGAAGTCAGGAAGGCCATCCACGGTCTCCAGCAACACAAAACCCCAGGCTACGACGGCCTCCCTGCGGAGGCATACTACCACCTCCCCGCCCACCTCCTCCGCATCCTCGCCCACCGCCACTGGGACATCGTCACGGGACAAACCCTCCTGCCACCAGACTGGGCAAACGTTGTCCGCCCCCTCTACAAAAAAGGGGACTGGGCCAACCCGGACAACTGGCGCCCCATAGTCTGAGCAGTCATGGAGGTCAAATTGTCTGGACCATCCTCCTGCGCCGCATCCGCCCCCACCTGGACCCCCACATACCCGCCAGCCTCTGAAGGGCCATCCCGGGCGGGTCCCCACACGAGGCCATCTTCCTCCAGGACACCATCGCCGACACGGACCCGGTAGACCTCATCATAGCCTCCCTCGACGTCAAGGGAGCCTTCTCAAACACCCCCTGGCTCCTTCTGGAAGCGGTATGGAAACGCATGGGCCTCCCCCTCTACAACTTCGCCTCCGACTACATCCGCACCCGCAAATACACAGTTCGCACCGGAGCGGGCCTCACCCCCTTCCTGGAGCCAGGCAGCGGGGTCCCCCAAGGAGGAGAAGAAGGCTCCTTCCTGTACCTCCTCGTGCTACTCCCCCTAGCCCTCACAATCGAACAGGATTACCCGGCCTACGCACCCTACCCCCTCCTCTCCCCCCTTGTGGGCTTCGCGGACGACACCAACCTCACGGTTGCACACAACACACCCCAGACGCCGGACCAACAGTCACCCAACAAGCCAACGACTTACTGGACGTGACCATCTCCTACCTCTCCCGAAACAACCTCATCGTCCACTCCACAAAGTCGGTGGCCATGATCAAGGGGTTTGCCCCAGCCCCCACCCTAGGGCCACAAGGGCCCCTGATGCAAGTCACGGAAACCACCACCCAGCTGGGAGTGATCCAGACCGCCAACCCTGAGGATACCACCCGTCCCCCCGGTGACGGGCCCATTCCCACCGCTAACCCTACTACTGGCCCCGAAGGAAGCCAAACCCACACAGACCACCGTGATCCACGACGGGGCAAAAGGGCGCATACCTAAGCACCACATGACCGCCCATAACCCACCAAAGGTTCCCCACGACTCCCAGAGCATGCCACGCACATGTTTCGCCTGTGTCCCCGAAGCACCCACCACACCATGGCCCGTATTGCACCCTATAGCACGCCACGCCACACCAACCCCACAGCCCATCTACCACCACAGGCCTACGCATGGGTGGCCCCATGGGTCCACCGCGCCGATGTGAACCCCACGGTGGCGTGGAACCCCGACCACAAACCCCAGTGGCTATTCACCACAACGCCCACCTGGCCCCGCCCCGACCCAGCAGGAATCGCCATTCGTTACAGCATGTACGAACCAGGCAGAACGGACAAGGACGAGCATCCCTACTATCCGCTCCACCACTCCTGCCACACACCGGAACACCGAACACAAACCCTCACATGCCGCGACCCCCACCCGGACACGGACTACATCCTCCACTACATCTCCTCCTACCTCACACAGGGACAGCCAGAACAAGGACTCATCGCCATGTCCCCCCACGCGAAGCGCATCATCACCAAAGGAATACGGGTGTACCCCACCCCCATCCTGCAGCCCACAACCCCGGTGTCCCACCTCATCACGGGCCTCGCCATATACGCCTACCTGCCCATGAACCCATGCCACCTCGCACAGCCATCACCGGCGGACCTACTCTTCTTCACCGACGCCTCAGGCAAATCTGCCCTCACGCCCATCACCGGGGGGGCCACCCTGCAACTGACCCACACCGGGGGACACTACCACATGGACCACCACACAGGCCACACGACCTACTGAGGCGGCTCAAGTTGCATGGTATAAAACAACAGAAAGTGCCCAAAATACACGGCCTGAAAAAACACCAAAAGAACCATTCTTTGGCTTGCAAAAAATCAAGCCGTTTTTGGAACACCAAAAGGACTCTTATGTAAGGATCTTTGGCCTTTTCTTGGTCCTGATGGGTCCAAAAAATGCCTTTTTGGGGGCAATGGACTGTTTCGTGCGCGAGACCTCGTGCAAAGAGGAGTCCATTGCCCCTCCAAAGTCAGGTAAAGATGGTAGAATTGAGGAATCAAGCAGGCGCCTACACTGGAGTGACATTACAGGCACCCTTGACTTGATTACATTGTACAATATGTTTACGCGGGCGGACATTCAGTGCTCTACACAAGCCTTGCAAATCTAATTGATGACTCAAGAAATGATTTCAAATGTTGTTGCATTCCTAACAAAAGGAGCACATACGTTGGAGGTGTTGCACAGGGTGCATCCCTCAGCATTGCTCATGATACACACCTGCCACAACTTATGGGGAGTGTCAAGCAAAAAAAAGAGTATCACTGGTAATACATGAAGCATGTCTACTCAACAGATGACGCTGAGCTGGACAGGGACCCCCCTTGTAGCCTTGGCTGAAGAAAAATTGATCCTTCCGTTGTTGACTATAGATCAAAGTAAAATGTGCAAAGAAAATATGAATTTGCCATGCGTGGCACTTCTTTGAGCGTTTGTTTGGGCCAAAAAAACTGATTTTTTGGAGAGTAAAATGCAATGTAGTGCAAACGACACCAATTATCAAGATAATGTTTGATACCTGGAGAAAGAAGGTGCCCTGGCTGAAGCAGTCTGCCAGGCACAGGGGCTGACCAAGCCCAAAAAGAGTTTTTCCGCCTCCGGGGGGGGCAAGCTTCTGGTAAATTTCAATGACTCAACAACAATTTAGGTACTCGTTGCTTCAGTGAAGGTTGTGCACAAGCGCTATCAGATGAGAACCCATCACAATGGTACAAAGAGTATATTTTCTTGGCTTTCTTTTGCGCGAGGCCTCGCGCAATGAGGACTGCAATGCAGTCCCAGAACTTGAAAGTCACAACCTATACCTCTTCTTTCAGGCAGTGCAAATCAAAAATCAAACCGTGGGGTGGGTACTAAGACCACTCGACCCTGAAGCCGTCTTTCCAAAGGAAAATGAATCGGGTGAGGTTTTTGGTTTAGTAAAGTATGTGCGAGGCCTGGCGCATGGGGCAGCCCTTGAACCACATGTTGCATATGTTTTGCATTCATATTTAATCCGCCATGCTCCTGTTTTAATGATCCTTGGTCTTGATTGCGCGAGGCCTCACACATAGAACTCGATCAACAAATCATTTTCTCAGGTATGCAATGAACATGCGGAACAGAAAATGATATTGCAATCATTTTGTCTGCAGACCATGTTCATCCAAGAAACAAGGGGAACGCAAAATGTATTTCTTGGCCAATTTCCGCTAAAAGCACATCATTTTCCACTGAAATCATAAGATTTATTTATTCTTTTTATAGTTTTTTTTTTGCTTTCGGCTGTCCGAAAAAAAGGCACGAAATGGCACAAATGGTAAGAAAGATACTTTCTTTGGACTGATATTCTGTTTTCAAAAAACAGAGCCTGTGAAAAACTATTTTTTTGCATGGTCCAAATTGGGTGCATTTGGTGTGATTTTGACCATGCAACCTGAGCCGCCTAAGACCTACGGGGCATCCTCCCACGGAGAACTGGGGGCCATGGCCGACGCCATCGCCGAAATTGCGGCCCACCTACCCGCCCACCTCTCGCACGTTGTCCGGGTCTGGTTCGTAGTGGACGCCACTGTCGACACACACCTACTCCTCCGCATAGCAGGACAACCACTCTACAAAGCCGCCGCGACGAGCCTCGGCACCAAAGCACTGCTGCTCTGGAAAGTCCTCCGCATCCTCCCCCCCTACGTGCAACTCCACATCGTGAAACAAGAATCCCACAGGCACCAATACGGAAATGGTAAGGTCAACATCCAGGCAGTACACCAGCGCACTACGCACCTACCAACCCTCCAGGTGCCCGACCTCGACCGAAACCACATACATCTCCAACACATACCCCCCAAATCGGAGCCCCATCGGACCCCAGACGGGGTACCGGAGGACGCCCCCTATACCTCACACGACAGAGCGTACCATTACCCCAACCCAATCCAACATCTCGCCCGCTTGCTCGGAGACACAGACAGCCGAGCGCACATCCAAGAGCTCCAGGAGAAACTGACGGTCGCCCTCTACCACTCGGCGCTACGCCCAGCGAGCGTCCGGGCCCGCCTCCAGAAACGAGGCATCCAGCTCGTCAGGGACCAACTACCATTCCTTACCAGGGTCGCCCGATGGCTCGCCTGCAAGCACATCCACATCCCAGAAGAACACAGCCCCTACCCGTGCGACCACACCACCCCGGAGGACTTGGAACACTTCAAGATGTGCCCCCTCCATACGGGCAGGGACACGCTAGTGGGCTGGTTCCTGGCGGAAACCATACAGCAACACGAAGGCTCGCCAACCCACAGCCACGCACACCAGGCCACCGAACACCTCTTCAGGGATCCGCTCGTCGAGGAAGCCACTATGAGAGGGGCGGTGACACGGACCCTACACCGACACTTCACCAAACACACCGAAAACACCATGGAGGTAGCAGCACACCTCCAGCTAGAAGCAGTCCGCAGAGGAGCAGCCCAAATGGTACACCGCAAACACCTCCTGTTAACACACACGGAACAACTCATCGACCCCACCGCCAGGGAACACATGCTGCGTCTCATCCATTACCATGCCGTGCATGACCCAGAAGTCCACTAACCTATTCTGCGCCCCACACACGCCGCCCATCTCCGTCTGCAATCCTCCAAGACACCACCAGAGCCCCCAGAAGGCCACCCCCCCGCCACAAGCACCCACGGCACCCAGGGCCCACCTCCCACCCACGGGGCCACGCGGCAACGCCCAGCCCAGCCAAGCCCGCCCAGGGCCACCCATACATCGACTTGGACGCGCAGGACCCTGACAGCCCACCCCGCCAAGCGCCCCCGGACCAGGAGTACCCCCCCCTCACATCGACCACCATCCGTGACCCGGACCTCCTCCGAGCAACCCTGCAAGGCAGGGCCCTAAACACTCCCCTGGGCTGGTACCGCCTACAAGAGAGCTGGACCACGCTCACCGTCAGAGCCCTCCATGGACCTACCCACCCCAGGCAACAGCCTCCACGAGGCCATCGTAGACCTCGTCTTCTGGCGAGCCCGCCAACACGCCCAAGGCCAGCACATCTGGATCCCCCCCATCGAGTGGGGCGGGGCCCTGACACACGACACCGACACCAACGTCACACGTCGAGTAACCATACGCCTACGCCAGGCCCCAGCAGAGAAGAACCACCCAGCAGACCCCAACCACCCGGAACAATGGGAACAAGCCACCGCACCAACCCCCGACACCGCCCTCCGCGCCGCTGGCCTCCGCACCCTCGACGACGACCTCCCTCTCCCACCTACAGACGGTGACCATCCCCCGCCGGAGGTCTGGTGTACAGTCCTCGAGCGCGGGCACTACTACGTACTGGCCGCTACAGCAACATCCCCTGGCCCACAATGGCTTGTCAAAGGGACCGACACCATGCTCGCCCCAGGGGCTGCCCCACCAGGGGCAGTAGGGGACCCCACCTCCCCGCACAAAGTCCTCAGGGGCGTCCTCCAGCCGGGGGAGAAACCCCCGGCCCGCGCCCTGGCCCAAATCACCTCAGGGCAGGCGGGCTACCACCTGGGGCTGGCCATGCTCTGCCTGACCCAATGGATCAAGCGCCGCTGGCCATCCACGAGGGCCGTGCCCTGGATCTGGGCCATCCCAACCGCCCACACACAAATCGAGGCAGGCCCAGACACGCGGAAGGACCCCCCCCCCAGGCCACAGCACTCCCTCACCTGCGGGTACCACGCCATCCACAGGGTCCTCCGCCGCGTGGGCCTCAGCCCAGAACTAGCATACCCTCTTCCCACCACTGACCAAGAGGTGCACAAAATACGCACGCTCATCTGCAAAATCCTTGCCGCGGCCGCAGAAGACAGCAAGCTTCTCTTCCAAACCGCCCGGCCTACAGCTGACCACACAGGCGCGCCGCTGCAAGCGGACACATACACCGACACAAAACCCCCCCCCCGCGCAATCCCCGCCCCTGCCCCTCCCCATTCGCTCCCCATCTGGCGGCCCACACATGCCCACCATCACGCGCAGCCCCGGGCCCCGGGACAGGGGCCTCCCCCACCCGCCCAACCAACCACACATGCCGGCCACGGATCCTGCCGCCGCACACCCCTTACCACCCCCCACACCCGGCAACCCGCACACACAGTAAGAAAAAGTCACTGCCATGTCTTTCTTGGAGGGCTTGATCCAGGCTAAGCCCCCCCTTAAAACCCTTTGTTGATGCTGAGACAAACTTAAGTGTTTTTATCTCTCTTTTGTGGCCTAAAGTACACTTTCTCAAGGTAACTAGGGTTGTGACCCTAGCCCCCCCCATGAAGTTCACCCCTACCACTCAACTGAGCGGAGGTACCTTCCTTCATGGAGGTCATACCAAAATAAATCAGGCATTCCATGCTTGTGGGCCTTGGAGGTTAAGCCTAAGTGGTCTCCCACCCCAAGACCCCTATACTCAATTGAATCTACCACTTATTGTGGTCCTACTTTGTAACTGTTTCTGAATTCAGTTGCTTGGCCAAGTCATTTTCTGTGTGGTCCTGACATCTATGCCCCTCAGTCCTAACCAGCACCATTTCACCCAAAAGAGTGCACATGAAGTGCCTATTGCAACCACTGAGGCTAGAGTCTGACCAATTTTCATATAAAACCTTTTGCATTATTCATTTGTGATTGAATCTATGTTCATATACCTGCTTTGTCTATCTGCAGCCCTTCTGTGTTACACTGGATTCCAAAACCAATCATTGATTTCATTGATTCGATCCATATTCAGTCCTTGCTCTACTTGCTGCTTTGGTTTGGGGTTTTCCACTACAAAACCAACTTGCAGGAATACATCAAAAGACCTAGGGCATAATTCAAGGACATCTTTCCGGTAGCAGAGACAGTCCCTTGAGACCTTTTTGAACCGACCCTGAGAAGTGCAGAACAAAAGCTCAACAAAAAGTCCATAATGTCCACACCAAGTGTAAGGACCTGGCCTATCCGAACTGTCCAAGTACAAATGGGCAGTGTGGTCCACCCAATGAGTGAACCACCACACCGAGCACCACATCACCTCAGTGGCGCATCTGGGTCCCAAGGAGATCCAGAACGCAGAAGGGCGGAGAAGAATAAAGGCCTTACCACCGAGGCCTTAGCAGCACACGGTGGAGACAGCTTCAGTCACCTCCACAGACGTGTGGCTGCTTCAGTATCACGATCCAATTGCCCAGCTTCATCCTCAACTGCCATTGAAGGACCTGAGGAATATGAGAAGCTGAAGATGAAGATGGATGAGTACATCATGCACGATGAGTACTACAAATCCATCCGTGGGGAAGATGGAGAGGAACCACTGGCTGTACATGGGTCAAGACCACGTACGGATCTAGGGTTCTACTCACACTCAGGCCCTCCGTCTACTGCATCCCTGCCAAGACGACTACGACCTGAGTACCCAACCTCAAGGGCTCCCGAAGTGGGCCCAACTCGAGTCGAAGATCAAACGGCCGAGCTGCTGGCCAAATTCCTGTCTGGATCAGAAGATCCAGATGTGACGGCCTTATCAGAGGCCATTAAGGCTAAACTGGGTATTGCAGAACCCTTACCCAAGCCTGAGTTCCTCTCTCTCTCTCCAGCGCTGAGTACCTTGGCCGAAGATCTCAAGAGATCGAGGGTCTCAAGGCTGTTGCCTAAGGTTACCTGCCCCAGCCCCTTTCACCCCCGTGCCAGGACTGTGCCTATGGCGGACCTACAGGACGTGCCTGTCACAGAGAGTGAGAGAAGAGGGCTGTCAGCCCTGGCCCCACTTGCCGGCGTGTCGCCTTCAGGCCTAACTCCGGGGGGTGGGAAGATGGGCAGACCGATTGCCCAGGCGAACATCCAGCTGGAACTGCCGGAGTTCGACCCTAAAAACCTGCCAGAATGGGCAGAAGAATTTGCGGAGTTCCTTTTGTTGACTGGCCAATCCCATGTGGATGTGGCCACCAAATGTTCACTGCTAAAACGCTCATGCAAAAAGAAATTTTTGCAAAAACAGGTCAAACAGATTGTGAAAACCTGTTCTACTTGGGCGGAGGTACTCCTGAGGTTAGAGAAAACATTCCCAGTCTATGAGACTGACCTCAGCGTACACACACAAATCGAGGAGCTACCTATGCTCCCGGAGTTTCCATCCGCTGCGCGAATTTCTGAGTATGTGTGCGACATGGAGTACTTATTTTCGAGGATGAATGTGGGCTCCTACGGAGCCACTGAGCCCCACCTGTGGCTCATGAGTAAGATCCCCCAGCGTACGTGGGATGATTGCCGCTCAACCTCTGAGAGGAAGAGCAGGACCCACTCGTATGATACACTGGTGGATCTCTTGATTGAGCTAGCTCTTGAGAGAGAGAACGACTCCCACATGGAGAAGTTCCTCAAGAAACATTTGGGACGAGGTGGTACCCCTACCCCTGAACGTGGCGAAGGGAAGGGGCATAAAAATCCCACTAACACCAACCAGGGAGGCGGTAAAGGGAGGGGCAACCTACGTGCCATGAACGAGGTTCCAACTGATGCAGGCACCCCCCCCCTGTTTTACTGCCGACCTGTCAATGACAAGGGGGGACCTTGTCATGCCTCTGACTGCGATCTTCGCAGTGGCTGTATGCTGCAGATGAAACGTCAGCAGCATACTAAAGATGGGAAAACTGTGACCCATCAGGACCACTTCAGGTGTACCATCACCTGTGGTTACTGTGGCAAGCGTCGTCACTATGAGGACGAATGCCACATCAAGAAACGCGAGAGTGACAAACTCAAGCGTCAGGAGGCGGAGCGCCAGAAGAACCCGACGCCCGCCAGGAATCCCCCGAATGGGGATAAAGGTAAAGGAGGTGGCAAGGGGGGTGGTAAGACTGGACCCCCTAACCCCCAGAGGCGCTCATCAGCGCCTGTTGCTACGCCTACTCCTGCTGCCACACCCGCTCCTGCCGCAGGTGTCCCCCAGAAGCGACCCCAAGGGGATAACGCTACCCCTGAGGGGAATAATTCTAAAAAGAGGCGCTTGGCCTGGATGGCCAAGTCCCTCATGGCTGCAGGAGTGGATGTGAAATTCCCTGATGAGGAATAGGGGGGCGGCTCCGAAGAGGAGGACTTGGTTTTCTGGATCCTCGTGAAAATCGGGGATCAGGTTTTTCGAGCAGTGCTTGATACCGGTGCAACACTTTCCATAGTGGCCCGGCGCCTGCTTAAAACTTTCAAGAAGACTAAGACCGTGGCCATAAGAGTAGGGGATGGGCGTACCATCCATTCCTTGGGGGGGGTCGATGTGACCATCTGTCTGGGCGACGAAACCGTGACTCAACACTGCAGAGTGTTGGACACTGACGCCTTTGACATTGTCATTGGCACTGACGTTCTAAGAAGAAACCCCCAGGTTAAAATGCTGTCCCTACAGCGACCTTACTCTTTGCACTGCGACTTTGGCAGTGGGCTATTCTCCGTTCCTTTGGAGCTGTCAGGACGAAAAGAGTCTGGGCTGCGCTACGCAGCTAAGACGAACTATCGTACTGAAAATTACCAACTGGCCCGTCATGTTCTCGAAAATGGACTGGCGGCCCTTCAGGTAAACCTGGATGAGATCCAGGTGGAATTGTTTGCGAGCCAACAACAGCACATCATGCAGTTGTACTGCTCGAAACAGACGAACAATGCTTTCCGTTTCTTCTGGAAAGCAATGGGCCTAGCGTATGCTAACCCTCCCTTCTCCCTGCTCGCGAAGGTTCTGACCAAGATCGCTTATGAGGGAGGAAGGGTTGTTATGTGCACCCCTGACTGGGGTTGCTCTGGTGAACATGCCTACTGGCGCCGTATGCTTGACCGAATGACCGTGGGAAGAGTGCAACTCCCCGACGGCCCCATCTATGTGCCTGAGGACTCAGACACAGCTATGCAGGCCCCTGAGTGGGCCAGTTTCCTGTCCATCATCGATGGATCTCTCAATCCTGTACCCCTGTGTGACCTGGACCAGGTGCTACTAAAAGAGGTCATGGCCGAAAATCGTGGCCTGACCCTTTATGATCTCAAAAATCGATCTCCTGAGCACCTATCTGCCACACTTACAGGGTGTGAGTCTCCTGATGACTATCTGGAACCTGCAGCTGTAAAAGAGGATGCTGACGACCAACTGTCTGAGATCGCCAGCACTATTCCCTCTGTGGATCCCAGCTGTGTTGACCTAAAACATAGTGCTTTCCTGGCCCAGCTGTTGCTAGAGGAGGTAGATCTAGAGTCAACCTCTGAACCCGCTTCCTCTGTTGGGAAACCAGTGCTACACATGCAGCCTGTGCACACAGGTGAACCCGTGGCCCGGAGTACTGATGCTCTGGCACGGCCTGCTGCTAATAACATGCCCTTGTCTGAGCATGACACGCAAGAACTCCGACGGCTGTTGTACCTGAAGGCCGAAGGTATTGAGCGCCAAGAGCGGCTTCAATACCTCAGACAGACCTGGAAATACTCCATCTGGTCTGAGGAGGACGATGAGTCCTATACGCTGCCTGATCCTGAGATACCTCTAGTGTACTCTCTACACTATGGGCAGCAATGTCCCCCTGAGTGGGACGATGGTACTGTACCTGCCGAAACTGCTGATCGGCATAAAAAGAAAGAACATGGAAAAAGCAACCTCCATGCTGAGGAGGATTTCCTTCAGAAAGTCGAGAGTCTTAACCTTGACCCCCGCCTGAAGAAACTGCTGATAACATATGAGGAGGTGTTCGGCGCCTTGCCGCCTCCCCTATCTTGCAAAAAACTGGTCCAGATGGACCTGAAATTGAAACCAGAATTTGAAAAGACGCGAGTGAGGCGTCGTCCCTATCCCGCTCCACAGGAACAGGTTGAAGAAATCGAGCGCCAGATCCAAGAATGCATTGATGCTGGCCTCGTTGAAGAGTACAACCATGGGGACTATCCCCATCACTGCAGCCCCTGTTTCCTTGTTGCTAAACCAGGGTCGACTGCTCTACGTCTTGTTGTAGACTATGGTGAGGTCAACAAGAAAACCGAGAACCACTCAGGGAGTATTCCTAACATGGAAAACACCCTGGAGCGTATTGCCAAATGTAGGTATAAGACCAAAATGGACAAACGCTCTGGTTTCTGGCAGGTTGACCTAACCGCCGCAGCTCAGGAGCTGCTTGCCTTTATAACCCCTAAGGGTCGTGTCTTCAAGTGGAAGGTTATGCCTTTCGGGGTGGCTAACGCCCCAGCGCTCTTCCAGGAGCTTATGAACAAAATTTTGTACATACTGAGGCGCAGGCCTCTAGTACAAGAGTTGATTTCTCGGGGTGCAGAAATGGAGGCTCACATCGACGACGTGAGTTTGGGTACTAATACCAAAGAGGACCATGTCCTTCTCCTACGTGAATTCTTCACTGTTTGTCAAGAAAACCATCTCCGAATCGAACTCGAAAAATGTGAGTTCATGAAAGAGGAGATGGAGTATTTGGGTTTCGACGTGGGGTATGGCTGGTGGAAACCAGCCGCGTCTAAGATGCAGCCCCTACAGGACATGCAGATTCGCGATGACCCTAAGAAGGGTCTACACGATGTGAGGAGTTTTGTGGGCGCCTGTAATTTCTATCGGCGTCACATCCACAATTTTACTTACTCCTCTGCACCCCTCACTGACCTAATCAAGAAAACTACTCCCTGGAGGTGGACCTCCAGAGAGGAAGAGTGTTTCCAGGAGTTGAAGAAGAAGATTGCCTCCTCCAACTGCCTGGGAGTTCCCCGCCCCGAGGGCGAGATAGTCCTGATCACTGATGCCAGTGATGTAGGGGGGGGAGCTACGATCTATCAATGGCAGGAGCTTAACCCCGCTGAGCTAACCCACTGCCATTATCGTACTACTGGACTGAACCGTGATGGTTCGTTGAAACACGACTATCCTACCAGTGAGTGGCGACTGGTGCCACTGGGACACTGGAATTGGAAGTGGAACCAAGCGCGTTCCAACTACAGCACCTATGACCAGGAACTCCTGGCCGGTATGTTGGTGCTATCTTCACAATCCCGACTCCTGGGGTCTAACCCTATTGTCTGGCTGTGTGACCAGGAGCCTGTGAAGTCATTTCAGAAGGGCCCACCACCAGAGAAAGCGAAGCTAAAACGGTGGTGGACTTACCTGAGCCAATTCAGGCTGACAGTGCATCATATCCCCGGGATTAAGAATGAACTGTCTGACTATATATCGCGCAACAACTTCGATGCGCTTATTGGTGAGAGCTCTGAGGCGCTCGCCAAAGAGGCTTTCCAGCGTATGGATGTCCAGCTTGACCTGTCCATGCGCACTGCTGGAATCCTGGAGGGTTGGAGTCTAACCGACTATCAGTCAGAGTATGAAGAAATTCTCCAAACCCTCAACACTGGTCTCGAACCCCGTGTCATTGACGGGCACCAGTGGTATAAAAACAATCAGTACCTCTTCTACGAGGACCGAATTGTGGTGCCTGAGGCACGACTAGATGGGTGCCTACAGTGGTCCCATCTCAGTTCCGGTCACACTGGCGCTAATCGCTCAGTGGACTTCTTCCGTGAGTGTTTCTACTCCAGTCTAACCCTGACTGAACTGAGGTCGCGTATGCAGACCATTGTGGATGCTTGTGGCTGTCATGCCAGCAAGCAGAGCGACAGTAGGGATAGGGGTCTGATCTCCAGCTTACCCCTACCCTATTGTGCTAACTCTCTTCTCTACGTGGATTACATCCACGGCCTACCACGCTTTGGCGGCTATGATAGTTGCCTCGTGGTCACCTGTGGTCTATCTCGCTTCACCCGTGTGTTCCCTTGCAATAAGAAAATCACAGGTGAGCAGACTGTGAAAATATTGGTCGAACAATGGTTCGAACCCTATGGAGCACCTAAACAGGTGCACTCTGATGAAGATGTACGCATCCGCAGTGACACTGGGTGGTACAAACGAGTGCTAAATGCCCTCAACGTGGAGGTAACCACAGGTGTGCCCTACACTCACACGTCTAACCCTCTCTGTGAGAGACAGAACCGTGTGGTGGAGCAAAACTTAAGAATCCTGATGAAACAGGAGCGCACCAAGGACTGGGTACGCCTAGTGCCCTGGGCAGTTCTGTCCATGAACTCACAGCGGAGCTCTTCTACGGGTTTCACCCCCCACGAACTGTTCCATGGAGGACGACCTGCTTGGTTCTTCAAAACCCCCTTTCCTGAGGACTTCAAGAGCCCTGTAGGAGATTGGCTAGAACACAAGCAGTCTCTGGCTAACCAGGCTGGTACGAACCTGAGGCACATTCGTGACCGTGAACAGAGCCGACGGAACCGCCTACGGCGACCTGCCAGCTTCAAGGTTGGTGACCTTGTTTTGGTACACCATTCACGCCTACCCTCCTGGCCACGTAACTGCCTACAGGACCCTTACTTTGGACCCTATCGTATCATCAGGATAGATGGATCCAGGATCCATGTCAGGTGCAGTCCACGTCTAGGTGGTGAACTGCTATGTGCTCCTAAGCAGCTGAGGCACTATCACTCCCCTGACGACTTGTCTTGGGATGAGTGGCGGCTCAGCGACAGTGAGATGGAACGTATAGACCTAGAGAACGCTGCCAGTCCAGAGGAGGCAGACGAACTCGAAGAGATGACTGCCGATGAGATGGCAGTCGATGGTTACTACGTGGTTGCAGGTATTGCTCGCCACGAGTATAAACAGGGCTGGAAATTCCTTACCCTGTGGGATGGCTATGGGTTGTCCGAGGCGACCTGGGAACCTATGTCAGCCTTCATACAACCAGATGGGAGTATCAACCCCATCTTCCGCACTTACCTCGTTGAGAACGACGAGGGGCAGCTCCTAACCCGTGCTGAGACTATGTCCCAGCGTAAGAAGCGAAACTAATTACCCTGTGTCAGTCAACTGACCCTGTCTGTGCCCTGCAGACCCATGCCTATGGTTTCCAGCGTGAGCCAGGTGGCCGCTTATCAAGATTGCAGCCACCCAGCGAGTGTTTGCCTTGTTGACCATGTGTTGCATGGGTACTGCCCTAATGTAATGACCTTGGTGAGCCAACGAAGAACGGTGGCTTTCTACACCAGGGGGGAATGACAAGCAAGGTGTTATGAGGCAAGGTGTGTCTTCCCTCCTTGGGGACAAGCGAGCCCACAGTTAGGACCCCTGACTGGTCCAGACCCATGGGGTTCTACCCTTCCTTTCAGGGTTTACCTTACCCTTACCTGCCATAACGTTTGTGTGAGTGTGCTAGTCCTAAGGTCCTGAGAGCAAGCCGCAGAAGTGGTGTCCTAATTATACCCAAGTCTGCGCCCTTGCTAACCCTGGAGGGTTGGCTTATTGATGCCACGGGGTACGCCCCGGGTCTCCCCTCCCCTATGCGCCCAATTTCTGTGCTGGCGCAAAACCTTGGGGGAATACCCAGAGAGTTAGTCCAGGTATTGTTTTCCCTACCTACCTGTCTACTACAGGGAGGGGTGGCCAAAAGCTATGAAGGCATGCAAAACGCCTGTTTGCTATGTGGCCAAAAACACTAACCTAACCCACTGTCACAGCCCACCAACCCAGCTAAAATTGCAGGAAAAGGGCGGGACAGTGACACGCCCCCTACAGGTCCTACACACCCTACAGTGGCACCATCCTGGTGGGCGAGCGCTGGGCAACTGGCTCTAGCCCCCACGCAGGACTACCACTCCTACACGCACACTCTACTTGGCGTTGCGAAGAGAAAGTTCTCGAGGGTCCTAGCGACCCACCTGTGAAATGACAAGAGAACACAGCGCTGCTAAGCAACTGTGGCCTCACAGGGGACGCCACAACGCGTTTCCCCTGCAAGGGCTTGGAGGGAAGGAGTGCTCTCGTGTGCAAGGCGCAGATGTCGATGAAGTCGGACTCCCTGCTCTGCCACAGGCGGAGCGGAGTTACTTGTTTGTGTGATCTGCGCCCCTGTTTAGCAGGGCATAAAAAAAAATGCTGCTGCACCACTCACCCTACCTGCCCACCTGTAAAACAAAGGCAAATGAAAGGGCGTTTGCGGCGGAGGAACCAAGGCACACTCCAGGTGTTATACCCTTCTCAGTGTGCCCTATAATACGCTGTCCGCAAACACGCTGCATGGAGCAGCTACCCTTATCAAGCAAGCAAGCGTTAAGGGACTCCTCAGGTTCTCTTAAAGAACGTACCGAGGAGCCCCTGGGTAGCCTAAACAAGGTTTACCGTGCGCAATTCGCGTGGCCTACCCTTTAATGCATCATGTGCACGCAGGGAAGGGAGGCTTAACCACAGACTCAACCAGGAGGTGAGCTCCTCCTGGGCTAACCTACCTTACTTACCATGCATCGTGTGAATGCCGCATTGAAACGAACACAAAACAAACCTAAGCGTTTTAAGCAACTCAACTTGAACGCTACGGCCGCACACGTACAAACGCTAACCTGTGAGAAAAGAAACAAGGGTGGATTAGGGATACAGGTGAAGCGATACAGCGTGTGGATGCCTAGATTAGGCACATGCATCGCGAGCACAGCGCATATTCTAACCCTACATACGCGCTGCGCGCTCCATTCGCATCACATACCTTTCACTCCTGCTTTCACCTGTGCAGAGCACGCGAGATGAACACCCGACCCCCCAACGAGCACAGCGTTAACAACCCTAACGTTTTGACGGAGCAACCAACACGAACGCAATGCGTGAGTGTGAAATGACACAGACATACCTGAGAGACGGGTTGTTGAACTGCTCTGTGGTGCGGGCTGATTGTGAATACTTTACTCTGAAGTTTATAAAAATTTTGATGCAACTGTGCAAAAATTTTCTTTGAAAACTTTAAAAACTACGGCACATACCTTCTTTTCCAAATGCCGTTTTCGCTTGCGCAACCCTTTTCTTGGCGTCCGCCTCGTTTGCGCTTGTCTGCGACTTTAAGTTATGTGTAAAAATGACGATTTCCCGCGTGGTTTCGTCGATTTTCAACGATTTCACTTGCTAAATCGCAGCCCCTTCCGCAAAACCGCAGGAATCACTCCCTGCTGGTTCCATTTTCTATTTTTTTCAGCTCCTGGGGGTTTGTGTCCTCCATTGGGAGTATTTCTCCGCCCTGGCCCTTGGTCAGGACGTTTACTAAAACGCTGTTTATACGGCGATAACCGTCCGCATTAGAGCGTTCGGCTGTACCCTAGTGGGCAGACACATGTGCTCTTACCAGGGAGTCCTGGGTTCAATTCCCACTGCCCCCACACTTTTTCCAAAAGTTTTCGCCGCACGCCGGCGACTTTTGAGGAATGCCCCTTCGAAGGGACATCATTCACGGTACATTACACTGTTTTTCAAGGGTCCATACAGTGTGATAGGCTTCAATGAAGTGATGAGAATGTTTTCTGTAAGTTTAATGCATTTTTTGAGGTAATATTGGGAATATTTGAGCCTTTTTCCTTGGTCCTACTAGCTTGATCAACTAGTACTCCAGGGGGGAGTAAG
The DNA here is from genome assembly GCA_964036045.1 of Eutreptiella sp. 'Long Island Sound 2002'. Lineage (NCBI taxonomy): Eukaryota > Euglenozoa > Euglenophyceae > Eutreptiales > Eutreptiaceae > Eutreptiella > Eutreptiella sp. 'Long Island Sound 2002'. Next base: position 132,358,939 of record OZ038379.1, read on the forward strand.
AAAAATTCACTGCCATGTCTTTCTTGGAGGGCTTGATCCAGGCTAAGCCCCCCCTTAAAACCCTTTGTTGATGCTGAGACAAACTTAAGTGTTTTTATCTCTCTTTTGTGGCCTAAAGTACACTTTCTCAAGGTAACTAGGGTTGTGACCCTAGCCCCCCCCATGAAGTTCACCCCTACCACTCAACTGAGCGGAGGTACCTTCCTTCATGGAGGTCATACCAAAAAAAATCAGGCATTCCATGCTTGTGGGCCTTGGAGGTTAAGCCTAAGTGGTCTCCCACCCCAAGACCCCTATACTCAATTGAATCTACCACTTATTGTGGTCCTACTTTGTAACTGTTTCTGAATTCAGTTGCTTGGCCAAGTCATTTTCTGTGTGGTCCTGACATCTATGCCCCTCAGTCCTAACCAGCACCATTTCACCCAAAAGAGTGCACATGAAGTGCCTATTGCAACCACTGAGGCTAGAGTCTGACCAATTTTCATATAAAACCTTTTGCATTATTCATTTGTGATTGAATCTATGTTCATATACCTGCTTTGTCTATCTGCAGCCCTTCTGTGTTACACTGGATTCCAAAACCAATCATTGATTTCATTGATTCGATCCATATTCAGTCCTTGCTCTACTTGCTGCTTTGGTTTGGGGTTTTCCACTACAAAACCAACTTGCAGGAATACATCAAAAGACCTAGGGCATAATTCAAGGGTATCTTTCTCACACCCACCGCAAAGAGACCCACGCCCCACGGCACACCCACCCCGTGCAGTGACCCGCACACGCCCCCCGCACACACCTCCGGAACCCCAGGCCCAAACCCCCAAGGCCCCCGAAGGCAGCCCACGCGAACTGTTCCCCCCTGCGGACACCACCCCACACACCCTCACGCATTCCAGTACCCCAGCGCAGCCAAGCCCAGAAGGCAGAGACCGCAGCCCCGCGCCTCCCTCCCCCAGCGCTGCCGACCGAATCGGCCCGCTGGGCCGCCAGGTCACGGCCGGGCCCCCCCAGCCAGCCGCCCAGAAAGAAGTCCTTGATTAGTGCCCTAATGATTTTGATGAAATCCTGCAGGTTTTGATGTTGAAAACCCAAACCAAAGCAGTAAGTAGAGCAAGAACAGGATATGGATCGAATGAATGAATAGTTTTGAAATCCAGTGTATCACAGAAGGGCTGCAGAAAGACAAAGCAGGCTTGAATACAAAGATTCAATCACAAATGGATAAAACAAATGATTTTAAGTGAAAACTGGCCTGACTGTAGCCTCCAAGCCCGCATCAAGCACTACATGTGCACTCTTTTGGATGAAATGGAGCTGGTTAGGAATATGGGGCAAAGGAGTTAGGCCAGACACAGAATATGACTTGGCCAAGCAACTGCATTCAGAAACAGCTAAAAAGTAGAGCCATAATAAGTGGTAGAAACAGTTGAGTATAGGGGTCTTGGGGTGGGGGACCACTAGGCTTAACCTCCAAGGCCTTAGGCATGAAATGCCTATTTTCTTTCGGTATAACCTCCATGAAGGAAGATAACTTTGCTCAGTAGAGTGGCAGGGGTGTACTTCATGGGGGGCTAGGGTTATAACCCTAGTTACTTTGAGAAAGTGTACTTTAAGCTTCAAAAGAGAGAAACAAATACTTAAGTAAGTCTTAACATCAACAAAAAGGGGTTTAAGGGGGGCTTGGCATGGATCAAGCCCTCCAAGAAATACATGGCAGTGACTTTTTCTTACTCCCCCCTGGAGTACTAGTTGATCAAGCTAGTAGAACCAAGGAAAAAGGCTCAAATATCCCAAAATTACCTCACAAAATGCATTCAACCAAACAAAAACATTCCCATCAGTTCATAGAAGCCTATCACACTGTAAGTCCCCTGCAAAAACAGTGTAATTTACCGTGAATGATGTCTCTTCGATGGGGCATTCCTCAAAAGTCGCCAGCGTGCGACGACACGTTTTGGTAAAAATTTGGGGGTAGTAGGGTTTGAACCCAGGACTCCCTCCCTAGAGCACACATGCTTGCCCACTAGGGTACAGTTGAACGCTCTAATGCGTACGGCTATCGCTGCATAAACAGCGTTCTAGTAAACGTCCTGACCAAGGGCCAGGGTGGAGCAATACTCCCAATGGAGGACACAAATCTCCAGGAGCTGAAAAAAATAGAAAATGGAATCAACAGGGAGTAAATCCTGTGGTTTAGCGAAAGGTGTAGCGATTTAAGAAGTCAAATCTCTAAAAAATCACGAAACGACGTTAGAAATCGTCATTTTTAGACTAAAACGTAAAGTCGCAGACAAGCGCAACAGAAGCGGACTCCAGAAAAGGAGTTGCGCAAGCGTGGCTCTGGAAAAAGAAGGTATAAGTTGTAGTTTCTAAAGTTGTATAAGAAATTTTTGCACAGTTGCATTAAAACCTTTATAAACTGTAGGAAAAAGTATTGGAAACAAACCAACACTACAGAGCAGCTGGACAACCCACCTCTCAGGTATGTCAGTGTCATTTCACACGCATGCATTGCGTTCGTGTTTGTTGTTTCATTAAAAGATTAGGGTTGTCACCGCTGTGTTCGTTGGGGGTTTGGGCGCTCACCTCCTTTGCTCTGCGCAGGTCAAAACAGAGATGAAAGGTATACGAAGCGAATGGAGCACGCAGCGCGCTTGTAGGGTTAGAGTATGCGCTGTGCTCGCGATGCATGTGCCCCATTCAGGCATCCTCAGGTTGTGTCGCTTTCCCTGTGCCCTAATACACCCTTGTCTTTTCTTCACAGGTTAGAAAAGAAAGTGCTTGCTCGTGTTCGTGTTGCCGTTGCGCTAAAATAGGGTTGCTCTAAACGCGTAGGCTTGTTTTGCGCTGTGCAGCGCGCCATTCTCTCTCCTCTTTCTGCAGGGAACAAAGTAAGAAGAGCGTGCATGACACACAATGCATTCATCGCTTAGGGTTGTTTATAAATCGCCGTAGGCTTGTGTAAACGCTTAGGGTCGTTTCGCGTTCGTGTTACCTTCGGCATTCACATGATGCGTGGTGAGTAAGGTAGGTAAGCCCGGGAGGAGCTCACCTCTTTGTTGAGTCAAGCTATGGTTTGTTGCTGTGGGTAAGATTAGGAGAAACGGTAAATCTGTGCATACCTGTGCATGCATATTGCGCATTAAAGGGTAGGCCACGCGTGTTGCGCACGGTAAAACTCTTGTTTAGGTTACCCAGGGACTCCACCCTACGTTCTTTAAGAGAACGGGTGGAGTTCCTTAAGCTTGCTTGCTTGTAACCTGGTAAGTCGACAGTGTATTATACGGCAGCCTGAGAAGCGTATAATACGTGGAGGCTGTCTTGGTTCCTCCGCCACTTGCCAGGTCCATCTGCCTTTGCTTTACAGGTGGGCAGGTGAGCGTGATTGGTGCAGCTGCAGTTCCCTTTGGCGACTTTGAATTCTTCTGCCCAAGCTAAAACGGGCGCTGATCACACAATCAACAAACTGCAACTCAGCCTGGAGTGGCGAGTGCAGTCCGACATCTTCGACATACACGTTGTGCACGCAAACTGAGCACTCCTTCCCTCCAAGACCTGACAGGGAAACACGTAGTGGCGTCCCTGTTAGGCCACAGTTGCTTAGTAGCGCTGTGTCCTCTTGTTCTTTCACAGGAGGGTCGATAGGGCCCGAGACCTCTTTGACATGAACGCCCAGTAGCGTGTGTAGGTCTTAGGCTCAGCAAGCCTGGCAGGTGATAAGTGCAAGTGCTGAGTGCTCACCCTGCCTTCCAAGGCTGGTGCTGGCGTTAGTGAGTGTAGTGTAGTGGTGTATCCTGTCCCGCGTGCTTTTCCACGTGGGCAGGGGAGTGCCCCAGCTTTTGGCCCATAGAAAAATGGGCGTTTTGTATGCCCTTAGCACACATTGCCACCCCTCCCCTCTAGTAGGTAGGGCTTTTGCCGTCTTCCCCCAAGGTTAGGCGCCAGCACAGAAACTGGGCGCCATAGGGGTGGTAATAGTACCTGATTAGGACCTTTCGTCGGACGTCAGCGAAGCCCGGTCTCCGGGAGCCACGACGGGGAGAGAAGTGAGACACATACAGACATACATAGCACACTTAGGAGTATGGTAAACCCTGTAAGGAAGGATAGAACTTCATGGGTCTGGACCAGTCAGGGGTCCTAACTGTTGGCACGCTTGTCCCCAAGGAGGTTGGACAGACCTTGCTTCATAACACCTTGCTTGTCAATCCCCTCTGGAGTAGTAAGCCACGGCTGTTCGCTGGCTCCCCGAGGTCATTACATCAGGGCAGTTCCCATGCAACACATGGTCAACAAGGCACACACTCCCTCGGTGGCTGCAAGAATGATAAGCGGCCATCTGGCTCACGCTGGTAACCATAGGCATGGGACTGCAGGGCACAGCCAGGGCAGGAACAGTGGTCCGCAAGCACCGAATGTGTAGGTGTTTGGAGCGCCGAACCCGATTGAGGGTGGGTGTTAGTACATTCACCGTAACTGGAGCTCTAAAGGAGTTCTGAGCCTGTCCTGGCACACACTGAGTAGGTCTAGCTGTTCTGCACAAGAGTGCTCACCGCCCAATCGGAGGTTAGGAAACAGTCAATAGACTGACACAGTGAGATTAGTTTTTCTTTTTCCGCTGGGACAGAGTCTCAGCACGGGTTAGTAGTTGTCCTTCGTTATTCTCAACGAGGTAAGAACGAAAGATGGGGTTGATACTCCCATCTGGCTGTATAAAGGCGGACATGGGTTTCCAGGTCGCGTCAGATAGCCCATGGCCATCCCATAGGGTTAGAAAATCCCAGCCCTGCTTATACTCGTGGCGTGCAATACCTGCAACCACGTAGTAGCCATTTACTGCCGTCTCATCGGCAGTCATCTCCTCGAGTTCGTCTGCCTCCTCTGGGCTGGCAGCGTTCTCTAGGTCGATACGCTCAACCTCACTCTCACTGAGGCGCCATGCATCCCAGGACAAATCGTCAGGGAACTGATAGTGCCTCAACTGTTTAGGCGCACAAAGCAGTTCACCACCTAGACGTGGAGTGTACCTGATATGGACCCTAGATCCATCTGTGCTGATGATACGATAGGGCCCAAAATAAGGGTCCTGTAGACAGTTACGGGGCCAGGAGGGTAGGCGTGAACGTTGCACCAAAACAAGGTAACCAACCTTGAAACTGGCAGGCCGCCGTAGGCGATTCCGTCGGCTCAGCTCACGGTCGCGGATATGTCTCAGGTTAGTGCCAGCCTGGTTAGCGATAGCCTTCTTGTGTTCCAGCCAATCCCCAACAGGGCTCTTGAACTCCTCAGGAAAGAGGGTTCTGGAGGACCAAGCAGGTCGTCCTCCCTGAAACAGCTCCTGGGGGGTGAAACCCGTAGAAGAAGTCCTCTGAGAGTTCCACGTCAGCACTGCCCAGGGCACTAGGCGTACCCACTCTTTGGTACGTTCTTGTTTCATCAGAATTCTCAGGTTCTGTTCCACCACACGGTTTTGTCTCTCACAAAGAGCGTTAGACGTGTGGGTATAGGGCACACCTGTGGTTACCACAACGTTGAGGGCATTCAGAACTCTTTTGTACCATGCAGTGTCACTGCGGGTGCGTACATCCTCATCAGAGTACACCTGCTTAGGTGCTCCATAGGGTTCGAACCATTGTTCGACGAACATTTTCACAGTCTGCTCACCTCTGATTTTCGTATTGCAAGGGAACACACGGGTGAAGCGAGACAGGCCACAGGTGACCACTAGGCAACTATCATAGCCGCCGAAGCAAGGTAGGCTGTGGATGAAATCCACATACAGAAGAGAGTTAGTACAATAGGGTATGGGTAAGCTGGAAATCAGTCCCCTATCCCTACTGTCGCTCTGCTTGCTAGCATGAGAGCCACAAGCATCTACAATGGTCTGCATACGGGACCTCAGTCCGGTCAGGGTTAGACTAGGGTAGAAACACTCGCGGAAGAAGTCCACTGAGCGATTAGCGCCAGTGTGACCTGAGCTGAGATGGGACCACTGTAGGCACCCATCACGTCGAGCCTCAGGCACGACAATACGGTTCTCGTAGAAGAGGTATTGGTTGTTTTTATACCACTGGTGCCCGTCAATGACACGGCGTTCGAGTCCAGTGCTGAGGGTCTGGAGAATTTCTTTATACTCTGACTGATAGTCAGTTAGGGTCCAACCCTCGAGGATTCCAGCAGTCAGCATGGACAGGTCAAGCTGGACATCCATACGCTGGAAAGCCTCTTTGGCGAGTGCCTCAGAGCTCTCACCAATAAGCGCATCGCAGTTATTGCGCGATATATAGTCAGACAGTTCATTTTTGATACCAGCGATATGATGGACTGTCAGGCTGAACTGGCTCAGGTAGCTCCACCACCGCTTTAGTTTCGCTTACTCCGGTGGTGGGCCCTTCTGAGAAGACTTCACCGGTTCCTGGTCACAGAGCCAGACAATAGAATTAGATCCCAATAGTCGGGACCGTGATGAGAGCACCAACATACCGGGCAGGAGTTCCTGGTCGTAGGTGCTGTAATTGAAACGCGCTTGGTTCCATTTTGAGGTCCAGTGTCACAATGGCACAAGCCGCCACTCACTGGTAGGATAGTCATGCTTCAAGGAGCCATCACAATTCAGTCCGCTAGTACGATAATGGCAGTGGGTCAGTTCAGCTGGGTTAAGCTCCTGCCATTGGTAGATCGTTCCACCCCCCCCTACATGACTGGCATCAGTGATCAGGACTATCTCGCCCTTAGGGCGGGGTACTCCCAGGCAGTTGGAGGAGGCAATTTTCTTCTTCAACTCCTGGAAACACTCTTTATCTCTGGCAGTCCACCTCCAGGGAGTAGTTTTCTTGATTGGGTCAGTGAGAGGGGCAGAGGAGTAGGTAAAATTGTGGATGTGGCGCCTATAGAAGTTACAGGCGCCCACAAAACTCCTCACGTCCTGTAGACCCCTCTCAGGGTCATCGCGAATCTGCATGTCCTGTAGGGGCTGCATCTCAGACGCGACTGGTTTCCACCAGCCATACCCCACGTCGAAACCCAAATACTCCATCTCCTCTTTCACGAACTCGCATTTTTCGAGTTTGATTCGGAGATGGTTTGCCTGACAAACAATGAAAAATTCACGGAGGAGACGGACATGGTCCTCTTGGGTATTGGTACCCAAACTCACGTCATCGATGTGGGCCTCCATTTCTGCACCTGGGGAAATCCATTCCTGTACTAGAGGTCTGCGCCTCAGTATGTACAAAATGTTGTTCATTAGTTCCTTGAAGAGTGCTGGGGCATTAGCCACGCCGAAAGGCATGACCTTCCACTTAAACACGCGACCCTTAGGGGTTATAAAAGCCAGCAGTTCCTGAGCTGCCGCGGTTAGGTCCACCTGCCAGAAACCAGAGCGTTTGTCCATTTTGGTCTTGTAGCGGCGTTTGGCAATACGCTCCAGGGTATTTTCCATGTTGGGAATACTCCATGAATGGTTTTGGGCTTTCTTGTTGACCTCACCATAGTCAACAACCAATGAGCTCGGAGATCGAATGCTGGAACAAAAGTACTCATCACCACCCAGTCAACCTCATCATGCGCTCACTGAAACTACCAACACACTCAGAAACCCCAACAAAACCAGACCTACGAAAATACTAAACTCACAGGATGCACAAGCATTCAAAAACAAACTGAAGCCACTGAACATATAGTGCGCGCAGCACGTGCCATCTCTGCCCGACATGTCACCTGATACAGTTGTGCAATACACAGACGCACTCATACATCAATTCACGTCCATATATTACTCTTCTAGGAACCCCTAACCACACAAGCCCTCAAAGCTTGAACACCCATTTGCACAACTCGTCAACTCACTTCCCCCTCCAGATGATCACAATTTTCTTGATAAGATATCACAGCTGCATGACACACACTCGCAATGGGAAAAACAGATTTCCAAAAACAACACAACCAAGCTACACAGAGCTCTGGTCAGAGGATCACAAATCAAACAGACCTTGACCGAAGCACTGAACCCACAGACAAAAGGAACAATGGCACTGAAAGACCCAACATCATCAGAGCCAGCTACTACAGACCCACAGAAATGCTCAGACATTATGTCCCGCACATTATTACGCCTGGGCGGTGACCCACACTTCTCTACTCCACAGCAACTGCTTGACACGCTACTACTCAACACACCCCAATGCCCCCATGAAATGAAATATTCAGCACCACAGCCCAGGAGTTGGCAATTCTTCACACAGTTACTCTCCTCAGCAAGGCCTAGTAGGGCGGCAGGACTGGACAAGTCCAATCTGTACATATTTCACCTTCGTCCGCAGAAAATTCAGGAGTAGCTCTGGAATGTGTGCAATGTGTTTCTGCACTCACCACTGCCCAGACACTGGACAACAGCCCTTGTCTTCCTGCTGTACAAAAAAAAAGATGTCACAGACCCACGGAATTACAGACCGATATCATTACTCCACAGCATGTATAGAATAATAGCAACACACATACGGGAACAGCTATCACACCATGTGGAGAAGCACAAAATCATGCACCACAGCCAACACGGAGGCCTGGCAGCACATCGCACAGCAGACCACATATATCATATGAAAGCACTACAAAAAAAAAACAAACAAGCGTATCACTTATACATCGACCTTAATAAATCCTTCAATAGCATACCACAACAGGCACTCATGTCATGTCATGTCATGGAGCGCTAGAGGCATTGTCCGCTGGCCCGCCCAGTGGGCGTCCATCGGCAGAACGTCTAGCCGTTACACACACGCGCACTTCGATGGAATGGGCCCCAGGTGAGGGGGGGCTGAGAGCACCATGCATGGCGCGAAGAAGAGAGGTGCCCGGACCAAGCAAGGTCCACCACGGGCAGGCGAGCGGACACTCAGAAACACCAGTCCTGCCGACAGGCCCCGGCTTTCTGGGAACTGGTGGGTCTCACCTTTGATGGAATGGGCCCCAGGTGAGGGGGGGCCGAGAGCACCATGCATGGCGTGAAGAAGAGAGGTGCCCGGACCAAGCAAGGTCCACCACGGGCAGGCGAGCGAATGCTCAGAAACACCAGTCCCGCCGACAGGCCCCGGCTTTCTGAGAACTGGTGGGTCTCACCTTAGACGGTCGACGCGCGCACTCGAGGCACACTTGGTGAGGCAGTGGTGCGCCTGCCCCTCACAGGCTGCACCGCTGACCCCAGGGGGCGCCCGGCGTGGTGGGCGGCGTTGTCAGCCCGCCTGACTTGGACAACAGGCACTCTTCCAAACACTACAATACTATAACTTACGAACACACTTGATAGACACACTGAAACACTTATACACACACTCCTATGAGAGGCCACTCATCAATGGCCAACACATGGGTGAACACAAACAAGTCAGAGGAGTGAGACAGGGCTGTCCTCTCTCCCCGTTGCTCTTCAATCTCTACCTAAATATCATATTACATACACTTTCAAAGTTTTGTGCCTTCACAGAGAGTGATACTGTCCACTCAGACATTGATGACATACTCATACGGTCAAACAGTCCACAGATAATTCAGAAAGCATACACACTATTCCACACAACAGCAAGACAATTAGGCCTAGACATGAACACAAACAAAACAGAACTACACGCAATGAATAAAATACCACAAATAGAACTGTGTATAGACCACACAACAACACTGTCAACGAGAGACACAAACGGAAAACCACACACACATTACAAATATCTCAGTATACATCTATTCACCCAAGACTCACCAAGACTACTACAAACACTCGTCATCAATGAAACAAACAGCTACTGCAACAACCTCCAATCACTACCACTCACACACTCAGAAGACATGTCACTGATCAACACAATGTTAATACCCACATTACAAAACAGGCTCTTGGCACACAACATACACATCACACAGCTGCATTCCATTCAATCCGTAATTTGTCGTCGCCTGTGCCAACTGGGACACTTGTCGTCAGTGACGTCACCAAAAGATGTATACCAACGAAGGCCACTGGGTGGTCTCGGCTTGAAGCACTTTCTGTATGCATATCATGTCCAGAATGTCAATCAGGCAACAGGTTTTCTGAGTGGTGAAGGACCAGTGAGTCCGACGCCTACCATTTGCAGCACACTGCTCAGTCCCAAAACTAATTTCCTCCGGGAAGCACTTGTTGATTCATGCTATGCACTCAACCTCCCAATCCATGGCTTTGGTCCATGGAATCCCTGCCCCGTGTCCGCATTATCACCTGGAGCTAACATATATGTTGATTTCCAAGTGTTTGGCCCATGCTTGGGCACGGTTTCAGAAATTCTGGGTAAACAAGCGAAGCTTGACTTCCCAGGCTATTCAGCAGAAATTGCAGACAAACACAATTGCTCCTTCTCCTATCCCCACAGCAATCCAAAACCAATTTCGCAATTCTCCCCGGCGGAACTCTCGCCTACTCCTACCGCAAACCAGTCCCTCTCTACTTCAGCACCCGTACCACCATTGTACACGGCAATTTCAGAGATGTCCAGCCCCGGTGCCAACGTTCACTTGCCTGCAACACATCATGTCCTTCAACCATCAGATCTCCTAAGCTGGAACTGCACAGGGGCGCTGGAATTGTTAAAGGACCCCCTCAGCTCATCAGCTGCCTGGACATATCTAGATGGTTCTGCATCCTTCCCTCACTTTGGTTCAGCATTTGCTGTTTTTGAAGGATTAAATGCGCACTCCTGCAACATCACAGCGTCAGTTTCACCTTTACAGTCCTCAGGAGGCTCAGAATTCTGGGTATTGCACCTGAAGCTACACTCTCTGCAAACCCAGCCCAATCCTAACCCACTGCAATTTGTTCTCTGTGACAATGTGAATGTGGTAGATTGCTACAGGCTTGCAAAGCCCCCGGACTTTCATTTGTTTCACAAACATTCTTCTGGTCACTGGATCAAGTCATTCAGGTGAGCCATTGTGCAGCTTTCTGCTCAGGGTGTGCGAGTAGAGGTAAGATGGATCAAGGCCCACACAGGGTTCAAAGGAAATGAAGTTGCAGAGGGTGTAGCCAAATGGGCAAGTTTTGCAATTTTACCGACCTCACTGATTCTTCTACCACCCCAAAAAGGAAGCATCACATGGCAAGGTATGCCGGTCCTTGGTAAACTCACACAAAACCATACAGCCACCTCCTTCCCAAGCCCATGCACACAGACATCAAGTTGCCTGAGAGCTACGACTGGTTTCGGTCCACTTCTTGGTTCTGGAGTCTACCATTCAAATGGTCTGCGGGTATTTTCTGCACTAAGGGACACAACGCACATTTCAGAATGGAGAAACACCCCTGTCCAGCCTGCAAACACCCTCACCCCATGGTCCCCATATCAGTCACAGCTCTTTGCAATAAGGCAGCTCACATCCAGCAGGTTTTCATTCAGGCATGGTCAGCACCATTGCAGGCCTTAGTGTCAGATTGATGGCATGCGGCCCCCTCAGCCAGACACAAACGCAATTTCATCAGAACACTCCTCCCAATCCCACTATATAATCATCTATTTTCCCAAATGGGCTTAACAAAAAAATCATTCAACAGCCGGTGAGGTGCAGCACTAAAAGAAAGGAGAGACAGGACAACAAAGGCAGTCAAGACAGCCAAGGAGTGGCTGATTGATAACCCATTATGCTTCCCTCTCCCTCCAGCAGTCAGCTACAACTTATGGAGCATGAAAGGATCACCTATGGACACATCCTTTTCATCCACCCTAAAGCGAAAGCCACAATACCATGAACCTGGTCCCCTGCCCTCGAAGGTCACACAAAATTCAGCAACAAGGATGCCAAGGAGAGGCAAAAAAACACCACACAGGCCATCAACTCAGCCTGCCATTCGCCCACAAAAACTGGCACCACCACAACCATTTTTCTCTCCTTCCCTCTGGGATTTTTTCCAGCTCAGGCCTCCACCAGAGCCACCTTCTTCTGAGGTCACTGTACATACTTGAGTGTACATACGGCAATGACGGCGTGACGTGCACACTGGGACAATGATGTTGATGTTAGGGGTGGCAACCAACGCCGTGGGAAAAAACAATAGTCAACAACCAATTGTAGGGCAGTCGATCCTGGTTTAGCAACCAGGAAGCAGGGACTGCAGTGATGGGGGTAGTCCCCCTTCTTATATTCTTCCACGAGGCCAGCATCAATACATTCCTGGATCTGGCGCTCGATTTCTTCAACCTCTTCCTGAGGAGCAGGGTAGGGACCACGCCTCACTCGCGTCTTCTCAAATTCAGGTTTCAGTTCCAGGTCCATCTGGACCAGTTTTTTACAGGAAAGGGGAGGCAGCGGGCGCGGAATACCTCCTCATAGAGTAGGAGCGGTTTCTTCAGTCGGGGGTCAAGGCTAAGACTCTCAATTTTCTGCAGAAAATCCTCCTCAGCATGGAGGTTGCTCTTTCCATGCTCTCTCTTTTTCTGCCGATCAGCAGTTTTGGCAAGTACCGAACCATCGTCCCACTCAGGGGGACATTGCTGCCCATAGTGCAGAGATTACACTAGGGGTATCTCAGGGTCAGGCAGCGTGTAGGAATCATCGTCCTCCTCAGACCAGATGGAGGATTTCCAGGTCTGTCTGAGGTATTGTAGCCGCTTGTGGCGCTCAATACCTTCGGCCCTCAGGTACAACAGCCGTCGGAGCTCCTGAGTGTCATGCTCAGACAGTGGCATGTTATTAGAAGCAGGTCGCGCTAGAGCATCAGGTCTCTGGGCCACGAGTTCACCTGAGTGCATATGCTGCATATGCAGCACCGGTTTCCCAACAGGGGAAGTTGGTTCTGAGGTTGACTCTAAAATTCCTACTCCAGCAACAGCTGCTCCAGGAAGGCACTGTGTTTTAGTTCAACACAACTGGGATTAACAGGAGGGATAGTGCTGGCGATCTCAGACAGTTGGTCGTCAGCATCCTCCTTTACAGCTGCAGGTTCCAAATAGCCATCAGGAGATTCACACCCTGTAAGTGTGGCAGATAGGTGCTCAGGAGATGGTTTTTTGAGATCAGAAAGGGTCAGGCCACAATTTTCTGCCATGACCTCTTTCAGTAGCGCCTGATCCAGATCACACTGGGGTACAGGATTGAGGGATCAATCGACAATGGATAAGAAACTGGCCTACTCAGGGGCCTGCATAGCTGTGTCTGAGTCCTCAGGCACGTAAATGGGACCGTCGGGGAGTTACACTCTTCCCACGGTCATTCGGTCTAGCATACGGCGCCAATAAGCGTGTTCACCTGAGCAACCCCAGTCAGGGGTGCACATGACAACCCTTCCTCCCTCATAAGCGATTTTGGTTAGAACCTTCGCGAGCAGGAAGAAGGGAGGGTTAGCATACGCTAGGCCCATTGCTTTCCAGGAGAAACGGAAAGCGTTGTTCAAATGTTTCCAGCAATACAACTGCATGATGTGCTGTTGTTGGCTGGCGAACAATTCCATCTGGATCTCATCCAGGGTTACATGTAGGGCCGCCAGTCCATTTTCAAGAAAGTGACGGGCCAATTGGTAGTTTTCAGTACGATGGTTCGTCTTGGCTGCGTAGCGCAGCTCAGACACTTTTCGTCCTGACAGCTCCAAAGCTACGGAGAAGAGCCCACGGCCAAAGTCGCAGTGCAGAGAATAGGGGCGCGGGAGAGATAGCATTTTTACGTCGTGGTTTCTTCGTAGGAAGTCGGTACCACTGACGATGTCAAAGGCGTCAGTGTCCAACACTCTGCAGTGTTGGGTCACAGTTTCGTCGCCAAGACAAATAGTCACATCGACCCCCCCCAAGGAATGGATGGTACGCCCATCCCCTACTCTTATGGCCACTGTCTTAGTTTTCTTGAAAGTCTTTAGCAGGCGCCGGGCCACTATAGAAAGTGTTGCACCGGTGTCAAGCACTGCCCGAAAAACTTCATCCCCGAATTTCACGAGGATCCAGAAAGCCAAGTCCTCCTTTTCGGAGCCGCCCCCCTACTCCTCAGCAGGGAATTTGACATCCACCCCTCCAGCCATGAGGGACTTGGCCATCCAGGCCAGTCGCCTCTTCTTGGAGTTATTCCCCTCAGGGGAGGCGTTATCCCTCTGCGGGCGCTTCTTGGATTTACCCTCGGCAGGAGAGGGAGAGGTAGCGGGCGATGATGAGCGCCTCTGGGGGTTTGGGGCTCCACCCTTGCCACCCCCCTTGCCACCTCCTTTACCGCCCTTATCCCCATTCTGGGGAGTCCTGCTGGTTGTTCCGGTCTTCTTGCGTTTGGCCTCCTGCCGCTTGTGTTTGTCACTTTCTCGTTTCTTTATGTGACATTTGTCCTCGTAGTGACAACGTTTGCCACAGTAACCACAGGTGATGGTCACCTGAAATGGTCCTGATGGGTCACAGTTTTCCCATCTTTGGTGTGCTGCTGTCGTTTCATCTGCTGCATACAAATACTGCGGTGGTCGCAGTCAAGGGCATGACAAGGTCCCCCCTTGTCATTGACAGGCTTACAGTAGAACAGAGGGGATGTACCTGCTTCAGGTCTAACCTCAATCATGGCACGCAGGTTACCCCTTCCTCTACCACCACCCTGGTTGGCGTTAGTGGTATTTTTAGGTCCCTTCCCTTCGGCACGTTCAGGGGTAGGGGTACCACCTCGTCCCAGGTGTTTGTTGAGAAATTTCTCCATGTGGGAGTCATTCTCCCTCTCAAGGGCTAGCTGGATCAGCAGGTCCACCGGTTGTCATACGTGTGGGTCCGACTCTTCCTCTCAGAGGCAGTGCGGCAATCGTCCCACGTACGGGCAGGGATCTTACTCATGAGCCACAGGTGGGGCTCTGTGGCTCCATAGGAACCCACGTTCATCCGTGAAAGCAGATACTGTAGGTCGCACACGTATTCAGAGACTCGCGCAGCGGAATGAACCTCAGGGAGCATAGGTAGCTCCTCTATCTGTGTGCGCACACTGAGGTCAGTGTCATACACGGGGAACGCTTTCTCCAGTCTTTGGAGCACCTCGGCCCATGTTCAACAGGTTTTCACAATCTGCTTCACCTGTTTTTGCAAAAACCTTCTTTTGCATGAGCGTTTCAACAGTGAACATTTAGTGGCCACATCCACATGGGATTGGCCAGTCAGCAAAAGAAACTCAGCAAATTTCTCTGCCTATTCGGGCAGATTTTTCGGGTCGAACTCCGGCAACTCTAGCAGGATGTTCGCCTGGGCAATAGGTCTGCCACTCTTCCCACCCCCTGGGGTTAGGCCTGAAGGGGGGGCAGGTACGCCGGCGAGGGGTGCCAGGGCTGACAGCCCTCTTTCCTCAGTTTCTGTCACAGGCACGTCCTGTAGTTCAGCGATAGGGACTGTCCTAGCGCGAGGATGAAAAGGGCTTGGGCAAGTGACCTTGGGTAGCATACTGGACGCCCTTGATCTTTTGAGATCTTCAGCCAGCGTGCTCAGTCCGGGTGAGGGTGAGGCCAGTGCTGGCTGGTGTAAGGGTTCAGTGATACCCAATTTAGCTTTGACAGCCTCAGAAAGGGCTGTCACATGAGGGTCTTCGGACCCAGACAGTAATTTGGCCAGTAGTTCGGCCGTATGATCCAGGGCGCCATAAGTTGGCTCTGGGAGATGAGGATCTTTCACAGGGCTTCTGCTAGTGATTGGCAGCTCGGGACGCCATACTGGCCTTCTCGGTTGCCTGGGTAGAGACACTGTGTAGGCCAGGTCCGTAGGTGGACCGAAGTAAGGGTAGAGACCCATGTCCGTGTACGGTGGAGATCCCAAGGCGTCTAGTGGTTCCTCTCCATCCTCGCCTGTGACGCACTTGTAGTACTCCTCGTGGAGAATATATTTGTTGATTCTCCTTCTAAATTCGCCTTGTTCCTCAGGTCCTCGAGCTGGAGTAGCCGTTGAAGATGAAGCAGGGCAAACAGATGGGGAGATAGACGCAGCAACTCTTTGGCAGAGATGCAGCAGGCTGTCACCACGGGCCGCCAAGGCCTCTGTGGTTAATCTGGGCGCTTCTTGTTCCACCCTTCTGTGAACTGGATGTTCTTGGGACCCAGATGCAGCTCTGAGCTTGGGCTCATTCATTGTGATGGGCCCACTGTTGCCAAGTTGAACTGGTACACTCCGAAGTGGCCAGGTCCTGGCAGACATCTGTACTGATGGTTTGGACATTTTGTTTCTGGTTTTGGCTTGTGTACTTCTCAGGGTGTTCGAAAGGTTCTCAAGGGTTGCCCCTGCTACCAGAAAGAAGTCCTTGATTAGTGCCCTAATGATTTCAATGAAATCCTGCAGGTTTTGATGTTGAAAACCGAAACAAAAGCAGTAAGTAGAGCAAGAACAGGATATGGATTGAATCAATAAATAGTTTTGAAGCACAGTGTATCTCAGAAGGGCTGCAGAAAGACAAAGCAGGCTTAAATACAAAGATTCAATCACAAATCGATAAGACAAATCATTTTAAGTGAACACTGGCCTGACTCTAGCCTCCAAGTTTGCATCAAGGACTTCATGTGCACTCTTTTGGATGAAATGGAGCTGGTTAGGAATATGGGGCAAAGGAGTTAGGCCACACACAGAATAT
The DNA here is from genome assembly GCA_964036045.1 of Eutreptiella sp. 'Long Island Sound 2002'. Classification (NCBI taxonomy): domain Eukaryota; phylum Euglenozoa; class Euglenophyceae; order Eutreptiales; family Eutreptiaceae; genus Eutreptiella; species Eutreptiella sp. 'Long Island Sound 2002'. The sequence continues at coordinate 132,375,517 of OZ038379.1, forward strand.
GACGTGGCCAAGCAACTGCATTCAGAAACAGTTAAAACGTCGAACAATAATAAGTGGTAGAAACAGTGGAGTATAGGGATCTTGGGGTGGCAGACCACTAGGCTTAACCTCCGAGGCCTTAGGCATGAAATCCCTATTTTATTTCGGTATAACCTCCATGAAGGAAGATACCTCCCCTCAGTAGAGTGGCAGGGGTGTACTTCATGTGGGGCTAGGGTTATAACCCTGGTTAGTGTGAGAAAGTGTACTTTAAGCTTCAAAAGAGAGATGAAAATACTTAACTAAGTCTTAACATCAACAAAAAGGGTTTTAAGGGGGGCTTGGCCTGGATCAAACCCTCCAAGACAGACATGGCAGTGACTTTTTCTTACTCGCCCCCGACCTGCAGCCCTCCATCCTCCCTAACGTGGCCGCAGCAGAAGCCGCCGCAGCCCACAAAGCCGCACCCGCCCGCATGACTGCGCAACCCGCGTGCCCCAAAACCACCAATTCCTCCTCGTCCTCATCCTCATCAACGTCCTCCAACTCATCCTCTGACCCCCCCCTCCCCGCGGACCTCATCCACAAGGCCACGGCCTGAGCCAAAGCTGCAGCCGCACGCCAGGCTGCCGGAGGCCCCGAGACCCCCACACAGGCAACCCAGGCAGCCCGGCAGCACACCGCGAACCCCCCCCACCCGGCACCGGTGCCCTCGGACCTCCATGACGAGGTCCTCCTCAATCTCGAACCGGACCCCAACCCAAACCCGACCCCAAATCAAAACCGGAACACAAACGACAACACCACCCGCAGCAGCACCACCACCACCACCACCAACAACAACAACACCAACAGCACCCCAAAAGCCCCAAAAACCACAAAAGGTACGACGGCAGCACAAGCGACCCCGCCCTGACCCAAATTGTAACCCAAACCCAAGCCAGGACCCCCCACCCACCACATCCCAAGCCCTCCTCCCCCCAGCGAGCGCCGCTACCGCAGAGGCGGCCAACCAACACGAACCCGTCCAAACCCCCGTCAACATCCACATCTCCAAGCGCTTCATCATCCAACCCCCACGAACCACCACCGCCGCCCGCCAGACCGACCTGGGGACGTGGGAAACCTCGACCTCGGTCAGCGTTAAGCCCGGCCCCCAACTCACCCCCACTACCCACCAAGCCGTACGGCCCCAGGCGCTGCAAATGATGCCTGACCCCCAAGCCCCACCGGGAGGACCAAAATATCCACAAGGGATCCTAGGGCCATACCAGCAGCACCATCACCCCGTCTACCAGCGCCACAGCCACCAACGCCCCCACCACCACCACCACCACCACCACCGTCGCCACTACCACTGCCCACCACCCTACCCCACCGGGCGACAACACCCCGTGTACGAGCAGCAGCAGCGCATGGGATGGCAGCACCACCCCCCCGGCGCTCCACCCCAATACCCCGCCTACCACCAGGGGCCACCCCCCCCGTACCAAGAACCGTATCCCCCCAGCCACGACGTCCACGCTGAAGGGGCCCCCCGGGCCATCCCCACCCGGGACAGTCACTCGATGGAAACCACCAGCCGCCACCGCCGCCGCACCCCTATGCGGCAGATCCATGGAGGGTGGGGAACTCCCCCCCCTCCCCAGTACAAAGGCGGCACCACGCGAGGCCCCCCAGGACCCGCCGACGCCTGCTGACTGGCCCGGCTCGCCCCGCGACGAGGCCCGGTCCCGCAAACGGCAGCGCTCCCGCTCCCCCCCAACGCGGCACACCCGCCCCCGGCGCTCACGCTCCCCACAGCGCCACCGCGCCTCAACCGCTCACTCGCGCAGCTCTTGCTACCCGAGGCACCACCAAGACCGCCCAGGGCCCCGCTCCTGCAGCTCCCGCTCCCCTGGGCGCCGCAACGCACGCCGGCGCCATCTTATGTCGGCGTCCCCCTCCGCCCGCGAGCAGCACCGTGCGTCCCGTTCCCCGCACCGCCTGTACGCATCCTCCACCCCAAGCCCCCACCGGCGCCGCTCCCGCTCCCCCGGTCGCTGCCACGCCCGCCACCGCCGTCCCATTTCTAGGCCTTCCTCCCCCCACGAACACCACTGAGCTTCCTGTTCCTCGCGCCGCCCGTACGCATCCTCCACCCCAAGCCCCCGCCACCCCCGTCCCATGTCCACGTATCCTCCCCCTGCGAACGCCACCGAGGTTGCTGTGCCCCCCGCTGCCCGTACGCATCGTCCACCCCCAGCCCCCGCCACCACCGCTCCAGGACCTGGAGCTCGGAGCCCCCCCCCTCCCAGGCCCCCGCCCACTTCGCCTGGTGGTCTGCCCCCGCCTTGCAGGAGCTCCGCCGCATGGTGAAGTGGGCCGGGGGAGTGGGAAAGCGAGAAGGAGTGCACATGGTGCACACCTTGGAGTAGATCCGCACCCGCACCCCCGCCAACCCCAACGAGGCCGCCCCGGAGGCCGTCATGCCGCAGGCGGCATGGGAAGCCCTCCTCCGGGACGCGGGACAGGGCCTTCGCCGCCCCTAGACCCCCAAAACCGTCCGCCGGTGGCTCCAGACCACCCAGCCCCTTGCATAGGCCACCGGCACCTCACAGCCCCCCCCCCCCACCCCACCACCACCGCGCCAGGAAGGGAAAGGGCACGGGCAAGGGAAGGGCAAGGGGCGGGAAGGGACACCCCTGCAAGGGGGGGAGGAGGGGCCCAAAGTAACAGGCAGGCGCCAACAGGGACAGGGCACCAGGGGCGACGCAACACGGGGGCAGGAAACCACCAACGGGCCAGGGAGGGGAAGGACGAGGGGCCGTGGCACAGACAGAGAGCAGCAACGGTGTGTAACTTCTTTCTGAAGTAGTCTTTTTCTCCCTGCTTGCTATCCTCTTTGGAGTATAAAAAAATACTTTCCCGCGTAGATATCCTTTCCCCTTGCAATACACGGCGGTGGCAATACCCAACAATTTGTAGAAGATGTCCACAGAGTCCACTGTCCAACGTTCCAAATCTCGCCAAAGCAAGGCGAGTTCATTAGATTCCGATTTATGCCTAAACAACATATGTACAACCACGGCAAGTAAAAACGATCATTGAGCAGCAAATATGCATTGGAAACGCTGCAAATCTCTATGAGCTTTTATATCATTCTCTGAGCACGCGCTTCTACAGCTGCGTCCGCTCTGTGCGCTCCATTGACCTGCATCAATGAATCTGTACAGTAAAGAAACTCAGCTCACCAAGCTGACTGTTTTTGACCTGCTGTGAAACTTTTACACTCCGCCCCCAAGCCCCAAAACACCGTTTTGGGCTGGAGGTATATCTATAAAAGTGAAGCAGCTGGTCAAAACACCAGGAAAATCAATCACATAGTTGGCAGCACCTCCATTCCAGAGATGGTCCGCTTTCAGAGCGTAGTCCAAAAACGGACTCTTGCTCTCAGGCAAGGACCGCTGCAGTCAGCCCCACCACCTTTGCACTTTAAGGGAGGCTGATGTGTTTCCCTTGGGGGGCTGGGGGGCTGACACCAAAGTACTGCGCCCACACCTTATTCGCCACTCTCCTTACTCTGACACACGATGCCCAATGCCGAAAATAATGCAAAACAAACATCTGCATATCCAGCCACACAGTCAACAGTGTTGCTGGCCAAGTAGCCACACAAAGCGAGACCTCCATTTTGCCAATTGCTTGGCATACCTGAGAAACATTGCTGAGCTGCAAAAGCATCAAACAAAGGCACAGATGCAAAAAATAAAGCAAACCTGCACTTGTATGTTACACAAGCAAAGCATTGTTGAGCTTAAAAAGGCACTGTGAGCCACTGACGTAACACCCAATCTTTGCCTCTGCGCGATTCATGCTGTCATCTTGACCTAAAATATATTATATAACAGGGTAGCACACCATACACGCCAAAAACAATTCTTGTGCAGATGGCCCACGTCGCCGTCGCCTTCCACTTCCAACCTTCGGTAGAACCTCCGTGGCGTGTTTGCGCGCGTCTGCTGCGCTGGCGCCCTCTCCTCGACGCAGTCCTTCGGCGCCTGCCATTGAACTCGTGGCGCTTGCGGCGCCCTCGCTCTTCAGCGAACTCGGTTTGCTTACGCTATTGGCGTCCTCTTTCTTTGGTGAACTCTTTTCGATGGCGCTTGTGGCGCCCTCTTCCTTCAGTGAACTCACCTTGTTGGCGCGCGCAGCGTACAGTTCCTTCAGTGAGACTTGATCGTCCACATCATTGTAATCACTAAACCCGTGTGTATCCAACCAATTTTCGTAGTTTTCAAACCACAATACTTCTTGAGAACTACCCACTTCCTCTATGCGCGGACGTCGTCGCGCTGCCGGCTCCATGCATACCTCTAAACGGCGTCTTCCCATCCTTGACCGTTTCTCATCTTGCTGGTCACGACTCAACATCCACGCAAACTGCAACTTCAGCATGTTCAGAACTACAACTCCATTGCTCCATTCCAACTCAACCTGGATACGATTGGCGACCACCGTAAACTTGAGATGCTCCTCAGCTCCTAGAGCGTCCAACAACTGCTGCAAAGAGCGGAACAGGGACACGGGAACAGTGTTGAGGACTCCCTCGGACGACAATTGGACAGCGAACTCTCCGGCAACAGCACGGATTCGCCCTTGGGACTCACGATCTACGCCTCTGAAATCTCCGACGATCATTCGGGTCTAACGAACTTGTAATTTCTTTCTGAAGTAGTCTTTTTCTCCCTGCTTGCTATCCTCTTTTGAGTACAAAAAAGTACTTTTCCGCGTAGATATCCTTTCCCCTTGCAATACCTGGCGGTTGCAATACCCAACAATATGTAGAGGATGTCCACAGAGACCACTGTCCAACGTCCCAAATCTCGCCGAAGCAAGGCGAGTTCTTCAGATTCCCATTTATGCCTAAACAACATATGTACAACCACGGCAAGTAAATTTGATCATTGAGCAGCAAATATGCATTATACACCGCTGCAAATCTCAATGAGCTTTTATATCATTCTCTGAGCGCGCGCTTCTACAGCTGCGCCCGCTCTGTGCGCTCCATTGACCTGCATCAATGAATGTGTACACTAGAGAAACTCAGGTCACCAAGCTGACTGTTTTTCACCTGCTGTGAAACTTTTACACGGTGGGCACCAGGGCGCACACACAGGAAGGGCAAGCCACAACGGAGAGACCAGCACCGCCCCACCCCCAGCTGACACCGCACGACCCCCGGAGGCGCACGCCCGCCAAGGGACGCCGCCAAAGCAGGGAGCTAATGCCGCACGGACCAAAGCGGCTCACGCCCACCGACCACCAGACCCCACGCAGGGGGAGGAGGGAACACCCACACGGGGAGAAGGTGCTACACCCACCGAGGGAGCCACAGAGAACACCGCCGCACAGCCCACCACCACGCCCTCAGCGCCAGGCGACGACCGCGGCCACAGCAAGGGCCACCACACAGGCACCAGAAGAGGAGGAGGACACGACCACGACGCCCAGGTCTAGGGGCAAGGACCCCCAGAGGGCAGTGGACCAAAGCACAGACCCCCAGGGAGGGCAACCCAGCGAACACCTACCTGACCCACCAACCCGAGCGGCATACCCGGACCCCCGCAGCACGGATCCCGCGAGCCATGCCACACCTAACCGCGCCCCTCAGCCACCAGCCAGCCACAAAACCTCCACCCGCATCCCGCACCACGAAACGGGCAAGTCTACCCACCACCGTCCCCACCCCACGCCCCAGCCACGGCACTACACGAGGCAACACGGCACACCGCACCGCAGTGCACCGCCGTGCAACGCACCACGACAAGGCATTCCACATCACGACACACCACAACACGACAGGGCGCTACGCGGCACAGCACGGCGCACCATGGCACCACACGGCGCAACACGGCACGACAGAGCAGGGCGCACCACAACACAGCACAGACCAGCACGACGCAGCACGGCAAAACACGGCAGGACAAAGCACGGCGCACCAAAGCACACCACAACATCAGAGCAATGGACACCAACCGTGGGTGTAACCCGAGCAACCCCCCGCACAACCCGGGAGGGGAGGAAACAAGGCCACAACCGTGTGACGACGCCACACCAGCCCGCCGCACACCGGCTAGGGGCCACCGCACGCCCGGCAGCGACGGCAGCGGCCTGCCCACACAAACCGCCACCAGAAAGTTAAAGCCGGCACCACGAAGGCAGAGGGACACGGAAAACCCCACCCCCTCAACCCAGGGCCTCACGCAACCGTCTGGCACAACCGCCCAGCCGGCAGAGCCAGAACCTAAACCGACAGGAAAGGCCACCCGGCCAAGCGTGTACATAACCCACCCAACCCATGGGGCCGGGGCACGGTCCAGCAAACCGCAAACACCAACAGCAACCTGGTTAACCACACCGAATGCCGACCAGTGCGTGCACCAGCCCAGGGAAGGCAGAGGGAGGACCAGGCAGACCCCCCCAGGAGAAAAAAAGGGGGGGGAAACAAACAAACAGCAAAAGAAAGGGGTGGGGGGGCACCAGACAGGCACACAGCCACGAAGCCACCCACCCACATCACAAGGGGCGGGCCAAACCCCCAGCCAGACGGCACCGAAGACGGCACCCACGGGGCCCCCTGAAAGAACACCTGAGGACCGCCCTGCCAAAACTGGCGACACCCAACCGAATACGGCGGCCCAGCGGAGGAAATGACACCCTGGACACGCGGACACACACCCCACTGGGGCAGCAGAGGCAAAAAAAAAGACGTAGGCGCAGCCCAAACGAGAGGGGAAGGGGGGACGGAGACCAAGAGACCGAAGACCGGGATAGGCGGCGGCGGACACCAAAGAGCCACGACACGACAGGGCTAAAAACCACCACCCCCCCCCGCAGCCCAAAAGAAAAAAAAACAAAAGGGGATGGGGGGACGACAAACTCCACCCACGGCAACTCCCGCCCCCACGCCACAGGCGCCCCCCCCAGAAGGTGACGGGAAACGGACGCGGCGCACGCACCAGGCCACGCGCCCAAACACCCAAGCCAGAAAAAAGCGGAGAGCAGACAAAACCCAAATCCACACACACACACACACCACCCCGCCAGGAGTGGCGGGGACCAAGCGGGGCACGCACACGAACACACACAAATCCCAACACCCCAACCAGGAGTGGCGGGGCGCAGCCAAAACTCGAGCCCAAGCACACACACCCACACCGCACAACCGTGCCAGGAGTGGGGGGGGTACAAGCGGAGCGCGCACACGCACACCCCAACACACCAGCTGGGAGTGGCGGGGTACAAGCGGAGCGCGCACAAGAACACACACGGACCCCAACACCCCAGCCAGGAGTGACGGGGCGCAGCCGAGACCCGAGCCCAAGCACACACACCCACGCCGCACACCCAAGCCAGAAATGGCGGGGTACAAGCGGAGCGCGCACACAAAGACGCACGACCCAAGACCCCAGCCAGGGGAGGCGGGGCGCAGCCAAAACGCGAGCCCAAGCACACACACCCACACCGCACACCCCAGCCAGGAGTGGCGGGGGTACAAGTGGAGCGCGCACACAAGCGCACACACACCCCGGCAACCCAGCCAGGAGTGGCGGGGCGCAGCGAAAACCTGAGCCCCAGCACAACCCAGACCCAAACACAAGCGCCACACAACAGTAGGAAACCCAGTATCTACAGCCCGGGCACTGAGGCAGCCCGTGCCGTGCAGGTGACCCGGCCAAACGAGATCCGGAGACCGGGGGTAAGGCTGCATCCTAAGGCCTGCGCTGCTTTGCGACGCGAGGCGGAGCCTGCGACAACCAAGCTCCTCAGAACCCCACTACCAAGAACATGCATGCATGCCTTGCGAACGGGATGCGCCAGGAAATCCGGTGAACCCCTAGGGTTCCGCCCAAGGCAGGGGACGTGCGCAAGCACGGGGGCCCAGCCTCCCGGCATGACAAGTACGTCACGCTGGCGGCGATCAGCCCTCCCAGTGTTGCCCGGGACCGCTTTGTTGGGGGCCACCAGTCAGGTCTAGCGGGATGTAAGTCGCCTCCCGTCTTCAAGGGCGGAGCCTCTTCCTGTTCGTCACAGGGGCGACGCCAGGGGGAACCATGGGGCGCCTCTCCACGACCGATGGCACCTACCTACCTACCTACCTTGGGCGTAGTGGAGTTCAGCACTGTCACATTTCAAGGGGTAAAGGAAATACAACAAAAAACGTCATGTATTTGAATTACTGTTCTGCCCTCTGGCAGTCTGAGATACATTCGCAGTCCTGGCAAATAATTCTGTCGCATTATGTTCGTTTGCCCAGCTTTGGACCGTGCCAGGCACACTCGCTCCAGTGGCGTGCCTCTGGCCTGTACCAAAGTCCTTGACACCTGATCCTGAGCACAATCAGGCCTGACTGTAAATGTGTTGAGGCAGCGGACCGCGTAGCGCCCTTTCCCCCCCGGAAGAGAAAAAGAAAAAAAAACGATGCATAAGTAAGTAAGTAAGTAAGGGCGTCCTCGTCCGCAGCCTCATCTGACATCTCCTTGTTTGTTTTACATGGCGGCCGACTCTGGCAGGAAGGAGAGCTCTCCATCAATCAGTTCCCCTGGCGACTCCTTTCTCACCTCACAACCGAGAACTTCAACCAGGTTCCCTTGGGGCATGACCGGCGGTAGGTGTCCTTCAGTCGCTGCCCTCACGGTCTCAGCTCCTTTCGGTCACCCATCGAAGGATCCTCCGGCCTTCCCCCGCTGGCACAGCCTTTTGGGCGCCTGCAGGCGGGTTTCCTGTGGATAGCCCTCGCCAACAGCGGAGCAGTTCTCTCTGTCACCCACATTCCACCACTGCCCATCCCTCACGGGTTGGAGTACCCACTCGGCTCCCGGATGCACTTGGGTGTTGACCATCCGCGGCTGAAGGCCAGGGAGCGACCCTTTCCACGTTCCCCCAGGTCCCGCTCACGCGTGAACCTACGTGTACCTAGGCCATTGACCCGGGGACCTCAGGGTCAACCCTCAGCCCTGCGGACACCTCACTGCTGTCCCGGAGTTCAGGGCATTTTCCCGACTTCCCGTGGCCAGGCTCCCCATGGGCGGCCCATGGATCACCACTCCATGGTGACCGGCTTCCCGATCCCACGGGGCTGTTGCTTGGCGCTTTCGGCCTCCCATCCCATCCCTTGTTCCCCTTTGCCACATCCCGTCAGCGGCCCATTCCCAGCGTCCTGTGGATTCCCTATCCCCCGGCGCAGTGGTGCGACCCCATCCCATCCCTCATCCCGTGTTTATACCCCACCGGGCCGCCAGCAACCCTGTGGCGCGGGCCCTCTGGAGCCTCATCCATCCGGGGACCGTTTCGTGCGCCCAGCACTGGTAGCTCCTTTCCCGTCCCCGCCCCATCCCCCTGCTCCGTGTCCCGTCACCCACCTTGGTCTTTTCCCCGCGTCCTGCATCTTCCAGTCTCCCCGGGGCCGTCGTTTGACGTTAGCCACACGCCCTCCTCTGCCCCTTCCCCTTATCCCAGCATCCAGGGCCCACTAGATCTGCATCCTGCCTGGGACCAACTCGTGCGACTAGCACTGTTCGCTCCCTTCCCGTCCCCTTCCGCTTCGGTGGTGTGCTCTCTTCAGGACCTGTGGTGGTTCCTTCTTCCTGGCCCCCGCGCCCCCCGTTACTCGTGCCTTTTGCCCACCTGGTCAGCGGTCGTTGTTGTTTTTGCCCTGCCCGTTTGCTCCACCCCGTTCCCCCGCCGCCCGCTCGCTCTGCGCTTCTCGCCCCCATGTGTCGCTGCGGGGTGTTGTTCGTGTTTTTTTTTTGCCCCTCCCTCGGGTCTCACTCATTTCTCTGCTCTCCACCCTTCCTCTCTTCTGTCTCCTGCCCGCCCTCTTCATGCTGTTCTCCTGGTCCGTGTGCTCTCTGCTGGTTGTCCCCGCGCCATGGTTGTATCTCGCGCGCTTTCACGTGCCTCAGGGCCTCCGCCCTGTCCTCCTACCTGTAGGCTTACTTGGGCGGCCTCCCCAGATACCCCTTCGGGGGACTCCCCCATCGTCCTCCCCCACCGGCCTCCCCTCCATCAGTTCCCTGATGGTCGGGCGGAGCGGCCGGTACGGCTCAATGCGGGTCGTCGGCATGGCGGTTTTCTGTGCGACAGGATGTGTACCTTTACGCGTTTGTTTGTTCCCTGCTTCCCCCTCCTCCCGCGCGGCCCCACCCCCTCTGTTTGTCCTTCTTAGGTGCCTTGTCAGACCTTAATTTCGTTTCTGTTTTTTTTTCGGTGCCCCCGTGGTCGCGCTCTTCGCTGCTCACGCGCGCCCTGCGTGTGCCCCCTGCTCTTCTCCATGCTACCCCTGTCTCGCCGCCCTGTGCCCCCTCCCACGCCTGTTTCCCCTCCCTTCTGCCGGCTCTCTGCGGGTCCTGCCTGATTTTCTCCGACCGCCCTCTCTCCCTTTGCCGCGCTGTGACTGGTGTGTGCCACGCGCGCGCTCTACCCCTGCCCCTCTCTGTCGTCCCTACCCTGTCCCCTGGTGGCTCACCTATCCTTGTGTTTTTCCCTTGGTCCCTGTCTCTCTCCTCTTCCGGGATGCCATGGTTCACTGTGTGGGGGGGGAAGGGGTTTACTTGCGGACTGGACTGTGGCCCTGCTCGTGGACACTGGCTGTTGGGATTCGACGACCGCGATGTCCCTCACGCTGCCCGCACGAGTGAAAAGTAGTCGGCAGTAGCCGCCGCGGCACCTGTAGGCCCGCCTCCCCGAGCAGGCACGATGGCGCTCCACATCACCTCCGGCCGTCCGCATTGGTCACGACCCTATGTTCTGGATCTCCACCGGCGCTCCTGGCAGTGCTGCCCGGCTCCGTGCCGCCGCCCGTCGTACTCCACCAGTACTCCAGTACTGTACCCGTACTTCAGCATCATGTTAGTCTTGTCGCTCTGCCCCACACTGTTTGCGGTACGCACGTCACGTCCTGCATCCCGCTGCCCGGCCGCTCCGTCTGCACCCGTCTGCGCTCCCGTACTCCGCCGCTCCATCTGCTCCCGCCGCGGGCCCTGTTCCCTCTGCTGGGGGTTCTCGCCTGTGTCCGCCATCCCCTCATCCCCCTCTACCGCCGGCCGTGTCCCTGCCCTTCTCTGCGCACCTGCGCCCCTCCGCGCCCTTCCTCCTCTTCTTGTGTCCTTCACACCCCCCCCTTTACCCTCCCTCACCTTCGCCGACTCCCCGCGTCCTCCTCTCCTGCAGCCCTCCTCGCTTCTCGTCTGCCCGTCCCTCCTGCCCTCCCCTGGTCCCCGGCCCCCGGCGCTTCTCGGTCCTGCTCCTGCCCCGTCCTACGCCTCGCCCCCGTACCACCCCTCCTGCTGCAACAGCTCCCGCAGCATCCGAACCCTGGGCTTACTCCCCTTCTCCTGGGGACAGTCCAGGTTCACCCCCGGGAGCGCCTCTCCCAGCATCCTCCTCCACCGGCCCTCCTCCATCTCTGGCCCCCTTTCCCTGGGCCTCCCTGCCCTGCTGACCAGGTTGCTGAAGGGGTGGGTCCCCCTCCTCTCCCGCCTTCCCCTCGTCCTCCCCGCCCACTTCACGTAGCAGACCAGCTCCGCCACGTCCCCCGCAGTCCACCCCGCGACTGTCCCGGGCCCCCTCCTTACCGGCGGCGGCGCATACCGCCGTGGCGGTGGCGACTCCGAGTCCCAGTTTGTCGGCGTCGGCTCCGGGCCGGAGCTGGCTCGCCGCGGCGCCCCCGCCGCTCCCCCTGCTCCCCTCTCCTCCACCCGGCGCCGCTTCCCCCTCTCCTGCCCCGCCTCCTCTTCCTCCTCCCTGGCCCTTTTACCGGACGGTGACCGCCCCTCCACATCCGTGGAGGGGGTGTCCCCTTCCGGATATGGGAGGACCCGGTGTGCCCCCCGTGCCACCGCCTCCTCCTCCTCCCGCACCCTGCGCTCCCGCGCCGCCACCTCCCTGTCCCTCTCCGTCGGCCTACCTGCCTCACCCCTGATCCGCCTCCATGCCCTCCCCTGCATCTCACTCTCCTGCTCGGGCGGGACAGCCGGCTGCCTGAATGGCATCAGTGGGGAGCGACCCTCCAGCCCCCCTCCCTCTTCATGTCGTCCGCCTTCCCGTTCTGCCCTCTCCGACCTCTCCTGCCTTCTCCGAAGGTCTGCCCACGCCAACTGCAGCTCCTCCACTGCCTGCGCCTCCCCTCCCAGCGGCCTGCCTGTCCCCTCCGTCCTCCCCTCCGCCTACCTGCCCGCCCCACCCATGACCCTGCCCTCTCTCTCCCTCAGGCTCCTCTCTGCCTCCCCTATCCTCTCCCATGCCCTCCTGTGCTCTTCTCCCTTCCCTCCCTGTGCCCCCCACGTTGTCCCACTGGCCTGCGGGCACTGCTGCACGGGTGCCTGTGCCTGCATGCCCTGGTACGCCGGCGGGGGCGGGTACATCATCCCCATCGCCGGGTAAGGTGGCAGTGGGAACGGTGGGATGACTGTTGGGATGGCTGGCGGGACTACACCTGCCGACCATCCCCATCCCTTCCCCGGGATCACCGGTGAGCCCATGTACCCACAGCCACCCTCCCCCCCTTGCCCTTTCCCTTTTCCGCCCCGCTGCCCCGTGCCCCTTGCTGCCCGGTCCGTGCAGTCCCGCCTGCCCGTGTCCCTTTCCCTGGAGCCCTGCTTGTCCCGCTCCTTTCCGTTGCGTACCTTGCCCACTATGCTCACCCTTACCGCCTTCTACTTGTCCCCCACCCCTGCCCTGCACCGCGCTGCCCGTGTGTCCACTTCGCTGGTTCCCACTCCCTTGCACTCCCTCCCGCTGGCCACGGCGCCCCTCCGCCGCTGCGCTGCTCTGTTCTGCCTGCCCTCCCTCTCTCCGCACCCCGCCACTGGGCTGCCCGCTGTGCTCCCCTCCCGACCTCTCCAGCCCCCCCTGGCGCCCCGACCTCGTCCTCCCTGACTCCATCTCCAACCGGTAGGTGGTGTCCGGTCCCGGCTCCGGGGGCTGGTGTCGACGGCGCTGGCGCTCCACGTGCGCCAGCGCCTCGTAACGCGGCGCCTGCTGGCTGCGCACCTCCCTCTCCTTCTCCGCCCGCACCGCTGCACTGACCTGTCGGGGCGACCCCGGCGGCGGCTGCTTGAACAAGTGTTGGGGCTGCGGACACTGTCGCCCCTTTCTAACCCCTTTTCCCCCTTTCCCTTCCTGGCGTCCCTTCGCATGCCTAGCCCCCGACGTCCCCGCCTGCCCTTTCCCTCCCGTGCCTGTCCGTCCTCTCCCTCCGGTGCGCACACTGCTGTCTCCGCTCCCTGCGGCGCTTGCTGCCTGTTGTCCTCGTCCACCCTTGCCCTCCTCCTGCCTCCTCACTTCCGGGAGGATGGATTTCATGGCGGCCGCCGGCACATTGGGCGTCGTTGGCTGCCCCCGGCCTCCCTCCACTGCCATCCTCCTCGCCCCCTCCCCCTCATCCTCCGACACCACGAGGATGTCGTCGACTATCGATTCCCCCCTCCCAGCATCCACACCCTCCATCATATAGGAGATGTTGAACGGGTCCGCCCCCCACCTCTCCACCGCTTGCTGCCTCTGCCCCTCCCCCTTCCCCTCAGTTTCCGCTACCAGCCCCTCCGTCCTGCCTCCACTCGCCTCTGCCTGTCCTCCCTTGTCTCCTCCCTCCCCTGTCCCAGCCGCGGCTCCTTCTCCCCTCTGCCGCCCTGCTGCCCGACGCCCTTCCCGCCGGACCGTCTCCGGACTCTCCGGAGACGAGGGCGACGACACCTCAGCTGATGTCGCCGAGGACGCCAGCGAGGGGGGCTGCGGGGCTGCGTCTGCCTGCATGCGGGCCACCTCGACCCTCACGTTCGCCAGCCCCGGCCCCCCATACCCCCTCACTGCCTGCGGCGGCAGCACGACCTCCGCTGCCGGCGGCTGGCTGGGCTTCGGCTCAGGCTTGTGAGACATATTTATGCACACATGGCATGCGCCTGAGCCCTGAGCCTCGCCGCCGTTTCCCCTGCTACCCGTGCCCTCCACCCTCACTGTTCGCGCGCCCTACGTGTTGTTGTGTTCTTGGTGCACCGCGCTTCCTCTCCTCCGTCTACGCCTCCGCGTACTGTGGACGATCCCAGGCGGTCCTTGGCCTCCTGCTGGTCCTTCTCGTCCTCGTACCCACACCCCTTGCCAAAATCCTCTTGTCCGCATGCGTCTCTTGGTACCCGCTCCTGCTTCTCGCCTGGCGTGCCCCGTGATTGCGCCCGCTGTGCCCTCAACTCGCCACTTCCCCCCGGTCCGCGCCCCCTAGGCCTGCGCCTTGGTTGGCTCTGTGACTCATTCCGCCCAGTCCCGGATGCTCCAGTCCTTGCGAGGGGCGACACTGCTGCCCCGTTCCTGGCGGCCTCTGCTGTCCCCTTTGAGGTGACACCATTCACCCGTCCTGCCCTCATATCTGCCCGACTCTCCTTCGTCTGCGTGCCATCAGGCGCTCTCTCTGCTCTTCTCCCTCTGTTCCCTCCACTGCCGTGTCGCCCTCCGACCGCCTTGGCCGTCAATCGGGCTGCTTCCGCACTTCCATCTCCGTGATTCGTGGGTTGTACCTGATCAACGCCATCTCCACGCGTTTGGTGCCCCGATCACGCATGTCTCCCGCCCGCGCATCCAGCTGAGTCTCTGTGCACGCCATGCGGTCCTGGAGATGCTCCACCATACGCCGCAACAGCCTGTGAGCCATGGCCTCCGGCGCCACCATATGCTCCTGGAGTGCCCGCCACAGCTACTTCACTATCACCATGTGCCACAGCCCTTTTCGATGCCCTTCTTTCCCCAGCTCCCTCTCCACCGCGCTTCTGCCTCTCACTCCCTTCTTGAGCAGCAGAATGTCCTGATCCCGAACCAGCGGCTCCTCGATCCCCTTGTACTGTTCACACCGCATGAAGCGCTCGTACGTTTCTTGCCCTCGGCCGCAGTGGCATCTCATGTACTCCTCGGGGAGATGCATCCCCTTATGTTTGTACCACCTGATGATTGTTTTCCGCACCGGCACCTGCCCCGTGATTGCCTGCAGCCGTCTGGTTTGCAGCCTTTTGGGCAGCATTTCCGGCCTGAGCACATTGGGGTAGTGGACCCGCTGTCCCACCTTGCCCTCCAAGTACTCATTCAGCTCTACCACCTCCAGCCCCCCTCGTACCTGAGCTAGCATGTGCACCGGCTGCAGATACACTCTTAGTTCCTGCTTGCCCCTGTCCTCCACCACCACCCACCTGGCCTTCTCCTCCTCCCCGACCCTTGGAGGTATATGCACCAAGTGGAGGTGCTCCTTTCTTCCTGGCACCCTCCATTCTGGTTCCTGCTCCTTGTCCACTGCTTGCGCCGCCCCATCTGCCTCATGATTCCCCACTCCCGCTCTGTGTGACTCCTGCTTCACCAGGTGTATGACCTGGGGAATTTTCCTCATCTCCAGCCCGTGCCATCTTGCGTACACGTGTGACGCGAGCTCCGTGCCCAGGGCCTCATGCAGTGGCCTGCTGGCCAGTCTTCTGAGGGACACGATGTCCGCCTCCGCGTCCACCACCATCCACACTTCCCGTACTTCTTCCCCTATCTTCCCAACTACGTCCACCACCGCCTGTACCTCTCCATGGGACGCTGCTTCGTACACCATCTTTTCCACCACGCTCTCCGTCACCTCTCCCACCCCCTTGATCCTTACTGCCGCTGCCCCCGCCATGGGCGGCTGTCCCTTCACCCTGGACCCGTCCAGAAATAGCACCACCCTCTCCTCTGTGGGATCCAGTATGCGCACCACCTCCCTCGGGTAGTGGGAGTACACCCTTTGCCTCCCAAAGCCATACTGTCGTACCCCATCCTCAATGCTCAGCTCCCTCGTCCCTCTGTACACTGCCCATTTATTGTCCGTCTGGGCACTCCAGCCCTTCGTCACCACCACCCCATGACACCATGCCCTGTCTCCTTTCGCCCTGCCCTGTTCCAGGTACGCCCGTACCAGAATCAAGTACCATACCCTGTCCGCTGGCAACCCGTGGACCGTCAGTCCGATCCTCCTCGCACTCTCTCCACACTTGTGGCCCAGGGCACTATGGGCGCCTCCTCGTTGGGCCTTCCGGCGTCCGTCGTCTGGAAACTCACCGCCACTCCATCATCCTCTTCCTGTAGTCCCCGCACTGTGTCCCATCCCAACTGGACCCCTGTTCTCTGCCCCTCCTTTTCCTCTCCCCACCAGACCTCCACCTCCCCCTGGGCCTCCTCATCCCCCTGCACCTCCTTGGGCAGCCGCAGTACCGGCCCCCACCACTGCCCCCTGGCGTCCCTAGTGCGCATTGTCGCGTTCGGGAACGCCCATGCCGTCATTTGCAGGACCGGCCACAGGACCTGCCCCGCCTCCTTGGTGCATCTCCAGCACTGGTCCCCCTGTCCTGCCCCTTCCTGGACAAATGGACATCGTACCACTGCCCGGTCGCACTCTGCACCTTCCCCCTCAGCCCTTTGAGTCCCAGCGGCGCACACAACAGTATGCCTAGTCTGGCCTTGTCCACCTCTCCTCTGTCCAGCACCACCCTCTCTTGGTGCGCTTCCGCTCCTTTCCCGCGCCTCGGTTTCTTCCTCTGGTGCCCCCACAGTGCCACCCACTCTTTCCACATTCTTTGCATCCTCCTGCCCCACCTAGCGCGGTCTTCTTGTCCTCGCGCTGTCCTCATCATCCACTTGTATACACCCCATTCCACCATCCTGGCGTCGCAATAGAACTCCGCGTGGTGCAGGCCCGCCTTCTTGTATTCCTTCATATCCTTCAGGCGCACGTGCAGCACCTCCATACTCACCTCTTCCTTCCTGACCCACCGTACGGTCCCATGCGCCGCCCCTCCGAAGTCCGTGTCCAGAACGTGGATCGGTCCCCGCCTGCCGCACGTCCTGTTGGTCGCCAACACGTGCTCTTCTGCCGGTAACAACGCCTGTAGGACGCGCCACATGCGCTTCCTCTTCCCCGCCGCCAACCGCCTTCACCAGTGCCACACATAGCGCTGGCACATCTTCTCCTCCTTCTGCACCTCTGCGACCGCGTGATAGCGCACCCGTCTCACCACCTCTTCCTGATTGTGGCACATCCTGCTCAGCGTCCTCGCCGTGTGTCCTGTACGCCTCCCCCGCCATGGGCATCCCTTCTTTATAGTAGGCCGTAGGCTACCGCATCACACACCACGGTACCTCCGTGGGTACCCCCTCATACCCTCTGATGAGCCTCCGCACCCCTCCCTCTACCTCCTCCAGCTGCTCCCTCCAGTACAGGAGGTGCATCCCCTGGTATCCTATCGCCGCATTGAGCACCGTCCGTAGATGGTACAGGGTCGTCTGTACTGACGGGGGCTGATGCTGTAGGACTACCAGCATCGCCCTGAACCCCCTGAATAATTTGTCGGGCAGCCTGACGCCCCCCGCCTCCATGGCCTGCACATGTCCCAGTACCACCGCTTCCTCTGCCCTCTCCAGCCATGCCACTCCGTCCCCCACATGCAGCGCCATACCATCCTCGCCACCCCTCCTCAGAACCGTCGACTTCTCAGTGCTCCAGACAAGGTGGTTATCCCTCCTGTACCTCTGCATCAGGTCCTGCACCACCTGTTGGGCCTTTTCATCCCGCGCCATGGGTACCGCATCATCCACATACGCCTGCGCTGGCGACGTGTGTGCTGCCCTCGCCAGTTGCGGATACTTCCGCGCTATCCAACTCATCAGGGGGAGCATGGTCAGTAAGTAAAGGAATGGGCCCTCCACCCCGCCTTGTGGCACACCGCTACCTGGGGTTACCCACTCGGTACACCCCTTCCCCGTGGCGACCGTGTACCTCCTAGAGGGCAGGTACTTCTCTACAAAGTCACCGTATGGGAGCCCCAGCTGCCGCCACACCTCCTCGATGAGCCTATGTGGCGTGTTGGGGAACGCCCCCTTCGCGTCCACAGACGCCATGAACGCCTCTAGGTCCTCATCATCGAGGTACATGTCGTACAGGAAGCTTGCCTCCTGTGTGGACCTACCCGGCAAGGACCCCCACATGTTGTCTGGTATGACCCCTGCCGCATACAGCTGCCGCTGTATCCCCCCGAAGATAACCATCCAAACCAGTTTGGCCTCCGTGACGGCACAGCATATGGGTCTCCAGCTCCCCGGCCTGAGGTGATCCCCTTTCTTGTACAGGGGCCGCACCTTGCCCCCCAATTCCGCTGGGGGCTCTCCTGTGCGCAACACCTGCTTGACCCTCCCCGCTAGACCATCCAGCTCCGGCGCCTCCAGGTGCTGGTATGCCTCCGCCACCAGCTGGTCCACTCCCGGGCTCTTTTTCCTCTTGAGAGCCTGCACTGCATCCTTTCTTTCCTCCAGCGTCATCCTGCTGCGGTGTATGGCCTCGCTTTGTTCCGCTGTGAACACCCTCGGCAACGCCCTTATCATTGTCTGCGTGATCCCGCTGAGCTCCTGCTGCCCATGGTTGTGCTGCCTCCTGAAGCTCTGTGCCACTTCCTCCAGCACTTCCCATTCGTTGTCCGTGACCCTGCCATTCTGCAGTCTCACTGTACGGAGTTCCTGTGGCTTTCCAGCCTTCGCGAGCTCCCTGATGTACCGCAGTTACTTGTACGGCACCGCTCTTTCCATGTACCGCTCATGCTCCGCCACCACCTTCTGGTATATTCTCTCGTGTTCCTCCTCCAATGCCCTCCTCGCTGCCCGCACCCTTTTCTTTGCCCGTGTAACCTCCGTTTGCCACTCAGCTCCCTCTGCCTGTGCCCTTGCTTCGACCTCCTCGTGCTGCCGCTTCCTCAGGGTGGCTACCAGCCGCTGCAGCTTGGGCTGTGCCTGCGATTCCCCCTCCTGTTTGTTAAACCCGCATACTCTTGCTGCGCCCCTTATGGCGTGATGCACATGGCTCCCCTTCCTCATTTCGACGTGCACCTGCTGCCCCCACTGCTGCCACCTCTCATCCCCCTCCTCCGTCCACTTGACCCTTGGCGGCAGGCTGACGCCTTCTTCGTCCCACCCTTGCTCATCCTCCTCGTCGTCCCCTGGCTCCCCCATCTTCATGTCCACTGTCACCATCATGGGGCAATGCCCCTTCCTGTCCTGCATTTTGTCCGGCCCCACCATATACCCTGCCGTTACCCCCTTGACCCACCTGGAGTCCGCGTACACCGCGTCTTTCCGCGACGGTGTGCTGCCTTCCGGTGCCGGGTAGTGCGAGGGGCCTGGCGCCCCACTGTACGACACATCCTGTAGCCTCATTTCCTCCACGACCATCCGCACTTCGCGGTCCACCTCCGTCTCCGCGCCTCTCCTCCGGGGATCGTAGTTGAAGTCTCCAACCACGATGACAGGCCCCCTCTCCAGCGCCCTGATGTACTCCATCCTCTGCTGCGCTGCATACTCCTTGACCCTCCTCCCATGTGGGACATGGCACTTGATGATGACCACTTGTCCGTGCTCCGTCGCCACATTATACACCGCCCTTCGTCCCCTCGCTCCCACTTTCTTGTCCTGCACGACGCTGAGTCCTCTGCGCACCAACAGCGTCACCCCCTGTGCCCACTCCCGCTGGTACTCTCTCCCCTCCTTGTCGTACATCTGCGCGCACACGACGTTGTCCTTCCCCTTCAACCGTATCTCCTGGTACGCCACCACGTCAGGGTCCGCCTCATGCAGCCTCATCTGCTGCCATGCTGCTTTGTCTGCCCGATACAGTGCCGCGGGGTCATTATGGGTGTATAGCTTCATTGGTTGCCACCTGCCCTCCCCATCCACTCGCACTTCCTTGCTGTCAGCCGGGCCTTTTCCTTCCCCTTTGCTCCTTCCTCCCTGCTTTTGTCCGGCGCTTTTCTTCGTCTTGCGGCCTCCCTCCGCTTCATTAATTGTCACGTTCGCTTCTTGTTCTTCCTCTGCGTCGACACCTCTTCACCTTCCAATTCTCTCGCCTCCTGCTCCGGAACCAGCTGCCCGTGTATTTCCATCTCTCTACCTTTTGGGCATACCTGCAATCTCTCCACCGGGTACGGTAGTCTCTCCTCATCCCCCTCCCCCTGATCCTCCCACTGAACGATGTCCGCCCTCGTCACGTGTCCCGTGCGATCTTGTTGTTCGATCATCTCTTCTACTGTTCCCACATACCTCCTCAACTTCCCACGCACCTTGTGCGGACCATACACTGTCACCCCTTCCCGCACCGCCCCCTGCTCCTCACGGCTCTTTCGTTCCTCACTGTACCTGACTCCCCTCGCCCGCTTCCTCCTTGGCCTCCTTTCCTCGTCCTCCTCTTGTTGCCGCCTTGCTTGCGGCTCCCGCTCGTCCGCTTCTCTCCTCCGCTTGCTGTCATCCGTCCCTCCACCCTCTCCTGTCCCCTCCCCGCTGTTCTGCTCTACCTTCCTGTTCCCAGCAGCATTCTCCTGCCCTCCTTCCTCTGCCTCTCCCTCTTCCAGCCCTTCTTCTCACTCCTCTCTTTCTTCCCACCCGCTTGCTGCCTGCCCCGGCTCCCGGCCTTCTTCTTCCCGCCCCTTGCCTTGCTCTCCTTCTCCCGCTCCCCCATGTTATCCCCGTCCCCCACTATGAACCTCATTTGTCCCCCGCTCCACCTCTTCATTCCCCTGCACTTAGTTGGCCTCTCCCCCTCCAGATCTTCCTCCACCTCCAGGCACTGCTTCCTGGCCCCATCCGAGAGCCTTCTTGCTCTCTCCAATTCCTCCTTCCTGTGCTCTTCCTCCGTGCCAGGCGGCACTATCCACCTCGGCTGTTCCCCTCCCTTGCTGTTGGCCACCCACTCCAATGCCAACCGGATTTGTTTCCTGATGTCCTCCTCTTCCCCTGCCTCCGCACACCTATCTGTTTGCAACTCCAATGCCCGTAGGATGGCGTTCTCGCCTACCTCCTTCGGTCTTTCAACCCGCACCTCTTCCACCTCCCCTACCCACCGCATGAGTGGGGCTCCACCCGTTTCAACGCTGCCGCCGTATACACCACCGCTTGGCGCCTACACCCTCTGGGCTCCACGACCCACCACGTGTGCCCGTCCTGCACCAGGTCAGTGACCCCTTGGTCTGCAGCTCCCGTGGCACTCACCTGTGGGGACACCACTTGTATTGTATGTCCCTTGGCCCTCCTGACCGCCGCCCCGTCATAGTCAATCATGGCCATAACCTTTCGCATCCGGTGCATTTGCGTGTCTGGGTCCCATTCACCGGCCATGCCCCTGCTGCAACGCACTGTCTCCCCAACGTACAGCGCCAGGGCCAAGACGTGCCTCGTGGGCCCCCACACCTCCACCGTTCTGCTCGTGCTGTCCACACATGCCGCTACCTGCGCATCCTCCTGCATCTGCATCCACAGCACCGCCTGCTTTGGCTCCACCTTCCTTGCCGTGAGCAGCTGCGCCTTCGCTTGTCTCTCCCTCGCCTTCCCTTCCCCTCCCCCCCCGTTCCGCTCCGACCATCCGCATATCCCACCCACATGTTCTTGACTTGGTGGAAGTACACCAGCGGCGCCCCATCATCTTCCCCCATCTGTAGCCACATGGGCCCCGGTCTCCTGGGCTGCCGTACCCTGATCCCATGGTATCCTCCCTTGGGCTCCTGTGCTCCATCCAGCGAGCATTCCAGCCTGCACTCGTCCTCCACTGCCTCCGCTCCGGCCCTCAGGTGGTACCTGGCCTTGCTCACCGTCTGCCGTACCTCTTCACCCCTACATCCCTTGTTGCATTCTTCCAGCCCCGGCTGCGCCTCTCCATTTTCTATCAAGACATTCTGCCATGCTGTCGCCTTCCCTCTCAGCCTCTGTGCCCATTTCTGTAGCATGTTCTTTCTGTCCCTTCCGTCCCCCAGCATGTCCAGCCCCTCTGCCGCTGCCTCCTTCTGGCTTCTCTCCTTTTCTTTCTCTGCTCTCACAAGCTCCGCAGCGTCCTTCCCATCCGCCCTTCCCCTTCCCACCTTCCTCTCGGAATGCAGTTGCTCCCTCCACGTGGGCTCTGCCGTCCACTGGATTTCTGGCTGTCCCTCCCAGTGTCCCATGGTGTACACCTGTACCGCCTGGCCCCCCCGGTTGAGTCCAATCCGGACCTCCATACCTGCTGCCGCTGCTGCGGTGACCACCACGTTAGGCACTAGCACGCCGTACTGGTACCGTGCCCCTTGCCCGTGGCGTACCTCGTCTTCCACCATCCCCCTGCCTCACACCCTGTCATCCGGGAGGATGATGTGGACTGCCTGTCCCCTCCACTGTGCCGCCGCTGGCCCCTTCGTCGCCACTGAGAATATCGCCTTTGTGTCCTCCCGCGTCATCCATTCTCCCCTGCGATACCCCGCACGCCGAATGGCCCCCACTGCCCACTTCCCATGCTCCTCTCCTCCCGTCTCCCGCACCCATTCTTCCGCCACTCTGCCGAGGGCCGATATCTCAGTGCCTTGCCTCTCAAACTCCGGCGGAAAGGCTATACTCTCCATGCCGTCGTCCCCCGGGAACGCGTAATGCCACGTGTCCCCCGTGTGTGTATGCACACGGTACGTGCGGTTGGCCATGCATGCCGCCCCCTCGTCCAGTACCATTTTGATGGCCTGCGCCGCCTTCAGTGTCATCTCCTCACTGAACGTATACACCAACTCCTGCCATCGGTGTCCCTGCGTTGTGGGCGCTGAAGACAATGCTGCCCTAGAGAATTGTGTTCGCACCCCACTCGCATCCTGTCCTCCTAGCAGCTCTCCTCCCCACTCCTTCCTGACCTGGATCGCCTCCCCCTTGTCTGCCTGCCACGTCATATGCCAACCCCACCACCGTTGTCCCCCCGCCGCCACCCTGTACCTTCCCCTCCATCCCGGCTCCAGCCACACCGCTCAGTCCGTTCGCATCTGGACCGCTCTCTCTGCCCCCCACCCGTTTCCACATCATCCCTGTGCTGCAGCTGTAACACCGCGTCCCCCCCCCCCCGGTGACCCACACGTCCACCCCCCCTGCCTGCCTCCTTTGCCACTCACCTTTCCCCGTACCCGCTGGCACCTCCACATACTCCATCTCCTGCACCTGCACTCGTAGCACACCTTCCCATCCTGCCCGTAGTTTCCTGTCTCGTGCTGTACCCCCCCCCACTTCCCTCCTCTCCCTCCCAGGACCCTCTTGTCCCTGGTACCACCACCTCTCTCCCCTCCCCTGGATCTGTATTTGATGCACATCCTGCAACACTTGCTCCTCTGTCCGCCCTCCCTGCTCCTCCCCCTTCTCCGGACCTGCTTCTGCCAACTCCACCTCCATCCCCTTTTCTTCCTCGTCTTTCGACTCTGCCCCGTCCTCTTCTTCCGCCCCCGCCACTGCCTCTGCTTCCTCTTCTTCCGGGGGCCAGAGCAGCTCATAGTGTCCCCCTCCCCGTCTGCTCGACAGTAGCGCCGCCGCTGTTCGCTTTCCTTCACCCACCTCTGCCATCTTTCGATATACCCCCCGGGGTCCCAACTCCTGGTACATTGCTTTTCTGCATGCCTTGCTCTGTGCCCATCTCCCGACTTCACACGCCCCTCCCAATATATCCCCCTTGCGCACCTTGTCCAGGTACTGATCCAACGTCCGCGCCCGTGCATCTCTCATGACCCTCCGTGCCCAGCCCGACTCAGGGGGCCGCCCCATATCCCCTTCCGTGAGTGCTCTGCACACCTCTTCCGCCGCTGCTTGCCCGCCCGCTCCGTCCACCGCGCTGAGTGCCCAATATAGGCACTTGCCATCCCCTGGTATGACCTGTCGCCTCGCCCTTTCCGGCATTTCTTCAGGCCATTCCTGCCCGTCTTGTGCATTGTCCAGCAGTCTTTGCACGGCTGCCGCTACTTCTGCTGCGTCACGCCTGCGACCCCTGACACCCCACACCACCGCATAGGCTCTTCGCTTGGTAGACAGGATTCCCGCATCCAGCGGGGTTCCGTCCCCATACTCCACCAATTTTCTGTACCCATCTCCGCTTTTTGTCTCTCTGTAAACCGCCACTTTGTATCCCTCCTCCGCCGCCCATGCTTCCACTTCTGGTGGCCCCCCAATCCTTCTCCCCTGCCTTGTTCGTTGTATGTACCGCTGCCACGATACTTCTTCCCTTGGCAGGCACTCCTCCATTTCTCCCAAATTTCGCCTACACTCCACCCTGTTAGCCACTCCTTGGCTTTTCCGCTGCACCTCTTTCTCACTGTTCGGCCTGCCCTCCAGCGCACACAGTACTTCCCACAATGTGTTGACATCCTTCCCGTATATGTGCTTTATTAGCACCCTGTCTCCTGTCTTTTCTCTCGCTCCCTGCAATGCCTCCTCCCGCCTCTTGCATGCCCATGCTCTCTTGCGTTGCTGTTCCACTTCGTTCCCCTCTGTACTCCCCACACTCCCCGCTCCACACGTCGACGGCCGACTCTCGCCCGATGCCACACTGTGTCCCCTTTCGCTTCCCAAGCTCACCCTGACCTGTGCCCCCCCGCACGAGCTTTCTCCTTCCGCCTCTCTTGCTGTACTTCCCTTCTCCGCCTCTTCGTGCTCCCACACCACCTCGTACACCCTTGTCTTCCTCCACAGTATTCCTACATGCACTCCCTTCTCCCCTCCATACTCCTATATCTTTCTGTAGCCCTCCCCATCCTTCGTCTCCCTGTACACTTTTACTGTGTATCCACTCTTCACCGCCCATGCCCCGACCTCCGGCGGTCCTTCCATTCTTTTGCCCTTGTAACAGCTTCCGTACGTACTCCTGCCATCCGGTTTCCTGCTGCGGCAGGGGCTCCTGCATCTCCCTGCTTGCCACGTCTCTTCGACTGCAGTGACCACCTTTTCTTTCACTCCCTTCGCCTGTGCACTTGTGCCTTGGCCTCCTTCTATTGCATTCATCGCTCTCCATAAGGAGTCCATGCCATCGCCCTCCATACTCTGTGTCACCACTCCCGCATGGATTCGTTCTCGTTCTCCTTCTAACGCCCGTTCACTCCTGGCCCATGCGCACGCTGTTCGTCTCCTTTGTGTCTCACTCCTAGCGATCTCCGCGTCCCTCACCGTCAACAGGTCGTCCACTGACTCCCTGCTTCTCACGCTGGCCTCCTCTTCGGTCACCCTCATTGTGTGTCTCCTGCGTACACATGGGTATGCCTCTCCTCCACTGCCCCTTTTGGCTCCCTTCCTCGTCTGCCTCCAGCAATCCTGCACCCTTGCATACCTTGCTGCCCCCTTTGGACAAGCGTATAAAACCATCCCGGGCGTCCGGGGGTGCTTGTGTTCTTATTTGGCCCCTCTAGGACCTGTTGCAAGAGTGCCGTCGCCCCAACCCAGGTACGATGCCTGTCTTCAAGTGTGCCCCTCGAGCGCTGCTAGTGGGAATCAAACCCACGACTACGGCTCGCGTACCAGGGCGTCTAGCCGCTGGGGTACTCCTCAGCTGACTCCTTTCCCCACTGCTGCGCCTTTCTCCTTTTCGCCCCCTCCTTGTTCTGTCTCCTGAGTCTCCCCCTCTGCGTCTTGGCGCTGCCCCTCCCCCCTCCCCCCTTTCCTCCATCCCTTCCCTCTGCCGCAACCCCGTCCGGGCCTCTGCGGTCGCTCTCCTCTGTATCTTGCTCGTGTTCGTGCTCTCCTCGCCTTTTCTTCGTGCCGCCGCCGCCTCCTCCCCTTGATTCTGCCCCGAACACTGCAATCCGTACCTTCCCCGGGTGTTCCAGTCCCGCGCTTCCTTTCCGGATGTTCCACTCTGGGTGCGTTTCTTCCCGGATGCTCCAGTCCAGGATTTGTGCGTGCTTCCTCTTCTCCCCCCCCATCCTTGCTTGTTCTTGTTCATGTTCTCCTTGTCTGTCCTCCTGCTTTTTCTTGCCGCCACCTTCACGTCCTCCTTGCGCCCTTTAGCATCCACTTGTCTCTCACCTCACTTCTCTCCCGTGCCCCGGATGTTCCAGTCTGGGCTCCTCGTGCTTGTCCTCTGTCCGCTGCGTGCCTCCTGGCGTTCCTGCTCCGGAGGCCCAGCGGGGCCCCTGTTTTCCTGTCCTTGGCGGCGCTCCCTCCTTCATTCTCCTTCTCGCCTTGCCTGTCTGTTCCTTCTCCTCCCTCTTGACGACTCTTGCCTCATGTCCCCTTTCCACCTCTCATCGCTCCTGTTCATGTTCTCTTTGTCGTGTCTTGCCGCCGCTGCCTTCTCCTTTTCCAGCCACTTCTTCCCCTGATTTTCCCGCCTGTCCTGGACCTCCGCCCCCCGGTTCCCTTCTATCGCTCCGGACAATCCTTTACGTCCAGGGCTGCTTCTACCCCAAACGTGTCAGTCCAGGGCCTCCAGCACCCGGATGTTCCTGTCTGAGTGCATGTCTTTCCCGGATGTGCCAGTCCGGGTTCCATGCGCTTGTCCGCCTCTCCTTCGTCTCCTGCTCCTCCCTATTCCCGTGTCTTGCTCGTCGTGTCCTCTCACTCCACTGGCCCTTGTTCACGCTCTCCTTGCCGTTTTCCGCTGCCGCAGCTTCCTCATCCTCATGGAGCCCCGGAAGCTCCAATCCAGGGCCGCCTCGCCCCCAGATGTTCCAGTCCGGGTGCGCTGCTTCCCCGGTTGTTCCTGTCCGGGTTCCATGTGTTCGGCCGCTTCTCCTTCTTCTCCTTCTCCTCCCGCTTCCGGACACTTGTTCATCGCGTCCTTCCCCATCTGTTCCTTGCTCTTGTTCATGTTCTCCTCGCCGCTTCTCTCTGTCGCCATCCCCTCCTCCTTCTGTAGCCCCGGACGTTCCAATCCAGGGTTGCTTCGTCCCCGGACGTTCCAGTCCAGGGCCTCCGCCCCCCGGTTGTTCCAGTCCTCCTTATGCAGCCCCGCTTCCCTGGATGTTCCATGCGTTTTTCCGCTTTTCCTTCCCCGCCTTCTCCTCCCTCTTACCAACTCTCTTTTTTTTCGTGTCCTCCCTCTCCACCGCTCCTTGATCTTGCTCATGTTCTCCTTGCCTTTTCCTGCCGCCGCCGCTTCCTCATCCTTTTGCAGCCCCGGAGGCTCCAACCCTGGGCCCCTTCTACCCCGGACGTTCCAGTCCAGGGCCTCCACCACTCGGATGTTCCAGTCTGTGTGCATTTCTTCCCCGGATGCTCCAGTCCGGGTTCCATGTGCTTGTCTGCTTCTCCTTCTTCTCCTTCTCCTCCCTCGTCCCGGCTCCTGTTCTTCGTGCCCTCCCTTCCCACCGTTCCTGGCTCTCGTTCATGTTCTCATTGCCGTTTCTTGCCGCCACTGCTGTCTCCTCCTTATGCAGCCCCGGACGCTCCAATCCAGGGTCGCTTCTACCCCGGACGTTCCAGTCCAGGGCCTCCACCACCCAGATGTTCCTGTCGGGATGCGTTGCTTCCCCAGATGTTCCAGTCCGAGTTCCATGCTTTTGTCCGCTTCTCCTTCTTCTCCTTCTCCTCCCTCTTCCCGACTCTTGTTCTTCGTGTCCGCCCTCCCCTGTTCCTTGCTCTTGTTCATGCTCCCCTTGCCGCTTCTCGCCGCTGCCATTTCCTCCTCGCTGTGTAGCCCGAACGTTCCAATCCAGGGCTTCCGCCCCCTGGATGTTCCAGTCCGGGTGCGTTGCTTCCCCGGATGTTCCAGTCCGGGTTCCATGTACTTGTCCGCTTGCCGCTTCCCCCCGGATGCTCCAGTCCTGGGGGTCCCGTTGCCTCAGATGCTCCAGTCGGTGGCACTGGGTTCTCCCAAGGAAAATCCAGTCCGGGGGCTAGGGCCATGCTCCTGTCCATACCATCACAATCACGAAATCAACCAGGGGGTGGCCCCTCCTGTGCTTACTCACCTTACCTACCGCTGGAGAGAGAGAGAGCGAGTGGGAACGTGACAGGAACACAAGCGAAGCAAATGGTGTATGCACACGTGTGTATGTGCTAATCAGTGCTACTTAATGGCAGGTTGGTGTGTCAGAGCAGTTGTCACGGTTGTTCCTCATTGCATCGCAGGACAGGTCCGGCAGCCCCCCGTGACAACCACTCCCTCGCCTAAGGCCATCGTTTTGGCTCTTATGTCTCCTGTTATCATCGTGCAATTCTGTTCAGCCCTCTGATCTATGTTTGCGTTGCTACCCGGGTAGTCTACGGTTACAGGAGAAAAGCAATGTGCATGCTGCATACGAAGCCACAAAAACCTGTATGTTTATACCTTGCGCTGTGAATCCTGAATCAATTGTTCAATTCTTGCTTCTTTCCTCCTTTCCGTGCTCTTGTTCATGCTCTCCTTGCCGCTTCTTGCCGCCGCCGCGTCCTCCTCCTTATGCAGCCCCGCTTCCCCGGATGTTCCAGTCCAGGGCTTCCGCCCCCCGGAAGTTCCAGTCCGGGTGCGTTGCTTCCCCGGACGTTCCAGTCCGAGTGGCATCTCATGTACTCCTTCGGGAGATCCATCCCCTTATGTCTGTACCACCTGATGATTGTTTCCCGCACCGGCACCTGCCCCGTGATTGCCTGCAGCCGTCTGGTTTGCAGCCTTTTGGGCAGCGTTTCCGGCATCAGCACATTGGGGTAGTGGACCCGCTGTCCCACTGAAGCGGTACCCAGAACCTATGGCCCATGGCCGGGAGGCCTGTGAGCCGCCACACCCGTGCGGAAGCCGTTGACACCGGCTGTCAGCGGGATATCCCTGTTCTCTAACCCGCGAAATCTGGAATCTGATTTCTAACCAATAAATCGATTTAGAATTACCATAATTTTATTGTCTTAGGCGATTTTCAGTAGGAAATCGGTGAAATACCCGATTTCTACCGCAAATTCTAATTGTCGTGAAATCGCCGCCCGATGTCGCCTGTTCGCGCGCTTTCGTCGCTTCTCCGTGGCGAGTTTTGTGAGGGATTTTTCTGGAGTACCTTTGAGTTTCTGAGAGAACTTGAGGGCTGAATCTAGAGGGTTTCCAATGTACTTTCATCTGATTCGTTCACCAGAATTTTTCGCCGTTGCGTCTTCGAGAAAATCAGCGCGCAAGCTTTTCCGTCGATCGCTGGAACTCATGGTTCTCAAGGACCATGAGTTCGGACGGAACCCTACATTCCCCCCCTATGCCTTTCATCCATGCCCCTTTCACGTGGGCATATCACTTTGTATAGGGAAGCGGGCAATGGCGATTTTTGGGGCAGCCTATGGGTTTCGCAAACCCAAGTCGTTTGCGTGCGCAAACGCTAACTTTGTGGCCTTGTGAGCATGAACGTTAATAACCGAACACAATGCTCACAAGACCAAAAGCCCTAGGCCATTTTCGTTCTTCGAGCCAATTCAACGATGGCTCCACGCAATTCAATGCGTACCAAAAGTCTATTTTCGAAAGAGGGCAAGTTTTGGTCAAAAATTAGGCCAAAATGGCCAAAACTCTGAGGCTCGTACTCGAAGCCTATGGGGAGTTGAGCCTCGAACCAAGGCAATATGTAAAGTAGAGACCACGAAGGACATCGTGGATGGCTTGGTTGATTTTTACAACCTTGTCATTCATTTTATATAATTTCGCCTTGTGAGCACGCGTGCCATACTGCCTCCTTGCACACGCGCTCATATCCAAGCACTAATGACACGAGTGGGCAGAGACAATCTAACCATAGTGGGCATATTTGGAGGCACCTACTATGGGCCTACTCCAAGAACGTTTACTCATATTTTTGCTCCTCAAGGTCCCAAAGATATGTTCATGCCAATATCGCCGATATATGCACTTTTTCCCATAAATAGTGTGCTTCAAGGATTGAGGTGTTAGAAATGCTTCCATTATGCTTTGAAGCTCAACCCTTGTTGCAAAAGGGAAGCAAAGCTTCGGTTTGCATCCAGTCAAAAGCTCAAGGCTCCTTTCTCTTGTGATACCACTTTTGGGTGAATTTTGGCCGTTTTGCTCAGAATGGCCACAAACCCCTTCTCCCCCTGATTTCGCCCCCGAGGTTGCGTGCGCCACTTGACCAAGGGTAAGGGCAATTCGGAGAGGGCACATAAACCCGCATCGAATGGGGTGTTTCCCCATTTGGCCTCTCCTCTTGAAGGGAGAGTTGTGAGTCACCCAATTTGGGGTATGTTGCCATTCTCCCCCATTTGTGTGTCACTGTCTCACCAACAGGAAAAATGGCTAGAGGCGATCATGAGGGTTGGCAAGCGGCAAAGATAGGAACCTGAGTCCCAAATGTCTATAGCATCTTTGGTTGAAAGAATCCTCGCCGTGGCCATGGAGATATGGAATCATGAGTGCGGGCCATTTTGGCCAAATTTCGCTGTTTTTGCCCTTGTATGCCATATTGGAATTACCATATCTCCATGGGGCACCCGATCTAGCCAGGAATGAGGTGCGCATATTGTGGCATATGACCAGGGGTTGAACGCCATTGAGTTTCATATTTGCTCCTCTGGCTCATCCGGAGTTATTCAACTTTTGGTGCGATCCATGATCTCCCCCTTTGCACCCCATGCTGCTTTCTGCCCCATCCGCGTGTTCATCCCCTCGATGAACAGCAAGCAGCCAGTGTGACAGCAAGCCATAATCAAGGGCATGTAACCAGAGGGGATATCAAGGGTTGTGAATCAAGGCTTGGCGCGTCAATATCGCCAAGGTTTCCTACCCTGGACGGTCGACGAAGACGACCGATTTTGCCATTTTGGCAGTTCCGGACCCAATTTGGATTGTCACCACGCCGAGTGGCATGGAGATCTCTGAGAGCCAGGGTCATAAGAATCTCTGTCCGACTCCCAGTAGATGGCATATGGAATGGCGGATCCCATCTCCAAGCCGGCGTGGAGATATACTATTGGGGATACCCCCGATTTTGGCTCATTTTGAGCAGCCAAAATGACCCCCTTTTGGCACCCAAATTTCACCCCCCCCGTGTGGTCAATTGGCGGCCCCATATCTCTCTGCCCATGAGGAGTCCGGACCCGATTTCAAGTTGTGCACTCAAGTTTAGGTTCTAGATTTTGCCTTCTATCCTGTGAGCCATTGGCCTCGCACTGGCTGGGCGAATCATTCGTGGGAATGACGCCAATTTTGGTGATTTTGGCATCATGACCCCACTTGATGAACCCGTGGTGCCCTAATGCTGGGACCTCGGAGGGAACCAGGTTGGGTGAGGGCTTCAGGGAGTTCGTACCCGAAGTGCATAGGGTCAGTTGCCTCGTCGCTACCTCTGGTGGGTCCGGACGAGGAGTCAACTTTGGATTTTTCGGAGCTAATATCAGTTTGGGCTGCAACAGCCCGTTTTCAGCTACCAACTCCTAGGGGATAATGGCGGGGCCTTTTCTCCGGCTCAGAGAGGAGTTGAGACCTGCCATTAAGGGAGCATGGGGTACCATCATTGGTTGGCCTTGGAGCCCCTTTGTTTCTAGGAACTCGCCTGTGGCTGGGCGCAACACCCTCCCCTATTGGCAGGGTTTCAGGGTCTGGACTGAGTAGGGCATGGGTTGTGTTTGAGCCCCCGCCCCTGCCAGCCACTGAGAGGGTCGGACCTGGGATTGGGATATGAGTTGGGACTGAGTGTCTCTTGTCCCGTGATGCCCTTACCCCAGTCCAGTCTCAACCCCATGTGTACATATGCTGATGTGTTGCTGTACATACTTCTGTTCCCTTGTTTCAGAGTGGCAGGGATCCTGAAACGCTTTGTCACATGACACGAGCGTAATGATGCCCCTGTGAGCGCAGTGCTTTGCCTGCCTGCTTGCTTGTGCGTGTCAACTGCAGCATCCCGTGGCCAGGCCCCCCACGGGAACGCGTCAAAAGCGTCTTACCGCCGCGGGGTTACCCATCCCTCGTGTGCCACTCAGGGCCACCAACCCCGAGCGCCACGGGCTTTGCAGCGCCGCCCGGCAGCAGCGCTGAGTCCGTGAGGGAGGAGCAGCGACAGGAACTCCGACATCAACGAGTTCCTTCGGCCGACCAGCAAGGCTGCACTCCCAGCTACAGCAACCGCGTCAACAACCACCCCCAGGACCACTCCATCGAGAGGGACGATTATTAATTGGCAGGAGGCGGGCAAGACGTGGCCGCGGCCCCACCCCCATGCCGTGCGCCTACTGCGTGGGTTGGTGTGGGACCAGCACTATCGCCACAGCCATCCCCAGTGCGAAGGCGGCATGCCCGGGAGCTTCGAGCTCCGCGATGACATGGGCCCCGACCGCCTGCAGGCAGTCTAAGACTGGCTGCGGGTGGAAGGGTTTGCCTTCCGCTTCCGCCAGAAGCGCTGGAGGGTCTTGACCCAGCCAGACAGGCCCGGCGAAGGACTGCGCCCCGACGGGATTGAGGAGGACGAGAACTCCAACGAGTACCCGTCGGGCGCCACGATCAACGTCTCCATGTGGGGGATGATCAAAAGGAAGTTCCCGGAGCCGGGGACCGAGCGCACGCTGCACGGCAGCAGCAGCAGCAGCGCGTCTCCTGGTAAGGAGAAGCGGTCCGCCGGGGACAGGAGGCGGGACAGGAAGTGGCGGGAGTACCAGGAGTCCCTGGCCGCCGAAGCCGCCCAAGGCGCCAAGGGCGGAACCCCAGCCCCGAGCCCCTAACGGGCCAGTGGCGGTCACAACCCCGGCCACACCACTCGTGGCGACTTCCTCGAAGTCGCCAAGCAGGCCAGGGCCAAGCCCCGTCAGCTGCACCTGAGGGAGTCAGGCCCCAGCAGCGACGTGGAGTCGGCCCACCGCGGGAGGATGCCGGCCGACCAGGCCAGCTCCAGCACCAGCGTCGCTCCTGGCCAAAGGGACGTGGCGCGCGCCTGCGAGCGCACCTGTGGGGTGCCGTGCAACCTTCGGGGTGCCCGGCAACGGGCCACGCAGCAGAACGCTGCAGTGGAGGGCGCCGTCGGCATCGCCCATGAGGAGGCCACCGACTGGGGCAGAGGCATGGCCTTCCACGCCTCGACCGTGGCAGCCATTGCGGTCGGGCTCACGGCCGCAGCCGCCCAGGAGGCAGCGACTGCCCGGGTCAAGGGTGAGGTGGCGGCAGCCGCCGAGGAAGCCCGCGTGACCCAGGAGGCCATTGCCTGCAAGGAGGCTGAGGCGAAGGCGCTGGAGGAGGCGCTTGCCCAAGAGAGGGCAAAGAAGGAGGCGGAGGAAAGGGCCCATGCCGAAGCAACGGCCAAGGCTCAGGCGGACGCCGCCCGGAAAGACGCCATCGAGGCCGCGCGACGGAAGGTCGCGCATGAGAGGGCCAAGACGGAGGCAGAGCTGGCAGCGTTGGAAGCTGAGAAGGCTTGGCTGCAGCAGGCCCGGGAAGCCGAGGCCGCTCGTGGCCGGGAGGAGGCCGAAGGGCGAGCTGCCGCAGCCACGGCCGCCGCAATGGAGGAGGCGGAGGCCAAGCTCCGCCGCGAGACTCCCCCAGAAGGATCCCGAGTGGAGACCCTTCGAAGGCTCTTCGAAGGGGACGCCTTCTCCAAGATGGCGCTGGATCCGGAGGAGGTCGACACGGGCAGCAGTGGGAGCAGTGGCCCAATCGCCCACCAACGAGGGAGGGGTAAGCGGAAGACCCCCGAGAGGTCCACGGAGGCCAGCGGGCGGACACCCCCCCCACTCCGACCCCTTCTTCACCGCCAGCGACGGGGATGAACGAGGCCGCCGACATCGCCGAGGAGTGGCTGGCGGAAGAGGCGGAGACGTCCCCATGGAGCCGGAGGGTGAGAGTGAGGATCTCCCTCCTCCCTACCGGAGCTCGGAGTCTTCCGCGTGCGAAACCGAGACGCCCAGGTGGGGCAACATGGACGAGGATGATGACATGGACTTCGACTACACGAAGAAGCCCCCATCCTCGGACCCACCGAGGTGACCCGGCGGAGACCCAACGGGACCCCCTGGCGGAGGACCATCAGGACCCCCTGGAGGACGCCCACCAAGTGGACCCCCTGAAGGCAGACCACCGGCCGGGGGAGTACCCCCTGGACCGGGCGGACCCGGCGGAGGCCCTCCTGGAGGACCCCCTGGGGACCCCGACGACGCACCAGGGAACGACGACCTGGATGCCACCTGGCGGTGGATTGTCCACCTCCGCAGGAGGGTCCAGTCCCTCGAGCGGGAGGTAGACACGGGCAAGGGCGAGATGACTCGCATCGCCAGGGTCGCCGCGGGCGCACAGAAGGAGCTGGACATCGCCAAGATCGAGATGGTCAAGATCGCGGAGGTCGCCACTGCCGCCCAGAAGGAGCTGGACATCGCCAGGGGCGAAACCAGGCTGCTGAACAAGGTCATCAACGGCCTGCAGCAGCGGTTGGACGCGCTGGAAGGCCGTAGGAGCGTCGGCAGCGACCACCCACCCCTGGAGTCTGGCTCGTCGGACGACGGCTGGGGACCTGGTCCACGCAGACCCCACGCCCCCGGCGGAGCCCCAAGGAGTCGCCCCAGCGCCAGTGCCCACTCTCTCAGCGCCCCCTCTCACCACAGCGCGGGCCGCCGCAACGAGCGCGTGCCGCCCGGCAGTGGCAGTGACGAGTGGCGTGATGAGTGGCTCAGGGCGGAGTACCACAACCGCCGTGTTCCACCGCAGACACCGGTACGCCCCCGAAGCCCCGCACCAGCCCCGGAGCCAATCCCAATGGTTGGCGGACGTTATGGTGGACTCAGGGATGAGGTCCCCGGAGGAGACGTGGAGTGGGTTCTCGGCGGAGGCGAGGAAGACCTAGAGGAGTTCGGCATTACCCCGCCACGTGGTGTACGACGGGAGGCTGCTGAACGCAGCCGCCGGCGCTGTGATGAGGAGGCATACATGGAAGGAGTACGGCGTGAACATGTAGGTTCAGCGTACATGGAAGAACCACGGCGTAGCCACACGGATACCGTGGAGGGGATGGAAGTGGCAGCCGTGGGAGTCCGTCGGGGACGCTGATGGGAACCTAGGTCGACTCCGCGGCCGGCGTTCATGGTCTCTAAGGTCGCGGATGCCGCCGTGTGGGAAGACCTGAGGACATCAAGCCCCCCCATGTACAATGGCAACCCCCTCAACCTCGACCGCTTCTTGGAGAAGCTGCACGATTTGGGGGTGATCGTCACTGAAGACATGGATCCCGCAGATGCAGAGAGATATGTCTTCAAACGGTTCAGGTACCGCCTGCCGGAAGTGCTCCAAGAGCTATACTTCGTGGCGACCAAGGAGGGGAAAATCAAGACCCTCAAGGAAGCCAAGAAGTGGCTCAACGAGCAGGAGCGGGTGGATGCTCCGCAGGTGGCTGCCAAGCGGTGGAAGTCGATCAAGCTTGGACATGATGGTCGGGAGATCCGCCTACGGAATTGGCGGGACTTCCGAGGGCAATACACCCTCTTCCGCCGCAACCTGGAGGATGGGAATGAGGGTGACCAGCAGGCCCGCCTGCTCTCCATGCTGCCGGAAGCATGGATCAAGAGAGGAACCAAGGAGGAAGCCAAGAGGGCCAAATCCAACCACAAGGTCAAGATGATGCTCGCCAAGGAGTATCATACGAACGTGGTGGCTTGGACAAGGAAGGTAGTTAGATAGGTGCACTCGGTCGTGGAGAGGCACCCCATGGTTCCCCCCGGCGTCGCCCCTGTGACGAACAGGAAGAGGCTCCGTGCATGAAGAGGGGAGGCGGCTTACATCCCGCTAGACCTGACGGTTGGCCCCCAACAAAGCGGCCCCGGGCAACACCGGGAGGGCTGATCGCCGCCAGCGTGACGTGCTTGTCTCGCCGGGAGGGTGTGCCCCCGTGCTTGCGCACGTCCCCTCCCTTGGGCGGAACCCTAGGGGTTCACCAGACTTCCTGGCGTATCCCGTTCCCAGGGTATGCCTGCATGTTCTTGGTACTAGGGTTCCGAGGCGCTTGGGTATCGCACGCTCCGCCTCGAGTCCCAAAGCAGCGCAGGCCTTGGGATGCAGCCTTACCCCCGGTCTCCGGATCTCGTTTGGCCGGGTCACCTGCATGGCACGGGCTGCCTCAGTGCCCGGGCTGTGGGCACTGGGTTTCCTACTGTTGTGCGGCGTTTGTGTTTGGGTCCGGTTTGCGGTTGGGTGTGGGTTTTGTTAACCCCGCCAGTCCTGGCTGGGGTCTTGGGTGGGTGTGTTTGGGCACGGTTTGTGGTGTTGTCCCTCTAGTGTCGGCTGTTTGTGGTGTTCGTGGTTGGGGTTCGGTTTCGGCCTGCTTATGGGATGTGTGTGAGTGCGTGGGCGCCCTGCTTGCCCCCCACCATTTCTGGTTCTGGCGTGCGGTGTGGGCGTGTGTGCTGGGCCCGGGTCTCGGCTGTGCCGAGCCCTTCTTGGCTGGGTTGTCGGGGTGTGTTTTTTGCGCTTTTTTTTTTCTGGGTGTCCCTGTCCCGGGCCTTGTGGTCCCTGTCCCCCCATCCCCTCTCTTTCGGGCTGGGTTGCTGGCTCTTTTTTTTTTTTTGGTTTGTGTCTGCTTGTTTCGGTGTCCCTTTTCCCGGTGGGCCGCTGTTCCTGGCTTGGTGTTGCCGGTTTTGGCTGGGTGGTCCCCCTGTGCCTCTTTGGGGGTCCTGTCTTCGGTGCCTTGGGGGGGGGGGTTTGGCCGCCTCTGGTGGTGTTGGCGGGCGATTTGGTGGCTGTGGGCTGTCTTTGCGCCCCCCCCCCCTCTGTTGTTTTTCTTTTCTTTTTTGGGGGGGGGGGCCTGCCTGTCCCTCCCTCTGCCTTCCCTGGGCTGGCGCACGCACTGGCCCGCATTCAGTGTTGTCTTCCGGGCTGCTGTTGTCAGTTGCGTTCTGTTTCGCCGTGTTCCGGCCCCATGGGTCGGCTGGGCTATGTACACGGTGGGCTCGGCGCCCCTTCTTGCCGGGTTTGGTCCTGGCTCTGCCGGCTGGGCGGCTGCGCCAGGCGGCTGCTCGTGGCTCTGGGTTAGGGGGCTGGGGTTTTTCGTGTCCTTTCCCCTCTGCGGTGCCGGTTTGAACCTTCTGGGTGGTCCGCCACCGTTGTTGCCAGGCGCGCTGTGGCCCCGTGTGTGGCCTGCGGTGCTGGTGTCCGGCGTGCTGGTGCGGCGCCTTCCAGGGTGTCCGGTGGCTTGCTTCGGTTAGTCCTTCAGGTTAGGGTCAGTTGTGTCTTGTTGTGCCGCTCTGTGCCGCGTCGCGTCACGTCGTGCTGTGGCGCGTTGCACCGTGGCGCGCTGTGGTGCGGTGTGCCATGGTCTCGCGTTGTGCCGCGGTGGGTCAGTGGAGGTCAGCCTGGCCTGTGTCGTGGTGCGGAGTGCGGGCCGGAGTGTGGCTGGCTGGTGGCTCGGTGCTGCGGTTAGGTGTGGGTGTCTCGCTGGGTCCGTGCTGTGGGGGCTTGGGCGTGCCGCTCGGGCTGATGGGTCGGGTAGGTCGACCGCGTGACGGTCCGTGGGGTTGCCCTCCCTGGGGGCCTGTGCCTTGGTCCCGTGTCCTCTGGGGGTTTCCGTCCCCAGTCCTGGTCGCTGTGGTCATGCCTTCGTCCCCTTCCGGTGCCTCTGAGGTGGCCCTTGTGGCGGCTGGGGTCGTCGCCCGGCGGTGAGGGCCCGGTAGTACGCCGTGCGGCAGCGTTCCCTGCGGCTTCCTCTGTGGGGGTGGCCCGTTCTCCCCGTGTAGGTGCGCCGTCCATTCCCCGTGTGGTTTCCAGTGGCTGGTGGGTGTGCGCTGGTGTGATCTGTACGGCGTCCGATGCTTGCTTCGGCGGTGTGTGTTGGGGGGTGCGCCCCCGGGAGTCGTGGGGCGTTCGGTGAGGGTAGGGCGGTGCTGGTCCCCCCGTCGTGGTGTGCCCTTCCTGGGTGTGGGTCGTGGCGTTTGCCGTGGTGCCCTTTTCCTCCATGCCTTGGTCCCCGCTCCCGTCCCTTCCTGGTCCTTGGGTGGTTTCCTGCCACCATGTGGTGTCTCTTCCGGCGTCCTGTCCCTGTGAGTGCCTGCCCTCACTTTGGGCCCCTCCGTGCCCTCTTGCCTGAGTGCCCCTTGGTGTCCCCTGCCCTTCCCTTGCCCTTGTCCTCCCCCTTCCTGGTGTTGTGGTGGCGGGAGGGGCGGGGTGGGGAGGCGGCGCCGACGGCCCAGGCCTGGGGGTGGGTGGCCTGGAGCCACTGGCGGAGGGCTTGGGGGGTGTAGGGGGGGCGGAGGCCCTGGACCGCATCGCGGAGGAGGGCCTCCCATGCCGCGTGTGGCATGCTGGCCTCCGAGGCGGCCTCGTTGGAGTTGGCGGGGCTGCGGGTGCGCACCTCCTCGAAGGTATGCACCATGTGCACCCCATCGTGCCTTCCCGCTCCCCCGGCCCACTTCACCCAGCGGCTGAGCTCCCGCAAAGCGGGGGCAGACCACCAGGCGAGGTGGGCGGGGGCCTGGGGGGGGGGGGTCCGTGCCTGGGGTCCTGGAGCGGCGGGGGGAGGACGTGGACCTGCGGTGGTGGCGGGGGTGGCGGTGCCTGGGGGAGCGGGAGCAGCGGTGGCGGGGGCTGGGGGTGGAGGACGGGTACGGGCAGAGGGGGGAACGGGAGGGGGAGGTGGACACGGGGCGGCGGTGGCGCGCTTGGTGGCGTCCGGGGGAGCGGGAGTGGTGGTGCCGGGGGCTGGGGGTGGTGGATGGGTATGGGCGGCGGGGGGAACGGAGAGCCCGGCGGGGCCTGTGGGGGCAGGGGGAGGTGGATGTGGGGCAACGGTGGCGTGCCTGGCGGCGTCGGGGGGAGCGGGAGCGGTGGTGGCGGGGGCTGGGGTCGGGGGTCTTGTATGGCCGGAGGGGGGAGGGGGAGGTGGACATGGGGGCGCGGTGGCGCTCGTGGTGGTGCCCGGGGGGGCGGGAGCGGCGAGAGCGGGGTCTCGGGGGGTTGTGGTGGCACCTGGGGGAGCGGGAGCGGCGGAAGTGGGTGGTTGAGGCGCGGTGGCGGTGTGGGGAGTGTGGGCGTTGGGGGCGAGTGTGTCGTGCGGGGGGGGAGCGGGAGCGCCGCCGTTTGCGGGACCGGGCATCATCGCTCGAGTCGGGCCAGGCAGGAGGCGTCGGCGGGTCCTGGGGGGCTTAGCGTGGTGCCGCCTGGTACTGGGGGGGGGGGAGGTCCCCCGTCGTCCATGGATCCGCCACGTAGGGGTGTGGTGGCAGCAGCGTCTGGTGGTATGGGTCGGGTGACTGTCCTTTGCGGGGTTGGGCCCGGGGGGCCCCTTCGGCGTGGACGTGGTGGCCGGGGGGATACGGATACGCTTCCTGGTACGGGGGGGGTGGCTGGTAGGGGGGGGATGGCCCCTGGCGGTAGGTGGGGTATGCGGGTGGAGCGCTGGTGGCTGCCATCCCATTCGCTGGTGCTGTTCGTACAAGGGGGGGTTGTGGCCCGGTGGGGTAGGGCGGTGGGCAGTGGTAGTGGTGGGGGTGGTGTTGGTAGTGGTGGTGGTGGGGCCGCTGGTGGTGGTGGTGTGGGTAGTGGTGGGGTTGGTGTTGCGGGTATGGCCCATGGACCCCTTGTGGGTTTTCCGGTCCCCCTTGTGGGGCTGGGGGGTTGAACATTGTGGGCAGTCCCTGGGGCTGCACTATGTGGTGAACAAGGGGGGCGGGTTGGGGGCCGGGTTTGACGGTGACGGTGGTTGAGGGGTCCCACGTCCCTTGGTTGGTTTGGCCGGCGGTGGTGGTGGTTTGCGGGGGATGGATGACGGAGCGCTTGGTGACGGGGATGCGGACGAGGGCTTGGACGGGGTCGTGTTGGGTGGCCGCCTCTGCGGTGGTGGTGGGTGCCGGTGGGGGGGGTGGGTGGGTTGTAGTGGGTGGGGGGTCCTGGCTTGGGTGAGGGTCCGGGTGGGGGTGGTGTCGGTTGGGTTTGTGTCGTTGCGTTTGTGGTGTTGTGTGTGCTCGCGTGGGCGCCGGCTTGGGTTTAGGGTCGGGTTTTGGGTTGGGGTCCGGTTCCAGGTTGAGGAGGACCTCTGTCCGGAGGTGTGAGGGCGCCGATGTCGGGTCGGGGGTCTTCCCGGTGTGTTGCCGGGGTGCCCGAGTCGCCTGTGTGGGGGTCGGGGGGTCGGTGCGTGCGGCCGCGGCTTTGGCTTTTGCCTTGGCGTTGAGGATGAGGGCGGCGGGAAGGGGGGGGTCGGAGGATGAGGTGGAGGAGGTGGACGAGGCTGAGGATGAGGAGGAGGTGGTGGACGCGGGTTTGGCTGTGATGCGGGCGGGCTTGCGGGCGGCGGCTTCTGCTGCGGCCATGGCGGGGAGGATGGAGGGCATGTCCTCGGGCTGTAGGTTGGGGGCGGGCGGCTGGGGGGGCCCGGTCGTGACCTGGCGGCCCGGCGGGCCGATCTGTGGGCAGCGGCGGGGGAGGGAGGGGCGGGGCTGTAGCCTTCTCCTTCTGGGCTTGGCTGGGCCCGGGTCCTGCAATGTGCGAGGTTGTGTGGGTTGGCGTCTGCGGGGGGGAACAGTTCGCGTGGGCTGCATTCAGGGGCCGGAGGGGTGGGCCTGTGTCTTCTGGGGTGTGTGCGGGGGGCGTGGGTGGGCCACTGGGTGGGATTGGCGTGCCGCGGGGCGCGGGACTCCTCTCGGCGGGTGTGTGTGGGTTGTCGAGTGTGGGGGGTGGTGAGGGGTGTCCGGCGGCTGGGTGTGTGGTGGGCGTGTGCTGGTGTTCGGGCGGGTGGGGGAGGCCCGGGGGTGCGCGCGATGGTGGGCGTGTGTGGGTCTCCGGGTGAGCAGCGAGAGGGGAGGGGCATGGGCAGGGATTGTGCGGTGGGGTGTGTTGTGTCGGTGTATGTGTCCGCTTGCCGCGGCGCGCTTGCGTGGCCAGTTGTAGGCCGGGCGGTTTGGAGGAGATTGCTATCTTCTGCTGCCGCGGCAAGGATTTCGCAGACGAGCTTGCGTATCTGGTGGACCTCTTGGTCAGTGGTGGGAAGGGGGTATGCTAGCTTTGGGCTAAGACCCGCGCGGCTGCGGACCCTGTGGATGGCGTGGTACCCGCAGGTGAGAGATTGCTGCGGTCTGGGGGGGGGGTTTGGTCGTGTGTCTGGGCCCGCCTCGACTTGTGTGTGGGCGGTGGGAATGGCCCATACCCAGGGCACGGTCCCCGTGGGTGGCCAGCGGCGCTGGATCCAGTTGGTCAGGCAGAGCATGGCCAATCCCAGGGGGTAGCCCGCCTTCCCTGAGGTGATTTGGGCCAGGGCGCGGGCTGGGGGCTTGTCCCCTGGCTGGAGGACGCCCCTGAGGACCCTGTGCTGGGTGGTGAGGTCCCCTACTGCCCCTGGTGGGGCGGTCCCTGGGGCGAACATGGTGTCTGTTCCTTTGATGAGCCATTGCGGGCCGGGGGACGTAGCCGTAGCGGCTATCACGTAGTAATGCCCGCGCTCCAGGACTGTAACCCAGACCTCCGGCGGGGGGTGGTCACTGTCTGTAGGTGGGGGGGGGAGGTCGTCGTCTGGGGTGCGGAGGCCGGCGGCGCGGAGGGCGGTGTCGCGCGTTGGTGCGGGGGCCTGTTCCCCCTGCCCCGGGCGGTTGGGGTCCGCTGGGTGGTCCGCCTCCGCTGGGGCCCGTCGTAGGCGTACGGTCCCTTGACGCGTGACGTTGATGCCGGTGTCGTGCGTCAGGGCCTGGCCCCACTCGATGGGGGGGATCCAGACGTGCTGGCCCTGGGTGTGTTTGCGGGCTCGCCAGAGTACGAGGTCTACGATGACCTCGTGGAGGCCGCTGCCTGGGGTGGTCAGGTCCCGGAGAGCTTTGACGGTGAGCTTGGTCCAGTCGTCTTGTAGGCGGTACCAGCCCAGGGGGGTGGTCGGGGCACTGTCTTGGAGGGTTGCTCGGAGGAGGTCGGGGTCGCGGATGGTGGCCGGTGTGAGGGGGGGGTGCCCCGGGTCCGGGGGGGGGGTGGGCTGGATGGGCTGCCGGGGTCTTGCGCGTCTACGTCGACGTATGGTTGACCCTGGTTGGGCTCGGCCCGGCTGGGCGATGCTGGGTGGCTTCTTGGGTGAGAGATGGGCCTCGGGGCGCTGTGGTGGTGTCTTGGAGGCCTGCGGATGGAGATGGGGGGCGCGTGCGGGGCGCGGAGTGGGTTAGTGGACGTCTGGGTCATGCACGGCATGGTAATGGAGTAGACGCTGCATGTGTTCCCTGGCGGTGGGGTCGGTGAGTTGCTCCGCGTGTGTTAACAGGAGGTGTTTGCCGTGTACCATTTGGGCAGCTGCTCTGCGGACTGCCTCTAGCTGGAGGTGTGCTGCTGCCTCCATGGGGCTTTCAGTGTGTTTGATGAGGTGTCGGTGCAGGGCCTGTGTCACCGCCCCTCTCATGGTGGCTTCGTCGACCAGGGGATCCCGGAAGAGCTGTTCGGTGGCCTGGTGTGCGTGGCTGTGTATTGGCCATCCTTCGTGTTGTCGTAGGTCTTCCGCCGGGGACCAGCCCACTAGCGTGTCCCTGCCTGTATGGAGGGGGCATTTCTTGAAGTAATCCCAGTCCTCCGGGGTGGTGTGGTCGCACGGGCAACAGGTGTGTTCTTCGGGGACGTTGATGTGTTTGCGGGCGAGCCATCTGGCGACCCTGGTGAGGAATGGTAGTTGCTCCCTGAGGAGCTTGATGCGTCGTTTTTGGAGGTGGGCTGAGACGTTTGCTGGGCGCAGCGCTGAGTGGTAGAGGGGGATTTGCAGTCTGTCCTGGAGCTCCTGGATGTGCGCCCGGCTGTCTCCGTCGCCGAGCACGCGGGCGAGATGTTGGATGGGGTTGGGGTAGTGGTATGCTCTGTCGTGGGAGGAATAGGGGGCGTCCTCTGGTACCCAGTCTGGGGTCTGATGGGGCTCGGGTACGGGGGGTATGTGTTGGAGGTGTGTGTGGTTGCGGCCGAGGTCAGGGATCTGAAGGGCTGGTAGGTGCGTTGTGCGCTGGTGTACTGCCTGGTTGTCGACCTTACCATTTCCGTATTGGTGTCTATGGGACTCTTGTTTCACGATGTGGAGTTGGACGTAGGGGGGGAGGCTGCGAAGGGCTTTCCAGAGCAGCAATGCCTGGGTGCCGAGGCTCGTCGCGGTGGCTTTGTGAAGTGGTTGCCTTGCTATGCGGAGGAGCAGGTGTGTGTTGACAGTGGCGTCTACCACGAACCAGACCCGGACGATGTGCGAGGAGTGGGCGGGTAGTTGGGCCGCGATCTCGGTGATGGCGTCGGCCATGGCCCCTAGCTCCCCGTGGGAGGAGGCCTCATAGGTGGTGTGGCCCGTGTGGTGGTCCATGTGGTAGTGTCCCCCGGTGTGGGTTAGCTGCAGGGTGCCCCCCCCGGTAATGGGCGTGAGGGCGGATTCGCCTG
Organism: Eutreptiella sp. 'Long Island Sound 2002'; assembly: GCA_964036045.1. Classification (NCBI taxonomy): domain Eukaryota; phylum Euglenozoa; class Euglenophyceae; order Eutreptiales; family Eutreptiaceae; genus Eutreptiella; species Eutreptiella sp. 'Long Island Sound 2002'. The sequence continues at coordinate 132,418,562 of OZ038379.1, forward strand.
AGGCGTCGGTGAAGAAGAGCCGGTCCGCCGGTGATGGTTGTGGGAGGCGGCATGGGTTCATGGGCAGGTAGGCGTATATGGCGAGGCCCGTGGCGAAGTGGGCTACTGGGGTTTTGGGCTGCAGGATGGGGGTGGCGTACACCCCTATTCCTTTGGAGATGATGTATTTCGCTTGAGGGGACAGGGCTATGAGTCCCTGTTCTGGCTGTCCTTGTGTGAGGTAGGAGTAGATGTAGTGGAGGATGTAGGCTGTGTCTGGGTTTAGGTCGTGGCATGTGAGGGTTTGTGTTCGGTGCTCCGGTGTGTGGCAGGAGTGGTGGAGCGGATAGTAGGGGTGCTCGTGCTTGCCCGTTCTGCCTGGCTCGTACATGCTGTAACGGATGGCGACCCCTGCCGGGTCGGGGCGGGGCCATGTGGGTGTAGTGGTGAAGAGCCATTTGGGCGCGTGGTCGGGGTTCCATGCTACCGTGGGGTTAGTGTCGGTGCAGTGGAACCATGGGGCTACCCATGCGTAGGCCTGTGGTGGTAGGTGGGTTGTGGGCTGGGTGTGGTGGCGTGCTATGAGGTGTAGTACGGGCCATGGTGTGGTTGGTTCCTCGGGGTCACAGGCCCAACATGTGCGTGGCATGCTCTGGGAGTCATGGGGGACCCGCGGTAGGTCTCGGGCGGTCATGTGGTGTTTCGGTATGCGCCATTTTGCCCCGTGGTGGATGACGGTGGTCTGCGTGGGTTTGGCTTCATTCGGGGCCAGTAGTAGGGTTAGTGGTGGGACTGGGCCCGTCACCGGGGGGACAGGTTCGTGTTCCGAGCCGCTGGGTGCGTAGGGCGGTGTCGCTGGGATGGGTCGGGGATGTTGCTTTGTGAATTCTGGGTAGGCTGTGTGCATGTCTTTGCTTCCCGGCAGAGTGTGTCCCGCTGCTCGTGCCGTCTGCGTGAGGTACTGGTGGAAGAGGCGGTATTGAGGCCATTCGGGAAGCTGTAGAAACGGGGTGTGGTGTGCCCCGCTGTGCTGCAGGACCCGCACTTGGGGGAGGGTGACGTATATTACGGTGATGGAGGCCCCAACAAGGTCTATGGTGCGCATGGTGCCCTTGGGGTGATGGTGGAGGTCCCCGTAGAGGGCCGCTAGAGGCCCTTCCTCTGGGCACGTGTGGTTGGTGAGTATGGCGTGGTGTGGGGATGGGAGGAGAAGCTGCAGGTGGTTCCACAGGCGCGTGTTCATGTTGGTGGGCATGCCCGTCTGGTGGAGTACCCAGCGCGGGCATGTGTTGCGGGCCCGTTGTGCGGCTTGGAGGTGGATTGCGGTGACCTCGCGGACCTCCGGTGAGTGGTTGTGGGTCATGCGGTGAAAGAGGAGGGCGCTGTGTCTGGTGTAGGCCGCTTTCACCTCGTCCCCTATGGCGTCCCCATAGTGGGGCCATGCCGCTCGGATGGCGCGGGTGGGTATGGAGGTGGGCCAGCCCCCGTGTGCTGCCCATGCCTTGGTCACGGCGCGTGTGGCCGGCTGGAGGGCCGTGGTGGTGTGTGTCAGGTGGAGTGCTTGGAAGCCTATGGAGGCGTTCAAGACCCCGGTGAGGTAGTACGCCAGGCTCTGGTGGGACAGGGAGAGGGCCTTGGTGGTCAGGGACGCATATCTGGGGAGATGGGCGAGGTGTGATTGCAACTTGGGAGGGAGGGTGGCGTCCTCAGGGTTGGCGGCCTGGATTACCCCCAGGTGGGTAGTGGTTGTCACGACTTGCATGGGGGGCCCTTGTGGCCATAGGGTGGGGGGTGTGGCAGACCCCTTGATCATGGCCACTGACTTTGTGGGGTGGACGATGAGGTTGTTGTGGGAGAGGTAGGGGATGGTCACGTCCAGTAAGTCATTGGCCTGTTGGGTGACTGTTGGCCCGGGCTCCAGGGCAGGGGGTTCGTGTGGGGTGTGCGCGACCGTGAGGTTGGTGTCGTCCGCGAAGCCCACCAGGGGGGAGAGGAGGGGGTAGGGTGCGTAGGCCGGGTAATGCTGCTCGATTGCGAGGGCCAGGGGGAGCGTCACTAGAAGGTACAGGAAGGGGCCCTCTCCTCCCCCTTGGGGGACCCCGCTGCCTGGCTCCAGGAAGGGGGTGAGGCCTGCTCCAGTGCGGACCGTGTATTTGCGGGTGCGGATGTAGCCGGAGGCGAAGTTGTAGAAGGGGAGGCCTAGGCGTTTCCACACCACTTCTAGAAGGAGCCAAGGGGTGGTCGGGAAGGCTCCTTTGACGTCGAGGGATGCGATGATGAGGTCCACCGGGTCCATGTCAGCGATGGTGTCCTGGAGGAAGATGGCCTCGTGTGGGGACCGGCCCGGGATGGCCCCCCAGAGGCTTGCTGGTATGTGGGGGTCCAGGTGGGGGCGGATGCGGCGTAGGAGGATGGTCCAGACGATTTTGACCTCCGTGACCCCACAGACTAAGGGGTGCCAGTTGTCCGGGTTTGCTCAGTCCCCTTTTTTGTAGAGGGGGCGGACAACGTTTGCCCGGTCTGGTGGCAGGGGGGTCTGCCCCGTGACGATGTCCCAGAGGCGGTGGGCGAGGATGCGAAGGAGGTGGGCGGGGAGGTGGTAGTATGCTTCCGCAGGGAGGCCGTCGTAGCCTGGGGTTTTGTGTTGCCGGAGACTGTGGATGGCCCTCTGGACTTCGTGGATGGTGAAGGGGCGTTTTTCCAGTTGCCTCCTCTGTGCGTGGTTGAAGACCCGAGGGAGGAGGTCGATTTTGGCCTGGGTGTCTGGGTCCAGTGTGTCTTGGGTGGGGGTGTGATGCCGGAGGAAGCTGTCTTGGCCGGCTTGGAGCACTGTGGCTGGGTCGTTGGTGAGGGAGCCGTCCTCCTGCCGGACCGTGGTGATGGTGCGGTGGCCGGTGTCGGTCATGGCGTCGTTGAGGTGGCGGATGGCCTTGTAGGGGTGTTCATGTTGCGCATACCGTTCGTGTTCCTGGGCGATGCGCTGTTGCCTGTGGATGTGCCACCGCTGCAGGTCTGCCCTGATGTGGGCTATCTGTGTCCTGCAGTGGTGTATCTGGCGGCGCGTTTGGGGGGTGTCGGTGTGGAGGAGGGTTGCCAGTTGTTGCTTCGCAAGCCAGAGGTCATGGAGCATGTCCCCTGGGGCCGTGGGTGGTTGGTCGTCGTCTTTGTGGGGGTGTTGCTGGAAGCCGCAGGCGACGGCGGCCGTGCGCATGGCCGTGAGTAGGTCGGTGGGGTCTGGTTGGATGTGCCGGGCGCGGTCTATGGCCCTGTGATATTGGGACCAGGCATGCTTGTCATGCAGTGGGGGCATCTTCAGGGGGGGTGGTAGGCCTTGGTCCGCATCCTCTGGGGGGCTGGGGGGAAGGTTGGGGATGGTGAGGCGGATGTGCAGGGGGCTATGGCCTGTGGGTCCCAGCGGGAGGGGTCCGTATCGGGCCTCTGCCCAGATGATGTTGGTGGGGTCGCCGTAGCATACGTCGATGCGGGATGCGGAGGCATCTGTTTGGTGGGGGAAGTGGGATGGTTGGCCTTGGAGGTTGGCCGTCAGGTCCACGAGCCCCAGCATTTCGATGGTGTCGCAGACTGCTTGGTCCTGGGGTGTGGCCTGTCCCCCTCGGTTCGCCGGGGTGGGGGCGGCGTTCATGTCGCCGATGATGACTGTGGGGGCGAGCATGGCCATCTGGCGGTATGCCTCGGCCAAGGCTTGGAGGAAGGGTTCCGTGGCTTCGCCGAAGGGGACGTGGGTGTTGATGACGTTGAGTTGCCATCCGTCCCCGACGACCTCATAGACACCTAGCCTCCCTGGGACGCTGAGGTGGTGGACGAGGTGGACGTGGATGCCGGTTTGGGCGTAAAGGGGGGTCCCCTTGTGCCAGTAGCATTTGTACGCTTTCTGGTCCGGGGTATATATGGGGGTGGTTTCTTGGGGCTCATCGCTTTGTAGGCCTTGTTCCTGGAAGGTGAGGAGGTGGGGAACCCACCCCGGCCCCTGTGCCACCGGGAGCTCCTGGAGGGCGGTTGTGGCGTCCTTGGAGTATGTGACGGCCGGGTGGTTGAGGTCGAGGAGGTTGACGGTGGCCTCGGTGGGGGCGGGCCCGGGCTGTGGAGGCTTGTGCCCTCGGCCCTTGCCCCGTCAGGGAGGGGGACTGGGGCCCGGGGACTTTTTGCCGGTTGGTGGGCGCTTGGGTAGGCGCGGTGGGGGGAGGCCTTGGCTCCACTCCGGGGGGAGCTCCCCAATGTACTTGGTGCCTGTGTGGGCCTTGTTCTCCTCGGTGCGGTGCCGGATGGGGTGGGCGCTGGGGAGCTCCAGGGTGTAGGCTACTGGCTTGTCCGGGGCGCTGCTGCCTTGGTCTAGTTCCTTTTTGCGGTGCCAGATCACCCGGATCTGTGGCCCCCCGTTGTCCCCCGGTTCTTTGAGGCGGTACTGGATCGTGCCTTCACACTAGATCCAGTCGCCTGTGTGATCGTTGCGGAAGGGCTGCTGGACCTTCGCGCCCTTTTCGAATCCTGGGTACGCCTTGGGCGGGGTCGGTGCTGGTGGCGGGAGGGAGGATGATGAGGATGCCTGGTCCGGGTGGGGCGGTGGTAGTGATGGGAGGGAGGATGACGAGGATGCTTGGTCTGGGTGGGGCGGTGGTAGTGGTGGGAGGGAGGATGACGAGGATGCTTGGTCTGGGTTCACCGGGTGGGTCGGGTGGGATGCGGGGGGTCGGGAGGTCGCTGCTTTTCCGGCTTGGTTGGGGGCAGGTGCGCCCCTTTGTCGTCTCGCTCGCTTGGGCGAGACTGGAGGTAGCGGGGCTGGGGGGGCGTGGGGTTTGAAGAAGGGGTGCGTTGCTTGCTGGTCCGGATCCCTCAGTTGGGGTTCCGCCGGTGTTTGCATTTTCGCTTTTGCGTGGCTGCGCATGATGTCAGCGACGTTGCGCACGGTCTCCGGGGGATCTGATGGCCATGGCAGTGCGGCCGGGCTGTCGTCGAAGGGATGGTTAAGGTGGTAGTTCCTCATGGCCTTGGCCTGCATGACCCAGCCCTCTGTGGGTTCCGGTGTGTCTGGGCCGTTGGGGGAGCCTTGAGCCCAGTAGAGTGCTGTGTGGAGGGCTTCCCAGGGGGCGCCTTCGCGGCCTGTGAGGGTGGTGGCCTGGAGGAGTCGCTGCCGGCCCAGTCTGGGGTCTTCCGGGTCTATTTCCGGGGTATAGGCCCGGGCTGCCATGAGGACTCCGTGTGCCCAGCCGAGGACCCACCATTGGGCGTCCGCTTTGAGGATGTGGATGGCGGGTTGTTGGGGGGGCGTGTCCAGGGTGTCCCACGATGCGATGGCTAGCTCTATCCTGGAGGAGTGGAGGTGTGGGATGGCCCTGCGGCTTGGGAGTTGATCGATGTGGAAGGGGGTGACGGGATCCTTGGGGCCCTGCGGTGGTGGGGGCATCACTGGGATGGATGTGGGGTCCCAGTGGCGTTCGTGGGCGGCGAGGGTGTACAGGGCGGCGGTGATGATGTGGTGGGCTTGCCCCTCCAGGACGATGTGGCGCTCCGTGCCGAAGTCCTTTGGTAGGTGGGCTGCGGGGTGGACGGTCATGTGGGCTAGGGCGCGTTGGTGGGCCTTTTTTCCCCCGTCTGGCGCCTGTGTCCGTTTGTCCCCTGGGATGTGCTGGTTGTGGTGTTTTGGTGGGGGCGGTCCCAGGGCGAGGGATTCTACACCGTGGAGGGGGATGGCGTGTTCCCTGGACCTGTTGGGCAGGATGTATATGGCCGGGTCTCCCGGTACGGTGCCCAGGTACATGTTGCCTGTGATGGTGGGTGCCGGCAGCAGTTGGCGCAGGGGCGAGGTGCATGGGGTGGAGCAGGGCGGGTCATGGTGCTCACACCGGGGGTGGTCGATGCCGTACGGGGTGACGTGTACGGCGAAGGGTCCAACGGCGCGCTGGAGTTTCTGGGGTTGGATGTTGTGGAGGCGCGCCACCGCCCGTGTGTGGGAGCGCCCTTCGCTGATCCATACGGCGTCTGCACGCGACGCCGCAGGGTTCAGGCAGTCCGTGGTGATGCCTGTGATCGTGCGGTTGTGGATGGCATCTGACACTCTGGCGGGGGGGGCGCTGATGCGGGGGCTGGTGTGGTCGTCGTGGAGGGTGCGGGCCTTGAGCCTCGCATCGTGTCGGTGCTCGGCTTCCTGGGCGGGGGTGTGCATACCTGTGTGTTTGGGCTTCTTGTTTTGGCGGTCTACTGTGTGGAATGGGGTGGGCCATGAGGGGGCGTGGTGGAGGGTGGGGTGTGGGAGGTCCCTCCAAGTTGCCCATGTGTACAGGGTGGTCGCGGCGGCCCCTTCTGCCTGTATGGTGTATCGCTCGTCGTGTCGGCGACGGTTGACGAGGACGTTGGGGGCCGTCAGCTCATACACCTGTGTGGTGTGGGGGAGGTGGCGGGTGACGGTGATCTTGGCGGCGTCGTTCTTGCGGTCGGTGGTGTGGGGGATGATGTAGTGGGTCGCCCATTCGTCCTGGGGGGTGTGTTCTGTCGGGTCTAGCTTGAGTGGGGGGTGGAGCGGCTTCGGTGTTTGGGGGCTTGTCTTGGGCCTTCGCGTCGGGCGCCACTTTGGTTTCGACCAGGTATTGTGGGCCCCAGGTTTCCGGGGCCCCTACCTGTGTGGCTGCCGCTGCTGCGGCTTGGAGGAGGGCGGTTGTGTTGGTGTCTGGGAGGGGGGGCCCCCGGTTGGGGGGTGAGGGTGTCGTGGTCTTGGTATGCCCACCAAATGGTGTAGCCTCGTTGGGTGTTGCAGTGCGGGGTTCGGGTCTGGGCTTGTTGGATGGATAGGGCGGTCTTGATGTCCTCCGCTGCTTGTGGGTATATGGGCGTGGCGTACGCCCATACTCCCTGGGTGTGTATACCGTGTGGTGCTTGGCCTACTCCTCGTATCGGGTGTAGGGTGTGGTGGGTGCGCGGGAGCCCTAGGTGTTCTTGGAGGAGGTCCCCCCGGATGTCCTCCCACCGTTGCTGCCAGGTGTGTGTGTGGTCGTTGGGGGCGGGGTAGGTGATGACGATGGCTTGCCATGGGGTGGGGCCTGGATGTACCGTCAGAGGTGCCGACGATGCTTGCGGGGGTATGTGGACGGCGTGGGCGCGGGCTGCTGTTACGGGGTCCCCTTCCGTGGGTGTGATCTTGGCATCGCCTTGGACGGTGAGGAGGAGGTGGTGGCGGCCTGTCGGTAGTGCCCAGGTTGTGGGGGGCTTGGTGATCGAATTTAGGCGGATGGCCTGGAGCCCCGGTGTGATTTCGTCCCATCGGAGTGTGCCGTTGTGGACCGCCCATTCCCGTGGCAGGTCTCGAAACCCGTTTCGGTCCGGGGTGGTGCGGTGTTGTGGGGCGAGCTCCATTGTGGTGATGGGGTGGGTGAGGGGCTCTGTGCGGGGTTTGTCTTGTGTGGTTGATGGTGATGGTGCCTGGGGCATCTCTTCGTCCAGTTGTTGTGGGGCTTTCGCCTCCTGGAATTCCGCGCTGATGGTGGCGAAGACATCTGGGCGGGTGGGGGGGGCGGGGGGGGTGGTGTGCCGGATCGTTCTAGGTGATGTGGTATTCTTCCGGGTTCTCGGGGCTTTGCTGTACGGTGATGGCGGCGGTGGCGTCGTCTTCAGGTGTCCATCGGTGTGGATTGTGGTCGAGGGGGTGGAGGGTGATGGTGTGGCGGTGTTTCCAGCTGTGGAACGCTAGGAGGGCGTGGAGGCCGTGTCTAGTGTCCCCGGGCGGGCGGGGGTAGGTTTCGGCTGCTGCTTCGAGGGGGGCGTCCGTGGTGCCTTTCCAGGTGTCTTCCCAGAGAAGGTCCTCCTCTGTGCCCCACTCGTTGTCGTTGCTTTTCTCCTGCTTCCACCCCTGGAGGGTCGTGTGGTCCTCAGGGAGGTCTCTTTGGATGGACTGGTAGTACTGCTCGGCGTCCATGGGGGCTAGGGTGCTGGCCAGTGTGGCGTAGATGTCCTTTGCGGGGGGGGGCGGTGGGGGCGTGGCGGCGCGGTCGGGGTCGGGCTCCTCTCGCTGGTGTTCCGCGTTCTGGTCTGCGGTGGACGCGGGGGATATGGAGCGTGGTGGCATGGGGTGGTCGGGCTCCTGTGGTTCCGTGGGTTGCTGGTGGGCTTGTGGGCACGGGGCCGTGGCTGCCAGAAGGTCTTGGATGGCCAGGAGGGCGTCGTAGTCGTCGTCCCAGCAGTGGGCTGCAGCGCACGTCCTGTCGGGAGAGCGGGGGGGCGTGTTGTGGAGCGGTGTACGATAGGGTGGGCGACGCGTGCGGGTGGTGGCGTGCTCGCTCTGCCGTTCCGTTCCCCGACATGGATCCCGCAGATGCGGAGAGATATGTCTTCAAACGGTTCAGGTACCGCCTGCCGGAAGTGCTCCAAGAGCTATACTTCGTGGCGACCAAGGAGGGGAAAATCAAGACCCTCAAGGAAGCCAAGAAGTGGCTCAACGAGCAGGAGCAGGTGGACGCTCCGCAGGTGGCTGCCAAGCGGTGGAAGTCGATCAAGCTTGAGCATGATGGTCGGGAAATCCGCCTATGGAATTGGCGGGACTTCCGAGGGCAATACACCCTCTTCCGCCGCAACGTGGAGGATTTGGATGAGGGTGACAAGCAGGCCTGCTCTCCATGCTGCCGGAAGCATGGATCAAGAGAGTCACCAAGGAGGAGGCCAAGAGGGCCAAGTCCAATCACACGGTCAAGATGATGCTCGCCAAGGAGTATCATACGAACGTGGTGGCTTGGACAAGGAAGAATGTGGCCGGGGATGTCAAACGGCACTCCCTGCGGAACGCCCTCCTCATCACCGTCACGGGCGATCGCGGGAAGACCAAGATGTGGCGCCTTGATGAGTGTGAGTTGAGCGGCCAGACTATCCGTCTGCAGGCCATCCCGGCGCGGATGAGTTGCGACGAGATCGTGGAGTGGGTTGGAGAGGAGGTACTCAAGGAGTACCGGAACCTCCACCACACCCGCGGGTTGAGGCCCGGCAACCGTGACGTCAACTACGTTGGCGAGGGGCCTGGCGGGGAAGCTGCCATGGACCCAGCGGGAGCCGATGGCGATGAAGCTCTCATCGACGATGACGACGACGATGAGCCCGCCGAGATGGCCGTTTGTGCCTTCGTGGCCAACAACCTGAACGCGGGGAGCAACCGGGGAAGCTGGAAACCCCTGCAGCAGGGTTGGAAGAAGAAGGAGAAGAAGGATCCCCGCCGCATTGGCAACCCTCCGCTGTCCTTTGGGGATTTCATACGAGCTCACCCTCAGGGCTGTTTCGTGTGTTATGGGAGGAAGCAAGGCTTCAACCATGACTACCGGACATGCCCCATCCACCAGGCCGACACGGAGGCCTACAAGAAGGCGCACGGGTCGAAGAAGCGTGCACCCGCGGGCATCCGGGAGACCAAGGTGGAAGTCGACAAGGACGAGCTCTCCAAGCTGATGTCGGTGGGGACCGAGTTGGCCAAGGAGATCCAGGAGATCAAGAGGAACTGGGTCCTCAGGTCAGACGACAAGAACAAGGAGAACGACAAGGACAAGGACAAGAAGGGTAGAAAAAGGGGAAAGAAGAAGGGTGTCAACGAGGTTGATGCGGAGGAGAGTACCCCTACTACTACCACAACCGACGCCCCTTAGCGGAGCCCCTGCAGCCAAGGGCCCCAGCTAGGGCGGTCGCAGGATGGTGTTGTGGGAAGCGCCACACCATCCCAGTCGGGGAAAAAAAAGCACAAGGGGATTGCCACGGGCGGAAGGCCAGGTCCGGCACCCAAAGCGAAGGACAGTCGCGGTGGCAGGGTGAGGGCAAGTGAAGGCACAAACCCTTGCACCCGTCCATCCTTCGCGACGGAGAATGGATTCGATGTGCTTCAAGATCTATCCGAGAGTATCGGAGGATCACCCGGACCGCAGCTGGATGCTGCAGATGGGCAGCCTGAGCCCATTGTCCACGACCTGCACCAGTCGCTTGTTGAGCTTCTGGAACGGCCGGAGATCCTGAGCTTGCACGCCGTGCGCCGAGTGGGGCGTGAGCGGCGGTTGCACCTTAAGGTCCGTGCCTTATGCGGGGAAGTGGAGAAGGTCTTCGACGTGTTGGTCGACACGGGAGCTCAGGTCAGCTTAATCAAGGCTGGCCTACTTCTGCCAGAGTGTTTGACCGACAGTCGAAAACCTGTCAGGCTGAAGGTGGCGAACGGCCAGTACATGGAGGGAGGCACGAAGGAAGCGGCCATTGGGCTGCAGTTCGTGAACCACCGTGAGCTGAGCCGCCCTGACCTCGGCAAGGAAATCCTCCTGCAAGGTCGCTTCTACGAGGCCGAGATGGACTGGGACATGATCGTTGGGTACGACTTCATGATGGAGACGGACTCCGGCGTTCTCCCGGTCCAGGCCTCAATGACCCTGTACCAGAACGACCAGCTCCCGTGGCTTTCGTCACCTGAGCACCATGTGGAATGCCAATGGATCCACCCGGAGCGCAATCAGCTCGAAGTAGCCGCGCTGGGCACTGAGCCAACTGGACCAGCAAACCAGGAGTACGGCGTAATGCCGGAAGTGGCGAGCCGAGTGGTCGCGGACCTGGGAGCTTCGGATCTGGCCCTGGATGCATTCTCTTCAGGAACCTCCGCCCATCTTCGGGTTTGTGAGAAGTACTGGAGCGCCCACGACTCGGCGTGGAAGAAGCACTGGGGTCCGCATCAGGGTTTGATGTGGATCAATTGCCCCCGATGGGACATTCCAAGGGCGGTAGCGAAGATTCGCAAGGACCGCTCCAAGGCAGTGCTGGTTGTTCCTATGGGATGCACCGAGGAGGAAAGCACCCGACATTGGGTTGTCTCATTGACCAACATGACCTTAAACAAGGTCGTCCTACCGGCTGGAGAGAGTGTCTATCAGGACGCTAAGGGACAGCCCATGCCACCCCAGAGATGGCCAACGGAATTCGACTATGTGGATGGGGGCCTTGAGCAGGCCGACACCACGGACTTCGTGTGTGTCAACCGCATCGTAGCGGTGCCCTGGCGGCAATGCTTTGCGGTTTCCCCTGTTGACATCGGGGAATCGGAGGACCCGCTCACCGAAGCGGAGTTTGATCTGGTTCAGGGGTACATGGATCAGCCCTTTCACGACTGGGGAAGCCAGCGTGAGGACAAGGGTCAGGACAAAGCCTGGTGGGAAGTGGACTCGATCGTCTCTGGTTCTTATGATGGGAATACTTTCGTACAGCGGGTGCTGGACCACATGTCCAGCCAGAACGTCCGGCCAGAAGTCCGCCCCGAGCTCGACAGCGCAAAAGTTCAGGGTGGGAGACCCGGTGTGGGTGATCAGACCCCGCCCTATGGGCACCCACCGCACCAAAACCTGGTTCACACCCGGAGAGGTGGTCCGCAGGATTGGTGAGGACACCTACCGCATCAAGTGGGTCACGGACAGTTCCGGGAGCGCCACGAGAGTCAGCTCCGTGTGCCGGAACCCGACTTCCGTGGCCAACATGTGTCCCTGGACTATGCTGCACATGAGGCTGATTCGGACGACGATTATGCTGAGCAGGACGACTATACCGTCGAGAAGATCCTGGCCCAGCGTCCGAACGCCTCGGCACTGGGAGGCCTGGAGTTCAAGGTTCGTTGGCGAGGCTATGGGCCGTCCCACAACACCTGGGAACCCGTCTCCTCGTTCGTGCCGCGGATTAACACCCCCTTCATGGACTACATCCGCAAGCACAAGACCAAGATCCATGTCTTGGACTTGGCAGCACTCACCCGGGCGATTGCAGCCAGGGGCGCCTGATCACCGCCCTGAGCTCTCCCCTGATGCATTTTGAGCGCTTGTTAGGTCGACGGATCGTCCCTCACTTGCTTGCTCTCTTCCTTCTTTCGGTGATTTGCCATCAGAGTGGCCATATCCCCCCCCCTGCTGACTCCAGGAGAGGATGGCCTCTCTCTTCCACTCCTTTTGGTCACTCCTCGCCTGCTGAATCCTTGCGAAACCAGGCAGGGCGACTGACATTGACATTTCCTGAGCTCTTGGGGCCTTGAAACCCATACGACGTTGCGCAACGGATGCCGCTGTCATCAGTATTGCGATTTTTCGGTGTGTTGTCTGGTCCCATGGCACTTGCGGGATCCATACCAGTCTATGTGTGTCTGCAGACTATATATGGCCTGAACTCAGGCGTTCTCCTGTCCACCCTCCTGCATATGCCTTATCCTAACCAGGGCGTGGTTTGGCGCTCTATCCAGAGTGTGTTTACACGCCTATTTACCCCGTTTATTGCTTACGTTTCTGCCCCCCAGGATATGTGCATCTGTATGTTGCGTATCATCAGCCCATCAGCACCTATGGACTGTTTCCCCCCCCCCCCCCCCGAGGGAATGCAAATCGGAATACGCAAGCGCCTTGAGTCGCCAAATACATGCTCTTACATAAGGTCCAGCCTGGACCAGTACCTACGTACAGATTCTTCTGCTTGACTGCCCGTGATACTGTGTGCCCTAGTGGCTGTGATGTGCTGAGATCCTGATGGCGCCAGGCGCGAAGCCCAGTTGCCTGACTACACTCCCAGCGGTCTGCCACTGTCAGTCCCAGTGTGAGCCTACCGACTCGCAGACGCACTTGCAATCGGGTGGCGACCTCCGGTGTCCTGACCTCGGTCAGTCTGCCTTGGAAACTGGTGGTTTGAGGAGTCGACGCCTCCGCCCAGACTGCATGGGGACTCCTCCATGCATGGCCTTCGTGGTAATGGGGCGAGGGAAAAGACGGCCTTGATGCCCGATCCCTTATGGAGGAGCTCGTTCGACTTTACCACTCTGGACTCGCGTCGTGGATATGGACATGGTGCGCCCAAGGAAGGACCCGTGGGGACTCTCCCCCAGACTGCGGCCTTGGGAAGCCTGGGGTAGCCTGATGGATTTATGTGGTCGCTTTCGACCTGTGGGACCACCTTGGTCGTCGTGTGACGCCTATGTTGGCCGTGTATGCCACTGCCACTGTGGTAGTGACCGTCGCAGCCGGCACCTGGTGCGCCTGGTATGGGTTAACGGGTCCTTTGGATGCCGAACAATCGCCGCCAGGACCTGGGACTTGATACTTGATACTATACTTGCATTTACTAACAGCTACAGCACCGTACCTGTCTTACTGTGGGATTTGGGCAGCCTAACCTGCAAATCAGCCTGAAGTGAGGATGTGACACCCCCCCCCCCCTTCAGGGGATGGTCCTGGGTACCCGCTGCCATGCTTGGGTGCTATCGAGCCCCCCCCCCGGGTTTGCTCTAAGGAGGGGGGTGAAGCGGTACCCAGAACCTATGGCCCATGGCCCGGAGGCCTGTGAGCCGTCACACCCGTGCGAAAGCCGTTGACACCGGCCGTCAGCGGGATACCCCTGTTCTCTAACCCGCGAAATCTGGAATCCGATTTCTAACCAATAAATCGATTTAGAATTACCATAATTTTATTGTCTTGGGCGATTTTTAGTCTGAAATCGGTGAAATACCCGATTTATACCGCGATTTCTAATTGTCGTGAAATCGCCGCCTGATGTCGCCTGTTGGCGCGCTTTCGTCGCTTCTCCGTGGCGAGTTTTGTGAGGGATTTTTCTCGAGAACCTTTGAGGTTCTAAGAGAACTTAAGGGCTGAATCTAGAGGGTTTCCAATGTACTTTCATCTGGTGTGTTCACCAGAATTTTTCGCCGTTGCGTCTTCGAGAAACTCAGAGCGCAAGCTTTTCCGTCGATCGCTTGAACTCATGGTTCTCAAGGACCATGAGTTCGGACGGAACCCTACATTCCCCCCCTATGCCTTTCATCCATGCCCCTTTCACGTGGGCATATCACTTTGTATAGGGAAGCGGGCAATGGCGATGTTTTAGGCAGCCTATGGGTTTCGCAAACCCAAGTCGTTTGCGTGCGCAAACGCTCACTTTGTGGCCTTGTGCGCATGAACGTTAATAACCGAACACAATGCTCACAAGACCAAAAACCCTAGGCCATTTTCGTTCTTCGAGCCAATTCAACGATGGCTCCACGCAATTCAATGCGTACCAAAAGTCTATTTTCGAAAGGAAGCAAGTTTTGGTCAAAAGTTAGGCCAAAATGGCCAAACCCCCGAGGCTGGTACTCGAAGCCTATGGGGAGTTGAGCCTCGAACCAATGCAATATGTAAAGTAGAGACCACGAAGGACATCGTGGATGGCTTGCTTGATTTTTACAACCTTGTCATCCCTTTTATATAATTTCGCCTTGTGAGCACTCGTGCCATACTGCCTCTTTGCACACGCGCTCAAATCCAAGCACTAATGACACGAGTGGGCGGAGAAAATCTAACCATAGTAGGCAAATTTGAAAGCACCTACCATGGGCCTACTCCGAGAGCGTTTACTCGTATTTTTGCTCCTCAAGGTCCCAAAGATATGTTCATGCCAATATCGCCGATATATGCACTTTTTCCCATAAATAGTGTGCTTCAGGGATTGAGGTGTTAAAAATGCTTCCATTATGCTTTGAACCTCAACCCTTGTTGCAAAAGGGAAGCAAAGCTTCGGTTTGCATCCATGCAAAAGCTCAAGGCTCCTTTCTCTTGTGATACGGAGATAGATTTTTGGAGGGACCACTTTTGGGTGAATTTTGGCCGTTTTGCCCAGAATGGCCAGAAACCCCTTCTCCCCCTGATTTCGCCCCCGAGGTTGCGTGAGCCACTTGACCAAGGGTAAGGGCAATTCGGAGAGGGCACATAAACCCGCATCGAATGGGGTCTTTCCCCATGTGGCCTCTCCTCTTGAAGGGACGGTTGTGAGTCACCCAATTTGTGGTATGTTGCCATTCTCCTCCATTTGTGTGTCACTTTCTCTCCAACAGGAAAAATAGCTAGAGGCGATCATGAGGGTTGGCAGGCGGCATATATTGGGACCTGAGTCCCATATGTCTATAGCATCTTTGGTTGAAAAAATCCTCGCCGTGGCCATGGAGATATGGAATCATGAGTGCGGGCCTTTTTTCCGCCAAATTTCGCCCTTTTTGCCATTGTATGCCATATTGGAATTACCTTATCTCCATGGGGCACGGGATCTAGCCAGGTGGAAAATGCAATTATTGTAGCATATGACCAAGGGTTGAACGCCATTGAGTTTCATATTTGCTCCTCCGGCTCATCCGGAGTTATTCAATTTTTGGTGCGATCCATGATCTCCCCCTTTGCACCGCATGCTGCTTTCTGCCCCATCCGCGTGTTCATCCCCTCGATGAACAGCAAGCAGCCAGTGTGACAGCAAGCCATAACCCACGGCATGAGACCTGAGGGGATATTAAGGGTTGTGAATCAAGGCTTGGCGCGTCAATATCGCCAAGGTTTCGAACCCTGGACGGTCGACCGAGACGACCGATTTTGCCATTTTGGCAGTTGTGGACCCAATTTGGATTGTCACCGCGCCGAGTGGCATGGAGATCTTTGAGAACCAGGGACATGAGAGTCTCCATTGGACTCCCAGTGGATGGCATACGGAATGGCGGATCAGATCTCCAAGCCGGCGTGGAGATATACCATTGGGGATACCCCCAATTTTGGCTCATTTTGAGCAGCCAAAATGACCCCCTTTCGGGACCCCGATTTCACCACCGCGAGTGGTCAATTGGCGGCCCCATATCTCTATGCCCATGAGGAGTCCGGACCTGATTCCAAGTTGTGCACTCAGATATAGGTCTCAGGTCCTGCCTCCTATCCTGTGAGCCATTGGCCTCGCCCTGGCTGGGCGAATCATTCGTTGCAGAGACGCCAATTTTGGTGAATTTGGGATCATGACCCCACTTGATGAACCCGTTTTCCCCCGATGCCGAGACCTCAGAGGGAACCAGGTTGGGTGAGGGCTCCATAGAGTTCGTACCTGAAGGGCATCGGGTCAGTTGCCTCGTCCCTACCTCTGCCGGGTCCGGACGAGGGGTCAATTTTGGAGTTTTCGGAGCTAATATCAGTTTGGGGTGAAACAGCGCGTTTTCAGCTACCAACTCCTAGGGGATAATGGCGGGGCCTTATCTCCTGCTCAGAGGGGAGTTCGGACCTGCCATTAAGGGAGCATCAGAAGCCACCATTGGTTGGCAATGGAGTATCTTGGTTCCCACGAACTTGCTGATGGCTGGGCGGGACAGCCTACCCCGTTGGCAGGGTTTCAGGGTCCGGACTGAGTAGGGCATGGGTTGTGTTTGAGCTCCCGCCCCTGCCAGCCACTGGGAGGGTCGGACCTGGGATTGGGATATGAGTTGGGACTGAGTGTCTACTGTCCTGTGATGCCCTTACCCCAGTCCAGTCTCAACCCCATGTGTACATATCTTGATGTGTTGCTGTACATACTTCTGTTCCCTTGTTTCAGAGTGGCAAGGATCCTGAAACGCTTTGTCACATGACACGAGCGTAATGATGCCCCTGTGAGCGCAGTGCTTTGCCTGCCTGCTTGCTTGGGCGTGTCCACCGCAGCGTCCCGTGGCCAGGCCCCCCAAAAGAACGCGTCACCACCTTGCCCTCAAAGTACACGTTCAGCTCTACCACCTCCGGCCCCCCTCGTACCTGAGCTAGCATGTGCACCGGCTGCAGATACACTCTTAGTTCCCGCTTGCCCCTGTCCTCCTCCACCACCCACCTGGCCTTCTCCTCCTCCCCGACCCTTGGAGGTATATGCACCAAGTGGAGGTGCTCCTTTCTCTCTGGCACCCTCCACTCTGGTTCCTGCCCCTTGTCCACTGCTTGCGCCGCCCCATCCGCCTCATGATTCCCCACTCCCGCTCTGTGTGACTCCTGCTTCACCAGGTGTATGACCAGGGGCATTTTCTTCATCTCCAGCCCGTGCCATATTGCGTACACGTGTGACGCCAGCTCCGTGCCCAGGGCCTCATGCAGTGGCCTGCTGGCCAGTCTCCTGAGGGACGCCATGTCCGCCTCCACGTCCACCATCATCCACACTTCCCGTACTTCTTCCCCTATCTTCCCAGCTACGTCCGCCACCGCCTGTACCTCTCCATGGGACGCTGCTTCGTACACCATCTTTTCCACCACGCTCTCCGTCACCTGTCCCACCCACTTGACCCTTACTGCTGCTGCCCCCGCCATGGACGGCTGTCCTTCCACCCCGGACCCGTCCAGAAATAGCACCACCCTCTCCTCTGTGGGTCCCGTATTCGCACCACCTCCCTTGGGTAGTGGGAGTACACCCTGTGCCTCCCGATGCCATACTGTCGTACCCCATCCTCAATGCTCAGCTCCCTCACCCCTCTGTACACTGCCCATTTATTGTCTGTCCGGGCCCTCCAGCCCTTTGTCACCACCACCCCATGACACCATGCCCTGTCCCCCTTCCCCCTGCCCTGTTCCAGGTACGCCTGTACCAGAATCAAGTACCATACCCTGTCCGCTGGCAACCCGTGGACCGTCAGTCCGATCCTCCTCGCACTCTCTCCACACTTGTGGCCCACGGGCACTATGGGCGCCTCCTCGTCGGGCCTCCCCGCGTCCGTCATCCGGAAACTCACCGCCACTCCATCATCCTCTTCCTGTAGTCCCTGCACTGTGTCCCATCCCAACTGGACCCCGTTCTCTGCCCCTCCTTTTCCTCTCCCCATCAGACCTCCACCTCCCCCTGGGCCTCCTCATCCCCCTGCACCTCCTTGGGCAGCCGCAGTACCGGCCCCCACCACTGCCCCCTGGCGTCCGTAATGCTCATTGTCGCGTTCGGGAACGCCCATGCAGTCATTCGCAGGACCGGCCACGGGACCTGCCCCGCCTCCTTGGTGCATCTCCAGCACTGGTCCCCCTGTCCTGCCCCTTTCTGGACAAATGGACATCGTACCACTGCCCAGTTGCACTCTGCACCTTCTCCCTCAGCCCTTTGAGTCCCAGCAGCGCACACAACAGTATGCCCGTTCTGGCCTTGTCCCTCTCTCCTCTGTCCAGCACCGCCCTCTCTTGCTGCGCTTCCGCTCCTTTCCCGCGCCTCGGTTTCTTCCTCTGGTGCCCCCACAGTGCCACCCACTCTTTCCACATCTTTCGCATCCTCCTGCCCCACCTAGCGCGGTCTTCTTGTCCTCGCGCTGTCCTCATCATCCACTTGTATACACCCCATTCCACCATCCTGGCGTTGCGATAGAACTCTGCGTGGTGCAGGCCCGCCTTCTTGTATTCCTTCATATCCTTCCTGCGCACGTGCAGCACCTCCATACTCACTCCTTCCTTCCTGACCCACCGTACGGTCCCATGCGCCGCCCCTCCGAAGTCCTTGTCCAGAACCAGGATCGGTCCCCGCCTGCCGCACGTCCTGTTGGTCGCCAACATGTGCTCTTCCCCCAGTAACACCGCCTGTAGGAGGCGCCACCTGCGCTTCCTCTTCCCCGCCGCCAACCGCCTTCGCCGGTGCCACACATAGCGCTGGCACATCTTCTCCTCCTTCTGCACCTCTGCGACCGCGTGATAGGGCACCCGTCTCACCACCTCGTCCTGATTGTGGCACATCCTGCTCAGCGTCCTCGCCGTGTGTGTCCTGTACGCCTCCCCCGCCGTGGGCATCCCTCCTCCAAAGTAGGCCGTCGGCGGCCGCATCACACACCACGGTACCTCCGTGGGTATCCCCTCATACCCTCTGATGAGCCTCCGCACCTCTCCCTCTACCTCCTCCAGCTGCTCCCTCCAGTACGGGAGGTGCATCCCCTGGTATTCTATCGCTGCATTGAGCACCGCCCGTAGGTAGTACAGGGTCGTCTGTACTGACGGGGGGTGATGCTGTAGGACTACCAGCATCGCCCTGAATCCCCTGAGTAATTTGTTGGGCAGCCTGACGCCCCCCGCCTCCATGGCCTGCACATGTCCCAGTACCATCGCTTCCTCTGCCCTCTCCAGCCATGCCACTCCGTCCCCCACATCCAGCGCCATACCATCCTCGCCGGCCCTCCACAGAACCGTCGACTTCTCTGTGCTCCAGACAAGGTGGTTATCCCTCTCGTACCTCTGCATCAGGTTCTGCACCACCTGTTGGGCCTTTTCATCCCGTGCCATGGGTACCGCATCATCCACATACGCCTGCGCTGGCGACGTGTGTGGTGCCCTCGCCAGTTGCGGATACTCCCGCACTATCCAACTCATCAGGGGGAGCATGGCCAGTAAGTACAGGAATGGGCCCTGCACCCCGCCTTGTGGCACACCGCTACCTGGAGTTACCCACTCGGTACACCCCTTCCCCGTGGCGACCGTGTACCTCCTAGAGCGCAGGTACTTCTCTACGAAGTCACCGTATGGGAGCCCCAGCTGCCGCCACACCTCCTCGATGAGCCTATGTGGCATGTTGGGGAACGCCCCCTTCGCGTCCACAGACGCCACGAACGCCTCTAGGTCCTCATCATCGAGGTACATGTCGTACGGGAAGCTTGCCTCCTGTGTGGACCTACCCTGCACAGACCCCCGCCGCATACAGCCGCCGCTGTATCCCCCCGAAGATAACCATCCAAACCAGCTTGGCCTCCGTGACGGCACAGCATATGGGTCTCCAGTTCCCCGGCCTGAGGTGATCCCCTTTCTTGTACAGGGGCCGCAGCTTGCCCCCCCATTCCGCTGGGGGCTCACCTGTGCGCAACACCTGCTTGACCCTCCCCGCTAGACCATCAAGCTCCGGCGCCTCCAGGTGCTGGTATGCCTCCGCCACCAGCTGGTCCACTCCCGGGCTCTTTTTCCTCTTGATAGCCTGCACTGCCTCCTTCATTTCCCACAGCGTCACCCTGCTGCGGTGTATGTCCTCGCTTTGTTCCGCTGTGAACACCCTCATCAACCCCCTTATCATTGTCTGCGTGATCGCGCTGATCTCCTGCTGCCCCTGGTTGTGCTGCCTCCTGAAGCTCTGTGCCACTTCCTCCAGCACTTCCTGTTTGTTGCCCGTGACCCTGCCATCCTGTAGTCTCACTGTACGTATTTCTTGTGGCTTTCCAGCCTCCGCGAGCTCCCTGATGTACGGCAGTCACTTGTACGGCACCGCTCTTTCCATGTACCCCTCATGCTCCGCCACCACCTTCTGGTATATCCTCTCGTGTTCCTCCTCCACTGCCCTCCTCGCTGCCCCCACCCTCTTTTTTGGCCGTGTCACCTCCGTTTGCCACTCAGCTCCCTCTGCCTGTGCCCTTGCTTCGACCTCCTTGTGCTGCCGCTTCCTCAGGGTGGCTACCGGCCGCTGCAGCTTGGGCTGTGCCTGCGATTCCCCCTCCTGTTTGTTAAACCCGCATACTCTTGCCGCGCCGCACATGGCGTGATGCACATGGCTCCCCTTCCTCATTTCGACGTGCACCTGCTGCCCCCACTGCTGCCACCTCTCATCCCCCTCCTCTGTCCACTTGACCCTTGGCGGCAGGCTGACGCCTTCTTCGTCCGACCCCTGCTCATCCTCCTCGTTGTCCCCTGTCTCCCCCACCTTCACGTCCACTGTCACCATCATGGGGCAATGCCCCTTCCTGTCCTGCATTTCGTCCGGCCCCACCATATACCCCGCCGTTACCCCCTTGACCCACCTGGGGTCCGCGTACACCGCGTCTTTCCGCGACGGTGTGCTGCCTTCCGGTGCCGGGTAGTGCGAGGGGCCTGGTGCCCCACTGTACGACACATCCTGTAGCCTCATTTCCTCCACGAACATCCGCACTTCGCGGTCCACCTCCGTCTCCGTGCCTCTTTTCCGGGGATCGTAGTTGAAGTCCCAAACCACGATGACAGGCCCCCTCTCCAGCGGCCTGATGTAGTCCATCCTCAGTCGCTCTACATACTCCTTGACCCTCCTCCCATGTGGGACATGGCAGTTGATGATGACCACTTGTCCGTGCTCTGTCGCCACATCATACACCGCCCTTCGTCCCCTCGCTCCCACTTTCTTGTCCTGCACGACGCTGAGTCCTCTGCGCACCAACAGCGGCACCCCCTGTGCCCACTCCCGCTGGTACTCTCTCCCCTCCTTAACGTACATCTGCGCGCACACGACGTTGTCCTTCCCCTTCAACCGTATGTCCTGGTACGCCACCACGTCGGGGCCCGCCTCATGCAGCCTCATCTGCTGCCATGCCGCTTTGTCCGCCCGATACAGTGCCGCGGGGTCATTATGGGTGTATAACTTCATTGGTTGCCACCTGCCCTCCCCATCCACTTGCACTTCCCTGCTGTCAGCCAGGCCTTTTCCTTCCCCTTTGCTCCTTCCTCCCTGCCTTCGTCCGGCGCTTTTCTTCGTCTTCCCGGCCTCCCTCCGCTTCATTAATTGTCACGTTCGCTTCTTGTTCTTCCTCTGCGTCGACACCTCTCCGCCTTCCAATTCTCTCCCCTCCTGCTCCGGAACCAGCTGCCCGTGTATTTCCATCTCTTCACCTTTTGGGCACACCTGCAATCTCTCCACCGGGTACGGTAGTCTCTCCTCATCCCCCTCCCCCTGATCCTCCCACTGCACGATGGCCGTTCTCGTCACGTGTCCCGTGCGATCTTGTTGTTCGATCATCTCTTCTACTGTTCCCACATACCTCCTCCACTTCCCACGCACCTTGTGCGGACCATACACTGTCCCCCCTTCCCGCACCGCCCCCTGCTCCTCACCGCCCTTTTGTTCCTCCCCGTACCTGACTCTCCTCGCCCGCTTCCTCCTTGGCCTCCTTTCCTCTTCCTCCTCTTGTTGCCGCCTTGCTTGCGGCACAAAGAAAAAGAGAACTACTCGACTCCGTAGTAAGGTATGACTTGCTATAGAATATCCCCAAAATGCTTATATTTCAACTACTCAATGGTTAGCAAAACCTACAAAACAAAGATTGGAAAATGGGCTCATAAAACTATGTAATTTTTGGGAGGGGTGCACACGAGCAAAAATTTATCTAAAACAATTTATGTGATTGTTTGCATAAAAATATTTCAATTCAAAATACTCCTAGGGTCATACCCGCAAACACAACAAACAAAACTACGAGCAAGTAAAGGCGAAGCAAGGAAGATACAAAGGAAATCACCACGTGTACGTCCGAGTCATTGTTGACGATGTGGGGCCGCCATGCCGTTGCCAAGGCCCCACCATTTCTGTTTCTCCACGGCGGCGGGTCGTGGTGGCCAAGGCATTCAAGATCCTTACGGCTCTACCCCCATGGACGGAACCGGGCTCACCACGGCTCCATGCTAAACAAAGCATGGGAGACGTGTGACACCAAACCCAATATCATGCTTGCATTACCTTTATCCTTGCCCGTAACTCAACAATAATAAACCATGCAATGGACATCACTACGTGTAACAACCCAAATCCAAACAACAGTAAGCAAACAACACATGCTTGAATGGAATGAATGCATAACAATGCAATGAGTGTAATGAAAGTATGTGAATGCAACACATGGAAAGGGACAAAGCAAAATAGTGGTGCACCATCATGAATCTACGATTCCCACCTCGAAAGCGAACTAATCAATTGAAGAGGATAAATGTTCAATCAGAATCAAACCTAATGAATCCTTACATTCGCATGTTCGGGCGACGGCACCGCTGGCTGCAACACAGCCTAAACTAACCAATCACGATCTTTAAACAGCACCAATATGATTACGTGACAGAATTGAATTGATTGAAAGAATTGAATGACGCACCATCCGCACTGATCGCAGCTCGAAGACGACGCGATCTGTCTGGCACTGTACTGTCCTCTGTCTGGCACTGTACTGTCTAAATCTGCAACTCAATCAGCGGAACTGTAGCGACCTTGATAGAAATCTATTTTTTTCAACTCCCCCCCAGACTCTACACTGAAAGTGGGGATGTCTACAGGGGCGCTACACCACAGAATTCGACAGACTACCCTGACCAGACATAACAGACTGTACAGACAGCTGACTGAGGACTGACATATCATCACGCTCTGCCTTCATATCAGCGCACATCTTGTCAAAGGATGAGGCGGAGACGGGCCGGCACTTGCAGTCAACCTGCCATGTGATGAGAGCGTACAGAGAGCAAACTGTGTTACTTTTAGATGCGCAAGTGGTGAATCCTGAGGAGAGGGCCATGTCTGAGCCCTGTCCGCGAGTGGCATCAACCATCATTCCGCGGACGAGGTTGGAAACATGGGCCTGCACACCAATTCTTTCGTAGGTTGTATTCCCAACCGCTGCCCAGTTGCAGAACACGCTACCTGCAAAGAAGTCTGGTACCACCAGCTGGCTGCTCGGAAACCAACTTGCTCCAATACCCTGCGAAACATGTTTTTTTTTTTTGAAGGGAGAACACATGTGCAACCTGTACCATTTTTCATGTGTTCACTGGGGCTGCATCCTGTCCTTCTAGGTCTGCACTGAAAATAAACTGACGTCAGGCACCAGGCAACAGACAACAGACGTCAGGCAACAGGCAGACGTCAGGCAACAGGCAGACGTCAGGCAACAGGCAACAGACAGCAGACGTCAGACAACAGGCAGACGTCAGGCAACAGACAACAGACGTCAGACAACAGGCAGACGTCAGGCAACAGACAACAGACGTCAGACAACAGGCAGACGTCAGGCAACAGACAACAGACGTCAGACAACAGGCAGACGTCAGGCAACAGACAACAGACGTCAGACAACAGGCAGACGTCAGGCAACAGACAACAGACGTCAGACAACAGGCAGACGTCAGGCAACAGACAACAGACGTCAGTTCTGCCAGTTGTACGCCGTGGTGCCACAGCCCAGGCCAGCCTCCACCCCCGGGGGAAACCCAGTGTCATCGCCTCGCCCTGGGGCGCCCTCATGGGCTGTGGGCGTACAGACACCCTCCAGCCAGGTCGGGGGTCTGGACACTGGTGGCACACCAGGGGGGTGTCGCCGGGGCTGTTACCGCAGTGGTGAACTTCGAGTCAGTTGAGTCATAGGACGTGCACTGATAACCCATCTGCTCTGAGGAAACTGTAGTACTGGGTCCGCTTCCAGTTTAGTCATACTGGCCCGCTGAATAGTGCTCAGTTCCAAGGTGCCAGCTGACGTTGACTGGACACAGCTTACGCAGCACAATACCGCGTGCGGACAGTGACATGACTACAATGTTGTATGTCAGAGGATGAGGAAAAATCAAAGCGAACCAGTCTGCAATTGTAATGCTGTGCTGAGCAGCAACAACTCTTCACAGGCATGACCTGGCCCCTCAGTCCCACTACATCTGCCTCACAAACATGTTGTCATGCATTCTTGACCACAAAGACCTGCGCAGGAAATTGACAGTCAGACGAGGGGCCCTGTGCTGAGACAAGGCCGTGCTTGCGCAAAGAGGGGGACTCTGCAGGGCCTACAAACCAATTCAGATACAGAACCAATTCTGAGAACGTCAGCTGACACTTTTGTTTGGCGATCCGCGGTCCGCCAGCTCCGGGCACTTCGGAGCTAGTCTGGGCGCCACGGTTAGTCCAGGATTGCTCCCAGGAGGGCTGGGTACACTCGGCGGACCTGAGAACTGACGGATGGGGGGGGGTATAGACAGGAGCATCCGGCACGAGAACTTTGCTGTCAAGTCCACCGACTTCTACCGACATAGGGTTATGCACTGCACGCATATGAGAAACATCTGTCAAGTATATACCCCAGGGGGGGGTACGCACTTGTCAAAACACTTCAAAAGCGGGGCTAACACAGGCAAAGACTTCTGAAACACCGAGGAAGGTGATCGCATTGACAAACACTGCCACCGCTGCCGAACTGGTCTCACAGAAAATAATGGTCCCTTACTCTACACCCTCGAGATGGTTGACAGCCCAATCAGTCGACGTCGGCCTCCCCGAGGCACCAGCAGCAACCCGGCTCCACGCGTACCTCACAACTGACCGTTGGCTTACAATACTCTCTGTATGCTCACCCTGCACTGCTTTTAGCAGCGCACTGTCGCACAGCCATCAGGGAGTCCAGACCTTGGGCGGTATCCCGAAAAGAAAAATTGGACACACAAAGGTCCCACAAACTGAACACTGCAGGACGGATGATGGTAACCTCAGACGATGCCTCAGACACGACAGCTGAAGACAGAGGCTCCATGAAAGCAAATTCCGGGAATTCCCAAGACACTCTCAACGGGAACCTACATCCGGATGAAAACAGACTCTATTGACGACCCACTGGTGACTGTCTGGCACTAAAGTGCAGGGGATGGCCTTTACAGACCCTCAGTTTACAAACCAAGTACGACCGTACCTCTTCAGTACACTGCAGATTAACTTACAAGTCACTACTGCTGATCATCCGCAGAAGGTTGGCGAGGGGCAGGTGGGTTCTACTGAGTCGCCTGGAGACCGTTGGCGGAATAAATGACCCGCAGAGTCATACCCCCCGTGGTGCAGTGGTCGCGACTCCGCGCACATGTTCGGTAAAGGGGTTGTTTTCTCCCTATAGGTCCCCCAGGTCAGTACGTCCCTTCCTGCTGTTGCCCTAGCCCATCCCTATCATTCTCCTAGACAGGAAATCAGCTACAAAGCCACTGAGTGCGGCAAACTTACCTCTATGTTTACACATACACTCTACCTCAAATTCACTACAAGCTGCTACTCAGTCCGGCTGCTACTCAGTCATGCTCTCACAGCGCTATAAGCAGACTACCTGCAGTAGGCTGTCTTGCAGGCCTAAGGGTTTATCTGTCTGGCTGACTAAGGCTAAGCTATAGCAATACAGTAAAGTCATCTATGCTCACTAGAGTCCAGAGGTTACTCACCTAAAGGCGGTTTCTGTGACACTCAGGGTTACTCGTACAATACTCCTGTAATAATACACAGTACAGCACCCGCAGCCACAACATTGATGTTGCTTTGCACACGGGTTTCCTGTACTGGCGTTACAGCCAATATACTCAAGTACATAGTAGGCTGTCTTCACTCACCTAGTGGTCTCCCAAGTTGGCAACCCAGGCATCTGTAACATAGGTGGTGCTTTAGTATGGCCTATGGGATATCCCATATAAGCTCACACCGTACGGGTACTAGTCCACCCAGGGTCACAGAGACTCAGTCTGCGGGTACTCAGCGGGGTATCATGTACTTCAGCTACACGAAGTAGTCAGTCGCAATTGCAATTGCAGAGTAGTGGCGACAGTGCTCTCCTCTGAGGCCTGTCTCAGTGTCAGGTACACTACGCCTGGGCCTTCAAACTGGCTTCCAGGGTGCTACCAATAAAATGCCTCGTGGGCTAACTAGGGAAGGTCATATCACAGCAGCCACAGGGCAGAATCATACACAGCTCCTTTAATGGTAACAGCAGACTCACTCATACACATCAGAACTGCTATACCACCCATCTGCCCATTGTACCCACAGTACCACTACAGGGTCTAGAACAGAGTGATTCAGAAAAGCAGGCAACACAGCAATTCCTGTAACCCACAGATAAACAAACGTTTCCCAACACGAAACCAATCTACCCCATATAGCGGGGGTGTCGCCAGGGCTTCCCACTCCTGACGGAGGGCCAACCTGCCCATGGTTGGGGAAAAAAAAAAATACGGAGAGTGACACAGAGGAGAGAAAAACAGTCGTCACTACATACCGTAAGACCTTCAGCCCTGCGGCACAAGGACGGGCCTGAGGTCACACCAAACCAGCCAATCACCCACAGCTAGGCTTAAGGGGGACAACAAAGAAGGTATCTTCTGCATGAAACAACAACGCAAGGAGCCAAGAAAACAGAGAGGCCTCCTCCAATCAACACCTGTTTAGGATGCGAAGAAATTGTCTCTTCTCCAATGCCATAGCTGGGCCCTACAGACGGAAAACAATACACGGAAGAACGTCACACTGGGGTGCGGCAGCATCAGACTACAGACTACAGACTTTCAACTCCTAGAGCTCAGACCGTCCTAAGGTGCCACTGAGTTACATTAGTGCCACAGCGACTGACACTCCAGGTGAACACGCAGTACATCACAGTAGAACTAACCGTGTAGCTACTGTTACATTCCCGAATAGCTTCAGTAGACACGGCTATGACCGTAATCCTCGGAGTGACTAGGGGTATTACCATCAACCCAAAGTTCATCTCTCGCATACGAACTAGTAAACTCAGTCACCTGTAGGGTATCACTGACCTCTGGACTTCTATTACAGTCAACTGTCATACTACCTGCATCACACTAGGCAGTTACCAGCTATCCTCGTATCAGACGAAGGTACAGACAGTAAACCAAATCCTGGCTTCTTCCGGACTCAGGTACGGGGAAGGGTCGTCGTTCCTCCAGTCCTTGCCACAGACTGCCTTACCCTGAGGGCATGACCATCCTCAGGGTCACGAATGATTAATACATAACTAGGTACTCCCTCACATTACACGCAGACACAGGCGAGAACGACACTGATTTTTGTGCCAACGACAGGGAAGTAAGCTGGTACAAAACACTATACATGAAACTAAAATTGAAAATTCATACCACTTCCATACCACTGCACGAAAGGCAACGACTTCTCCATGCACTGACACCGTGGAGAACGCCGCAGCGAACTCGCCACTGGCATTCCAGCCAACAAGGTGTCAGGCAGAAAGAACGAGGTCGCGCGGTCCTGCAGAGTGCAGGCTAACGGGTTGGCCAGCTGACTCGGATACAGCGGTCGCTCAGACTGGCTCTCGGTCACTGCCACCACGGATATAACTTCCCGTCACCGGTTGGCGCCAGCTAACAGGGCCATAAACCAAACAGGCCAAATGCCCATTGAGATGCAGATGGCTGTATGACATGGGTCAACTATGGATTAGTGTGGCGTATCGCCTGGTGCTGCAACCGGAACGACGGATCAGGTCAACGACAAACAATCAACCACAACCAAGACACAGACAGGCAGACCGACTGAAAGACTGGCTGATTGCAGAAAGGCGGAAGAACGGGAGACACCTATCGAACAAGAAGCACTCGCTGACTTGCAACTAAACTAACAGGCTCAAAACAACACTACACAATCACAGCGAAATCTCCCCCCGACAGGGGAAGCCATTGTCTTGCGGGGGTGTTTGCTCTGGGTACCTCTCGTGACGCAGAACACGCGCGCACAGGTACTCACGCACACACACACCCTTGCTGGCATACGTAGACACAAGCAAACAATTGCCAGCACAGTGAGACCGACACCATCAGAGTGTCGCCTCAAACATCCCCCTGGCCTCAAATCGGCAAGACCTGTATTTGCCATCTCAGGGCTGACAACGGGGTATCAATGTAACTGCATCGCACTCACAGCAGTACACGAGCAATAAATCTGTTCACCTATACGCCTCCTATACAACCGCGCATCAGCACACCACGGACATGACACGGGGCACTCTGTATCCTACAGACTACCATCACCAGACAAACTAGCTGGGTACTGTTCATCTCACTGTGTGTATTCACCTGAGTCATAACCGCCGGTTACCTAAAATTCAGCTAGTAAATCTATATCTTTATCTCCGTCATAGTACGTTACATCACAAGGAGTTCTCATTTACATAGGGTACTCCCTATTTTACGGATCAGGTCATATCTTCTAAGTATCACTCCTAAGTAAACGTACGCGTAATACACCGTAACTACATCAACCTGGGCTGCAGCGGAGTTTTCTCTAAAAACAGTAACTCACTCCTGAGCTGCTATACAGCTGCTATACAGATTTTTGCTCGGTGGGTGATCTACACCCTCGTGGTAATACCGGTTGCTCTGGTCACACTCGGTGGCACTCACAGTGGCACACACCCTAGGGACTATGGGATGGACACAGGTCGACCTCCTACATAGACATCAACACCTTCGATACTTGCAGTTACCCCAGAATCTCCTCCAGTACCCTCTCTCAGAACTAGAAAGAAAAATGGGCACCTTGCTTCACGGCCGGCAGCTGCTGAGCGTCGATGGACTTTGTAAGTGAACCAGGAATGGAAGCTTCTCGAGCACCAGACTATCTGCATCACTGGCACTAATATTGGTTTCCCAGCAGGCTCAAATGACAGGGCGTATGAAGAATCCAGTCTTGATGAAATGAGAGAGGGGAACAGAAGCAGGAACGAAAGAAGCGCAGGGTTAGAATCAGGCACACTTGATTGATTGGCGCCCAAGCGAAGCGCCCACGCAAGCACTGAGTGTATGAAGGGGGGGGGGGTTCTCCTGGCACAGAAAATGCGTGCCGGAGAGCTGATTTTTCGTAACCCCCCGCCCCTCTGGCTTGGCGTTACCTATCCTAGGGGAAGGAAATTCCCTTTAACTGGCTTGCCGAATTTGGCAGCCCAAAATGAGGGCAAAGGGCCCCCAAAATTTTAGCCAGAAAATAGGCAGGGTCTGGCAGGGGTGTCTGGACTAACCCACAGGGGTGCTCGGGTGACGCCCGGTCCCCTGGGATTCTCGGCGAAGTCCATGTTGTCCTCTGGGGGATACAGGTGCACTGAGCACCTGATGGTCGGGTCGCCCTCTTGTTGTCCATGGGGCCCCAGACCTTCACGTCCTTCTCGCCTGTGGTGCCAGCCATCGCCCAGCAGGAGGGCAGGACGAAGTGGCAGCAGCCAGACCAGGCTTCCGAACCAAGAAAGACATCACCTGCACCTGCTTGACGGAGTCATAGGCAGCCAATCGGATGCAGCACTGAGGGTAGGCCTTGCAGCCATCGTTGGCCTCGTGCAGCGCCTGGCTGGCCTGAGTGCAGCCGATCTTCGTTGGTGTCAGTGCACGCGCCCGTCGCTGGCGTCAGGGCAGGCGAACTTGGGCAGCATAAGTGCAGGCGGACCTGGCTGGCATCAGTGCAGATTGACCTGGCTGGCATCAGTGCAGGCAAACATGGGCAGCGTACACATGGTCCTGTACCGGTCGTCATAATAACCAGCGGCTGCGCCAGGGAACCGCACTGTGTTTTTGGGGGCGCCTGCGGAAACAAGCACCCTGCTCTGTCCAGTGCATAATCAAACACCTGTCAATCGTAAATGGATGGCCAGTGGATCCTCCGAAGGCCAAACCTTTTCGGTGTGCACTGGAAATTGCTGATCGCACTAGGTCACATGCAAACGGTCTCCGATCACCCAACGCTACGCACAGTAAGCTGAATAAGGCGCTCGGCTGAATTTCCAAGCGAACCCACACCCGGGGTTGGTCTGGGCCACAGTAAACAAGAAAGCAAAACGAATAACCAAATCCACCGGCACGGCAAACCAAGGTGAGGGCAACCTGGACGGTAGCGACGGTACATAAAGGAAGACGCATAAAAAAAACATATACCAAGTCAATATACACTAGTACACTGATGGGACTAGGTAAGGAACTTGACTGGTAAGACAGCGTACTCAACGTAGGCAATGTAACTAAACCAAGTACAAACGTAGTACAACTGTAGGCATACATTATTCCTAACAATCATACAATCCACAAACAGTCCTAAACCAGTGAATATGGCGTCTCACAGCCATCCAGGTACATCGGGTTGTATCTTACCTTGAGTTCTAGGTATACGGTAGTAAAGCTAACTACATGCGTATCATCGCAAGAACTGTGCATCATCTAATCAAAATACACCTGTGGACTCGAGGTTTGCTCGTACTCACCTACGCAAGAGTGAACGCAAACTCCTCCACACACGAGTGTACTCCTCACGTGCCAGCACATATCCACGCACGCACCGAGAAGTGGCATTCCAACACACATTCTCACACCAATGAACACCACGCGTCAGTCGCTCAACCATAAAGACGTACACATGAAGGCAAGCACTCACAACCGGCAAACGCATCATCAAACCTACCATTTTTGGAGCTTGAACACGGCGGTAGCTAAGCCGTACATCGGCGATGACCACGGCTCTCATGAGACGATGAAGCAAGAGAAGGGGTAAATTCATGAACCCAAGCACGAGGCAAATTTTTGGTGCACGTCCGTGCCTCCTACTCACAGAGTAAGCAACATGATGAGCCGTACCATGCACACACCTACGAATAATCTTCACACGCACGACAAAGAGCAGGAACTACTGCGGCAAAGGCAAAGCCCCAACAAAGGGATGCCACACACAAAAATATTATTCCTAATTGAAAAAATGTCGTTCTCGTAATTTCTCCCTTTGGCCACATGGCCCGAAGAGGCGTCATGCCCAGCAGCAAGGCAAGGGCGATGGCGCGGAGGAGGATGAGTCATCGTTCATATCGGCCTGCTCGTCGGTCTTTGTGAGGGTCTTTGCAACCAAGTCTACGACGCCCACATTGCGAGTAGGAACATGGGGAGCGATACCGTTCAACTCGCCTTTCGACTAAGGCAGCAGGAGAACGAAGGCTTCGGTGACTTCTACGAAGTTGGGCACGATGTTCATAGCTCCAACACGGTCACGAAGTAAATCAGAGTGACAACCGTCCAAGATCATCTTGTCTCAATTGTAGGAGTGGATGGTGGTCATGGTACCGTACTCAATGCGGAAGTTCTCACCCAAAAGCTTGCAAACACCGAACGTTCCGTTGGTGAAGCATGAAGCATTGGAGATAGTGGTGTCGAAGACTTCGTTGTCGATGGAGTGATGGAAAACAAGGAAACCAAGACAAGCAAGGACACAACGGAACAAAAATTTACGGGATAAAATTTTCCCAAAAATGTTTAACATCCTATGGGAAACCGAGACACAAGAAAACACGACCCATGGGGCTTGGGAATCCCCGGGGCTAGTCACCAAGGGGCCCGGGTGACTCCACCGGTCCTTGGCAACTCTTGGTGATGTCCAAAGTGTCAAAGGGGCATGCTTGCATTTCTTGCAGCACCCAAGCGGAGGTGCGGCTTTGTTTTTATTTTTAAAGGGCGCCCAAGCGCAAGCGCCCGGTAGTCTGTGAGAAAGAAGGAAAGGGAAGCAAAGCAAGACTCAACAACCCATGGCAAAGCAGGAATCCCTTGCTCGAAAAGAGCATTTCCGGAGTCGGCGCAACAAAGTCCTAAAATTTGTTGGCTTGCCACAAAATTAGGAAAAGCCTCTGCTACCACAAAAAAAAAAGAGAACTACTCGACTCCGTAGTAAGGTATGACTTGCTATAGAATATCGCCAAAATGCTTATATTTCAACTACTCAATGGTTAGAAAAACCTACAAAACAAAGATTCGAAAATGGGCTCATAAAACTATGTAATTTTTGGGAGGGGTGCACACGAGCAAAAATTTATCTAAAACAATTTATGTGATTGTTTGCATAAAAAAATTTCAATTCAAATTACTCCTAGGGTCATACCCGCCAACACAACAAACAAAACTACGAGCAAGTAAAGGCGAAGCAAGGAAGATACAAAGGAAATCACCACGTGTACGTCCGAGTCATTGTTGACGATGTGGGGCCCCCGTGCCGTTGCCAAGACCCCAGCATTTCTGTTTCTCCACGGCGGCGGGTCGTGGTGGCCAAGGCATTCAAGATCCTTACGGCTCTACCCCCATGGACGGAACCGGGCTCACCACGGCTCCATG
This sequence comes from Eutreptiella sp. 'Long Island Sound 2002', assembly GCA_964036045.1. Lineage (NCBI taxonomy): Eukaryota > Euglenozoa > Euglenophyceae > Eutreptiales > Eutreptiaceae > Eutreptiella > Eutreptiella sp. 'Long Island Sound 2002'. The sequence continues at coordinate 132,450,943 of OZ038379.1, forward strand.
CTAAACAAAGCATGGGAGACGTGTGACACCAAACCCAATATCATGCTTGCATTACCTTTATCCTTGCCCGTAACTAAACAATAATAGACCATGCAATGGACATCACTACGTGTAACAATCCAAATCCAAACAACAGTAAACAAACAACACATGCTTGAATGGAATGAATGCATAACAATGCAATGAGTGTAATGAAAGTATGTGAATGCAACACATGGAAAGCGACAAAGCAAAATAGTGGTGCACCATCATGAATCTACGAATCCCACCTCCAAAGCGAACTAATCAATTGAAGAGGATAAATGTTCAATCAGAATCAAACCTAATGAATCCTTACATTCGCATGTTCGGGCGACGGCACCGCTGGCTGCAGCACAGCCTAAACTAACCAATCACGATCTTTAAACAGCACCAATATGATTACGTGACAGAATTGAATTGATTGAAAGAATTGAATGACGCACCATCCGCACTAATCGCAGCTGGAAGACGACGCGATCTGTCTGGCACTGTACTGTCCTCTGTCTGGCACTGTACTGTCTAAATCTGCAACTCAATCAGCGGAACTGTAGCGACCTTGATAGAAATCTATTTCTTTCAACTGCGGCTCTCGCTCGTCCGCTTCTCTCCTCCGCTTGCTGTCTTCCCTCCCTCCATCCTCTCCTGTCCCCTCCCTGCTGTTCCGCTCTACTCCCCCGTTCCCAGCAATATTCTCCTACCCTCTTTCTTCTGCCTCTCCCTCTTCCAGCCCTTCTTCTCCCCCCTCTCTTTCTCCCCGCCTGCTTGCTGCCTGCCCCGGCTCCCGGCCTTCTTCTTCCCGCGCGTTGCCTTGCTCTCCTTCGTCCCGCTCCCCCATGTTATCCCCGTCCCCCACTATGAACCTCATTTGTCCCCCGCTCCCCCTCCTCATTCCCCTCCACTTACTTGGCCTCTCCCCCTCCGGGTCTCCATCCACCTTCAGGCACTGTTTCCTGGCCCCATCGGAGAGCTTTCTTGCTCTCTACAATGCCTCCTTCCTGTGCTCTTCCCCCGTGCCGGGCGGCACTATCCACCTCGGCTGTTCCCCTCCCTTGCTGTTGGCCACCCACTCCAATGCCAACCGGATTTGTTTCCTGATGTCTTCCACTTCCTCTGCCTCCGCACACCTATCTGTTTGCGACTCCAATGCCTGTAGGATGGCGTTCTCGCGTACCTCCTCCGTTCTTCCACCCCGCACCTCTTCCACCTCCCCTACCCACCGCATGAGTGGGTGCTCCACCCGTTTCAAAGGTGCCGCCGTATACACCACCACTTGGCGCCTACACCCTCTGGGTTCCACGACCCACCACGTGTGCCTGTCCTGCACCAGGTCAGTGACCCTTGGTCTGCAGCTCCCGTGGCACTCGCCTGTGGGGACACCACTTGTATTGTGTGTCCCTTGGCCCTCCTCACCGCCGCCCCGTCATAGTCAATCATGGCCATAACATTTCGCATGCTGTTCATCTGCGTGTCTGAGTCCCATTCTCCGGCCATGCCCCTGCTGCGACGCACTGTCTCTCCAACGTACAGCGCCAGGGCCAAGACCTGCCGCGTGGGCCCCCACACCTCCACCGTTCTGCTGGTGCTGTCCACACATGCCGCTACCTGCGCATCCCGCTGCATCTGCATCCACAGCACCGCCTGCTTTGGCCCCACCTTCCTTGCCGTGAGCACCTGCGCCTTCGCTTGTCTCTCCCCCGCCTCCCCGACCCCTCCCCCCCGTTCCGCTCCGACCATCCGCATATCCCACCCACATGTTCTTGACTTGGTGAAAGTACACCAGCGTCGCCCCATCATCTTCCCCCATCTGTAGCCACATGGGCCCCGGTCTCCTGGGCTGCCGTACCCTGATCCCATGGTATCCTCCCTTGGGCTCCTGTGGTCCATCCAGCCTGCACAGGCACCCGGCCAGCGTGCATTCCAGCCTGCACTTGTCCTCCACTGCCTCCGCTCTGGCCCTCAGGTGGTACCTGGCCTTGCTCACCGTCTGCCGTACCTCTTCACCCCTACATCCCTTGATGTATTCTTCCAGCCCCGGCTGCGCCTCTCCATTTTCTATCAAGACACTCTGCCATGCCGTCGCCTTCCCCCTCAGCCTCTGTGCCCATTTCTGTAGCATGCTCTTTCTGTCCCTTCCGTCCCCCAGCATGTCCAGCCCCTCCGCTGCTGCCTCCTTCTGGCTTCTCTCCTTTTCTTTCTCTGCTCTGTCAAGCTCCGCAGCGTCCTTCCCATTTGCCCTTCCCCTTCCCACCTTCCCCTCGGAATGCAGCGGCTCCCTCCACGTGGGCTCTGCCGTTCACTGGATTTCTGGCTGTCCCTCCGGGTGTCCCATGGTGTACACCTGTATCGCCTGTCCCTCCCGGTTGAGTTCAATCCGGACCTCCATACCTGGTGCCACTGCTGCGGGGACCACCACGTTAGACACTAGCACATCGTACTGGTACCGTGCCCCTTGCCCGTGGCGTACCTCGTCTTCCACCATCCCCCTGCCTTCCACCCTGTCATCCGGGAGGATGATGTGGACTGCCTGTCCCCTCCACTGGGCCGCCGCTGGCCCCTTCGTCGCCACTGAGAATATCGCCTTTGTGTCATCCCGCGTCATCCATTCTCCCCTGCGATACCTCGCACCCCGAATTGCCCCCACTGCCCACTTCCCATGGTCCTCTCCTCCCGTCTCCCGCACCCATTCTTCAGCCACTCTGGCGAGGGCCGATATCTCAGTGCCTTGCCTCTCAAACTCCGGCAGAAAGGCTATACTCTCCATGCCGTCGTCCCCCGGGAACGCGTAATGCCACGTGTCCCCCGTGTGTGGGTGCACACGGTACGTGTGGTTGGCCATGCATGCCGCCCCTTCGTCCAGTACCATTTTGATGGCCTCCGCCGCCTTCAGTGTCATCTCCTCACTGAACGTATACACCAACTCCTGCCCTGTGTGTCCCTGCGTCGTGGGCGCTGGAGACAATGCTGCCCTAGTGAATTGTGTTCGCACCCCACTCGCATCCTGTCCTCCTCCTGGCAGCTCCCCTCCCCACTCCTTCCTGACCGGGACCCCCTCCCCCTTGTCCGCCTGCCACGTCATATGCCAACCCCACCACCGTTGTCCCCCCGCCGCCACCCTGTACCTTCCCCTCCATCCCAGCTCCAGCTACACCGCTCGGTCCGTTCGCATCTGGACCGCTCTCTCTGCCCCCCGACCGGTCCCCACATCATCCCTGTGCTGCAGCTGTAACACCGCCTCCCCCCCCCCCGGTGACCCACACGTCCACCCCCCCTGCCTGCCTCTTTTGCCACTCACCTTTCCCCGTACCCGCTGGCACCTCCACATACCCCATCTCTTGCACCTGCACTCGTAGCACACCTTCCCATCCTGCCCGTAGTTTCCTGTCTCGTGCTGTACCCCCCCCCACTTCCCTCCTCTCCCTCCCGGTACCCTCTGTCCCTGGTACCACCACCTCTCTCCCCTCCCCTGGATCTGTATTTGATGCACATCCTGTCACACTTGCTCCTCCGTCCGCCCTCCTTGCTCCTCCCCCTTCACCAAACCTGCTTCTGCCAACTCCACCTCCATCGCCTTTCCTTCCTCGTCTTTCGACTCTGCCCCGTCCTCTTCTTCCGCCCCCGCCACTGCCTCTGCTTCCTCTTCTTCCGGGGGCCACAGCAGCTCATAGTGTCCCCCTCCTCGTCTGCTCGACAGTAGCGCCGCCGCTGTTCCCTTTCCTTCACCCACCTCTGCCATCTTTCGATATACCCCCCGGGGTCCCCACTCCTGGTACATTGCTATTCTGCATGCCTTGCTCTGTGCCCATCTCCCGACTTCACACGCCCCTCCCCATATCTCCCCCTTGCGCACCTTGTCCAGGTACTGATCCAACGTTCGCGCTCCTGCATCTCTCATGTTCCTTCGTGCCCAGCCCGACTCAAGGGCCCGCACCATATCCCCTTCTGTGAGTGCTCTGCGCACCTCTTCCGCCGCTGCTTGCCCGCCCACTCCGTCCACCGCGCTGAGTGCCCAATATAGGCACTTCCCATCCCCTGGTATGACCTGTCGCCTCGCCCTTTCCAGCATTTCTTCAGGCCATTCCTGCCCGCCTTGTGCATTGTCCAGCACTCTTTGCACCGCTGCCGCTACTTCTGCTGCGTCAGTCCTGCGACCCCTGACACCCCAAAGCACCGCATAGGCTCTTCGCTTGGTCCACAGGATTCCCGCATCCAGCGGGGTTCCGTCCCCATACTCCACCAATTTTCTGTACCCATCTTCGCTTTTTGTCTCTCTGTAAACCGCCACTTTGTATCCCTCCTCCGCCGCCCATGCTTCCACCTCGGTGGCCCCCTGATCCTTCTCCCCTGCCTTGTTCGTTGTATGTACCGCTGCCATGATACTTCTTCCCTTGGCAGGCACTCCTCCATTTCTCCCATATTGTGCCTACACTCCACCCTGGTAGCCACTCCTTGGCTTATCCGCTGCACCTCTTTCTCACTGTTCGGCCTGCCCTCCAGCGCACACAATACTTCCCACAATGTGTTGACATCCTTCCCGTTCATATGCTCAATTAGCACCCCGTCTCCTGTATTTTCTCTCGCCCCCTCCAATGCCTCCTCCCGCCTCTTCCATGCCCATGCTGCCTTGCGTTGCTGTTCCACTTCGTTCCCCTCTGTACTCCCCACACTCCCCGCTCCACACGTCGACGGCCGATCCTCGCCCGACGCCACATTGTGTCTTCTTTCGCTTCCCACGCTCACCCTGACCTGTGCCCCCTCGCACGAGCTTTCTCCTTCCTCCTCTCTTGCTGTACTTCCCTTCTCCGCCTCTTTGTGCTCCCACACCACCTCGTACACCCTCGTCTTCCTCCACAGAATTCCTACATGCACTCCCTTCTCCCCTCCATACTCCTGTATCTTTCTGTAGCCCTCTCCATCCTTCGTCTCCCTGTACACTTTCACTGTGTATCCACTCTTCACCGCCCATGCCTTGACCTCCGGCGGTCCTCCCATCCTTTGCCCTTGTAACAGCTTCCGTACGTACTCCTGCCATCCCACCTCCCCCTGCGGCAGGGGCTCCTGCATCTCCCCTGCTTGCCACGTCTCTTCGACTGCAGTGACCACCTTTTGTTTCACTCCCTTCGCCTGTGCACTTGTGCCTTGGCCTCCTTCTATTACATTCATCGCTCCCCATAAGGAGTCCATGCCATTGCCCCCCATACTCTGTGTCAGCACTCCCGCATGGATTCGTTCTCGTTCTCCTTCTAACGCCCACTCCCAGCGCTCGGTGCTTGTGTTATTCTTTGGCCCCTCTGGGACCTGTTGCCAGAGTGCCGTCGCCCAAACCCAGAGACAATGCTTGTCTTCAAGTGTGCCCCTCGAGCGCTGCTAGTGGGAATCGAACCCACGACTACGGCTCGCGTAGCAGGGCGTCCAGCCGCTGGGGTACTCCTCAGCTGACTCTTTTCCCCACTGCTGCGCCTTTCTCCTTTTCGCTCCCTCCTTGTTCTGTCTCCTGAGTCTCCCCCTCTGCGTCTTGGCGCTGCCCCTCCCCCCTCCCCCCTTTTCTCCATCCCTTCCCTCTGCCGCAACCCTCTCCCGGCCTCTGCGGTCGCTCTCCTCCGCATCTTGCTCGTGTTTGTGCTCTCCTCGCCTTTTCTTCGTGCTGCTGCCGCCTCCTCCCCTTGATGCTGCCCCGAACACTCCGATATGTACCTTCCCCGGGTGTTCCGGTCCTGGGCTTCCTTTCCGGATGTTCCACTCTGGGTGTGTTGCTTCCGGGACGCTCCAGTCCAGGATTCGTGCGTGCTTCCACTTCTCCCCCCCTCATCCTTGCTTGTTCTTGTTCATGTTCTCCTTGTCTGTCCTCCTGCTTTTTCTTGCCGCCACCTTCACGTCCTCCTTGCGCCCTTTAGCATCCACTTGTCTCTCACCTCACTTCTCTCCCGTGCCCCGGATGTTCCAGTCTGGGCTCCTCGTGCTTGTCCTCTGTCCGCTGCGTGCCCCCTGGCGTTCCTGGCCCGGAGGCCGAGCTGGGCCCCTGTTTTCCTGTCCTTGGCGGCGCTCCCTCCCTCATTCTCCTTCTCGCCTTGCCTGTCTGTTCCTTCTCCTCCCTCTTGACGACTCTTGCCTCATGTTCCCTTCCCACCCTTCATTGCTCCTGTTCATGTTCTCCTTGTCGTGTCCTGCCGCCGCTGCCTCCTCTTTTTCCAGCCGCTTCTTCCCCTGATTTTCCTGCCTGTCCTGGACCTGCGCCCCCCGGTCCCCTTCTATCGCCCCGGACAATCCTTTACATCCAGGGCCGCTTCTACCCGGGACGTGTCAGTCCAGGGCCTCCACCACCCGGATGTTCCTGTCTGAGTGCATGTCTTTCCCGGATGTTCCAGTCCGGGTTCCATGCACTTGTCCGCCTGTCCTTCTTCTCCTGCTCCTCCCTCTTCCCGTCTCTGGCTCGTCGTGTCCTTTCTCTCCACCGGCCCTTGTTCACGTCCTCCTTGCCGATTCTTGCCGCCGCCGCTTCCTCATCCTCCTGGAGCCCCGGACGCTCCAATCCAGGGCCGCCTCGCCCCCGGATGTTCCAGCCCGGGTGCCCTGCTTCCCCGGTTTTTCCTGTCCAGGTTCCATGTGTTCGGCTGCTTCTCCTTCTTTTCCTTCTCCTCCCGCTTCCCAACACTTGTTCTTCGCGTCCTTCCCCATCTGTTCCTTGCTCTTGTTTATGTTCTCCTCGCCGCTTCTCTCTGTCGCCATCTCCTCCTCCTTCTGTAGTCCCGGACGTTCCAATCCAGGGCGGCTTCGTCTCCGGACGTTCCAGTCCAGGGCCTCCGCCCCCCGGTTGTTCCAGTCCTCCTTATGCAGCCCCGCTTCCCCGGATGTTCCATGCGTTTGTCCGCTTTTCCTTCCCCGCCTTCTCCTCCCTCTTCCCGACTCTCTTTTTTTTCGTGTCCTCCCTCTCCACCGCTCCTTGCTCTTGCTCATGTTTCCCTTGCCTTTTCCTGCAGCAACCGCTTCCTCATCATTTTGCAGCCCTGGAGGCTCCAACCCAGGGCCGCTTCTACCCCGGACGTTCCAGTCCAGGGCCTCCACCACTCGGATGTTCCAGTCCGTGTGCATTTCTTCCCCGGATGCTCCAGTCCGGGTTCCATGTGCTTGTCCGCTTCTCCTTCTTCTCCTTCTCCTCTCTCGTCCCAACTCTTGTTCTTCTAGCCCCCTCTGTCCACCGCTCCTGGCTCTCGTTCATGTTCTCCTTGCCGTTTCTTGCCACCGCCGCTGTCTCCTCCCTATGCAGCCCGAGATGCTCCAATCCAGGGTCGCTTCTACCCCGGACGTTCCAGTCCAGGGCCTCCAACACCCGGATGCTCCTGTCCAGATGTGTTGCTTCCCCAGATGTTGCAGTCCGAGTTCCATGCTTTTGTCCGCTTCTCCTTCTTCTCCTTGTCCTCCCTCTTCCAGACTCTTGTTCTTCGTGTCCGCCCTCCCCTGTTCCTTGCTCTTGTTCATGGTCTCCTTGCCGCTTCTCGCCGCTGCCGTTTCCTCCTCCTTGTATAGCCGCAGACGTTCCAATCCAGAGCTTCCGCCCCCCGGATGTTCCAGTCCGGGTGCGTTGCTTCTCCGGATGTTCCAGTCCGGGTTCCATGTACTTGTCCGCTTGCCGCTTCCCCCCGGATGCTCCAGTCCGTGGCACTGGGTTCACCCCCGGACGATCCAGTCCGGGGGCTAGGGCCATGCTCCTGTCCATACCATCACAATCACGAACTCAACCAGGGGATGGCCCCTCCTGGGCTTACTCACCTTACCTATCCCTGGAGAGAGAGAGCGAGTGGGAACGTGACACGAACACAAGCGAAGCAAATCGTGTATGCACACGTGTGTATGTGCTAATCAGTGCTACTTAATGGCAGGTTGGTGTGTAAGAGCAGTTGTCACGGTTGCCCCGCATTGCATCGCAGGAGAGGTCCGGCAGTCCCCCGTGACAACCACTCCCTCGCCTAAGGCCATCGTTTTGGCTCTTATGTCTCCTCTTATCATCGTGCAATTCTGTTCAACCCTCTGATCTATTTTTGCGTTGCTACCCGGCTAGTCTACGGTTACACGAGAAAAGCAATGTGCATGCTGCATACGAAGCCACAAAAACCTGTATGTTTATACCTTGCGCTGTGAATTCTGAGTCAATTCTTGAATTCTTGCTTCTTTCCTCCTTTCCGTGCTCTTGTTCATGCTCTCCTTGCCGCTTCTTGCCGCCGCCGCGTCCTCCTGCTTATGCAGCCCCGCTTCCCCAGATGTTCCAGTCCAGGGCTTCCGCCCCCCGGATGTTCCAGTCCGGGTGCGTTGCTTCCCCGGACGTTCCAGTCCGAGTTCCATGCGGTTTTCCGCTTTTCCTTCCCCTCCTTCTCCTCCTGCTTCCCGACCCTGTTTTTTTGTGTTCTTCCTCTCCACCGTTCCTTGCTCCTGTGCTTGTTCTCCTTGCCTTTTCCTGTCGCCACCGCTTCCTCCTCCTTATGCAGCCCTGGACGCTCCAATCCGGCCGCTTGTACCCCGGACGTTCCAGTCCAGGGCCTCCACCACCCGGATGTTCCTGTCCGAGTGCATTTCTTCCCCGGATGTTCCAGTCCGGGTTCCATGTGCTAGTCCGCTTCTCCTTCTTCTCCTTCTCCTGCCTCGTCCCTACTCTTGTTCTTTCTGTCCTCTCTCTCCACCATCCCTGGCTCTTGTTCATGTTCTCCTTGCCGTTTCTTGCCGCCGCCGCTTCCTCCTCCTTATGCAGCCCCGTCGCTCCATTCCTGGGTCGCTTCCACCCAGGTTATTCAGTCCAGGGCCTCCTCCACCCGGATGTTCCAGCCCGGGTGTGTTGCTTCCCCGGATGCTCCATTCGGGGTTCCATGCGTTTGTCTGCTTCTCCTTCTTCTCCTTCTCCTCCCTCTTCCCCACTCTTGTTCTTCGGGTCCTCCCTCCCCAGTTCCTCTTAACCCACGCAAACTGCACCCCCTTTTTTTCACCTAAGCACCTAGATTTTGTCACCAAAAAAAATAGTTTTTTTTGCCATCTTGAAAATACTGTTTTTCAAACCCTCCAAAAAAATGCATTGTTCATCAGTTTTGCCCATTTTTTGCTGTTTTTTGGGGGGTCAAATAACCATTCTTTGGTCCAAAATCAGAGGGCTTACCGGTCGTTTTCCCCGAAAAAAAATTTTGTTGCCTAGGTAGAAGAATACCAACTTTTGGATCGTCTGGAAAACTATTAAGGATGGGCGCTGTTCACACATCCTGTAAATGTCCACATGAAAAAATACTTCTTATGGGAGGCTGGGTGCTCAAGGCCTCGCGCACTCAGCCAGCTGGAGTGAGATTTTCAGGCTTCTTTGAGATCACTTTTTCACATCGGAAGTGGCATGAAGCAAGGATGGAGCAAAAGCAAAACTGCAAGATTCAATATGGGTTAAAGACTTGCACAGCGGAACACTCAGTGCGCGAGGGCTCGCGCACTCAACATGCTGGAAGCATGGGTTTTTGAATACCCCTGACTACTTGCATTCTGCCGATAGCCTCCAAAGGGCTTTTTGAGATTCCTCCCTTTTGGAATCCTATGAAAACAGTGAGCTCAAGAGTAGCGATTAGACTATCCTCCTCTAGAGCACTTGCTTCATACGTCCTGTGACCTAGCGCTTCTGACAAACTGTTGTACAGCCCAAAAAGATGGGAGGCTGGGCACCTCATTTGTAGGTAAACTAACTGAAAATCGTGTGTTTTGCAGGGACCGAGGGCAACCCGCCTTTTTAGATCTATTACACCTTACATAGTGCATGGCGTGTACAAAACGTCCATTGATTGACCACTCTTGCTGCTGACATGACCCGAACGGTACACCATGAGGCACCCATGAAGACATCTGAGCCTCATTTGGCATGGAATACTGTTCTTTCAGGACCATTGGGAAACACACATTCTGCAAAATTGAGTATGCGAGGCCTCGCGCACTCAACATGCCAAAAAAACCTTTTTTCATACCTCTGACTACTTGCATTCCGCTGATAGCCTGAGAAAAATATTTGAGATTGCTCCGTTTTTTAGTTCTCAGTTCTCAGGTGGAAACACGCGGAAACTGCGCGACTTCTTTTTGCACACAAATGTCGCCCTTGAGGTGAAAAACAGGGTGCAGTTTGCGTGGGCTAAGTTCCTTGCTCTTGTTCATGTTCTCCTTGCCGCTTCTCTCCGCCGCCGTTTCCTCCTCCTTCTGTAGCCCCGGACGTTCCAATCCAGGGCTGCTTCGTCCCCGGACGTTCTGGTCCAGGGCTTCCGCCCCCCGGATGTTCCAATGCGGGTGCATTGCTTCCCCGGGACGTTCCAGTCCGGGTTCCATGCACTTGTCTGCTTGCCGCTTCTTCCCGGATGCTCCTGTCCTGGGGGTCCAGTTGCCTCGGATGCTCCAGTCCGTGGCCCTGGGTTCACCCCCGGACGATCCAGTCCGGGGGCTAGGGCGGTGTTCCTGTCCGCCCCGGATGCTCCAATCTGGGGCGTCATATCATCATTTTCTCCTTGTTTCTCCTTCACTTTCCCGGTTGTTTCAGTCCGGGTTCCATGCACTTGTCCGCCTCTCCTTCTTCTCCTTCTCCTCCGTCTTCCCGTGTCCTGTTCTTCGTGTCCTCTCTCTCCACCGGCCCTTGTTCATGTTCTCCTTGCCGTTTCTTGGCGCCGCCGCTTCCTTATCCTCATGGAGCCCCCGATGGTCCAGTCCACGGCCGCCTCGCCCCCGGATGTTCCAGTCCGGGTGCGCTGCTTCCCCGGTTGTTCCTTTTCGGGTTCCATGTGTTCGGCCGCTTCTCCTTCTTCTCCTTCTCCTCCCCGTTCGTGACTCTTGTTCTTCGCGTCCTTCCTCATCTGTTCCTTGCTCTTGTTCATGCTCTCCTCGCCGCTTCTCTCCGTTGCCATATCCTCCCCCTTCTGTAGCCCCGGACGCTCCAGTCCTGGGCCTCCGCCCCCCGGATGTTCCAGTCCGGGTGCGTTGCTTCTCCGGATGTTCCAGTCCGGGTTCCATGCATTTGTCTGCTTGCCGCTGCCCCCCGGATGCTCCAGTCCTGGGGGTCCCATTGCCTCGGATGCTCCAGTCCGTGGCACCGGGTTCACCCCCGGACGATCCAGTCTGGGGGCTAGGGCTGTGCTCCAGTCCACCCGGGATGCTCCAATCCCGGGCTTCATATTAGCATACTTTCTTTTTTGTCCTCAGCGTTGGCGTGTGTGTTTCGGTGGTTTTTTTTTCGTGCGCCCTTCGTCGCTCCTCTTCCCCCGCTGCTCCCCGCTGTGCTTTGTGTTCCCCCCCCCGTCCTCTCCTCTCCTTCTTCCCCCTTTCTGTATTCCCTCCCCTCCGTCCCTGTCTCCCTCGCTCCCGTTCCTCCCTTCCCCGGCTCCCTTTCCCTCCCTTTGTGGTGGCTTTGCTGAGGCACGCACTCAAGCTCCTAGCTTCTACGCGCGCATGTTGCTATGTTTTGGGGCGGGCACACACATTCATTCATCTTCCTACTTTCCTGCCTTCCCATTATTCTCGTGCTTTGCACTCTTCTTCTTCTCTTGTCCCTTCCCTTGCCGCATGCACTTTGTGATGCTTTGGGGCGCTCCTTGTGACCTCTCCCCTTTTGTTTGTCTTGGGCACGCACGCAAGCTCCTACTCCTACACATGCACTTTGCCACCCTCCTCTTCGCATTCCTCGCTCCCTTGCCTTCAGCCTACATGTGTCCCATGTTTTTTACCTATTTTCTCGTTGGGCCTTGGTCTTCTTGTACCCGGCTCGGTGTCGTTATGCACTCATGACGCACGCTATTTATGCGTTGTACTCCTTGTACTTCGCGACGCCCAAGAGTAGGCGTGTGTTCTCAGTGCTTCCATGTCATGCTACTGACATGCTAATTATTTGTTGGGTTATGTACTCCTTGCACTTGGCAACGCTCAAGAGTAGGCGTATCGTCTTAATGCTACCTCGCCATAATCTATGTATTGTTGTGCTTTAGGACTCCTTGTACTTGGCAACGCCCAAAAGTAAGCGTGTCGTCTTAATGCATTCATGACACATGCTATTTATGTGTTGGTTTGCGTTGTACTCCTTGTACTTGGCGACGCCCAAGAGTAGGCGTGTGTTCTTAATGCTTCCATGTCATGCTACTGACATGTTAATTATTTGTTGGGTCATGTACTCCTTGCACTTGGCGACGCCCAAGAGTAGGCGTATCGTCTTAATGCTACCTCGCCATACTCTATGTACTGTTGTGCTTTAAGACTCCTTGTACTTGGCGACGCCCCTGAGTAAGCGTGTGCTCTTAATGCATTCATGACACATGCTATTTTTGTGTTGGTTTGCATTGTACTCCTTGTACTTGGCGACGCCCAAGAGTAGGCGTGTGTTCCCAATGCATCCATCCATGTCAATGCTATTTACATGCTATTCATATGCTATGTATTTGTTGGGTTTTGTACTCCTTGCACTTGGCGACGTTCAAGAGTAGGCGTGTTGTCTTAATGCTTTCATGTCATGCTCTATTTATTGTTGAGTTTTGGACTCCTTGTATTTGGCGACAGCCAAGAGTAGGCCTGAGGCTTTAATGCATTCATGATACATGCCATTTATGTGATGGTTTGTGTTGTACTCCTTGTACTTGGCGACGCCCAAGAGTAGGTGTGTGTTGTTAATGCATCCATGTCGATGCTATTTACATGCCTTTTATTTGTTGGGTTTTGTACTCCTTGCACTTGGCGACGCCAAAGAGTAGGCGTGTTGTCTTAATGCTTTCAGGACATAGTCTTTTTATTGTTGTGTTGTATGACTCCTTGTATTTGGCGACGCCCAAGAGTAAGCGTGTGGTCTTAATGCATTCATGACACATGCTATTTATGTGATGGTTTGTGTACTCTTTTTATTTGGCGACGCCCAAGAGTAGGTGTGATGTCTTGTTGCACTCCTTATTTTCATGTTCCCTTTCATGTCATATGTCATTTCATCGTCTTTTTCGGACTCTTTGTACTTGGCGACGCCCAAGAGTGAGCGTGTTGTCTTAATGCTTCCATGACTCATGCTATTTATGTGTTGGCTTGTGTACTCCTTTTTTTTTTTAGGCATGGCGGTCCCCCGCCCAAAGCATTGCACCAAAGCGGCCTAACCATGGGCAAAATGAGCGTTCATGGTGAGCCGAAGTTCTCCGAAGGACAGCCGCGGGTATTTACAAACCTAGTCAGGGTGGAAACACTGCATGAACTGCACCATGGGCCTGAAAAGGTTAAAATACTAGTGGAGGCCATTTCGGTGAAAGATGCAAAGGGATATATAGCCTATACCAAGGCAAAATAACAAAAAGATGATATAATGAAAAAATGGACCAGTGGATTGAGCGAAGAGAAGCGGCTTGTGTACTCCTTGTATTTGGCGACGTGCAAGAGTAGGCGTGTTGTCTTAATGCTTCCATGACACATGTGCTGCTTTGCGGTCCCTTTGTACTTGCCGTCGCCGAAGTGGTTGCGTGTGGCGTTTTCCGTTTTCCCTTTCCCTTGTGTTCACGTTGTGTGTTGTTGCAGCATGCACTCAAGCACTATTCCCCTACGCGCGGGCACTTTGCTATTGATTTGGAGCGTGCACAAACCTGCTTCGTTGTTTTCTCCCGTTGTTCCTGTTGTGCTGCTGTGTGTGGTGCATTTTTCGCCGACCTCGCCAAACAGTGGCGCAAAACCGCGGGGGGGTTTCTGAGGTCGGAAAAATTGTTTTTACCATTCTTTTCCTTCTTTTCTGCGTCGTATTCTCGTTTTTTCCTTTTATTTCACTGGCGTGCGCGAGACCGTGAACCGAGAACTGCTGTGGATGCATAATGCGGAAGCAATATTCTTCTTAATTTCTGCCCCGTAGCAGACTCTGAGTTGGACTTCAGCCCCCTCAATGGTGAGAGAAGGCTGTCGGGTATGCAGTGGTGGCGCAGTGTACTGTGACCAAAATGCTCACTTCTAGGATCTCTTCGGGGTGGTGAGTCATATGCCCCCTGAAACCCCCATTCCATACGTCTTTGCATCTGGCATATGCTGCTGGGGAACAAACACCCTTGCATCGATTGACTTGGTATCTCTGAAAAGGTGGTGTCCACATTGGCACACATACATGGGTGAGTCCAATTTCTAGATGCGTGAATGTATTCTTGCATGTTACATACCGAGGACTGCACCCTCATCTTATTTTTGGAAGTGGCCATGAGAGCAAGGAGAAAAAGAAGCTGCCTGGGACCGGAGGGGCTTTTTCAGTGCTCGGTGGGCATGCAATCTTTGGGCTAGTTGCTTCCCCCTCCTCAACCCCGACCCTTACCCACTTGGGGCCCTGCATGTGTTTGGGGTATTGAATGACAGTTGATATGAGTACAGGCGTTGATTGCGCCCCTCTTCAGATGAAACCTGTCTTGTTGGCATAGTCTGTTGCACTAAACGCGGCTGCCCAGTTGCATCGCCCCTCATTCACCGTATTGTGAGAACTGGCAGGGATAGCACAGACAAGGCCATTTGCCAGAAAGGCTGTTTCAGATGGAGTTTGTTTTAGTTTCAGCCCCTGTATATAGTATATGTAAAGCATTCTAGTGCCCTGGGCTTTAGTTGTAGGGCAGATTGGCATTTGCAGCTTCAACCCTCAGCAGACCAGGGGGGCTGTTCTCTCAGTAAAGACAAGGGGTTAATGTTTCCGAATGTTTGGTGTGTCCTTGCTTTAGAAACAGGGCACACTTGGCTAGTAAAATGTAGGTGCCTCTTATCAACTCATCATATTATGTTTTCCCCCTCTCTTGGTCTCTTCTCTGTCCAGCATGTCAATGAATTTCCCTGCTCTTTTGCTTCCTTGGCTCTCTCATGAATTTCGTCCCTGAGGATTGGATAATTTGATGGTTTGGTCCTTGGATCGTGGAAGGGCACATCCTGGTTTGTGTCTGCTAGATAGCTCCAGGGTGGATTGGCATTTGATTGGAGGGGCAGGGGGGGTTAGAGGGAAATTTAGGGCAGGGGGAGCCCTATTTCCATTTTCACGGTAACAAGAGCACCCTGAGGTACAAGTCACAGTAGCAGCAGCGGGGTGCCCAGTTGAGGTATATTCAGACTGGGAGAGACCTGTTCTCAAATGGGGGTAAGTCCCTGGATACTACCTGCAGTAAATACAGTGAGGGAGGGTGCCCTGTTTACAATTTTCAGGATATGGGAGGGGTCTACTGAATTAGGAGAGGATGCATGGTTCAGAATGTAGGGAATACGAGGCTCAGGGAAGTCATAGTTCAAGAGCCCCTAGTTGAGGAACCTTGAACAGGTGTAGCCTGGGGGTGTAGGCTGTGGGTCCTGCAGCCTTGTGCCGGCCCCTCCTCTATTCTTCATGCAGATCCTCCAAATTAGATGTGCAGTCGACTTGCCTTAGAGCCTGCACTAGAAGCTCCAGTTCGGCCCATAGGGCAAGGCAGGCGTCAGGGACGCACATTTCATCATCATCATCATCAAGAGTGGGCTATCACTTCACTGCAGACTTTGCCCAATGTTGTAGTCAAGTGTCAATCACTCCACCCAGGGGGGGTTAGGTTTCTATGTGTTTTGAGAGGAGTATTCCTATGTCAGTGTCATTTTCCCTCTCTCTCTCTCTCTGTCTGTCTCTCCCTCCCTCCCTCTCTCTTTTTTTCCCTTTCTCCTTGCCCGGCATGTCAGTGTATCGTTTTCTTTTTCCTCTCTTTTCTCAGTAGTTGTTTGTGCCCTTGGCTCCAGCCCCTGGGCAGGCATGAATTTGATTGCAGTGTTTTGTGTGGGTGCCGCTTGGCAACTGTGGTCTTGGCTCATCGCGTAGCCGAGCACTCTCCACATTTTCAGTGTAGGAGAGCACTCTCGGAACAATAAGTGATAGGCCATGTGCTCTTAGTTGCCCAGACTACCCCAATCTGCCGAAGGAAGTGTAGCATTCATCTTAAGAGAGGCCACCGAGGTTGGGGTGTAAGTGTTTGTGGACGTTCTTTGGTGATCTGCAGCTTGTGTGATGTCACAGAGCATGGGCCTAGGATTGGCCTTTGTGGTGTAAAAGAGCTCTAGGATGCTGGCTCTCTATAAAATTTGCAGCTTGAACCCACGGCGAAGAAATGGTTGTTTTTGGGTTTCGTATCTAGTTGGACACTGTGCACCACTTGCCGGCCATCAGGTCATTACACTCGCCATGTTTGGTACCTATGATTTAGTGTTCAGGGACATGGTTAGTGATGTGACGTGCATGTGCAGGTGGAAGGGCCAACTCAAAAATAACACAACCACCAGCGTTGTTGCTGGAAAGCGTGGGCTGTACGGCCATGCATTACTCAATATTGACATCACTAGGCTCTCCATGCTTTTGTAGTTCCGGCCTCACCCATTAGCATCTCTTGTTGTGGTTGCTCCGTCACCACTACATTTCAATGGTGATGTCAAATTTGCTGAGTCCTCTTCTTTGGTTTTGGTTAACAGATGAGCCAACGTACCATCTTTGGCATTATGTTTATGCATGTTGTATTTGCAGCAAGCAAAGTGCCAGGAGTACCCGAAGTGGTTTGTTCCCAGTTGTGTTGGGTGGTAAACCAATCTCGGTATTCATGTAGGTTGTTGGCGAATTGTAGGCCATTGCCAATGGTCTTGTGAATTCTCGGAGTATGGTTTGGACAATGGGGCGAAGTCCATATGTGGTTGCTCATGACTGTGCTTCAAAGCACACGTGTTTACCCTTTTTCGGTCACCCCCCCCGCAAGGCTCTTTCAACCGTCAAACGGTTAGAGAGAGAGGTCAAGTAAAAGCACCAGAATGACGGCGACATGCCAGCGTCTCTCGTGAATGTCACATGGAGGGAAGAGCAGGGGGGGTTTCAAACAAAAAGAGGTGTCCCACATACCTCACATGAGAGGGTCTTTGCACACACTAGTCCCCTTCTCTACACCTGCTTCTCCCACTGCCTCAGGGCGTCATGAGACTGTAAATAGGTACCTCCTTTTGAACTGAGCGGGAATTGTTTAGCTCGCTCTCACAGCAATATCCAGATTGGGGGCAGCAGTGTGGATATGATCTGGTTAGTACATGGCAGCCATTTGCCATTGCCAAGGGCTACAGCACCCCAGGATCTCAGCCAGATGGTTAGAAGGACACACCACTGATTAGCACACCCACCACTTTTGCCTTCGGCGTTATTGATCGAGGATAGGCCTAAAGCATCTTAGGCTTGCCCAGTAGGGGAACTTAGAGTAGCAGTCCCCGAGCATGGCAAGCCAAGATGAGTCCTCGGAGTATGGTGTGGACTTTGAGGGAGGGTTCACTTCGGGTAGCTCATATGCCCCCCCCCCCATTTTTGGGGGGAGTTGCCCCCCCCCCCAAGCTCTCTCAACTCTCGAACAGTTAGAGAGAGGTCAAATAAACATACCAGAATGAGAGTGACATGCTGATTTCTCTTGATGCAGTGACCAGGGGGGGGGGGGGGGTGCTGCTGGGTTATGCTTAGGCAATGTTCCGTGACTCAGTGAGGAAGCGCCGATCGCTATCCTGCAAATACCTTTCCTGAGCTGGCCCTTTGTCCTACTCTTGCGCCAGCTTGGGCGCTATCGATCATTCAAGTGTGTTCTGTGCTGGCGCCCTGCTCTACAGCCGCGCTAGCTGGGGCTCCATCCAAGAAATCCAGTGTGTCTGCATGCATTGTAGGATTTCGAACTCTGGAAGGAGGAAAGGGGTAGTCCGAACTTTGCAATCCAGACTTCGAAATTGTGGTGCCAATCAGTCTGGAGCCATGTACAGTTTGCCGTCCAGACTTCGAAATTGTGGTGCCACTCACACTGAAGCCATGTACAGTGCTTTGCAGGCGGTTGCCGCGTCTTCGGGAGTGCCTCCGCGGGGTGTAACGTACCTAACGTAGAACGAACTTCGGCTTGGATTGAGTAATCGACCAATCCTTCTAAACACAATGACTCGACACCAATGACCTTCGATTCCACATATGTGCTCCACTTGGGGCGCTATGGAAGGCCGCGCGCGCTGCCTCCCAAGTGGGCACATGCAAAAATCGAATATTGCAAAAAACACACCTTGCTCGCAACGCATCGCTTCGGGAGCGCTCCACAAGCGTCCCTTCACGAAGGTTAGGCTTGCGAGTGTTGGTTGGGAGTACAATGATGGGCTTCGTGCGATATGGGGTCCATTGGCGGGTTAGTCTTGGAATGGTGCAACCGCCAAATGGGCACGTGATATGACACCAAATATGGCATACAACCCTACCCTCGCCTTCTACACCCAACCTAGTGGCCTAGAATCAAAGTGTGCCTATATTCTAGAGTAACCTTGGTCCCTTAACACGCATGCAAGTGCTTTGGTCGAAAATCGACCTCCTTTCGGAAAGCCGAATTTCAGCATGCACGCAAAATATCTTGCCAATAGATATATGGAGATCATATATGTACTATCCGGGGAAGACAAGTGATATGCCCCGGATGTAGAGGCAAGCAAAGAGGGAGAAAACGCCAACTCAACATACTTCTACACGTACTTGGACGCCAAGTACGTGAGATTGCCCATTTCTTGGAAAACACTCAAAATAAATAACCCTTTGGGCCTATGGAGTTGGGTTACTTTGGCCTCATCCTATGACTATGGGGGGCAAAACCTCATACAGAGTGCCTATGAGGCACGTTAATTCGTATTTGGGCGCTTGAACGCTCGTAACCCTTGTTATTCCACTTGGGGGTTCAAAGCGCATTCGGCCACCAAGATTTTCTGGGAAAGAAATGGGACCCAATGCGTTATATTAAGGAAAAAATTGCGGATCACTTGAAGAGTGTTTCAGTCTTGAATTCCAGAAAGATCGTTTTACAGAATCATCTAATGCAGTGCACGGAACAGGCAACCTCTGGCGGCGATTTCACGACAGTTAGAAATCGCGGTAGAAATCGGGTATTTCACCGATTTCTACCCGCAAATCGACCAGGACAGTAAAATTATGGTACTTCGACATCGATTTAATGGTTAGAAATCGGATTCCAGATTTTGCAGGGTTAGAGAACAGGGATATCCCGCCGACAGCCGGTGTCAAGGGCTTCCGCACGGGTGTGACGGCTCACAGGCTCCCGGGCCATGGGCCATAACGGGTGTGACGGCTCACAGGCCTCCGGGCCATGGGCCATAGGTTCTGGGTACCGCTTCACCCCCCTCCTTAGAGCAAACCCTGGGGGGGGGGCTCGATAACACCCAAGCATGGCAGCGGGTACCCAGGACCATCCCCTGAAGGGGGGGGGGGGGCGTAACATCCTCACTTCAGGCCGATTTGCGGGTTAGGCTGCCCAGTAGAATCCCACAGTAAGACAAGTACGGTGCTGTAGCTGTTAGTAACTGCAAGTATAGTATCAAGTATCGGGTGCCGGCTGCGACGGTCACTACCACAGTGGCAGTGGCATACACGGCCAACATAGGCGTCACACGACGACCGAGGTGGTCCCACAGGTCGAAAGCGACCACAAAGATCCATCGGGCTACCCCAGGCTTCCCAAGGCGGCAGTCTGGGGGAGAGTCCCCACGGATCCTTCCTTGGGCGCACCATGTCCATATCCACGACGCGAGTCCAGAGTGGTAAAGCCGAACAGGCTCCTCCATAAGGGATCGGGCATCAAGGCCGTCTTTTCCCTCGCCCCATTACCACGAAGGCCATGCATGAGGGAGTCCTCATGCAGTCTGGGCGGAGGCGTCGACTCCTCAAACCACCAGTTTCCCAGGCAGACTGACCGAGGTCAGGACACCGGAGGTCGCCACCGGACTGCAAGTGCGTCTGCGAATTGGTAGGCTCACACTGGGACTGACAGTGGCGGACCGCTGGGAGTGTAGTCAGGCAACTGGGCTTCCCGCCTGGCGCCATCAGGATCTCAGCACATCACAGCCAATAGGGCACACAGTATCACGGGCACTCAAACAGAAGAATCTGTACTTAGGTACTGGTCCAGGCTGGACCTTATGTAAGAGCATGTACACGGCGACTCAGGGCGCCTTCGTATTCCGATTCGCATCCCCTCGGGGGGGGAAAAACAGTCCATATTTCGGTGATGGGCTGATAATCCGCAACATACAGATGCACATATCCTGGGGGGCAGAAAAGTAAGCAATAAACGGGGTAAATAGGCGTGTAAACACACTCTGGATAGAGCGCCAAACCACGCCCCGGTTAGGATAAGGCATATGCAGGAGAGTGAACAGGAAAACGCCTGAGTTCAGGCCATATATAGTCTGCAGACACACGTATACTGGTCTGGATCCCGCAAGTGCCATGGGACCAGATCACACACCCAAAAATCGCAATGCCGATGACAGCGGCATCCGTTGCGCAACGTCGTATGGGCTTCAAGGCCCTAAGAGCTCAGGAAATGTCAAGGTCAGTCGCCCTGCCTGGTTTCCCAAGGATTCAGCACGCAGGGAGTGACGAATAGAAGTGGAAGAGAGGGGCCATCCTCCCGTCGATTCAGCAGGGGGGGGTATATGACCACTCTGATGGCAGGTCACCGGAAGATGGAAGAGAGCAAGCAAGTGAGGGACGATCCGTCGACCTAACAAGCGCTCAAACTGCATCAGGGGAGAGCTCAGGGCGGTGATCAGGTGCCCCTGGCTGCAATCACCCGGGTGAGTGCTGCCAAGTCCGAGACGTGGATCTTTGTCTTGTGCTTGCAGATGTAGTCCATGAAGGGGGTGTTAATCCGCGGCACGAACGAGGAGACGGGTTCCCAGGTGTCGTGAGACGACCCATAGCCTCGCCAACGAACCTTGAACTCCAGGCATCCGGCCGCCAAGGCGTTCGGACGCTGGGACAGGATCTTCTTGACGGTATAGTCGTCCTGCTCAGCATAGTCGTCGTCCGAATCAGCCTCATGTGCGGCAAAGTCCAGGGACACATGATGGCCACGGAGGTCGGGTTCCCGCACACGGAGCTGACTCTCGTGGCGCTCCCGGAACTGTCCGTGACCCACCTTGATGCGGTAGGTGTCCTCAGCAATCCTGCGGACCACCTCTCTGGGTGTGAACCAGCTTTTGGTGCGGTGGGTGCCCATAGGGCGGGGTCTGATCACCCACACCGGGTCTCCCACCCTGAACGTTTGCGCTGTCGAGCTCTGGGCGGACTTCTGACGCTCAGCATGCTCCTTCTCGAGCTGCTGGCGGATGTCCCGCGCCGTTGCCTCTTGCCGCGCAAAGAATTCCTTGGCGTCCATGGCCATACCATCACCAGACAAGGGAAGTCCCCGACCTAGGGGGTCCCTGCCGAACAAATGCTGGTGAGGGAACAAACCACCCGGAGTGGGGGTGTCATGATGGCCCTTCAGAGCGGGCCACATCTCCTCAAACCAGTTCCGACGTGGATTGGTGATGTGAATCTTGCGCAGCTTCTCGAACAGCTGCCTTCCAGCCACTTCAGCCCGGCCGTTGGACCGGCTGAGATAGGCGACGCTCTTGGCATGACGTATTCCCATGAGGGAACACATGGCCTTGAACCAGCCACCAGTAAACTGGGGCCCTCGGTCACTGCAAATGGTGCGGGGGATGTCAAAGACGGTCAGCCAATGACGAATCATCATGACTGCCACTTCCTTGGCAAGCAACCCCTTTTTGCGTGCCGGAACGGCTACTACCTAGCCGCTCTGGCAATCCACACAAAGGACCACACAGTCATAGTTCTCCTTGCCTATGTGAACTTCGGGCATGGAGAAGACGTCCATGGCCACACTCTCCATGGGCTGGTCAGGCACCGGAGTCCATTGGGCTTCACCCTTGATGTTCCCGTTGTCGCAATTGCAGGCCTGACAGACCGAGAAACCCTTCCTGACCTTCTTGATGGCGGTGTAGAGACCGATCTGGTCGATCTCAAACCGGCGCTGCATGTGCAGGGCTTGCTTCTTGACCCCTGGGTGCATCATGTGGTGGTGCCAAGCCTCACACAGCTCCAGCACTCGGGACTCTGGGACCAGCAGCTTACCATTCCGGTAGAGCTTGCCATCCTCCTCAGTCAGCCCCTTTGGCCACTTCTGCCCGTCATCAGGGTCGGTCACAGCCCTATATTCTGCCTGAAAGGCCTCAGACTTGGCGTAGTCGTCGGTCCAGTCGTCCTGGAGGCAAGATTCAGGGAAGAGGTGCTTGTCGGACTCAGCTCCATCAGGGGCGAGTACTCTGACCACTCTGCCCATCCTCGTTCCGAGAGGGGCATCCGCAGCCATGACGACGAAGCATTTAACACCCTCCGCCTCCATCAGGCGCTCCATTTCTATGATCCTCTTGGCTTCAGCGGTCTCAGCCTCATCGCCATGGGCAGAGACATCTGTCATGCCCTTGCTGGCGGGATAGGCCCACCTACTGAGACAGTCCGCCACGGTGTTGTCCTTGCCAGGAACATACACAACCGTGAGGTCGAACTTGGCCAAGGTCTCATGCCATCTTGCCCGTCGGGAGGTGGGACCTGAGGGGGTGTCCACGTGCTCTTTGTGCCACGACCGCAGACTCTGATGGTCGTTGCAGACGGTGACAGGATGGAGGGCTATGTACCCAGCCCATTTCCTGAGAGCCATGACGATGGCATACGCCTCCTTTTCTCGGGGCGTCCACGTCCGTCTCTGGCCTCCCGCCAGGACTCGGCTCCAGAAGGCCACTGGCACGTGCCTCCCATCGTCAAGCACTTGTTCCAACACAGCGCCAACGGCGTAGTCGGAAGCGTCGGTGCGCAGGACGAACCCTCGGTCAGGATCCACGAGGTGCAGACCCACTGCAGATAGCAGCGCCTGCTTCATCCCCTCAAAGGCACGGTCGGGCCCAGCATTCCAGACCAGAGCCTTCTTGGACCCCTTCTTGGTCTCCTCTTGGTTGCCCTTGAGCATGGTCGTCATGGGGGCTGCATACTCGGCATACATCTTGATATACCCCGAGTAGTAGTTGCAGAACCCCAAGTACGCACGCAGCTCAGAGACCGTTTTGGTCTTCTCCCAGTGCTCGATCGCAGCCACCTTGCCAGGTATGGGCTTCCGCTGCCCGTTCCCGACTACGTGGCCAGCGAAGACCACCTCGCTTACCGCAATGGTGGCCTTGTCACTGCTGCCCGTGAGTTTGTGCCGAGCCAGAAGGTCCAGCACTCGGGTGACGTCCCTGTCATGTGCCTCCAAGAGCTCCTCATAGCTCATACTGGGGTCCCCGAACGCGATGATCACGTCGTCCACGAAGGGGTCTGCAGAGGCACGCACCGGGTCAAGCAGGTTCTCCAGCATCCGCTGAACAGCCGCATTGCCGCTGGTAACGCCCATGGGCATCACCTTCCACTGGAGAGGTCCAAGTGCGGTGCTCATGGCTGTGCAGGCACGGGACTCCTCGGCGAGAGGCATCTGATGATAACCATGTTTCAGGTCAATCACCGTGAAGATCCTCCGCCGGTGTTGTTTTTGCAGCATGTCTTCAATGAGGGGCAGCGTATACCTGTCATGCTGCGTTTGGGCGTTTAGGCCGCGGTAGTCGACCACGAGCCGCCACTCACCGGCCACCTTCTTGGGGACGACGAAGCACGGGGAGGCCCACTCGGAGTGGCACGGCCCAAGCCAGCCTCTCTCGATGAAATCACGGAGGATCTTCTCCATGGCCTCCTTCCTCTCGCCCCTCAGGGCGAACTCCCGGTGTCGATACACACGGGGGTCCTGCTTCAGTCGTATCTTGGCCTCGCCATACGGTCCACGCACCGGTGGGGGAAACACAGGTTTTTCGGCTGAAGAAGGTATTCCCATACTTCTGCTTCAGCCTGGCCCTCAATGCCTGGATGTTGGGGCAATCATCGGACTCCACCTTGGCTTTTCCGGGCACCTGGACCACTGAGCTTACTTGAGGGGTAGCGACCCCACTCGGTTTCGGCTCAGGTGGTCTTCCGGGGTGGCCCAAAGGGCAATCTCTGGTCTTGCCTCGGAACAGGTCGCCGTAGGTGGGTGGGTTGCCCCCGATTGGCTCGTCCTTGCTGGACATGTGGTCCAGCACCCTCTTTACGAAAGTATTCCCATCATAGGAACCAGAGACGATCGAGTCCACTTCCCACCAGGCTTTGTCCTGGCCCTTGCCCTCACGCTGGCTTCCCCAGTCGTGAAAGGGCTGATCCATATACGCCTGAACCAGATCCAACTCCTCTTCAGTGAGGGGGTCCTCCGATTCTCCGATGTGAACCGGGGAAACCGCAGAGCATTGCCGCCATGGCTCCGCTATGATGCGGTTGACACACACGAAGTCCGTGGTGTCGGCCTGTTCAAGGCCCCCATCCACATAGTGGAATTCCGTTGGCCATCTCTATGGGGTGGCATGGGCTGTCCCTTAGCGTCCTGATAGACACTCTCTCCAGCCGGTAGGACGACCTTGTTTAAGGTCATGTTGGTCAATGAGACCACCAAATCTCGGGTGCTTTCCTCCTCGGTGCATCCCATAGGAACAACGAGCACTGCCTTGGAGCTGTCCTTGCGAATCTTCGCTACCGCCCTTGGAATGTCCCATCGGGGGCAATGGATCCACATCAAACCCTGATGCGGACCCCAGTGCTTCTTCCATGCGGAGTCCTGGGCGCTCCAGTACTTCTCACAAACCAGAAGATGGGCGGAGGTTCCTGAAGAGAACGCATCCAGGGCCAGATCCGAAACTCTCAGGTCCGCGACCACTCGGCTCGCCACTTCTGGCATTACGCCGTACTCCTGGTTTGCTGGCGAGTTGGCTCAGTGCCCAGCGCGGCTACCTCGAGCTGATTGCGTTCCGGGTGGATCCATTGGCATTCCACATGGTGCTCAGGTGACGAAAGCCACGAGAGCTGGTCGTCCTGGTACAGGGTCATTGAGGCCTGGGCCGGGAGAACGCCAGAGTCCGTCTCCATCATGAAGTCGTACCCAACGATCATGTCCCATTCCATCTCGGCCTCGTAGAAGCGACCTCGCAGGAGGATTTCCTTGCCGAGGTCCGGGCGGCTCAGCTCACGGTGGTTCACGAACTGCAGCCCAATGGCCGCTTCCTTCGTGCCTCCCACCATGTACTGGCCGCTCGCCACCTTCAGCCTGACAGGCTTCCGACTGTCGGTCAAACACTCTGGGTAAAGAAGGCCAGCATTTGACCAAGCTGACCTGAGCTCCCATGTTGACCAACACGTCGAAGACCTTCTCCACTTCCCCGCATAAGGCACGGACCTTAAGGTGCAACTGCCGCTCACGCCCGACACGGCGCACGGCGTGCAAGCTCAGGATTTCCGGCTGTTCCAGAAGCTCAACAAGCGACTGGTGCAGGTCGTGGACAATGGGCTCAGGCTGCCCATCTGCAGCATCCAGCTGCGGTCCGGGTGATCCTCCGATACTCTCGGATAGATCTTGAAGCACATCAAATACATTCTTGGTCGCGAAGGATGGACGGGTGCAAGGGTTCGTGCCTTCACTTGCCCTCACCCTGCCATTGCGACTGTCTTTCGCGTTTGGTGCCGGACCGGGCCTTCCGCCCGCGGCAGTCTCTTTGTGCTTATCGTCTCCCGACTGGGATGGTGTGGCGCTTCCCACGACACCATCCTGCAACCGCCCTAGCTGGGGCCCTTCACTGCAGGGGCTCCGCTAGGGGGCGTCGGTTGTGGTAGTAGGGGTACTCTCCTCCGCATCAACCTCATTGACACCCTTCTTCTTTCCCCCATTTCTTACCCTTCTTGTCCTTGTCCTTGTTCTTGTCGTTCTCTTTGTTCTCCTTGTTCTTGTCGTCCGACTTGGGAAGCCAGGACCTCTTGATCTCCTGGATCTCCTTGGCCAACTCGGTCCCCACCGACATCAGCTTGGAGAGCTCGTCCTTGTCGACCTCCACTTTGGTCTCCCGGATACCCGCGGGTGCACGATTCTTCAACCCGTGCACCTTCTTGTAAGCCTCCGTGTCGGCCTTGTGGATGGGGCATGTTCGGTGGTCATGGTTGAACCCTTTTTTCCTTCCATAACACACGAAACAGCCCTCAGGGTGAGCTCGTATGAACTCCCCAAAGGACAGCGGAGGGTTGGCAATGCGGCGGGGATCCTTCTTCTCCTGCTTCTTCCAAGCTTTCTGCAGGGGCTTCCAGCTTCCCCGGTTGCTCCCCCCGTTCAGGTTGCTGGCAACGAAGGCACAAACGGCCATCTCGGCGGGCTCATCCTCGTCGTCATCGTCGTCGAGAGCCTCATCGCCATCGGCTCCCGCTGGGTCCATGGCAGCTTCCCCGCCAGGCCCCTCGCCAACGTAGTTGACGTCACGGTCGTCGGGCCTCAACCCGCGGGTGTGGTGGAGGTTCCGATACTCCTTCAGTACCTCCTCTCCAACCCACTCCAGGATCTCGTCGCAACTCATCCGCTCCGGGATGGCCTGCAGACGGATGGTCTGGCCGCTGACGTCACACTCATCAAGGCGCCACATCGCAGTCTTCTCGCGATCGCCTGTGACGGTCATGAGGAGGGCGTTCCGCAGGGAGTGCCGTTTGACATCCCGGGCCACATTCTTCCTTGTCCAAGCCACCACGTTCGTATGATACTCCTTGGGGAGCATCATCTCGACCGTGTGGTTGGACGTGGCCCTCTTGGCTGCCTCCTTGGTGACTCTCTTGATCCATGATTCCGGCAGCATGGAGAGCAGGCGGGCCTGCTCGTCACCCTCATTCCAGTCCTCCACGTTGCGGCGGAAGAGGGTGTATTGCCCCCGGAAGTCCCGCCAATCTCGTAGGCGGATCTCCCGACCATCATGCTGAAGCTTGATGGCCTTCCACCGCTTGGCAGCCACCTGCGGAGCGTCCACCCGCTCCTGCTCGTTGAGCCACTTCCTGGCTTCCTTGAGGGTCTTGATTTTCCCCTCCTTGGTCGCCACGAAGTATAGCTCTTGGAGCACTTCCGGCAGGCGGTACCTGAACCGTTTGAAGACATATCTCTCCGCATCTGCGGGATCCATGTCTTCACGGTATCCGTGTGGCTACGCCTTGGTTGCTCCATGTACGCTGAACCTAGATGTTCACGCCGTACTCCTTCCATGTATGCCTCCTCATCACGGCGCCGGCGGCTGCGTTCAGCGGCCTCCCGTCGTACACCACGCGGCGGGGTAGTGCCGAACTCCTCCAGGTCTTCCTCACCTCCGCCGATATCCCACTCCACGTCCCCTCCGGGGACCTCATCCCTGAGTCCACCATAACGCCCGCCAGCCATTGGGATTGGCTCCTGGGCTGGTGCAGGGCGTCGGGGGCGTACCGGTGTCCGCGGTGGAGCACGGCAATTGTGGTACTCCGCCCTGAGCCACTCATCGCGCCACTCCTCACTGCCACTGCCGGGCGGCGCGCGCTCGCTACGGCGGCCCGCGCTGTGGTGGGAGGGGGCGCTGAGAGAGGGGGCACTGGCGCTGGGGCGACTCCTGGGGGCTCTGCCGGGGGCGTGGGGTCTGCCTGGACCTGGTCCAGGTCCCCAGCCGTCGTCTGAAGAGCCAGACTCCAGGGGTGGGTGGTCGCTGCCGACGCTCCCACGGCCTTCCACCTCGTCCAACCTCTGCTGCAGGCCGTTGATGACCTTGTTCAGCAGCCTGGTCTCGCCCCTGGCGATGTCGAGCTCCCTCACGGCGGCGGTGGCGACCTGGGCGATCTTGACCATCTCCGTCGTGGCAATGTCCAGCTCCTTCTGTGCGCCCGCGGCGACGCTGGCGATGCGGATCATCTCGCCCTTGCCCGTGTCTACCTCGCGCTCGAGGGACTGGACCCTCCTGCGGAGGTGGACAATCCACCGCCAGGTGGCATCCGGGTCACCGTTCCCTGGTGGGTCGTCGGGGTCCCCAGGGGGTCCTCCCGGAGGGCCTCCGCCAGGCCTGCCCGGTCCAGGGGGTCCTCCCCCGCCCGGAGGTCCGCCTCCAGGGGGTCCACTTGGTGGGCGTCCTCCAGGGGGTCCTGATGGTCCTCTGCCAGGGGGTCCCGGTGGGCCTCCGCCGGATCCCCTCGGTGGGTCCGAGGATGGGGGCTTCTTTGTGTAGTCGAAGTCCATGGCATCATCCTCGTCCATGTCGCCCCACCCCGGGGTCTCGGTGTCGCACGCGGAAGACTCCGAGCTCCGGTAGGGAGGAGGGAGATCCTCACCCTCACCCTCCGGCTCCATGGGGACGTCTCCACCTCCTCTGCCAGCCACTCCTCAGCGATGTCGGCGGTCTCGTTCATCCCCGTCGCTGGCGGTGAAGAAGGGGTCGGAGTCGTAGGGGTGTCCGCCCGCTGGCCTCCGTGACCTCTCGGGGGTCTTCCGCTTACCCCTCCTTCGTCGGTAGGCGGTGGGGCCACTGCCCCCACTGCTGCCCGTGTCGACCTCCTCCAGATCCAGCGCCATCTTGGAGGAGGCGTCCCCTTCGAAGAGCTTTCGAAGGGTCTCCACTGGGGATCCTCCCGGGGGAGTCTCGCGGCGGAGCTTGGCCTCCGCCTCCTCCATTGCGGCGGCCGTGGCTGCGGTGGCTGGCCTTTCGGCCTCCTCCAGGGCACGGGCAGCCTCGGCTTCCCGAGGCCGCTGCAGCCGAGCCTTTTCAGCTTCGAACGCTGCCAGCTCCGCCTCCGTCCTGGCCCTCTCCTCAGCGACCTTCCGTCGCGCGGCCTCGATGGCGTCCTTCCTGGCGGCGTCCGCCTGGGCCTTGGCCGTTGCCTCGGCGTGGGCCCTTTCCTCCGCCACCTTCTTTGCCCTCTCTTGGGCAAGCGCCTCTTCCAGCGCCTTCACCTCGGCCTCCTTGCAGGCAATGGCCTCCTGGGTCAGGCGGGCTTCCTCGGCGGCTGCCGCCACCTCACCCTCGACCCGGGCAGTTGGTGCCTCCTGGGCGGCTGCGGCCGTGAGCCCGGCCGCAATGGCCGCCATGGTCGAGGCGTGGAAGGCCATGCCTCTGCTCCAATCTGTTGCCTCCTCCTGGGCGATGCCGACGGCGCCCTCCACTGCAGCGTTCTGCTGCGTCGCCCATTGCCGGGCAACCCGAAGGTTGCAGGGCACCCCACAGGCGCGCTCGCAGGCGCGCGCCACGTCCCTTTGGTCGGGAGCGGCGCTGCTGCTGGAGCTGGCCTGGTCGGCCGACAGCCTCCCGCGGTGGGCGGACTCCACGTCGCTGCTGGGGCCTGACTTCCTCAGGTGCATCTGACGGGGCTTGGCCTTGGCCTGCTTGGCGACTTCGAGGAAGTCGCCAAGGGTGGTGTGGCCGGGGTGGTGACTGCCAGTGGCCCGTTGGGGGCTGGGGGCTGGGGTTCCGCCCTTGGCGCCTTGGGCGGCTTCGGCGGCCAGGGTTTCCTGGTACTCCCGCCACTTCTTGTCGCGCCTCCTGTCCCCGGCGGAACGCTTCTCCTTCCCAGGAGAAGCGCTGCTGCTGCTGTCGCCCTGCAGCGTGCGCGCGTTCCCTGCCTCCGGGAATTTCTTCTCGATCATGTCCCACATGGAGACGTTGATCGTGGCGCCCGACGGGTACTCGTTGGGGTTCTCGTCCTCCTCAATCCCGTCGGGGCGCAGCCCTTCGCCGGGCCTGTCTGGGCGGGTCCAGACCCTCCAGCGCTTCTGGCGGAAGCGGTACGCATACCCTTCCACCCGCAGCCATTCCTCCACTGCCTGCAGGCGGTCCTCGCCAATGTCCTCGCGGAGCTCGAAGCTCCCGGGCATGCCGCCTTCGCACTGGGGATGGCTGTCGCGGTAGTGCTGCCCCCACAGCAACCCACGCAGTAGGCGCACCGCATGGGGGTGGGGCTGCGGCCACGTCTTGCCCGCCTCCTGCCAATTCACCATCGTTCCCCTCGATGGAGTGGTCCTGGGGGTGGTTGTTGAGGCGGTTGCTGAAGCTGGGAGTGCGGCCTTGCTGGTCGGCCGAAGGAACTCGTTGATGTCGGAGTTCCGGTCCCTACACCTCCTTCACGGACTCGGCGCTGTTGCCGGGCGGGGCTGCGAAGCCCGTGGTACTCGGGGTTCAGGTGGCCCCGAGTGGCACGCGAGGGATGGGTAAACCCGCGGCGGTGAAACGCTTTTGACGCGTTCCCATGGGGGGCCTGGCCACGGGACGCTGCGGTGGACACGCACAAGCAAGCAGGCAGGCAAGGCACTGCGCTCACAGGGGCATCATTACGCTCGTGTCATGTGACAAAGCGTTTCAGGATCCTCGCCACTCTGAAACAAGGGAACGAAAGTATGGGGTTACACATGGGGGTACACATGGGGTTAAGACTGGACTTGGGTGAGGGCATCATGGGACAATAGACACTCAGTCGCAACTCATGTTCCAATCCCAGGTCCGACCCTCCCAGTGGCTGGCAGGGGCGGGGGCTCAAACACAACCCATGCTCTACTCAGTCCGGACCCTGACACCCTGCCAGTAGGGGAGGGTGTCCCGCCCAGCCACGGGCGAGTTCCTGGGAACCAAGGGGCTCCAAGGCCAACGAAAGATGATTCCCTATGCTCCCTCAAAAGAAGATGCCAACTCCCCTCTGAGCCGGAGATAAGGCCCCACCATTATCCGCTAGGAGTTGGTAGCTGAAAATGGGCTGTTTCAGCCCAAACTGATATTAGCTCCGAAAACTCGAAAGTTGACCCCTCGTTCGGACCCGCCAGAGGTAGGGACGAGGCACCTGACCCTATTTCCCTGGAGTATGAATTCACTGGAGCCTTCCCCCAACCTGGTTCCCTGTGAGGTCCCGGCATCAGGGCACCACGGGTTCATCAAGTGGGGTCATGATGCCAAAATCACCAGAATTGGTGTCATTCCCACGCGTGGATCACCCAGCCAAGGCAAGGCCAATGGCTCACAGGATAGGAGGCAGGACCTAGGACCTCTATCTGAGTGCACAAACTGAGGTTAGGTCCGGCCTTCATGTGGGCAGAGAGATATGGGGCCACCAATTGACCACACGGGGGGTGAAATTGGGGTCCCAAAAGGGGGTCATTTTGGCTGCTCAAAATGAGCCAAAATCCGGGGTACTCCCAATGGTATATCTCCACGCCGGCTTGGAGATCGGATCTGCCATTCCATATGTGATCCACCGGGAGTCCAACGAAGACTCCCGTGCTTCTGGCTCTCAGAGATCTCCATGCCACTTGGCGTGGTGACAATCCCAATTGGGTCCACAACTGCCAAAATGGCAAAATCGTCCACACCCACTTTGGGCTAGCACCTTGACGAAGGTTGCTCCGCTTCGCCCACGTGGTGTGTGATACATCGAGACCAATATCCATTACACCCATGTCATATATGGTTCATTGGTCCATGTGTCCGGCGTGCACGAGGGGGCTGATCATGGTGCACGGCGGGCAGAAAATGTGCAAAATTGCTCAAAATGGCCGAAAATGCGCACACTCATGGTTGGGGCAAATGAGGCACATGCCCGACTTGGACCGGAGTATGCCATAGGATTGGTATCAAGTCATATGCGTCCAACATATCTTTTGGGCGTCGCCCAAACCCCTCCGGTTTTGGGAATGGCAGGGTCGCCAAGTGAGCCCATGATTTGGGATCGTCCCAAATCGCCAATATGGCGGCCACGGTATGCCAAGCCAAAGAGGAGTTATTCGCCGGGTCCAAGATATGTTCGGCACCGAAGTATGTACCCTCAAAACATACTTGGGTCATGATGTCAATTGAGCGCAGCGTTGAGATACACGGTCGCAACTTGACATCATGACGGGCAAAAAACCGCAAAATTGGCGGAAAAACACGCAAAAGTGCCTTGAAAACTACACAAATATATTGTAATATCTTCGGCTTGGTTTGAGTAATCGACCAATCCTTCTAAGCACAATGACTCGACACCAATGACCTCCGATTCCACATATGTGCTCCACTTGGGGCGCTATGGAAGGCCGCGCGCGCTGCCTCCCAAGTGGGCACATGCAAAAATCGAATATTGCAAAAAACACACCTTGCTCGCAACGCATCGCTTCGGGAGCGCTCCACAAGTGTCCCTTCACGAAGGTTAGGCTTGCGAGTGTTGGTTGGGAGTACAATGATGGGCTTCGTGCGATATGGGGTCCATTGGCGGGTTAGTCTTGGAATGGTGCACCCGCCAAATGGGCACGTGATATGACACCAAATATGGCATACAACCCTACCCTCGCCTTCTACACCCAACCTAGTGGCCTAGAATCAAAGTGTGCCTATATTCTAGAGTAACTTTGGTCCCTTAACACGCATGCAAGTGCTTTGGTCGAAAATCGACCTCCTTCCGGAAAGCCGAATTTTAGCATGCACGCAAAATATCTTGCCAATATATATAATTGGAGATCATATATGTACTATCCGGGGAAGACAAGTGATATGCCCCAGATGTAGAGGCAAGCAAAGAGGGAGAAAACGCCAACTGAACATACTTCTATAAGTACTTGGACGCCAAGTACGTGAGATTGCCCATTTCTTGGAAAACACTCAGAATAAATAACCCTTTGGGCCTATGGAGTTGGGTTCCTTTGGCCTCATCCTATGACTATGGGGGGCAAAACCTCATACACAGTGCCTATGAGGCACGTTAATTCGTCCTTGGGCGCTTGAACGCTCGTAACCCTTGTTATTCCACTTGGGGGTTCAAAGCGCCTTCGGCCGCCCGAATTTTCTGGGAAAAATCTGGGACGCGATGCGTTATATCAAGGAGAAAATTGCGGATCACTTGAAGAGTGTTTCAGTCTTGAATTCCAGAAAGATCGTTTTACCAAATCATCATCTGCAGTGCACGGAACGGGCGACGTCTGGCGGCGATTTCACGACAATTAGAAATCGCGGTAGAAATCGGGTATTTCACCGATTTCTAACCGCAAATCGACCAAGACAGTAAAATTATGGTAATTCCACATCGATTTAATGATTAGAAATCAGATTCCAGATTTCGCGGGTTAGAGAACAGGGATATCCCGCTGACTGCCGGTGTCAACGGCTTTGGCACGGGTGTGACGGCTCACAGGCTCCCGGGCCATGGGCCATAACGGGTGTGACGGCTCACAGGCCTCCGGGCCATGGGCCATAGCTTCTGGGTACCGCTTCATTGGGTGTTCACTGCTCGTGTCCAAGCCTTCCAAGTGCTTATACCATCCCAAGAACATGGCTTGCCACTGCTCATTTGGCGCCTAGCGTTTGCTCTGATTGCTTTTGGTCCAAGTATGAGAGTGTGTGCCTATTGCATTGGCTGTTTCATGTTACAGACGGTGCTGTCTTTCTCAAGGCAAAGCCACCACAGTCCTGAGGCAGGGAGCTCTAGTCTCCAGGCAGTGCTGCCAGAGTCCACAAGGGGTGCTGCTGCATTCTGAAGGTAGTGCTGCCACATTCTAAAGACAGTGCCATGGCATTCTGAAGTGCAGCATTCCACCCTACAGTGCTGCTGAAGTTGCAGGCACTGCTGCCAGAGGCTACAAGCAGTGCTGCCAGTCTCCAAATTCTCTGTGCTGAACTGCTTTTGTATATTAGGGTATTCAGCCATGCCCCGCCATGGCCAGAGCCGGGACAGAGCCCCCGCTGTATTTCAGCCATGCCCTCCTTTGGTCTACTGTTTCCGTTGTGCCCCCTCACTCACCCCTACCAGCCCTTATTGTGAGTTCACGATGTCCAGCTGCAAGGGGGGGGGTGATAGATTTGGCGAAGTCCAGGGAAAATGTCTTGGTCACAGCCAAAGGGCATGGATCGCGGTATGCAATGGGTGACATGAGCGTGGTGCTCTAGAATGCACGGTCTCTGCATGTGTTGCGCTCGTGTCTCACAGTTGATACCGGTGTGTGTGCAGCAGTTGCAAGGGGCCGTGACGGTCCTCTGTGGCATCGACCAGGGTATTCACCTTGACTGGGTGGGATGCATGGAAGCTCAGAGCTGTGGCCTGTTCCGGGTCACTGGCAGTTGGCCGTGATCAAAACTTGCGCCTGTACAAGGCAGTATGCAAAGCTGATTCAGGCCGTTGTCTGTGTTACCTAAGATTGTTCTACCGTGATTGAATCTCCAGCCTTTCTGATTAGCGTGGCGATTTTGGACTGCTTGGACCCTGTTCTGTATATAGGGTATTCACCCATGACCAGACATGGCCAAACCCCCATTAACGTTTCTGCCAGAGTGTGAGTAGTTCTGAAATTTCTTTTGGTGGGGGGGGGGAGGGGCACTGACAAGCCACATGTCTTTCTGCTGTTTGTGCTGATCTCGTCTTGTGCTCACGCACCATAGCCCAGCATTCCTTCGGGGGGGGGGGGGGTTGGTAAACTCCTGGGTGCCAGGGATTCCCACCATTTCACCAAACCCTCCCATGTCCATCCCCCCCTTATTTCCTTTTCCCTGGGGAGAATGGGGGGGGCATCACTGAATCGTCGATGACTGTTAACCTCCTTTGTACATATCCTTTGCTCTCCTCAGACCTCTGAAATTGTTCCCTGAAGGCAGGAGAAGTGGTTTCCCAAAGAAAAATGGTGCTGGTGGTTTAGAATTCAGTGGTTGATTCCTGAAGATGTACACTGTTCTGAATCCTGCAAAGTGGTGTGAGGTGGAGCTGAGGGGTACTATTTTACCCCCCCTTCGATCAGTGTTTGGGTCTTGCTGCCACCCTCAGATGGCAGATTTTGTGCAGCGAATACTTATATGTACATACATTGTAGGGGAACACCCCAACCTAGAAGAGGACACATTGTTTTGCGTGTAGTGTAGTTTGATGGGCCAGAGCACCAGGCCCATTTCCGAGTATATCTTTGCGTTTTTGGGGTTGGCTGTGGCTTTGCTGCAGACCCCGGCTCTTGAATTTAGTCATGAGTGGCCAAGTCCTTGACTTTGGTCAAAGTTTTACCTGTCCTGACTTTAGTTCAGGACTGTTGTAATTCAAATTCTTCTTTTTCTTGCTTGAGGTGTGCTTTTGGCTTCGGTTCCAGGGCATGGGGAAAATACATTTGAGGTGACTGGAGACTAGATTCAAAACAAAGAGCGCCCTGAGGGGCTTGCTGGCTGCACAATCTGAGATAGCGGGGCTACTCTGTCTCAACGACTGTCTGTATCAACGACCAGCGCAACCCGCCTTTCAGTTCTCCAGATATACGGGCAATGTTCAGGGCAGAGGGAGTACCCTGATGGTATAGTGAGGGCACAGGAAGTCCAGTTATCAAATTTCAGGGCAGGGGAAGTACCCTGATGGGTATAGTTAGGGCACGGGGAGCCCTGTTGTCACATTTCAGGGCAGGGGGGGTACCCCGATGGTACGGGGAGGGCACAGCAAGCCCTGTCATCAAATTTCAGGGCAAGGAGAGTACCCTGATGGTGGAGTAAGGGCACGGGGAGCCCTGTTGTCAACGTTCAGGGCAGGAAGAGTACCCTGATGGTGTACACAACACATGGGGCTTTTGGTTTGCATTCGATGAGGTTAGAGGAGTTTTTGAGCGAAAAATCAGAGCAGAAGGCAAATGCTTTGATGGCAAATGGAAGTCTATGGTTTCAGCCCAAAGCTTGGTCAGTGGTTCTGGCTTTAGACCAAAAATGTTCGTGTAGAGAGCAAGGTGTAATGCCGTACACCTTTTCAGAGGATGGTAAGCTTTACCAAGCTTTTTGGGGGTGAATGTTTAGGCATGATGGATCACATTGGTTAATGAATCGTTCCCATGGATAGCCAATGGTTGATAGTAGCCTTGCTAATTATGCATATAGGATTATTGTGGAGGAATTAGCTTAGATCGTTTCGGCAAAAAGAGCTCGGCGGGAGTCAACCATTTGGTTTACATGTAGGGTTGATGTGGTAGCCCTCATTGGCTTTTATGCCTCCATCATGGCATACCACATATCTTCAACAAATTCTGGTTTTTGGTTTTAACTCCAAGATCTTTTCCCAATTATGAGACTATTTTTTCGAAAGGAACATGGGTCCACTCAGTAACAAGTGGCTCGATGGCCCAGAAAGCCTCCAGGGAAGGGGGAGTCCATTGTGCACATGTTTGCACATCCGGAAGTATGTGACATACGCTCCGGAGCCTCACGTTTTCAAGTGCTACTAAATTCTAAGCCATATACCCGGAGGCCATTAAAAAAGGGTTCAGGAAGGAGTGTATATCCATCTTAATTGGCACTTTGCTAGTGTGCCTTTCTTTGTTTTCTTTCACTCACACCGCTCACCACATCCTTTTGGGTACTTGAATTAATTGCTTTTGAATGAGGTCAAGATAATGACTTTTGTTCATTTGCAATTTTGTTGAGTAAAGGACTGCAAAGGAATATTTTACCACCATGTATGCAGGTATGATATCTTTTTCATTTTATCAGAGAGGGGTAGATGCATTGCTTGCCACTCTCTCAGGGGTCCCGGAGTAATGTGGTAACACCCGGCTGGCCTGAAACCCCCTGATAGACAGACAAGCATACACATTGTGGTGCTCATGGAGCTTTTTCTTTCAATCGGCTTCTAGAGTAGCAAGGTGCTTGAATGTGACCATTTTCCGGTGATGGTTTGGTAGTAAAGTATACCAGTTGCTCTTTTGTCGTGGGCTCAATGCCCACTCCTAAGATGGCTTATGACACCCAGGGAGGCTATAGGCCTAGGGGATCCAAAAATAACTCCTCCCGAGAGTTGCATTTTCTTTTCAAACGGCGCCAAGCTCATTAAAGTTGTGAACGGTACCCTCAACTAACTTGGGTTGGAAGCAGCTTCCGAACTTCAGTTTCGGTTAGAATGTTAACATCTACCATGTGCGGGCCCTGGTCCACTTCAACCTTGCTCTCCTTTTGTGGCTTTACACAATGCCATCTGTGTGCTTTGTTAAAGCACATGGTATACCCATTATTGCCCTTTGCATAGAATATGACTATCCTGAACTCTCCGCATGAAGAGACAATGCTTCTACGTTCCATAAGGCGTAGCTTGCTTAGCTGATGCTGCAAGTGTCTACTCGAGTAGCCATCTCATACCTTCGGTTCACCAAACAAATGAGCCTAAGCTCTTGCTGAAAATGTCCGGCAGCCAATTAACCATAGGGTGTATCACATTGTGTTATGTATGAAAAAAAAAAAAAGAGGAAAAGAAGGGCCCGAGGCTTTAGACCCACAGCTTTGTACCCGGGATGTACGTCGCGATACGTCCAGCGGAACATTATAATGTTACATCTGGTACGGTTATAATATTCCGCTAGACGTAACACATATTCCGCTAGACGTAAGCAGAATTTTGTACGTCTACCGGAACATTATAGGGTGCCATTAGACGTAAGTAACAGTGCTGGATGTTCCAGTAGACGTAAGTATCCACACCATCCTATTTGTTGCATAGAAGCCTCAGAATCAAATGTTTCTTCATGTCGTTGGGCCAAATGATAGCACATCCCCTAAATTACCCAATAAATCCAAATTTGGCATTCCAATCATCCTATGCTTCTTTTAGGTGCCTTGTGAAAAAACCATAAAATCTACCTTGATCTTTGCCATCACCGCACACATGCAACAGTGAAGTTTGAATGTCGTTAACACTCTTCGACAAACAATGCGCATATGCGAGCCACCTTATCAATATTTTTCATCTTGGATTGGGAAGACACCTCTTCTCAAATGATGATCTTAAAGTTGTCTTTACGCCAATGCTTCTTCGGAACACTCACAAATCCAAGAAAACGTGGACCACAACAACACGATAATCCCATTTAGGGAGAAAATGTGCCACTTTTCGCCAACGAATTTTTAGGTTGTTTGTGTTATTTGCCCTAATGCATTCATGTGCACATTTAGTGCTATATTTTTATGGCGTATTTGCTGACGGAAGGTGAATGCAACAAAAGGGAAAAAAATGATACACTGCTTCGATGTTTGGTCAACAAGTGTTTTGATGGCTACCAACCGGTAAGTGACCATTCATGGAAAAAAAAAGAAAGCATGGATTTAGCAAAACTACATTCTCCATTCAAAACCCCTCATTTTCAAAACAAATGAACAAAAGAATTATGAAACAGGAAAACACTACTTTATCAAAAACCTTGTATTGCATTTTAGGCAAATAGGACACAATTTGAAACGACGTCGGAAAAAAAATTTTTTTTTAATTCGATTATCGGTATCACAATTGTCACAAAAACTTCCGCCAATTCATTGCAACCGATTCCTTTGACTTTCACTCTCAAAAATGGTGAATTAGGAATATTTGACGAAATGGAAAACTTGTTCCAAAATGCATAAAACATTGAAATAGGTGTATGTCACACACCTGAAGCACAAAGTGTGGCAAACGTTGACGTTGCGGACCGATGCAAGTTTTGCTGTCAGCTCAAGGGAAACCCTCAACAGGCCGGGCAGTCACGGCACACCGATCAACATGATCACCGTGCTCGGAGATACATGCGAGACAAGTTCATTCAGCCACTTCGGAATATTGTCGAATGATTGCTTGTTTGTGATATCGTACACGAGCATCGCTCCCTTGGCGCCATGGTAGATCCTGTGCGGCAGGCGCAACGAAACATATGCATGACACTTTCTGCACCCAGTGCGCCGCGTGCAGGAAGGAAGCTGCTTTTTTGAGTGGTCACACACGTTGGCTTGCTTGTCGAGAAAGGCAGGCCAAGGGATGAAATCACTACGTTGCCCAACACGGTTTCCACGTATTCTGCAGATAGTGGGGAGCACTTTGGGAGACAGAAAATCGCTAATAAATCGGTCACGCTTCTTTGAGTTTCGATTCAATGTGTAGAGTCATGTTACTAATCAGGTTGGGATAAGCCTTGACAAGCTTGTGATATTCGGTGAGTGTAATTTCACCGCGGACTCTCCCATTTCGACCGATGGCACCGCACGTTTCCTCGCGACTACAAGTCTATGCCTCTGTGAGAAGACCCTGGAACACTTCACCAAATTGCAGCAGGTGCAACATGCCCAATGCGGCCATCTCCAACCGCCGCAGTTTTTAAGATCTGATCCTGCACCTTCAAAGAAAAAACTTGATGTAATTATTACGAATAGGTGAAAATCTTAAGAATCAAAACCCCTCTTTAAAATTCCATACATGGAAACTCCATATAGCACTAATATTAATCAAATTCTTGAATAACAAAAATTTCACTCACTTACTGAAACAAAAGATTTTAAAACAGTCTTTCGCGTTCCTTATATTTTCAATTTAAATATTTTTGAAAATGGACTTCAGATATTTCTATATGCACAGCCGACGCAGTGGCGAAATTTCCTTGGCTACGTCACGGCTCATTACCACACCGCATTTCATCCGCGCGACAGTTTACGCGAAGAAGCGTTTTGCCGTAATTTCAAGCTTTGAAAATTCCGGAAATCTTCGGAACGAGACTGTGTGAAAAAATCTTTGAAATTGATACCCCGCGCGGAGTTCTTGCTCCTAAGGGCAGGACTTAGCATGTTCTACTTGTTGATACCTGTGCATGAATGGTGAATGCCTACTTCCAAATGTCATCATGGTACTTCTTAGCTACAAACAATGTGTTTTGGCTTCCCCTAATGGACCTTCATTCTGCCCGCTTTGTCCAGGGTTGACATTAACATCCAATTGCTAACTCCCTAGTGAAGCTAAATTGTTTTGTCCTTCTCATTTATTGATATTTTGTCATAGTTAAGTTGTTAGTATTAAGCCACTTGAAATGGACATGGACTGAATTGCTGCACTTTTGCAACTTTTTTTATTGTAGGCCCAT
Source organism: Eutreptiella sp. 'Long Island Sound 2002' (assembly GCA_964036045.1). Classification (NCBI taxonomy): domain Eukaryota; phylum Euglenozoa; class Euglenophyceae; order Eutreptiales; family Eutreptiaceae; genus Eutreptiella; species Eutreptiella sp. 'Long Island Sound 2002'. Next base: position 132,490,539 of record OZ038379.1, read on the forward strand.
TTGCTTTTGACAGCATTGATGTTGTTGAAAAGTTCAGAAATTAGTATTTTTTTTCAAAAATATAGAAATTGGTTTTCCATACATGCATGCGTCTTGCGGAATAGATAAGATTGGTTCTTACGTCTAATAGCCCATATAACATTCCGGTAGACGTACAAAATTTGACTTACGTCTTTTGGAACAAGTGTTACGTCTACCGGAACATTATAATGGACCGGATTTAACATTATAATATTCCATTAGACGTATCGCGACGTACACTCCTTTGTACTCGGGAGCATGCAAGCTGTTTCTTCAGACTGAAGCAAAGATGGTGGACCTCAAATATCCATCCATGATTCTTTTATTCATCATGAGCCCATTGCTTTTTGATTTGCGAGGAGACATGTTGTTGAGGTTGAGTTTCAATTTCAAAGACCGAAAAAAAATAGATACTCTCATTTGGTGTAAATAGGATTTGATAAAATATTTGCTTTGCCTGTTTGTATGTTCTTTGTTGCTTTGCATTGTATGTGCCCTAACCATCTTTTTGATTTTAACTCATCCCCTGGCTGCTTTCAGGGCATTTTCCTTCATGTGCATTCTGTTTTGCAGAACAAGGGGGAGTGTGGGGAAAATGCAATTTTCAATGGTTTTTCTTCGCTTGAAAAAGCCCTTTGCCATTGTTTTAGATATGTGGCCCAATATACATTCTTTGCATTTGGGATGTCAACTTCAGGTTTCTTGTGGGGGGTATATGGTTGCATTAGCCAGCTACTTAGTCCATAATCAGTCACTTGGGAATCTGACATTCAGACCACAATAGCACGTAATTGGTTTACATGTTTGTTTCTTTGTTGCCATTTTACATAGATACACCTTTGATGTACATATATCTTCTTTCGCTACAGGTCTTTGTGTGAAAAAACATGTGTTTTGCTCTGCACTGCCATTCTGTTCAAAGTGGCTGAATGTACAAAAGGAAATTTTTCTTTCCTTAACGTTAGAAACCTTAGTTTCACAGAAAAAAGGGAGCGTTTCCAATGCTGTGTCCAAATATATGTAGGCAAAGCTAAAAACAAAAACTTTCACGGGGCTTCCCCGGATTTGATGTACTTCAGGGAACCTTGAACATGATGCAGTGTGTAACCCTAACCCCAACCCTAAGCCTAACCCTAACGAACCATAACCATAAGCATAACCTTACCCCTATACATTGAGACATTCAACATCATGAATTGTGTCACCCTAATCCTAACCCTAACCCTAACCATAACGTTCGAATTCTACTTTTCACATAAAAAATGAGTGTTTCAAATGTTGTGTCCAAATGTATGCAAATAAAGCTAGAAAAGAAAAAGCTTTTTCGGGGTTGATTGGTTCTGAATGTATTTGAGGGGAAATAAACATCATGAATTGTGTAAATAAAAAACTTGTTTGCTGTTTTGTTAAGATACGCTATGCGAATAAAATGGTTGTCAAATGTTACAAAGCACATAAACGTGAGCACAGCTGCAAGCAAGGAAGCTACGGTAAGCCGGTAAATACAGTATTTCTGGCCACACAATGTTAGGTGTGTTTGGGGCTTCATCCAAATTTCCCCAGGCACGCTCACCAATGATGACCCGAATACGGTCCCTTGCCGGGGCAGGAGACAAGGCAAGGCACAATTGCCCATGAACAAACACTGGGTCGTGTAAAAGAAGTCTGACGCGGTCAAAAGATTGGCCTTGAGACCGGTGAATGGTCAAAGCGAATGCCAAGCGCACAGGGTATTGGCGTCTTACAAATGAAATCGACAAAGCTTGGGTATCCCGGCAGGTCAGATTGATGGAGTGGCAGCAAGACAACACGTCCCTTCCTTGCACCGGTAACAATTTCAGGTTGAATGTTGTATTCTAGACATGCTTTGACTATTAAACGAGTTCCGTTCATTAGCCCTTCGGTGCGGTTCAGGTTACCCTACAAGATAATCGGAGCACCAACCTTTAGTTTGAGTTCGTGGGGGGGCATGCCTTGAGGTTGAAGCTTATTTAACAACTCAGGGGGATAGATATTTGCATCATCCTGGTTTGCCGCGCCAAAGTAGTCGGCGCTGGTATAAACATATTCTTCACCCGCCATACGCTGTAGTGCCGCCAAGTTGAATGAATCTGTGGCTCGATTCAGTGGGACCAGGATGCAGCCACGAATCAACTCTTCCCTCCCCATTGTCGGAAAAAAGTGATCCACCATTGATTCCATGGTATCCTCTGGCAGAAGCATATCAGGCGACACAGACAAAGCGTTGTCTAGTTTGCCTTCACCAACGTCCAAAAGCCAATTGGAAAATGCACGTGCCCCTGATGCGCACCAACATTGGTGCCTTCAACGCGAATATTTATGGTTAGACGAAGGGGCTTGAAGTAGGGCCAAAGGTAGCTTTTTTTCAAAGTGCAGGCAACGATGGCACTACGTGACCGACGCGGCACAACCGCCAAAATCTGCCTCCAGTCGCCTGTCATTACCACAGTCTTACCGCCAAATGGCACCATGTAAAGTGAATCATCCACTTTACGCCTGATGTCACGTAGAAGCTCATCCATCACACGGAAGCAATCATTGTCAGCCATGGGAACTTCGTCCCGAATAATTAGTTTACAACCGCGAAGAAAAGATGAACGGTTGCTCTCCAAAGGGATCGAAGAAGTTCCCCCCTTTGTTACGGGAATGCCAAATGCAGAGTGGCCGGCTGTACCATCGTCCAAGAGTGAGGGTGCAATCCCGCTTGAAGCAACGGCAACGGCATGGTACCCTTTGCTACAGGCAGAGGCAAGCAAAAGGTTGTTGAGGTAGGGTTTTCCACAGCCTCCGGAATTCTCGATAAAGAAGCACTTGGCATCAAAGGTATTCGGAGTTGTTGAAGTTGTGACCTCATCAAAAATACCGCCTCGTCGACTTGTCAGAGTTGGTACTCGTTCTCGGACAGTTTGTTGCGACTCTTCAACAGTCCAGGTATCATTGTCCTTAGCAGGTTCTCTGCCTGTTTTGGAGAAGACGGGCAAAGGCGTTGAGGGAAATTTGGTGAGTGAAAGGCCTTGCCTCTGCAACATTCGTTCAAAGGCAGTCAGTGCGTCATTCACTACATCCTTACGGTTCCTAAGACGGTGTTTCCCCAGCTTTTGCTTGGCGTGGTACATCAGGTCGCCAATAAAGTCATCTTCAAACGTCAGCCACAACTTGTATGGGTCCTTCGGCAAATTGTACTCAAGAATCGTGCAAAAGAGGAGGCGGAGTCTAGCTGCGCTACAGTGGCCCACGGCCTCCATAAGGCATGTCTGCCATTCATCATCAACTTGCAAGAGACCACGGCGAATGGAAACTTGTTGGTACGTCACATATTCAGTGCCTTCCACGGTACGAAGATATACAAAGGATGTGGCACCCGGCACGTGGTTGAAAAATAGACCAAGAAAATATAGCTCGCCTGCATGGGGCATGATAAAGTACATACGGCCAACAACGGTGTCAACCCCCCTTTTGCGAAGTTCCCACTCCTTGCTTTGACCATGGTACGTAAAAAGCTCAGCATAGTCACTATACAAAAGATGCCTTCCAAATTAACGCTCGGGCTTGGTATTAGACCTGAACCACGCTGTCAATGGGGTGTCTGGAGGTCCGTTACGAACCACTTCAGGGATGCTTCGCTGATCACTCCAACGGAAATATTGCTGATTTTCCAAGTGGATAGGCAACTGCATGACAGGTGGAGACTGCTCATGCATGTCAAAGCACAATAAACGCCATACCCCCTCGGATGTACACATGTACCGGCCTTCAACGAACTCGACAATTTCATTGTTTGCCTTGTTCATCATCACCGCATCACCACGATCAAAGCCTTTGTAGATGTACTCATGCAAATACTTAATGGCGGCAACGGAGGCACAATACTCCACATAGATGTGACAATTGCATCGTTTCGCCAGGGCACCGACAAGTGGTACAACCCATCGGTTGTCCAAAGCGTGCCCACGGCAAAGCACGGTGCGGCCGTTGTTTCTCCGTCGGTAAACCGGGTATCCATCCTGGTCCTCCATCGTCGCGTCCGCAAACTCTTTTGGATACCCATTTGAGCAACGGCAATTTTTCATGCAAGCGCAACTCGGGTTCATATCGCCACACGGTCCATGCAAGTAGGACTTAGCTATGATATCACACAGCTCCGGGTCCGCATTCTGGTCTGGAATCTCTGCAAAGATGACATGGTCGTAATCCAGAGGTGATAATAGCTTATATCCATTGGTGAATATGACCAAAATGTGGACATGCGGTAGACCTCTCTTTTGAAACTCGATGACATACATGTGGGCAGCCGGCTTACCCAAATAGCCATTCTTCAGTATATCGTCGAGCAAGGATCGCCGCTTGAGTTTGAATACACGAGCCATGAGGTCCGGGCGATCCATTGTTTTTTAGCCTGGGAGCAAAGCAGCCTGTAACCGCACTCGGTTATGGGGTGTTTCTGGAGAAGGCTCTATGGCGGCGCATGTAGAGACAATTGGCGTGGATGTGGGGAGTTCTGTTTTGTTGAGATATTGCTGTTTTGAGGACTTGAGTAGTGGCGGTTGATATTTCCACCTCAGGAACATGATAAGAGATTATGAGTAACCCAATGTTTAAAATGAAGTCCACGAAAATACAAACAGACAAGGCACAAAGCAATAGCTCGAATGTGTGAACAAGTCCCGGCCTCCAAGTAATTCTTAGAACTCCGTAGTCGCCATCAGGCAATACATGGGCCTACAACACCCCTGAGGGGCAAAGGGTAGGGATGCTAAGCGTAATACCCAAGCATGCAAGCATGTATGCATATCACTGCGTCAAAGCAATGGTTCATCTCATAATTTCAGTGTATCGTGCAACCCAAGTCAATATACTGCATGCGCGTGCGACACGTCGTGCAACCATAAGCGACAGTGGCGCCTGAAGCTGGCACACAGATACATGGCTGGAGGACAGAAAGAATGTGCGAAAAAATGTCGGTATATGCGGGTGAGAAAAGGGATCAAGTGAACATTCTGCGGCTCTGCTGTGGTTGTGGGGTCTGTGGGGTCTTTGCCTGCTGTGGTTGTGGGGTCTGTGGGGTCTTTGCTGCAGTGCTGCCACGGCAGTACTTACACCCCCCTGCTAAGGGTGGACTCAGGGTTCAGCCTGATACCCGGCAGCTAAGACCCACCAAACAAACACGTGGATCTCTTGTCTCTCTGAACGAGTACAAGTCAGCCCTACTCCGGCAAGAGTAACTAGTTGCGTGTTGCCGGACGTCAACCGGCTTGTGTCCATAATGCAATGGCTAATTCAGACGCAGGTAGTGTGCAGAGCTAAAGTGGCGTGGAGTGGTGTCCGCTGTGGTAGTACCTATCAGCGCGAGACCCTGGTAATACCTATGAGTCCCCAGACAAGAACAAAGTGGACACTGTGGCACAACCTATCAGTGTCTGTGATCTGAGTCGCCAAACAGAAGTAGACTTGTCGGAAGAAAACTGGATTGTATGGGTCGCCGATATACAGCAATTGAGTGGGTTAATCCTCTGCTCAACTACCATCATGGTCACTTCTTCAAGTCATGTGTCATGTGTCATGTGAACTATCATTCTTGCACTGAGCGTGGATGGTGAAAGATGTGAAAGGTTGTTACCAAGTTCTGACCATTCGTAACTCACTTACACGCAAATGAAACAGTGAGTGCTTCTGCAACACTTCTGGTGTTTTAGATGACTATGGCAAGGCCATGGGCCTAGTGCCTAATTTCGTCGCTTGGGTGGGCGCGTTTCTGCGCTCAATTCCTGACAAATTCGTACTTACTTTAGAGACCTGGGAACTCGTGGCTCATACACTTTGAAGTCACATACAAGGATGGAGCAAACATACAACTAGGTTAATTGGCGTCCACTGTGAGTGCTCTATAGACTCTCACTAAGTTGACTTGGGGCGCTGTGATACATGGGCTTCACTCAAATGGGTATATATAGGGGTCGTACATGGTGTATTCTGTAAGTGTATGAGTGCAAGTGTGGAAGTGTGTCCTTCAGGTTCGCTCTGGCGAAGGAGTTGACTGCACATGAGCAGCCAAAATAGGCTGATTGACTTGAAATGGTGATGGATGATCACAAAGATGAAATTCTCTCAAAGAGTGAAAAATGACCAAAATCGACCCAAAACTCACCTCGAAAACACCCAGGCGCACTCGGAGTGCCCTAGCAGCGCCGTGGCGAACGATGGAGGGCGTCGCCACGCGTCGCAGCTGTCGCTTGCGACCGATCCTGCCAAAAATGGCACATTTGGCCAGAAACAGGCCAAAAAGGTCTAAAAACCCAAAATGGGCCAGGATGAAGCCCTGAAACTGGGCAAGACGCTGGAAGAGAGCCGTCGACACACAATACCAGTGTCGACGGGTGCCAAGAACGCACTCGCGCGTCGAAAAGCTACGACAAGCGTCGCCGACAGAAAAAGAGAGCAAAATTTGAAAATTTGCAAAATTGAAGAATTGAAACAGAATTAGCTGCTACAGGTGGCGCAGGACAGTCAAACGCTGTCAGCGCAGCGTAGAGCGTCACGTTGTGAGCGCCGTAACCCTGTCCGAGCGCGTCGCCAGGGAACAGGGACTCTGACTCGCAACAAAATATCAAAATCCAACTTCAAACTTCAAAATTGCTTCAAGAACACCAAAATGAGAGAAACAAACACCTTGTGGACCTGTACTGTACTCCCCAAATTCCAACAAAAGGTAACAAACCAGGACTTCGTTCATTTGAATACGATGTCTCCACTGGAAGGGCAAACAGAACGACGATGGACAGTTGACCTTGTAGAAACAATAAAACAAACCAACAAACAGACCAAGACCTGGACAAATCAAACATGTGAAGTACAACATATGGGACATCAGGACAGTTCAAAAAAGGCCACATCTGACAGTCGAGGGTGAGGCATTTATATATAACTGAAAACTAGTCAAAGCTTGAATAAATTTACAGTCAGTCAGGCACTGGAGTCAAAATTTCAAGTGAAGCTTGTTCCCTCAAGGACCTAGAAAATCATGGTGTGTGGAGCGTTATTTCTTTTATACAGGAAGGAGGGACCAAGTTAAAAACTGTCCAACCTAGCAAGCAGGAAGGTGCTCAGGAAGGGAGTAAAGGGACAGTAGCACTTTACAAATAGCTCCAAAGCAAATTAATTGAAAGCCAACTCAAAGGAAAAATAACTTGAGCTTCGCATCCTGTCTCTGCCCCGTGGCACCAACCCAATGGTTCAAACTTCTCGTAAGTCCAAAAGAAAGGTTCCAGATTGTCATACCCAACAAGAAGCTTGCGCAATGCGAATCAGGGCAGCCAAAGGTGACTCCTTTTTTTACAAAGCATGGCATGTTATAAACCATTACATCCACATGGAGGCTCAACCTTCGGAGAGTATCACAGGTTAACCTTCAACCTTCAGACTTCACACAATGTGAGACAAGACTGAATAAGCATAAGGAAAGGGAGAAACAGCACTTCAGGCACTTCAGGGCTGGTTTGTACAAGGGAGCTGGATACAAGGTCCTACACCTGTATTGCTGTCGACGCACTGCAGCACCACCTCTTTCCAGGACGAAGGCATTTTGAACCGACATGGCATGGCTTGAGGAAAGGATGAGTGGAGAGAAACGAAATGTTCAGCCCTGACACCCAGCGTTGTTCAATGATGACACTTAGGAATGCTCTGAAATTTCCAGCCTTGAAACTTCAGGACCTCAAGCGTTCACTGCAGGTTATCAAAGCTTCAGACAAGCAAACAGACATCAGGTTACCACAACCCGCTCTCAAGAATTAACCCTAAAAAATTGTGGACTCAAGTTCAACTCAACCAAGGCTATCTGGTCGCCACCCCCAGGCCATTGAGCTGGTACCTGGACAGCGCCGTGGCAAGCCCAGCACCACTAGTTGAAGAGGAAAAACAAAAAGGAAGGGGGAATCATCCGTCAACAGCAATACTTCCCACTCCGTGAGTTTTAGTAAGAGTTGGACGGCCTTCGAACGCTTGGCCCAGCACTAGCAAGCACTGCCCCTCGCTCGCACAGGGGTCCAATGGCGAGCGGAGGAAGTGAGCAGCTGTCGTGGCGAAGGGGTACAAAGGGTCGTCGAAGCAATAATGCACTGTACAGAAGTCAACAAACTCTACTTGTGGCGGAAATGACACTGTCCTTTCTTGTGACGCCACCACCGTGTGCCGTACCTGCACCACCGACTTTGAGAGTGAGCGGTGACAGACAGAGAATGAGCTGTCACAGGGACTGGTGCTGTAAACGAAAACGCATCAGGGCTCTCTAGAGGTCCTACATCCTGCAAAAGAAAAGGACAGTTCAGACCCATAGGACCGATTTTCCTTGCTCTCTGCAGGGTCGTCAGCTCCTCCAGAAAAAGACTCTTCAGGCTCGTGTTCTGAGCTCTCCTTGTTCTCCGAGTTGTCGTCAATTTCTTCAGAAAAATCTTCTTCAAGTTCACATTCTGAGTAACCAGTTCCTTCATGTTCAAGTTCTGAATCACTCTCCGAATAGTTTCTACAGTGGGTTAACTCCCACCAGACTTGGTGTTCGGTTTCTCCTACGAAACAGTCAAATACATCCTGTGGTTCTAGCCAATATTCCGTGCCGTCTTCGCCATCGAGGCGTCTCAGTACTAGAGGCTTGCCTTCATTCTCTTGCCCACAGTTGTACAATATCAAGTCTGCAAACTCACGGACTGCCTCACGGTTCTGCCAATTGCACCCAACAGCACAGTAAGTTTCAGAACACCGGTGGGCCCAGTTTCTCACTTGGTGTGGCAATAGCAAGGCTTCCGAAACAGAATCTACAGGACCAAACATGTCCTCTAGTCGCGTCCCTGTAACTTCATTGAGGTCTTCAGTGTACTCGTAGGTAGGTTCTAGCAAGCGCTCCCAGAATGAGTTCAGCAAATATTCAACTGCTTCTTCCCTACTGGAGCAAAACGGCGGTGTCGCTGGCTCCTCTTCAGTGTCCTCCTCTGAAACCTCGGGAGACCCATAACACATAGTACAGCGCCTATCGCCACAAACATCCGCAGGGTGTTCATAGCACATGACACAGTGAGGGTCATCACATTCTGTACCACAGTCTGGATCAATGCAGTTCGGACCAGCGCAAACAGTAGGTTCTTCAGAGTCACTCAACTGATGTTCAGCTGGTTGTTCTCCATCATTGAGGCATGTATTGCCTTGTAACCGCACTCGGTTATGGGGTGTTTCTGGAGAAGGCTCTATGGCGGCGCATGTAGACACAATTGGCGTGGATGTGGGGAGTTCTGTTTTGTTGAGATATTGCTTTTTTGAGGACTTGAGTAGTGGCGGTTGATATTTCCACCTCAGGAACATGATAAGAGATTATGAGTAACCCAATGTTTAAAATGAAGTCCACGAAAATACAAACAGACAAGGCACAAAGCAATAGCTCGAATGTGTGAACAAGTCCCGGCCTCCAAGTAATTCTTAGAACTCCGTAGTCGCCATCAGGCAATACATGGGCCTACAACACCCCTGAGGGGCAAAGGGTAGGGATGCTAAGCGTAATACCCAAGCATGCAGGCATGTATGCATATCACTGCGTCAAAGCAATTGTTCATCTCATAATTTCAGTGTATCGTGCAACCCAAGTCAATATACTGCATGCGCGTGCGACACGTCGTGCAACCATAAGCGACAGTGGCGCCTGAAGCTGGCACACAGATACATGGCTGGAGGACAGAAAGAATGTGCGAAAAAATGTCGGTATATGCGGGTGAGAAAAGGGATCAAGTGAACATTCTGCGGCTCTGCTGTGGTTGTGGGGTCTGTGGGGTCTTTGCCTGCTGTGGTTGTGGGGTCTGTGGGGTCTTTGCTGCAGTGCTGCCACGGCAGTACTTACACAGCCGCAATCTCTCGGCAATGGGGGTTTGCGGTCATAGTGATAAAGAGATCTGCTTTACCCCTTTTCCGCGTGATTGCAATTCCATCTTGGTACAAAGCATGTAGTGCTCGAGGGCAACCTCCAAAAAGGCTAGGCAAAAGGACCCGCTTGCCAATGGATGACACATCAACATCACCTTTTTGAGCAGCATCTTCAAGGCCGGAGTAGAGTTGGTTGTGTTCAATGTATTGCAAGCGTTGTGACTCCACCTTGCAATATTGATCAACAATGTATACCTCATACAAGCCTACAGCATGTTGCAAAAAATTTTCTGGAGTAACAGGCCGGCCTTTGCATTAAATAGAAAGCAGCAAATGCCGTGGCACTGACAGTGCCGTGTGCCCTTTTTGTTTTCGGTGTGCCATGGTCCTCTTCCACAGGGGCACCTTGTACAGGAAGATGTTCTTTCCTTAGCTGAATGTCAGTAGTCCAACCTTGTTCACCTCTTGGGAGCAAAAGGATGTAGTGAAGCAGGTCGTAAGCCGAATTGATCTGTGATACGCTTAACACCTCCGGTTTGTAGATGCACCAAAATTTGACGAGGAGCATTAATATTTGTGCCTGCTGGAATAAAGGCGGCAACCTCGCTTACTCGGGGAACATTATAGGTACGGGGATCGACGTTGGATGCGCAACGGCGCATGATGGTAACATCGGGGTCGTGCAATGAAGCAGCTTGGCGGAAGACCTTCGCATATGCATTGTGTTCTTTCAACATATTTCCCAAGCCAATCAACCAAGGGTCCCGTAGGCTTTGTGCAAAGGCAAGTCCGTGCCAAACACGCAATTGATCCTCAGTTTCCATAATGTAAACTTGTGCAAATCTGGCCTTTTCATTGTTCTTGGGAATCAAGGGCCCCAAGCGGTGGTAAACCCTTCCCGAGATCCGAAATTGGTGTGGTCCTCCCGCCATAGGACCACTTGCGAAACGCAAATCAACATTAGCTTCCATTGATGCCATTGCTAGAGCTGAATTGTATTTGCGAATGTTTTTCCGGAAGTGCCTTGCCTCGGCGGTTTCATCGGAAAGCAACGATTTCAACGGTTCAGGGGGATCCAAGAGAATCGGTAGTTGCACTTGGCCACCACGACAACAAATGGTACCAATCTCACTCGGCCAGCGAAAGGCATGACACTGTTCACATTCAACATCCATTCCGCCTGCAAAATGCTTTGCAATGTGTTTGAGATCGTCGTTTGCAAAGCTTCGAAAAGTGCATTGTGCATGTAGATGCCGCGCCGCGACCGCATTGAGATGCATATTGCGTCTACGTGCGTTTGGCTCACCATCTGGTGTTGCATATTCACATTGTCTTTTGTTCCGGATATCCTCTGCATGCAATTCATAGTCTTCACGTTGTCGTTTGTTGACACGCTCAGCATGTGCACCACGTCGCTCACGGCGGCTTTTGTTTGACGTTTCAGCACGCAGCGCAAATTCAGCTCGCCGCTTCTGGTTCACTTCATCACTTCTTGATTGAGTTTGTGTTGCATATTTAGCCCGACGCCTTGCATTGATGGCATGTTTTTTTATGCATGTTGCTGTTGATGGCGTTGCCTTGTATCATCCAATGACCGTTCACTCACATCGTGTTTTGGTGATGAACATGTACTACCCACTGTAGAAGCTAATGCCAATGAAGGTTGTGGTGTAAGCGTTGAAGTCGTTGAGATCTTTGCCAAGAATGTCCAAAACTGTGTTCCGCTTTGCAACATGTAATTTAGAGCCACATTCTCAAGGCCATGACATTGAGCAGCCGAAAGTAATGGATTTTTTGCGTGGGCAATGGGGCCATTGGGCGGGCCCGGGGCTGGTAATGGCGGTTCTTCGGGTGGACATAATGGCGCAATCTTCGTTTCAGTTGGTGCCGATATTGTAGGCGATGGTACGAAATGTTGGTCTTTTTGTGACGTTGCACTGTTAGATGATTCAAAAACACATTGGGGTTGCTGCAAGACATGGTCCTGATGATAAGTTGCGGTGACAAGATGACATTGCTACAGCTGCATGGCATGGTGGGTAGGAAGTTGTGCTCTTGGCATCTGTCGTGCGCGCCGTTTCTGATGTTCCACCAATCAATAGTGGATGTGCTGCCGAGACGTAGGTTACTGCCGACACGAGGGCTCGCCAAGCTTGATCATCGTCCACAGTCCAAAAGAATAGAGCGTGTCGTGCTCTCTTGCGATGGGTTTCCAACCAGTGTTCCCAAATAACACGGTAACGTTCATTTTCTTGCACAAATAGTTGCACCCGGGTAAACTCTCCCTTCGTCAAATGCGTCAACATGTGTCTCAAAAGGCTAGACAAGAAACAAGATTTTGGTTGGGTGGGCATTTTTAGCTTGTGGCGTTCACCATTCGCTCCAACATCCTCATCCAATCATTTGACTCGTGGTTGCTTTAAACTTACACCATCCATGGCGTCACTCGCCCGACTCGCAACGAACGGGCTACCGGAAGCGATACCGAATGCCTTCCTCTTGAGAGGTTTGGTGGGTGTCTCGATTGGTGTCAAAGAATGTCGGCATCTACCAAAAAACTGATATACAACCATTACACCACAATCGCTCACGCTATCCATACTTGCTCAACACGTGCCATGATGTCTAAAGACTGGCGGTGTCCCCCAAGGCATAGCGCCGAGGGGAGGCAATGGCAAGCACATTGCTCTGTCTTGCATGCCCCTTGGGCTTTTGTCGGGCTAGAGCCAGGTCGAGACCTTTGACACCCCACCGCGGCGACCAGCACCTGAGTCAAGCGTGAATCACAATGGATCTCGTTGTTTGACACTCGCCCCTTTCAATGCAAAGAAGGTAACGTGGAGGCTCATTTGCGTAGCTCCGGGAGCATATCATCATGGATTACGCCTCTAAATAAAAACGAACATGTTGCACCTTAGACATGATGATCATGCCTTACAAAGTTGCATCGTGTATGTGAATCTCACTGCAACCGGTCCCCGGCGTCCGGACATGACATGGGTTGGGGCCCGGGGAGCCTATTATCCACTCAACCATGGGTGGGGGTATCATCTCCTACCAGAGACTCTTTGCTGCCGGTGTTGACGCGAAAGCAAGCACAGCACACGGAATGCAAACACAAAGCACTGTTGAGATCCAAAATAGTTGTTTACCCCGGAACATGATACAAAAAGAGATCAGAAGAAATCTGTTCACAACAAATGATGCCATCGAAAAGCCCTACTTGCCCACGTCCAACTACGGCAGCTATCACTGGCAACAACATATATACTCAAAAATGATCAAACCAAAATTCACGTGTCATTCCAATGTACCATATGCTATGGGAAACCCATATCGTGCAAAAGGCAACCTTAGCGGTTTTGTGACCATGCACATACTAACAATATATATATAGAGCGGTCCACCTCCAATGCCGGACGCATTACACGTGAGCTCGAATACAATGATGTACAATCATCTACCTCGTAGGTACCAAGATGGACCTCAGCATGACATCCGAAACGATGAAAGATAGGCAAAATACATATCATCTACAGGTCCTCAATGGACAGATGACATTCGCCATTGTCTTGATACCTTTGATGCAAGAATCCGTACCCCCTTCGAATGTACTTTTCAATTCTCTGTCCATCCAAGTGGCGTCCCGCACATACACAGGCGATCTTTTTCAGCACCGAGCGCGAAGCGGGTCAAAAAAGACCATGTCCATCAAAAAAATTTTGCACCACGTTGATGTCAAAAGCAAGCACAACATTGCGCAAAGATTCTTGTGGGCACTCCACCACAACAACTTGGACGACCCGCGGAACCAACCCAGGAACGCAAAATTGCAAATGGAATTCCGTTTGTCAAGATGTACGTATTGTTCCAAATTTTCTTTGCTTTGCATGCAAATCAACTCGAGTCATTGTTTGTCCACAAGATGCTGGTAAAGGATTGAGAAAATCGACAAAGGACAATAGTTGTCCAGGCTGACCAAGGAAATTGGTTCATGTTGAATTCCCTCCAACACCGTAGAGCCGGAGATTATTGCTCTTGGATTGTCCATTGGATTATATTCGCACAACAATCCCATTAGCATAGACGAATATGGTATGTACTCCGCCAATCGCTCCATCAAGAAATTCATGAATGTTTGAACGATGGGCCGCCGAAGACGCATACGGTTGAAGAAAGAGGGAATCCTTAGCAGTTGCATTGCATTGATTGGAGGTAGAAAGAGGCAAATGAGCCACCACACGTCCGGCGGAAAGGTGGCAATGTCATTCATGTTGCAATGGAAAGAAGTCCCACCTAGCAAAAGAGAAAACGGCCGTACAAACAATGCACGGACCAGCCATCGAGCCAACCCTAACCCTACCCGTAACCCTAAACCTAACTGTGACCCTACTCCTACGCCCAACCCTAACCCTAATCAAGACCGAATATTGGGACCGAGCTGGTGGGGGAGGGAACATCAGCTATGACTGGTGAGGGACATCAAGAATGATTTACACATTGATGGCTCTTGACAAAGTGAAATCAGCCTGCAAGTGAACCCCATCACCACGAGGCCCACTTTCAAGGCTTTTTGGACTTCAAAGGGGCCAAAATGCCCCAAAGTGGGCTCAAATTGGGCTCATTTCACCCGTTTGAGCACCCCAAATGGTCTAGGATGATTTTTGGAAAAATGCGTTTTTGACCCATTTTTGACCCATTTTGGTCCCGAAACAGCCCATTTTCAAGGCATTTTGGGATTTTCGGAGGACCAAAATGGGCCACCACAAGCTCAAAACGGTCCAAAATCACTTGTTTTAGCGTCGCACATGGTCTAGGATCATTTTTGAGAAAAGTCATCTTTTTGCCCCTACTGGACCCTGTTGACCCATTTGGGCACCCACCTGTTTGGGCTTGAGCTTGCAGCTTGCTGCAGCCTAGTGAGCCTAGGTATGGGGGTCTAGGCGTCCGTTTGGGCAATTCTGAGGGGGGGAAACCACAAAAGGTGGGGGGTTGCGGGTGGAGTAGGTGCCCTCGGAATGGCATTTTGAGCCATGTAGCCAAAGATATGGCCTATTCTTGGTTTGTGGCTGTCGGCATTTGGAGCTTCTGGGGGCCTTGTTGGGCCGTTTCCGGGACATATCATGGAGTTAGAGGGCCGCAAAGAGCTCGTTGACACGGAAAAGTCGAGCCGCAGGTGCAGTGTACCCACTGTTTTGCTTCGTTTGGCTTTTTTGAATGTGTTCCCGGGCTTTTTTGGCCCAAAAAATGGCTGTTTTTGGCCCTAAACTACAGTTTTTGAAACTTAGGTCCGCCACTTGCGGATCCCTTTCCCGGTCATCACCGTTGAGTTTCCTACTCAAACTTTGTGTGATTGTACTTCACACCCATAGGTATCATCCATCAAGATTTCACCTGAATCCAAAGCACCACGAAGGAAGTCTGATTTTGGCCCATTTCGCGCATGCTGCTTGCTTGCTGCTTGCTTGCTTGCTGCTTGCTTGCTTGCTTGCCGCTAAGCCTGGTAGGACCACCCTAGACACTAAAAAGGGTTGTAAAACCAAGACTGGTTCCACCAGCTCGGTGACCCTAACCCTAACCCTAACCCTAACCCTAACAAGACTGAATATTGGGAGGGAGCTGGTGGGGGAGGGAACATTAGATATGAATGGTGAGGGACACCAATGAGTTACCCATTGAAGGCCGTTGACAGGGTGGAATCAGCTTGCAAGTGATCCCCCTCACCACAAGGCCCACTTTCAAGGCTTTTTGGACTTCTCAGGGGCCAGAATGCCCCCAAATGGGCTCAAAATGGGCTCATTTCACCCGTTTGTGCACCCCAAATGGTCTAGGATGAGTTTTGGAAAAATGCGTTTTTGACCCATTTTTGACCCATTTTTGGTCCCAAAACAGCGCATCTTCATTTGGGGATTGTCGGAGGACAAAAATCGGCCACCCCAAGCTCAATACAGTCCAAAAACACTTGTTTTAGCATCACACATGGTCTAGGTTCATTTCCGAGAAAAGTCATCTTTTTGCCCCTATTGGACCTTGTTGACCATTTGGGCACCCACCTGTTTGGGCTTGAGCTTGCAGCTTGCCGCAGCCTACTGGGCTTGGATACGGGGGTCTAGGCGTCCATTTGGGCAATAATGAGGGGTGGATCCCACAAAACGAGGGGGGTTGCGGGTGTATTAGGTGCCCTCAGAATCGCGTTTTGAGCCATGTAGCCAAAGATATGGCCTATTCTTGGTTTGTGGCTGTCGCCAGCCAATCTGCACAAAATTTGGGGCTTGTGGGTGCCTTTTTGGGCCGTTTCTGAGACATATGGTGGAGTCAGAGGGCCGCAAATGGCTCGTTGACACAAGAACGTCAGGCCGCACATGGAGTGCACCCACTCTCTCCCTTTCCTTGGCTGTTTTGAATGGGTTCTGGGCCTCTTTTGGCCCAAAATGGCTGCTTTTGGCCCTAAATTGCAGTTTTTGAAACTGAGGTCTGCCACCTGCGACACCCATTCCCGGCCGCCACCATTGAGTTTCTCGCTCAAACTTTGTGTGGGTGTCCCTCATACCCGAAGGTATCATCCACCAAAATTTCAGCAGAATGTGGAGCACCACGACGGATGTCTGATTTTTCCCCATTTCGCGCGTGCTGCTTGCTGCTTGTTGCTGCTTGCTGCTTGTTGCTGCTGCTGTTAAACCTGGTAGGTCCACCCTAGACCCTAAAAAGGGTTAAAAAACCAAGAGTGGTTCCACCAGCTCGGTCACCCTAACCCTAATCAAGCCTGAATGTTGGGACCGAGCTGGGGGGGGAGGGAACATCAGCTATGACTGGTGAGGGACATCAAGAATGATTCACACATTGATGGCTCTTGACAAAGTGAAATCAGCTTGCAAGTGAACCCCATCACCACAAGGCTCACTTTCAAGGCTGTTGTTGGACTTCTGAGGGGCCAAAATGCCCCCAAATGGGCTCAAAATGGGCTCATTTCACCCGTTTGTGCACCCCAAATGGTCTAGGATGAGTTTTGGAAAAAGGGTTTTTTGACCCATTTTTGACCCACTTTTGGTCCCAAAACAGCCCATTTTGAAGGCATTTTGGGATTTTCGGAGGACCAAAATGGGCCACCACCAGTGCAAAAATACTTGTTTTAGCGTCGCACATGGTCTAGGATCATTTTTAAGAAAAGTCATCATTTTGCCCCTACTGGACCCTGTTGACCCATTTGGGCACCCACCTGTTTGGGCTTGAGCTTGTAGCTTGCCGCGGCCTAGTGGGGCTAGGTATGGGGGTCTAGGCGTCCCTTTGGGCAATTATGAGGGGTGGAAACCACAAAAAGTGGGGGGTTGCGGGTGGAGTAGGTGCCCTCGGAATCGCATTTTGAGCCATGTAGCCAAAGATATGGCCTATTCTTGGTTTGTGGCTGTCGGCGTTTGGAGCTTCTGCGGGCTTTTTGGGCCGTTTCCGGGACATATCATGGAGTGAGAGCGCCGCAAAGGGCTCGTTGACACAGGGAGGTCAAGCCGCGCACGGAGTGTACCCACCGTTCCCCTTCGGTTGGTCGTTTTGACCAACTTCCAGGGCTTCTTTGGCCCAAAAATGGCTATTTTTGGCCCTAAACTGCAGTTTTTGAAACCGAGGTCCGCCACTTGCGAATCCCGTTCCCGGCCGCCACCGTTGAGTTTCTTGCTCAAACTTTGTGTGATTGTACCCATAGGTATCATCAACCAAAATTTCATCTGAATCCGAAGCTCCACAACGGAGTTGTGATTTTTAGCCATTTCGCGCGTGCTGCTTGCTGCTTGCTTGCTTGCTTGCTCGCTTGCTGCTGCTAAACCTGGTAGGTCCACCCTAGACACTAAAAAGGGTTATAAAACCAAGACTGGTTCCAGCAGCTCGGTGACCCTAACCCTACCAGTAATCTAATGTCAATAATGATACATCCAGGTTGAACATAGCAATGCGGACCATGTCGAAGCGGCAAGGGTTCGCAATCGGTCCCTGCCGTCCGGGCAAGGCATGGGTAGAGGCCCGGGGCACCCATTATCGACCCTAACTGATTGTGTCATGTCGTACTGAAGACTTTTTGCTGCCAAGGTTCAGATTAAAAGAAAGGAACATGAGTATAAGGCTTCACACATGCACGAGGCAACATTGCAAAGCAAAAAACAGACAAGACACATTACTGCGGTTGCCAAACAAAAAAAGCGGAATGATAAGAGTTTCTTGATCGACAAGGATTTTACTCCATTGATGAATATACAGACCAATGAACCACTTTCTCCGCCTCAGCGAATGTGTTGCGGCTTGCAGGTAAAGTGCATGCATGAGGCTGCAAAAACGTCTATGAGGTCATCCTGACAAAAGACTGTGCCAACTCCAATTGTATCCTAATTCAATCCCACTGCCACACATGTAGGTAGTTATATATCGATTGCAGTCAACATGTATGCTTACCACAGCAAAGCACCGCTGGCAAAATGTTGGAAGAACCAGAAGATACAAAAAGTGGGGGCGAAAGTGTCTCCGCATGCCTGAAAATGGTGTAATCCCACAAACCACAATTACGCATCCGTTCCCATATCTTGGGTCAAGAATTGCCGCAAAGGACGGTGCTTGAGGTCTTTCACTTTACCGCCCGGAACAATTCGTGGCTTCCATGCGGACTTTCGACGAATGCCAACTTTGTGACCATCCTTCCGAATCCCCTGAAGTCTGGAGGTCCGTACTTTCGCATTGCCCGTACCTTGGTCCGTGGAATTCTTATACTGGTCGAAGAGCGGAGCAAGCCGTTTGCAGGGATTTGTGTTCACATTGGAAATGTCCTCTTTGGATGTTCGAGTACTTCACCGCGTGAACTGTGCCCAACACATGGCAAGGTAATCGAATCTTGCAATGAAGTAGTTGTAGTGTCATTGCCGGAATGGCATTCCTCCATGGCTTGCATCAACTCGCACCATGCATGTGTGTCATCGCTTGTCCAGTTGTACACATCTCCATTCTTAAGTTGTTGGTTTGCAGTTTCCCATCGCATAAAGGCATGCCAATACTTGGTGTAACGTCGAACAAAAGAATATACTTCACCGCACTCGGCCTTTGGTAAGGTAGACGACATCGTGACTAACCAAAAAAGAGGGAACGCCACGGTGTGTACCTAACCCTAGCCCTACCCCCAACCCTAATCAAGACTGAATATTGGGACCGAGCTGGTGGGGGAGGGAACATTAGATATGAATGGTGAGGGACATCAAGAATGATTCACACATTGATGGCTCTTGACAAAGTAAAATGCACCTGAACCCCATCACCACGAGGCCCACTTATAAGGCTTTTTGGACTTCTCAGGGGCCAAAATGCCCCCAAATGGGCTCAAAATGGGCTCGTTTCACCCTTTTGTGCACCCCAAATCATCTACGATGAGTTTTGGAAAAATTTGTTTTTGACCCATTTTTGACCCATTTTTGGTCCCAAAACAGCCCATTTTCAAGGCATTTTGGGATTTTTGGAGGACCCAAATTGGCCACCACAAGCTCAAAATGGTCCAAAAACACTTGTTTTAGCGTCGCACATGGTCTAGGATCATTTTTGAGAAAAGTCATCTTTTTGCCCCTACTGGACCCTGTTGACCCATTTGGGCACCCACCTGTTTGGGCTTGAGCCTGCAGCTTGCCGCAGCCTACTGGGGCTACGTATGGGGGTCTAGGCGTCCGTTTGGGCAGTTCTGAGGGGTGGAAACCACAAAAAGTGGGGGGTTGCGGGAGGAGTAGGTGCCCTCGGAATCGCATTTTGAGCCATGTAGCCCAAGATATGGCCTATTCTTGGTTTGTGGCTCTCGGCATTTGAAGCTTTTGGGGGCCATGTTGGGCCGTTTCCGGGACATATCATGGAGTAAGAGGGCCGCAAAGAGCTCGTTGACACGGGGAAGTCAAGCCGCACGTGGAGTGTACCCACCGTTTCCCTTCGGTTGGCCGTTTCGAATGTGTTCCCGGGCTTTTTTGGCCCAAAAATGGCTGTTTTTGGCCCTAAGCTGCAATTTTTGAAACTGAGGTCGGCCACTTGCAAATCCTGTTCCCTGCCACCACTGTTGATTTACTTGCTCAAACTTCGTGTGATTGTACTTCACACCCATGGGTATCATGCACCGAAATTTCACCTGAATATGAAGCCCCACGACGGAGTTCTGATTTTTACCCCTTTCGCGCGTGCTGCTGCTTGCTGCTTGCTGCTGCTTGCTGCTGCTTGCTGCTGCTGCTGCTAAACCTGGTAGGTCCACACTGGACACTAAAAAGGGTTATAAAACCAAGACTGGTTCCACCAGCTCGGTGACCCTAACCCTAATCAAGACTGAATATTGGGACCGAGCTGGTGGGGGAGGGAACATCAGCTATGATTGGTGAAGGACATCAAGAATGATTCACACATTGATGGCTCTTGACAAAGTGAAATCAGCTTGCAAGTGAACCCCATCACCACAAGGCTCACTTTCAAGGCTGTTGTTGGACTTCTGAGGGCCCAAAATGCCCCCAAATGGGCTCAAAATGGGCTCATTTCACCCGTTTGTGCACCCCAAATGGTCT
The DNA here is from genome assembly GCA_964036045.1 of Eutreptiella sp. 'Long Island Sound 2002'. NCBI lineage: Eukaryota > Euglenozoa > Euglenophyceae > Eutreptiales > Eutreptiaceae > Eutreptiella > Eutreptiella sp. 'Long Island Sound 2002'. Next base: position 132,511,037 of record OZ038379.1, read on the forward strand.
AGGATGAGTTTTGGAAAAAGGGTTTTTTGACCCATTTTTGACCCACTTTTGGTCGCAAAACAGCCCATTTTCATGGCATTTCGGGATTCTCGGAGGACCAAAATTGGCCAACACAAGCTCAAAACGGTCCAAAATCACTTGTTTTAGCGTCGCACATGGTCTAGGATCATTTTTGAGAAAAGTCATCTTTTTGCCCCTATTGGACCTTGTTGACCCATTTGGGCACCCACCTGTTTGGGCTTGAGCTTGCAGCTTGCTGCAGCCGAGTGGCCCTAGGTATTGGGGTCTGGGTGTCCGCTTGGGCAATTCTGAGGGGTGGAAACCACAAAAAGTTGGGGGTTGCGGGTGGAGTAGGTGCCCTCGGAATCGCATTTTGAGCCATGTAGCCAAAGATATGGCCTATTCTTGGTTTTTGGCTGTCGGCATTTGGAGCTTCCAGGGGCCTTTTTGGGCCGTTTCCGGGACATATCATGGAGTTAGAGGGCCGCAAAGAGCTTCTTGAGACGGGAAAGTCAGGCCTCACGTGGGGTGCACCCACTGTTCCACTTCGTTTGGCCGTTTTGAATGTGTTCCAGGGCTTCTTTGGCCCCAAAATGGTTGTTTTTGGCCCTAAATTGCAGTTTTTGAAACTGAGGTCCGCCACTTGCGAATCCTGTTCTTGGCCGCCACCGTTGAGTTTACTGCTCAAACTTTGTGTGATTGTACTTCACACCCATAGGTATCATGCACCAAAATTACAGTCAAATCAGAAGCACCACGACGGAGTTGTGATTTTAAGCCACTTTGCGCGTGCTGCTTGCTGCTTGCTTGCTTGCTTGCTGCTAAACCTAGTAGGTCCACCCTAGACCCTAAAAAGGGTTATAAAACCAAGACTGGTTCCACCAGCTCGGTGACCCTAACCCTAACCCTAACCCTAATCAAGACTGAATATTGGGACTGAGCTGGTGGGGTAGTGCCTATGCTTCTGTGCGTACTAGGGTGGAGGAAAGTCAATTGGTTGGGGGATGGCGATTGAGGGTTGCATGCATGTTGTTGTGTGTTTCGTATTCCTCTCCCCTCATTTTGCATTGGCAACTGGTTTTCGCTTCATCGTGATGCCATTAACGCATGAATGTCACTGCATGTTTTGTTTTCCCCTCCCTCCTTTTGAGTTTGCAAATGGCTTTCGCTTCACCGCGATCCCATTATTGCACGAATTGCACTGTCTGTTTTGTATTCCCCTCCCCTTTTGTGTGTTTGCAAATGGCTTTCGCTTCACCGCGATCCCATTCATTTTCGACTGCATGAGTTCCAACATTTGCTCTTGTCCGTGATAGGTAGATAGAGAAGTTAAAAAGTCCGCCTTGTGTCATTGTGTGTTCAGTGTTCCCCTAACCACTAGATATCTGCTCCCGTGCGTCAGGTAGGTTAATGATGTTGCATGTATGTCATTGATTGACTGTAGGTTAATGATGGCGATTGAGGGTTGCATGCATGTGGTTGTGTGTTTCGTAATCCCTCCCCTCTTTTTGCCTTGGCAATTCGATTTTGCTTCACCGCGATCCCATTATTGCATGAATGTCACTGAATGTTTTGTCTTCCCCTCCCTCCTTTTGAGTTTGCAAATGGCTTTCGCTTCACAGCGATCCCATTATTGCATGAATTGCACTGTTTGGTTTGTATCCCCCTCCCCTTTTATGTGTTTGCAAATGGCTTTTGCTTCACTCTATCCGGCTATTGTGTGCTTGTCAAGTGTTGCATGTTCCTTGTTTCACGCATTACGGGGTGCTACGAGGCCCACTTTCAAAGCTTTTTGGACTTCTGAGGGGCCAAAATGCCCCCAAAATAAGCTCAAAATGGGCCCATTTCACCCGTTTGTGCACCCCAAATGGTCTAGGATGAGGTTTGGAAAAATGCGTTTTTGACCCATTTTTGACCCATTTTTGGTCCCAAAACCGCCCAGTTTCAAGGCATTCTGGGATTTTCGGAGTACCAAAATGGGCCACCACAAGCTCAAAATGGTCCAAAAACACTTGTTTTAGCGTCGCACATGGTCTAGGATCATTTTTGAGAAAAGTCATCTTTTTGCCCCTACTGGACCCTGTTGACCCATTTGGGCATCCACCTGTTTGGGCTTCAGCTTGCAGCTTGCCGCAGCCTAGTGGGCCTAGGCATTGGGGTCTAGGCGTCCCTTTGGGCAATTCTGAGGGGTGGAAACCACAAAAAGTGGGGGGTTGCGGGTGGAAGAGGTGCCCTCGGAATCGCAATTTGAGCGATGTAGCCAAAGATATGGCCTATTCTTTGTTTGTGGCTGTCGGCATTCGGGGCTTCTGGGGGCCTTTTTGGGCCGTTTCCTGGACATAGCATGGGGTTAGAGGGCGGCAAATAGCTCGTTGACACGGGGAAGTCAAGCCGCACGTGGAGTGCACCCAGTGTTCCCCTTCGTTTGGCCGTTTTGAATGGGTTCTAGGGCTTTTTTGGCCGAAAAATGGCTGTTTTAGGCCCTAAACTGCATTTTTTGAAACCGAGGTCCGCCAAATGCAAGTCCCGTTTCCGGCCGCCACCATTGATTTTCTTGCTCAAACTTTGTGTGATTGTACTTCATTTCCATAGGTATCATGCATCGAAATTTCGGCGGAATCGGAAGCACCACGACGGAGTTGTGATTTTTAGTCATTTCGCGCGTGCTGCTTGCTGCTTGCTTGCTTGCTTGCTTGCTTGCTTGCTGCTGCTAAACCTGGTAGGTCCACCCTAGACACTAAAAAGGGTTATAAAACCAAGACTGGTTCCACCAGCTCGGTGACCCTAACCCTAACCCTAACCCCACCACTAATCTAATGTCAATAATCATACATCCAGTTTAAACATAGCAATGCGGACCATGTCGAAGCGGCAAGGGTCCGCAACCGGTCCCTGCCGTCCGGGCAAGGCATGGGTAGAGGCCTGGGGCACCTATCATCGACCCTAACTGATTGTGTCATGTCGTACTGAAGACTTTTTGTTGCCAACGTTCAGATTAAAAGAAAGGAACATGAGTATAAGGCTTCACACATGCATGAGGCAACATTGCAAAGCAAAAAACAGACAAGACACATTACTGCTGTTGCCAAACAAAAAAAGCGGAATGATAAGAGTTTTTTGATCGACAAGGATTTTACTCAATTGATGAATATACAGACCAATGAACCACTTTCTCCGCCTCAGCGAATGTGTTGCGGCTTGCAGGTAAAGTGCATGCATGAGGCTGCAAAAACGTCTATGAGGTCATCCTGACAAAAGACTGTGCCAACTCCAATTGTATCCTAATTCAATCCCACTGCCACACATGTAGGTAGTTATATATCGATTGCAGTCAACATGTATGCTTACCACAGCAAAGCACCGCCAAACCATGGCAAAATGTTGGAAGAACCAGAGGATACATAAAGTGGGGGTGAAAGTGTCACCGCAGTCCTGAAAATGGAGTAATCCCACAAACCACAATTACGCATCCCTTCCCATATCTTGGGTCAAGAATTGCCGCAAAGGACGTTGCTTGAGGTCTTTCACTTTACCGCCCGGAAAAATTCGTGGCTTCCATGCGGACTTTCGACAAATGCCAACTTTGGGAGCATCCTTCCGAATACCCTGAAGTCTGAAGGTCCGTACCTTCGCATTGCCCATACCTTGGTCCGTGGAATCTTTATACTTGTCGAAGAGCGGAGCAAGCAGTTTGCGGGGATTTGTGTTCACATTGGAAATGTCCTCTTTGGATGTTCGAGGTACTTCACCGCGTGAACTGTGCCCAACACGACGGAGAAAATTTTCTGAATGGCTGAAAAAAAAGCTAATTAGCATAAGAAACGTTTAGGCCAAAAAGCGCGCTGCGAAACGCGTAAAAACGCGACTAAAAAAATTTTGACGTAAAATAGGTTAATAGTTCGCGCCGTAAACACCGAAAAGCTCGTAGGACCCTAACACCGTCCCTCACGACGTCTAACTAGCCGTAGGCGCAAAGAAAAACGCGTCGCCAGCAGCGCCTAAAACTCTAAGAAAAGTTTTCTAAGCCGCCGCGTCCCTTCGCCCTGCTTCGCTTCCTTTTCTTTCTTTCCCCATGCACCCACCTCCCTTCCCTCGTGCCCCGCCTCACTCCTTTTCGTCAGCTTAGGCGACCGGCCCTGGGGGGGTAGCGGTCAACCCCTTGCAAGCAAGACCACCATCTTCGCGGCCGCGTGGCAACACGTAAGTCAGAAATTTCACTTTGGTTTTGCTGCTTGCCTGCGTGCGTGAGTTGCGTAGAGTTTGATTTTCTAAGGAGAAACGTTTTAACTTTTGGTTTTCAGAAAGTTTTCAAAGGCACGGAAAAACAGCAGGGGTTTGTAGCAAAGGAAAAGAGGACAAAAGAAAAAACAAACACCAGCAGCGCAGACAACCGCACAGCACAGCCCACCAGCAAAACCCCGCAAGGCAGCACAGCACCGCAGGACTGTAACCGCTGCATAGTGGCGGGTCTTTCTTGTAACTGCGAAGCCTGTAGCCTTGATGCCCCAGGGGTTGTAACGCCCGACACTGCCCCTGATATCTCCGAACCCAACTGACCCTCTTCAGACCCATATCCAGCCTCTGGGAGCGACATATGCGAAGCACTTGTAAGTCCATTGAACTCCATGGTGGAATATGAATGGTCAGAAAACCAGGTCTACAAAAATGGAGCAGACATAGAATCTCCTTGTGCATCCATTCCACATAATGACACAACGTGAAATCATTCGAAATAATTTAAATAAATCCTATTGGGAAATCACGAAAGACAAATGCGACTCGACGCGCGCTCACAGGCGACATCTGGCGGCGAACGGAAAACATGAAAACAAGCGGAAAATTTACTGCACTATTGTACATCTGAGAATCATTGAAATTCTGATCACATTGATGTATAAATTGAGTGCTGTCACTGCTGCCGTTACACTCCCCCTCTGAAAACATACGCCAGTATGTCAGGCTGGGTCAAGTGAAGTGAAAGAAACGGCTAAAGTGACCGAAAACTGACTAATCTAAGGCAAAATGTGAGAAATTGAGCTGGATTGAGCAAAATTGTGCTGAGATCTGTGTTTCGCGATGGCCATCGACTTGAATGAAACGTACACGTACCTTAGGGCACACAGAAATAGCTTCGATCAAGCTCGAAAAATCGAAAAATTGAAAGTCTGAGTGAAGAATGTACATGCATGATCAAGATCCATGATCCATGATGAAATCAGGATCTGACATCCCACTGCCAGAAAACAGAAAACGAGTGTCGCCATGTCGTCGAGCGTCCAAAAAATAGGGTATCCCTTCATGGAGTCCAAGATATGTGAAACTGGTCGGTGTCATTTGCAGTCATGAGACCAGATGCCAGATTATGGTACAAAATGTGACTGAATTGAGACCAAAATCAGTGAATCGCACACAGATTGAAGACGGCGAAGTTCACATCAAGCCAATATAGGTCCAATTCATTGCCGATAGGTACTGTGTGTTGTGCTGAACGGAAATCCAGTTCTCATTCATAGCCAATCCAGGTCAAATCCTCATGATGATGATGAATCCCATGATGGAAATCCAATCATGCAAGAGTAATGATAGCCAAGAAAACCCAGTGCGTGCACCACACTGTCAGTATTGTCTCCAGGGCTTCATGTTTAATCCAGTATGAGCCAGAAGGGGTAATTGACTCATTATAGTCCCAGCATGTATAAGCATCCAGTGCTTGGTACCAGGAATTTGCCAAAATTGAGCTGATTCTGAGGGGGATTCCAACACAATCCACAGATGAACAGCGAGTCGACACAAGTAAGAACACCATCGTTGTCACTTGGTCTATATAAGCCCTTTGACAGCGGTCGGTTGAAAAACAAACCAACAGTCTCAATGTAAGAGCTGATTGAAATCACATTCTCAGCAGATCCGTCAAACACATGAAATGCATCAGACTCAGTCATGTGCCAGAATATCTGAAATGAGCACGAACTCGAACGAGTCCGTCCCAAGGCAAGTAGAGGGGTCCAGTCGACAGCAAAACACGAGAGTGTCGTCGTGGTTGAGGATAAAGGCCTTTCGGAACTTCCGATGGAAATCATCTACAATGAAGCACATGATTCACATGATGACCATGATGGGAATGATGGATGGAATGACCAGGATGACCCCAGAATGTCCCATCATCTGTTCATCGAACCACATAGACGATGCGTCAGGACTGTTTTGTCCCAATGCCAAGGGTATATGTAGATTGTAAACCTTTTCGAAAGCTTCGGCGATTTAAATTCTGATCAGATCTTGTACCGATTGGATTCTGCCACGATTGGAGCTTCTTCTTGTGCTTGTACGTCTTCCTTGGTGACACAATCTTTGATCAGCGAGAGCTCACGGTCAATCTTAGGGTGCATCTTCAGGAACTTGATGAAAGTTTCCGTATACCCATGGATAAAGCTTGAAGCTGGCTCCCATTTGTCTTCTTCTGGACCGAATCCTTTCCATCTGCACAGAAAGTACCACTTGTTTCGAGCATTTTTCTTGTCATCAAGGATCTTCTCCAACTCGAAACTGCTGGTGACCATCTTCCTGTCGCTCAGGTACTTCGGAGTCCAATAGAGAGGCTTGAACCTTCCTTTGGGGCAGGGTACTTCGGCCTTCAAACGGTCACGATGTACTTCTTGATGTCTGCCCGGTTTAACCTGAATGTTGAATGTAGTCTCACTTAGTTGACCACTGACTTGGAATGGGCCGTCCCACAAAGGTAACAATTTGTTGTCGTCCTTCAGGGTCTCGTCTGACTTACGAAGCCAAACTTGCTGGCCTTTCTCGAAGCGTTTTCCTTGTGTTCTCGACTGATTTTTGAATTTCAACCAATCTGCTTGACTTTCCACTTTGGCTTGGATCCACTTGGACTCTAAATCCTTGATCCTCCCAAACCATTGTGAGGCGTCGTAGCACTGCCTTGGATGATACATCACTGGTCCTGGACCCATCTTCTCACGACCAAAAACAAGCTCATTCGGGCTTAATCCAGTGTAATTCTTGGTCCGATGGTATGTCCTCAAGACACAGTAAATTGTCTCCAACCAATTGTAGTCTTTTTCAGTCGCCAGGAATTTTCTCAGGATGTTGATAAGAATTCTTCCAGCGCGTTCAGCAGGGAGGGCTCGATGGTCGTAGACTCGGGCACGAAGATGATGAACTCCCAACAGAGCACACATGCTCTCCCACCAAGTCCCAAAGAACTCCTTTTCTTTGTCCGTCAGAAGTTCACTGGGAACATCCCAGTTACTCATCCACTGACTTGCAGTCCACTTGGCAGCCATTTCAGAGGTGGGATGCTTCGTGTTGCAAGGGAGGACCTGGATGTAGCCACTGTGGCGGTCTTGAATTAACAAAACCCCATCGATTGGCTTCCTCGTGTAGAGACATTCCTCTTGGATTTGTCCCAACTCGAAGACATCCGCCGTCACCTTGTCGAACAGCCTCTCAGGAATTGGTAATCCCTTCAGTAATCCTTCTGCCTTTTGATTCTCCGGGATGTTCGCCTGACATTGCTTGCATCCTTTGGCAACTCGCTCACAGGCACTCTTGAGGTCCCGTGTATACACTCTGTGTCGTAGCTCCTGCTCCAGAACACGAGAATGTCCGTGGGATGTCTCATTCCGATGCCAATGTTTGACATATTGGTCAATTAGACAATCAGGAACACAAATCCGTCCTTGTCAAAATAACTTGTCGCCTTGGATTTTGAAATCAGACGTCTCTTCAGAGTCGTAGGGCTTATCCCCTTTCAACTTGTGGTATACAGACCCAAAGAATCTGTCCTCCTTGTACATCTTCGTCAAATCCACATAGAGGAAGGAAGTTTTCTTGTCCTTTTGTTGTGGAGGGAGCGTGGATTTCGCCTTAGATCTTGTCACTGGAAACACATTCAAGAGCGGCAGCGACGACTCAGAGTCAGAGTTAACCCTTTCAGTCTGATCTGCCTTGGTAATCTCCTTGCATCTGACCAATTCCACCTTCATCCGATTTTTTATCGAACATTGGAGACAATGTTTCTTGATCAGTGCTTGTTCCTCCTTATCAAACTCGATCACTTCGGCTTTATCCGTCGCTGTCCCATGAAAACTCACTTCAGAGTAAGCCGCTGAGGCTGGGTAGGCCCAGCGACTCAGGGCGTCCGCCACTGCATTGTAGCGCCCTGGAATGTAAGTCACATGGAGGTCAAATCTGCTGAGAGTTTCATGCCAACGGCCTCTCCTCCCAGCTGGTCCACCAGGGGTATCCACATGTTCTGTCCTCCAGCTCTCCAGTGACTTGTGGTCAGTCAGTACCTCAACGCGATGGCCCAAGATCCAACCTTCATAACGCCGTAAGGCACAAAGGATTGCGTAGGCTTCTTGTTCCCTTGGACTCCAATTTCGCTGTCTTGTTGTAAGCTTGCGAGACCAGAAAGCCAGAGGATGATGGTGACCTTCGTCATCGACTTGTTCGATCGTAGCACCAATGGCGTAACGACTGGCGTCTGTACGAAAAAAAAGGTCTTCCATCCAACCACGGAGTCTTTAATGTAACCACATTTGCTAGTGCTTCCTTGAGACCAGTAAAGGCCTCTTCACATTCTGGCGTCCACTTGAGCTTGACTTGAGATCCCTTCTTTCCTTCTATTTTGCCAACCTTGAGTAACTCTGTCAATGGACCAGAGAACTTGGCGTAGAGGGGAAGGAACTCGTGGTAATAATTGCAGCAGCCTAAAAAGGCACGAAGCTGCGTGATGGTTTTAGGCCTTTCCCATAGCTGCAGGGCAGCCATTTTCCCTGGGGCCGGTCTTCTTGTCCCATCTTCCAAGACAGAGCCACAAAATTCCACGCTCTGGAGGAACATTTTGCCCTTCTTGAATCCACACACGAGCTTCTCTTGTCGAAGGACTTCGAGAACTTTGCGAACTTGTTCTTCGTGCAACTTCAGGCACTCATCAAAGTTTTTTCCCAACGGCGTAGCAATCAGAAGGTCGTCAATGTAGATGCTGCAGAATTCTTGTAAATCCAGAGACTTGTGCTTCTGAAATAAAATAGTCTCCATCATCTTCTGGAACATCGACGGCGCATTCTTCAGACCCATCGGCAGTACAGTCCACTGGACAGTGCCACAGGGCGTGCACATTGCTGTCAAATGCCTGTCCTCTTTTCGAAGTGGCATTTGGTGAAAGCCATGGCGCAAATCCAACACAGTAAAGAGCTTACCTTTGGCTCTCGCGGCGATCTCCTTCTCGATTAAAGGAAGAGGATGCGCGTCTGGTACCGTGGCGGCATTCAGGGCTCTGTAATTCACCACTAGACGCCAAGCATCTATGCTGGATTGGTCAGCAGGTGGGGGTTTTGGCACAGTAAATGGTGCTGAACACCACTCAGAACTCATGCAGCCCTCCAACCAACCGAACTCATAGAGATTGCGCTCAAAGATCTTTCGCAGGGCATCTGCTTTGGTGCCGTGAAGGTAGAATGGACGTTGTTTGTGCACCTTTGAGCCTTGGATTATCTCAATCTTGGCTTCCCCATTTTCACATCGAATCGGGGGGTTTTTCCACAACTTCCCACTCAGCACGTCATCTTTATAATCTTTGAACACTGCGTCCCTTCTTGCAGATATCTTGTCTCCGTCGACCTGATTCCCACATTTAATCACCGACATTATGTCCAACAATTTGCGAATTGTTGGTCGTGGTCTCATATTCTTGGCCACCTCATTCCAAACTTCTTCGTCGCATTGTTGGCGGATAAAGCTCACCTGAGCTCGCTCCTCCGTGGGATCCCACCAATTAAGGGGGTCCACGAATGTCTTGAAGGGATGGTCGGACGAATTCAGCTGCATTCCTGTCAATTCAGGTGAAAATCTTGGAAATTTGTCGTCATTCTTGTCTGAAATCATGACATTTTTGGCTTGATTCTTGTCTGATGGGGACGAATTGGATTGTATGGAGGCGTTCTCTTGAGGGGCGCTGATTGTCCTTCCCTCCTTCCGCGACGATACGTCGGGATTCGGCTCTCAATCGTCTCGATCCACCTCAATTTCGTCGATTCTTGAGGAATTTGAGATGACCTCTTCTGTTCCCATTTCACTGTCATCTTGCCAATAATCTCCCAGATTCCCGTCAACTAAGCACGCCAACGTGCTCCACGAACGCTGTGGCAAAGGCTTGCCATTGTCTTCGCAATACAGCTTCACTCCCTTGTGAGGTAGCTCGACAATGTCGATTGAAATGTCCATAATGTCCTTGAACCAAGATTGTTTTGGCCAGTTGGGGACAATTAAAATCGCCTTTGCGCAGGATTGCTTCAGCTTCTGCACCACACGAGGAAGAACGTCGAAGGGCGGATTGATCCAAAGAGGTTCAGACCAGTCCTCACTCCAGGCATCGTCGTAGAACTTTGGAAATCTTTTATTCCTTTTGTTTGCAAAAGCATCAACTTGCAGACGAAAATTGTGGTTCCTTTCGAAATAATCCACCAGAATGTCCCGCCATTTGTCGACGACACGATAGCAAACTGACTTCCACTTCTTGCAGTTCAATGATTCCACCTTTCCTTCGTCGAATTCTTCTTGATTCCCTGTCCATTCCTGCCCATCTTGCTGAATATGCAGCTTATTTCGCTCCTTGAATTGGTGTATACTCTTGGTATATGGGTGCAGATAATACAGGTCTGACGGGTCGTTGGTCGACGGATCTTGGAGGAAGCATGTCCTGTGTCCCATGGGCGACACACGGTGAGCGTGAAGCTATGGTTGACCCAAGCATAAATCATACTTTGTGGTCGCTTCATAGAATTTTCCAGAGAACCACTCTTCCGTGACCGTCTCTTCCACCCTCCAGACAGATTGTTTCACCAATCTGACCGCCAATTCTGCCTCTCTGTCGCCACCGTCAAGGCGATGTCCGCTGACTCCCTCCAGCTGGACAGGTGTCAAGGACATCTTCGCCTCGTCCTCCTGCAGAAAGCCTTTCCTCACCAGATTGACCTCTGAACCATTGTCAATCAGACATCTGGCAAGTTTAACCTTACCATCCGTCGTTCTGACCTGCATCCAGCAGACAAACTGGCGCTGCTTGCCTCGCCGGACAGCGCTGAGGACCCAGGCAGGGTAAAGGAGGCCGGGGGAACGCGCCAGCCGATCCCAGCAGCGTCCATCCACCGCCCCAACTACCCTGATGGGTTTTGTCTCCTGCCACTCAACCCAAGTGTTCGGAATTGGGTCAAGTTGGCTTCCCTATTGCCATTCATCTTCGACGTTCGCCTGTACGTCCTGTACTTGTCCTTCGTCAATCCATTCTTCTCCTGCTTCAACGGCATTGACTCCTTTTCCACGTCCACGACCACCAAATGACTTTCCACCACCACCTTTCTTACCTCCTTGGCCTTTGTTGTTGGAGGTGTTGGAATTGGGGTGGGATTCGTTGGATCTGCCCTTGCCTCGACCTCCAGTATCCTTGTTGTTGCCGAAGGTCTTGTTTGCTGGCGTCTCCATATACAGGGGGTTGCCATTCACCTTGGAATCTTCTTGATTCCCGGACTTTCCTTGTCCCTTTCCACTCTTTCCGCCAGATTTTCCACCAGATTTTCCACCAGCATCAGTCCATCTTGAGCCACTTTGATCTCCGCCTTGCTGCGAGTAATCTTTTGGTGTCCAATCTCTGTTCTTTCCTTTGGACTGCCCTTTACCCTTTCCCCTTCCATGCTGGTCAGCATCTCGTGCTCCATCCTGCTGGGGATTTTTGGAAGAATTTCCCTTTCCATCCATTTTGGACTGAATTGTCTTGAGATCTGAGGGCGTCCACCTGTGATCTGCGGTCGTGTGAGTCGCCGCTCGACCTTCCTTTCCAAGGGCAATGCACACGGAGCATCCCTTCTCACCAACGGCACTGACCTTGCCTCCGAAGCCTTGTGCATCCCGTGACTTCTGGCGTTCTAAGTTTGCATATTTTTCAAGTTGGTCCCAGATCTGCTCGACTCCATACGAGAAGATCCACGGCCGCACCTTCAAAACTGTTCCCTTATACTTCACTTTTCCATCCACCATGCTACAGAAAAAGTCCGACTGTTCAGAATCATGGAAACCAACTCTCCATCTGCCCTCACGAATGGTGATGTCTTTCAATCCAGTAGCACTGATAGAGTGTAGCAACTCACGAACTGCCATTTTTCCCATAGGTAGGTAGGTAGGTATCTTCGGGAGCTCGGGATGCCTCCTTTGACATTGCAGGAAGAAGGTCTTACCAAGGGGACGTCCTGTCCCTCCCACTGCCCTATGTCAGGTGCCTCTTGAGCCGCTCCCGCATGTGCTTGGGAAGGCATTGTCGCGGCCACCCGGTCCATGTGTCCCAGATGGGAGGGTGTCCCCACATGTGTCCATAGGTAGGGCCACATGCCCCCTCCTTTGGGCGGCAGCTCTGGGGGGCTGCCCAGCCGTGTGGAGTATCTCTCACCACAAGGGGTATTGCTCCCGCTTGTCTACGGTACGACCGCCTCACCCTTGTGGCTTGAGTTGCGGGGCCACTCTGCTTGGCAGGTGACCCCCTCCTGGACTGTGTACCGGCTCGCCTGTCACCGGTTGCTTCCATGGCTCCGGGTGACGTTTGCCATGGTCCCCGATGCAGCCTGGCCGGGCTCGGACCAGTGGCCTTGGAGTACCGCTCCTGCCACTGGCCCGGTGGGTCGGCTGGGTCGCCCCAGTGCGTCCGACCCATGGGGTATTGGTTCTTTCCTGTCCCTCGGCCGCCCTACGTGTGTGCAGTGTCCTTGGCCGCTGGGCTCCTGTTCACCGGTGTGCCCGCGCGGTTTGCTGTGGTGCGTCTGCGGTGTCCTGGGCCAGCTGGCTCTTGTTCACCGGTGTGCTCGCTCGGTGTGTTGTGTTGCATGTGCGGTGTCCTGGGCCACTGGGCTCCTGTTCACCGGTGTGCGTGCTGTGTGCGGTGCGCGTGTGCCATGGGTGGTTGTGTCCCTCTTCCTCCCCCCCTAATTTTCTTTTTTTTTACTTGTTTTTTTTTTTTTTTATTTTTTTTTTTTTGGGAAAAAAAAAAAAACAAAGAAGAGAAAAACAGGGGCGCGCGTACACTGCAGGCACAGGCACGGGCAGCTGGTGCGGCGGTGCAAAAGTGTTGTGTCCTCTGGCGTGTGTCGTCGGTGCTGTGGCGGCGGTCGCGCCCAAGGGGTGCGGCTCGCGCGTCCTGATGTACACCGGCTTGGGTCAGGGTGGGTTTGGTGAGGTGTCTCTTTGCTTCTGGAGCTGGCTGGTTAGGCGGCTGTGTGGGCTGTGGGTGTGGGCTGTGGTTACGTTGTTCCCTCGGCGGCTTTGGTTAGGAGTCAAGGGTTAGCGGTTTCGGGGTGTGGCTCGGGTTTGATTTGTGCTTGGGTTCTGGCTCGGTTAGGCAGTTGCGCGGGGCCGGGCGTGTGGGTAGCGGCGTCCACGGGGTCGTGCGCCCGAGGCGGGTGCGGGGTGGTGCGTGCGGGCCGGCCGGTGGCCGGTGGCCTCACTGGGAGTCCCACACCGAGGGGTCGATGGGCGTGCCGGGGGCGTACGCAGCGTGCAGGTTGGGCGGCAGCGGGCGCACGTGCAGGGCGTCGGCGTGCCCGATGAGGACCTCACTGAGGACCGAGGGGTTGGCGGCAAGCAGTATGCGATGCCCGGGAGGGGTGGCGGCGAGGAGCGGGAGGATGTCCGCGGCCCGCGACGTGGGGGCGAACACGACGTGGGCCGGGTGCGGCCCCGGGAGCGGTGCCGGGGGGAGCGGGACCACAGGACGGCGGTCTACTGTGAGGTGCCAAGTGGCGCGATGGTGGAGGAGCCGGACTAGGGCGATGCTGTGGCGCAGTGTGTGGGGCTGGGTGCTGGGCGGCGTGGGGACGTGCGGCGGGAGGGGGGGGGGGGCGGGGCGGTGGCGTGGGAGGGGGCACGGCGGAGGAGTGACGCCAGCAACGTGTGTGTCGTGCTGAGGGAGGAGAGGGGCCCACGGTAGCGGGCCTGGGTTCGGCGCCTTTGGGCGTAGTGGTGCTCGTTGTCGTGTGTGTTGGCTTCCCTCGGCGTCCGGTTCGTTTGGTGACTTCTGGGCGGGGCCTGGCGTGGCGCCCCGTGGTGGTGGTTTGCTGGGTAACGCGGTTAGATGGCGGCGCCGCTGGCCGGGGGGACAGGCGCGTCGTGTTGTGTGGCGCGCAGGGCTCCTGGGGTGCTGTAGGTGTCGCCGGTGTCGGTGCGCCGACGCTTGTGGGGTGGTGAGGGGGTGTGTGCGTGCGGGGCTGGGCTTTGGGTGATGTCCCACAGGCGGATACCGTCTCGCTGTGTTTCCTGGAGGGTCTCCCGCAGGCGCCTGAGGACATACGGGTGGTCCTGGGGCGCGGGGAGGTTCCGGGGGTGGACTCCCAGGGGGCGGAGCGCATCGGCCAGCATGGCTTCCCATGCGGCCTGCGGCATCCACCCCCCCGCCGGCCGGAGGCGGCAGTTCTCCACCGACCCCTTGCGGGGCCGATGGACCAGGCCCTCGAGGGAGGGCTCTCCCCGGGCCCACTTCCGCAGCTCCCAGAGCTGCGTGTGGGTCCAGCGCTGCCACCACTGTTCCTGGGCGGGCCTGCGGTCTTGGGCGGAGGAGTGGCCGTGGGTGGGTGTGACGGGGTCGTGGGGACCGGCGGCGGTGGCGGGCCTGGGGGATTCCTCGTAGTCCTGTTCCGTGGGGGTGCGTGGGGAGTGGGGGTGCACGCGGATGTGGACCCGCGGGTGTGCGCGTACGGTCTCCGCCTCGGGGTTGGGCGGGGATTCGCGGCGGCGGCGGTAGTGGGGCATGCGTTGCATGTGGGCTGTCATCGAGGGCTGGTAGGGGGGCGGTACGCTGCTGACGGACCCTGGCATTGTTATGGCTTGGTCGGGAGCGGTCTGTGGGCCTGGGGTGCGGGCTTTGAGAGGTGGCGGGACGAGGTGCGTCGCGCTTCGGCCGCGGCGCGCTCCGCCATGAAGGTGGTGGCGGTGGCGTCGGTGACGGTGGGGGGGCGCCGCGCTGGGCGCTGCTGCCTTCGGGCCTGGGACGGCTGGGGCTGGATGTCGTAGAGGACGTTCCCGGGGGGGCCGGGCTTGCGCTGCCGTCGTGGCGCCGGGTTTGGGCTTGGGTTTGGGCTTGGCTGTGGGTTGCGGTCGTGGCGTGCTGACGGGTTTGGGTGGCCGTTTGGCGGCGGTCTTGGCCTTCGGCTGGGTCGTGGGTGTGGGCTTCGTCGGGGCGTGGGCCCTGGCGGCGGCGGGGCTGCTCGCGGTGGGGGCGGGTTTGGAGGCCCGTTTGGGAGGTGTCCCCCGCGGCCTGCTCGACTGCATACGAGAAGATCCACGGCCGCACCTTCAAAACTGTTCCCTTATACTTCACTTTTCCATCCACCATGCTACAGAAAAACTCCGACTGTTCAGAATCATGCAAACCAACTCTCCATCTGCCCTCACGAATGGTGATGTCTTTCAATCCAGTAGCACTGATAGAGTGTAGCAACTCACGAACTGCCATTTTTCCCATAGTCTCCGGCAATCCTCGGACTTCAACCCAGTTGCCCAGGATATTTTGGTCCGCCTGAGAGTCCCTGATCTTCTGCTTGGTCTCCGGCGTGAGCTGGGTCAGAAGAATCTTCTTCATCTCGCCTTCAGAAAGGCCTTCTCCCGAGTTCTCCGCCTCCTGCACCAAAAACTCCCAATCTTGCCTTGCTATTTGGATCTCTTCAAGAAACAATTTCTTGCTCGCCCTGAAGTTCTCAAGACGGTTCCTGTAATGATCTTCAGGAAGTCGAGAACCTTTCTTTTTGAGACTTCGATACAGCTCTTCATAAGTCAGGGGATCTCCTTGATTCTGCCTTTCCACATAAAGATTATATGTACTCTCCCTGAGTTTGCCAGTCAAACAGTCCATCAACCCGAGAATCCAGAGTTCCTTGTCCAGTTTCTCCGTCTGCAGCCAAACCATGAACTGTCGTTCGAACGAAGCCCAATAATTTGGGTGCCCTGAGAACCTGGGCTGCTTCATTACTGAACTTCTGAGCCTCATGTGCAAAGGATTGAGCAGGTGGTTCAGGTTGAAACCTGTGGATGTGCCAACCGGATTGACGAAAGCTGGGTTGACGGCAGCGCCTCCCATTGCCTGTGCTTGTGCAATTGCGGCCGCCAGCAACGCCTGGTCCACAGTAGGCTGCACGAACGGCGTTGGTTGCGCTTGATGCAGCCTCATCTCCTTCAATTTCTTCTGCTTTTCCTTCGTTTTGGCCTCATTTTCCTTCTTTTCTTTGTCCTTCTTCTTCAAAGGCCATTGATCTCTCCTTCACGGTGGTCTTTGCCTTTCCATCAATATCACCAACAGTACTCACGGACAGTACAGACCTTCCTGACGAAGATTCTCCTCCTTCAGTACCCAGATTGAACCCAATAGGACTTGTAAATCCAGTAGGGGGGATACCAGAATTTCCAGTAAAAGCTGGGTGTGAACCAGTAAAAGTTGGGGGTGCTGGAGAATGTGGAACGCCGTAAGGCGTGGATGCAGGTGCAGCTGAGGAGGTAGGTGCTGGGTGACTTGCCATTGTAGGCGCTGGTCCAGTGAGCCCAGTAGTGCTCAGATTTTGTACCAGATTGGTCAACTTCTCCAGCTTCTGCTCCATCTCCTTCCACTTGCTGTCGTCATCGCTCTTTTTCTCCTTGGCGGCCTTCTTCAGCTCCTTCACCCTGTCTTCCAGCGACGAAATCTGGCGTCGACAGGAGCAGTCCTTGGCACACTCACCACAGGACGGGCATCTTGTCCCTTTTCCTTTGCTTCTTACCTCATCAACCCAAGTATCAACACTTGAGTTGGAGTTGGGAAGCTTGGACAGTTGCTCCCTGGAGAGGTGAGAATGTGTCGAATCACACCTCATTTCGTCGACCTCTTCGTCGTTCGGACCCCAGGCGCCCGACGGACCAGCGTGCGGATGCACATTCTGGCGTCTCTCCTCGGCAATGATGGCCATCTGCACCATCACGGCAGCCTGGTGGTCGGTCAGGTCCATCAGCTCTTCCCAATCTTCTTGTTCCTGCAAGATGGCGTCGAATCGCAGGCGGCCACTGTCCCTGATGAACTGGCACGACGCCGTGAACCAGTCCCTCAGGCAGCCTCCATAGCCCGCCTCCGCCAGTAGCCAATTCTGGCGGTGCAAGAACTCCTGATTCCAGATTTCCTGGAAGTGGTTTTCCCAATAATCACCACTAATTCCAGTATCAGACGGCTCTCCTTCGCTGCTGCTGTCTTCAAGATCAGGCAAAGCGTGAGAGCTGGAACCAGATTCACTCGAGGAGGAAGATTCTCAGCCGGGTTTAAGGTTGGGTGGGGCGTTCATACAACAATCAGCACAGGTATGAACTCCAGGCCAATGTCTATGGCCACAGTAAGGACACTCTGGAGGTTGATCCTCGGTTCGCTGGGGAGATGCCGCGAATGTAACCTCAGGGGGAACACGCAGTGACCCAGAACGAGTAATAGCCCCGCTACAGTCCGATGATCTCAAGGTGTCCTCGGAGATTCCAGAAGCAGAGTCATGATTTCCTCTGCTACCATGTAACCGCTGCATAGTGGCGGATCTTTCTTGTAACTGCGAAGCCTGTAGCCTTGATGCCCCAGGGGTCGTAACGCCCGACACTGCCCCTGATATCTCCGAACCCAACTGACCCTCTTCAGACCCATATCCAGCCTCTGGGAGCGACATATGCGAAGCACTTGTAAGTCCATTGAACTCCATGGTGGAATATGAATGGTCAGAAAACCCGGTCTACAAAAATGGAGCAGACATAGAATCTCCTTGTGCATCCATCGCACATAATGACACAACGTGAAATCATTCGAAATAATTTAAATAAATCCGATTGGGAAATCACGAAAGACAAATGCGACTCGACGCGCGCTCACAGGCGACATCTGGCGGCGAACGGAAAACATGAAAACAAGCGGGAAATTTACTGCACTATTGTACATCTGAGAATCATTGAAATTCTGATCACAATGATGTATAAATTGAGTGCTGTCACTGCTGCCGTTACAAGGACGCAGCACAGGGCGCAGGACAACACAGGACAACGCACAGCACAGCAAGACACCACGACACACCAGAGCAGCACCACCACACCGCAGAACGCCCAGGGAGACACCACAACACACAGGGACACGCCACAGCACGAGGCACCGACGACAGCGCAGACCCAACCGAAACCGAAGAACACTACGCGCAGCGCAACACAGCACCGCACGCACAGGGAAAAGACACAAACCAACACCACCAGCAAAGGAAAACGGACAGCAGGGCGCCACAGCACGGCACCAGCAGACAACCACGGGCCACCAGACCCAGCACTGCACCACAGCACACCAAAGGAAACAGCACAACACACGGCAGCGCACCACAGCACCGGGCGCCAGCAACAGCACGCACCACAGGAACAGCACAACGCAAGCGCGGCAGCAAAGCGAAGCACAGCACCGCACAGAGCGGAGAGGTCAGGGAACGCACAGCACAGCACCCAAGGACACACACAGCACAAAGCAGAGCGGCGAACAACAGCACACACCACCACGCAACGACAAAACACACACAGCGCGGGGGAACACCGCAAAACACAGCGCCGCAAAGCACAGGGCCCCAGGGCGACGGGGAGCACCAGAGGGCACGGCACGACGAGCAGCGGCACCGACCGAGCGCAGCAAACCAACACAGCACACAACAGCACAACACCGGGTGACACAACGCGCAGCAGCGCAGCGCAGCACCGCAACCCGGGACACACAGCACAGCACAACACACGGCACACAGCACCAAGCGGAAGCGACGAAAACCACGAGACACAAAAGGGGGGGGGGCAGCAACCACCGGGGAGCAGCCAACGGCCAGACGGGAGGCACGAAAGAGGCGAGAACGCACGGAGAGCCTGAGAAGCGGTAGGCCAACCAAGCAAACAACGCGCAGCGCTGAGGCCCAAGGCACCCGGGGCCGGATACCGGAGAAAGCCGGAGACAACGGGGTCGCACAACGCAAAAAAAAAAAAGAACGGAGCACCAAGCAGCAGGGGGGGGGGGGGCAGCAACCACCAGGGAGCAACCAACGGCCAGGTGAGACACAGAAAAAGGGGAGAGCGCACGGAGAGCCGAGAAGCAGGAGGCCCACAAAGCAAACAAAACACAGCGCCTAGGCCCGGGGCACCCGGGGCCGGGAACCAGAGAAAGCAAAAGACAACGGGGGCGCACGCAGGACAAAAAAAAAAGGGGGGGGGGCACCGAGCACCGAGCACTGACCACAGAAAGCGAGACACAACAGGGGCGCGGACAAGGAAAAAAAAACACAAACAACGGAGTGGCGGCAAGAAAAATCGCGAGACACAAAAGGGGGGGGGGGGAGGCAACCACCAGGCAACAACCAACAGCCAGGCGCGCAACACAAAAGTAGCGAGAGCGCACGGAGGGCCGAGAAGCGCGAGGCCCACTAGACAAACAACACACAGCGCCAAGGCCCAGGGCACCCGGGGCCGGAAACCAAAGAAAGCAGGAGACAAAGGGGGCGCGCGGAAGACGGCAACGGAAAAAAAAAAAAAAAGGGACCAAGACGGGGGCAACCCCACCCCGGAGGGGGCCAAGCAAAGCAGAAAGCCAAAGCGGCCAAAGGAAAATGTGAGGCGCACCAGAACGCGCCCGGGAGGCCGGCCCGCCCGACCCGGCCAAGAGGAGCAAGCACACGCACACACGAACTGGACCCGGGCGTGGCGTCCTCCGACCCGCAAGGGGCGATGTCGGCGTCCACACAAAACTGCCCCGGGGCACCGGCCGAGTCCCCTGTCGAACGACGGACGGTCCGGGAAACCGGACGCGTCAGTAACCGGGTCAACACACGCCAACCACCGCAGCGCACGCAGCCAAAGACCAACGCCGGAGGGACCCGCCAGGGCAAACCCCATCGCGGGCCCCCGAACGGGTACGACGCGGAGCGAGCCCAGCGCCCCCGCCTTGGCGGGGGCCAGCGGCAGGCACAGTGAGCCCGGTTCTCGGCCGGCCTCCGCGTGCCCCGCGCAGCCGCCCAGTAAAGCCTGGGGCGCAAGCCCCCGGGCTGGGGAAAGGCACCACATCAACGGGAAAGCCGACCGGAGCAACGAGAGCGACCGGACCAGACAAGGCGCGGCGCACCACGCAGGGCCACGAGGCACGCCAGAGAGGCACGCCGCCGGCCACAACCAGGGCACACGGACAGGTGCCAAGCAGCGACGGCCGCCAGGTGCCACAAACCCGGAGAGCGCGCACAACACGCAACGAACCACGGCACACGAACAGGTGCCAGGCAACAGCCAACCCACACACCACAAACCCCAGCCAGGAGTGGCGGGGCGCAGCCAAAACCCAAGCCCGAGCACACACACCGACAACGCACAGCCCAGCCAGGAATGGCGGGGCTCAGCCGAAACCCGAGCCCAAACACACACACCCACACCGCGCACCCCAGCCAGGAGTGGCAGGGTGCAAGCAGAGCGCGCACACGAGCACACACACAGCCCAACACCCCAGCCAGGAGTGGCGGGGCGCAGCCGAAACCCGAGCCAAAGCACAGACACCTAAGCCGCACACCCCAGCCGTAGAGGCGGGGTACAGGAGGAGCACGCACACCAGGACACAAACACCCCAACACCCCAGCCAGAAGTGGCGGGGTGCAGCCAAAACTTGAGCCAAAACACACACACTCACGGCGCGCACCCCAGCCAGGAGTGGCGGGGTCCACGCGGAGCGCCCACATGAGCACACACACACCCCAACACCCCAGCCAGGAGTGGCGTGGCGCAGCCGAAACCCAAGCCCGAACACACACACGCACAGCGCGCACCCGTGCCAGGAGTGGCGGGGTGCAAGCGGAGCGCCCACACCAGCACACACACACCCCAACACCCCAGCCACTAGTGGCGGGGTGCAGCCGAAACCCGAGCCCAAACACACAAACCCATGGCGCGCACCCCAGCCAGGAGTGGCGGGGTGCAAGCGGAGCGCCCACACCAGCACACACACACCCCAACACCCCAGCCAGGAGTGGCGGGCTGCAGCTGAGACCCAGGCCCGAACACACACATCCACAGCGCGTACCCCAGCCAGGAGTGGCGGGGTGCAAGCGGAGCGCCCACACCAGCACACACACAGCCCAACACCCCAGCCAGGAGTGGCGGGGCGCAGCCGAAACCCGAGCCCAAACACACACACCTACGGCGCGCACCCGAGGCAGGAGTGGCGGGCTGCAAGCGGAGCGCCCACACCAGCACACAAACAGCCCAACACCCCAGCCAGGAGTGGCGGGGTGCAGCCAAAACCCGAGCCAAAACACACACATGCCCACCTCACATCCCAGCCAGGATGGGTGGGGTACAAGGGGGGCACGCACAAAAACACGCACACCCCAACACCCCAGCCAGGAGTGGCGGGGCGCAGCCCAAATTGGGCCCAAGCACACACACCCACGCCGCGCACCCCGGCCAGGAGTGGCGGGGTACAGGGGGAGCAGGCACACAAACACCCACACCCCAACACCCCAGCCAGGAGTGGCGGGGCGCAGCCGAAACACGAGCCCAAACACACACACCCACACCGCGCACCCCAGCCAGGAGTGGCAGGGTGCAAGCGGAGCGCGCACACGAGCACCCACAGCCGAACAGCCCAGCCAGGAGTGGCGGCGCGCAGCCGAAACCCGAGCCCGAGCACACACATCCAAGCCGCACACCCCAGCCAGGACAGGCGGGGTACAGGAGGAGCACGCACACCAGCACACACATACCCCAACACCCCAGCCAGGAGTGGCGGGGCGCAGCCGAAACCCGAGCCCGAGCACACACATCCAAGCCGCACACCCAAGCCAGGAGAGGCGGGGTACGGGAGGAGCACGCACACCAGCACACACATACCCCAACACCCCAGCCAGGAGTGGCGGGGCGCAGCCGAAACCCGAGCCCAAACACACAGACCCACACCGCACACCCCAGCCAGGAGTGGCGGGGTACAAGGGGGGCACGCACACGAGCACACACAAACCTCAACACCCCAGCCAGGAGTGGCGGGGCGCAGCCAAAACCCGAGCCCAAACACACACACCGACGGCGCGCACCCCAGCCAGGAGTGGCGGGGTGCAAGCGGAGCGCCCACACCAGCACACACACACCCCAACACCCCAGCCAGGAGTGGCGGGATGCAGCCGAAGCCCGAGCCCAAACACACACACCCCCACCGCACAACGCAGCCAGGAGTCGCAGTGCAAACGAGGAGAGATCCGGACCTGGTATGGCGCGTGAATGCACACATCCGAAGTGTACTCCCCCAACTAACCTACACTGCGCTCGCAGTGGTCCATGGGGTGGGCGATCATCCCATGCTTGTACATACGCATCCAAAGGATGACAGTCCCCTTACGGGGGAAATAGCCCTGGGTGATTTTGTGGGGGGGGGACTGTTTACCAGTGCCCTACTTTGTGCAAATGGGCCTTCTCGTCCTGCATGGATACGTTGGGGGCGTGATTTATTATGGGGACACATTGTGGATCCTCGATATGGGGTCATGTTTAACGCTCTTAGGCCCCACATGCCTCTGGCGTGGTCCGGACAGCGCATTGTGCTCGTACCGTACACAGGCATTGCATGGGGACGTCTGCCTGTGGCGATGCAGAATAAACTGGTCACGTTTGGCTTCCCAATGTGAAGATGTGTTTTTTGTGTAGCGCTTCGTGCAACAGCGGTTGAACCGGTGAAGCCGCTGTAACCGCGCGCCTGTCCAGCGGTTGAACCACCTCGAAAGCCGGTTACATTTTAGTGCAATCCATGAGGAAACAAGCTTCCGACAATCAAGTGTAGGCTTGCATGTAATTGTTGTTCACTAAAAAGGGTCCAAAGACCTAAAGGGAATCCAAACAAGGCGCAGGGGTGTATGTCACCACGCCTAACGAAAAGTTGATGGTCAAGCCGTGCGGTTTCACCAATACAGCCGCCGCCACTGGCACCTACACCACCACCGCCGTGAAATATGATCCAAGAGAAAAGGATCTCTAGTGTTTTGCACCAATGAGGTAAGAAGGTTTTCAAAAGCATTCCTTTTAGGGGGTGTGGCATCTCTTGCAGGGCTGAAAAATAGCGGTTTTCGGGTTGCTACTTAGCAATTTGTTGCTGTACCACGATAGGGGTTCAACCGTGGGGAAGCCGTAATGAAAGTGCGCGGTTGAACTCGGTTGAACCATGTTTTCACTTGGGTAATTCAAGGGTACCTGATCCAAATGAGCATGTAGGGGAGTGGCGGGCTACAGGTAGAGCGCGCCGGCAAACACAAACGCACCCCAACACCCCAGCCAGGAGTGGCGGGGCGCAACCGAAACCCGAGCCGGAGCACACACACCCACGCCGCACGCCCCAGGCAGGAGGAGCAGGGTCCATGCAGGTGACCCGGCCAACCGAGATCCGGAGACCGGGGGTAAGACTGCATCATAAGGCCTGCGCTGCTTTGGGACTCGAGGCGGAGCGTGCGACACCCAAGCACCTCGGAACCCCAGTACCAAGAACATGCATGCATGCCTTGGGAACGGGATACGCCAGGAGGTCGGGTGAACCCCTAGGGTTCCGCCCAAAGGAGGGGACGTGCGCAAGCAAGTGGGGCCCACCCTCCTGGCATGACAAGCAGTCACGCTGGCGGCGATCAGCCCTCCCTGTGTTGCCCGGGGCCGCTTTGTAGGGGGGCACCAGTCAGGTCTAGCGGGATGTAAGCCGCCTCCCCTCTTCACGCGCGGGACCTCTTCCTGTTCGTCACAGGGGCGACGCCAGGGGGAACCATGGGGCGCCTCTCCAGGACCGAGTGCACCTACCTTCCCACCTCCCCTGAAGTCTTCAGGTCCGTACCTTCGCATTGCCCGTACTTTGGTCCGTGGAATGTTTATACTTGTCGAAGAGCGGAGCAAGCGGTTTGCAGGGATCTGTGTTCAAATTGGAAACGTCCTCTTTGGATGGTCGAGGTACTTCACCGCGTGAACTGTGCCAAACACATGGCAACGTAATCGAATTTTGCAATGAAGTAGTTGTAGTGTCATTGCCGGAATCGCATTCCTCCATGGCTGGCATCAACTCGCACCATGCATGTGTGTCATCGCTTGTCCGGTTGTACACATCTCCATTCTTAAGTTGTTGGTTTGCAGTTTCCAATCGCATAAAGGCATGCCAATACTTGGTGTAACATCGAACAAAAGAATATACTTCACGGCACTCGGCCTTGGGCAAGGTAGACGACATCGTGACTAACCAAAGAAGAGGGAATGCCACGGTGTGTACCTAACCCTAACCCTAATCAAGACTGAACATTGGGACGGAGCTGGTGTGGGAGGGAACATTAGATATGAATGGTGACGGACATCAAGAATGATTCACACATTGATGGCTCTTGACAAAGTGAAATTAGCTTGCAAGTGAACCCCATCACCACGAGGCCCACTTTCAAGGCTTTTTGAACTTCTAAGGGGCCAAAATGCCCCAAAATGGGTTCAAAATGGGCTCATTTCACCCGTTTGTGCACCCCAAATGGTCTCTGATGAGGTTTGGAAAAATGCGTTTTTGACCCATTTTTGACCCATTTTTGGTCCCAAAACAGCCCATTTTCAAGGCATTTTGGGATTTTCGGAGGACCAAAATGGGCCACCACAAGCTCAAAATAGTCCAAAAACTCTTGTTTTAGCGTCGCACATGGTCTAGGATCATTTTTGAAAAAAGTCATCTTTTTGCCCCTACTGGACCCTGTTATCCCATTTGGGCTCCCACCTTGTTGGGCTTGAGCTTGCAGCTTGCAGCCTACTGGGCCTAGGTATTGGGGTCTAGGCGTCCGTTTGGGCAAGTCTGAGGGGTGGAAACCACAAAAAGTGGGGGGTTGTGGGTGGAGAAGGTGCCCTCGGAATCGCATTTTGAGCCATATAGCCAAAGATATGGCCTATTCCTGGTTTGTGGCTGTCGGCATTTGGAGCTTCTCGGGGCCTTTTTGGGCCAATTCCGGGACATATCATGGTGTTAGAGGGCCGCAAAGAGCTCGTTGACACGGGGAAGTCAAGCTGCACGTGGGATGTACCCACCGTTTCCCTTCGCTTGGCCGTTTTGAATGTGTTCCAGGGCTTTTTTGGCCCAAAAATGGCTGTTTTTGGCCCTAAACTGCAGTTTTTGAAACTGAGGTCCGCCACTTGCGAATCCCGTTCCTGGCCGCCACCGTTGAGCTTCTTGCCCAAACTTTGTGTGATTGTACTTCACACCCATAGGTATCATCCACCGAAATTTCACCCGAATCAAAAGCACCACGACGGAGTTCTGATTTTTACCCATTTCGCGCGTGCTGCTTGCTTGCTTGCTTGCTGCTTGCTTGCTTGCTTGCTTGCTTGCTTGCTGCTAAACCTGGTAGGTCCACCCTAGACACTAAAAAGGGTTAGAAAATCAAGACTGGTTCCACCAGCTCCGTGACCCTAACCCTAATCAAGACTGAATATTGGGACCGAGCTGGTGGGGTAGTGCCTTTGCTTCTGTGCGTACTAGGGTGGAGGAAAGTCAATTGGTGGGGATGGCGATTGAGGGTCGCATGCATGTGGTTGCGTGTTTCGTATTCCCCTTCCCTCATTTTGCATTGGGGACTGGCTTTCGCTTCACTGTGATGCCATAATTGCATGAATGTCACTGCATGTTTTGTTTTCCCCTCCCTTCTTCTGAGTTTGCAAATGGCTTTCGCTTCACCGCGATCCCATTATTGCACGAATGTCACTGTCTGTTTTGTATCCCCCCCCCCCTTTATGTGTTTGCAAATGGCTTTCGCTTCACCGCGATCCCATTCATTTTCGGCTGCATGAGTTCCAACATTTGCTCTTGTGCGTGATAGGTAGATAAAAAAGTTAAAAAGTCTGTCTTGTGTTGTGTCATTGTGTGTTCAGTGTTCCCCTAACCACCAGATATGTGCTTCTGTGCATCGGGTAGGTTAATGATGGTTGCGTGTATGTCATTGATTGACAGTAGGTTAATGATGGCGATTGAGGGTTGCATGCATGTGGTTGTGTGTTCCGTATTCTCCTCCCCTCTTTTTGCATTGGCAATTGGCTTTCGCTTCACCGCGATCCCATTATTGCATGAATGTCACTGAATGTTTTGTCTTCCCCTCCCTCGTTTTGAGTTTGCAAATGGCTTTCGCTTCACCGCGATCCCATTATTGCACGAATTGCAATGTTTGTTTTGTATTCTTCTCCCCCTTTATGTCTTTGCAAATGGCTTTTGCTTCACCGCAATCCCATTCTCTTTCGGCTGCATGAGTTCCAACATTTGCTCTTGTGCGTGATAGGTAGATAAAAAAGTTAAAAATTCTGTCTTGTGTTGTGTCATTGTGTGTTCAATGTTCCCCTATTCAACAGATATTTGCTTCTGTGCGTCGGGTAGGTTAATGATGGTTGCATGTATGTATAAGGGAGGTTGCTGCGTGACAAAATATTGCAAGGTGGTTGCTGTGTGTTTTGTGTGGCTTGTGTATGTTGTGTGTCATAATTGCGTTGCGTGCATGTTCTTCTACAGAGGATTTTCTTGTCATTGATTGAGAGTAGGTTAATTATGGTAGCATGTATGTATAAGGGAGGTTGCCGCGTGACAAAATATTGCAAGGTAGTTGCTGTGTGTTTTGTGTGGCTTGTGTATGCTTTGTGTCACAATTGCATTGCATGCATGTTCTTCTACAGAGGATTTTGTTATTGCTTTGTCAACGGCTTCCGCTTCACCCCGGCATCATTTACGATATGACTTACAGTGCCGATGTGGTGCTTTGTCACTTACGAGGTCTTCTTTGGCTTTTGCTGGTTGTAGACATTGTCCTTCTTTGGCCAGTGGATGTTTCAAGTGCCCAAGGTTATGCCCAAGTTCATATTTACGGGGCGCGTCGCGCTGTT
Source organism: Eutreptiella sp. 'Long Island Sound 2002' (assembly GCA_964036045.1). Taxonomy (NCBI): domain Eukaryota; phylum Euglenozoa; class Euglenophyceae; order Eutreptiales; family Eutreptiaceae; genus Eutreptiella; species Eutreptiella sp. 'Long Island Sound 2002'. The sequence goes on from OZ038379.1 coordinate 132,537,995, forward strand.
TGCACTCCGGCGTGTGGTTGTGGTGCGCATCGATGGCGAAGAAAGCCTTCTCGCAGAAGCTCTTTCCGTTGCCTGGTGCCAGAAACAACAAGGGAATGGTTGCAAAGCGATGGCGCTTTCTTCTACTGTGGGTGTGGGCATTGCCATTCGCAAAAGCGCCTTCCCCATCATGTACGGCTTGCGCATCGACGGTGTAGACGGAGAACAAGGAGCAGAGCATTAACGCAGCGCCATCGGTGGAGAGCTGTCTTGATGTCCTGGCTTTTACTGATCATTCTTGCGGTTGCTTTGGCGGCTACCATGGTCGGGCGGGCGGCTGTTGTGGCCTCTTTTTTGAACCATACTATGCATGCTTTGAATGGGAATGGCCCTGGCAAAGGAAGGCCAAGCAAGATTGGAAAGGCTGAGTGTTTGGTGGCCGCGCAAAAGTATAAATGTGAATGGCTTGGCGTTGTAAATGACGGGGATGTGGTGAACGATGCTGACAAAATTCGTTCCAGGGGGGTCGCAATGCGTTGGCAGTGTGGAGGATGTGGGCATGCGTTTGACCGGGAGTATCGTCATTTTTGTGAGCGTGGTCTGGAGGCACATTCGTGTGGGTCACAGAACAACAAAGACTTCACGTGTAGCTCCTGTGGGCGTTGGTACAGGGATGAAAGTAGTCTTGCGCGGCATCAACGTGAAAGTCAATGCGGTGAACCCATAGCCATTGACGTTACCGTAGCAAGGTGCACGGAAAACAAGCGTCGGGCAGGAGCGGCAGGAAGCAAGGAAGACAAGCGGCGTGCTGGAGAGATTGGTGGCAAAGGAGGTAGCAAAGAGGACAAGCGGCGTGCAGGAAAGATTGGGGGCAAAGGAGGTAGCAAGGAAGACAAGCGGCGTGCAGGAGAGACAGGAACGAAAGAAGACAAGCGGCGTGCAGGAGAGACTTGGGGCAAAGGAGGTAGCAAAGAGGACAAGCGGCGTGCAGGAGAGACTGGAGGCAAAGGAGGCTGCAAAGAGGACAAGCGGCGTGCAGGAGAGACTGGGGGCAAAGGAGGTAGCAAGGAAGACAAGCGGCGTGCAGGAGAGGCAGGAAGCAAGGAGGACAAGCAGCGTGCAGGAGAAACAGGCCGTTTGTCACGTGCGCTGAATTATGCAAGACAGAAGATTGTAGGTACCGCTTCCACGGCCATGAAGTATCTGTGGATGAACCACAAGGAGCGTGAGGGTGGAGCGTATCATTTGGATGATGAGGAGGGTGCGTTGTTGTGTAGCAAACAAAGACCCTGCGCTGACGAGTTCAAGGGCAACTTGGTTGGAACGTCCTTATCATCCACGGTCCGAAGCTTCTGGGAGCAAGGTGGCCATGATCTTTTTACACCACTTGAGGAGGACGACCTTGTTGATGCAGAGCTAGTGGCAAAACTTGTGAAAGAGATTGAGAATGAAAAGGTGTCACCTGAGGAAATGGTGTCGCTGGCACGAGAATGGTTTGCAAAGGTTGGGCGTTGTGAAGATGTAAAAAGTTGTGGTTGTTGTGGTATACGTGAATTTCATCAAGTCAAAGAATTTTGTTTGGAGGATTTGAAGCTCTTGGAGCTAAGCGGGCATGAAGCCACTCGGTATCAGAACACACCGGCGCAATTTCGCAAGTACTTTTGTGTACATGAACATGGTGGCCAACTGTTCTGGCTCATTCCAGAGTTGTTGGACAAAGATGTTGTGTCCATTTGCGTAAGTTGTCACAGACAGCTTTTTAGCAAGAAGAAGCGGCCATGCATGCCTCCTCATTCCATTGCGGCTCCCAAGCATTTTGGGCGATTAGGTGATCTACCTGCATTGACGGACATGGAGGAACGCATGCTCGCTCGAGTTCGAACCACCGTGAATACTGTGAAGCTTGTGTCTACCACTAGTGGTGCGGCTTCACAATGGGGTATTCCAGGACACACCATATCCATTCCACATGAGGGACCCGAGGTTCTTGCATCTCGGTTACCTGATGTTAAGGCGTTGACGGGTACGAAGGTCATATTTGTGGGAAAGCAAACGGAGTTGGATGCTGTTCGTCGCAACCCCAAGAAAAGGCAGCAAGTTGAACGGGTCTTTCAACCGCGTTGGGGTGCCTTGGCGCAGTGGTTACGCGTGTTGAAGGCGATAAACCCGTTGTTTGCAAACATTGTTATTGATGAGACCGAGCCCGTACAGGTTTCCGAGTACATGAACAATTTGTTCGAATTCATATCTGTTGGTGAGCACCCGGACGTGGTGGCTAGCGAATGGATGTCGGGTGCACACATTCCCAATCCCGAGCGTACCGAGGAAGCTGCAGTTTTGGATGCCGTGATGTTGTCGGAAGGGAGCTTGGTGGGCCGCGACGGAGATGACTGCACCCAAGTGTTGCAGTCCATCAAGGAGCTGTTGGCTGATAAGCGAAACACTGTTGTAGGCCGAGAGGCAGGCGCGGTGAATGAGTTCACAGCGGATGATCGCTTGCTTCATTTGTCATTCGCAACACTCCTCATGTTTGCGGTTGGCATAACGCGCTGCTATGGCCTTGGTGTGGATGATACTCGTCATTTGCTGCTACAACATGACAACCGCATTGCACAAAATCGTGATTTTTGCCTTGTACTATTCAATCAAAAGTTTCGGCACACTGCGCTACGCACCGTGCCGGACTCTGTGTATTCCAATCCGGAAAAACTCAAAGCCTTTGAGAAGGCAATGAATAGTCGGACATTGGGTACGGATTTGGCAGAGGCACATGCTCATCCACGCGGAGCTACAGCACAACGGCTTGTCGGGCAATTCTTGCCGTTATTGAGAAGTTGTCATGCTGCCTACCCTTTAGTACCTCGGAGCGATATGCAGTGATGGGCAAGATGAACAGTCTATTGCTGTTCTTTGGAATGGCAACGTTGTTTTACACCGTGGCTCCCAATGACATTGATAATCAATTGGTCCTTCATTTGTCCATTGGAGGCTCTAGTGCACAGGTCCCACTACCCGGTGTGTCGCAGCGTTTCGCATGTTTGGCAAAGAATCCGATGGCTGCGGCACGCATATTTGAACGCCAAGTGCGCGCATTTTTGGAAGCGCTTCTTGGACTACCTTCGGCATGTGTAACGCGGAAGGATCGTCCTGTATGTACGCGCAGGAAAGGCCTATTCGGTCCTTGTGTTGCACATTGCACTTGCTATGAGTGTCAAGGTCGTGGAAGTTTGCATTTTCACGGGCTGTTTTTGGGGGGAATACCACCTTGGCTTTTGGATATGGTGCGGGGGAACGGTGATCTAATTCGTGCCGTGGCCGCGGTATTGGACCAACAGATTTGTGCTTCGTTGGATGCTGAATTGCATGATACATGGGAACACCGCACTAAAGAAGGAGTGAAAGCACCACGCATGCTGGAGAAGCAACAGCTACTTGGAGAGTTACCCCATGACCCCCGGGCGGCAGCCAAAATTATAGAGGAATTTAGCGATGAAGTGTTTGGCAATTTGTACATTCATCGATGTTTGATCTCCAGTTGCGGCAAGCCTCCCGGGGGAAAATGTGGGTGTCGATTTGCACTGCCATGTGCGGCGGGGGAGTACTACAGTGAGACATGGCCATACTTCTTCGTTGCGCGCAAAGGAACCGGAAATCGTTACGCCATTGAGGTATACAAGTCGGAAGACGAATTTGACCGACATGAGGAGTCCGTTGCATGCGTACTTGTTGTATGGGAGCTCAAACGACCGGATCCGCGAGATGGGCGTGTTGTTGAGGTCAACAAGCGTATGGCCTATCTATTCGGGAGCGACACCAACGCACAACATCTCGGTGGTGAAGATGTATTGATTGCGGTCGCCAAGTACGTGGTTGGGTATTGCAGCAAGAATCCGGTGCAGGTGGCAAACGTAATGAGTACCATTCGGCAGGTATCTCGGGAAGTCAAGGAAATGGAAAGAGGCCCAAGCAACATGAAGGACAAAACAACCTTCCACCTCAAGCCCATTATCAATTCCGTGGTCAAGAAAGTGGAGTTTAGTGCACAGATGGCGGCCATATCTCTCTATTGTTACCCATCTTGGCATTGTTCTCACAAGTTTACCGTATTCCATCCTTGGGGGCTCATTGCTGCATTGCCAACTATGTTCTCCCACGTTGAAGGCCTTGTCCCAGATGATCCTGCTACGTGCAGTGATGACAAGTACGAGGAGGATGGCACCGATAGTACCGAATCAAATGTCGTTGCCAACAATAAAGCCAATACCAATGAGCTTCATGACGATAGTCTGGCCGAAGAGCTATTAGACAATAATGAAGAAGATGGTGAATCGGAGGCAGGGTCAGTTGCGTCTGATGATGCCGAGTTTGAAGCCCTAGAAGCATCGTTTGTTTCGGATGAGCTTGATGAGTTTACCATGAGTGCCATGCAACAGGATCTTGAAGCACCGTGTCACTCCCAACTCTACACGATTGGCAGTGGTGACACCATACAACAAATTGCTGTATCGTTAGCATTGCCTTACGCTTGTCGCGGAACACGCCTACGGCTATTGTGTGCGTTGGAATACGCTTGTCTAACTAAGGTGGAACACCAACGTGCACGAGCCACACCATCACAAGAAGATGACGATGGCCGGCCGGAAAATGCAAGCTTCGATTTTCATCCGCGTCACATTTTATGCGAGGATGATTTTGTGCAGTACTTGGTATCTCAATCACGGTGCCCCATCTTTGCTGGAAAGAAACTGCCCGTCTATCCCGGTGACGATGGAAGCATGAAGCTCAAAAAGAATTTGGCTACATTTGTGATGTGTGCTTTTGTTCCTTGGGATATTGAATGCCCTCGAAAGGTGACGTGGAGTGCATATGTTGAATGGGCTACCCATTGTCAAAGCGAGCATGCCAGCTATTTGGAGCACAGCCGATTTGCCATGGTGAAGACAATTATTTGTCATGGTCAATATGAACGTCTCCAAAAAACTATTTTTGATCAAGTGCGGAAGCAAAATCGCAAGCTTTGGGGAGTCCACCATGCTTTGGACGTGCAGTTGGATTTTGAGAAGGAGGTGCAGGAGGTGAACGACCTTAAAAAGGACGTCCAAAATACGCGGTTTGTCGAAGCTGTTGAGGATATTCAGGATGCCATAAATTGTGCACAGGCAGAGGAAAAACAAGAAGACAATGCAACAGAGTTCGATGGCATTTGTGCATCTCTTCGAGGGTTTCTTCCGGACCATCCCGGAACCAGCAGTGCGCTATCCTATGATATCAATTTCGTGCATGACCTTAATGACCACGTACAATACGAGAGCGGTGATGACATTTATGCACATGCGCAACGCATTGCCGATGCTATCAAGCGTGAGGATGGAGCTCTTGGGGATTCTTCTTCCTTTGTGCCTGCCGCAGCAAGTCCCACAATTGACGAGGGTGACCCATCACAAGAAGCAATCCTACAAACGATCATTGATTACGTCCATTCGGATGCACGCTCAGACCAGTCTTGCAGACCGGTGGCACCTCTGCTGTTCCTGCATGCTGTTGGACGAACCGGGAAAAGTTGGATGGCAGGTGAAATTTTAAAGCGATTGTGCGGACAATATGGAAACAATGTTGTGAAGTACGTGGCTCCGTCCGGTATTGCTGCGAGCAATCTGAACAATGGTTCCACTTGTCACCATGGCATGGGCCTCAAAGTATACGATGCTGACAAAGTGCAATTGTGGAGAATGAAACAGCAACGTTGGACCGCTTGCGACGTTCGTTTCTTGGATGTAAGGTGCTAGTGGTGGACGAGGTTTCAATGGTCGGCTGTGGAATGTTGAAGGAGATTGATTCACGTTTGCGCGAGATCACCCAGTGTTATGAAGCACCATTTGGAGGATTGTGCATTTTGCTCATGGGTGATTTTGTCCAACTTGAACCTGTGGCACAGCTTCCTTTGTATGGGGGTGTCAAGTGTCAACAAGGAGGACAAGACCTTGTGGATCAGGAGGGGCGTGAGCTTTTTGGGTTGTTTCGCGAAGTGTGCCTTACCAAGCAGCACCGCGCAACCGACCCGGAACATGCTCGGGCTGTCACGGCCTTTCGCCAGTGGACGCCCAGGAGTATGGATGTTCGAAAGAATTTTTTTTCGCGATTGAAGGAGGTCACCCAGAGGGACTTTGCGAACAAGGACTAGTGTTGGGAGGAAGCAACCATTGTGAGTACGGATCAAAAACGGTGCATGCTGTCAACCAGGTTATGGTGCAACAATATGCAAAGTGCGCGGGTGTTCCGGTGGTCGCTTGGAGCTTACCAATGGCTCATAAGTATGAACGACGCTTTGGTGAACGGTCCGAGTTCTTGTATGGTACTTTCAAGGACATGACTGCGTTCTTTGCCCAGGGCGCACCTTGCTCATTGACGGCAAATTTGCGTCCCGAGAAGGGGCTGTCAAATGGTACTCAAGCTAAGTTGCATTCCCTTCTTCTAAGTCCGAACGAGCCCTCCTCACGTGCTGATGAGATTCGTGATGCAGCACCAGGCCAGGTCATTTACCTGGAACATCCACCATTCTGTGTGACTGCTGCAGTGCCACGCAGCACTACGACCGCTGATGGTATGGAGGGGAGCAATGAGCATACTGTTCTTATTCCTTTGATGCCAATGGCACGCAAGATCGACGTTCATCGCTACATGAGTGTTCGCAACAAGAAGGGGAAGGCAGCCATCATGACTTCTGCTCATCCTTTCCGACTCACTTTTGGATGAACATACCACGGAATCCAATGTCGATCAATGGAGAAAATTATCCTCTGTGTGGACCAGAAGTGTCGACCGGCTCTTACGTACAATGCCCTATACGTTGGAATTTCTCGAGTGCATGAGGGGAGGAATATTCGCGTGTTGCGGCTTAGAGAAGGGTCATGGGGTGATGATTGGAGGCATCGCTTGTTATGTTTGGTTCCAAAAGTCATGGTGGTCAAATATATGCTGCATTTGAATGGCTATGATAGGGCACATGCTCACTTGGTTCACCTCTATGCGCAGCGTGGGATTGATTACGACCACCCTATCAAGCCAACCCCCAAGAAGAAGGATGACAAGACCTCGAAGTCATTTCCTTGCCCACAAGGCTGTTGCCGTTCCTTTACCGCCCAAGGTTACTTGCGAATGCATCTGCTGAAGTGCAAACATCGTAGTGTCCCCGATGATTCACGCAGTCCTGATGGCTCGGCCACGACACAACTTGACATGTTGTCGCTTGAAACTTTGGTTATCAAAAACGTGATGTGTGCTGAGCAACAGCATGAAGGCGACTTCCATGCAGCTGCAGACATTGCACGATCGATTGAAGATGATGAGGGGCGTGCTCGTTTGGAAACGAAGGGGAAACAACGTGTGCACAAACCCCTGAGTCCAAAGTCCAAGGCCCTTGCGCCACCTTCTCAGAAGAGCAACCCAAGGCTAACACTCAGTGAGGAGGGCTCCGACATTGCGTTCAACCAGTCGCCTTTCAAACAACGCAAAGCAACAGAAGTAGAGGCCGTGAGAGGTGGTAGCAAAGGAGAAAAGCGTCCTGCAGTAGAAGATGCAATCACCAAAACGCCGGTTCGTGCAGAAGCCGTGGAAAATCAAGAATACAACCGTCGTTCAAGTCGGGCTAGCAAGCGTGGTCGAGACCCTACACCTTCATCGTCATCATCCACTCATACATCACACGAGTCTGCAGGTTCATCGAGTTCATCACAGGCCAAGGAGCGTAGAATCAACAAACGGGCACAATCATCTACGGAGAAGTCCTCGCCCCGGGAGCCTAGTATCGCCCAGACTTCAACAAAAGCACAATGCATCACGGACCTTCCATCCTCCCTTGTTGCTTCCATCGAAGACAAGCTGTCCAACCACAACGTACAATTGGCTTTGGACTTGTTGGGTGCCACTGGTAAAGCAAATGCTCGTTCTCGGTACATGGCTTGTAGTATGCGCGTTCACCCAGATACGAATAAATTGGGAGATTCTTATGAAGACGCAAACTCGCGATTTCAGTTACTACTGAATGCTTGGAAGATTGTAAAGGCGGAATTCAACTTGCCATGAACGAAGAAGAATGCCTCTTCCTAGCCTTATCGTACTGTGCTGCTGAGTATATGGCTTTCGCTTCATTGCGATCCTGTTTATTACCAACCTTTTTTTTATTGCCTCGTCATGCACTCTTTTTTGTTGTACATTATAACCACATAAGTAGTTTCCGCTTTTTTCGCTCCTAGTGTTGGCTTTCGCTTCACCGCGATCCCATCGATTCCCAATGATGTTTGTGACACTCTCAATGCTACTAACCTACATCCTTTGCTATGCATTTGTTGTTCAAATTTTTGCGACTATCATTCAACTTTACTTCTTTGTCCGCCGTTGGTTGCATTAAGGCAACCTGTATTCGTTTCTTTCGTACCACATGTTGGTAGTCATCTTTCTCCATCACCATCATACTCGTTATCCTCATTGATTCTATCATTGCACTCAATAGACACACATCACCGTGGGCCGTATTTACATCACTTTTTGTCTTGTGTCGCCTTGTGCATTGCATTGTCCCCTCCCCTCTTTCTGTTGCAAACGGCTTTTGCTTCACCGCAATCCCATTAGTTTCCGCCACAGGAGTTCCAATTCCCCTACACTTTTTTTGTGTTGGCAAATGGCTTTCGCTTCATCGCAATCCCATTAATTTCTGCCACCTGAGTTCCAATTCCCCTCCCGTCTTTTTGTGATGGCAAATGGCTTTCGCTTGACCGCGATCCCATTACCTTCTGCCGCGTGAGTTTCCATTCCCCTCTCTTCTTTTTGTGTTGGCAAAAGGTATGTGCTTCAGTGCGATCCCATTCATTTCTGCCACGTGGGTTCCAATCCCCCTCCCCTCTTTTTATGCTGGCAAATGGCTTTCGCTTCACCGCAATCCCATTAATTTGTGTCACGTGAGTTCCAAATCCCTCAGGGGCATGGGTTGGAAAAAATTCACGCGAATTTTTTTTCGTACCCCCCGAAAAAAAATGTTAGCACCCCATGTAGGAAATTTTTTTTCCACGAGGAATTTTTCCAACGTCCTAACTTTGAATGCTTTGGTATTCGGCTTTCGCTTCATCGCGATCCCCTCAATTACCTCCAATGTGCCTGTGCATTTCACCGCAATCAAGCAATGCCCTACGTGGCCGGTACCTTTTTGACCGTATCTTGAATTTCGCTTTGTGCCATACAAAAGGTTGGTGCTGCAGCATAAGGACAGAAGGTCAACCCATTCCTTTTGTGCATCTTGAGTGGAATGTTTCACGTCGCCCTTACCTTACGGCATACGTTGTGTTGCATTGGACGATGTTCATCCTAACTTTTAAGCGAGCAACCTAACCCCGTACTCCACTCGGAATGAATGTACTCCCCAAGCTTCGTGTAAAGGTCTGCGCTCGGCTTTTGCTTCACAGCGATCCCGTTCCTTTTTCTCTTGTTATGAGCAAATCGATGCATATGTACAATGCATTGTACTTCCTGCAACATACCTGTACCGAAAAATTGATGTCTCTATCCGGCTATTGTGTGCCCGTCGATTGTTGCATGTTCCTTGTTTCACGCATTATGGGGTGCCACGAGGCCCACTTTCAAGCCTTCTTTGACTTCTGAGGGGCCAAAATGCCCCAAAATGGGCTCAAAATGGGCTCATTTCACCCGTTTGTGCACCCCAAATGGTCTCGGATGAGGTTTGGAAAAATGCGTTTTTGACCCGTTTTTGACCCATTTTTGGTCCCGAAAGAGCCCATTTTCAAGGCATTTTGGGATTTTCGGAGGACCAAAATGGGCCACCACAAGCTCAAACCGGTCCAAAAACACTTGTCTTAGAATCGCACATGGTCTAGGATCATTTTTGAGAAAAGTCATCTTTTTGCCCCTACTTGACCCTGTTGACCCATTTGGGCACCCACCTGTTTTGAGCTTGCAGCTTGCCGCAGCCTAGTGGGCCTAGGTATTGGGGTCTAGGCGTCCGTCTAGGTAATTCTGAGGGGTGGAAACCACAAAGTATGGGGGGTTGCGGGTGGAGTAGGTGCCCTCGGAATCGCATTTTGAGCCATGTAGCCAAACATATGGCCTATTCTTGGTTTGTGGCTGTCGGCATTTTGAGCTTCTGGGGGCCTTTTTGGGCCGTTTATGAGACATATCATGGAGTTAGAGGGCCGCAAAGAGCTCGTTGACACGGAGAGGTCAAGCTGCACGTGCAGTGCACCCACCGTTTCCCTTCGTTTGGCCGTTTTGAATGTGTTCCAGGGCTTTTTCGGCCCTAAACTGCAGTTTTTGAAACTGAGGTCTGCCACTTGCGGATCCCGTTCCCGGCCACTACCTTGGAGTTTCTTGCTCAAACTTTGTATGATTGTACTTCACACCCATAGGTATCATCCACCAAAATTTCATCGGAATCCAAAGCACCACAACGTAGTTCCAATTTTGGCCCATTTCGCGCGTGCTGCTTGCTTGCTGCTTGCTTGCTTGCTGCTTGCTTGCTTGCTTGTGAAGCCGGTTCGGAGCCCCGTGGCCATCCTTTGGTCAGGTAGGTAGGGTAGGTAGGTATCTTAGGGAGCTCGGGATGCCTCCTTTGACATTGCAGGAAGAAGGTGTTACCAAGGGGACGTCCTGTCCCTCCCACTGCCCTATGTCAGGTGCCTCTTGAGCCGCTCCCGCATGTGCTTGGGAAGGCATTGTCGCGGCCACCCGGTCCATGTGTCCCAGGTGGGAGGGTGTCCCCACATGTGTCCATGGGTAGGGCCACATGCCCCCTCCTTTGGGCGGCAGCTCTGGGGGCTGCCCAGCCGTGTGGAGTATCTCTCACCACAAGGGGTATTGCTCTCGTTAGTCTACGGTACGACCGCCTCACCCTTGTGGTTTGAGTTGCGGGGCCACTCTGCTTGGCGGGTGACCCCCTCCTGGACTGTGTACCGGCTCGCCTGTCACCGGTTGCTTCCATGGCTCCGGGTGACGTTTGCCATGGTCCCCGATGCAGCCTGGCCGGGCTCGGACCAGTGGCCTTGGAGTACCGCTCCTGCCACTGGCCCGGTGGGTCGGCTGGGTCGCCCCAGTGCGTCCGACCCATGGGGTATTGGTTCTTTCCTGTCCCTCGGCCGCCCTACGTGTGTGCAGTGTCCTGGGCCGCTTGGCTCCTGTTCACCGGTGTGCCCGCGCGGTTTGCTGTGTTGCGTCTGCGGTGTCCTGGGCCACTTGGATCCTGTTCACCGGTGCGCTCGCTCGGTGTGTTGTGTCGCGTGTGCGGTGTCCTGGGCCACTTGGCTCCCGTTCACCGCCGTGCGCGCTGTGTGCGGTGCGCGTGTGCCATGGGTGGTTGTGTCCCTCTTGCTCCCCCCCTAATTTTCGTTTTTTTTCTTGATGGAAGAAAAAGAAAAACAGGGGCGCGCGTACACTGCAGGCACAGGCACGGACAGCTGGTGCGGCGGTGCAAAAGTGTTGTGTCCTCTGGCGTGTGTCGTCGGTGCTGTGGCGGCGGTCGCGCCCCAGGGGTGCGGCTCGCGCGTCCTGATTTACACGGGCTTGGGTCAGGGTGGGTTTGGTGAGGTGTCTCTTTGCTTCTGGAGCTGGCTGGTTAGGCGGCTTTGTGGGCTGTGGGTGTGGGCTGTGGTTACATTGTTCCCTCGGCGGGCCTGGTTAGGAGTCAAGGGTTAGCGGTTTCGGGGTGTGGCTCGGGTTTGATTTGTGTTTGGGTTTTGGCTCGGTTAGGCGCTTGCCACGGTAGCGGGCCTGGGTTCGGTGCCTTTGGGCGTAGTGGTGCCCGTTGTCGTGTGCGTTGGCGTCCTTCGGCGTCCGGTTCGTTTGGTGACTTCTGGGCGGGGCCTGGCGTGGCGCCCCGTGGTGGTGGTTTGCTGGGTGACGGGGTTAGGTGGCGGAGCCGCTGGCCGGGGGGACAGGCGCGTCGTGTTGTGTGGTGCGCAGGGCTCCTGGGGTGCTGTGGGTGCCGCCGGTGTCGGTGCGCCGACGCTTGTGGGGTGGTGAGGGCATGTGTTTGTGCGGGGCTGGGCTTTGGGTGATGTCCCACAGGCGGATGCCGTCTCGCTGTGTCTCTTGGAGGGTCTCCCGCAGGCGCCTGAGGACATACGGGTGGTCCTGGGGCGCGGGGAGGTTGCGGGGGTGGACCCCCAGGGGGTGGAGCGCATCAGCCAGCATGGCTTCGCATGCGGCCTGCGGCATCCACCCCCGCGCCGGCCGGAGGCGGCAGTTCTCCACCGACCCCTTGCGGGCCGATGGACCAGGCCCTCGAGGGAGGGTTCCCCCCGGGCCCACTTTCGCAGCTCCCAGAGCTGCGTGTGGGTCCAGCGCTGCCACCACTGTTCCTGGGCGGGCCTGCGGTCTTGGGCGGAGGAGTGGCCGTGGGTGGGTGTGACGGGGTCGTGGGGACCGGTGGCGGTGGCGGGCCTCAGGGATTCCTCGTAGTCCTGTTCCGTGGGGGTGCGCGGAGAGTGGGGGCGCGCGCGGATATGGACCCGCGGGTGTGCGCGCACGGTCTCCGCCTCGGGGTCGGGCGGGGACTCGCGGCAGCGGCGGTAGTGGGGCATGCGCTGTATGTGGGCTGTCATCGAGGGTTGGTAGGGGGGCGGGGACGCTGCTGGCGGACCCTGGCGTCGTTCTGGCCTCGTCGGAGGCGGTCAGTGGGCCTGGGGTGCGGGCTTTGAGAGGTGGCGGGACGAGGTGCGTCGTGCTTCGGCCGCGGCGCGCTCCGCTATGAAGGTGGTGGCGGTGGCGTCGGTGACGATGGGGGGGCGCCGTGCTGGGCGCTGCTGCTTCCAGGCCTGGGACGGCTGGGGCCAAAAGTCATAGAGGATGTCCTCGGGGGGCCAGGCTCGCGCTGCCGTCGTGGCGCCGGGTTTGGATTTGGGTTTGGGCTTCGCTGCGGGTTGCGGTCGTGGCGCGCTGACAGGTTTGGGTGGCTGTTTGGCGGCGGTCTGCGGTTTCGGCTGGGTCGCGGGTGTGGGCCTCGTCGGGGCGTGGGCCTTGGCGGCGGTGGGGTTGCTCGCGGTGAGGGCGGGTTTGGGGGCCCGTTTGGGAGGTGTCCCCCGCGGCCTGGGGGGTGGAGTGCTGGATGAGGACGTGGTGGTGGTGGTGGATGAGGTGGTCGTGGTGGTGGAGGTTGTGGAGTCGGAGGCGGAGGAGAGCGCTGTGGGAGACGGCGGAGGGTCTTGGGCTTCGGGGGCGGGCGTATGATGCTGGGTCCTGTAAGTAGCGAGAACGAGGGTGCAGGTTCGGGCACCGGGCGTGTGCGCGCGTTTTCCCTGGTGATCCGTGCGTGCTGGTGCTGGTGTGGCGGGGTTGTCTCGGCTGCGCGGGCACGTGGGCTACCCGGGTGGTGGCCATATCTGCTCCAGGACGTGCGGGTGTGTTTGCTGGAGGTAGTCGAGGGTGCGGAAGAAGCATCGCTGGATGCCGTGCATGTCCTCCTCTGTGAGGTGGGGGTAGTTTTGGGTGGGGGTGTCTGGGCCCGGCCACAGCAGCGTCATGAGGCGGGCTGCCACCATGTATGGGCAGAGCTGTAGGGTGGTGGGGCGTGGGGGGGTGGGTCCCCTGCGGTTTGGGGGGGCTTCCCTCTGCTGGGGGCGCAGCGTGACCACCCACACCTACCGGTCCGTGGGGATCCCCCAGGTCCGATGGGTCCACTTGGCGAGGCAATACATCGCCCTACCAAGGCCCTGGCAGCTGCTGCAGATGGAGAGCAGCGTGTCCAGGGAATTGCGTTCCCACATGCCCCAGATGAGGGGGTCGCCCGGGTCGTCCCCCCTGGCGTATCTGTCGGGGCCTGGGTTGTGTGGGGGGGGGGGCGTAGTCGGCGGGGAGGAGGGAGTCGGTGCCGTGTACCACCCAGTGGTTAGTGGGTGCGTGGTGGTGGGTGGTGGAGAGGGTGTAGTGCAGATTGTATATGAGGGTCATGTACGTGGAGGGGGCTGGCTGCCGCTCGTCGGGTGTGGGGATGTCCCCCGGCACGTGGTGCCGGAATTTGCTCAGGGAGGCCATCCGGGCTACCCATGTTTCCCGCTCCCACTCTTTGGTGTTGTCGGGGGTGGCGCCGGGTGGGGGGTGGGCCATGTCGGGCTCGTGGTAGCGGGTGCGGCCCTTGGTGTCCACCCGCCCCGGCACGGGGTGTCCGACTAGGTGTCGCCCCCAGTCGATGGGGGGCATCCAGATCCGGCTCCCCGTGGGGGGCGGGCCCTCGCCGTCTGGGGTGGCGCGTGGGGGGCGGTCGTGTCGGGCGACGTGGAGGAAGGCGTCGAAGAGGAAGTCTCTGATGCCTTCCCCCAGGTTGGCCGCCTGGACCAGGGTGGCCGCCCGGATGCGGGTGCTGGTGCCGGAGGTGCGGAGGCACAGCACGACGTCCTGTTCCCCGAGTCCCCGGAGGTGCTGCCCTACCGCTGCGGGGTTGTGTAGGGCGTAGGGTTCGGCCGGTGCGGCGGCTGGTGGTGCAGGGTGTGATGGGGGGGGTGGTGTGGGTTGTAGGGGGAGGTCGTTGTTGTCGCGCGTGAAGTCTGGTGATGGGGTCTCTTGTGGCGGTCGCGGGAGGGGGGATTCGCGGTGGCGTGTGTCGGCGGGGGTATCGACGTCAATTGGCTGGTGCTGGCTGCCGCCTGTTGCGTCCGTGGCCTGGTCTCGGGGGGGGGGGCGGGGGGGGGTGGTGTGGGGGTGGCGCTGTTGGTGGTGGGGGGGGCTGGGCTGGGTGTTGTGCTGGCTGGAGGTCTGGGCTTCCCTGTGGGTCGTGGGTGTGTTGCTTGTGTGCGCCGTGCGGCGCTTGCGGTTCTTGACTGGTTGTGGTGCCGGGGTGTGGGTGGGAGGCGGCCGCAGGAGCGCTCGGGTGGGGCTGTGGTCCGTATGTAATGGCTGGCTGCTGGTGGATGGTGTTCGCTGGTATGGGGTGTGGGTTCGGGGGCTGCTGGTGGTGGTGTAGCGCTCCTACTAGGCCCTGGTGTTGCTGGTGTGCGTGCGCGGCTCCCCGCGGATCCATGGGGGTGTACCGTGGCTCGTGTGTCGTGGGCCCTTGTAGCGGGGGCGGCGGGTGTTGCTGGCCCGCGTGGTGGTGGTGTTGAGGGTGTGCTGGTTGTGTGTGGTACCCCGGCGTTGGTGGGTGTGGTGGCAGGGGCTGGTGGTGGTGGAATACGTGATGGTGTGGTGCGGTGATGTGCGCTATGGGGGGTTGGTGGTTCATGGGGCCTGGTTGTGCTGGGGCGTGGTGGGGATGTAGCTGGTGGGTGTCGCTGTAGCATGAGGGCATTAGGGGGTAGGGGTTGGGAGGGACGGGGGCGTGGTGGTGGTGCTGGTGGTGCCATGTCCCCTCGCTCTGCGCGTATGGTGGTCCTGGCATGGTGTGGACGTGTGTGGGCGGTGGTGGCTGACTGGGCTGCAGGGTTTGGGTGCTGCGGTACGGTGGTGGTGGTGGGCGCTGGCGGTGGCGGTGTTGTTGGTGTGCCCCGGGGGTCTGGGCGTGGGGTGGTGCGGTGTGGCTGGACCCGGGCCCTGGTCGGGGCGTCGCGCCCTGCTGCCGGGCGCGTTGGCGGGCCCCCTGACCTGTCTTGGTCTTCTTGGCCTGGTGGGTGTCGGGGCCGGTGAACCCCCCTGGTCCCTTGGGGGCGACGGGGAGCGGGCGTGCCAGCGGTGTGCCTCTTGGAGGCTTGTCTTGAGGCCTCTGACGTAGGTTTCCTGGTCCGTGAGGCCCATCGGTGTGGCGGTGGCCTCGTCGGGGGCGGCCAGGTGGGCGTCCTGAAAAGACGCCCAGCCCTCCGGGGGCTTCTGTTGTGCGGGGTGGGGGTGGTGTGCCGGGTAGAGGAGTGCGCTGAGTGGGTAAGGTGTTCCCTTCCGTCGGTCGAGGGCGGTGTTGAACCGGCGGCAAGTGATTCGGAGGTAGGCTGCTATCTCCTCTGGTGCCGTGTCGGCCCACGCTTCTGGCGTCAGGGCTGCTGCTTGGGGAGCCGGGAGTTCTGGGTCTGGGCGGTGTAGGGCACGGTGGTGAAGGTATAGGGCGAGGAGGATGTGGCGGGCTGCCACGTTCAAGCCGCCTCCGCTGTGGCGTAGAAGTGGGCTGTGGGGGGGCAGGGGTGTGTTGCCCGTGGCCACGGCTATGGTCCATGCGTGGTCCGCCGCGTCTGCCACGTAGTACCCTCCCAGGTGGTCCCAGAGGGTGTCGGTGAGGAACCCGAAGAAGCTGGGGTGGCTCGCGGGGGGGGGTGCGGCTGGGGCCGCGGGCCGCTTGCGGTGGTGGGGGTTGAGGTCCCCGCACTGGGGGCAGTGGATGAGGCGGTGCGCGGCTCCCAGGCAGACTCAGTGGTCTGGGTTGCAGGGCAGGGCTGTCTGTGGTAGCCACTGGCGTACGCAGAGGGGACATGCGGTGGCTGGCGGTTGGTGGTACCTGTGGACGGACGGCGGCGTGGGGGGATGGGGGCTGGTGGCGCGCGCATGCTGGTGGGAGTGTGTGCGGTGCCTGTGGTGCCCGTGTGTGCTGTGCCAGTGCTGTGCTCGGTGGACGGTGTGTAGACGTGGTGGGGGTTCCGTGTTGGTATGTCACGGGGTAGGTTCTCATGGTTGGTAGAACAGGAGTTTGAGGAGGTGGGCTTGGTCTGTTTGGGGCAGGGTTGCTGCATGCTGCAAGTATTTGTGGGTGCGGTATGTGAGCTGCTCCGCCATCTTGGCAACGGCAGTCCGCTGCATGTGCGCCGCCGTGGCCTGGGGGTCCTCCGCGTGGGTGCGTAGCAAGGTGTAGACGGCAGTGGGGACGAGTCCCCTGCGGACCGCCTCGAGTACCTCCGTCTGCTTGAGGACGGTGGTGAGTTGCTGGGTCGCCAGGGACTGCGTCAGCCATCCAGCGTGCTGTGCGATGGTGTGGGTTGGGTTCCAGTCTGTGAGGGTGTCCAGTCCTCTGTACAGGGGGCACACCTTGAAGTGGTCCCAGGTTTCTTCTTCCGTGTGGCTGCAGATGCATTTGGTGTATCCTGCGGGGACGTGGATCGAGCGGCGCTCATACCATCTGTGGTATCGGGTGAGGAGGGGAAGCTATTTGAGGGCGAGTTGGAGTCGGGGTTTTTGTAGGTGTGCTGGGAGGCTATCGGGGCGCAGGGCGGAGTAGTAGAGGCGGGTGTGGACGGAGTCTTCGAGGCGTCGGAGGAGTTCGGTGTTCGCTGGGTGGCCCAGTGTGGTGGCCAGTTGCTGGATGGGTGTGGGGTAGTGGTACTGCTTGTCTCGATCCGTGTACGGCGTGTCCTCGGGTATCCATTGGGGGGGCTGTGTGGCCGGGGGTATCGGGGGCAGGTGCTGCAGCTGGCTGTGGTGTGGGGTGTCCAGTCGCACGTGTTCGAGCCCTGGGGTGTGGTTGGTGTTCTGGTGCTTGGCCTGCGTGTCTGCGCGTCCATTGCCGTAAGCGTAGCGGTGTGATTCCTGTTTGACGATGTGTAGGGCGTCCTGGGGGCGCATGCCCTTGAAGGCCATCCATAGTCCCAACCCTTGTGTGGTGAGGCCGGACTCGAGTGCCTTGTGGAGGGGCAGGTCCGCAAGGCGCCTGGTGAGGTGGATGTCAACCGTGGCGTCCACGACTACCCAGATGTTGCGGGGCCGGATCGGTGTCGGTGGCGGTGTTGCGGTGACGGCGTCTGCCATGGTGCGCAGTTCGCCGTGGGAGGACGCCCCAAGGATGGTAGCCCCGGTGTGGTGTTCCACGTGGACGCCGTCCGCGTGCCGGGTGATGCGCACGGAGGCGCAACCGACCGTGGGGGTGCGTTGCTGGGTGCCGGATGCGTCAGTGAAGTAGATGATGTCGGTGTCGCTGGGTATGGGTAGGCGGGCAATTGCTGTGGGGTGATAGACGTAGATGGGGTTCCCCTGGGCGGTTCTGGCGGTGATTTGCGTGGGTTGCAGTAGTGGCGCTGCATAGACGCCTATCCCCTGGGTGATGATGGCCTAGGCTCGTGGGGTGAGGCGGAGGAGGCCCCTGTCTGGGCGCCCCTGGGTGATATACGCGTACATCACGTGGAAGAGGTATCCCGTATTGGGGTGGAACTTCTGGCACGTGATGGTCTGTCGCCGCTCCTTGTTGTCTTTGTCGCCGCGGAGGGTGGGGCATTTGTGCTGTAGGGGGCGCATGGGTGCCTTCTGAGGTCCTGCGCGGTGCGGGTTGCAGCGGTCGTACTCTATGGCCACGCTGTCCGGATCTGCCCGCTCGTTGGTGAACGTCCATGTCGCCGTGGGTGTTCGGGTCCAGGCTACGTGCGTCGGGTGGTCTTGGGGTACCGTGTGAAACCAGGGGGAGGGCCATGCCTGCTGGTCGGCGGTGGCGGCGGCGGTGGGGGTGTGGTAGTGGGTGGAGATGAGGTGTAGCAGGGGCCACGGAGTGTCGAGGGCTGCCGGGCCGCAGTGCCAGCACGTGCGTGGTATGCCCTGGTCATTGTGTCTGACTTGTGGTACATCGGTCTCCGGTGCATTGTGTTTGGGGATGGACCAGGGGGCATGGTGTCGCTGGACAGTGCGGGTAGCATGTTTGTGGCCGTTTGGTGCTAGTAGCAGGATGGTGGGTAGTGTCCAGCCTTCGGCTGACAGGGTGGCCTCCTCGTGCGTCGTGCCGCCATCGTTGGGGGTCTCGTGCTCGCTCGGGCGGGGCCGGGGGTGCTGGCGCTGGAAGGATGTGTACGCCGTGTCGATGTCCTTGGGCCCCGGCATGTCGCCCCCTGCCTTCGTAGCACATGCGCGGAGGTACGCTTGGAAGACGTGGCGTGCTGGCCATTGTGGGTCGGAAAGGAACGGGGCGTGGTGGGCGTCGCATTGGGCCATGATCTTCATCTGTGTTGGGGTGATATACACTATGGTGACGGTGGCCCCCACGAGGCGCAGGGTGTCCACCTCGCCTGCCAGGTGTCGGTGGATGTCGGTGTGTGTAGCCACGGGTGGCCCCTGTTGATCGCAGTGGTTGTTTGTCAGGATGGCGTGTGTGTGGTGCGGTAGGAGGAGTTGTAGCTGGGCCCAGATGCCAGTGCCCACGGAGGTGGAGACGCCGTGTTGCGCCAGTATCCACCGGGGGCAGGTGTTGCGGGCCATTTGCGCTTCTTTTAGGAGTATGGCTGCTGCCTCGCGAACTTCAGGTTGGTGGTTGTGTGTCACCCTGTGGAGGAGGTGTGCTGCGTGTTTGGCATAGGCCATGTCGACCAGGGCACCTGTATTGTCTCCGTAGTAGCGCCAGTGGGCCATCATGGCCTCCTTGGGGAAAGACGTGGGCCAGCCTCCGTGTTGCGCCCATGCCTTCGTCACTTGCTGTCGAGCGTGGCGTAGGGCGTCTTCGGGGCGCGGGAGGTGCAGGGCTTGGTACCCGATGGCCGCGTTGAGCACCGCTTCCATGAAGTACGCCAGGCCCTGCGTAGACAGGAGGTCCCCCCTGGCAATTTGGGGTAGCTGGGCGAGGCGCTCTTCCAGCTTGCTTGGAAGTGTGATGTGGTGGTGCCGCGTGGCCTGTATGACTCCCAGGTGGACTGTGGTGTCTTCCAGGTGTACGGGTTCGCCTTTCTGGATGTGGGGGGTGGGGGTCCTGGCGTCGGCCAGCCCGACCGATTTGCGGGGGTGCACTAGGAGCTGCTGGGCGTCCAGGTAGGTTGTGGTGAGTTGGAGAATGGCGGACGCTTGCTCGGTGGTCGTTGGTAGCCCTGCGTTCTCAGGGTCGCGGTGGCGGTTGGCCGTAGTTAGGAGGTTGTCGTCCGCGAAGTTGATGAGGGGGGACCGTAGCGGGTATGGGGCGTACCCCGGGTATACCCGTGCTAGCTCGAATGCCAGTGGCAGGGTGACGAGGAGGTAGAGGAAGGGGCCTTCGGCGCCTCCCTGGGGGACCCCGCTGTCTGTGCCGGTCCAGGGGGTGAGGCCTGCGGCTGTGATGACGGCGTAGAGTCGGGTCTGGATGTACCCGGTCATGAAGGATAGGAATGGGAGGCCCATGGCATCCCATACATCCGTGAGGAGCCGGTGTGGGGCGTGGGGGAACGCGCCTTGGACATCGAGGGAGGCGATAATCATCTCGTAGGGGTTCATGTCCAGCGCGGTGTCCTGGAGGAAGATGGCCTCGTGGGGGGACCTGCCGGCCATGGCTCCCCACATGCTGGCGGGCACGTGGGCAAAGACCGCCGGCGCGATGCGGCCTGGGATGAGCGTCCACACCAGCTTGACCTCGGTGGTGGCGCAGACTATGGGCCGCCAGTTCCCCGGCTGCGCCCAGTCCCCCTTTTTGTAGAGGGGCCGGACCAGGTTGGCCCACTCAGGGGGGATGGGCGTGGCGCCCGTGACGATGTCCCACAGGCGGGCTGCCAGGCGGCGTTTGACGGGCAGGGTGAGGCGTTGGTACGCTTCGGCCGGCAAACCGTCGACGCCCGGCACGACCCCCTTCTTCAGGCGGTCTAGGGCGCGTTGCAGTTCTGAGATGCTGAAGGGGTTGTGTTCGATGGCGCGCCGCTGTTCCGGGTTGAAGAGCCTGGGCACATGCTCGCGGATGGTGTTTCTGGTGTGGGGGTCGAGCTCGGGGAGGGCGTCCCTGTGTTGTGCCTGGAAGCTGTCCAGGACTGCCTGGAGGACGGCGTCAGGGTCATTGGTGAGGCCTCCTTCGGGGGTGCGCACCGCGTGGATGGTACGGCGCCGCGTGTCCTCCAGGATGCAGCTGACGTACCGTAGGGACTTGTACGGCGTGTCGTTTCTGCCGTATCTTTCGCGTTCCTGGGCTGCGGCCATTATGCGGTGGGCGTGCCATTCCTGGAGTTGGTGGAGAAAAGATTATAGTGTTTTCAGCACTGTGTTTTTGCTTCTCCTGCTGCTTGTTGTTGCTGTAGGGTGTCCTGCTGCTTGTTTTGGATGATGAAAAGCTTTTGTTTGTTGAAATACAGTAAAGCCAAGTCAATTGAGGATGGCCCAAGCCAAGAGTATGCAAGGAGAAGGTAATTCAGGATCAAAGCATGAAGGGCTGCAGTGTAAACAGTGAAAGATGATTGGATATTCACAGAAACTACAGCTCAGGTCACAAATGAATGCATATTCACAAAGATAGCTGAAATGTTTTAGGAAAAGAGTTAGAAAACTGCCTCAGGATCACTCTCTCTCCATAGTGCCATCTTAGGAGATGTGCACTCTTTGTTTTGGGTCCCATATGTGCTGAGGTGGCATGGTATGTGGCGATGAGGTCACTGCCATGTCACATGGGATCTTCCTACTTAGCTAGGCTGACCAGGAATTGAACCCAGGACCTCCCAAAAAGAGGTGCCCAGCCCCCTAGGGTGCATACCACTAGGATAGCTAGGAATTCATGGAAAAACATAGATAAATTCATAGGCTCTACTTTAGGTATGTCAGTGCTCAGTCAACTCAGGAAAAGATGTTTTACTTCACATTGAAAGGGGATTAAGGGGTCCACTCCATATCCTGATTGGGTGTTTGGTTCCATAGGTCAAAATGTGTTATCACCAGTTTTGGTTGGACCAATACTAAGATTAAAATGCATGGATGCTCAGTGCATCTCTAATACAACTAGAGTATGCCTCAAAGCAATGGAAAAGCACTTTTTCTTACTCCCCCCTTGTGCTGTGGTGGCCACCACTGTCGCATTTTAGGAAAAAGGGAATTTTTCTTGGCCTTTCCTTGGTTTCCACACCTACTTTAAAATACCTACAGTTTCCCTCACACTGAAAAATGGGCGCTCACCATGGCTGGCGCTCTTTTGCTGCTTTGTATGTAACATATCCTACAGAAGACTCAGCGCTCATGGCGCTGCCCGGGCTCCTGTGGCTTGGTTGGGTTAGAATGGGAGCATGCCAAACATGTGCATATGCATCCCTCCCTCCAAGACGCAGCGTCGACACAACCCAAACGAAAGACACATTATACACACTCGCATGGGTTCTCGTAAACCTGCTGGCGACCTGTGACCTGTCTTAGGGCGAAGGGAGTCGAAAGAAAATTAAATTTGCCCCTTGGTGGGGTCTTGGTTCTGCTCAGTCTCTCCAGGCACCTGCGTTTCGGCCCGAACACGGCCTACTCAGCGAGGCTGCGCGTGGGTATCTGCAGAGGCAGGAATGGGAGAATTATGGACGAATCCACGCAAAAACGAAGCAACGACACCAAAATCCGTCAAATGACGGCGTAGAATTTTTCTGAAACGACACACCTGAGCAGAATCCAATTGTGCATCAGAAGCACATTTTTATAGAAATTATAGTCATCTCTGGATTTTTTAAATCCAGAAATTCATACGCATAAAATGGCGGCGCGCAGGAGCGGCTCCTAGCGAAGCGCCGGAAAATGGAGAAATAATGGAATTATAAACGTATGTCTCACGTAGTCTTGAAAATGACGAGACACACATTAATAAATAAACACACAGATTCCACCCACACTAATAGAAGCTTCAAAAATTCAAGAATTCGAGAATCAATCGAAAAGACTTCAATGAAACAGGTATAAACTACAGGTATGCTTGTCTTGCATGCCGCATACACATTGCTCGTCTCGTGTCTCCGTGAACGAGTCGTGTAGCAGCGTTAACAACGATGACCACGATAGGACGCGGTAGAGGGATTGATTAGAAAGATTGCAGATGATTAGCGGTCAGATCAGGGTGATTAGACATACACACAAGTGCATAGCAACGTTCTTCGCGTGCGCCCCTTTTGTCCTCTCACCTTGCTTCACTTCCCAGCGGTAGGTAAGGTAGGTACGCCCAGGCGGGGCCACCCCCTGGTGGAGTCAAGATTGACGCGCAGATGGGCAGGTTTGCCCAAGATCTCGTCGCATACTCGTGCATGCACACACGCATTAAAGGGCAGGCCACGCGAAGTGCGCACGGTAAACCTTGTTTAGGCTACCCAGGGGCTCCTCGGTACGTTCTTTAAGAGAACCTGAGGAGTCCCTTAACACTTGCTTGCTTGATAAGGGTAGCTGCTCCTGCAGCGTGTTTGCGGACAGTGTATCATAGGTCACGCTGAGAAGGGTATAATACCTGGAGCGTGGCTTGGTTCCTCCGCCGCAAACGCCCTTTCATTTGCCTTTGTTTTACAGGTGGGCAGGTAGGGTGATTGGTGCAGCAGCATTTTTTTTATGCCCTGCTCAAGAAGGGCGCAGATCACACAAACAAGTAACTCCGCTCCGCCTGTGGTAGAGCAGGGAGTCCGACTTCATCGACATCTGCGCCTTGCACGCGAGAGCACTCCTTCCCTCCAAGCCCTAGCAGGGGAAACGCGTTGTGGCGTCCCCTGTTAGGCCACAGTTGCTTAGCAGCGCTGTGTTCTCTTGCCATTTCACAGGAGGGTAGCTAGGACCCAAGAGACCTTCACCTTCGCAACGCCCAGTAGAGTGTGTGTGTAGGAGTGGTAGTCCTGAGTGGGGGCTAGAGCCAGTTGCCCAGTGCTCGCCCTCCAGGATGGTGCCACTGTAGGGTGTGTAGGACCTGTAGGGGGTGTGTCACTGTCCCACCCTTTTCCTGCAATTTTAGCGGGGTTGGTGGGCTGTGGCAGTGGTTAGGTCAGTGTTTTGGCCACATAGCAAACAGGCGTTTTGCATGCCTTCATAGCTTTTGGCCACCCCACCCTGTAGTAGACAGATAGGTAGGGAAAACAATACCTGGATTAGCACGCTGGGTATTCCCCCAAGGTTTTGCGCCAGCACAGAAATTGGGCGCATAGGGGAGGGGAGACCCGGGGCGTACCCCGTGGCATCAATAAGCCAACCCTCCAGGTTCAGCAAGGGCGCAGACTTGGGTATAATTAGGACACCACTTCTGCGGCTTGCTCTCAGGACCTTAGGACTAGCACACTCACACATACGCTTTGGCAGGTAAGGGTAAGGTTCAGTCCCTAGCTTTAGTCTTGGAGGCAAGCGTCTCAGCGAGCCTCAGCAACTCACCAAGGTTGTTCTGGGACAAGTAGTCAACCAGAACTGAGTTTAGGCATCCCTCAGGTAGAACAAATGCAGAGAAAGGCTCCCAGGTGGCCTCTTCGACTCCAAACCCTTCCCAGAGGGTGAGGAAGCGCGAACCCTGGCGATAGCGGTGGCGTAGGACAGGCTTCACCAGGTAGAAGCCCTCCTTAGCCATCTCCTCGGCGTTCATGTCCGGGAGTTCACCTTCGACTTCCATAAGGCTGGCAGCCCCTTGTAGGTCCAGAGCGGCGATTTCCTCGTCGTTCAGCTCCCACTCCTCCCCACAGAGGTCTTCAGGATCATGGTAGCGCTTCAGGTGTTGAGCAGCGCACACCAGGGTCCCCCCTAGACGGGGAGAACACCGCACGGTGATACGGTGTCCATCCACAGATAGGATCTTGTACGGCCCGAAGTATGGGTCATCGCTGGTAGAGCGTGGCCAGGCGGGTAGTCGACTGTGGTGCACCAGCACCCAGTCCCCCTCTTGGTAGGTGGCCGGTACACGGTGCTTGTTCTTCTTGTTCCACTAACGCTCCCTCACTCTCTGGAGCATAGCCTTGGCCTTGTCCACCTTCGCTTGTTGCTCTTGCACCCATTCACCCACAGAAGAATGGGTGTCCTCTGGATAGGGGGCATGTAGGAACCACGCCGGGCGCCCCATGAATAGCTCATGTGGCGAGTAGCCAGTAGCTGAACTCTCTTGGGAGTTCATCATCAAGGATATGACAGGGAGTAGTCTCACCCAGTCTCTGGTGAGTTCAGTTTTGCACCATATCCTGACGTTCTCCTTCAGGACACGAATCTGTCGCTCACATAGGGGGTTGCTCGTGTGAGAGTAGGGAATCCCCGTAGACACCTGGACATTGAGGGATCTCAGGACCCTCTTGTACCAGCCGGTATCTGAGCGTACTCGCACGTCCTCATCGGAGTTGATCTCCTTGGGCGCCCCATAGACACAAAACCACTCCTCCAGGAGTATTTTGATAGTCTCCTCCCCGGTAATGTGCTTGGTACATGGGAACACCCTGGTAAACCTGGTCAACCGACAGGTTACCACGAGGGCGAAGTCATAGCCCCCGAACTTCGGCATCTCCGTGTAGTCCACGTATAGAACACTGTTGGCACAGTGTGGGATGGGCAGGGTCGAGTAGAGACCTCTGTCCCTGATATCCCCTGGTTTACAGGACCTGCACGGGCACTTGTCAACGATAGGCTGGAGCGTCTTCCGCAGTTGGTCGTCCGTCCACGTAGTGTGGAACCACTGCTTGAACAGCCTCAGGGTACGGTCAGCACCCACATGACCACTGGACTCATGGGTCCAGTTCAGCAGCGCTGGGACTCGGTCACTAGGCACCACGATGCGGTCCTCGTGCCAGAGGTAGCTCTTGTCCCGCTTCCACTGGTCTTGGTTGACCAGGAGGGGTTCAAGGCGTTTCTCCAGGCGCCGGTAGATATCCCCAAACTCCTGTAGGTACTCCGATTGTTGGAGTCCATCCAGGGGGCGTATCATGGTCATGTTCAGGGCCAGGTGTACGTCCATACGGCTGAACGCCTCCTTAGCCAGCGCTTCAGACCGGGCACCAATCAGGGCGTCGAAGTTGTTGCGGCTGATGTAGTCGGCGCACTCGTTCTTCACTCCCTGGATATGATGTACCGTCAGCCGTAGTTGACTGAGGTAGGTCCACCAGCGACGTAGCTTGGCCTTCTCAGGTGGGGGACCCTTCTGGAAACTGCGGACCGGTTCTTGGTCGCATAGCCAGACCACAGGGTTACTCCCCAACAGTAGTGCTTGTGAGGATAGCACCAGCATACCCGCGAGCAGTTCCTGCTCATAGGTGGAGTAGTTCCCCCTGGCCTGGTTCCACTTCCAGTTCCAGTGGCCCAGAGGTACTAGGACCCACTTGTCGTCAGGGTAGCTGTGCTTGAGGGTTCCATCTCGGTTGAGACCTTCCGTCCCCCATTGGGAAATGGCCGAGTCGAACTCCTCCTTCTCTAGTGCTTGCCATTGGAACAACGTTCCACCACCGCCCACATTGCTGGCGTCGGTCACCAGGATAATCTCCCCTTGTGCCCTAGGCACGCCCAAGCACTTAGCGTTGGCTATCTTGTCTTTGAGCTCGTCAAACGCTTGTTGCTCTTGTGGGCCCCAGCGCCAAGTAGTACTCTTCTTGATCAAGTCAGTCAGTACAGCGCTGGTGTAGGTGAAGTTTTTGATGTGGCGGCGATAGAAGTTGCACGCCCCAATGAAACTGCGTACATCATGAAGTCCTTTCTTGAGGTCTTCGTGTCGTACCTTGGCATCCATCAGGGGTTTGGCCTTAGAGGCCGCTGGGGTCCACCACCCATAGCCAACGTCAAACCCCAAGTACTGCATGGTCTCCTGCATGAACTCACACTTCTCCAGCTTGAGTCGTGTGTGGTTCTCCTGGCAGACCGCAAAGAACTCACCCAAGAGGATTAGGTGATCCTCCTGGGTATTGGTCCCGAGGCATACATCGTCGATGTGAGCCTCCATCTGGGCCCCACGGGATATGAGCTCCTGCACCTTAGGTCTCCTTCGTAGGATGGACAAGATCTTGTTCATCAGCTCTTGGAACAGAGCGGGTGCGTTAGCCACGCCAAATGGCATGACTTTCCACTTGAATACCCTCCCCTGAGGGGTGATGAAGGCCAGTAGTTCCTGCGCGTTGGGCGTCAGGTCCACTTGCCAGAATCCACTTCGCTTGTCCATCTTGGTCTTGTAGCGACAGGAGGCTATCTTCTCCAGGGTAGACTCCATATTGGGAATGGACCCTGAGTGGTTCAGCGTCTTCTTGTTCAGCTCTCCATAGTCCACTACCAGCCGTTTGGCTGTAGACCCAGGTTGAGCCACCAGGAAACAGGGGCTGCAGTGTAGGGGGTAGTCCCCGTCCTTGTACTCCAGGACTAGGCCAGCGTCGATACATTCTTGTATCTGTCGCTCGATCTCATCGGCCTGCTCTTTAGGAGCTGGATAGGGTCTCCTCCGAATCTTATGACCCACGAACTCGGGTTTCAGCTTGAGGTCCATCTGTACCAGCTTGTCACATGAGGCTGGAGGGGGTAGTTCTCGGAACACCTCCAGATAGGTCCTTATCAGCTTCTGTACCCGCGGGTCCAATACCTTGATCTTGTCCTCCATGTCCTCGTCGGAGTGTAAGTTGCTTGCCCCTTGAATAGACGTCGGGAGGTGGTCCTCTACCGACTCTTCGCCCGCTGTAGCATCCTTCAGCCCTTGGTAGGCATAAAGAAGGTCTTGCTCAACCATCTCCGGTGGACGATGGCAACATAGGCACGCTCGAGGGGGTTCACATACACATTCCTCCGAGAGGTCGTCCTCCTCTGGGGTCCTCACATGGGCGCCCCACACGCTCTTCATGAGCTTGAGATCTACCTCCCTTTGCCAGGTGGTGATCTTCTGTTCGAGGTCCTCCTTCAATTGGGATAGGTCTCCCATACGTCCTTGCTTCAGTGGCCACGAGCTGCGGGTAGGCTTCTCGTAGCATAGCTTTTTCGCCACCAACTTCCTCTTGGAATCCACATACTCCCTGAGCCTGGATCGAGGGTCCAGCTCTTCATCCATGGGGTCTTCCACCCTCATGGAGAGTAGGGGTTTTAGTGGGGCAACGTACTCGGCGTTCTCCACTTCCTCCACCGCGGTCTGCACGAAGAAGGCGTCGTGCTCAGTTTCGTCGTCTGAGTGGATAGAGCTAGGTAGCTCTGATAGTCCACACTCAGAGACTCCATCAGGAACAGGTACATGACAGGGAGAGTTGGGGGCGTTTGGTGTCAGTCACGACGTACTCATCTCCTCCGGGTGTAGTTTCAACAGCATCTTGAGGTCGTAGGCGATCCTTCAAGTCACCCAAGGCGAGTCCATCGCTTTCTCGTTGTATAGCCTGGACCAGAGTAGGGTCCAGGTCTTCCCAGGGGATGGTGGTAAGACTTCCGTCCACCACGCTGAGCATACTCCCCCATCCAGGCTTCCCAATGGGCGTCTTGCGCCCCAGAGGCACGTAGATGGCCTCATCAGGTAATCGCACCGAGCTGATAGTCAGCTTGTCAAGGAGGGTTCGCCAGTACTCGTTGCCCCCATGGGCTCCCCAATCGGGGGAACACAGGACCATACGGGAACGTTCCAAGGCCACGTTGGTCAGCACCTTCCCCAGTTCACTGAACCTGGGGTTCCCGTAGGCCATCCCGAAAGAGGGCCAGTAAAATTTGTAGCTGCAGTTCTTCCCCTTGCTGCAGTATAGGTCAAGTACATGCTGCTTGTCGCTGGCGAACAGCTCCACACTTAGGTCTTCTCGGGAGTAACCCAACTCCTTCAGACCTTGGTCTAGGACTTCCCCCAAAAGTTGATAGTCCTCAGTTTTGGAGGCCGCCATCATGTTCGAGGGCTCCTCCTTCGATAGTCTCAGGTAACTCGAGGTATGTTCCGACTGCTCCAGTGGCACAGACTCTCTGCCACTGCCGTGGTCCACGTACAGGAGGTAGGGCGCTTGCAGCGTCAGGGATTGTATCTGGGAGTGCTGCACGAAGAAGTCAGTACGCAGTACAAAGTCGAAGGCCTCAGTGTCCATCACATAGAACCGATGGGCGATAGTTCGAGAGCCCATAGGTACCTCCACTTCACAGTCCCCGCAGCTGTGCACCACATGTCCATCCCCCATGCGTATAGCGGCGGTGGTCATGGTGTTCTTCAGGCTCCCACAAGGTAAAATTTTCTTCGCCACTATAGATATTGTGGCGCCATATCCAGTACCCCCAGGTATTCACGTCCCCCTAGTCGGATACGTACCCAAAAAACCAGGTCTTGAGTACCACCAGAGCGTCCCCGTCAGAATTCCGCGGGACAGGTCACCTTGAACCCCTTGTTCCGCAATTTGCGGGCCATCCTCATGAAACGGCTTCTCTTCTTGGCGTTGCCGTCATCACCACCTTCATGCTCACGCTTGGCTCCTTGTTCTTGCTGGGCCTGCGTCTGTGAGCGTGTGGTTGGTCCAGACTGCCCTCCAGAGGGCTCCGAGTTCCCCCCTGGATTATGGTTGGGGTTACCTCCGTTCTTGTCCTTGTTCTTGTTGTCGTTCTGGCGGTTAGCGCCTCCTCCTCGTCCACCTTGACCCTTGTCTTGACCACCTTGACCACGTCCTTTCGACTTGCCCTTGCCGGAGTCGTTGCCTTTGGCCTTGCCTCCACCTTTGCCTGAGCCTTTGCCAGGATCTTCCCCCTTAAGCTTCGCCGATAGGCGTTGCTTATGGTAGCACTCATCCTCATAGTGCTTCCGCTTACCGCAGAATGCACACGTGATGGTGCAGCGGTAATGATCCGGCAGCTTCACTTTGGCGCCGGTGATCTTCTCCTGCTGCTTCCCCTGGACGACGAAGCAGTCTCGCTGCTCGCAGTCAGAGGCGTGCTGCAGGTGGCCCTGCTCGTCTCTGGCATCACACCAGAATAGCTCCTTCACGTTCTCCATTAGGCGGGCGTGGGCGTGTTTGGGGGTAGTCCCCTGCCCAGGTCGGGACCCTTGGTACCCTTTGCCTCCAGAACCTTTACCACCAGGACGGTAGTTGTTCAGGTGCTGGTCGCTCTCCTTCTCCAGCGCCATCTCCAGGAGCAGCACGCATAGATCTTCGTAGCAGAGGGATCTAGCCTTGCGCTCGGCCGTCAGACGGCACTCGTCCCATAGCTCTCGGGGGAGCTTGGCGCACAACCAGAACAGCAGGTCCTCGCTGCTGTAGGAACCGGGCGTCAGTCGTCCAGCCCAGTGATCCAGGTCCGCCAACAGCTCGGAGACCCTGCCAGGTTTGGGGTTGTTGGGCAGCACGGGCAGGTTCTGGATCTCGGCCCTGATGGAGAGGTCGGTCTCGTAGGTGGGGTACTGCCTCTCCAGGGCAACCAACACATCGGCAAAGGTGGCGGAGTTAGTGACGATCTGCCGGACCTGCTTCTCCAGGTATTTGGTCTTGCAACACTGCAGGAGCAGGTCGCACTTCACTCGCCCACTCGCGTGGGTTTGGCCGGTCAGTCGTAGGAACCGGCCAAAGTTCTCTGCGAACTCGCTGAGGTCCTTGCCTGTGAACTCAGGCAGGTTCACCACTATCTTGGAGGTGGCAATAGCCTTCGCCTCCTGAGCTCGGCGTCCTTCAGGGCGTCGGGTCTTCTTCTTCTTCTTCTTCTTCTTCTTACCCTTGGGGTCCTCGGGGTCCTGAGGGTCTTCGTCATCTGAGGGCGAAGAAGAATCCATCGACGGCGGCTCGTCGTCGGAGGGGTCTCCGCCTAGATCACTGGAGCCATAAGGCTCCACGTCCACCATAGCCCATAGGGCTGTCAGCCCCAGCTGGTCCAGCTCGGCCCTCGTCGAGTTCGTCACGTGGCTGTAGGGCGGCTGGGCCGTTCTCGGGACGAATGGACTTCTCGGTACTGCTGCAGGAGTCGGCATCGGTCGGCTCCTCAGGCTCCCCAGGGTATTTGTCAACCCTGCCGCCAGGTGGTGAGCCTGTACTCGGTGGGGTGACATTCCCACCGTCGTAGGTGACGCATGGGACGGGATCATCAGGGGCTCCAGTTTCTCCCTGATCTCTTGCTCACGATTTGCGAAGTGGCTCCTCGGAGCACCTCGTTGATCTCCGACCGCGTCAGGGACCTGTTGGAGGATCTTCCCGATCCTCTACTCCTGCCTCACAGAGACTCTGGTCCTCTCCTCAACCCACTCAAGGGTGCATACCCAGGTGCATACCCAGGAGCATACCCAGGAACTTCCATGTAGGTTCGAGTGGCGTGGAGTGGATGGGGATGGTCAGCCGCATACCATCGCGGCGCAGAGCTGGAAGCCACCGGCTCACTGGCAGTAGTTGCCTCAAGGAGCGCAGTGGTAGGTGGGCCCATGCCATAGGCGGGGTAGTGAGGCATGCCAGTAAAGCCTGTGCCCTCTGCCATAGGCGGGTTGGTTGTGGAAGTGGATGTTGCGGCGGCTGGGAGTGTGGTGGTTATGGGAGAGGGTGATGCATGGAGGCCAGAAGCGCTTGGTGCGCCTTCGAAGGTAGGGACATCCGTCGGGTCTTGCCCTTGCTCCTCTCCTTCGTCTGCTCCGTCTCCAGCATCCTTCTCGCTCTCTCTCTTCCTTTTTGCAGGCTGCGCCACCACCTCCTCGACGGACAGGCCCCCGAAGGCCGTCTGGAGGCCATCCAGGGAGTCCTCCGCCGTATCCACGGGCCCATGTAAGGGCTCCGCTGAAGGTACAGCGCCAGGCGCCGGCCTTGCCGGTGCCTCAGGCGCTGGCGCTGTCTTCACGTCGGCGTCCACTCTTCCTGGATCCATCTTAATCCGCCCTTCTGCTTATATTTGCCTGCTCGGAGCACTGGTTGTACGGCGCGGGGTCGCTGCCGGTGCACAGAGACAGGACAGTTTATAGTGTTTTCAGCACTGTGTTTTTGCTTCTCCTGCTGCTTGTTGTTGCTGTAGGGTGTCCTGCTGCTTGTTTTGGATGATGAAAAGCTTTTGTTTGTTGAAATACAGTAAAGCCAAGTCAATCCAGGATAGCCCAAGCCAATAGTATGCAAGGAGAAGGTAATTCAGGATCAAAGCATGAAGGGCTGCAGTGTAAACAGTGAAAGATGATTGGATATTCACAGAAACTACAGCTCAGGTCACAAATGAATGCATATTCACAAAGATAGCTGAAATGTTTTAGGAAAAGAGTTAGAAAACTGCCTCAGGATCACTCTCTCTCCAAAGTGCCATCTTAGGAGATGTGCACTCTTTGTTTTGGGTCCCATATGTGCTGAGGTGGCATGGTATGTGGCGATGAGGTCACTGCCATGTCACATGGGATCTTCCTACTTAGCTAGGCTGACCAGGAATTGAACCCAGGACCTCTCAAAAAGAGGTGCCCAGCCCCCTAGGGTGCATACCACTAGCATACCTAAGAATTCATGGAAAAACATAGATAAATTCATAGGCTCTACTTTAGGTATGTCAGTGCTCAGTCAACTCAGGAAAAGATGTTTTACTTCACATTGAAAGGGGATTAAGGGGTCCACTCCATATCCTGATTGGGTGTTTGGTTCCATAGGTCAAAATGTGTTATCACCAGTTTTGGTTGGACCAATACTAAGATTAAAATGCATGGATGCTCAGTGCATCTCTAATACAACTAGAGTATGCCCCTAAGCAATGGAAAAGCACTTTTTCTTACTGGTGGCGGCGGGTGGTGAGGAGCGCACGGAGGTGGGCGTCCCGGTCTCGTGCCTGCGGTGTGCTGGGGCGTAGCAGGGTGGCGAGTTCCGCTTTCCTGGTCCAGATGTCATGGAAGAGTTGTTGGAGGGTGAGGTCTGGTGGTGCTCCCGTGTGACTGGTGTCACGCTCCATGACGCATGCTTGTGCCGCCCGGCGCATGGCGGTGGTGAGTGTCGGTGCATCCGGGCGGCGCAGAATGGCGTGTAGGGCCCTGTTATACCTGTGCCAGGCGCCGTGGTCGTCCTCAGCCGGGAACTGCAGTGTGGGTGGGAGGGTGTCGTCTGGGGGGGTGGCCGCGGGTGGGGGTAGGTTGGGGATGATGAGGTCGATGTACAGGGGTCGATGGCCCGTGCCTGTGGGCGGGAGGTCCCCGTAGGCTGCTTCGTTGACGCGCACCGTGGTTGGGTCCCCATAGCACGTGTCGATGCGGGATTGGTGGGTGCCGGCTTGGTGAAGGTAATGGGAGGGTGTGCCGGTAAATCGTGCCGTGAGGTCGGTGAGCCCCAGTTGGTGCATGGCGTCCCGGACAGCTGTGTTGGTGGCTGTGGGTGGGCCGGTGCGGTCGTCCTCGGAGGGGGCGGCGTTTAGGTCGCCTATGATGATGGTGGGTGCCAGGAGGGAGAGTCGGCGGTACGCCAGGCTCAGGGTGTCCAGGAAGTCCTTGGTCTCCTCCCCGAATGGGACGTGCGTGAGTAGCACGTTTAGCTGCCATCCGGGCCCCACGCACTCGTACGCCCCGAGGCGACCATCCACTCCGAGGTCGGGTTGGGCATGCACCGTGACCGACGTCTTGTGGTAGAGGGGCACCCCCCGTTCCCAGTGGGCCTGATATTTGTTCCCCTCCGGGTCCAGGATTGGTGCTGGTTCAGGTTGGTCCGCTCTGCGGAGGGCTTGCTCCAGGAACCCCAGGAGGTCTGCGCCCCTGGGGGTGCGGCCCGGGCATGGCTTGCAGTGTGGCGGCCTTGATGGGGTCGTAGGTAACCGCGGGCTCGTTGAGGATGTTGATGCGGGCGTGGGCTTCCGCAGGTGCCGGTCTCTGGGGACCGGTAGTTGGGGGAGCGGGCCGTGTCCGGCCCTGGCCCCGTCAGGCGTCGAGGAGGTCGATGACGCCCTGAGCTGCGGGTGCCTTGCGGTTCCGCTTCTGGGGCTGGGGTAGGGCCCATGCATTGTGGACTTCGCCCGTGTACTCGGTGCCGGTGAGGTGCTCCGTGTCGGGGGTGCACGGCTGCATGGGGACCATCTCACGAACGGTTCGGTCTCGCCAGAGTTCGATGCTGCGCCCCATCTTCTTGTCGTTGGGGGTGGCCGGGTCCCACTTGACGTGGATCTTGAACCCCTGGTGGTCCCCGGTGACGAGGTACCGGTGCTTGACCTCCCCTGCGGCCCATATCCACTTGGAGAGGCCCACGGCCGTGGCGTACTCCAAGGGCAGCTGCACCGGGGTACCAATGGCGTATTCCGGATACAGGGCAGCGGCTTCCTCTTTGTCCAGCTCTTCGACTTGGCTCTTGGCTTGGGCGCGGGTTTGGCCTGTGCGGGGGCCTTGCGCTTCTGCGCACATTGGCGGCGCCGGGACGCGGGTTGTCCCCGTTGGGGAGGTGCCCCCTGGGGCTGCTGTACGAGTGCGTGGCCCGGTGCAAACACGGGGTGTTCGCGGGCGGCTGGGACGTCGGGCTTGGACGTGGGGACGGGGTCCTTCCGCTGGAACACTTGCTTGGTCATGAGGCCAAGCACTCTCTCGGCCTCCTGCAGGGCGTCGCGCGGGTCTGTGGGCCAGGTGAGGAGCCGGTGCCCGGTGCCTGCCCCGTGGCGGCGCATGTGGGCCGTGTAGCGGGTGGCGTGGCGTGTCCACGCTGGGGTGCAATCCGGGGGGAGGGGGCCTTCTGGTGCCCCCTGTGCCCATTAGAGGGCGTAGTGCAGCGCTTCCCAGGCTGCCTCTGGGGCGTGGGGGATGCGTGCGGCGAGTCGCAAGCGGTCCTCTCCGCGTGGTGGGGGCGGGACTTCGTCGTCGGGGGCGTGTGCCGTTGCCCGTCTGACCTTGCCGTGGTCGCCCCATTCCACCGTCCGCCAGGTGTCCCGGTGTTTGAGGATGTGGACCTTCGTGGTGGTCGGGGGGGCGTCCATGGCGTCGCAGCTGACGAGCTGGATGGGGCGGACCGCAGGGTTGGCCTTCGGAGTGCTCGCATGTTGAGGATTTGATGGATGTCCTCGGCGGTAGGGCCTGTGTCGGGGGCGTCCTGCGCTGCCTGGGCTAGAGGTGGGGAGGGGCGGTCCTCCCAGAGGCGGGAGGCGGACGCCGTGGCGTACATGGCTGCGATCAGGACGTGTTCTGTCAGCCCTTCCACCATGAGGTGGTTTTCTCCCTCCAGGTCTCGGGGGATGGTGGCTTCCGCCTTTAGGGTGAGGACCGCGATGGCGCGTTTGGGTCCAGGTGTGGCGTGCGTCGGCTCATCTGGCGGGCGTCCGTCGGATGGGGTGTGGGGGGGGCGCTTCTGGAAGGGGGATGGTCCCACCGCCAGGTGCTCAACAAGGTGTAGCGGTATGGCGTGGGGCCGGTCCGCTGCGGGCGGGAGGTAGGGGTGTGGGTCCCCGGGTATCGTGCCGAGGTATATGCCCCCCCTGTAGGTAGAGGTGGGCAGGGGTTGCTGCAGAGCGCCTGCGCATGGTAGCGCGCACCGAGGGTTGCAGTGGGTGCATTGGGCTGTTATGGGGTGCGGTACCGCGTACACGGTGAAGGGGCCTACCGCGCGCTGGATGTGGCGGGGGATGATGGTGCGCAGGTCCGCCACCCGTGCAGTGCGGCTTTCGCCATAGTATATCCAGGGTGTGTCCTCCAGTGCCATTTTTGGGCGTAGCTTGCGGGCCAGTAGGTTCAAGGTGCTTATGTGGGTCGCCTCGGTGACGGTGCCGGGTCCAGCGTTAATGCGTGGGAGCAGGTGGTTTTGGTGGTGTGCCGCGGCCCGTCTGCGGGCTGTGTGGAGGGCGGTGCTGTCGGTGGGAGGGGGCGCGTGGAGGGTGGGCCTTTTGCGCGGGGTCGGGGCGACGTGTAGTGGATGCTTCTATGCCGGGCGCTGGTGGTGTTGCGGTGGCTGGAGGCCAGGGTAGGTGGTGAAGGTGTATATGGTGACGGGGGAGCGTTCATGCGTGGCCTGGAGGTAGTAGTGGTCGCGACCCGTGTTGTGGGTGACGATGACGTTTGGCGTTGGTAGGTCGTAGTGGATCGCGGTATTGGGGAGTTGTTTGGTGATGCGTGCCGTCCCGTCCCCCGTTTTGGGCGCGGTGTCGTGGGGCACGAGGATGTGGACGGCCCACGCATCGTGGGCAGGGAGGTCGAGGTCCGGTAGGGTGGGATGAATGGGGCGTCCCCGGAAGTGTGCGAAAGCTGGGTTGTGGCTTGCCGCCGTTTCTTTGATGATGGACGGTGCCCATTGGGGTGGCACCCCAACTTGCTGGGCCATGGCGGCGACGGCGTCGGCGATTGCTGTGAGGTCTGGGCTGATGCCAGGCTGGTCTGCCGGTGGTTGCAGGCCCCCTTCTGGTGCGGGGTGGTGCCACCATAGGGTGTAGCCCTTTTGCGTGTTATCGGCGGGGGTGTGCACGAGGCCCTGGTGGTTGGAGATGGCGGTCTTGAGGGCTTCCGCTGCCTCGCGGTGGAGGGTGCGCCTGTAGGCCCAGACTCCGGTGAGGGGGGCCGCCCCGGTGTGGGATTCGGCCGTGGTGGGGGCCGGCTCGAGGGTGTGACTCGTGAGGGAGGGTCTGTGCAGCCCTTCGTGCAGGGAGGCGCACACGTGTGCCCACCTGTCCGCCCATCCCTGTTGGGCGCTTCCTGTGTCTGCCCCTGTGGGCAGTCGCACGATGACCACGTGCCAGGGGTGTGACCCCGGTACTACGGTGGGGGGTGTGGTGTGCTCGTGAGCGTGCAGCCATACTGCGGTGTCTGCGTTCGCCGTCACGTAGTCCTCTCCCTCCGCTGTGTGGACGTTTTCGACGGTGGCCTCTCCCTCTAGGGTGAGGAGGAGGTGTGTGCCAGGGGGCTGCGTGTGCGTCTCCACGTCCCGGAGCCACAGGTACGTGAGCGCCATGGTGCCGGGGAGGATTTCCCCCCACGTGAAGGTGCCTTCGGGTGATGCCCACTGCAGGGGCAGTGTGCGGCGTCACCGCGAGTCGTTGGTGGCATGGTAGTCGTGGTGGAGGTGACGTTTGGTGAGCCGGTGCGGCGGCGTTCAGTGGTGGCTGTGGGGAGGTCCCAATTACATTCCTCTGGGGGGGGTGCGTCTGCGTCGTCCTCCTGGGGCTGGGCCAGCGGCAGCGCCTGTGCATTGGGTGTGGCGTCGGGTAATCCGCTGTGCGTGAGGACATAGAAGCCCTCGGGGGTGAGTTGGAGGACGATGTCCCACTTCGCCGTTTGCTCTGGGGACCACTGGTGGGGTCCGTCCTGCGGTCGGTGGAGGGTGACCTGGTGGCCCCATCTCCAGCTGTGGTAGGCGAGGAGGCTGAGGACGGTGTCTTGCTCCGGGTCCTCCACGCTTTCCACGTATGCCGTCATGTCGGTGACGTCGACGGCGTACTCGTCCTCCCATTCTTGTGTGGGGGTGCCTGGAGGGGGGGGGGGGGGTGGTGTACCCGTGGAGTCCCGGCCCCGTGACGTCGGGCAGGTCGTGCGTGAGGGACGCCCGGTACTCGGCGGGCCCTTTGCTGGCTTCGTGGGTGGGGTGGTGGCGCCACGGGCATTGGACAGGTGCGTCCAGAGCGCCCGCTCGCGGGGGGGGGGGGGGCGGGGGGGCATTATGCGGGCTGGGGTCCGCGCGGCCGCTTGCTGCGGGCTCGAGCTCCGGCGGGGTGAGGTCCAAATGATGCTCGGTGTCCTCCGTGCGTTGGAGCTCCAGCTCTAGCAGGCTGTCGATGTCCAGGGCCATGGGGTCATCGTGTGTGTTCACTTGTTGGGGTGCTGCTTCATGGCACGGTGGGCGTGTGATGCTGGTGTTCGGGGCACGTGCGGCGGCCGGTGCGGGGTCGTGCGCCGGTGTCCGGGGAAGCGCGCCGTTTGGCGTGCTTGTGGTGTGTGGCTGCTCGCTGGTGGCTGTCCTGGCCGGTGGTGTTGCCCCTGTGTGCGGTTCGGGTTGTTGCCGGTGGTGGGCGTTGAGCTGGCGTGAGGTGTGCGGGGTTTCCAGGGGTGGTACCGGTGGGGTGGGGTGCGGAGTCGGCGTGGCGCGGCTTTGTTCCTGTGTTGGTGGGCTGTGGTGTCCCGTGTCCCCGGGTGGGGGAGGGGGGTGCGCTGTGGTATGGTGGTGTTGTGTTGTGTGGTGCCCTTCCCGGTGGGGGGGGGGGGCACCGTGTCCAGGTCTGGTGGGGTGGGTTGTCGCCCGTGGTTTGTCCTCTGGCGGTGTGGGGCAGCCCCGCGCGGTCTCTTGATCGTCCTCCTGGCGTGTTTCAGTACGTGGGCCGTGCGGGGTCGGTGTGGCGTGGGGCCTGGGGTCCCCTGGGGCGGGGTGTGCGGAACTGGAGTGTAGCAACCAGGGGGGTGTGGTCGTGTGGTGCTTGGGGGTGTTGGCCCACCGTTGAGTGGGCCCAGTGGTGCGGGGAGCGCCGTGTATGGGCCACGCGCGGGCTATTGCGTTTGCGGGGTCCGCGGGTCGGTGGGTCGCGGCATCTTGGGCGTGTTGTGGCCCCGGTGCGGCGCCCGCGGGTGGTGAGTGGCGGTGTGTGGCTGGGGTGTATCGTTTCCACGGTGGGGGGGGGGGGGCTCTTTGCTCGGGTGTGGGGTGGGCCCGTGGTAGGCTGCTGGCTGGTAGCGGGTGTCGGGGCCTCACTGTGGGTGGGTCTTCCGCGGTGTCCTCTTGGTGCGTCCCGTGGTGGTCTCTGGTCGGCTGGCTGAAGGGGGTTTTGGGGGTGTATCGCATCCATGGGGGCACCATTGTGTGTTGGCGCGCCGCAGCGGTGTGTGCGGCGGGTTGTGGGGGTGGGGCATGTGTTGGTGTCGTCCGTGTGGTTGGCGGCGGTGTGTTGTGTGCCGTTCTCGGCGGCTCCTCATGGTGGTCTGTTGTGATGGTGCCCTGGGGGGTGGTCTTGGGCTTGGCGGTTCCTGGGAGGGTGCGGGACATGCGGGGTCGGGTTGGCTGGGGTGGGGGGCGCGCGTGTGGGGGCTTGCGTGTTTGCCTTCTGCTCTCCCCCGCGGTCTCTTCCTCTGCTTTTCCCTTGCTCCTCTCTTTTCGCTGGCTTGTTTGGCTTTGTTTTTTTTGGGGGGGGGGGGGATGGCTGGGGTGCTGTGCGTGGGTGTGGGTGTGTGCCGGTGCCGGCGCCGGTGTGGGCGTGGGTGTCGTGGCGGACGGGAGTCGGGTGGCTGTTGCGCTCTGGGTTCCCTTTGTGTGCGCCGGCCCCCAGGCTTCCGGTTCCCAGGGCGCCGGTCCGGGGGGTGCTGACGGCGGGTGGTTGGCAACAGTGGTGGCGTGGCGCTTGCGTGGGTGGTCGCGGCTCCTGGGTAGTGCCTGGGTGGCGTGGCCGGGCGTGGGCGTGCGTGTGGGTGTGTTCATGGCGTGGGCTGATGGGGTGGTGGGCAGTGTGGGCGTGGTTGGTTTGTGTGGGTGTCGGGTACGTGTGCGCCGAAGGCGCAGTGGGTTGGGCTGGGGCACTGTGGGCGATGCAATGGGTGGAGGAGATGCTGGTGACGCCTACGAGGGGGGTGCTGTAGGCGTCGAAACGGGTTTGTGTTGTTGACGTGGGTGCTTCGGTTGATGCGCCGGGCGGCGACGGGGTTGGTGACGCTGATGGTGTCATAGGTGAGAGGGCGGGCGCTGGGGGGGCCTGCGGCTCCGGTGGTCGCTGTAGGTGGTGCAGTGGGTGGTGGCGTAACCAGTGATGTCGGCGGTGAGGGTGCTGCCGGTGACGTCGATGGTGAGGGCGCTGCGGGTGATGTCATTGGTGGTGGCGATGTTGATGTGGGTGTTGCAGGTGGTGTGGAGTGGTGGCGCCGCTGGTACTGTCCCTACGTAGGGTGTTGCTGGGGGTGCTGTGGGCGGTGGTGTCGTCGGTGGTGCCGATGGCGAGGGTGACGTAGGCGATGCACTGGGTGACGGTGAGGCCGGTGTGTGCCGTAGGTGACGCGTTGGGAACGGGTGGTGGGGGGCCGGAGGGGGGGTTGCCGTTGGTGCAACGGGCGATGGTGGCGTTGGTGCCGCAGGTGCCTGATTGGGTGATGGTGTTGTTGGTGATGCCCACGAGGTGGTTTGTCTGCCTGTCTGCCCGTGGAGTCGGTGCCGGCGTTGGGCGGTTGCCTGTGCGTGCGGTGGTGGTGGGGGTCGGTGCGCCGGGCGCTTGGTGGGCGTGGTTCGGTGCGGGTGCGCGTGTTGGTGTGTACTTGGTGCGGGTTGCGGGGGGTCTCTGGGCGGCGGGTGCGCTGTTGCCGTGCGTGTGGCGGTTTGTGTTGTCTGGTGGAGCGTGGCCGGCGTGTGCTTTGCGTGGCTGGTTGGGGTCTGGTCGGCGTGGGTGGTGTCGGTGTGGGTGTTTGGGGTTGTGTGCTGGTTGTGGGCGTGTCGTCCGCGCGGTGTGGTCGGGCGTGATGGTGGTGCCGCTGGCGACGTCGATGGTGAGGATGCTGCAGGTGGTAAGGGTGGGACGGCAGTGTTGGCGGTTTCCGGTGTGGGTGCTGTGGGTGGTGTTGAGCGTCGGGGTGTTGCAGGTGTGGTGCGGGGTGGATGGTGGTGTGCCTGGCGACGGCGTTGTGAGTGCTGCCGGGGGGGAAGGTGTTGTTGGTGATGCTGTGGGTGGTGGTGCCGCCGGTGAGAGGCTGGAGGAGAGCAGAGGGCGGCAGTGCGGCCGGGCGCAATGTTGGGTTCTTCGGTGTGGGTGGTCAGCCGGAGGTGGGTGCGGCTGGTGGTGTGGCGCCCGGTGTGTGTGGCCTGCGCCGGGTAACTTAGGTGCGCTTGTTGGTGCGGGTGTGTTGATGTCGGCGGTTTGTCCGCCTTTCTGCCCGTGGAGTTGGTGCCGGCGTTGGGTGGCTGCCTGTGTGCGGTTTGTGCCGTTGTGTGTGGCGGTGGTGGTGGGGGTCGGTGCGCTGGGCGCTTGGTGGGCGTGGTTGGGTGCAGGTGCGCGCGTGGACGTGTACTTGGTGGGCAGCTTGTGTTGTCTGATGACGCGTGGCTGGTGTATGCTCCGTGTGGATGGTGCCGGTGTGGGTGCTTGGGGTTGGGTGCTTGGTGTGGGTGCGTCGCCTGCGCGGTGTGGTCCGGCGTGATGGTGGGTTCTCTGACGTGTGTGGCCAGCTGGTGGCGGGTGTGGTCGGGCTGGTGTGGGCTCGGTGGTGGTGGTGGTTGTGGCTGGACTGCTTGGTTGTTGTGGTGTCGGCGGGCGGCCCTGATGATGGGCCTTGGGTGTGTGGTGGCGGTTGGGCGTGTATGGTGGTGGTGATGGTGTGTCATTGCGGGTGGTGTTGGGTGTGGTACCGTTGGGCGTGTGGTTTACGAAAACTGAGCACTCACCCCTCCGGGTGGCGCGGGCCCGGTGGTCCGGTAGCCCGTCCGGCAGGCAGTGCGTGCCCGCTGGGTGCTCACGCGTCTCTCCGGACGGCGGCTGTTCCGTAGCCGGCAGGGGCCGGGTTCACTGCCGGGCGCACACACGTCCCTCCGGACGGCGGCTGTTTCGTAGCCGGCAGGGGCTGGGTTCACTGCCGGGCGCACACACGTCCGTCCGGACGGCGGCTTTTTGGTAGCCGGCAGGGGGTGGGTTCATCGCCGGGCGCACACACTTCCATCCGGACGGCGGCTGTTTCGTAGCCGGCAGGGGCTGGGTTCACTGCCGGGCGCACACACGTCCGTCTGGACGGCAGCTGTTTCGTAGCCGGCAGGGGTTGGGTACCCTGCCGGGGGCACACACGTCCATCCGGACGGGGGCTGGTTCGTAGCCGGCAGGGGCTGGGTTCACTGCCGGGCGCACACACGTCCATCCGGACGGCGGCTGTTGCGCTGTCGGGACTGCGGGGCTTGGACTTGTTCTTGGCGGCTCGTTCGTCGTCGGGTGTGGGTGTTTGCCGTGGTGGTGTCGTGTTTTGTGCCGTGGTGCGTGCTGGCGTGCGGTGCTGCGCGTGTGCCCTGCTTGGCCTGCATGTGGCGCGCGCTCCTTGCCCGGGCGTACTGTTGCGCAGGCGCGGGGACACACCCTCTCTCTGGCGGGCCCGTTTGGCTCCATGGCGGGCCCTGTTGGCGCCCGGCTGTGGCCCGGTGCGCGGCAGTGGGGTGTGTGCACGTTGGGGGGGGGGGATTTGGTTCCTCTCCTCTCGCTTTCCCCGCCTTGTCCCTCTGTCCCCCTTCGCCGGCCTGCCCTGACTGCCTACCCTCTTCGTACCCGCTGGGTTGGCCTTGGCCGGACGGTTGGTCTTGGTGGTCTGACATGGTGTTTCTCTCCTGCAGGGCGGCGTGGGCTGGGTTCATTTTGGGGCTGGGTTGCTCGTGTGGTGTGCCGTGCCGCTTGGCTCCTGTTCACCGGTGTGCACGCTCTGTGTGTGGTGTTGTGTGTACGGTGTCCTGGGCCCCCTGGCTCCTGTTCACCGGTGTGCACGCTCTGTGCGTGGTGGTGCGTGTACGGTGTCCTGGGCCTCCTGGCTCCTGTTCACCGGTGTGCACGCTCTGCGTGTGGTGCTGTGTGTACGGTGTCCTGGGCCTCCTGGCTCCTGTTCACCGATGTGCACGCTCTGCGCGTGGTGTTGCGTGTAAGGTGTCCTGGGCCTCCTGGCTCCTGTTCACCGGTGCGCACGCTCTGCGTGCGGTGTTGTGTGTACGGTGTCCTGGGCCTCCTGGCTCCTGTTCACCAGTGTGCACGCTCTGCGTGTGGTGTTGTGTGTACGGTGGCCTGGGCCTCCTGGCTCCTGTTCACCGGTGTGCACGCTCCGTGCGTGGTGTTGCGAGTACGGTGTCCTGGGCCTCCTGGCTCCTGTTCACCGGTGTGCACGCTCTGTGCGTGGTGTTGCGTGTACGGCGTCCTGGGCCTCCTGGCTCCTGTTCACCGGTGTGCACGCTCTGTGTGTGGTGTTGCGCGTACGGCGTTTTGGGCCTCCTGGCTCCTGTTCACCGGTGTGCACGCTCTGTGTGTGGGGTCGCGTGTACGGTGTCCTGGGCCTCCTGGCTCCTGTTCACCGGTGTGCACGCTCTGTGTGTGGTGTTGTGTGTACGGCGTCCTGGGCCTCCTAGCTCCTGTTCACCGGTGTGCACGCTCTGTGTGTGGTGTTGTGTGTACGGTGTCCTGGGCCTCCTGGCTCCTGTTCACCGGTGTGCACGCTCTGCGCGTGGTGTTGTGTGTACAGTGTCCTGGGCCTCCTGGCTCCTGTTCACCGGTGTGCACGCTCTATGCGTGGTGTTGCGTGTACGGCGTCCTGGGCCCCCTGGCTCCTGTTCACCGGTGTGCACGCTCTGTGTGTGGTGTTGCGTGTACGGCGTCCTGGGCCTCCTGGCTCCTGTTCAACGGTGTGCACGCTCTGTGTGTGGTGTTGCGTGTACGGTGTCCTGGGCCTCCTGGCTCCTGTTCACCGGTGTGCACGCTCTGTGCGTGGTGTTGTGTGTACGGTGTCCTGGGCCTCCTGGCTCCTGTTCACCGGTGTGCACGCTCTGCTTGTGGTGTTGTGTGTACGGTGTCCTGGGCCTCCTGGCTCCTGTTCACCGGTGTGCACGCTCTGTGTGTGGTGTTTCGTGTACGGCGTCCTGGGCCTCCTGGCTCCTGTTCACCGGTGTGCACGCTCTG
Organism: Eutreptiella sp. 'Long Island Sound 2002'; assembly: GCA_964036045.1. Lineage (NCBI taxonomy): Eukaryota > Euglenozoa > Euglenophyceae > Eutreptiales > Eutreptiaceae > Eutreptiella > Eutreptiella sp. 'Long Island Sound 2002'. Next base: position 132,580,880 of record OZ038379.1, read on the forward strand.
TGCGTGGTGTTGCGTGTACGGCGTCCTGGGCCCCCTGGCTCCTGTTCACCGGTGTGCACGCTCTGTGTGTGGTGTTGCGTGTACGGCGTCCTGGGCCTCCTGGCTCCTGTTCAACGGTGTGCACGCTCTGTGTGTGGTGTTGCGTGTACGGTGTCCTGGGCCTCCTGGCTCCTGTTCACCGGTGTGCACGCTCTGTGCGTGGTGTTGTGTGTACGGTGTCCTGGGCCTCCTGGCTCCTGTTCACCGGTGTGCACGCTCTGCTTGTGGTGTTGTGTGTACGGTGTCCTGGGCCTCCTGGCTCCTGTTCACCGGTGTGCACGCTCTGTGTGTGGTGTTTCGTGTACGGCGTCCTGGGCCTCCTGGCTCCTGTTCACCGGTGTGCACGCTCTGTGTGTGGTGTTGCGTGTACGGTGTCCTGGGCCTCCTGGCTCCTGTGCACCGGTGTGCACGCTCTGTGTGCGTGTACGGTGTCCTGGGCCTCCTGGCTCCTGTTCACCGGTGTGCACGCTCTGTGTGTGGTGGTGCGTGTACGGCGTCCTGGGCCTCCTGGCTCCCGTTCACCGGTGTGCACGCTCTGTGTGTGGCGGTGCGTGTACGGTGTCCTGGGCCTTTTGGCTCCTGTTCCCCGGTGTGCACGCTCTGTGTGTGGTGTTGTGTGTACGGTGTCCTGGGCCGCCTGGCTCCTGTTCACCGGTGTGCACGCTCTGTGCGTGGTGTTGCGTGTGCCTTTTGGCCCTTTTGTGCTGGTGTGCTCGTGTGGTGTGTGTTGTGTTGTGCGTGTGGTGTCCTGGGACACTTGGTTCCTGTTCTCTGGTGTCGTGGTGTGTTGCGGTGTGTGCGGTGTCCGGTGTGCGGTGTTGCGTGTGCGGTGTCCTGGGCCTCCCGGCCCCTGTTCACCGGTGCGCACGCCCGGTGTGTGGTGTTGTGTGGGCGGTGTCCTGGGCCGCTTGGCTCCTGTTCACCGCTGTGCTTGTGCGGTGTGTTGTGTGGTGTGTGCGGTGTCCTCGGCCACTTGGCTATTGTTCACCGGTGTGCCCGCGTGGCGTGTGTTGTGTCCCGTGTTCGGTGTCATGGGCCCCGTGGCTCCCGTTCAGGGGCGTGCTGTGTGCTTGGTCGGTGTGTTGTGTGTTGTGTGCGGTGTCCCGGGCCACGTGGCTCCTGTCCACCGGTGTGTGTGCTCGATGTGTTGCGTGGTGTGTGCGGTGTGGGTGTGGGTGCGTGCTCTCGTGCGCCATACCGTTGCAGCGACGTTGCGGACTCTTTGTTCTTGTTTAAACATTTTTCTTTACACGTTGCTTCCTATGGCGTCTTACTTATTCTTCCCATCCTGGACTCTTTGATTTTGGCGACGCCCAAGAGTAAGCGTGTCTTAATGCATGCATGGCGGTGTATGCTATTTACGTGTTGGTTTGTGGACTCTTTGCATTTTGCGACGCCCAAGAGTAGGCGTGTTTGCTTAATGCATTCATGACATGCTACTTATTATTTATGTCTTGGACTCTTTGTTTTTTGCGACGCCCAAGAGTAAGCGTGTCTTAATGCTTGCATGGCGGCTTATGCTGCTTCACCGTTGGTTTGCGGACTCAATGTATTTTGCGACGCCCAAGAGTAGGCGTGTTTGTTTAATGCATTCATGATATGCTACTTATTCTTTACGTCTTGGACTCTTTGTTTTTTGCGACGCCCAAGGGTAAGCGTGTCTTAATGGGCACAAAGGTGGGTGGGGAGGTACATGGAGAAGGACAAAGGAAGAGAAAGAGTGCAAGTCGGAGGGCTTGGCGTGTTAGTAATCCATTTTTTTGGTGGTTACGCGCCGCTCGCGAAGCGCTTTTTCTTTACCCTTACGGCGTGTTAGAGGGCGTGAGGCACGGTGTTATACTCCTAAGCTCGGTACGGTGCTTACGGCGTTAACTATTCACCTAATCAAGCCTGAAAAACTTTCGGTCGCGTTTTTACGGTGGCGTTGTTGTTGTTTGAGAAAGATGGACCCTTGGGACCCAGATGCGCCACTGAGTTGATGTGGTGCTCGGTGTGGTGGTTCACTCATTGGGTGGACCACACTGCCCATTTGTACTTGGACAGTTCGGATAGGCCAGGTCCTTACACTTGGTGTGGACATTATGGACTTGTTGTTGAGCTTTTGTTCTGCACTTCTTCTCAGGGTCGTTTCAAAAGGTCACAAGGGACTGTCTCTGCTACCGGAAAGATGTCCTTGAATTATGCCCTAGGTCTTTTGATGTATTCCTGCAGGTTTTGTAGTTGTAAAACCCCAAACCAAAGCAGCAAGTAGAGCAAGGACTGAATGTGGATCGAATCAATGATTGGTTTTGGAATCCAGTATAACACAGAAGGGCTGCAGATAGACAAAGCAGGTATATGAACATAGGTTCAATCACAAATGGATAATACAAAAGGTTTTATAAGAAAATTGGTCAGACTCTAGCCTCAGAGGTTGCAATAGGCACTTCATGTGCACTCTTTTGGGTGAAATGGTGCTGGTTAGGACTGAGGGGCATAGATGTCAGGACCACACAGAAAATGACTTGGCCAAGCAACTGAATTCAGAAACAGTTACAAAGTAGGACCACAATAAGTGGTAGAATCAATTGAGTATAGGGGTCTTGGGGTGGGAGACCACTTAGGCTTAACCTCCAAGGCCTACAAGCATGAAATGCCTGATTTATTTTGGTATGACCTCCATGAAGGAAGGTACCTCCGCTCAGTTGAGTGGTAGGGGTGAACTTCATGGGGGGGGCTAGGGTCACAACCCTAGTTACCTTGAGAAAGTGTACTTTAGGCAACAAAAGAGAGATAAAAACACTTAAGTTTGTCTCAGCATCAACAAAGGGTTTTAAGGGGGGCTTAGCCTGGATCAAGCCCTCCAAGAAAGACATGGCAGTGACTTTTTCTTACTCCCCCCTGGAGTACTAGTTGATCAAGCTAGTAGGACCAAGGAAAAAGGCTCAAATATTCCCGAAATTACCCCAAAAAAAAAATGCATTAAACTTACCAAAAACATCCTCATCACTTCATAGAAGCCTATCACACTGTAGGGACCCTTGAAAAACAGTGTAATGTACCGTGAATGATGTCCCTTCGCAGGGGCATTCCTCAAAAGTCGCCGGCGTGCGGCGAAAACCTTTGGAAAAGGTGTGGGGGCAGTGGGAATTGAACCCAGGACTCCCTGTCCGGAGCACATGTGTTTGTCCACTAGGGTACAGTCGAACGCTCTAATGCGGACGGCTATCGCCGTATAAACAGCGTTTTAGTAAACGTCCTGACCAAGGGCCAGGGCGGAGCAATACTCCCAATGGAGGACACAAACCCCCAGGAGCTGGAAAAAATAGAAAATGGAACCAACAGGGAGTGATTCCTGCGGTTTTGCGGAAGGGGTTGCGATTTAGCAAGTGAAATCGTTGAAAATCGACGAAACCACGCGGGAAATCGTCATTTTTACACATAACTTAAAGTCGCAGACAAGCGCAAAGGAAGCGGACGCCAAGAAAAGGGTTGCGCAAGCTAAAACGGCTTTTGGAAAAGAAGGTATGAGCCGTAGTTTTTAAAGTTTTAAAGAAAATTTTTGCACAGTTGCATCAAAATTTTTATAAACTTCAGAGTAAAGCATTCAAAATCGGCCCACACCACAGAGCAGTTCAACAACCCGTCTCTCAGGTATGCCTGTGTCACTTCACACTCACGCATTGCGTTCGTGTTGCTTGCTCCGTCAAAACGTTAGGGTAGTCAACGCTGTGCTCGTTGGGGGTCGGGTGTTCATCTCTCGTGCTCTGCACAGGTGAAAGCAGGAATGTAAGGTATGTGATGCGAATGGAGCGCGCAGCGCGCACGTAGGGTTAGAATATGCGCTGTGCTCGCGATGCATGTGCCTAATCTAGGCATCCACACGCTGTGTCGCTTCACCTGTATCCCTAATTCACCCTTGTTTCCTTCTTCACAGGTAAGCGTTTGTTCGTGTGCGGCCGTGGCGTTCAAGTTGAGTTGCTTAAAACGCTTAGGTTTGTTTTGTGTTCGTTTCAATGCGGCATTCATACGATGCATGGTGAGTAAGGTAGGTTAGCCCAGGAGGAGTCTGTGGTTCAGCCTCCCTTCCCTGCGTGCACATGATGCATTAAAGGGTAGGCCACGCAAGTTGCGCACGGTAAACGTTGTTTAGGTTACCCAGAGGCTCCTCGGTACGTTCTTTAAGAGAACCCGAGGAGTTTCTTAAAGCTTGCTTGCTTGACAAGGGTAGCTGCATCTGCAGCGTGTTTGCGAACAGCGTATTATAGGTCACACTGAGAAGGGTATAATACCTGGAGTGTGGCTTGGTTCCACTGTCGCAAACGCCCCTTCATCTGCCTCTTTTGTACAGGTGGGAGAGGTTAAGGGTGATTGGTGCACGCCGCAGCTGCCTTCGGCGGCTACCATTTTTCTGCCCCAGCAAAACAGGGGCGCTGATCACAAATCAAATCACTGTGCCTCAGCCAGTACTGGCGAGGACAGTTCGACCTCAACGACATCTGCGCTGTGCACGCAACGAGAGCACCCCTTCCCTCCAAGCCCTAGCAGGGGAAACGCGTTGTGGCGTCCCCTGTCAGGGCACAGTTGCTTAGTAGCGCTGTGTTCTCTTGCCATTTCACAGGAGGGTCGCTAGGACCCATGAGACCTTCACCTTCGCAACGCCCAGTAGAGTGTGCGTGTAGGAGTGGTAGTCCTGAGTGGGGGCTAGAGCCAGTTGCCCAGTGCTCGCCCACCAGGATGGTGCCACTGTAGGGTGTGTAGGACCTGTAGGGGGTGTGTCACTGTCCCACCCTTTTCCTGCAATTTTAGCTGGGTTGGTGGGCTGTGACAGTGGTTAGGTCAGTGTTTTGGCCACATAGCAAACAGGCGTTTTGCATGCCTTCATAGCTTTTGGCCACCCCTCTCTGTAGTAGACAGATAGGTAGGGTAAACAATACCTGGATTAGCACGCTGGGTATTCCCCCAAGGTTTTGCGCCAGCACAGAAATTGGGCGCATAGGGGAGGGGAGACCCGGGGCGTACCCCGTGGCATCAAAAAGCCAACCCTCCAGGTTTAGCAAGGGCGCAGACTTGGGTATAATTAGGACACCACTTCTGCGGCTTGCTCTTAGGACCTTAGGAATAGCACACTCACACATACAGAAATACGTAGCACACTTAGGGGTATGGTAAACTCTGTAAGGAAGGGTAGAACCCCATGGGTCTGGACCAGTCAGGGGTCCTAACTGTGGGCTCGCTTGTCCCCAAGGAGGGAAGACACACCTTGCCTCATAACACCTTGCTTGTCATTCCCCCCTGGTGTAGAAAGCCACCGTTCTTCGTTGGCTCACCAAGGTCATTACATTAGGGCAGTACCCATGCAACACATGGTCAACAAGGCAAACACTCGCTGGGTGGCTGCAATCTTGATAAGCGGCCACCTGGCTCACGCTGGAAACCATAGGCGTGGGTCTGCAGGGCACAGACAGGGTCAGTAGACTGACACAGGGTAATTAGTTTCGCTTCTTACGCTGGGACATAGTCTCAGCACGGGTTAGGAGCTGCCGCTCGTTGTTCTCAACGAGGTAAGTGCGGAAGATGGGGTTGATACTCCCATCTGGTTGTATGAAGGCTGACATAGGTTCCCAGGTCGCCTCGGACAACCCATAGCCATCCCACAGGGTAAGGAATTTCCAGCCCTGTTTATACTCGTGGCGAGCAATATCTGCAACCACGTAGTAACCATCGACTGCCGTCTCATCGCCAGTCATCTCTTCGAGTTCGTCTGCCTCCTCTGGACTGGCAGCGTTCTCTAGGTCTATACGTTCAATCTCACTGTCGCTGAGGCGCCACTCATCCCAAGACAAGTCGTCAGGGGAGTGATAGTGCCTCAACTGCTTAGGGGCACATAGCAGTTCACCACCTAGACGTGGACTGCACCTGACATGGATCCTGGATCCATCTATCCTGATGATACGATAGGGTCCAAAGTAAGGGTCCTGTAGGCAGTTACGTGGCCAGGAGGGTAGGCGTGAATGGTGTACCAAAACAAGGTCACCAACCTTGAAGCTGGCAGGTCGCCGTAGGCGGTTCCGTCGGCTCTGTTCACGGTCACGAATGTGCCTCAGGTTAATACCAGCCTGGTTAGCCAGAGACTGCTTGTGTTCTAGCCAATCTCCCTCAGGGCTCTTGAAGTCCTCAGGAAATGGGGTTTTGAAGAACCAAGCAGGTCGTCCTCCATGGAACAGTTCGTGGGGGGTAAAACCCGTAGAAGAGCTCCGCTGTGCGTTCATGGACAGAACTGCCCAGGGCACTAGGCGTACCCAGTCCTTGGTGCGCTCCTGTTTCATCAGGATTCTTAAGTTTTGCTCCACCACACGGTTCTGTCTCTCACAGAGAGGGTTAGACGTGTGAGTGTAGGGCACACCTGTGGTTACCTCCACGTTGAGGGCATTTAGCACTCGTTTGTACCACCCAGTGTCACTGCGGATGCGTACATCTTCATCAGAGTGCACCTGTTTAGGTGCTCCATAGGGTTCGAACCATTGTTCGACCAACATTTTTACAGTCTGCTCACCTGTGATTTTCTTATTGCAAGGGAACACACGGGTGAAGCGAGATAGACCACAGGTGACCACGAGGCAACTATCATAGCCGCCAAAGCGTGGTAAGCCGTGGATGTAATCCACGTAGAGAAGAGAGTTAGCACAATAGGGTATGGGTAAGCTGGAGATCAGACCCCTATCCCTACTGTCGCTCTGCTTGCTGGCATGACAGCCACAAGCATCCACAATGGTCTGCATACGCGACCTCAGTTCAGTCAGGGTTAGACTAGAGTAGAAACACTCACGGAAGAAGTCCACTGAGCGATTAGCGCCAGTGTGACCAGAACTGAGATGGGACCACTGTAGGCACCCATCCAGTCGTGCCTCAGGCACCACAATTCGGTCCTCGTAGAAGAGGTACTGATTGTTTTTATACCACTGGTGCCCGTCAATGACACGGGGTTCGAGACCAGTGTTGAGGGTTTGGAGAATTTCTTCATACTCTGACTGATAGTCGGTTAGACTCCAACCCTCCAGGATTCCAGCAGTGCGCATGGACAGGTCAAGCTGGACATCCATACGCTGGAAAGCCTCTTTGGCGAGCGCCTCAGAGCTCTCACCAATAAGCGCATCGAAGTTGTTGCGCGATATATAGTCCGACAGTTCATTCTTAATCCCCGGGATATGATGCACTGTCAGCCTGAACTGGCTCAGGTAAGTCCACCACCGTTTTAGCTTCGCTTTTTCTGGTGGTGGGCCCTTCTGAAAAGACTTCACAGGCTCCTGGTCACACAGCCAGACAATAGGGTTAGACCCCAGGAGTCGGGATTGTGAAGATAGCACCAACATACCGGCCAGGAGTTCCTGGTCATAGGTGCTGTAGTTGGAACGCGCCTGGTTCCACTTCCAATTCCAGTGTCCCAGTGGCACCAGTCGCCACTCACTGGTAGGATAGTCATGTTTCAACGAACCATCACGGTTCAGTCCAGTAGTACGATAATGGCAGTGGGTTAGTTCAGCGGGGTTAAGCTCCTGCCATTGATAGATCGTACCTCCCCCCCCTACATCACTGGCATCAGTGATCAGGACTATCTCGCCCTCAGGGCGGGGCACTCCCAGGCAGTTGGAGGAGGCAATCTTCTTCTTCAACTCCTGGAAACACTCTTCCTCTCTGGAGGTCCACCTCCAGGGAGTAGTTTTCTTGATTAGGTCAGTGAGGGGTGCAGAGGAGTAAGTAAAATTGTGGATGTGACGCCGATAGAAATTACAGGCGCCCACAAAACTCCTCACATCGTGTAGACCCTTCTTAGGGTCATCGCGAATCTGCATGTCCTGTAGGGGCTGCATCTTAGACGCGGCTGGTTTCCACCAGCCATACCCCACGTCGAAACCCAAATACTCCATCTCCTCTTTCATAAACTCACATTTTTCGAGTTTGATTCGGAGATGGTTTTCTCGACAGACAGTGAAGAATTCACGGAGGAGAAGGACATGGTCCTCTTTGGTATTAGTACCCAAACTCACATCGTCGATGTGAGCCTCCATTTCTGCACCCCGAGAAATCAACTCTTGTACTAGAGGCCTGCGCCTCAGTATGTACAAAATTTTGTTCATAAGCTCCTGGAAGAGCGCTGGGGCGTTAGCCACCCCGAAAGGCATAACCTTCCACTTGAAGACACGACCCTTAGGGGTTATAAAGGCAAGCAGCTCCTGGGCTGCGGCGGTTAGGTGAACCTGCCAGAAACCAGAGCGTTTGTCCCTTTTGGTTTTATACCTGCATTTGGCAATACGCTGCAGGGTGTTTTCCATGTTAGGAATACTCCCTGAAAGGTTCTGGGTTTTCTTGTTGACCTCACCATAGTCTACAACAAGACGTAGAGCAGTGGACCCTGGTTTAGCAACAAGGAAACAGGGGCTGCAGCGATGGGGATAGTCCCCATGTTTATACTCTTCAACGAGGCCAGCATCAATGCATTCTTGGATCTGGCGCTCGATTTCTTCAACCTGTTCCTGTGGAGCGGGATAGGGACGACGCCTCACTCGCGTCTTTTCAAATTCTGGTTTCAATTTCAGGTCCATCTGGACCAGTTTTTTACATGATAGGGGAGGCGGCAAGGCGCCGAACACCTCCTCATAGGATATAAGCAGTTTCTTCAGGCGGGGGTCAAGGTTAAGACTCTCGACTTTCTGAAGGAAATCCTCCTCAGCATGGAGGTTGCTTTTTCCATGTTCTTTCTTTTTATGCCGATCAGCAGTTTCGGCAGGTACAGTACCATCGTCCCACTCAGGGGGACATTGCTGCCCATAGTGTAGAGAATACACTAGAGGTATCTCAGGATCAGGCAGCGTATAGGACTCATCGTCCTCCTCAGACCAGATGGAGTATTTCCAGGTCTGTCTGAGGTATTGCAGCCGCTCTTGGCGCTCAATACCTTCGGCCTTCAGGTACAACAGCCGTCGGGGTTCTTGAGTGTCATGCTCAGACAATGGCATGTTATTAGCAGCAGGCCGTGCCAGAGCATCAGTACTCCAGGCCACGGGTTCATCTGTGTGTACAGGCTGCATGTGTAGCACTGGTTTCCCAACAGAGGAAGCGGGTTCAGAGGTTGACTCTAGATCTACCTCCTCTAGCAACAGCTGGGCCAGGAAAGCACTATGTTTTAGGTCGACACAGCTGGGATCAACAGAGGGAATAGTGCTGGCGATCTCAGATAGTTGGTCGTCAGCATCCTCTTTTACAGCTGCAGGTTCCAGATAGTCATCAGGAGACTCACACCCTGTAAGTGTGGCAGATAGGTGCTCAGGAGATCGATTTTTGAGATCATAAAGGGTCAGGCCACGATTTTCGGCCATGACCTCTTTTAGTAGCACCTGGTCCAGGTCACACAGGGGTACAGGATTGAGAGATCCATCGATGATGGACAGGAAACTGGCCCACTCAGGGGCCTGCATAGCTGTGTCTGAGTCCTCAGGCACATAGATGGGGCCGTCGGGGAGTTCCACTCTTCCCACGGTCATTCGGTCAAGCATACGGCGCCAGTAAGCATGTTCACCAGAGCAACCCCGGTCAGGGGTGCACATAACAACCCTTCCTCCCTCATAAGCGATCTTGGTTAGAACCTTCGCGAGCAGGGAGAAGGGAGGGTTAGCATACGCTAGGCCCATTGCTTTCCAGAAGAAACGGAAAGCATTGTTCATTTGTTTCGAGCAGTACAACTGCATGATGTGCTGTTGTTGGCTCGCAAACAATTCCACCTGGATCTCATCCAGGTTTACCTGAAGGGCCGCCAGTCCATTTTCGAGAACATGGCGGGCCAGTTGGTAATTTTCAGTACGATAGTTCGTCTTGACTGCGTAGCGCAGCCCAGACTCTTTTCGTCCTGACAGCTCCAAAGGAACGGAGAATAGCCCACTGCCAAAGTCGCAGTGCAGAGAGTAAGGACGCTGTAGGGACAGCATTTTTACCTGGGGGTTTCTTCTTAGAAAGTCGGTGCCAATGACGATGTCAAAGGCGTCAGTGTCCAACACTCTGCAGTGTTGGGTCACGGTTTCGTCGCCCAGACATATGGTCACATCAACCCCCCCCAGGGAATGGATGGTACGCCCATCCCCTACTCTTATGGCTACGGTTGGATTTATAGTACTCCTTATGCATGATGTACTCATCCATCTTCATCTTCAGCTTCTCATATTCCTCAGGTCCTTCAATGGCAGTTGAGGATGAAGCTGGACAATTGGATCGTGATACTGAAGCAGCCACACGTCTGTGGAGGTGACTGAAGCTGTCTCCACCGTGTGCTGCTAAGGCCTCGGTGGTAAGGCCTTTATTCTCCTTCGCCCTTCTGCGGTCTGGATCTCCTTGGGACCCAGATGCGCCACTGAGTTGATGTGGTGCTCGGTGTGGTGGTTCACTCATTGGGTGGACCACACTGCCCATTTGTACTTGGACAGTTCGGATAGGCCAGGTCCTTACACTTGGTGTGGACATTATGGACTTGTTGTTGAGCTTTTGTTCTGCACTTCTTCTCAGGGTCGGTTCAAAAGGTCACAAGGGACTGTCTCTGCTACCGGAAAGATGTCCTTGAATTATGCCCTAGGTCTTTTGATGTATTCCTGCAGGTTTTGTAGTTGTAAAACCCCAAACCAAAGCAGCAAGTAGAGCAAGGACTGAATGTGGATCGAATCAATGATTGGTTTTGGAATCCAGTATAACACAGAAGGGCTGCAGATAGACAAAGCAGGTATAAGAACATAGGTTCAATCACAAATGGATAATACAAAAGGTTTTATAAGAAAATTGGTCAGACTCTAGCCTCAGAGGTTGCAATAGGCACTTCATGTGCACTCTTTTGGGTGAAATGGTGCTGGTTAGGACTGAGGGGCATAGATGTCAGGACCACACAGAAAATGACTTGGCCAAGCAACTGAATTCAGAAACAGTTACAAAGTAGGACCACAATAAGTGGTAGAATCAATTGAGTATAGGGGTCTTGGGGTGGGAGACCACTTAGGCTTAACCTCCAAGACCTACAAGCATGAAATGCCTGATTTATTTTGGTATGACCTCCATGAAGGAAGGTACCTCCGCTCAGTTGAGTGGTAGGGGTGAACTTCATGGGGGGGGCTAGGGTCACAACCCTAGTTACCTTGAGAAAGTGTACTTTAGGCAACAAAAGAGAGATAAAAACACTTAAGTTTGTCTCAGCATCAACAAAGGGTTTTAAGGGGGGCTTAGCCTGGATCAAGCCCTCCAAGAAAGACATGGCAGTGACTTTTTCTTACTGTTTGTGTGTGTTTTGTTTTGGGGCGCGCACAAGTCCCTAGCGCCTAGGGCACGCACTTTGCTAGGTGGCTTGGGGCAAGCAATGCTCAGCTTCTTCGCCGTCGCGACTCTATTGTTCTTCTGTTTCTGTGAGTGTCTCGAATTTTGCAACCTCGCCAAACAGCGGCGTAAAACTTTTGGGGGGGTTTCTGAGGTCGGAAAAGACGATTTTTCGCTTTATCTTTTCTGGCTGTGCGTCTTTTTCTTGGTTTTTTATTTTTCTTCTGCTGCGATCGCGCGACCTGTCGCACCACTAGTCAAAAATGCACACATTTTTTATCAGTGTCCTCACCCCTCCCTTGGGGCATGGGGGACGCCTACGACGTGTGTGGGCCCCCATGTGTCCTTGGGACATGGGGGGGGGGGGGGAGCCCATTGGGGTCCTCCCGTCCTCTCTTCAATGACTTCCGAGCGGATACAACGCTCTGAGAAGGGGGGTGAAGCCGGTTCGGACCCCCGTGGCCATCTTTGGGTCACTTGGGGTGTGTATGTATGTGCCGGCAAGCCGACATTGGCTGATATCATACTCTCCCATCCACCTGAACTAAACTGATGTGATAGTGTGATAGGTTCGGCCATTCCGGCTATGAGCGGCCATATTCAGTATCGAGGCGCCGCCAGCGGAGATTTATGTATCAGAATATCAGGAATCAACAGGGTTTTTTTATCATAAGGTTTCCGTAATTTTTCCGCTCTCCGTTCTGTTTGTCAATGTATCGGAGACTGTCGGTTGGCTCGCGATTTTGCGGTAACCGATTGGTGAACTGTTATTTACAGATATTTTGGCGGAAACCCCGATGACAGGTCAGATTTCATCAATAAAGGGTTCGTTGCTTCCGCAATTTTCATATTATACACTCGCAAAATTAATCCGATTTTTTCAGACATTCAGAATCGGATTTTCGACTTCGACATCGCCGGACTCGATATGATGAATCTCGAGTGGTCATACATTTTTCCCCGATCACGAATCAACCTTCCTTTTGTTGTGCCCTTCATTTTGCTTGGAGATATAATCGAAACAAAAATGATTCGCGAGGCCACTTTGAAGAATCATATCTCCGGTTCACCGCGAGGAATACCAATTTCGAGAATGGGGTTGGTACTGCCTTGGTCTCAACTTAATTTAGAAAGCATCAAACGCCTTTGGTGTGTACACATGCCCGGTCTAGCAAGGAATAATGGCCAAGAGGGTAGAAAGTGGTTTACACCTCTCGGGCCATGCAACCGAACATTTTATTGCGAATTTCGAGTGTACCGCATGAGTGTTGGGGTTGCATAGATACTTTCCTTGGGTTCCCACATATTTTTAACGTGCAGTTATGTCCATGGAGGGGCATGGCATACCATGGTGGGAGCCACCTTTTGAGGGTATGTGTTATATGCATGGTATGTGCTTCGATATGCTCACGCCCATGTTATATATCTCCGTTTGTAGGAAGATATATGGAGTCATACGTGGCAAGGGCTTCGCCCATGTCCAAATGGTGAACTCCATAGCGCTAGACTAAGTCTACCGCTCATATAGTGCATGTGGGAGGGCTTACAGAGCGACCCACAAGCGCCATTATCAATTTTCCTATTTTCATGGTGCGTGTTGGGAGGAGGTTCGAAGGTGTCCCTATGCGTCCATGTGGGGATCCAAGTGGGGGGATTGTTTGCAAATGGTCCCAAACAGTTGTGTTTTGAATCATGTGTTGATACCATGGGTGAGCGAAGTTATATACTATTGTAAGTATCTTGAATTTGGCATTATTTGCATGTTTTTGACCTCATTTTATGCTCATTTCTGTATTTTATGTGCTCAACTGGTCGGCTAACAGTAAAGTGCCTAGAGATCTGTGAACTATGGTATGTTGCTTATATGTTAACATATGCTTCGGTGTTGTACGTCACCATATGCCGGATCACGTGGTCACTTTGGCTTGGCACACGAGGCCTCACAAAATTAGGTCTCAAATTCATGAGTTGACTTCTGAAGCATGTCATGTACATAACCGGAGGGGTTTCGGAGCCAATGATGGGATACTCTTGGGCATGCACCTTTGGTCTATATCACCCTTGTATACTACTTTCCGGTATGACACATGCATGGACCATTTGAACATTTATCCTATGCATTTTTGAGTATCTAATTGATTTTTGGGCATAATGGTGTGATTTGCCTGATTTTGCCATGTTGTGAGGTCATCTTCATGGGGCAGTTCTTCAAGTCCATTCGACCCCAAGTCCAACCAAGTTGATGTCAGGGTAGGGCATGGTCCCGAGTGCCACTCTAGGCCATGACACGCCACCTGCCCTATTGGGCTAGGATTTAGAGGCTTGGGAGTGAACACATTTTTGGGGTTTGTGTAGTGACTTTTGACACATAGCATTTAGCCATCTTATTGGACTGGGTTCAGGGTATCACGTTGGTGAGTCAAGGGAAGGTCTTGAGTCCCGGAAATGAGGGGTCTATGGCGGCGATTGTTTACGTTTCCATCTTTCCCCAACGTTGCTTTATTTGTGTTCATATGCCAATTTCAGGGCTTTCCTCTTTGGTGCAATTCTTGTACATGCCCGCCACCGGGAGGCAACCGGTGTGCTGAAGGGAAGCCCGCAGTGCTGATTGGGTTATTGCTGTATTTGTGGGATCTGGTTGCTGTTCAGGGTTGAAGGAGGATTGTATTTTCTATATTTTTGGATTTTGGACCCGGGATTTTGAGAATGCAATCGCTGATCAGGAGCAAGTCAGCAGGGGTGACAGGCGGAAGGGGCACAGCAGGGGCCGGTCCTGGTAGGGACCTTCTTTATGGTAGCAGAGGCGTACCGGCTGCCCCTACCTACCGCAGACCCGGGGACTTGGGCCCCTATGAGCCCTGCCCAAGTACGCCCCGGGTGCGTATTGTGGACTCGGTTGAGACCACGAGGGAGATTGGAGCCAGAGAAGAGCCGAAACGCTCAGGAGCATGGCGAACTCTGGAAGTTGAAGCCCGAAGAGAAGTACGACGTTCGGGAAGAGGAGGACTAGACATGGAGGACTTGGTCTCCATGTGTGAGCGTCGCTGCCGAAAGGCATGCAACCTCCGCTCCGCCGCGGAGGACTCTGAGGAGACCTGCCATTCAGGCAGCAGTGGAGGACGGGCCCGGCGCTACCGAAAGCGCGGGTCACCCAAGCCCGCGGCAGGGGCAAGGGGCTATGGATACGGACCCCAGCCAGGTCAGGCTGTGGGACTCCGAGGGGCACTCCGAGGGCTATCGGACAGCTTATGAGCAACCTTCGGAGTCGGAGGAGACGGCCAGACTGCCCACAAGGGCGAACACGGCCCCAGAACCCAGCCTGGAGCATGACGCCGGGGCGTCGGAGAGGCACGCCAGAGGCAGAACGGCGCCTGTGGCGCGGCACACGGAGCCAACGCGGGATAGCATGGGCGACACACCCATGGCGGAGGAGTCCGAGGCGCCGGGAATTGCGGGATGCACCGGATCAGGTGGCAGGCACGCTGAGTGCCACTGCGAGCACGTGTCCTTCCTCATGGGCAAGTACCCAAAGATGGGGATGGACGCCATCGTGCATCGCCTCGACCGCCTTGACAACGCGAAGGACGGCCTAGAGGAGGACGTTGCTGGGATCCTGGATGACCAGTCGGCCGCGGAGAGAGACATGGCGGAGCTGCGAGCGGAACGGGACCGGTACCGGGAGAATTCGGAGCTGGCCCTGCAGAAGCAGCAGCGAGTGGTGGACAGCCTCCTGCACCTGCCGGAGGACATGTCGGGACCCCTGAAAAGGCTAGAGGAGTTACAACCCCTCGCCTCGGGTCCGGAGCTCCCGGCAAAGCCGGCAGCGGCAGAGCTGGTGGAGCGGGTTAAGACCCTCAGGAGCGCCCTGGATAAACCCATGGGCGGCCCTGCAGAGGCACCGTTTGTTCCCATGTTCAGCGAGTCCACAATGCTCAGGGAACACACGGCACCGGCCCGGTCCATGCGGGAAGGGCACGTAACCACGGACCCGAGGAGCCTGACGGTACAGATGTCCCATGCCGCCCAGGATCTACCGACCACTACGACTGCCCATGCAGTTTATGCGGAAGAGGAGATCCAGAGCCAGACCATGCAAGAAACAACCAGAGGAAGCGCCGACGGACATGGTCGAGGCCACCCAGGCGGAAATCTGTGGGCGAAGGACCCCACTACGGGGATATGGACAGCCGGTGGAGCAAGTCCTTCCCGCATTCCAAACCCCATGGGTTCAGGCCCAACTGGACCGCACTCCATGGAGGAGATGGATGTACAGGGAGTGTACTCACACCCCCCGGCCACAGGTGGTATCCGTCTCGGAGGAGTGGTGGCTGCGGATGTCGGAGACGCCATCAGGATTGACGACCTCAGGGGAATCCAAATCCCCTACTACGACGGCAACCCCTCCAACCTGGACGACTTTATCCTGGATTGGGAGGACTTCGCCGAGGAGGTCGTCGGCGAGATGAGGGGAGCGCGAAGGGACAAGTGGGTATGCCGGACATTCCCACACAGGCTGGCGAAGGACCTGAAGGAGGAGCTCAGGGATCAGATCCGTGAGGGAGTGATCCAGACGGAGCAAGCCTGCCTCCAGTGGCTGGAGGACGAAGAGCGAGTGGACGCCCCCAACCAGAAGTTGGAGGATTTGTGGTCCATTCCGCTGCCGCTGGAGCGCGGAGAGCTGAGGGTCCAGGACTGGAATCGGTACATCCGAAAGTACCGAAGAAGCCTCAAGCTGGTGGAGGACTGGAATGAGGCCAGCGAGATCCGCCACCTGCTGAAGGACGTCCTCCCCGGGAACTGGAACAGAAGAGTGGAGGATGAGGAGAAGAAGAGAGCAAAGAAGCGCGTGGCCGTATGGATCATGGCATCGGAGGACACCCACGCCGGAATAATGGAGTTTTTCCGGCGAAACCTCGCCGAGCCGAGCCAAATGTTGGGGTTGAGGAATGCCGTCTACGTGGAGGTGTTCGGCGACACCATGGGGCAAAGGCTGATGCGCCTCAACAACGTGGAGTGGAGGCGCGGAAAGCCGCTGAGGATGCAGGTCATCTTCGCCCGCATGAGCCTGGACGAGATCGTGAAGTACATCAGGGTGGAGCTGAAGCTCAACGCCAAGAACGAGGCCCACGTGCAGGATCGACAAGGCCATGGACAACGAGGCCACCGAGAAGACCGCCATCATCGGGAGATCCAGGAGGATACGGCCAACTCCGCGGAGGATGGTAGTGGAAGTGGCCAACACCACTGGACCGGGTCCCGGGAGGATCACAAGGAGGCCCATTTCTTCGCGTTTGTGGCGCACAACGTGAGGGACCATGGGCAGGATCGGTCCAGATGGAACCGGGTGGGACCCAAGAAGGGCAAAGAGCCAAGGAGGATCGGACACCCACCGCTCTCGTTCCGGGAGTACAGGTCTCAGCACGACGGGTGCTGGGTCTGTAATGGCAAGGGAAACAACCATGCACATGACCACCGTGAGTGCAAGGTGTATGAGGCGGACAAGAAGGTCTACTTTGCCGCCCACCCCGAGATGAAGCCCAAGGAGCAGCGGATTGCCGATTGGAAGGCGAAGGGCGGAGACGGGGGAAAAGGCCAAGGCAAAGGCCAAGGGAAAGGCGGAGGAAGAGGCTATGGTGGTGGACCTGGCCAAGACCGACGAGTGAGGTCGATCAAGGAGGTTGCTGAGGACATGTTGAGGACGTTGGAGGAACTCAAAGCCCAGCAACGTGGTGGACAAAGTCTGAGCGGATCGCAGCAGGAGGGAGCTGCGGCAGGCCATGTCTAGAGGAGCCCCCACGGGAGTGGGACCTCGGAGGTCTCTCCTC
Organism: Eutreptiella sp. 'Long Island Sound 2002'; assembly: GCA_964036045.1. NCBI lineage: Eukaryota > Euglenozoa > Euglenophyceae > Eutreptiales > Eutreptiaceae > Eutreptiella > Eutreptiella sp. 'Long Island Sound 2002'. The sequence continues at coordinate 132,598,069 of OZ038379.1, forward strand.
CGAAAATCAGTGGAATCCCAGAGAAAGCGAAGGCACATCGGGTGCCGAAGAAGGCTCCAGAATAGCCAAAACCACTGAGTTTCGCCACTCCCAACCCCTGGAGCGCCCTGCCAAGGGACGTTTATGTGGGCAAGGGACTTGGCAAGAAGGAAGGAGCGACCACGGAGAGCCCCGTTGATGGGCAGGACCAGCCCAAAATCTACACCATCCGTGATCATACCCTCGAAGTCCTGATGCACCCGGACGTGCTAGAGTTGCATGCCGTGAGAGTCGTCCATACACCGCATGGTGACGAGCGGCAGTTGCACTTGAAGGTGCGTGTACGGTGCGGACAAGAGGAGTTGGTGGTGGATGTTCTGGTGGATACGGGTGCCCAGGTGAGCCTGGTCCGGAGAGGGTTGTTCAAGGAGGAATCCCTGCAGCCCAGCCGGAGACCGGTACGCCTGAAGGTGGCCAATGGAGAGATCATGGGTGGTGGCACCCATGAGGCCACTATCAGTATGGAATTCTGGGAACATGAGCGCTTGAACCGCCCTGATCTGGCGAAGAGAAGCACTCTATCCGGGAACTTCTATGTGGCCGACATTACAGAATGGGATATGATCATGGGGTATGACTTCATGGTGGCAAATGCCATTGCAGCCCTCCCCCATCGTGCAACGCTGGTCCGGGAGGATGATGAATGCCTCACATGGCTGTCCACGGACTATGCAGGCGAATCATCCCAATGGAATGCTGAGGAAGAGGATCGGATCGTCCAAGCGGTGCAAGCTGTGGGTGCCACGTCCAGAGGAGACCGTGGAGTTCAGCTCACGGAGTATGGAATGGCACCGCAGGTGTATGCCAGGATGATTCAGACGCTGGGAGCCAAAGCGCCCGAGACAGACGTCTTCGCTTCCCGGGATGCCCCACTTTTGCGGAAGTGTAGGAGGCATTGGCATCGAGGAGACTCAGCCTGGCATAGGCATTGGGGTCTGAAGGAGTGGGGGCCCATGTATTGGCATGGCTCCCTGGACAATACCAGACGTACAGTGGAGAAGATCGTCGCGGATAGGGCGAAGGGGATCCTGGTCATAACCGGCATAGGATCCACCCCATGTCCGCTGGAGGGTCTCAAGTCGACGCTGGACTCCATCACCCTGAACGAGATGTCATTCGGGCCAGCGGAGGAGTTGTTCATCGACGCCAAGGGTGTATCAATGCCCTCCCCGAGTCAAGCGTGGGGTACCAAGGCTTTCCTGGTGGATGGGGCGCAAGCCCAGCCCACTGGTGAGGAAGCATTCATCCGTAGGGTTGAGGCGGTGCCCATGCGGGTCATGTTCGAGCCCAAGGAGGGGACGGATCAGCCTTTTGATGGCATTGACGTCCTGTCCCACGCCGAGATCGACGATGTCGTCAACTACATGTGGATGGGGATGCACGACCATGTGGCAGCCAAGAAGAGGCGGGCCATGGTCACATCTCCGCATTGGTGGGATGACAAGATGTTGGTCACCGGCAAGTACGAGAAGGATGAGTTCGTGGCGAGGGTCATGGATTACATCGCGGACCAATACGATGGTCCGGTTGGGTCGGACCCGCCGACGTGGGATTTTCCAAGAATGGGGGCCGATAGCGACAGTAACCAGCCCGACGCCGCAAATTTCCGAAGATTATCGGTGGGAAGTGCACCCCACGACGATGAGGACGGCATATCGGACGAGGAGAAGTCGGATTCAGACCCGGAAGAGGCCTATACCGCAGTGCGGTCGGTTGTATCAATACCGAAGCAAGCGGCTGAAGAGGCCCAGGAGAACCCGAATGTCGCCGAGCTGAAGGAGAGGTTGATCAATGCCTATCCGCGGCTATTCAGTGGTGTCGCCAACAAGAACCCTCCAGATCGTGGGAGGTTTGGCACAGCGAGGATCAAGCTGAAGCCGAACCCCAAGATCTATCGTCATCGGGAGTATCAACTTCAGGGTTATCGGGCCGAGGCCATGAAGAAGTTGTTGGCCGAGTTCATTGAGCGGGGATGGATTGAACCCTCCGACAGTGAGTGGGCCAGCCCAGCCTTCATTGTGCCCAAGAAGGAGAAGGGCGAGTGGAGGTTGGTGGTGGATTACAGGGGTTTGAACGAGCAAACCGAGCACGACTCGTACTCGCTCCCTCTGATCGACACCATCCTCCAAAAGCAACAGAAAAAGCAGATCTTCAGGGTGTTAGACCTGAAACACGGCTATCACCAGATGCCGCTACACCCGGACTCCACGCCCTGCACAGCGATGTCGACGCCGCTGGGGCCCATGCAGTGGAAAGTGGTGCCTATGGGCGCAAAGAATGGCAACGCCGCTTTCCAGCGCATGATGGAGGACCTACTCGGTCCTGTCCGGGACTGTGCCGACCTCTTTGTGGATGACATCATCATCGGGTCCGGCACGGAGAACATGACTGAGGACGAGCTCATCGAGGGGCATGAGAAGGATCTGCGCCGAGTGCTCAGCGAGTTGGACAAGCACAACATGGTGTGCAAGCCCACCAAAGCCTCACTCTTCGTGAAGGAAGTGGAGTTCGCGGGTCACGTGGTTGGTCACGGGCAACGCCGTCCCATGCCTGGGAAGCTGGCGTCCCTGCACCACTGGGAGAAGCCCCAGACCATCAGCGAACTCCGGTCCTTCATGGGGTTCTGCAATTACTATTCGGGCTATGTCCGGATGTATGCAGAACTCTCGGGGCCGCTGCACAACATGCTGCAGGTGAAGAAGTTCGATGGCCGGAAGGGGAGCAAGAAGAAGCTTGCCTGGACCCCTGAGGCCGAAGAAGCGTTCAGCCGCCTGAAGGAGCGACTCCTGGGGCAGCTGGGGCTATTCCTGGTGGACCCAGACAAGGGATTCGTGCTACGGACGGACGCCTCGGACTACGCTGTAGGGGCAGTCCTCGAGCAGATCCGGGACGACGGGTCACACGTACCCGTGGCGTTCTGGAGTCGGATCCTGGCCGAGGGCCAACGTCGAACCTGGACGGCGAGGGAGAAGGAGACGTACGCCATTGTCTGTGCGCTCAGGAAGTGGTCTGGCCACATCGGATTGCAACCGGTGGTGGTTTGTACGGACCATCAGTCCTTACAGAGCTGGCACAAGGAGCACGTCGACACCCCCTCAGGACCGGCGGCAAGGAGGGCCCGATGGCATTAGACGTTCGCCAAGTTCGACCTCAGCGTTGTATACGTCCCGGGGAAGGACAACACTGTGGCAGATTGCCTCAGTCGATGGGCCTACCCCGCGGGCAAGGCTTGGATGGACATATCCAGCCATGGAGACGCCGAGGAGACTGAGGAGGCCAAACGCATCATTGAGATGGAGAAGGCCATGGAGCAAGAGGGGGTCAGGTGCTTTGTGGTGATGGCAAACCGTACGGACCTGGCCAAGTTCCGGGGCGCCCGCGTCCAAGCTATTCGAGAGGAAACCCTCGAGCAATGGATGGTGGCCCCTGTAGAGCTAGTCAGGTCGGTGCTCACAGAGGACTGGTCGGATGACTATGCGGTATCCGACCACTGGAGCAAGTACTGGAATGCCGTGAGCGCCCCGTCGGACGACGAATGGCCCGAGGGCTTGACCGAGGAGGGGGATAAACCGTTCCTCAAGGACAAGCTATTGGTCCCCGAGAACCGAATGGAGGAGCTCATTGACCACTGGCATAACGCCCAGCTCATGCATCCTGGTCGGGACAAGATGCAGCAGGACCTGGAGTGGCGCTTCAAGTTCCCACCGGGGTACTACGCCCTCCTGGACAAGTACTGCAGCGACTGCGCCGTGTGTCGGGCCACGAAGAGCCCCAACCACTCCACAGCGGGCAACCCGGTGTATACGGCTATACCGGAGCCCCTATGCGGTCCGTGGCCATGGATGTATTCGCCATGCCTGAGGTCACCGTGGAAGGAGAGACCTACGACTGTGTCATCCTGGCGGTGGATAGGCACAGTGGGTATATCGTGGCGGTCCCTGGCAAGAAGTCCAAGAAGAAGGACAAGAAGGACAAGCATGGAGTGGGGCTGCAGGCCAAGACCGTCACTAAGGCCATGATCAGGCATTGGCTGACGATTTTTGATGTCCCGGCTGTCATCTGCAGCGATCGGGTCAGTCAGTTTGTGGGGACGTGGTTCAAGACGATGTGCAAGCACATGGGCATTCGGCATGCCAAGACCGTGGCGTACCACAGCCGGTCGAATGGCCGAGCTGAGGTGGCCGGGCGGCAGATGTTCGAAAAGTTCCGCCAGCTGCACATCGACGAACCGGGCCGGAATTGGTATAATTCGCTGTGGAGAGTACTCCAAGCGTATCACGACTCTCAAGGACCCACTGGACTGTCGCTGCATCGTATCCTGTTCCTACAGGATCGAGTGTCACGCACTCTCCCGTGGTTGAACAATGGCAAAGTGGCCAGGGATGCGAATGCTATGATGGCTGAGGCGGACGACACGGCGGCCAAGGTGTGCAAAGCACTTCAGGAGGAGCATGAGAAGAGGGCCAAGTACTTCAAGCAGGGAAAGGTCCAGAAGTATGCTCTCCAAGACACCGTGTGGGTGGAGCGGCACCACAAGGATGTCCTGTCCAGGCATAGGCAGGCGTCCTGGTATGTGCCGGGGGTAATCATGCGGAAGGTCGGGCAGGATGTGTATGCGGTTCGTGTGGGGGATAACAAGATCCTGGACCGCGACCATACCCAGCTTCGTCCCCGAGCACCAGACCCCAGCGGACGTCCCGTCACCTTCGAGTTCACGGCCGGCGGTGTGGACTCGGACGACGAGGGTGAGGACGACGACTTCACCGCCGAGAGGATCCTGGCGGACAAGCCGGACCCGGGGACGCCTGGGGGGAGGCTTTATAAAGTCCGTTGGAAGGGATTCGCCGCATGCAGGGATTCATGGGAGCCTCCGAGCAGCTTTGTGCCGAGGTACACCACGGTCTGGATGGATTATCTGAAGAAAAAGAACATTTCTTTGGATGTCAAGGACGTGTTGGTCCATTTGGTGGCTGCAGTAGCACCGTAATGGATCCACCTTGGCATTTTTGTTTGTTTTTGTGCTTGGGAGACGGGTGAGGGCGTTCATCCGGGGATTTTTCGGCCTTGATTGGCCATGTACCCCCTTCACTCGAGCTCCACATTTATATTTCATTGTGGTACACTTATTTGGGTCGACCGACAACAATTCTCTATCTTTGAAACCCTTGGTCCATGCTGTAGATCAAGAGGAGACCGGATATGGCGTAGGGCACGATTATCAGTGTCCTCACCCCTCCCTTGGGGCATGGGGGACGCCTACGACGTGTGTGGGGCCTCCATGTGTCCTTGGGACATGGGGGGGGGGGGTGGAGCCCATTGGGGTCCTCCCGTCCTCTCTTCAATGACTTCCGAGCGGATACAACGCTCTGAGAAGGGGGGTGAAGCCGGTTCGGACCCCCGTGGCCATCTTTGGGTCACTTGGGCTGGGTATCTATGTGCCGGCAAGCCGCCATTGGCTGATATCATACTCTCCCATCCACCTGAACTAACCTGATGTGATAGTGTGATAGGTTTGGCCATTCCGGCTATGAGCGGCCATATTCAGTATCGAGGCGCCGCCAGCGGAGATTTATATATCAGAATATCAGGAATCAACAGGGTTTTTTTGTCATAAGGTTTTTTTCGTAATTTTTCCGCCTTCCGTTCTGATTGTCAATGTATCGGAGACTGTCAGTTGGCTCGCGATTTTGCGGTAACCGATTGGTTAACTGTTATTTACAGATATTTTGGCGGAAACCCCGATGACGGGTCAGATTTCATCAATAAAGGGTTCGTTGCTTCCGCAATTTTCATATTTTACACTCGCAAAATTAATCCGATTTTTTCAGACTTTCAGAATCGGATTTTCAACTTCGACATCGCCGCACTCGATATGCTGAATCTCGAGTGGTCATACATTTTTCCCCGATCACGAATCAACCTTCCTTTTGTTGTGCCCTTCATTTTGCTTGGAGATATAGTCGAAAAAAAACGATTCGTGAGGCCACTTTGAAGAATCATATCTCCCGTTCACGGCGAGGAATACCAATTTCGAGAATCGGGTTGGAACTGCCTTGGTCTCAACTTAATTTAGGAAGCATCAAACGCCTTTGGTGTGTACACATGCCCAGTGTAGCAAGGAATAATGGCCAAGAGGGTAGAAAGTGGTTTACACCTCTCAGGCCATGCAACCGAACATTTTATTGCGACTTTCGAGTGTACCGCATGAGTGTTGGGGTTGCATAGATACTTTCCTTGGGTTCCCACGTATTTTTAACGTGAAGTTATGTCCATGGAGGGGCATGGCATACCATGGTGGGAGCCACCTTTTGAGGGTATGTGTTATATGCATGGTATGTGCTTCAATATGCTCACGCCCATGTTATATATCTCCGTTTGTAGGAAGATATATGGAGTCATACGTGGCAAGGGCTTTGCCCATGTCCCAATGGTGAACTCCATAGCGCTAGACTAAGTCTACCGCTCATATAGTGCATGTGGGAGGGCTTACAGAGCGACCCACAAGCGCCATTATCAATTTTTCCATTTTCATGGTGCGTGTTGGGAGGAGGTTCGAAGGTGTCCCTATGCGTCCATGTGGGGATCCAAGTGGGGGGATTGTTTGCAAATGGTCCCAAACAGTTGTGTTTTGAATCATGTGTTGATACCATGGGTGAGCGAAGTTATATACTATTGTAAGTATCTCCAATTTGGCATTATTTGCATGTTTTTGACCTCATTTTATGCTCATTTCTGTATTTTATGTGCTCAACTGGTCGGCTAACAGTAAAGTGCCTAGAGATCCGTGAACTATGGTATGTTGCTTATATGTTGGCATATGCTTCGGTGTTGTACGTCACCATATGCCGGATCAGGTGGTCACTTTGGCTTGGCACACGAGGCCTCACAAAATTAGGTCTCAAATTCATGAGTTGACTTGTGAAGCATGTCATGTACATAACCGGAGGGGTTTCGGAGCCAATGCTGATAAACCTGGTAGGTCCACCCTAGACACTAAAAAGGGTTATAAAACCAAGACTGGTTCCACCAGCTCGGTGACCCCAAGCCTAACCCTAATCAAGACTGAATGTTGGGACCGAGCTGGTGGGGGAGGTGGGGGAGGGAACATCAGCTATGACCCGTGAGGGACATCAAGAATGATTCACGCATTGATGGCTCTTGAAAAGTGAAATCAGCTTGCAAGTGAACCCCATCACCACGAGGCCCACTTTCAAGGCCTTTTGGACTTCTGAGGGGCCAAAATGCCCCAAAATGGGCTCAAAATGGGCTCATTTCACCCGTTTGTGCACTCCAAATGGTCTAGGATGAGGTTTGGAAAAATGCATTTTTGACCCATTTTTGGTCCCAAAACAACCCATTTTCAAGGCATTTCCGAATTTTCGGAGGACCAAAATGGGCCACCACAAGCTCAAAACGGTCCAAAAACACTTGTTCTAGCGTCGCACATGGTCTAGGATCATTTTTGAGAAAAGTCATCTTTTTGCCCCTACTGGACCCTGTTGACCCATTTGGGCACCCACCTGTTTGGGCTTGAGCTTGCAGCTTGCTGCAGCCTACTGGGGCTACGTATGGGGGTCTAGGCGTCCGTTTGGGCAATTCTGAGGGGTGGAAACCACAAAAAGTTGGGGGTTGCGGGTGGAGTAGGTGCCCTCGGAATCGCATTTTGAGCCATGTAGCCCAAGATATGGCCTATTCTTGGTTTGTGGCTGTCGGCATTGGAAGCTTCTGGGGGCCTTTTTGGGCCGTTTCCGGGACATATCATGGAGTTAGAGGGCCGCAAAGAGCCCGTTGACACGGGGAAGTCAAGCCGCACGTGGGGGTACCCACCAGTTCCCTTCGTTTGGCTGTTTTGAATGTGTTCCAAGGCTTTTTTTGCCCAAAAGTGGCTGTTTTTTGCCCGAAACTGCAGTTTTTGAAACTGAGGTCCGCCACTTGCGAATCCCGTTCCCTGCCACCGGCGTTGAGTTTCTTGCTCAAACTTTGTGTGATTGTACTTCACACCCATAGGTATCATGCACCAAAATTTCATTTGAATATGAAGCCCCACGACGGAGTTCTGATTTTTACCCATTTCGCGCGTGCTGCTGCTTGCTGCTTGCTGCTGCTGCTTGCTGCTTGCTGCTGCTGCTAAACCTGGTAGGTCCACCCTAGACACTAAAAAGGGTTATAAAACCAAGACTGGTTCCACCAGCTCGGTGACCCTAACCCCCACCCTAACCCTAACCCTAACCCTAAGACTGAATATTGGGACCGAGCTGGTGGGGGAGGGAACATTAGATATGAATGGTGAGAGACATCAAGAATGATTCACACTTTGATGGCTCTTGACAAAGTGAAATGCACCTGAACCCCATCACCACGAGGCCCACTTTCAAGGCTTTTTGCACTTCTCAGGGGCCAAAATGCCCCAAAATGGGCTCAAAATGGGCTCGTTTCACCCTTTTGTGCACCCCAAATGGTCTACGATGAGTTTTGGAAAAATGTGTTTTTGACCCATTTTTGACCCATTTTTGGTCCCAAAACAGCCCATTTTCAAGGCATTTTGGGATTTTTGGAGGGCCAAAATGGGCCACCACAAGCTCAAAACGGTCCAAAAACACTTGTTTTAGCGTCACACATGGTCTAGGATCATTTTTTAGAAAAGTCATCTTTTTGCCCCTACTGGACCCTGTTGACCCATTTGGGCACCCACCTGTTTGGGCTTGAGCTTGCAGCTTGCCGCAGCCTACTGGGCCTAGGTATTGGGGTCTAGGCGTCCGTTTGGGCAATTCTGAGGGGTGGAAACCACAGAAAGTGGGGGGTTGCGGGTGGAGTAGGTGCCCTCGGAATCGAATTTTGAGCCATGTAGCCCAAGATATGGCCTATTCTTGGTTTGTGGCTCTCGGCATTTGAAGCTTCTGGGGGCCTTTTTGGGCCGTTTCCGGGACGTATCATGGAGTTAGAGGGCCGCAAAGACCTCGTTGACACGGGGAAGTCAAGCCGCACGTTGAGTGTACCCACCGTTTCCCTTCGATTGGCCGTTTTGAATGTGTTCCCGGGCTTTTGTGGCCCAAAAATGGCTGTTTTTGGCCCTAAGCTGCAAATTTTAAAACTGAGGTCCGCCAATTGCAAATCCCGTTTCTTGCCGCCGGCGTTGAGTTTCTTGCTCAAACTTTGTCTGATTGTACTTCACACCCATAGGTATCATGCACCAAAATTTCAGCAGAATATGATGCCCCAGGAAGGAGTTCTGATTTTTACCCCTTTCGCGCGTGCTGCTGCTTGCTGCTTGCTGCTGCTTGCTGCTGCTTGTTGCTGCTGTTGCTAAACCTGGTAGGTCCAAACTAGACACTAAAAAGGGTTATAAAACCAAGACTGGTTCCACCAGCTCGGTGACCCTAATCAAGACTGAATATTGGGACCGAGCTGGTGGGGGAGGGAACATCAGCTATGACTGGTGAGGGACATCAAGAATGATTCACACATTGATGGCTCTTGACAAAGTGAAATCAGCTTGCAAGTGAACCCCATCACCACAAGACCCACTTTCAAGGCTTTTTGGACTTCTGAGGGCCCCCAAAATGGGCTCAAAATGGGCTCATCACCCTTTTGTGCACCCCAAATGGTCTCGGATGAGGTTTGAAAAAATGTGTTTTTGACCCATTTTTGACCCATTTTTGGTCCCAAAACAGCCCATTTTCAAGGCATTTTGGGATTTGCGGGGGACCAAAATGGGCCACCACAAGCTCAAAACGGTCCAAAAACACTTGTTTTAGCGTCGCACATGGTCTAGGATCATTTTTGAGAAAAGTCATCTTTTTGCTCCTATTGGACCCTGTTGACCCATTTGGGCACCCACCTATTTGGGCTTGAGCTTGCAGCTTGCTGCAGCCTAGTGGGCCGAGGTATTGGGGTCTAGGCGTCTGTTTGGGCAATTCTGAGGGGTGGAAACCACAAAAAGTGGGGGGGTGCGGGTGGAGTAGGTGCCCTCGGAATCGCATTTTGAGCCATGTAGCCAAAGATATGGCCTATTCTTGGTTTGTGGCTGTCGGCATTTGGAGCTTCTGGGGGCATTTTTCAGCCGTTTCCGGGAGATATATTGGAGTTAGAGGGCCGCAAAGAGCTCGTTGACACGGGGAAGTCAAGCTGCACGTGGGGTGTACCCACCGTTTCCCTTCGTTTGGCTGTTTTGAATGTGTTCCAAGGCTTTTTTTCCCAAAAGTGGCTGTTTTTGGCCCGAAACTGCAGTTTTTGAAACTGAGGTCCGCCAGTTACAAATCCCGTTCCTGGCCGCCACCGTTGAGTTTCTTGCTCAAGCTTTGTGTGATTGTACTTCACACCCAAAGGTATCATGCACAAAAATTTCAACCAAATCCAAAGCACCACGACGGATTTCTGATTTTTACCCATTTCGCGCGTGTTGTTGCTTGCTGCTGCTTGCTGCTGCTGCTAAACCTGGTAGGTCCACCCTAGACACTAAAAGGGGTTATAAAACCAAGACTGGTTCCACCAGCTCGGTGACCCTAATCAAGACTGAATATTGGGACCGAGCTGGTGGGGGAGGGAATATTAGATATGAATGGTGAGGGACACCAATGAGTTACACATTGAAGGCCGTTGACTGGGTGGACCCAGCTTGCAAGTGAACCCCATCACCACAAGGCCCACTTTCACGGCTTTTGTGGACTTGTGAGGGGCCAAAATGCCCCAAAATGGGCTCAAAATAGGCTCATTTCACCCGTTTGTGCATTCCAAATGGTCTAGGATGAGTTTTGGAAAAATGCGTTTTTGACCCATTTTTGACCCATTTTTGGTCCCAAAACAGCGCATCTTCAAGGCATTTTGGGATTTTCGGAGGACCAAAATGGGCCACCCCAAGCTCAAAACAGTCGAAAAACACTTGTTTTAGCATCACACATGGTCTAGGATCATTTTTGAGAAAAGTCATTTTTCTGCCCCTATTGGACCCTATTGACCCATTTGGGCACCCACCTGTTTGGGCTTCAGCTTGCAGCTTGCCGCAGCCTACTGGGCTTGGGTACGGGGGTCTAGGCGTCCATTTGGGCAATTTTGAGGGGAGGGGACGATTGAGCCATGTAGCCAAAGATATGGCCTATTCTTGGTTTGTGGCTGTCGCCAGCCAATCTGCACAAAATTTGGGGCTTGTGGGGGCCTTTTTGGGCCGTTTCCGGGACATATGGTGGAGTCAGAGGGCTGCAAATGGCTCGTTGACACAAGAAAGTCAAGCCGCACATGGAGTGCACCCACCCTTTCCCTTTCCTTGGCCGTTTTGAATGGGTTCTAGGGCTTTTTAAGCCCAAAAATGGCTGTTTTTGGCCCTAAATTGCAGTTTTTGAAACTGAGGTCCGCCACTTGCGACACCCATTCCCGGCCGCCGTCGTTGAGTTTCTGGCTCAAACTTTGTGTGGTTGTCCCTCACGCGCATAGGTATCATCCACCAAAATTTCAGCCGAATGTGAAGCACCACGACGGACGTCTGATTTTTCCCCATTTCGCGCGTGCTACTTGATGCTTGTTGCTGCTTGCTGCTTGTTGCTTGTTGCTGCTGCTGCTAAACCTGGTAGGTCCACCCTAGACCCTAAAAAGGGTTATAAAACCAAGACTGGTTCCACCAGCTCGGTGACCCTAACCCTAATCAAGACTGAATATTGGGACCGAGCTGGTGGGGGAGGGAACATTAGATATGAATGGTGAGAGACATCAAGAATGATTCACACATTGATGGCTCTTGACAAAGTGAAATGCACCTGAACCCCATCACCACGAGGCCCACTTATAAGGCTTTTTGGACTTCTCAGGGGCCAAAATGCCCCAAAATGGGCTCAAAATGGGCTCATTTCACCCTTTTGTGCACCCCAAATGGTCTACGATGAGTTTTGGAAAAATGTGTTTTTGACCCATTTTTGACCCATTTTTGGTCCCAAAACAGCCCATTTTCAAGGCATTTTGGGATTTTTGGAGGACCAAAATGGGCCACCACAAGCTCAAAATGATCCAAAAACACTTGTTTTAGCGTCGCACATGGTCTAGGATCATTTTTGCGGAAAGTCATATTTTTCCCCCTTTCGCACCCTGTTGACCCATTTGGGTACCCACCTGTTTGAGCTTGAGCTTGCAGCTTTCCAAAACCTAGTGGGCCTAGTTATTGGGGTCTAGGCGTCCGTTTGGGCAATTCTGAGGGGTGGAAACCACAAAACGTGGGGGGGTTGCGGGTGGAGTAGGTGCCCTCGGAATCGCATTTTGAGCCATGTAGCCAAAGATATGGCCTATTCTTGGTTTGTGGCTGTCGGCAGTTGGAGCTTCTGGGGGCCTTTTTGGGCCGCTTTTGCGGCATATCATGGAGTTAGAGGGCCGCAAAGGGCTCGTTGACACAGGGAAGTCAAGCCGCACATGCAGTGTACCCACCGTTTCCCTTCGGTTGGCCGTTTTGAATGTGTTCTAGGGCTTTTTTGGCCCAAAAATGGCTGTTTTTGGCCCTAAATTGCAGATTTTGAAACTGAGGTCCGCCAGTTGCAAATCCCGTTTCTGGCCGCCACCGTTGAGTTTCTTGCTCAAACCTTGTGTGATTGTACTTCACACCCATAGGTATCATCCACCAAAATTTCATAGGAGTCTAAAGCACCACGACGGAGTTCTGATTTTTACCCATTTCGCGCGTGATGCTGCTTGCTGCTTGATGCTGCTGCTTGCTGCTTGCTGCTGCTGCTAAACGTGGTAGGTCCACCCTAGACACTAAAAAGCCCCCCACGTCGCCCTTAGCTTACTGCATATGTTGTGTTGTTTTGGACCACGTTCATCCTAACCTTAAGGCGAGCAACCTAACCCCGTACTCCACTCGGAATGAATGTGCTCCCCAAGCTTCGTGTTGACGTCTGCGCTCGGCTTTCGCTTCACCGCGATCCCGTTCCTCTTTCTCTTGTTATGAGATATCGATGCATATGTACAATGCATTGTACTTCCTGCCACATACCTGTACCAAAAAATTGATGTCTCTATCCGGCTATTGTGTGCCTGTCAAGTGTTGCATGTTCCTTGTTACACGCATTACGGGGTGCCACGAGGCCCACGTTCAAGGCTTTTTGGACTTCTGAGGGGCCAAAATGCCCCCAAAATGGGCTCAAAATGGGCTCATTTCACCCGTTTGTGCACCCCAAATGGTCTAGGATGAGGTCTGGAAAAATGCGTTTTTGACCCATTTTTGACTCTTTTCGGTCCCAAAACAGCCCATTTCCAAGGCATTTTGGGATTTTCGGAGTACCAAAACGGGCCACCACAAGCTCAAAACGGTCCTAAAACACTTGTTTTAGCATCGCACATGGTCTAGGATCATTTTTGAGAAAAGTCATCTTTTTGCCCCTACTGGACCGTGTTGACCCATTTGGGCACCCACCTGTTTGGGCTTCAGCTTGCAGCTTTCCGCAGCCTAGTGGGCCTAGGCATTGGGGTCTAGGCGTTTCTTTGGGCAATTCTGAGGGGTGGAAAGCACAAAAAGTGGGGGGTTGCGGGTGGAATAGGTGCCCTCGGAATCGCATTTTGAGCCATGTAGCCAAAGATATGGCCTATTCTTGGTTTGTGGCTGTCGGCATTTGGAGCTTCTGGGGGCCTGTTTAGGCCGTTTCCTGGACATATCATGGAGTTAGAGGGCGGCAAAGACCTCGTTGACACGGGGAAGTCAAGCTGCACGTGGGGTGTACCCACCGTTTCCCTTCGTTTGGCCGTATTGAATGTGTTCTAGGGCTTTTTTGGCCGAAAAATGGCTGTTTTGGCCCTAAACTGCAGTTTTTGAAACTGAGGTCCGCCACTTGCGAATCCCGTTCCCGGCCAGCTCTGTCACGTTTCCTGCTCAAACTTTGTGTGATTGTACTTCACACCCATAGGTATCATCCACCACAATTTCACTCAAATCCAAAGCACCACGACGGAGTTCTGATTTTTTCCCGTTTCGCGCGTGCTGCTTGCTTGTTGCTTGCTGCTTGCTGCTTGCTTGCTCCTTGCTTGCTGCTTGCTTGCTAAACCTGGTAGGTCCACCCTAGACACTAAAAAGGGTTATAAAACCAAGACTGGTTCCACCAGCTCGGTGACCCTAACCCTAATCAAGACTGAATATTGGGACCGAGCTGGTGGGGGAGGGAACATCAGCTATGATTGGTGAAGGACATCAAGAATGATTCACACATTGATGGCTCTTGACAAAGTGAAATCAGCTTGCAAGTGAACCCCATCACCATGAGGCCCAGTTTCAAGGCTTTTTGGACTTCTGAGGGGCCAAAATGCCCCAAAATGGGCTCAAAATGGGGGCATTTGACCCGTTTGTGCACCCCAAATGGTCTAGGATGAGGTTTGGAAAAATGCGTTTTTGACCCATTTTTGACCCTTTTTTGGTCCTAAAACAGCCCATTTTCAAGGCATTTTAGGATCTCGGAGGACCAAAATGGGCCACCAAAAGCTCAAAACGGTCCAAAAACACTTGTTTTAGTGTCCCACATGGTCTAGGATCATTTTTGAGAAAAGTCATCTTTTTGCCCCTGTTGGACCTTGTTGACCCATTTGGGCACCCACCTGTTTGGGCTTGAGCTTGCAGCTTGCTGCAGCCGAGTGGGCCGAGGTATTGGGGTCTAGGTGTCCGTTTTGGCAATTCTGAGGGGTGGAAACCACAAAAAGTGGGGGGTTGCGGGTGGAGTAGGTGCCCTCGGAATCGCATTTTGAGCCATGTAGCCAAAGATATGGCCTATTCTTGGTTTTTGGCTGTCGGCATTTGGAGCTTCTGGGGGCCTTTTTGGGCCGTTTCCGGGACGTATCATGGAGTTAGAGGGCCGCAAAGAGCGCGTTGACACGGGAAAGTCAAGCTGCAGGTGCAGTGTACCCACCATTTCCCTTCGTTTGGCCGTTTGGAATGTGTTCGAGGGCCTTTTTGGCCCAAAAATGGCTGTTTTTGGCCCTAAACTGCAGTTTTTGAAACTGAGGTCCGCCACTTGCGAATCCCGTTCCTGGCCGCCACCGTTGAGTTTCTGGCTCAAACTTTGTGTGATTGTACTTCACACCCACAGATATCATCCACCAAAATTTCGTTGAGATCCAAAGCACCACGACGGAGTGCTGATTTTTAGCCATTTCGCGCGTGCTGTTGCTTGCTGCTTGCTGCTGTTGCTTGCTGCTAAACCTGGTAGGTCCACCCTAGACACTAAAAAGGGTTATAAAACCAAGACTGGTTCCACCAGCTCGGTGGCCCTAACCCTAATCAAGACTGAATATTGGGACCGAGCTGGTGGGGGAGGGAACATTAGCTATGACTGGTGAAGGACATCAAGAATGATTCACACATTGATGGCTCTTAACAAAGTGAAATCAGCTTGCAAGTCAACCCCATCACCACGAGGCCCACTTTCAAGGCTTTTGTTGGACTTCTGAGGGGCCAAAATGCCCCAAAATGGGCTCAAAATGGGCTCATTTCACCCACTTGTGCACCCCAAATGGTCTAGGATAATTTTTGGAAAAACGCGTTTTTGACCCATTCTTGACCCATTTCTGGTCCCAAAACAGCCTTTTTTCAAGGCATTTTGGGATTTTTGGAGGACCAAAATGGGCCACCACAAGCTCAAAATGGTCCAAAAACACTTGTTTTAGCGTCGCCAATGGTCTAGGATCATTTTTGAGAAAAGTCATCTTGTTGCCCCTACTGGACCCTAATGACCCATTTGGGCACCCACCTGTTTGGGCTTGAGCTTGCAGCTTGCCGCAGCCTAGTGGGCCTAAGTACGAGGGTGTAGGCGTCCGTTTGGGCAATTCTAAGGGGTGGAAACCACAAAAAGTGGGGGGTTGCGGGTGGAGTAGGTGCCCTCGGAATCGCATTTTGAGCCATGTAGCCAAAGATATGGCCTATTCTTGGTTTGTGGCTGTCGGCATTTGAAGCTTCTGGGGGCCTTTTTGGGCCGTTCCCGGGACATGTCATGGAGTTAGAGGGCGGCAGAGAGCTCGTTGACACAGGAAAGTCAAGCCGCACGTGCAGAGTAGCCACCAATTCCCTTCGTTTGGCCGTTTTGAATGTGTTCTAGGGCTTTTTAAGCCCAAAAATGGCTGTTTTTGGCCCTGAAGTGCAGTTTTTGAAAGTGAGGTTTGCCACTTGCAAATCCCGTTCCCGGCCGCCACTGTTGAGTTCCTTGCTCAAACCTTTTGTGATTGTGCTTCACACCCATAGGTATCATCCACCAAAATTTCACCCGAATCGGAAGCACCACAAGGGAGTTCTGATTTTTACCCAATTCGCGGGTGCTGCTGCTTGCTGCTTGCTGCTGCTGATTGCTGCTTGCTGCTTGCTGCTGCTGCTCCTGCTAAACCTGGTAGGTCCACCCTAGACACTAAAAAGGGTTATAAAACCAAGACTGGTTCCACCAGCTCGGTGACCCTAACCCTAATCAAGACTGAATATTGGGACCGAGCTAGTGGGGGAGGGAACATCAGCTCTAACTGGTGAGGGACATCAAGAATGATTCACACATTGATGACTCTTGACAAAGTGAAATCAACATGCAAGTCAACCCCATCACCACAAGGCCCACTTTCAAGGCTTTTTGGTCTTCTGAGGGGCCAAAATTCCCCAAAATGGGCTCAAAATGGGCTCATTCGACCCGTTTGTGCACCCCAAATGGTCTAGGATGAAGTTTGGAAAAATGGGTTTTTGAGCCATTTTTGACCCATTTTGGGTACCAAAACAACCCATTTTCAAGGCTTTTGGGGGTTTTTGGAGGACCAAAATGTGCCACCACAACCTGAAAATGGTCCAAAAACACTTGTTTTAGCGTCGCACATGGTCTAGGATCATTTTTGAGAAAAGTCATCTTTTTGCCCCTACTGGACCCTGTTGACCCATTTGGGCACCCACCTATTTGGGCTTGAGCTTGCAGCTTGCCGCAGCCTAGTGGGCCTAGATATTGGGGTCTAGGCGTCCGTTTGGGCAATTTTGAGGGGTGGAAACCACAAAAAGTGGGGGGTTGCGGGTGGACTAGGTGCCCTCGGAATCGCATTTTGAGCCATGTAGCCCAAGATATGGCCTATTCTTGGTTTGTGGCTGTCGGCATTTGGAGCTTCTGCGGGCTTTTTGGGCTGTTTCTGCGACATATCATGGAGTTAGAGGGCCGCAAAAAGCTCGTTGGCACGGGGAAGTCAAGCCGCACGTGGGGTGTACCCACCGTTCCCCTTCGTTTGGCCGTTTTGAATGGGTTCCAGGGCTTTTTTGGCCCAAAAATGGCTGTTTTAGGCCCTAAACTGCATTTTTTGAAACCCAGGTCCGCCACTTGCGAATCCCGTTCCCGGCCGCCACCGTTGTGTTTCTTGCTCAAACTTAGTGTGATTGTACTTCACACCCATAGGTATCATGCACCAAAATTTCACCCGAATCAGAAGTACCACGACGGAGTTGTGATCTTTAGTCATTTCACGCGTGCTGCTTGCTGCTTGCTTGCTTGCTTGCTTGCTTGCTTGCTGCTGCTAAACCTGGTAGGTCCACCCTAGACACTAAAAAGGGTTATAAAACCAAGACTGGTTCCACCAGCTCAGTGAGCCTAATCCTAACCTCAACCCAAACAATGCATGGACCAACCATCACGCCAACCCTAACCCTACCCGTAACCCTTAACCTAACTGTGACCCTACCCCTACCCCTAACCCTAATCAAGACTGAATATTGGAACCGAGCTGGTGGGGGAGGGAACATCAGATATGAATGGTGAGGGACATCAAGAATGATTCACGCATTGATGGCTCTTTTGACAAAGTGAAATCAGCTTGCAAGTGAACCCCATCACCACGGGGCCCACTTTCAAGGCTTTTTGGACTTCTGAGGGGCCAAAATGCCTCGAAATGGGCTCAAAATGGGCTCATTTCACCCACTTGTGCACCCCAAATGGTCTTGGATGAGGTTTCGAAAAATGCGTTTTGGACCCATTTTTGACCCATTTTAGGTCCCAAAACAGCCCATTTTCAAGGCTTTTGGGGGTTTTTGGAGGACCCAAATGGGCCACCGCAAGCTCAAAACGGTCCAAAAACACTTGTTTTAGCGTCGCACATGGTCTAGGATCATTTTTGAGAAAAGTCATCTTTTTGCCCCTACTGGACCCTGTTGACCCATTTCGGCATCCACCTGTTTGGGCTTGAGCTTGCAGCTTGCCGCAGCCTAGTGGGCCTAGGTATTGGGTTCTAGGCGTCCGTCTGGGCAATTCTGAGGGGTGGAAACCACACAAAGTGCGGGGTTGCGGGTGGAGTAGGTGCCCTCGGAATCGCATTTGGAGCCATGTAGCCCAAGATATGGCCTGTTCTTGGTTTGTGGCTGTCGGCATTTGGACCTTCTGGGGGCCTGTTTGGGCCGTTTCCGGGAGATATCATGGAGTTAGAGGGCCGCAAAGAGCTCGTTGACACGGTGAATTCAAGCCGCAGGTGAAAGGTACCCACCGTTTCCCTTCATTTTGCCTTTGTGAATGTGTTCCGGCCTTTTTTGGCCCAAAAATGGCTGTATTTCGCCGTAAACTGCAGTTTTTGAAACTGAGGTCCGCCACTTGCGAATCTCGTTCGAGGACGCCACCGTTGATTTTTTTGCCCAAAATTTGTGTGATTGTACTTCACACCCATAGATATCATCCACCAAAATTTCACCAGAATCTGAAGCAGCACGGCAAAGTTCTGATTTTCCCCCATTTCGCGCGTGCTGCTGCTTGCTTGCTGCTTGCTGCTGCTTGCGGCTGCTTGCTGCTGCTGCTGCTAAACCTCGTAGGTCCACCCTAGACACTAAAAAGGGTTATAAAACCAAGACTGGTTCCACCAGCTCGGTGGCCCTAACCCTAATCAAGACTGAATATTGGGACCGAGCTGGTGGGGGAGGGAACATCAGCTATGACTGGTGAGGGACATCAAGAGTGATGCACACATTGATGACTCTTGACAAAGTGAAATCAGCTTGCAAGTCATCCCCATCACCACGAGGCCCACTTTCAAGGCTTTTTGGACTTCTGAGGGGCCAAAATGCCCCAAAATGGCCTCAAAATGGGCTCATTTCACCCGTTTGTGCACCCCAAATGGTCTAGGATGAGGTTTGGAAAAATGCGTTTTTGACCCATTTTTGTCCCTTTTTTGGTCCCAAAACAGCCCATTTTCAAGGCATTTTGGGATTTTCGGAAGACCAAAATGGGCCACCACCACCTCAAAACGGTCCAAAAACACTTGTTTTAGCGTCCCACATGGTCTAGGATCATTTTGGAGAAAAGTCATCTTTTTACCCCTACTGGACCCTGTTGACCCATTTGGGCACCCACCTGTTTGGGCTTGAGCTTGCAGCTTGCTGCAGCCTAGTGGGCCTAGGTATTGGGGTCTAGGCGTCCATTTGGGCAATTCTGAGGGGTGCAAACCACAAAATGTGGGGGGTTGCGGGTGGAGTAGGTGCCTTCGGAATCGCGTTTTGAGCCATGTAGCCCAAGATATGGCCTATTCTTGGTTTGTGGCTGTCGGCATTTGGAGCTTCCGGGGGCCTTTTTGGGCCGTTTCCGGGACATATCATGGAGTTAGAGGGCTGCAAAAAGCTCGTTGACACGGAGAAGTCAAGCAGCACATGGAGAGTACCCACCGTTTCCCTTCGTTTGGCCGTTTTGAATGTGTTCGAAGGCTTTTTTGGCCCAAAAATGGCTGTGTTTGGCCCGAAACTGCAGTTTCTGAAACTGAGGTCCGCCACTTGCGAATCCCGTTCTCAGCCGCCACCGTTGACTTTTTGGCTCAAACTTTGTGTGATTGTACTTCACACCCATAGGTATCATCCACCATAATTTCACCCGAATCAGAAGCACCACAACGGATGTCTGTTTTTTCCCCATTTCGCGCGTGCTGCTGCTTGCTTGCTGCTTGCTGCTTGCTGGTGCTTGCTGCTGCTGCTGCTAAACCTGGTAGGTCCACCCTAGACACTAAAAAGGGTTATAAAACCAAGACTGGTTCCACCAGCTCGGTGACCCTAACCCTAACCCTAACCCTAATCAAGACTGAATATTGGGACCGAGCTGGTGGGGTAGTGCCTATACTTTTGTACCTACTATGGTGGAGGAAAGTCACTTGGGGGTTGCAACCGGAGGTTGGGGGATGGCAATTGAGGGTTGCATGCATGTGGTTGTGTGTTTTGTATTCCCTCCCCTCTTTTTGTATTGGCAACTGGCTTTCGCTTCACCGCGATTGCTTTCTTGCATGAATGTCACTATATGTTTAGTCTTCCCCTCCCTTCTTTTGAGTTTGCAAATGGCTTTCGCTTCACCGCGATCCCATTATCGCATGAAAGTCACTGTCTGGTTCGTATCTAGCATCTTTGTCGATCGGTTTTTTTGACAACTTTAAACGTCAATATGTGGCTTTGTCTCGAAGCCGCAATGCCTTAGTTGTCGTCGGTAACATTAAGCCCTACTTGGAAAACCCACGTGTACGATACATCATGAAAGCACTTCTCGCAATTTCTAGAGGAGAAACTATTAGCCATTCTCGGCATCATGGATTGACCGAGTTACCAAAGTTTACTTTGACCCCCACTACATGGACCCCACAACGATGTCTCGTTTGTACTACGTCCATGATGCCCAATACTGTTCTTTACTGTAACACCTTTTACCAAGCATTGTATGCAAAAGTGGCAACCTCTCTTCAGTCTCATTTTGGATGTCCTTTGCTCATCAAGTTTGGCAAGCTGATGCTTCCAGATGCCAGCATTGTGCACATCAATCTTGTTGCTTTCCCCATTGACAATGTGGCCAATGCGGAAAGCCTTGCAGCAACGCTCGGTAGCCACGATTTTCCTAGTGTGGAGATTCGACTTCTCACCGAGGCAGAAATTGAGCTTTTGAGTGACATTCCAAGGACAGCAAGAAATCTTCTTCGCCAAGGAACGAACCACATCATTACACCTCCCCTTATGCGGGCTATCTACCGTGCATTCTTTGCAGCTTCTTGTCCACATATTCCACCTTCTCTTTATCCAAGTTTGTTTGCAGCATATCAACCACCACCCCAATCTGACAATCATCATTGTCAATGTGGAGCAATGCTTTTGTCAAATATTTGTCACTGGTGTCAATTCGCAAACATTTTCCGACACCAACACACCCAGTTTGTGGTGACACCTACCACTGAATGGATTGATTCCAATCATCAATTTAGCGATCACCTTTGCATCAACACCACGGCACATCCCGTTTTGTTGGGTAGGTGCAACCCATATCAGGTGTTTGCCTGCATGGTGGCAAATAGCACCTTACCAAAGTGGCAATGCAATGAAGGACCGCATGTGTTCCCTACAGGAGGACCAAATCAACCACCCCAACCGAGTATGGCTACACTGCTGAACCGCATGCGGCTTTGCCCCGCAAACGTCATTTTTCGCAATGTCTTCCTTTCGCCTTCAGCAGCTGCGCGTCCGCACGTTGATGACGATTGCTTTGTCACGAAGCACACTTTCCTTATTCACTTTGGTGACCCTATTCCCTTACAATGGGGTAACTCAACAATCTACGTCAAGCATTGTGGTATTTATGCTTTTGACGCATCTAAAAAGCACAGCCTTCCAATTTGGCCTCGCTTTAGTATCTCCTTGCGATCTTGGGACACTGGTAGTGCCACGCCTTGTGAAGACGACCATGTCACCAAAAAATTCGCCCTAATCCGAGCAACTAGAGGTTTATCCTCTATCCAACGTCCTAACTTTGAATGTTTTGGTATTTGGCTTCCGCTTCATCGCGATCCCATCAATTACCTCCAATGTGCCTGTCCATTTCACCGCAATCAATCAATGCCCGACGTGGCCGGTACCTTTTTGACCGTATTTTGAATTTCGCTTTGTGCCATTCCGCCATATCCCATTAATTTGTGCCACGTGAGTTGGAAAAAAATTGGCGTGAACTTTTTTTCCTGCCCCCCACGTCGCCCTTAGCTTACTGCATACGTTGTGTTGTTTTGGACCACGCTCATCCTAACCTTGAAGCGAGCAACCTAACCCCGTACTCCACTCGCAATGAATGTGCTCCCCAAGCTTCGTGTTGACGTCTGCGCTCGGCTTTCGCTTCACCGCGATCCCGTTCCTCTTTCTCTTGTTAAGAGCAAATCGATGCATATGTACAATGCATTGTACTTCGTGCCACATACCTATACCAAAAAATTGATGTCTCTATCCGGCTATTGTGTGCCTGTCAAGGGTTGCATGTTCCTTGTTTCACGCATTACGGGGTGCCACGAGGCCCACTTTCAAAGCTTTATGGACTTCTGAGGGGCCAAAATGACCCCAAAATGGGCTCAAAATGGGCTCATTTCACCCGTTTGTGCACCCCAATTGGTCTCGGATGAGGTATGGAAAAATGTGTTTTTGACCCATTTTTGACCCATTTTTGGTCCCAAAACAGCCCAGTTTCAAGGCATTTTGGGGTTTTCGGAGTACTAAAATGGTCAGCTCAAAACTCAAAACAAGCTCAAAACGGTCCAAAAACACTTGTTTTAGCGTCGCACATGGTCTAGGATCATTTTGGAGAAAAGTCATCTTTTTGCCCCTACTGGACCCTGTTGACCCATTTGGGCACCCACCTGTTTGGGCTTGAGCTTGCAGCTTGCCGCAGCCTAGTGGGCCTAGGTATTGGGGTCTAGGCGTCCATTTGGGCAATTCTGAGGGGTGGAAACCACAAAAAGTGGGGGGTTGCGGGTGGAGTAGGTGCCCTCAGAATCGCATTTTGAGCCATGTAGCCCAAGATATGGCCTATTCTTGGTTTGTGGCGGTTGGCATTTGGACCTTCTGGGGGCCTTTTTGGGCCGCTTCTGGGACATATCATGCAGTTAGAGGGCCGCAAAGAGCTCGTTGACACGGGGAAGTCAAGCCGCACGTGAAGTGTACCCACTGTTTCCCTTTTTTTGGCCGTTTTGAATGTGTTCCGGGGCTTTTTTGGCCCAAAAGTGGCTGTTTTTGGCCCTAAACGGCAGTTTTTGAAACAGAGGTCCGCCACTTGCGGATCCCGTTCCCGGCCGCCACTGTTGGGTTTCTCTTTGTGTGATTGTACTTCACACCCATAGGTATCATGCACCAAAATTTCACCCAAATCCGAAACACCACGACAGAGTTCTGATTTTTCCCCATTTCGCGCGTGCTGCTTGCTGCTGCTTGCTGCTTGCTGCTGCTGCTGCTAAACCTGGTAGGTCCACCCTAGACCCTAAAAAGGGTTATAAAACCAAGACTGGTTCCACCAGCTCGGTGACCCTAACCCTAACCCTAACCCTAACCCTAACCCTAACCCTACCACTAATCTAATGTCAATAATCATACATCCAGTTTAAACATAGCAATGCGGACCATGTCGAAGCGGCAAGGGTTCGCAACCGGTCTCTGCCGTCCGGGCAAGGCATGGGTAGAGGCCCGGTTTACCCGCGGCACCTATTGTGGACCCTAACCGATTGTGTCATGTCGTACTGAAAACCTTTTGTTGCCAATGTTCAGATTAAAAGAAAGGAACATGAGTATAAGGCTTCACACATGCGCGAGGCGACGTTGCAAAGCAAAAAACAGACAAGACACATTACTGCGGTTGCCAAGCAAAAAAAGCGGAATGATAAGAGTTTTTTTATCGACAAGGATTTCACTCAATTGATGAATATATAGACCAACGAACCACTTTCTCCGCCTCAGCGAATGTGTTGGGGCTTGCAGGTAAAGTGCATGCATGAGGCTGCAAAAACGTCTATGAGGTCATCCTGACAAAAGACTGTGCCAACTCCAATTGTATCCTAATTCAATCCCATGCCACACATGTAGGTATTTATATATCGATTGCACTCAACATGTATGCTTACCACAGCAAAGCACCGCCAAACCATGGCAAAATATTCTAGGAACCAGAAGATACATGACCCGGGGGCAAAAGTGTCTCCGCATGCCTGAAAATGGTGTGATCCCACAAACCACAATTACGCATCCGATCCCATATCTTGGGTCAAGAATTGCCGCAAAGGACGTTGCTTGCGGTCTTTCACTTTACCGCCCTGATCAATTCGTGGCTTCCATGCGGACTTTCGACGAATGCCAGCTTTGGGGCCATCCTTCGGATTCCCCCGAAGTCTTGAGGTCCGTACCTTCGCATTGCCCGTACCTTGGTCCGTGGAACGTTTATACTTGTCGAAGAGCGGAGCAAGCGGTTTGCAGGGATCTCTGTTCACATTGGAAATGTCCTCTTTGGATGTTCGAGTTACTTCACCGCGTGAACTGTGCCCAACACATAGCAAGGTAGTCAAATCTTGCAATGAAGTAGTTGTAGCGTCATTGCCGGAATGGCATTCCTCCATGGCTTGCATCAACTGGCACCATGCATGTGTGTCATCGCTTGTCCAGTTGTACACATCTCCATCCTGAAGTTGTGGGTTTGCAGTTTCTCATCGCATAAAGGCATGCCAATACTTGGTGTAACGTCGAAAAAAAGAATATACTTCACCGCACTCGGCCTTTCGCAAGGTAGACGACATCGTGACTAACCAAAAAAGAGTGAACGGCACAGTGTGTAACGCCATTGGACTTGTGAACAACGGCAAATGGAGACATGCATAAAATAATGCACACAATTGTTAGGCCGTACACCATTGGCTCAGCCATGGCGTTTACACATACATCAACGCTCAATAACAACGCACGAAAGTTCAAAAGTGGTGTCAACGGAGCAAGCTCATAGCATGCTTAGAGCCACTTCACCAATACACGCATCTAAGTACACATAGTTGGAAATACAATATAGCCAAAGAGGCATGTGAAGTATCAAACGTCATGTGAGGTTTCCGAGGCAACGACACGAAGCAGCGTAAACTTAAGAACGGGAGTTCGTCTTTCTTGCAGCCCCGCACCACATCCGCATAGATCTTGGAGTCACGGAAACACATCAATGTGCTCTCTCCGAAATACACAATTCGACTAACTCCCCGCAAAATGGGAACCAGATCGTTTAATTTTGAACGACATTTAAAAACACCGGGCTTTTGAGGAACGATCACCACTGCGGTGGAAACCTTGACCAAAAATCGGATGATGTCCAAAGGGTTGACGAAGACGACAGTGGCTCCCTTCGCCTCATCAATGCTCATAGAGGACACATCTCCTTTTTTTTCCAGCAACTTACTTAAGTCCACGTATGACTTTACATCCTTGATGGTGCATTCTGGGGATTGAAGATCGACTAAAACGTATGAATTGTCAATCTCCGGTTTCTCGGCCAACGACTCGAGGAAGAAATCACAATCGTCATCTAATACATCATCATCGATTTCATGTTCACCGGAAGACTTGTACTAGAAGCGACGTGTAATCTTGTGGCGATCCGTAGGCTTGCGGTTGTCCAAATGATCTTTTAGCTCCTTCTTCAATTTGATCAGAGTTTCATCGTCCACTACGGCAACCATTGCGGGGGTTGCAAACGCATGGGTGACATCAACATCGCTCCGTAGGCCGATCATGCTATAGGTGCACGTTTGTCCGGACGTGGCACCTATAGAATCGGACAATTTGTTCTTCGGTGTTAACATGCGCTTCTGGGCCACCTTACCATTATCTGCCGCTGCAGGGCTACTCGAGGCTTTTTCGGATGCTTTCCGTTTATTCGACTTTGTAGGCGTCCTGAGCGGCGTCATTGTACTGTTTGCGTCAACCCAAAGAAAAAAAAAGCAAGTTGCACAGGCCCAGAACGAGCGACGAGCATTTTTAGTATTGTTTGTAACGTTCTCTTGTAGCTTATCTCCGCACCCACATCGTGGCAAGCCATCATCAGTGCACATACAACTATCGTGGATAATTGTCCAAGACTCGTAACACTTGTCGTCCTTCTGTGGACATATGCGTTGTAAGCATCCGTAATTGCTCTTTGATGCGCAATACCGTATGTCATAATGGTTGCCGTGTTTGCACTTTTGAGTACTCCAATATGCAGGCGCAGCGGCCGCAGTGGCAAATTGCATTTCAATTTCAGGGTTGGGCATTGAAAGAGCGCAAAAATCCTAAAATTGGAGAATACAATGTGCGAGCAAACAATGCTTGACGCTTTGGCGGCATCCTTTGGCGCAGATCGTTGAAACAATACATGCCAAGATCAAGCCTACAACAAATTTCACTCGAGCAATGAAGTTGCAATCATGCTAAAACCCACGGAGAACACCATTGGAATGCATGAATAGGCATGGATCTCACTGAACAAAACAAGCAAATCTTGGGACCTGAACGGTGCCATCCGGTCAAAAAAGTAACGTCCATGACACCCAATGTTGGTGTTGAAAAACACCATGCCATTTGAAGCATCAGTTGGCGAAGTTCTTCATTTCTCTTTGGCTTCGTAAGGCAGCGACATTCTTCTTGAAGTTTGTGACTTAGCACTCGTCTTCATCCCATTCTTGCTCGTTGTCGGGTGACAAGTAGATGGAAGAGTCATCCGAGCACCCATCCGAGTCATATTCCGTTCAATGGTAGCAGCGCGATCCACTTCCATAATCGTCACCCACCTCGTCCTCGGCAAGGCGGGTGCACTGGGAACATACACATTGTTCACCACCCAGCAAGTGACGGTGTTTTGTGCGAATGGCCCATCCAAGGCTGTAGCTACATGGTCTTGGGTTTCCAGGGTAACATCCAGCACACAATGTTGCCGCAACTGCGCGAATCCTTGGTAGTCCCATCCGCCGTGCCTTTTGTTGCACTTGATCATGGCCGATGGGGCTTTCCATATCGATATAGTCCAGGGATCTCCTTTCTTCCTCCGTTCCTTGAAGGAGTGGGGGCGCCCAGCTTGGCAACGACGATGATACTTGTGCCCCTTGCATTATGTTTGATTGATGAGGTCTAAAATGTCAAGAACCACAAAGAAAGACAATATTGCACCTAAAAGCGACACGGTAGCAACCACGGCATCGCTACCGAATTCTGAACTACGATTGAGTCTTGGGTAGTAGTAGAAAAACCATTAGTTGCAAACGCTTGGGCGCAAACACTAACTTTGTCATGGCAAAATGATAAATCTCGAGCACGGCCGATGATTCACAACCAACCACCAGACTATCGGGATACCCAACTTTGACCGTATTTTGGCTCAAGACGTGCCATGATGTCTAAAGACTGGCGCTGTGTCCCCCAAGGCGTAGCGCCGAGGGGAGGCAATCCGAAGCACATTGCTCTGCGTTGCATGCCCCTTGGGCTTTTGTTAGGATGGGGCCAGATTGAGACCTTTGACACCACACCGCCGCGACCAGCACCGGAGTCAAGTGTGCATCACAATGGGTCCAGTCGTTTGACACTCGCCCCTTCAAATGCAAAGAAGGTAACGTCGAGACTCATTGGCGTAGCCTTTTCATCATAGCATACGGCTCTTTGATTATGCCTTTGCAAATCTTGATTCTCACTCCATACCATCATATCACAACCGCATTGAAACCTATTCTTATTCTTCGTGCGTACCATCCGCAACTTGAGCCAATGTCTCATGTCAAGTCATTGTTTACCTTGTTCACATCCCTTCATCACATCCATCTCCCATTTCAAGTGCATGGCTATTTGCCCGCCTCTCACAAGTCATTCACCTCCTCACTTCTACTTATCCGAATCCAAAAAGCAATTGATCCTTTGTCATTTCTAATGGCTTCCTATGTGTATTAAGTCGGTAAACAAACTTCTCCTCCTTTGCGCAAGCTACCTTCTCCGTACCTTTGCTATCGTTGTACATCATTCGTCACCCCGTTTAGCAATTGTTTCACAACCCATTGCCATGCATCATGAAGTTCTAACCAACCTACAATGGTTCTTGCACCATGGATCCCATTATTTGAGACTTTTGACAAAGAAAGAAAAAGAATTAACATTGGGTCTCGATGAAAGGCATAGATTATGTGTTGGAACTTGAGGTATGGAAACCGGGAACTCCTTCCTTCAGACATTCATTGGTGCATAGACAACAATCAAATCGGAAACCATGGTCCAAGGGATATGCCCCCTCCTCTCCCAGCTCCTCTTTACTCTCCCCGTCTCTTTGCAATTGTATTATTGAATGCAACGGGGATATGCACCCCCCCCCCTCTATCCCCGTCATCCCCATGTCCTTTGGGTATATTCTTTGGGAGCTCTCCCTTCCAATCATACACTTTCACGGTTGTCAATCTAACATGGCTCTTCAAACTAAGCTATCATCCCTCTTTCCTGTAAACATTCATTCATGTTTAGACAACAATCAAAGTGGAACCGAAGATCCACAGCAAATGTCCTACCCCCCCCTCCTACTTCCGTTCCGTCTCTTTGCAATTGTATGATCTAATGAAACGGGGATGTGCCCCCCCCCCCCCCCTCTCCCCGTCGTGTCGCTTCTCGTTAGAACATCCCTATGTATGATCTTATACGACGGGGATATGCCACGCCTCCCCCCCTCTTCCCATCATCTCGCTTCTCATTCGAATATCCGTATGGTAATCCGCATGTCATTCGGGTACATTCTTTCGGGGCTCTCGCTTCCAATCATACACTTTCACGATTGTCTATTCAACATGGCTTTTCAAAGCAAGATATCATCCTTCCTTCCTTGAACTTTTCATTCATGTTTAGACAACAATCAAAGTGGAACCCACGATGGAAGGGGAATGTCCTACCACCCCCCCCCTCCTCCCTCCGTCTCTTTGCAATTGTATGATCTAATGAAACCTTGGCTGTATAAAAACGATGGTGAACGCAAAGGAAGGGAGGGGGGCGGGAGCTTTCTATGAGATGCACAACCAAAGATAGGGCGTGGCTCTTTATGGAAGGCAACGGGCAATGGTTTGGTTGACAAAGGGCAATGGTAGGAATGGTTCGGGGGGCAAGGCGGTGCATGAAACATCAAACAAATGGCTTCTTTTGGAAAACCAATTGATGAAAGCTATAATGAAGGTTCGTGATGGGAAGGGGGTGGATGGTTGCATATTCCCAATAAAGCAAACAAACACGGGCAAAGGCAACATGGCATGGTTCGTCGCATGGTGGCATGATGGTTTGTCGACTTCATTTTACGATATTCACACTATTTACAATCCATTTACAACCTTATTACTTATTATTAATTATTATGCTTCTTCGGTGATCCAAAAGACCTCTTCCCCCTTCAAGACATCAAAGATGACTTGGGGAATGGCCACGTAGCGTGGCCACGATGGGTGGTTGTTGTACTCCGCTTCCGCGAAATGGGCCGGAATCCCGGCCAAATCCGCCGCCGTTGCCACCACTCTCTCGCCCTATGAGACGGGCACATGAGGTGAAAAATAGAACGCGGAATTTACATGCTAAATGCATATGGCACACATAGGGGAGTGCAAACACATAGTTTTAATGGGAGTTTGGTAGCTGAAAAACTGCAGTCCCAGAGAATGCGCTGATTCGCACCTCAAAATCCACGATAAATCGCCGCCGCCAGAACTGCATTGTCAGATTTTCAAATTAGCGCTGGTGACTGTGGGTTCATGGTATCGCGCTTTCCGTCGAAGAAGTGCTGCAGCTGTCACGCGCTCTCAAGAAAGCGCCTGCAGATAGCGCAAACGGTCACGCGCTCCGCAAAAGGTCGGTTCCCAAACATGCCTTCTTTTTTTTACCAGGAAAATGGGCCTAACTTTAGTATATCTTCCGTACTGTAAAACTACATATCGTACAATGCTATGCATAGCGCAAAACGACCGATATGTAGAAATCCGTTTTGGAAGAGAAACAGGGGTCTTGGTGCGCGCCCGAAGCATACCTCAAAGCCGCGGAGGGCTCTGTCCTTCCTCATGGCCTCGGCGGCTCGCGCCACGCAGTCCGCCGAGGCCACTAGGGGGAGGTACAAGGGTTGTGGGCACTTTTTGGGTTTTGTTGTAGCTAAAGCAAAAGAGGACAAGTACTGCACACATACAATGACAAGGGCAACGGAGGACATTTGATGAAGACCCTTGCATGTCACACTTGTGTTGTTGCTCGCTTCGTCGTTTGCATTCAGTTTAAAACTGAAAGAAGTGGAAAAAAATTTTAACCTAAAAAAAAGCTCATAATCTATGTAGAATTTCGTTCCGCATATACTCGTATAAATTTTTGGTTGTCGGATGCTTTCATCCTTTTTTTTGTCCTGAATTGCTACTGACGGTTGACGGCCTTCCTGGCAGGTCCAGTCGCCAGCCGGCGGCCAGCCGACAAAGCCGCACAGGCGACGGCGTTTGGAACGACGACAACCAACAATACACAAGACAATTCAATATAGTAGAGAGAGAGGGAGAGAGAGAGAGAGAGGGGGGGGGAGAGAGAGACATTTCTTCATAGCAATTTCCAGCGCGCTATTGCGCAGAAGCAAAACTGATCATAGTCACCTCAAAATAAACCTTTCATCCCAACATGCACCGCCGCATGGCACCATTGCATGGAAGAAAACTGATTGAATACCCATTTGCAACCATTCGATAGCCCAATCAATATTGAAGAGGAACAGTGGTCAGTGGAGATGCTCAGAGGTGTCAAGACTTAGATTATCAGAACGAGCATCAACTTCAGATCAAGGTGCCTTGCTCTTCAACGGGTGGGCATCCTAAGACATTTCTTGATATGCTATTTGGCGGTGTTGAGTTCTGCCACGCCTCCCATGAAGATGTTCTTGATATTCTATTGGACAGACCATTACATGTAGAGGACGTTTCAAGTATGGCTCTTGAGGACCTTTGCTTTGTGGTCCGGCTTTATGGTACATGTACTTGACTCTATGGTCTTGAACATTGAAATCAATGCACTTCTT
Source organism: Eutreptiella sp. 'Long Island Sound 2002' (assembly GCA_964036045.1). Taxonomy (NCBI): domain Eukaryota; phylum Euglenozoa; class Euglenophyceae; order Eutreptiales; family Eutreptiaceae; genus Eutreptiella; species Eutreptiella sp. 'Long Island Sound 2002'. The sequence goes on from OZ038379.1 coordinate 132,628,890, forward strand.
TGATCTTATTTGATGTGCTTTTGGTGGCTTCGTATGTGTGCCGATGTTGCTTTTGTTTCGCCTCAAGTATAGTGTGAGTAGCAGATTGCACTCTTCTTCATGGGGCTCCCTCCAACTGCTGTGGCCCAAAACGGAGGCCATTTTGGGCCCAAGTGTGGGCGGGGCAGCTCAAAAGCTTCTAGAGTCCAACTACTCTTCGTAGCTTGGAGGACTGCAAATCGACCTTACTGCGACCGTTCAAAAAAATGTTGAATTCGTTTTGTGCGAATCCGCCAGCCTGCTGCAGCTGAATTAATTATTATGGCCCAGTTCTGCGACGATTTGTCACCGCGCGCTGCGGCTTTCCGCTGAGATTTGGGTTCTTGGGGCAAGACATTTCGGATTTTTTCTGGCAGGTATGAATGCGTTTTTTGCATCAGTGTGAATTATCTTGCACGTTCAGACGTTCAGGACAACACTTGGGAGCCCCGTGCATCGTTGCCTCAGTATTTGATCGATCAGTTTGGACATGCCTAAGATTTTGAGACACAAATCACAACAGCAACATTGCCTGCGGTTATGGCTAATGGGTTCCAAACCAATTCTTTTTGCTTTCGCCGTGTGTGCTTTGCCGTATGCCGCGTTCGTAGTATTCGTAGGAGGAAAACATAGAATCCATGGCACACGGCACCGAAGGCGCCGGAAATTTTTTTTTCCTATTAGGGCATAGTGGAGGCGATCAAAGCAAAAACAATTTAGCAGATGAATTGCCTCAAAATATCCGCTAATCCGCGGTTAAATGGAATAATTTTTAATTTTTTTTTCCGCTAATCCGCGGGGCCGTGGAAATAAATAATTAGCAGGTCCTGCAAGCTACGATGAGTAGGGTTTGCAAAAAAAAAGGAATAAGACTTTCACAACCGCGCCCTACAAACTTCACGATCCACGTAGGGCCCAACCTAGCCCCGACAACTGTTGTTTAACATTGCAGTCTGCACACCGTCATCAATTGAAAAGTGCAATAAGGAAAAAGTCGGTGTGACCGGCCATCATTCTTTTCCATTTAAATCCAAAATTGTACAATATTCCATGATGTATTCGGACTGGAGCTACCACTTGAGCAGTGGAGTGAACAGCTAGACTATTGGGAGCACTAATGTATGATGTTCAGTTCCCAACCCCAATTAGAAGAAGGCCCCTTCCGAACGACACATCTGGGATGCCCCCAAACCCGCCTTCATCACAACGCATGATTGCAGCAGACATTCCCCATGCAAAACAAATGATACCATCATACATCCAAACGAAATGAAGGCATGTGCGCATTACACAATATCCATGACCACAACCAAACGAAACATGTAAGACGCAGAGAGGTTGATGGAGCACGGGCAATATCCCAATAAATCGTGGAAACTTGTGGAATGTAAACACATAGAAAATTGGGTCACCTAACCCCACCGACACCCCCACCGCTTGGTGGGGTGTTATGGGGAACATCTACGTCATTGTGCAACACGCAAGGGTGGGGGGGGTTTATGGGGTATGTGATGCAGAATATTTTTGATCCAAACATCGAGCATTTGGGCTGGGGGGTTCGACGGTGGTGATCCAAAAGTGATCCATGGATCATTCTCGTACCATTTTGCCCACTATACTTTCAACTCTATGCCCATGGTCTTGTGGATTGGTGGATGAGCTGAATTTTTGGACCAATTGTCTCTGCGTGCCCATCTCAAGCACCTTACGAGGAGAAATTGAATAAAGTAGACGAAAGGGAAGATGCGGCTACAATCCGGAGAAAAGGTTGATCCGGGCACAACCATGTATCTCATGAAATGTCATGTTGCCAATTGAGATCATTTTTCCAAGGATGGTAGTAGTAGTTCAATGGTCTGAACGTTTTTTAAGGCCTCGGGTATCGTAAGTAGCGCATGTCCAATCGGCTTCATCCCAAAGAACAAACCACAAACATGCTTTCAATTAATTCAATTTATTTGGTGCGTGATGTATGTTTTCCCTCAAGTTGTTGTGTTTCTTTTTCAGCAAATAGGGATGCGTCTAGCACGTGGTTGTATGGTGCTCCACCGGGTCCGCTCATTTGGGCACTTGAAGCCCTACACCACCAACGACTTACAAGGTGGGGATGGAGGCAAGAACTCACCAAACTCCGGCTCCGAAATGCCGGATTCTCCACAATATGAACTTGCAAAAAGTGCCACACAGTTTGCTCAGAGGTGTGAGGGTCTAGGTGGATTGCAACTTCATCTTTTGTGTGTGAGTAGTAAGCAAAGACAAGGCGCCAGGCGCCTTTCGGTGCCATTGAGCCGCGCCTTTCAGCCGAGATAGTAGCAAGCTAAATACCACGGTTCGGAGTCCACGCACAGTGTGGTTTGTTGCCTCGGGCTCGTCATCTTGTCATCGGGATGTTTTTGCATCAAGTGTCCTTGCGTTTGGATTGCGTTTGGTGTGAATGCTTGTTGCTGTGTAGAACAAGTTTTGGGCGACAAATGGAGCCACGGACATTCAACTATATCACGTGGCAAGGGCCCGAGGATATCGGCAAATATCTGTGGCATATGCCCGGGATACAGCAGCGGGCATATGCCACGGATATCTGCCGATATCCCGTGGGAGGTACCCGAACCCTAACCCTAACCGAAAAAACTGAAAATCACTTGTACTTGGCACCCGAAAAACACTGTTGAGTCACCAAAAGTGCAGTTTTGCAACTAGAAACCGGCTTGCATAGCAATGACATCATCACCATCATCATTAAGAAATGGCAAAAATTAAAGAATGATAATAACAGTGAAATAAAGAAGAAAAATAACAGTACAAATAATAAGAATAATGACGAGTCAGGATCTCACAGGCATTCCATCTCCTTTCGACTCTACTAGGTTTGAGGGGCCACCCACGAAGTTTTGCAAAGTTCAGGTGAAAGAGGAAAAGCAACAATGCTATTGTTGTGACTATCCTATTAAGAAGAATGCTGCATCTGCGGGGCAGCGACCTGTGACTTGTGATGTTTGTCATGCTATTTACCACTTGTCATGTGCCAAGCTTCGGTTTCCTCCAAAGCATGGATCGTGGGCATGTGAGACATGTATGACAGAAATGATTGGTTCCCAGTAATTGGCACCATGACCTCATGATACTTGCTTATTTATGGCTAAGTGTAGGGAACAATGTCCCTTTCATTGGCATCACATTTTCACATTGATAGAGAGCACATTGTGTAGTGCTCCAACTTGGACGTCTATCCACAAAACTTTCCAAAATCGTTGGCGTCCACGGTCGTTGTGTTGTGCATGGCTCAAGTATGCAATGGGTGAAAGGGAAGGGTTGGGCGCATCTATCCCGTGGCATATGCCACAGATATCTGCTGATATCCTCGGGCCCTAATGCCACGGATATAAGAATTGTGCCTAATGCCACGGATATCTGCCTGTATCCCATGGCATAGGCACGGATACCGACCGGATGGAGGTATCCGTGCCTATACCACGGGATACACGCAGATATCCGTGGCATAGGCACAATTATTGTATAATGTTATTGACATGCATAGCTTGTCTATGCGCCCTGTGTTTGTGTTTGTGTTTGTGGTGCCAACTAGCCGTGCACAGTCACACATTACACAATCTAGTATTACTATGGTGTGATGATGCATCCAATTGTGCATTTTTGTTCCCTTCTGCAAGGTTAGGTTTCCATGCAACAACGCCTCCAACAATGCCAATTTGGAATCCTATATGCTCATTCTCAGACAAGAAGCAGAGGAGGCTTTCCGGCGCAAACAATTAGAGGCGGAGAAGCAACGCCTACAGCATGAGAACACAGCTGCAATCGCAGGACTTGCTGAGGACCATGTGGACCTTTTATACACTGCGGGCGAAAGTGCAGTGCAGGTGCCTTGATGCGCTTTGGGAAGGGGAGCAAGGGGCAGGTTTTGGTGGGCCCAACAACACCGGCGCAAGAGCTTGCCATTGCTATCTCTCCCATTACAATGGCCTCCCAACACAGCGGTGTCACAATGTGTCTCCATACGTTTGTCTCCCATTCCTTTGCATTTCACTATATTTCACCTTGCACACAATTAACCCTTCACAAGGCACTCCCATCCCATGAAACGAGAAGCAGGTTTGCAGCTCAGACCCTATTGCATGTGACTGAAGAGTTGGTGCTTTGCTGTGCCCTGTGACTTAGTTCTCCACCAATGTGCCTTTGCGACAGCCTACCAACATGCGATTTCTTGGCTGATTTTCCAGTGCTTCGGCACAAGCGGGCGTTCTTCCAATCCTTACCACTTCCAATGTACATGAAAACCACTTTGTATGTGTTTCACAAATTGTATGTGTTCGCAGCCCCAATGTCATCGAGCTAACAACCTGATATACATGCAGATGTGGAGGCAATGGCGGCATAACCGTGCGCCTGCCAAGCCCTAGCCAAGCAAGTCCAAGTCCCAGTGGCGGACATGCACCTTTTTGTAAGACACCCAATTTTACTTAAAACACTATTTGGGCACAATCCACGCATAGACCACATCATGTGAACAATGATGGGACATCAACGTGGTGGAATGTGTGCCCTACCCTAATCAATTCCATGCATTAGCGCTCAAAACAGTTTTCATCAATTATGCAGGCGCTTGCTACAAGGCTCAGTGTGTGGTGACACCATGGAACCTTTCGGGGAGGAAAACCACACAATTCTGTGATGCACATGCACATAGATGGAGCTTTGAGGTACGCGACAAAAACATGGGAAAGGTGGCTGTACATTGTGTGGTGCAAGCTGCAAACCTCTGTGCTTTAAAATGTTGCATTGCAAAGACCTCCTCCCCGCTGTCAGCCTATGGCAGGAACATTGCAATCAGAATTTGTTGAGTCACACATCAAGGCCATGTTCCCCTCCCTTGAGAGGGTTGCCGTATGGTGGAATATCCAACACCTCTTTAATCTTGTTCAAGACGCTCGACGACGGCGCGAGGGTGGGGCAGGAAATGCATTTTAAGATGGGCCAAATTGACAGAAAGCTTGACAGCATTGGCTGGCGGGGGTGACATGGAGCTGATGATGGAGCTGACGATCCAGTGCCTGCTGCCTGTGTGATTTGATAGACAGATCTTTGTGAGAGTGCTTGCTCCACTTGCTTCGTCCTACTACACTGTGAGAGTACCACAACATTACACAGGCACATGTGCTTGACTTTGTCTTTTGTGCCCTGTTTGGCAAGATGTACGTGTATTGCAACCGAGTGTGCAAACAAACAAAGGCCACGGCTATTGGTGGCACGTGCTCATTGCAGTTAGCGTGTGGTTTTTGCATTGTTGGAAAGACATTGTTCAGTCACCTCGTGCCGCCATTTGCATTACCCCCTCATGACCTACATCACCCCACGGTCTTGCTACTGGACCCCTCTCAATTCCGTGATTTGCTGGGCATCCAGTTTGCTCACTACCAAGCGAACCTCATTCTGCAAGCAACAGAGCGTGCCCCAGCCCAGATGGGCCAACGGTGACAAGCAAGTCAAGTCCCCACCCACACCTCGGCGCGTGATCCGCTATCTTGACAAGAGTGCGACCAAGGCCCATGGAACACGGTAATCCTTTGTGCCTGCACTTGCAAAAATAATCGTCGTTCTGCGGACTCAGCCATGAGGATGTGAAACACAATGTTGCCTTGTACAACCGGATCTCCAAAGCAAAGAGTACTGCACGTTGTTGTGGAAACCACTGTTGCCATGGAGATGTGAAACACAATGTTGCCATTGTACAACCGGATCCTAAGCAAAGAGTAGGCATGTCGTGGTGGAAACTGTTGTTGTTGTCATATCTCAAAAATTGGGGACTGCCGTATCTTAGTATAGCCCGCAGTAAATAGCACACAACATGACACAAAGCTGATCTTCTGCCAGCTACACGGGATGAAGTAATAAATAGGCTTATGTGCTTGGTTTAGGTAGCACGGGCCCGCAAGCAACAACATATGTACCCACCCGTATTCTCCACCTAAAACGAGGTTGCCTCGTACGTGCATAGGTTGGGTTGTGTGCACACACTCCCTCCCCCCCGACAGTAGACCCGGGTCTCTTAATTTTTTCCCATGGAGCCAAAGGCCCGGGTCTCTTAAAGTGTGCTTTTCCAAGTGGGTCTCTTATGTTGTAGACCCAAGCCCTGTTGTGACCTGTCTTCAAGGTCACGAAAACAAGCCGCATCCAACGAGCCCACATTCATTGATTTTGAATTTTTAACCGAAAAACTCGATTTTTTGGTCATTTGGTGACATCATGACGTCATTGCATTACCACATGGAATGATGAAACATGGGGAACAAATGATCCTCACTTCTCAATGTGTCTTTTGATGGTTTTTGCTTGTAATTTCTTGGTTGTTCGTTGTTTCTGATTTGTTTATTTGTTTTTTCTTTTTTACTGTTTTACTTTTTACGTTTAGCACTATCATGGATGTTTCCAATGAGCCACAACAAAATGTTAATCCAGAAGAAGAGGTTGATGATGTGGAAGATGTTGATGAAGAGGAACCATCCCCCCTTGATGTGTTGAAGGCTGTTGTGGTGGAGGAATTGGTCACGAAGGGCATCCTTCCTCCACGGTCCGTTGTTGAAGGGAATTCCATGAAGAGGGATTTCACCATTAAGTACCGTGCATCCTCCTTCCCTCGTGTGCGAGCAGGGACGTCTTAAATGGTCATTTGCTGGTGGGTCTACTGTCGACGGGGAGGGAGTATGTGTGCAAATAGAGGTCAATGTAGACACTTTGATTCCCAGTTATGTATTTGTGGCAGAAGGAAGAACTGTAGGTGTGCACAAAGCGCGATGCAATAAAAATGCAGTCCCTTGCAATGCGTAAGGTGCACGAAACCAAGACCTACATGGCAGAAAGAGCTTAGGCCATCATGGGCTTTGCACCCGGGCTCGTGTGTACCCACGTGGATTCTCATGCTTTGCACCGTTTGCATGTGCTACCTAGACTTCGGTTTAGGTTGCGTACCGTTGCAATCTAGACTCGTGTAGAGTGCATGTTTTTTTTTTATCTGTGCGGAAGATACTACCTAGACCCGTGCACCGCGCAGTTTTTTGTCCTATTGACTAATGTTGCTCGAATAACACGGCGACAAGGATTTGTGCAGGTGCATATGACATGATGATCAGGCTAACCCTTGTGCATATGGCATGTGCATGGCATGCATGCCGCCTGGCAACTAGGACCTTCTCTTCACAAAACATAGTGCGGGGGTTGTTCAAGTCATGGTACGTCACAGTAATGAACAATTGTTGCCCTGAGACTAGTTTCCTGGTAACGGCTTGGGTGGAGTTGGTAGATGTGAAGTTCCGTGTACTTGTGCGCTAAAGGTGAAAGGAACCAAAGTTACACAGATATTGAGGCACACTCTTATGCCTCCACTTTCGACAGAAAGTTTGCTCTGACAGTTGAAATGGTTTGGTAGGGACGCCTGCACCGCTTGGCAGGAGGCTTTTGCATGGTTTGTATCAATTCCATCCGACCAATCAATTTTCTCACTTTTACGTCACGGTACGTCACGGTACTTCACGGTGTATGAACCACCCCCTGTATAATTGGTGTAGGGGCGCATTTTTTTGTGTGTGTCTGCTCGCTGTGCACCTGAAGAGTGTAGAGAAGGTTTTAATTCAAGGTCAAGATTGGGACTAGACAAGGCGCTCCGATCACCTACACCTGTACGTTCAGCGTTCCCTACAACCCACCATTCTCTCAGAAATCTTCGTTTGACGTCGACATGGTGCGGGATGACAACCCCATCCAAGACATCGACAAGAAGTGGGACATTATCATGGAAGCCGCTTCCATCTTCGGAGTGCGTTTGGATCCTCAACCTTTGGCAAGTGAAATACCCCTTGCGTTGTCGAAGCAAATTACTGATTACAAACCCATGGATGAGGCAAGACGCGCGGGGTTAACAATCGAGGAAATGGAGGAGTGCATGGCACAGCCTCTGCTCAAGCCTTCGAGTTGGAAGTAGGCTCCACTTTTGCCTTTGTTTGCACCCCTTGTGGCGGCCCAGTTTCAGGATTTTGGATATTCATTTGACGCTTTGTTGGACCAAACAACTATCCTTATTCCAATGGCCTTCGTGCGGCAAACAGGGGGGGGGGGGGCGGAGTTATGGGGTAGGTGATCAAAATCATTTTTGATCCAAACACTAGGCAGTGGGGAGGGGGGGTGATCCAAAAGTGATCCATGGATTAGTGTTGCACCTTTTTGCCCACTACACTTCCAACTGTATGCCCATGCTCTTGTCAATTCGTGGATCAATGCTATGTGCTTTGCATTTGAACCATCTTCTTTGTACAAATTTTTTTGAAGATGAATTGTTGGACCAATTTTGTGTGCCTTCGTGTGCCTTTCATGTGTTTGTGGGAAGTTAAATTGTTGGATCGTTTCCTTACTTCTTACGTGCAGGTCACGCTAGGCCACTAGGTGCGATTCGAACAATTTTTTTTGAAGATGAATTGGTGGAACGTGTGTCCCCCCTCAAGGTTTGGAGTTGGAACATCAAGTGGAAAACCCGGAACAGGTTTCGAAGTGCGTAGTAGGTAGTCACTGATCCGCAGATCCGCGGGGGTCCATAAAACCTCCCAACCTCCCCTAGTTTGGACCATGGTTCACGGATCACCTACCCCATAACCCCCCCCCCCCCCCCCTGCCTAGCAAAATGATCCGTGGTTTTCCGGGCCATCCATCCAGACACGCGGACATTCTTGGGCGCTCACCAAGACACCGCTACGGGCTCAACAACCCGTGGTTGCAAAGTGCACACACATGGAACCAAGCAAACACAAAGAGGGCAGGCAAACCATCGAAGGACCTAAAAGCACAAAAATGCAAACAAGTTATCGAGCCAAATAAAGCCCTCAAAGAAAATGATATAATATTTTTGGCAATTCATCACGATATATACCACTAGAGGGTACCATCCCACAAAAAAGGTGTTCTTATTAGGGATGAGAGACTTTTGGCTTGAATAGTGCCGGGAGCTTCGCAATGTGGACCCTTACACATTGCCACATGACCATCAATGTTGTGTGAGAATTGCAACGAAAGTGCCAGTGGACATAAGCAGCTTTATACAATCGACATCCAAGCGTATTCACACAATGGAGATCTAGGCCGGTTCACACGATGGAGATACAAGTCGGGTCACACGGTGGAGATCCCGGATGGGTCACACAACGGAAATCCAAGCCATTTCACACAATGGAGATCCAAGCTAATTCACACAATGGAGATCCAAAGCAAAGGAATTCGTTTCCCCACCTCTCATTGCAAACACGGAGCAATACGAGGGGATCGATGGTGAGGTGAAATTATTCAATGTCCAATTGTCCAGAAACCCGTCAAAAGCACACCAAAGCCAGCCCTTCACGAGACATCCGTTGTGTTGATCCAAGAGGATGGGGAAGATTGTGGACCATGAAGTCAAATGGCAACGTCCATTTTTGCTGAATTATTTCTAGAACCATTGTCCCTTCTACAGTCTTTAGGGGGGGGGGGGGGGGGCAGGTGTCCGCAGGGCGCCAGGAAACACCGAGCGTGCCCAATTGGTCTGCAGTTTTTTGACTGCCTTTGCTTGCGCCAAGGGGTTGGGGGAAAGAGAGGGCCCAGAACAAGAGGGAAGAGAGGGCCCACGAGCCAAACATCAATGAGACCCTGTGCATGCTCGCTGACACATGCTTCACATACACACCCACGTGCGCCTCTAAAGTGCTGCAAATGCAGCACATGGGGCACTTTGTTGAAGTGTTACACCAAACTTTTTACAATCTTAAGATGAAATGGGAACATAGTGCAGAATCGGTCAACTGGTGCAATGTACAAACCACTCAGCACCACAATGTGATACCACAGTGCAGGGAGTGCCCATAGAGAACCCAATGGACACCATCTGGTCCCGTTGGGCCGACGCGTGTTTCCATTGCCCCACAGTAATGGCGTCCATGATTGCAGCCCTGTTTTTGAAGTCTTGCCAACGGGCTGGTTCCCACACAGCCCTCACCAGTACCCTATGCACCATTGTGCAAGGGTGTGGGTATAAGGGCTACCCGTGGAGCTGGTGGTGGACGCCACTGCAAACCTCACTGAAACGGTGTTTCCTGAGGCACCCCCATATGTGGCAAAACGCTAGTACACCCAAGGACAACAATGGGCAGGGCAGGGAGGGACACTGTGCTGAACTGCTAACATAAAGCTTGGTAGGACACAAGTTGTGGCGAAGCCGAATGTCATGCACAGCAGAACCACAAAACACGTATGTTGTGATTGAGAGGTTCCATGTTCTTGAGCTCTTGAGCCCTGCTCGCTTGCTTTGCATTGTGTTGCACTATGTTTGGAGATTTTCTTTTTCGAATTCCTTTTGCCGGACCACCCCCTTGTTGAGGGGCAAAACTCGCCACCCCGCATGAAAAAAGGGATGCCAGCATCTAAACAGGGGTGGCATTGGGCAGGCGGATGCTTTTACTTGGCAATGCCCCAAAGCATGTTGGCAACCACTGATCCCGTGCAAATCTGTTCTTTCCGCCCACCTCTCCTGGTCTCTCTCCTGGTCAAGGCACGTGATTACGCGTTCCCTCAAGGAAGTTCCTCTCGCAAATTATAACCTCCAGCCCTCTGGTTGCCCCACACAAAGATTGGAGTGGCATGGTACAGAGGGTTTACAGGCGTACAAAGACCACCGTTCAGTGAATGGGTCTCTTACAGCCACTGAGGAATTCTGGTTCGAAGCCCAAACCAACCATCTCTTTTACTGTACCCTCCCCAACCCAGCCCTGAACCTTGGCCTTACCCTTTTCCACACCAGTATGACAGGTCCGACCCTTTGCCTCTCAGAGAAACAGAGCGACTGCCATCACTGGGCCCTTACATGGGTCCACACACACATGACAGTTTCAGCACCCTCTTTACCCCTCGGGATTTCATCCATTTCAAAGAGGCACAGCAGCCCTGGTCCCACCACCATGCAGCCGATGACTTGCCACCCCCCATATTCTTTTGTGCCAAGTGTGCCCCTCCATGCCCTTCACCAACATTCGCAGAGAATTTTGAAGATCAGGTGGAGCTCCCTGCCAAGCTATTCCTACCTGCCCTATCCCATGTGTGCTTTTGTCTCCGGATTCGATTGAACCCTCCTGAAGCATCAATTTCTCTTCTGTACGATTACTGCCAAATCTGTGCTGTATTTGGTTGGAGAGGTGGAGCCATGCAGTCGCAGCCCTGGCTTTTGAATCTCGTCGCGTGTTGTCAAGTAGCGTGTCCTTTCTGGTCATGTTTTTCTTGAGCCATGTGGGGGGATGTGGAAGGTATTTAAATGTTGGCAAACGTCAACTGACGTGTTTTCCTGGGACATCTTCAGCATAATTGCACTGCACATATTGGTAGCAAATGCTGAACATTCCAGGGTGTGTTTGCAGTTTGCAGTTTTTGCATTTTTTGTGTGCTTTTTTAATTATTTCCCCAGTGTCTCATGCTGAAGGTCAAGATGGAACTGCCGCACAGCAGTGTAAGAGTGCACCCGCGTGTCATCTATCTCTTACTTGACATTGGCATCAAAGCCTATTTCACCAGTAAATATGGAAACCTGCAGTATGCTTTTGAAATTTCATGGTGTGTGTTGGAAATATTAGTGCGCATTTCGGAAACAGTCATTGTGGACCAGTTTTTGGTAACCCTTCCTGATGCACCCTACCACATGCCCGGTGCACCACTCATTGGTAGTTCTAGGGCATTGAAGTGTTGATGGTGTGGAAGTAAGCTCGCAAATGTTTGCATTCATCACTGTCCACCACTGGTGCACTGAGTATTTTGCCCTTTGCGCATTGCAAAACTTGCCCTATGCACACAAAAAGCACATTGCACAATGCACACGTCACCATGCTTGTTTGGTATTTGTGGGTTAGAGCCCGAGCTCATGTCGAAAGGGTGCTCTGTTTCATTGCCATGCCAACAGCTCATGCCCGGTTGTTGGTGACATTCTTGAAAGGAGCTGCATTCTTCTCCATCGATTCCGACCATATGCATGTTGCTGGCATAGTCCAAGGTTTCAATAACAACAAGCTGATCCATTGTCCCCAGTAAATTGCCTCTGTGCTGACACTGTTCTTGGTTTTTCTTACCCACTATTCCAAAATTGACCAGTGGTTCTGCAATGGCCGAAAAATGCTGGGTCAGCTTGCAATCTACTGAAATCGCCATGGAAAAATTACAGTGACTGTACATCGCATTGTTTGTTGCAGTTGAGGCTTCTCACACAACACTAGCCGTCAACACAACAACAAGAGCCGGCCATACTTGTGCTTATTGGGTTCAGGATGCAACTAAAAAGAAAGAGACCTCCGTGATGGATCACATGGGCGGTAATGAATGTGCGGCAATTAGTGGAGGCGAGAGCAATAGCACGCGCCGTCAAGGGCCAAGGAGGGGATCATGACACATTCTACGGGAAATGTGGATGGGGACATTGTTTGTCCTACACAAGCTGTGCAAAACATTGCTGCCACTCATGAAATATTGGTCAAAAACGTTGCACTGCCGCATTGGAGCACATAAAAACAAAGGTTTCCTAACAGAGTTTTCTTTAGCTTTCGGGGATTTGCTACTGCACTAGCAATGCACCGTGGCGCAAATTGCACGTGCAACACGGTGGGAGGTGCCAAGTTCATACGGATGCCGGCAGAGGGACAAAGATATGTTGCGCAACGCCCTCATGTACGCATTCAATCGGCAACATGATGACAAATGTGCTTTTGTCCCATTGCATGTGTGGTTGCTCTGCTTGATGAAGCATTCGCCGACCTTTTGAAAACCTATCCTTCAGTGACAGCACAATGAATTGTGATGTATCCTCTAAGTACATCAACGCTACAATCACAAGCCATTCAAATTGTTTGATGTTTTGCGGCACCATCTGGTGCAATTTATTCCGCATGTTCGGCACAAGTGTTCTAAGATGTTGCACTACAAAGAAACCACCCAAATTAACACACACACACACACACACACACGCACACCTGCTGTCAGACATCACAGAGCTGCCAAGCATGGGATGGACACATGTTGTAGATTGTTCCATGAAGATTTTCCTAACGTGTTGGTGCTGCCAATGCATATGGCAAGTTAATGGTTCAAGGAAGATAGGCAGCTTTGGACAATTTCCGAGCAATTTTTTTTAGCAAGAGATCCCACTCAGACATGCGCGGGCAAATAATCTTGGCTCATCCAATTCGGTAGCCACCCCTTAGAGACTACCCATGCAAAACACAACCGATTTCAAAAAATATTCTTTGCATCAGTCCAGGGCGAAAACAGCTTCAAAGTAAGGGTATGTGCGACATGCTGCAAACAAAAGATGCCACATTGTAGCCGGCGATACTGCACGCCTCGTTGGGCGCACATGGGCGGCACATTTAGCGCGGTGTGCGCGTAGTGGCCGCGGACTGCAATTCTTTGGGCGTCTCGTGGCGGTACTGGAGACCCATACATTGTGATGCTAGGAGCATAATTGTTGTTTGAGAGTGGGTTTTGATGCTTGTTCCACATTGGGACATGGCATTTGTAGATTTTCACCTACTGCCCACCAGTTTCACCCTTTTCACATTTTTTTCTCAGTTTAACCATATCCACTCTTTTTCTACATTGATTTCTCTCCACCATGGGCGCCCACAAGGCATGGGTGCGATCGGAGGGCCAAATGTTCGTTTGGGAGGTGGCAGCATTGAGGCAAGTCCCATTACTCGATACGAGGATGCCATTAAAGCCCATTTGACTACCATGTTTTGATGAGAGAATACATGGCATGTGTCGGAGCATGGTTGCTCTATATATGCAATGTGTGTGGAGCATTGTTGCTCATTGTTGTGCCATGTTTTTGGTTGAATGTGATGATGGAAGGCATGCATACAAATATCAGCATACATAGTGATGCAAAGGCATGACATACATGATATGATGATATCATACAAGTATGCACATGATATAATGTATGGTATGTTGACAGGCCCTAGTGGAGCACATGTGCACCACCATGGGTCGCGAACATTGCCGGGCAATCATGGCTAAATCATACCCAAGTCAACTGCTACTGCAAATTCATAAAATAGTGGCCCATGATGTGTCAATTTTACTTCAATGTTGGAATATCATTTTGCAATCATTATTATCACCATGCAGCCTTTTGTTGATGATTCTTGACCCACTTGATTTGCGAGATGGTGTTCCGCCCCTGCTCATCGTCGTTTCCGCTCCTGCGCGCCGTCTTTTGTTTGATTTTTTTCTGGGAGGTTTATATTGGTGGACAAAGGATTTCAAGAATGTAATTCGATACTCGAGAGTGGTCATTTGTCGTCCTTCGATCAACGTATTCTAAATCTCGACATGGCGACATCACCGCGCGCCGGATCGCAGGGGCAAGATCCGTACGAGGACATGTTGGAGGTACTAAGAGTCACAAAAAAAGGGGAACGTGTCCATGCCTTTAGGCGGCGCTATATTAAACTTGAGAATCCACTTCACTTTATGCAAGAAGAGATCACACGAGGAGGAAGAGACTATGATGCACGACCTCGCATAGAGTGAAGCATCAATCCAAAATCTCCAAAACTCGGTAGAAAGACAAAGGAAAGGACAATAGGGTTGGGTTTAGAGAAAGCGCTAGGTACACACTTCAAAACTCAATTTCGTTCTAGCCTAGAACAACATTGTCTAGCCGGTCTAGCCCAGACTAGATTGACACTAGAAGGAGAAAAGTGCAACCAAGAAGTGCCATTTTGTTTGTTGCCCCACAATGCATGCTTGTGATTGTGTATGGTGCATTCTTAGATTTTTGATACTTCCTCGTGAACGAAATTCCCTCCACTCACCCGCCCTGCAAACGCCCCCACAACTCCTCTCCCCCTTTCCCTGTAGAGACCCCACCTCTACCATCTTGGCCCACTCCTTGGGCGTGTACTCTCTTGAGGCCGACCAGACCTCCTAGCACGCACACTTTGCACCCACACCCCAATCTAAGTATGGATGGGCACCCTCTTGCACCATCCTCCACTTGGGAGGACCCTGCCTATTGTCCAAGGCACTACGGGACTTGAGTGCGGCTACTAGCCTCAAGGATGACCAGCCGGGCCACTACTCATGTGGACCCTATCATGCCCCTCACCACGGCGGCTATTTAATAATGCCGTCGAACAGTGAACGCCGCCACTTCCACCCACACTACGGCTGAGGCATGCAACGCCGCATTGAGGCATATGCCGCCTCTTTGTACCCTTTGTGAACCATTTCTTTGAATCCAGGTCGTATTTACGCTATTTTTGACTCATTATTTACATTGTGCGTTGCTGTTGTGCCCGTTTGCGGTGCTCTCTTCTCCAACAAAACCGATGACTTCGAAAATGCACTGTGGTACCATGTTGAAATGCACACACCAATTCACAAAAATAATACATTCACACATTATTCACACGCACATTCATGGGTCATTCACACAATTTAGTCGAAGGCGAATTTCACACAAATTTAGCACGAATTTCCGATGAATTTCGCATCAATTTAGCACGAATTTGGCATCGATCTCACGATCATGTCACATGTGTTTCCCATTTGTCACACATTTTTTCCCCTGTGCAACAGAGCTTTGTTTCGGAGATGTCGCAACACTTGTCTCAGTTAGGGTCCTTGCCAGATCCCGCCACCGACACTGACTCCCACTTCCAGTCCCGCCCCATCCTCGCCCATGAGTTGGAGGAGGCAACCTACGAGTCCAATGACCTCCATGTGGGGTCAATTGTGGAATGGGCGGGGAAACAACAACCCCCCCCTCCCTCGCGGTAGTGCACATCCATATGCGATCTCCGGATCGCACTCAAGTGTGGTGCCGCAATAGAAGGAGTACAAGGCTGTGGGTAGGGTTGAAGGGGGTATCTCCAGGGATTTGAGCCATTTGGCTTATTCCGGGGTAGAAGACGATGGAACGTCTTGTGGGCATTGTGGGTGGGCAAGGGCAGGGTAAGCCCCGGGAGGATGTGTGCAAGTTTTACCTTGTGCACAACCTTGTCACCCTCCCCCTAGGATGTGACATGGTCGCCCTTCAGGAATTTGATGTTCCTGAAAAGGAGGACCACTCCACCCAGGAGGGGGCGTGGAAAAAAATTGCGCGCATGGAAAAAAATTGCGTACCCTCCCCCCCCCCACCCTCCCGGGGTTGCGTGCGCAAAAAAAGCTGTCGCGCCACGATTGTACCATTTGGATAATTTTTTACTCAGGGCCCGATCCTGGTGCAGAAATGGAATTCTTTGCACCAAATTTCCCTTTGCACATGGCATGTACTGAATTGTTTGAACATATGGATCATTTCAAATTTGTGCTTTTGGTAGAGGTTATTTGTGAGGGTGCTTTTTTTTTTTTGCTTCCACGGACCAATGTTGGTACAAGGATTGAATTCTTTGCATCAAACTAGTGAATGTGTTTGCATTTCCCTCTGGCACATGGCATATAAAGAATTGTTTGAATTTATTGATGCATCAATTTCGATATTGTGCTTCGTCATTTGGATTAGAGGAGAGGTCAAGTGTAAATTTCTTTTTGCTTTGCATTCCAGACATGTCATCCTCTTCTCTTTCTTCTCCGCTGAACATCGCATGCACCGTGGACCGGTGGAATTGTATTTGTGGGGAGCGGCTATCGGTTTTGGCCGGTCCGGACACACAGCAATTTGCTGCTCATTGTCAGGGTCGGAAGCACCGGGCTGGTACAGCCCCCCCGTTGAAGCCCAAACGCCAATTGGCTGTTACACATTTTTTCTCTGCCGCCCCCCCACGGGTGGCGGAGGAGGTGCCCCCTCCGATAGAGAGCGATGGGGAAGATGAGGTTGCAGCAAATGACCCAGATGCCTCCAGATGCGCAAGGCGCGGAGCGGCGATGCGCATTGGCAAATTGCCCCCACGTCCTGCGCCCATCATTGCTACCGCAAGACAAACATGGCGTCTCTGCAAAAGCAGTTTGTTCATAATGAGCCCCTTTTGTGTCCCGTGCCTAGATGCGGACGTTGGGAGTCTAGGTACGATATGCCAGCCGACTTGCAAGTGGATGACACCCACAAGCAATTTCTTTTTACGCCAGAGCAAAAGGCCAAATGGGAAGTTCCGGAGGAAGAGAAGGCTGTCCTCCAAACGGGGTTGACCGCTTGGCATCCTATCACACGGAAGGAGCCGTCCACGAAAGTGATGGCAGGGGGGGGGGGGGGGGCTATTCTCGCTCAAGGGAAGGCGGGGGGGTGGCATAAATAGGGGGGTCGCGTAACGGGCTTGTGCGGAGAGGGGTATTGAAGTGATGAAGGGGTGGGCGAGGGCCAAGCCTCGGTACCAGGCTTGGGATGTGGTGGTATAAAGGCCGGGGCTGGTGAGGTTAGGAGGGGGGTTCTCGGGGGCAACTGGAGGGTGTGTTAGGGTGATGGCAAGATCATCCCAGCAGTTGAGATGTGAGGTCTGCCATGGGAAGGGGAGGGTGGAGTCAGCGAGGGGGGGGGGGCGGAAAAAAATTTCTGGAAACGGCATACAGTTTTTACTGCGCAGCCAACCCCCGGAGGGTGGGGGGGGGTTGGCAAATTTTTTCCATACACATATGACCAAAAATTTTACCAAACAAAGCCGTTTCAAAGCAAAGATAGTGCACGTTGATCTTTTGACACCATCGCTCCATTAATGTGAAGACTACGGCCCCGGCTCAACGTGCAAAGCGTGGTAGGGAAGTCTCACCCTTCAACTGTGGTTAAGGAGGAGGGGCATTACTCCCTCGGTCAGAAGTAGCAGAGCCCCAATACTACTTCGTTCCCCATACCCCGTGGTTCAGGCAATAACCTGCCTGACCCACTACGTCACAGGGTGCCCATTTCTGTGACGTAGTCGTTTCGGTTCGCATGTTGCGACGTTTCGCGTTTCAAGTCGTTTCGCGGTTGGAGTTGCCGTGCTTGCTGCTAAGCCGCTACCTACTGCTTCTTGGACTCCCACCATGGAAAGCTGCGGCTTGCTTCTTGCCCTTGCCGGCGGCTGGTTTCTTTTTGGCTGGCTTCTTGCTACTACTCGTGCTGCCGCTAGCGCTGGCCTCGGAAGCTACCGCGCGCTTCTTGCCCTTCTTATTTGCTCCCTCCTTTTTGGCTGGTTTCTTGCTGCTGCCGCTGTTGCTGCTGCTGCTGCTGCTACTTCTGCTACTCCTGTTGCTGCCACTGCCGGCGGTACTCGTACCGCCGCTTGTACTACTACCGTTGCCGGTGCTGCTGCTGTCGCTTTCGCTGCCCTCGGACCCGCTCCGTGGCTGGTAGTCTTTGTCCTCCTTGTCCTATGCCTCCATAACTGCTTCTGCTTCTCGGTCTCCGGCTTTTGCTGCCCGGCACGCTGCTTTTTTGGCTGCTTTTTTCACTGCTTTCTTCTCCGCCTTTGCGAGGATCTTACGTTGCAGTGCAACCTCGCCCTTCAATTTACGGCGCCTCTCCTGCACGCGCTTTTTCTCTTTTGCGCTCTTTTGGGTTGGCAATTGCCAAGCCATGGACACCGGAAGCCGTGGTGCGTCCGAACTAGGGCGATATAGGCGTGGCGACCCAGCACCCGTCAACGATACCGATCAAGCATCAGCCAAGTGGCGGGTGTCGAGACACGCGAGATCCACGATCTGGGACTGGCTGAGGTCCTAGCGGTGTGCCTCTCCGAGAAGTCCGATGAGGGGCAGTCGGCGTCGGGGATCCGGGGTGTGTTCTCCGCGGTCCGTGCCCCCGAAGACCTTTGCATTGTCTCTCCCCTTGTGGGTGCCATCCACAGGTGCATCGCGGCGGGTGGCACCAAGCCAGGCGCCCAGGTGTATGCAACGCCGAAGATGCTCCGCCACCTGTGGCGGCGAGCGACATCGGAGAGGGACCGCCCTCGTGCTGCTTATCATCGTGTCCTGGCTCTGCTTCTGGAGGGTTGGAGAGTCAGCGTCAGTCCGCTCCTTCGACATGCTTGAGAGAGGCGGGGTGTCTTTCCACCGCATGCAGTCGGGTGGGCCTAGGGGATGGCACTAGAGGCCCCTCTTCAAGTATGGCATGTCCTGGGCTACCTACTTGTCGGCGTACTGCAAGCGCCAGGACCTTCCCACGGACCGACCCATTTTTGACGGCGGAGAGGCGTTTCTTGAGGACTGCCTCTGTGCCTCACCACCCTCCTTCAAGGATCGCGGTGGAGTGGCTTCGCGTGGCACAGCCTCAGGAGCGGGGGCACAGCCTCCTGTTGGAACCAAAAGCCTCGGGTGCACTACTTCAAATGGTGGGGAGGTTGGGCTTCCAGTGGGGTTGCCATGTGTTATGCGACACCTTTCCTTGACCATGGTGTGTTGGAGTCGTTGGCCCTGCTGTGCCCTGGAGCGGGAGTCGAGGATCTATTAGTGGTCAACTGTCTATCTCTTTGGGGTTCTGCTATGTTTGGCGCGGATGCAGTGCAAGAATCCCTAGGCTATGTGGGGGCCGTCCTTGGTCCTGCTCTCCCAAACCCTGGCGTTGTGGCTGCTGAGCCGCATGCGACGGTGGTTGGGGGCAGCCACGGCGGCCCTCCCGGCCATGAATCGGACAGTTCTTCAACCAGCTCCGAGACCTCCGGCTCCTATGACTCATCCGACTGGGATGTCCGGATCATCGAACCGCCGGACAAGAAAGCGCCCACAGCAGACCCAGCATTCCGAATCGGTACCGGGGAAGGAACGACGGTGCAGCGCAATGGTCGGGGGGCAGGGCAACGCAAGCGCAAGAGGCTGGTGCCCCCAACAACAGTGAGGGGCGAGCCAGACAGGCGCAGAGTCCGGGCTCTGGGCGTCCCCAGTGGTCATGAACGGGGGGGCAGGTTGGCTCGCACGGGGGAGTGGAGGCTATCCCCCCGGGAGTCCTTGCCAGAGCCCAACGTTGTGTTCTTAGGCCCCGCACCGCGCAAACCGCGCTTGGTGAGGGACCACCGTCTAAACGACGCACCGTTGGCGATGCGCGGCCGAGACAAGGCACGATCCGGCGGGCAGCGATCATCTCGGCAAAATTCCGGGGCCGCCAGCGCCAGCCCTGATTCCTCTCCCCTGTTTTCGTTTTCTTCCTCCTCTGCAAGTAGGCAACTAGGATCTTCCCGCCCCGTCCCCCCCCCGAGACCCCCCCCCTGAAACCCCCCGCCGCACTCTCGTCTTTGCATGTGGGGCCGGAAAGGGCGGAATTGCCACTCTTCGTCCAGTTTATGGAGGTCCTGGTGCCGTCTCTGCCATGGATCGCACGTAAGTTGTCCTGCCCGGTGGAATTCGCCTTTAAGAGGTCCCATATGTTTTTGGAGAGGATTTTTAGCACGGCGGAGGATTTCCGGCTCGAGGAGGCGTTGCCGGTGCTCCTGCACAGCTTCACAGCGTGCGGGAGGATGCATGGGATGGTTTGGCGCACCTGGCCACCTCCTCCATACCGCAAATGGCGCGGTCTGACCCGACCCTCGCTGCTAAAGGCTTGGGTAAGATGGGGTCCTACGTCATCCCCCAGGGCCTTTGAAGGGAGTTGGTCCCGGAGTCTTTCTTGGAGGACGCCTTGGAGTATGATGTCAAGTCGGACCCCAATGGAGGTTCACGCACGGTAGGAAGCGGTGTGGCGGAGATGATGGCTACACAACGGGGTTGGGGGGTTATTACCGCGATGCCGTTGCCCCCCTCGTGTTTTCCGTTCATCATACCCAAAAGTAGTGAAAAGGTCAGTCTCATTCCGTCTTGCTTGTCTCACGGAAGGATCAGCGACCCACCACCTTTCCAGTTCCCCTCCTGGGAGGGGATAGCACGCCTGTTGGCGCTGAGCTGGACAGTGGAGGGGCTGCGGCGGCTACCACGCAGAGTAGGGGGGCCACACCATTGGCCGGTGCGGCAGAGCTCACACTTGGCGGCAGTCCCGCTTGAGGCGCCGGACTCTGCCGCAGCCCGTGCGATGGCCCCGCTTGTTCATCTCGTCCTACCCAAGGAGCACGCCATCCTCTTGGTGCTTGGAGATGATGGAGAGCTCGAGCCGCGTGTACCCTCCATGCAAGCCCTTCAGCTCGTCAGGGAGATGGAGTGGCGCTCGCTGGCGGCGCGCACCAGGGCCCACACGCCACTGGCTAGCGCCTGCGAGGCGGTGCCCCTGGGAGCTGTGCACCACAGCCCAACGCATAGAAATATGCTGCGGGCACGTGACGGTCGCTTATCCACCATGCAGGTCATGTGACGGTGGAGGCAGAAGCTCACGCGTGTGGCAATACCGGCCCACCCCTGTATCTTCTGTGGGGGGCCGGAGGAGGACATTGGCCACATGCGCTTGCTGTGTGCGCGAGACGAGGAGGTGGCACGACTCCTGTGCAGGCATGTGGTGGAGTTCACGGCGGAGTTTCCCCTGACAGACAGGGCGGTGGAGTTCTTGGCGTGGAGGGAGCACGGCCGCAGGTGGACGGAATCCCTGATGGCGGGTGTCATCGCGATCCGGGGACCTGAAGCGGCAGTTCGCGGCAATGCGGGCGGCGTCGTCCCGGGGCCCTGCGAAGGCCAAGCTTTTTGTGGAGGACATGGTCAGTTGGGGAAGCTGTGTATGCCCGCAAGAACCATCAGGTCACCCAGATCATGTAGCTGCCGATGCAAGATCGACGGAGGGCAGTGTACGCGTTCTTGCGAGGTGATACACCCTTCTGCCCGCCAGCAGGGAGGGTCCAACAGCGTCCGCCGTGGAATGCGTTCGACGGCCTCCCCAGCGACCTGCAGACGACCTTTCAGAGGGCACCGCTGCATGCGCTGTTGGTGCCAAGGTCGTACATCGCGCACGAGGAGGCCACGTCCTTGTTCCCTCACTCGATGGCGGCGGTGGCGTAGGCTTTAAGCCAGTGGATCGGTTCCTGGATGGCTCGGGACTTCCCGGCATTCCGGGAGTGGTCCCGCGTGGTGTCGGCGCAGTCGTAGGCCATGGTGAGTGGTACCATGGTGAGGGGCCCTGACGGCCAGAGTGATCCCTGGCTCCAGGTGTACGCACACCATCCGGCTGTGGGGAGCGTCATGGGCTGGCCTCGCCAGGTGCTACCGGTCTTTCAGCAGCCTCTGTGCAACCCCCGAGTCCTGGCGGTAGCTGTCATGCTCGACGTGGGGACGTTGTGGCTGTATGACCGGCAGCTGCGACGAGCCATTCCAGCAGTCACGGAGTGGCGGTCCATGGCCGTGTTGGTGGGCTCCAAGCAACTGGCACGAGTGCAAGGCGACGATGCGCAGGGCCACGTCACGGAGGCCATGTTCTCTATGCCTGAGGGGGACGACAACGTGGCTGCCGATGCCCGTCACACCCTCGATACTCTGGGCCTAGCGGCGGTCGTTGAGGCTCGGGCGGGACGACAACGCTTGGTTCTCGCGTCCGCCAGGGGCCCGGGCCTGGACGGGGTTGATGTCATCGGGGAGATCATGCGGGACTATGGTTGGGAGCTCCTGACGCATAGCACACGTAGCCCCAAAGTAGCGCGGTGGCCCCGGCTGCTTGAGAGCCTACCGGTGATGCCCAACGGACAGCTGATACTCCGCCAGGTGTCCACGTGGCATGAAGCGAGGCGCAGCCTGCTCAGTTGTGCCACAGCACGCGCGCTGGCAGGTGCTTTGCTCTGTCTCCAGGAAGCGTGCTGTGATGTGTGGCAGGACCTGTGGTCACAGTGTTGTGATGGTAGCTGCGTTCCGTCGCGGTCCGTGCTCCCACAGCAATGCCACAGGTGCAGGGAGACGACGTCGGTTCGGGTTCATCAATGTGCCTCCGTCCCACTATGCGGGACGTGTCGGGAGCGTGCCGGTAGGGGCTGGCCTAAGGCGAGATGGGCGCTGCGGCACTGTGGACAGATGTCCTCAAGTGCCTGGAAGGCAATCCAGGGTGACCTGAAGAGCGTCCGGGTGGAAGGGGTGAGATGCCCCGATGCGCCGACGGCAGCCCTGCCCCTACTGCTGTGGTGGGCAGCTCTGGAAGGCGACTCGCGGGTTCTTTGGTTGTGGCATCACGGAGGAAATGGTGACGGCGCGGTGGGGGCCGGGGGTGATGCAGCTTGACAGAGTATGGGAAATTTCGGTGTGCTTGCCACCGCCCCTATGCTGCACGCAGCGGCGGGGATGGCACCTGAGAAGCAGTGCCCTCATGGCCTAAGTGTGCGGTAATGGCAGGCGGCGTATGACGGCCAACGCGATGTGACACGTCGTGCCGGCCTGATGGTGAGCCGTACTGCCCCCGTGCATAAGGGTCGGACAGGGATGCTTCGACCGTCTGCCCCGGGTTGCCGCGTACAACGGTGAGGTGTCATGGGCCGTCCCGACCAGGGTAATAAGGCCCAAACCCCTGTAGGGTATTCCCATGACACCGGGGTCTCTACTGGCGGCCCGGCTACGGCAGTTACGGGGATAGTTGCTCGGCGTACTCGGGGGGTTCACAGGTTTGTGTGTGGGCAAGCAACAACGCTGCTGGCGCTGCAGTGCATGTGTTGCGACGCCCCCTGGGCGCGTTGCACAGGGTTGCGGGAGCAGCCAGCAGGCCCCGGAAGCGGCGAAGTGTGCAAAGAGGATTGCGACGGCGTGATGGTCAGGTGGACCGTATGGTGGGCGTACTTGGGATGGCGCGGCGGTCTGGGAGGTGCTGTCTTGAGGGGTACGCGGAGTTGCAGATGACGGTTTACCGGCGTCACGGGGGTATGCGTGGCGGTACTGGGGTCCGTATGGTGGGAGTACCGGGGACGCGCGGCGGTACTGGGGAGCCGTACTGTGGGGGTAACGCAGAGTCGCATGGCGCTCATGGGGTGTCCCCCTGACCCCTCTAACAACTCAGGGGGACTGCAGGGGCATGCCGTGGCCCCGTTAACAAACTAGAGGGACCGTGCCTGAGGGCATGTACATAGTCTAACCGTGTGACCACGGCCTTGCGGTTGCCGTGGTGCGTGCGGTGGCGGCTTGCCGGTGGCATCGGCGTAGCGACGGCGGTACTACACGGCGGCGTAGCACGGAGTATGCGGTCGCCTCTATATACGTGTAATCTGCGTTGTCTTCACAACAGCAACTTACTCCTGGGGGGCGCCTGTCCGGTCGGCTAGAGGCGACATGCAGAGTGGTCCAAGGCACGCGCGGGCCAATGCTATAAGTAGGCTCGCCACGTCGTCGGTGGGGGCCGAACCTGCGGCCTGGCCGCTGCTGTGGCGGAAGAGGCGCAACCACGGGAGCTGGCCAATCAGTGCAGGTAAGGGTCAAGGGTAGGCGCCAGGGCAATATATGTGGGCCATATGAGGTGGACCTGGTTACCACGGCCTGGGGCGAGCCTCTGGTGGGTACCCCTACAGGGGGTCGATAATCAAGCTACGGCACCCACCAGCCCGAATCCCAGCCAGCGATATTCATGGGTGGCGCCACTCCCGTCGCGGGGCGGCCGGCGTCCCCTCCTGTAGACCCTCTTGTTATATTATACGTGGGCAAGCGGGTGCCTCGAAGCTGATTGGGTACTGGCCCTTGACATGGAGTGCCGGCACGGTGTATATCTGGGGTGTGTGTGCAGCTCAGGGCCACGGAGAAGGTGGAGTTGCTACCATGTTTCTGTACTATACTAGGGGACTGGTGCAGTGGGTCGGCGGCGTACATTATGGGGACATGGAGGCGATGAAGGCTGAGGGCGAGGCTAGGTTGGAGCCTCCCAGAAATCCTGCCTATGCATCTACGGGTTATTGCATGCTGGCAGTGGGTTACGTGGAGTCAGGGGTGGTGGGCAATTACGAGTACGCAGCTGGCAATGGATTACGTGGGGTCACGGGTGGTGGTCGTCTCCACAGTGGCGGGGGTACGCGAACAACGAGGGGTCCGCTCTTGCTTCGCCGCATGCGTGCTGCTTTGTACCTTGGTTGCTGCTTTGCGCCCCTAGGAGACGCCCTTGCTTTCTGCTTGTTGGGGTGCTGCTGCGTTGCTGTGCCTTGCCCCTTTACCCCCGGCAAACAAACGGGCCATCGTCCGTCGCCGTTGCCGATGCTAACGGTTTGCAGTTGCCACTGCCCCCAAAGCCTGGTTGGCCGGTATCCCCGGTCCTGTGGGTCATCCGTCATGCTGTGGGCCACCTGAGGCAGCCCTGGGAACCACGGGATTGAGCGAGGCGGGAGCCACCTGTCGGCGCGAGATGCTCGGTAACACCAGTAGACGGCATGATAAGTGGTTATGACTATGACTATGACTATATATATATATATATGTATATATATACGTATATATACACGTATATGTATATGTGTATATATATATATATATATATATATACGTTAGCCAGATTTAAGGGGAGAGGGGTGTACTAATATATAGTGACCTATGCTATATCAAAACTTTGCAGCAGCGATTCCCGCTCCGCAAGAGGGGGCGTTGACATCGGAAATTGTATCAAGAAATGGTATCTCTTATTTCGCATACCATGTTGTTTTGTGTCTTGTCGTGTGGAAATTCAGCGAACTGCATGTGATTTTGGTTCGAATTTCGCGCGAAATTTGCGCACAATTCACGTTAAGTTCCCATTCACAAGCCAGCAGGGAGGAAGTAGGTTTGGACCCATGTAAATAAAAGGAAAATGGGGGCAGTGAGGCTATAGTGCACCAAGGATCGGGTATCCTCTTGTTTCTGGTACCCTAGGAAATGTTTTTCTAGAATTTGTGGGCACATAGGTACCTGGTAAGAGGGGCTGTAAGGGGTAGTTGGCAAAACATGACCACATTCACACTACGTTCAACGGCCATTCAAAAGAAACGTTATCGCCCATTCACAAAGGGTACATTTACTCCGCCCCACCAACATGTGCGCGGTAGTGCTCATATTGCATGCCCCCAAGTTTTAATGGAAGACGCTCTTGGAGCTGTACCCGCTCCGCAAGTTTCAGCACCACCACACCATCCCCAATGGCCGCTACGCCCGGCCTCTTTGCACCGGGTGCGACTTCCTGGCCCGTTTGAAGGCGTTGGTTGCCCCCTTGGAATTGGATGAACTAGTTGCCATGTTTTGCCCAAGGACACGGGTATTAGTTGGCCTGTCGCCTCATGGGTCAACTACATCCTCTCCCGGTCTCGAGGGCCCTCATCCCCCTTGGCTCGACACCCCCCTTCCTCCTCCCACCGGAGAGTCTAATTTGTACTCTGCGGTTTCGGTTGCACGTGATGCATCACAAGTTGCTAAGGGGCAGCGGGGATATTGGTGTGGGTTGATTCGAGGGAGTTCGTGAGGATACGCCCGAACATAGGCCGCTGAGGATTGGGGGCTGTGCTCAGGTGGAAGGGGAGTGTAAGGAGCAACATGGCAACATGGGGCCTGCCGTTGGAGGCGGGGGTGTGGAGGTTTAAGATTGCACGACTTAACGTCTTCACCCCCAAGGTGAAGAAGGCCGGTGCCCCCTAGTGCCAGTTCCGGTGACACAGCTAGAGGCACATGGCCTTGGCAAGGATGGAGCTGGAGGGGCGCGCGCACGTGGGTGTAGGCGCCTATGTGGCAGGAGTTGATGAGGGTCAGGGGTTCGACCCGGCAGGAGCCAAATGTGGAGCCTAGGGGGGGTGGATCCACGCGATGGACCCTGCCCCTATGCCCTAGCCACGCCCGCAAGTGCAGCCTCCCGGTTGCTGTCCCACCCACAGACCCCCTACAACGCCTTCTTCACAGGCTAGGGGCGATCTCCCTTACAGTGGACACACAGGGAACCGTACGTCCATTAGTATTATTCATATGCTGTTCCAGGTATCTTCTAGTGAAGTGTTCTAGCATTGGTCTCGCCAATTCGCCACCTCCGGCGCTAGATCTTCGCTACAGCATTGCTAGACCACTTCTACAAAACGTCGCTAGCACGCTGTCTTCGTCGTTCGTTGCCACAGATGGTGACCTTCGAGGTTTGCAGCCGCGACTCGCAGAGGTCCGTGCGGAGTGGGGTGATGGCAGTTGCCGCATGCATCATGTGGTGTTGACAAGGCTTGACCGCATGTTGAGGAGTGACTCCCTTATGGCGCTCTCAAGGGTGAGTTGGTTGGGTCGGTGGGAGGACGGGAAGAAGTTAAGGGGGTATGGACCTGCGGCGGTGAGGGTAGGAGAGGCTTGGGGAGGAGAGCAGGAGCAGTAGCAACCGCACCAGTGAGGTATTCGCCCCCCCCCCCCCCCCAAGGGCAACCCAGGTTGGGGAGGGGGGGTGGCACACCGGGAAGTGAGGGCAGCCCAAACGTAAGTAAGGGACTCGCCCTTGTGGCGGTTGGTAGCTGGCTACGCGGCTGATCATTGGGCATGAGGACATCACTCCGGGCTGTCCAAGCTTCAGTGCTGGTTACTCGTGTGAGTCCACCCCCTAGGTTGGTCGTGTGCACTGCCCACCAATGGTTTGGACCCTATGTCTCATAGGCGGGCCCAAAGGCCCTACACTAGGCCATGGTGATAGAACTTTGCTACTAGTGAACAATACATGTTTTAGGTTGCTCTGAGCAGCCCAAAATGCACAAGAGCAACAATGCACCGCATTCACTACAAAACGACCCCAACAAACACCAATGACAAGTGAGTTTGCAGATTTGGAGACATGTGTATCAGGGCCCGGTGCCCTTGGTGCCACCCAAGTCACAATTGGACCAGTGGACAACCACAACGGGGGGCACGGAGCGGTGCGCTGCCACACCCGGCGGCGCACACTAGCAGCGGTGAATACACCACTTGGAGAAAAAAGAGCACCAAATTTGGAGCAACGCACACACCAAAGCAACACGACAGAGGACCGCCCCACGCATGGTAGTGAGACGAGCCCCAACAAGATACACAGTAATACACAAGGGGACCAAGATGTGCAAGCACCGTTGCAACTACCAAATGCGGCGCACGCCGAGCGAAGCACCAACAAACAAACCCCCGCGCTCCCCCCTCCACGAACATGCCATGGATAGAGCTAAAAGCGTACTACTCCCCTCGCACTGTGACATGAGACGCAACTAAGTAGCTAATGATTTGGCTCAATTGGGTAGGAGCCGCAATCCCCTGAATGTGACACATACAGACAGAATGCAATTAAGAGCAGAGATCCTCAATGAAACGCCTTTGCCTGGGAGGCAGCGACCCTGCTCTAGTTCAGATGGGACGCCGGCTTAGACAGACTTTGATACAGACTTTTACATTGATGTGGATCTGGGAGCAGACTCAGGCATCTAGGGCACACCGCTACCTCAGACGATCAAGACTTTCCTTCTACGGTTGAGGAACCAAAGGGGGAATTGCTTGTAGCCAGAAGGTTGTTCCAGTAGCCACAGCCTCAATGGGCGGGAGACTGGTGGCCTTTTAGCCACTGGACGGCACGCCGCTGGGCACCTTTTGCCCACAGAAGATACTGCATTCTTTTGACCTTTTGCCTGTCCGCATTAGCGTTAAAGCTACCAGTAGCATTGAGGGAGAACCTAGGAGGTTCACTTTGCTTCCTGCACACACTACCATGGATTGGTCAAGTCCTGGATGTGAGATGTTAGAGCAGCTTCGCCAGGCGGGTGCCTGGTGGCTTTTTGCCCCAAGACAGCCAGTCATCAGGCACCTGTTGCCCATAGAGGCTCCTATCATCGATTGAACTGGTTGACACCCAACACTCTACTGATGCCTCCAGTGGCCTTGAGAGAGACGCAAAGAAGTCGCACTCTGCTTCTTGTTTTCCTTACTCATGACATGTCAGGACCTGCATGTCTGATGGCAGTGCACATCACTGCATGCTAGCACAGATAGCACTGCATGTGTGACCTGCGGCACACAGGGTTGCCGATGCTAATGCAGGTGTGCACAGCGGGTGCCCTATGAGTGCAGAAGCCGTACTGCACACCGGTATGCCACTGTGCCCCTGACTTCAGCCGGGTTTGTCACCGTGCCCCTGAGTTCAGCCAGACTGGCTGATGGTTTTGGACGGCAGTATTGTCTTCGGATCACAGTGCTGTGAGCATCCACAGAGGACACAGAGAACTGAGGGGACATGAGGCTTGTTGGTGCTCATTATTGGTAAGTGGTGATGTCGCCCTACCCATGTTGTATGTTACTTAGGCGTCACAAGTTGCCCACCCTCTAGGACCCCGTATACGCGCGATGTGACAATATTCTACATTTCTACTTTGAGTATGCTATTTGACATATGTGACCAAAGTTGTTGGCAGAGCTGTGTGACACCCGTTGAAATACATGTTGATGTGTTAGGCTTGTGTATCCCCGTCTTCTAGTGTGTTGTATTTGATGTTTTTCTGAAGCTGGCCGAAAATGAGGCCAGCTTTTGGGTAACATTGCAAACAACTTTGTGTGTATATGCAGTTTTTGACCCTTCTGGCCGAAATTTTGGCCAGCTTTTTGGTTTCTTAGTGAATAGGCATAGTTATTTTTATTTTTCTTAGGGCTGGCCGAAATTTCGGCCAGCTTTTTGGTCTGTTCACTATTCAAGCACTTATATTCTGGTTTTTGGGCGGTCTGGCCGAAATTTCGGCCAGCTTTTCCTATTTTTGAACATTTAAGCAATTATTTCCCCTTCGAACACACCTAGCGGAAATTTCGGCCAGCTTGCAATTGTCGTTGTTCATGAGTATTACACCATACACTCCTACATAACTGTTTTCTTGTCTCAGCATTAATGTCTTCTGCTATTACTGTCAATGTTGTACATGCTGCAGTTACTGGTGCTTTTGCTAATACAGCCAAAGGGCTGTTGCGAAATGCATTACGTGGTGGGACTCTGCAAAAGCTTTTGCAATTCTGCCTCTTGTTGCGGAAGAATCGCAGGAGCCGGCACTCCCTCACACAGTTGAAGGCTGCCGCCACTGAGAAGAAGCCCCCACGATGGTACATGACATTTTTGTCACAGTTCCATACCCTATACTGCCTGCTGCGTCGTATGGCCCTCCCATACTCTAACTGTGGGTCTGGTTACAACTGGGGTATTATGTCCTGCCGCCAACGCCGTAAGGTAGGAGTCCTTGGTCAGTGTAACACTAAGCAGGAGTCCATTCACCATCGTGCTGGACTAGCAGCACACAACTCGTGGAACACCATGCACCGTAGGCAAGTTTGTATATGGTTTGATAACCTGAGGCGTTACAGGTCGGGAGCTGATCCCTATTCACCCGACTTAACCCTAAACTGTACAGCTGTTGTTGTTTTGCACACTAGTGCCCTACCTGCATACCGGGGTCTGCCGGAGCTGGCCGAAATTGAGGCCAGGGTACCAAAGGTTGCAGATGACATATTTCGCTCACACAGAGCATTGTTTGATCGTATTGATGTTGCCAACCAAGGTATTCAGAGAGTTTGGGTTCGTGCTCCTTTGGATATTGCCAGAAAAAATGTTCGTTCCCTCAACTGGAGACCCTTTTTCCTGTCTGAGCTCTGCTCCGGCACATACAAAGAGCTTTTGCAACTCGTGGTTGATTTGTCATGTGTGGAACACCGCACCAGACACTGTGTTCCGCTGCTTGTGGACATGAAAATACACTTTGCCCTACCTAAGCTGTGTTATGGTGCTGCTTATGTTCCGTGGAATGTACCACAATTACTGTTGGTTTTTCCTTTGGTGTACGGAGTATGGCATAGCTATAAGTATTGCGTTGAATTGATCTACAGGGCGTTCCTGCCGTTCATTAAGTTTTTGGAGCAGGGGAACAGCCTTCAGGTTGGGTCTATCCTCCCTCGCAAGGTCAAGGTCATCCATATGGAGAAGACGTTGCTTGGACTCATGCTAGCCACATCGTCCAATAGAGGCAGACTAGATGAGCGTGTCACTACCCTGCTCAATAGCCAGCGGGACTTGACACCCATTCAGCGCAAGGGTTTGCGTATGTTATTAGCCCTTAAGGCTTTGCTGTACACATACTGTCCAGCTGCTTTCAGCATTGGGACTTTGGTTCGTGAGTGCAACTGGGATGGCCGGGGGGCAGGTTCCGGGATTGTAGCTAAGCAGGCACTTGAGGTGCCCCGCCTCTATACAGCTGGTTTGCATAACCTGGTTGCGCAGCCGCTTTTGTCCGGTGTGCCTGTGTTCATTGCGGGTGAGTCTGCTGATGTGAAAGCCACTGTTGCTGCTTTGAAGGCCACTGTGGCTGAGGATATGTATCAGTGTGATGTTGCAATTTACAATTTGTCAACCAAGACCCCGCTGTACACTTCTACGTCCCATCTGGTTTCCATTTGTTCTGCCACTGCCTTTGATAACAGGCTGCCCCGTTACGTGGCTTTCGCCGAAGGACCCATGTTGTCTGTGATGCCTGTTGAGATATTCTCATTTCTTTTGAGCCTGGTTCCGGTCCCGGAACGGGCAGGCAACTGGTTTTTGCTGGGGACTCTGTCTGTGTATTTTGCAAGCATGATGTCTACCAGGTTTTCCAAGGACTGTAATGTTGTGTGTGCCCTTTTGGGTGAGGAGACTGTTGTGCCTGATGAGTTTGTTCAGTCCATCAGAGCAGCTATCACCAACCCCGACACGTGCCCCCCCAAGTCATGGGAGGATGTGTACCACGACTTGGGGGCAGGTTTTCCTGTGGATTGTTCTCGGGTTAGGTATGTAGATGAGGATCCTGAGGAGCAAGATGGGGAGGCAGAGTCGCAATCAGAGACACACACTCCAAAGAAGAAACCCAAAACTGCCCCTGCCCCCTCACCTAGTGGCACGCAGTGCGCTCAGGCCACCCCAGCTTCCTCCTCAGGCACTGTGGCCCCTACTGGCAGAGGTATGAATGCTTTTGTGAATCATTTTTCACCATCCCAGGGTGGAAACACACAGTCGCAAAACTCTGCCACTGCCAAGCCTGGTGCTGCAACCCCTGCCAAGCCTCCTGCTAACACAGGTGCTAAGAAGCCCCGTGCATCTGGTTTGCGCAAGCGCTAATGCCAGTCCTACTGCTTATACTGCGTTTCAATATGAAGTCTGGCCGAAATTTCGGCTAGCATGCAGTCCTCAGCCTCTTCAGCCTCTTATTATTGTGTTTCCCCATAGGCACTGCAAAAGTCTGATTCGATTCGTCAGTTGGCAAGTATTTGCTTGTAATTGAGTCCATAATGTTGCACACCCTGTTCAAATGTCACTGCTCCTGTGTTCCTTGCTCATGTCTACTATCACAGGTACCCATTTCAGTGATCATATTCGGAGTTTCGATGGACCTGGCCGAAATTTCGGCCAGCTTAGGCCTGTCTGCAAAATAGGACCATGTGTTTGGACATTTTTCGAAGAGCTGGCCGAAATTTCGGCCAGGTTGGTTAAAATAGGAAATACAAGTATATGCTTTGGGATAGTTTTCTGTGTGCTTCCATGAAAGGTATGTTTGGGGTTCCTTTATCTGTGGTGTATAGGGGGATTCTGTGATCACCCTGGAACAAAGGGGAGAGAAAAAATAGGCACCCCCCCCCCGCACTGGAATGCAGTGGTCTAAATGTAAAACAACACTATATTTTGGTGATTGAATATCTTTATTTTGAAAATCTGTGTGTATCCAGAAATGCAAATAATGGCATATATTTGAAATACACACCTTGTTTTTGCATGTTGCCACCAGGGGGGTTTGGATACCCAAAAAATAACACCCCTTTTCACATACTTTCCCCCTCACTACAACATGGACTTCCGTGGGCCATAGCGCCAGGTGGGGGGTGGGCAACTTGTGACGCCTAAGTGTTAGCCACTAGCATTGTGCACATAGCAATACATCGAACAGAATTGGTTTAATGGTGTCCATGAGGTGCCCTCGATCTCCACAAGGGCGGGGGTTGTGCCCCGCGTGCTAGGCGGGGCCCGCCATGGGGGTAGCAACAGGGCCGTGACCAGCCAACCGCGCGCGGGACAGTTAACGTGGCGAGACGTGAAATCCGCATACGTGGGGGGGGCGTGGCGGCTCTGACAGTGTGGGTGCGCAAAAGGGGCACCTAGGAACACAAACAAACGCGGGAAGGAGCAACGGAGACAGACAAAACACGGCACCCACACCCGGACGGGCGAGGGCGAGCCGAACAAACAAGGAGGAGGGGCGCGGCAAAGCAGGAGAGGCAACCAGGATAGGGAATGAGAATGGACGGGACGGGAGAGGGTGCGCGTGGGAGGCAGCGCCAACAAAGGGGATGCCGTGGTCAGCCAGCTTCGTTGCAACCGGGTGCTAGGGCAACCTGTGGTCGACCGGCATCAGCCGGGAGGTGTCTCACTACAGCCTAGATGAGCTATTTGCGCAGCAGCAACGGAAGCACACCAGGGGCAAATTAGCCGTGAGGGGGAGAGGGACATATGGGGGATGGTCGGGACAATGCGTAGAGGAGCAGGGCAGTGAGGCAATTTATAGATGGCCTTTGGACAGAGGCGCGTGGCCGACCAAAAAACTCAAAAGTGTGCCACTGAAGCGCAAACGGCACACCATGCCACTTCTAGGGCTTCGCCAATGTAGAAATGACAGCAGCAAGAGCACCGGCTGCAACGGTGTACAAAAAGCAGCAACCCGACCCAACATGTGAAGGGAAGAAGGGGTGCTTCTCCGTAAAGAAACCGTAAGGAAACAACAACAAAACGGAATGCCGCACAAGGGGGGGGGGGGGGGGCACCAAGAAGCCCCAAGCTAGGAATACATGTTTTGAGTGCGACGATGACAACGACAACGACCACCACCTCAAGGCTGCCCTCCCCTACAAAGCCAGCATAACCATCTCAGCTCAAGCCCAAGCCCGAGCCCAAGCCTCCCCCTAACCCATAGCCCATGCCCCCTGCCCAAAAGTGGCAAGGCGGGGCGGGACCCCTCAGGGAATGTGCCAACTGCGGGGGACCCCCGGTACGTGCCTTGTGACGAGGGGGCAATGGAGGGAACGTCACTCCGGTGATGGTGGTGGCGGATTTGGGTGGTGAGATTTAGCCCCAAAAATGGTGGGTGGTGTTCCACGGCTCATAAGGTGGGGGGCAGAGTGAGGGGAAGAGAGGGAAGATCGGGAAGAGGGAGAAGGAGGCGGCCACCTTCCGGGTGCCACGGGGGCTCTTTTTCGCCTCCCTGGAGCCTCAATGTTATCAAGCACGAGGGCGAACTGCCTGTCATGTCTCGAGAAAGGGGGATTGGGGAGCAGGCTATTGGGGCTAATCGGGATAACCTAGCACCAAGCCACGTGGCGCCGGCCAGCCGGTGACCCTCCAAGTGACATCTCGGGTTGGGGGCCGAGCAGTTAACGGGTGGGGGGGGGGGTAAGCCGGTGCTCCATAAGTTGGGTCCAACTCCTTTTGATAACCCACGGCTTCCATGGTAGCCTGGGCAGCTTGTCTTTGACGAGTGCGAGAGCTTGCACTAGAACCCTTCTAGCCATCTTCTGGCGAAGCGTTCCAATGGCGTTCTAGGGAGCACTACCAGCCCTCGCTAGAAAGGCGGTACATCATTTTTTTGTAGTCTAGTCTGAGGGCAAAAAGGTGAAATTGTAAAAAACAAACGATGGACCCCGTATTACGAATACAGGGGTCCACATTGCAGCCCTCGTACCACCAACCCCCTCCCCGAGGGGTCGGGGTACCCCTCGCTTTTTTCCTTCTAGCCGTTCTAGGTGGTTCTAGGCCAGAACAAAATTCGGCATTCTACCGTGTAACTAGCATGCAGAAGTTGCGGATCCAAGATTGATGCATGGTGGTGAAGAATCCCGGGAACGTAAAGTGGTAAGACTGCTTCATTGGTGAATGCCCTACATGGAAGGTGTGCTATGGTGGAAGAATGGTTGGCAAATGACGTTCTTAGCATCAATATTGAAGTGTCGAGAGAATTCTTTGAAGGTCTCTATTCCTTTGTCTACAACGCCAAGAACGGACACGGCGGTTCTATAAGACAGGGGACACATGCTTGCTTTTAGGAAGCCCCTGAGATTGTTTAAGGTACCCCAATGCGCTCGTGCATGAATTTTGCTGTGATTCAACCACTTTCAAGTTGAAATATTTTTGCATGTTGCCTCCGGTACTGCTTCCACCGTGGCAAGCGTTGCGAACAATCCAGTCGTCATGCTGGTTATGCGCTTTCCCCTATTGTCGCTTTTGCATGCGCTTCCAAAAGCATGTGTGTTAAGGCCTAGACTTGTATGTGCCCATCATGCAACATTGTACAACGTCTTTGTGTGTTTGCTTTCGATTTTTTGGGCCGTATTATTTCCGTCCCACCGTTGGCCATGTTCTCCTTCCCTTGCCAACGTTGTGGTCTTGTGATAGTTTCCCCATATTGCACTCCGTGGGGGCTTCTTCTTCAGCGGTGTGGCACCGCTTCAGCTCCCACCGGTAACATCACTACTACTACCGTTGCCATCATCGCTGCTGCACCGCTCTCCCATTCCTCCTCCTCATCCGAGGCGGCTTGTCCTCTGCCCATGCCCCACCCCGGTCCTTTTTGGAGCTCTGTACGACACGCAAAACTTGGAAAATGTGAAAACTACATTTGTCAGCATGTGTGGAGGCCACACACCAACACTAGGAATGCGCGAACCGCACAGGGCGCTCTTAGAAGCATGCGCGGAAGCAAAAAACTGGTACATGTAAAATAAAAAACACCTGGCGAAGGGAAGAGGGGAGTAATAGCGGCGGCGCTAGATGGAGGCATCACGGTATTTAACATACCCTTTTGAAGTTGAACCATTGGTTCGCCTTGCAGCGGGCCTCGTAGACTTGGGGCACTACCCCATTCATCGGGTCTTCGTGATCTTCACGTTGTAGAGTTGGGCGGTGGTGATGCACAAGAACTTCTGGGCGTCCCACCCCCGGGGGATCTTCTTCTGCTTCTTTGCCCTCATCTGGATAAAAGTACACCAATAGCCCATTGTAAAGGACCCTGCCGTCTCCGGGCCCAAGATTGGGATAGAAAGGAACCCCAAATGAGGGTTGAGCAATAGGTCTATCACAAGTGCTCCTTGCCCCCCCACCCCCCCCACCTGTAGGGGGCTGGAACGACCCCCCTCCCCCCAAAGCAGCCGACAAGCGCGATGTGCTTGGCGAAATGTAGTTCTTGGGGTCCGCGGTTTCTGCGAGCGTTAAATAATCATGGTCCGTGGCGCCGTTCGGTTCTTTTTGCTTGTTCTTCTCCTTCTCCTGCTTATTTTCTTCCTTTTCCTTCCGATCTTGACCGTTCCCACCCGGAACCTACATGACTCCCAACTGCCTTGCCGCCGCAGCAGCAATAAGCTGCATCTTCTTTGTCCCCACTGCCACGCGTGATGCCGCCACGTCGGGTTATGTGGAAGATTTGCCGACATCCGGGCCCCCCAGAGCGCTCGGGTTATGTAGCCTCAACCGGAACTAATTCCCGCCGGCCCTATGGGGAAAGTTAGGGGCACGGGCATGGCCTAAGGGGTTTTTCCCTTTGTTGGGGACCACTTTTGATTTTTTGTTTCCTTTGCTTGGTGTTGGAGATCTCGGAGAATGCAGGGGTGACGTAGCTTTTCCGCCCTCTTTTGGGCCCCCAAGAAGGCAGGGGTGAGGCAGCCACTTCTTATTTTGTTCCCCTTTGTTTGGGACTACTTTTGATTTTTTGCTCCCCGCGCTTGGCGTTCGGGATGCCCGAGAATGCATGGGTGGCGTAGCATTTCCGCCCTCTTTTGGGCCCCCGAGAAGGCAGGGGTGAGGCAGCCACTTCTTACGTAGCATTTCTGCCCTCTTTTGGGCCACTTCTGATTTTGCCCCTCGCTCTAAGTTGGGGTCTAGGACTCGTTACTTCTGCCTTTTGTGCCTTTCATTGGGACCCTACGGTGCCTTGAGCGTGCTGGCTGGCGGATAACGGCTCATCACACCATTATGTTTGGGTGTTGTGCCCCTCTTTGCGGAAGGGGCAGTGCCAGACATAACCATTTTATATTGGCATTTCCTCATTTTTTCTTGCAATGGACCGAGGCTTGTGTGTTGCACTGGTGGTGTAAGCGGGGAGAGGTGATGTACCCTTGTGGGCCGTGGTCTGCGACCACCACCTCGAGTTGCTATGACCACAGGCAACATGCTTGTTGGTGCCCACAAATGGCAAAAAATATATCCAGGCAGTGCCGCGAGTAGTTGTCTTTGCTCATGGGCACTTATTAAAGTGCGCCATGGTGTAATGGGATGGTTAGGTACACAATGCATGTGTGCCGTCGCTTTGGCGAGGGGACCCGCATATCGACACCATGTGATTCCCTGAAGACCGCCGCTGCTTTATACAGAAATCCATGGTGTTTGAGGATGCCGTGGCGGTGGCTGTAGAAAACTGATGACTCGGGAGGGGGCAACAAGTAGCCAAGGGTCATCTTGTTGTCGCCTGAAGGGAGGCCTTTCACAACAGCCCTGACGCCCAGGATGGAGCTTAGAAAGGCCACACTGGTGCCGTTGCGTGTTAGGTGCCAGTGGGGTTTGTGTGGAAGAGTGTTGTACTTGTTCTTGTATTGTTTACCTGTTCTTGTATTGTTGTAACTTTGTAGTATTTCCTTGGTCCGGCGTGTGTTGAAACACCTCCAATCAAAGGGTGTTGCCGCACATGCTTGGGCTTTGGATTTTCAAGAGGATGGTTGGTCATGTGGCTATCAATCGCTGCATCTTTGTGATGAGGTGGCTGGCCAAAGGGGCAGCCTGGACGACGTTGTTGTTACACCTTTGCCGAAACCATTCATCAAGGAAGCAATGCGCGTAATCAATGCAGATCGCTCCGTCCGAGTCCCCGGCACCATCCCGGAGAATTGGTGGGAGGGGGAGGTGATTTGCTGGGAGCCTGGAGAATCTCCTCCCGCCCCAGCCTCCAACCCTGAGTCCCCGCCCCCATCTACTTCCCCCCTCCTTTTTGATGAAGAGGGTCCTCTTTCGGAACCCGGGGGCAACATTGCTGCCTCCTCCTTGGAGCCAACTGTTGGAGAAAATCGTGCCTTCCTGTCCTCCAACTCCGAGGACGTGCCCCAAGATGGGAAGTCAGTGAAGGGCAATATTAGGGCCCCTCCACAGACCCCTAGTCCACTTCCTGTGCTACCCCCCCACAAGTGATGATGCTCGTCCATACGTGTTCATCCATGGGAAGTTTTTCGAGGTGCCCGAGGCGTACCCAAAGGGCGCACAGGGTCGGTTGGTGAACGACCAACGATTTATTCGAGAGCTGAAAGAGTTGCTTGCGAAGGACATCCGTGACGCGTGTGCGCGGAACACGAATCCGCGTGCAAAGCCTAAGGCATTGGACACAAAGTCTGATTTGATCTACAAGCGTGTGTTTGCCGACTTCTTGTAGTTGGCCCCATGCCATTATGGCTCCATGCGAAGAATGTAGTTGGCTAGAGGTGACCGGACTCAGGTGGTACCGCTGGCTTGAGCTTCGTCCGGTGGCGCCGGTGGTAGCAATATAGTCATTTTGATGCCGCTTGCCAAAGGCCGAAGGGCAAATTGCATTTTTTGTTTGCGGTCATGATGAGTGTGCTCCACGTTATTTCCGCTATCTGTCGGCGATCAGTATAAAAACCACCCTTCACACCACGGCTCCATTGCTTTACCCGTGCCGGAGATACCCAAAATGTCCGGGAGGCTATATGCTTCATCTCCTCCGGTAGCAATGGCGGTTGTTGGGTGCTTCTTGTGTTTCCCCGCCCCCCCCCCCCCTTTTTTTTTTTTTTTTTTTTTGAAAAAAGGGTGTTTTTTTCCATACGCGACTTACGCCAAAAAAAAAGTTTACGCGACTTACCCCCAAAAAAAGTTTATGTGGAAAACAAAGCGCGGCTTACGGCAAAAAAGAAAGTTACGCGACTTACACCAAAAAAAAAATAAAAACGCGAGTTACGCTTATTTCCACAATCGAGCTACACTTTCCTCAACGTGCAGCCCCCCTGGGTACCATTTTGTGGACAACACACCAGATCACTGTTGAATAGGTACGGCCTGCCGGCCTTATGGCATGTGTGTGTACTGCCCCATTTTTTCTATTTCATTTTTTTCTTTTTCCTTTCCCCCCATTTTCTCATTTTGCCTTATTCACCCCTATGCTTCTTCAGGTGCATTGCTGGGTACATTCGCTCCCCGGTCTGGGTGCTTCTGAGGCCTGTAAATGCAAACAGGTCCGGGGGGGGGGGCGCGTGGGCGAGTCAGGATACAAAGGAGAGGCATGGCCCCACGTTGGGGCCATGGGCTGAGGTGCGCATGTTCTGTATCACTTGAACGCCTAAAAGCAGCCTTTGCCTGGGCCCTGTCATTGAAAGTTCAGCATTGCAGGAAGGGATTGTGAGGGACAACATTTTTTTCGCCATGTGGGCACCGGACCTTTTGTTCATCTTGATGCCTGTTAGGTACCATGCTGTCTGTGGGAATGTGGCGAAGGCACATGGTGCATGGGTGGCTTGCCCAACATCAGTTTAGCAATCGCCAGGGTCAAAGCAAAGCAGGACGGCATTCAGATCCTCAAGCAGCACCCACTCTCACACAGATGGTGCATTACCAGGCCTACAGCAGTGTTCAAGTCATTGGTGAAAATGCCCAATTACTGAGACTCTTATCTTCAACACTGTCAGCCCCAATGTATGCTACATTTTACCCCTCACTTCAGGTGGAAAATATTTTGCAGTCACTAGCTGACATGCCGAAGGCCGAACCAGTCCTGACCATGGGTGAGTTGCGGGCGAGGAGACTGAGGCGCGGGTTGAAATGGGCTCACATGCAACGGGAGAGGCAGTGAGAGTGGGCAATGGTGCCAATTTGACCCACGGCATCATTGGTGTGTTGGTGGGATGCATCGGATCCTGGGACGTCCAGTTGGCGAGTCATTAGTTGACCTGTGCATTTGCTGCACAGCTTTTCAATGAAATTAACCCCCTGTCTAAGGTATGGTCTTGTTGGCTGACGGACAGGAGTGGATCGGAGGCCTCAGAATTTAGCACAGATGTGAGTGACACTGGCAGGGTGCAGGCGAGGGTAATGCAGCAGTCCTGACCAGCCCTGGTGGCGCCTCGGGCGCCGTATCTGTGACTAGGTCTGACCTGGCACGTTTGTGACAACTCTGGCGGCGCCTAACGGCGCAATGCTTGATACACTGGACAATGTGTGTCGCGGCTTTGACGCGTGATACATGAAGCGCTGATGAGATACCAGAGTGATTCTGGAGGGCGACGACCATCTTCGATTTGTGGTTAAGCTATGGCCTTGTCTACGCTACAGCGGGCGTAGGGACCGTATTACTTCGGTACCTAGCTTAATTTGGTACGAAATGTGCAACCGCATAAGACATGGTTGTGGTGACAAATCTGCTAATTACATGGTGTCATGGACACATTTGTTGTCATTGTTTGCCCACTTGAATCCACAGAGCTCTGCTTTGGCGATATTTGCATTATCTTCCCCTTTCTTGCATTAGCCACCATGCCGGTAGTCATATGTGTTGCGCGCAAGTTATGGCCTTGTCTAAGCTACAGTAGGCGTAAGGACCGTATCAATTGCGTACTTTTGCGTAGCTTAGACAAGGGGAGGGGGTTCCTTCACATGCTCTATGCATATCATGACTCAACATGCATCATTTTTGGAACGCCTGCACTAGTTTCTTGATTGTGTTTAGGCTTTGCTGACTGTGTGCTGACCCAGCAGAAATTGTCGCACCTAGGCCTTGTCTCCTTTTTGCTCTTACACTCTTACACACATCAACTTGGTCATTGGCTGACGTCCCCACTAGGGGTGCCCCCAGTGACTAAAGTGACTAACAGTGAATGCATAAAGACAGAATTATGTAGCATAGGAGACAGGTCTAGATGAGTGACCTTTACATCAGGACGTCAGT
Organism: Eutreptiella sp. 'Long Island Sound 2002'; assembly: GCA_964036045.1. Lineage (NCBI taxonomy): Eukaryota > Euglenozoa > Euglenophyceae > Eutreptiales > Eutreptiaceae > Eutreptiella > Eutreptiella sp. 'Long Island Sound 2002'. The sequence continues at coordinate 132,669,665 of OZ038379.1, forward strand.
GTTGTTGATTGTTGTATGTATGTGTGTGTGTGTTTGAGTATGTGCTCAGTGTTTATTATGTTTTTGTGTGACCAAGTAGAGCCTCACGTGTGAACACTTTCACAGGGCCCTGTGGTTCACCAGAGAGAAAAAACATAAAAGGCTGGTGGTGTTTTAACTTCCCGTGCTATTTGGAAAACAACAGGAAAGGATTAGTCAACCATAGCAACAACAACACACCATGAAAGGGTATGTGTTGAATTGAAGTATAGTGAGAGGGCCGCGTGGTCACATGAATTCTTTAGAGGGACTAGACCGGCTGGCCGCGGCGGCTTTCAGGCAATTCAAAGTGGTTTGGAAACAGGGCCGTGGGGCCAATAAAACTCCTTAGAGCAGCCGGATCTTAGGACTGCAGCATGGCATTTTCAGTATGAATTGGTCCCGCTGATCCCATTGATCCCATTGCAGATGCAAAAGGGAAGGTGCTCCTGCTTCTCTGCTTCTCGCAAGGGTCCGAAGCGCCCTGCCAAAACACGGAAAATTGAGCAAGCACAGGTGAGCCTGGGCAAAATTGTACAGTGTCCTAGAAGCACGAAAGATATTAGCTTTACCAACTAGTCTAGATCCTTACAGACTATAATTAACTGCTATTCTAGTCGCTAGTCAAATTCAAAGTAAACGCGTTTATGCGTTTATTTTTCAAAAAGCGCCCGTTTTTGGGCAAGAATCGTTGTTTATCGATGTTTATTGATGTTTATTGGTGTTTTCACATATTGTTGCATGCATTGGGGAAGGTTTTGGGTTGCCTTGTTGTGCCATTCGCTTGCAAGTTGTCATTTCCGGTAGGTGTCATTTGAATTTAAACAATCATAAACGCCATCTCGTTCGCTTACAACAAAGAGGTTAGGGAAATGTGCCTCTTGACACTTCGTGACGGATTGCATTTGTACGTCCACATCAGAACAACAAGCTTTAACGCAAAATAAACAAAGTTCTCGCTTCTAGTTCACCGCATGTCCGTGCGCATTAACATAAATAGATAGACAAAGCCTGAACTTCGGTGTTTCCTATGTTTGTCCATTCTGCCAGAAGAATTATCATCTCTTGTCTTCTTGTTTGTTCACCCTTCGGACCCTCTTTTCCTATCTCGCATCCCGGGATGGGTGGTGATGTATGGATGCGCCGCCTCGGTCCGGTCGCTCCCGAGGGTGCCGATCGGATGCATTTCAGCAATGCCGCGGCTGCCCTCCGGTACCTGCACTCCCCTGACGGTGGGTCATTGACGAAGTTGGCCCACACCCAAGTCATGCGCGCCGCCAAGTCGGATGGCACGCGTGATGGCTGGGCCTTCACCCTGAAGAAGCCGGCGTCTAGTTCAGGCGCATCGGCTGCCCCACCTCCGTCGTCCTCACGTGCCACCCCCTCCCTAAGTCCTTTTCTTCTTGTTCCGGTAAGGTGTGCATGTTGTGGTGCAAACATTTGTGGCACCAAATATTCTTGTTAGAGGTGCCACAAGGTGGTTGATGAGGCGTGCATGACCATGGTTGGACCAACCGTGCATTGCTTCTCGTGCACCTGCCGCGCCTGTGGACAGGCAATGTCCACGCCTAATGTGGAATGCCACACGTGTCATTTCCGCGTTTGTCCAGGGTGCACCACAAATGGTATTTGCACCTCCTATGTTGAGAGGTGCCGGCCGTCTGACCCCCCCTCCCCCAAGAAACGGCAGTTCAAAAGGAAGTGGCTTCTTACCCGGTTTTGGCTAAGGTATGAGGCTACTACGGACAAGATGTGGTGCATTGCATGTCAACAGTACCCTCAACTTGGCCACTCTGTTCCCTTCGTGCAAGGTATTTCAAACTTCATGTTGTGCTCCGTTAAGTATCACCAACGGTCGGGCTCACACGCCGTGTCCTTGGCCTTGTGGCAATCAGGTGGTCGGGTGACATCGGTCATTCAAACCTTGCCCTCTCATGTGCTACAGGGCATCCTGGCCCTATTCGGGACCGTGTACAGGATTGCGCACCGCTCTGGTCCCCTCAGTCATTCGGAAGGGGATGCCGAGCTCGTGTCACTCAATGGAGGCACAATTATCCCATGTTATCGTTCACCCCCCTCGGGTAGGGAGGTGCTTCGCTTTATTTCCCAACCATTTCGCATTTCCCAGGGTCTAGTAATCAAGGAGTTTTCTTTTTTCTCCATCGCATCAGACTCGTGCACAGACCGCGCAGCAAAGAAAGAAGAGCTTTTTTTTGTTCGTGCCGTGGTTGATGGAGTGATGGCTACCAATTATTTCTCTTGCCAACCCCTCCCCTCCGGCACCGCTCCAGGAATAGTCAATGCATTGAAATGGGCCATGGCCGTGGCACCAGAGGACAATGACACCTTGGACCAAAGATTTGCAGCAGCCCCTCGGAACGTTATCGATGTGGATGATGACGAACACGAAGAGGAGGAGGACGAGAGGGACGAGGGTGGTGAAGGGCAGGAGGAGCAGGAGGAAGAGGAGGGTGAGGGGGAGGGGCGCTTCTGCCTCGGGCAGGAGCACAACAGCAGGGCTGTCAGGGAGCGGGAGGGGAGTGATTGGCCACCGTACTTCTAAAGCAACCGCCGTGGGGCAGTGGAGCCTGCGCACATAAACAAATACAAAGATGTGCCGCATGTTTATGTTGTGCTCTTGTTTCATGTGCAGGGTATGGATTACAGGAAGGGATGAGCCAAGATTATTATTCACATGCAAATGCGTACAGCGGGGAAAAAATAACAAGGCACAACGGAAAAATCATTTCAGTTGAATGAATGTCCCAAAAATAAACATTTGAATGAAGGTCCCAAAAGTAAACATTTGAATGAAGGTCCCAAAAATAAACAAGGATTGGGAACATCCAAAAATAAACAGCATGGGATTTGTTTTGTACCAAAATTGAAGACATACAGACATATCTAAACATGTAGTAGAGAATTATACAGACCTCAATGGTACCAGCCGCATAGAACAAAGTTGTGTCGTATGAACGTGCAATGGAAGGAATAGGTATAAGGAGGCAAGCAATTGCAGAATGACCATTTTTACAAACAATTTGTTGAAAAAAGGGTAAAAAAACAACAAATTTTCACCAAAATAAACAAGTTACTAGTCACTAGTCAAATGGCTTTTGGATAGTGTTTATTTAGAGCTTGGATCCTTAGCGACAATAGTATACATGAAGCGAGTGCAGTAGCTCGTGGGAGGCTGTGGGGTGCACGGCACACGAGCATTCCCATTGGATTGTGTGTCGTCAAAGGGATCCCAGAACTTGCCACATATAGGAGGAAGAGTCCACACATTTGAAGGCTTTGGGGCTTGCTTGAATTGGTGAATGAACGGTGCTTGGGGTCCGTGACGTGGGCAACAACGGTTTCTCCGGGCACGCAGTGGGCAGACTTTAGGGTGGTATTGTACTTTGGAGGAAGAAAACTCTCGGGGCAGTACTGCGTTTTGGTTTGCTGTAATGGAAGTAGGCTTTTGGCTTCTCTTGGCAACAGTGATGAAACTGTTAGGTGTGTCCCTTCTTGCCGTGCACGTTACGTCCAAGTATAGCTAATTGCTCCGTGCTCGTGCGCGGGTCTCGTGGCCGACGAGAAGGCTCCGCGTGCTACGACACCCATCGCAGGGCGCCCTTTTGCAGCTTCAGGGGGCGAGGCGGGAAGGGGGAAGGCGGGGGAAAGGGGGGGGATTCCCGTGTGGTGTAGCACGGCCACCGGGCGTCCCTTTGTGCGTGCGTGGGTGAATATGTGGGGCAAGGGCCAAGGTCTTCCCGCTGCGGGTGCACCGGCCATGGAGAGAGGGGTTGTCTCTTAGTGCCGGTGGTCGCTACTCAGAGGAGGGGGCCACTGAGGAGAGTCCAGAACCTTCCGGCACCGGCTAGAGGGAGGCAGGCTGCCTCTTCACGTCGGTGGTCGCTGCTCGGGAAGGGTGGTCACTGAGGGGAGCCCAAAATCCCCGGGTTGCCGTTGCACCGGCCAAGGGGAGACAGATAGCCTCTCTGTGCCGGTGGTAGCTGCTCAGCAAGGGGGTTCACTGGCGAGAGTGCAGAATCCTCCGGCTGCGGGTGCCCCATTTGGGGCGAAACACTTAGCCTCCTCGTTCTAGTTGTCCTTGCTCAGGCGGGGTGGTCATTGACGGATCCCCAGAGCCCCCCGGCTGTGGGGGCATAAGCCAGGGGGAGACGGGTTGCCTCTCCGTGCCCGTGGTCGTTGCTCGGAAGGCGTGGCCACTGAGGGGAGACCGGAACTCTCCGGCTGCGGGTGCACCGGCGAGGGGGAGAGGGGTTGCCTCTCTGTGCCCATGGTCGCTGCTTGGGAGGGGTAGGCACCGAATGGAGCTCAAAATCCTGCTGCCACGGGTGCACGGGCCAAAGGGATACAGATTGCCTCTCCGCGCAGGTGGTCCTTGGTCGGGAGGGGTGGTCACTGGGGGGAGCCCACGACCATATGGTTGTCGGTGCACCAGCCAGGGGGAGACCCGGTTGCATCTTCGTGCCGGTAGTCGCTGCTGTAAACGGGGGGGGGTCACTGAGGGGAGCCGAAAATCCTCCGGCTGCGGCTCCACCCATCACGGGGAGCTGGGTGGCCTCTCCGTGCCGGTTGTGGCTGCTCAGGACGGGGGCTCACTAAGGGGAGTTGAGAACCCTGCGGCCGCGGTTGTACCGGCCACGGGGCAACGGCTCGCCTCCTTGTGCCGGTGGTCACTGCTCGGGAGGGGTGGTCACTAAGGGGACTGTGGAAGCCTCCGGTTGCGGATGCAACGGCTAGATCGAGGAGCGTTGCCTCCCTGTGCCGGTGCGTACTAATTGGCAGGGTTGGTCACGCAGGGTAGTCCATAATCCTCCGGCCGCGGGTGCACGAACCAGAGAGAGGCTGATAGCCTCCCCGTGCCGGTGGCCGCTGCTCGGGAGAGGTGGTCACCGAGCGGAGTCCAAAACCCCCCCATTCCGCGGGTACGTCGGCTAGGGGGAGATGGGCTGTCTCCCCGTGCCAGTGGTTGCTGCTCGGGAGGGGTGGTCGCTGAGGGGAGTTCACACCGCTCCGGCTGCGGGTACACTGCTTAGGGGAAGAAAGGCAGCCCCCCCACCCCCTCTCCAAGGTAGTGTTCGCTGCTCGGGAGCGGTGGTCGCCGACGGATTCGAGAGCCCTCAGTGGGCAGGTGCACGGACCAGAGGGAGGGTAGCCTCCCCGTGCCGGTGGTCGCTACTTGGGAGGTGTGGTCACTAATGGGAGGCCAAAATGTTCCGGTTATAGGTGCAACCGGCCAATGGGGGGAGAGGGGGAACCCCCCCCGTGCCGGTGGTTGCTGCTGTGGAGCAGCGGTCACTGAGGGGAGTCTCAAACGCTACGATTGTGGATGCACCAGCTTGCGGGGGGGGGGGGGGGGGTAGCCTCCCCGTGCTAGTGGTCGCTGCTCGGGAGGGGTGGCTTTTGAGGGGAGTGCAGAAACCTTTGGCTGCGGGTGCAACGACTAGGGGGGGACGGGTTGCCTCTCCATGCCGGTGGTCAATGCTCAAGAGGGGTCGTCACTTAGGGGACTGCAGAACCCTGCGCTTCTGGGTGCAACGGCCAGAGCGTGGCACGTTCCTTCTCCGAGCCGGTGCTTGTTGCTTGGGAGGGGTGGTCACTAAGGGGAGGCCAAATGGGTGCACGGGCCATGGGGAGACGGGTTGCCTCTCCTTGCTGGTGGTCGCTGCTGGGGAGGGGTGGTCACTGAGAGGAGCTCAGAACCCTGCGGATGTGGGTGCAGCGGCCATTAGGAGACGCGTGTTCTCTCCGTGCCGTTGGTCGCTGCTCGGGAGTGGGGGTCACTAAGGGGAGTCCAAAAATCCTCCGGCTGCGGGTGCACTAGCCAAAGGGAGGCTGGTAGCCTCGCCGTGCCGGTGGTCGCTGCTCGGGAGGGGTGGTCACTGAGGGGAGTCCAGGAACCTCCAGGTGCGGGTGCACCGGCTAGGCGGAGATGCCACCCCCCCCCCCCCCCCCGCCGTGTCGGTGGTGGCTGCTCGGGAGGGTTGGTCATTGAGGGGTGCCCAGAACCCTCCGGCTCCGGGTGCATTGGCGAGGGGGAAGTGGGTAGCCTTCTTGTGCCGGTGGTGGCTGCTCGAAGGGATGGTCTCTGAGGGGAGTGCAGAGCCCTCGTGATGGGGGTGCAGCGACCAGGGGGAAAGGGGAAGATTTCCGGCACTGGTGCCTCCTGCTCGGGAGGGCTCGCCGCTGAGGTGAGTGCATAACCTTGCGGCCGCGGGTGCAACGGCCAGGGGGAGATGGGTAGCCTCCCCAAGCTGGTGGTCGCTGCTAGAGAGGAGTGGTTCCTCAAGGGCGTCCAGAGCCCTCCGTGAGCGGGTGCACCGGCTAGAGGGAGGCGGGTAGCCCCCCGGTGCCGGTGGTCACTGCTCGGGAGAGGTGGTCACTGAGGGGAGTCCGGAACCTTCCTGCTGCTGGTGCCACGGGCCAAGGGGGAGGGTACCCCCCCCCCCCCCGTGCTGGTGGTCGCTGCTGTGCAGGGGGTCACTTAGGGGAGTCCGGAACCCTCCGAATGTGGATGCACCGGCTAGCGCGGGCGCGCGTGTGTGTGTAGCTTTTGTGCTAGCGGTGGCTTCTTGGGAGGGGTGGTTGCTAAGGGGTGTCTAGAAGCCTCTAGCTTTGGCCATACCAGCCAAGGGGGGGCCGGTGGTCTCCCCGTGCTGGTGGTCGGTGCTTGGGAGAGGCGGTCGCTGAGGGGAGTCCGGAACCCTCTGGCTGCGGGTGCACCGGCCGGGGGGGGGCTGGGGTTCCTGCCCGTGCTGTTGGTTGCTGCTCCACAAGGGATCACTGAGGGCAGTACGGAACCCTCCGATTGTGGATTCACCGGCTAGCGGGGGGGGGAGGGGGTTAGCTTCTTCGTGCCAGTGGTCGCTGCTCAAGACCTCCATTGGCGGTGCACCGGCTAGGGGGCTAGCCTCCCCGTGCTAGTGGTAGCTGCTCGGGAGGGGCGCTTACTGAGGGAAGTACAGAACCCTCCGGCTGCAGGTGCATGGGTTCGACGTAAACGGGTCGCCGCTTTGTGACTTGGTCGCTCCTGGGGAGGAGGTGCCGTTGGGCACACGGGAGGGTGCCAAGGGGTTTCGGTGGTGCCTAGTGCTGCGCCCACATTTGGTTGTCAGCGCTGTGCCATTTACTCCATGACGTGTGATGGGGTGTCCCCACCCTGTTTAACATGTGCCGTGAGGGCAACCCCCTAGGTGTTCACCCCAGGGGGGTTACGTCGCCGGCCCGGAGGGCAGCGGCGTCAAGGGGCCTAGGGTTGGGGGTTGGGGGGAGGGGAGGGTAGATGGGTCGGGGGAAGCAACAAGTTGTGGTTGCGCAAGCAGTGAGAGGGTCACTCGTTGGGGGCAAGTCGTCCCTTGGCTGGGGCTCGTGGGGCAGGACTGTGTATAGCGACCAAATCGGCCATCAGACATCAGACACATGTAGCCTCTAGGGTAGCATAGAATACCCGTACCACGGAATTAGCATACACTCTTTCGTCCCGATTTATTTTTTTCCGGATACGTTTTGCTGCCGCAATGGATGCCACAAGGCGGTTGGAATTTTTTTGGGATGGTCCCATGGAGCCCGGAAATTTTTGGCTGAAAATGCACGTCCAAAGGAGCCCCCGATATCGGGTCCGATGCCCAGGCCGACTTGGCTGGCACACAGGTCCCATGGAGCCCGGATTTTTTCGGCTGAAGATCGACCTCCAAAGGAGCCCCTGATATCGGTTCCGATGCCCAGGCCAACTTGGCTGGCACACAGGGCCCGGAAAAACCTGCTTGCCGGACCCGGTTTGTAGCCTTTGTTTTTCATTTCAACGACCAGGTGATCACACACATGCCGTGCCCTACCCTTCCGTGCCCCGACTAGCCCTGCCCACTCTCTGTACAGGTTTTTTTTTGACCGGAGAGCCCCTTAAGTGCCGGCCGTGTCCGATGAAGGTGTCGATTGGTATGGCACTGGAGGGATGGGGGACCATGGAAACAAATGATATTATGCTCAGTGACATGCATGTTGTGGTCCCCTATCCGTCCAAACCGGCCGGATGTGATTGTACAATGTGCAAATTTTTGGTAGGTGCCGGCGTTGGATGTACTCCACCTTTGGTTGACTGCCTGCCATTTTGTTGCGTGCTTTTGTGCCTGTCCTGCACCGCAAACGTAATAGTAGAGGGGGTTGAGTGACTCAGTTGTAGGCAGACAGGGGGATGTCACACAGCAAACTCACTACGCCCCCCCCCCCCCATGCCAATGGACCCCCCCAGTTAACCCCAGTTTCCTGAGTGTGACATTGTGTGTCTCATGCCTAATTCTCCACCTTGCTTTGCTCTCACAGAATTTGACTATTGCTGTGCCCCAGAGCAGATAAAGGGGCTAGTTTGGGTCCGTTGATTGTTGCAGTCCTGAGTATTAGAATTTGCCTGGTGCTGTGCCCCAAAGCAGATAAAGGGGCTAGTTTGGGTCCTTTGAATGTTGCAGTCCTGAGTAATAGAATTTGCCTGGTGCTGTGCCCCAAAGCAGATTAAGGGGCTAGTTCCGGTTCTCTGATTGTTGCAGTCCTGGGTATTAGAATTTGGTGGAAACAGGTGCCTAGACCCTGAAATTTCTAACTGATGGTCTCACACCTCAAAACAGGTGCTCAGACCCTGAAATTTCTAACTGCTGATGGTCTCACACCTCAAAACAGGTGTCCAGACCCTGAAATTTCTAACTGCTGATGGTCTCACACCTCAAAACAGGTGTCCAGACCCTAAAATTTCTAACTGCTGATGGTCTCAAACCTCAAAACAGGTGCCCAGACCCTGAAATTTCTAACTGCTGATGGTCCCACACCTCAAAACAGGTGCCCAGACCCTGAAATTTCTAACTGCTGATGGTCTCACACCTCAAAACAGGTGTCCAGACCCTAAATTTTCTAACTGCTGATGGTGTCAAACCTAAAAACAGGTGCCCAGACCCTGAGATTTCTAACTGCTGATGGTCTCACACCTCAAAACAGGTGCCCAGACCCTGGAATTTCTAACTGCTGATGGTCTCACACCTCAAAACAGGTGCCTCGGCCCTGAAATTTCTAACTGGTGATGGTCTCACACCTCAAAGCAGGTGCCCATACCCTGAAATTTCTAACTGCTGATGGTCTCACACCTCAAAACAGGTGCCCAGACCCTGAAATTTCGAACTGCCGATGGTCTCACATTTCAAAACAGGTGCCCAGACCCTGAAATTTCTAACTGCTGATGGTCTCGCACCTGGAAACAGGTGCCCAGACCCTGAAGATTCTAACTGCTGATGGTCTTACACCTCAAAACAGGTGCCCAGACCCTCAAATTTCTAAGTGCTGATCGTATCACACCTCAAAACAGATGCCTAGACCCTAAAATTTCGAACTGTTGATGGTCTCACACCTCAAAACAGGTCGCGAGACCCTGAAATTTCGAACTGCTGATGGTCTCACACCTCAAAGGAGATGCCCAGAACCAAAAATTTCGAACTGCTGACGGTCTTATACCTCAAAACAGGTGCCTAGACCATAAAATTTCTAACTGCTGATGGTCTCACACCTCGAAACAGGTGCCCAGGCCCTAAAATTTCGAACTGCTGATGGTCTCACACCTCAAAATAGGTGTCCAGACCCTGAAAATTTTAACTGCTGATGGTCTCACACCTCAAAACAGGTGCCTAGACCCTGAAATTTCGAACTGCTGATGGTCTCACACCTCAAAATACGTGCCCAAACCCTAAAATTTCGAACTGTTGATGGTCTCACACATCAAAACAGGTGCCCAGACCCTAAAATTTCTAACTGCTGATGGTCTCACACCTCAAAACAGGTGCCCAGACCCTAAAATTTCGAACTGCTGATGGTCTCACACCTCAAAACAGGTGCCCACACCCTAAAGTTTTGAACTGTTGATGGCCTTACACCTCACAACAGGTGCCCAGACCCTGAAATTTCGAACTGCTGATGGTCTCACACCTCAAAACAGGTGCCCAAACCCTAAAATTTCGAACTGCTGATGGTCTCACACCTCGAAACAGGTGCCCAGACCGTGAAATTTCGAACTGCTGATGGTCTCACACCTCAAAACAGGTGCCCAGACCCTGAAATTTCTAACTGCTGATGGTCTCACACCTCAAAACAGGTGCCCAGACCCTGAAATTTCTAACTGCTGATGGTCTCACACCTCAAAACAGGTGCCCAGACCCTGAAATTTCTAACTGCTGATGGTCTTACACGTCAAAACAGGTGCCCAGACCCTGAAATCTCGAACCGTTGATGGTCTTACACCTCAAAACAGGTGCCCAGACCCTGAAATTTCTAACCTCTGATGGTCGGACACCTCAAATCAGGTGCCCAGACCCTGAAATTTCGAACTGCTGATGGTCTCACACCTCAAAACAGGTGCCCAGACCCTGAAATTTCGAACTGCTGATGGTCTCACCCCTCAAAACAGGTGCTTAGACCCTGAAATTTCTGACTGCTGATGGTCTCACACCTCAAAACAGGTGCCCACAGCCTAAAATTTCGAACTGCTGATGGTCTCACACCTCAAAACAGGTGCCCTGACCCTGAAATTTCTAACTGCTGATGGTCTCACACCTCAAAACAGGTGCCCAGGCCCTGAGATTTCTAATTGCTGATGGTCTCACACCTCAAAACAGGTGCCCAGATCCTCAAATTTCGAACTGTTGATGGTCTTACTGTAACGGCAGCAGTGACAGCACTCAGATTATACATCAATGTGATCAGAATTTCAATGATTCTCAGATGTACATTAGTGCAGTAAATTTTCCGCTTGTTTTCATGTTTTCCGTTCTCCGCCAGATGTTGCCTGTGCGCGCGCGTTGAGTCGCATTTGTCTTTCGTGATTTCCCAATCGGATTTATTTAAATTATTTCGAATGATTTCACGTCGTGTCATTATGTGCGATGAATGCGCATTGAGATTCTATGTCTGCTCCATTTTTGTAGACCGGGTTTTCTGACTATTCATATTCCACCATGGAGTTCACTGGACTTACAAGTGCTTCGCATATGTCGCTCCCAGAGGCTGGATATGGGTCTGAAAAGGGTCATGTGGGTTCGGAGATATCAGGGGCAGTGTCGGGCGTTACGACGCCTGGGGCATCAAGGCTACAGGCTTCGCAGTTACAAGAAAGATCCGCCACTATGCAGCGGTTACATGGTAGCAGAGGAAATCATGACTCTGCTTCTGGAATCTCCACGGACACCCTTAGATCATCGGACTTTAGCGGGGCTATTACTCGTTCTGGGTCACTGCGTGTTCCCCCTGAGGTTACATTCGTGGCATCTCCCCAGCAAACCGAGGATCAACCTTCAGAGTGTCCTTACTGTGGCCATAGACATTGGCCTGGAGTTCATACCTGTGCTGATTGTTGTATGAACGCCCCACCCAACCTTAAACCCGGTCGAGAATCTCCCTCCTCGAGTGAATCTGGTTCCTCCTCTCACGCTCTACCTGATCTTGAGAACAGCAGCAGCGAAGGAGAGCAGTCTGATACTGGAATTAGTGGTGATTACTGGGAAAACCACTTCCAGGAAATCTGGAACCAAGAATTCCTGCACCGCCAGAATTGGCTGTTGGCGGAGGCGGGCTATCGTGGCCGCCTGAGGGACTGGTTCAGGGCGTCGTGCCAGTTCATCAGGGACAGCGGCCGGTTGCGATTCGACGCCACTTTGCAGGAGCAAGAGGATTGGGAAGAGCTGATGGACCAGTTCGACCACCAGGCTGCCGTGATGGTGCAGATGGCCATCATCGCCGAGGAAAGACGCCAGAATGTGCGTCAGCACGCTGGTCCTTCGGGCGCCTGGGGTCCGAACGACGACGAGATTGACGAAATGAGGTGTGATTCGACGCATTCTCACCTCTCCAGGGAGGAACTGTCCAAGCTTCCCAACTCCAACTCCAGTGTTGACAGCTGAGTTGATGAAGTGAGAAGCAAAGGAAAAGGTAGGAGATGCCCGTCCTGTGGCGAGTGTGCCAAGGACTGCTCCTGTCGACGCCAGATTTCGTCGCTGGAAGACAGGGTGAAGGAGCTGAAGAAGGCCGCCAAGGAGAAAAAGAGGGATGACGACAGCAAGTGGAAGGAGATGGAGCAGAAGCTGGAAAAGCTGACGAATCTGGTACAAAATCTGAGCACTACTGGGCTCACTGGACCAGCGCCTACAATGGCAAGCCACCCAGCACCTACCTCCTCAGCTGCACCTGCATCCACGCCTTACGGCGTTCCACATTCTCCAGCACCCCCAGCTTTTACTGGTCACATCCAAGCTTTTACTGGAATTTCTGGTATCCCCCCTACTGGAATTGCAAGTCCTATTGGCTTCAATCTGGGTACCGAAGGAGGAGAATCTTCGTCAGGAGGGTCTGTACTGTCCGTGAGTACTGTTGGTGATATCGATGGAAAGGCAAAGACCACCGTGAAGGTGAGATCAATGGCCTTGAAGAAGAAGGACCGGCAGCAGAAGGAAAACGAGGCCAAACTGAAGGAAAAGCAGAAGAAATTGAAGGAGATGAGGCTGCATCAAGCACAGCCAACGCCGTTCGTGCAGCCTACTGTGGACCAGGCGTTGCTGGCGGCCGCAATTGCGCAAGCACAGGCAATGAGAGGCGCCGCCGTGAACCCAGTTTTTGTCAATCCGGTTGGCACATCCGCAGGTTTCAACCTGAACCACCTGCTGAACCCTTTGCACATGAGGCTGAGAGGTTCAGTAATGAAGCAGCCGAAGTTCTCAGGGCACCCAAATTACTGGGCGTCCTTTGAGAGGCAGTTCATGGTCTGGTTGCAGACGGAGAAGCTCGACAAGGAACTCTGGATTCTCGGGTTGATGGACTGTTTGACTGGCAAACTCAGGGAAAGTACATATAATGTTTATGTCCAAAGGCAGAATCAAGGAGATCCCCTGACTTATGAAGAGTTGTATCGAAGTCTCAAGATGAAAGGCTCTCGACTTCCTGAAGATCATTACAGGAACCGTCTGGAGAACTTCAGGGCGATCAAGAAATTGTTTCTGGAAGAAATTCAAATTGCAAGGCAAGATGGGGAGTTTTTGGTGCAAGAGGCGGAGAACTCGGGAGAAGGACCTTCTGAAGGCGAGATGAAGAACATCCTCCTGAGCAAGCTCACGCCGGAGACCAAGCAGAAGATCAGGGACTCCCAGGCGGACCAAAAAGTCCTGGGCAACTGGGTTGAAGTCCGAGGATTGCCGGAGACTATGGGAAAAATGGCAGTTCGTGGGTTGCTACACTCTATCAGTGCTACTGGATTGAAAGACATCACTATTTGTGAGGGCAGATGGAGAGTTGGTTTCCATGATTCTGAACAGTCGGAGTTTTTCTGCAGCATGGTGGATGGAGAAGTGAAGTATAAGGGAGCAGTTTTGAAGGTGCGGCCGTGGATCTTCTCGTATGGAGTCGAGCAGATCTGGGACCAACTTGAAAAGTATGCGAACTTAGAACGCCAGAAGTCACAGGATGCACAAGGCTTCGGAGGCAAGGGCAGTGCCGTTGGCGAGAAAGGGTGCTCTGTGTGCATTGCCCTTGGAAAGGAAGGTCGAGCGGCGACTCACACGACCGCAGATCACAGGTGGACGCCCTCAGATCTCAAGACAATTCAGTCCAAAATGGATGGAAAGGGAAATTCTCCCAAAAATCCCCAGCAGGATGGAGCACGAGATGCTGACCAGCATGGAAGGGGAAAGCGTAAAGGGCAGTCCAAAGGAAAGAACAGAGACTGGACACCAAAAGATTACTCGCAGCAAGGCGGAGATCCAAGTGGCTCAAGATGGACCGATGCTGGTGGAAAATCTGGTGGAAAATCTGGTGAAAAGGGTGGAAAGGGACAAGGAAAGTCCGGGAATCAAGATGATTCCAAGGTGAATGGCAACCCCCTGTATACGGAGACGCCAGCAAACAAGACCTTCGGCAACAACAAGGATACTGGAGGTCGAGGCAAGGGCAGATCCAACGAATCCAACCCCAATTCTAACACCTCCAACAACAAAGGCCAAGGAGGTAAGAAAGGTGGTGGTGGAAAGTCATTTGGTGGTCGTGGACGTGGAAAAGGAGTCAATGCCGTCGAAGCAGGAGAAGAATGGGTTGACGAAGGACAAGTACAGGACGTGCAGCCGAATGTCGAAGAAGAATGGCAATAGGGAAGCCAACTTGACCCAAATCCCAACACTGGGGTTGAGTGGCAGGAAAAAAAGCCCATCAGGGTAGTTGGCGCGGTGGATGGACGCTGCTGGGATCGGCTGGCGCGTTCCTCCGGCCTCCTGTACCCTGCCTGGGTCCTCAGCGCTGTCCGGCGAGGCAAGCAGCGCCAGTTTGTCTGCTGGATCCAGGTCAGGACAACAGATGGTAAGGTTGAACTTGCCAAATGTCTGATTGACAATGGTTCAGAGGTCAATCTGGTGAGGAAAGGATTTCTGCAGGAGGACGAGGCGAGGATGTCCTCGACACCTGTCCAGCTGGAGGGAGTCAGCGGACATCGCCTTGACGGTGGCGACAGAGAGGCAGAATTGGCGGTCAGATTGGTGAAACAATCTGTGTGGAGCGTGGAAGAGACGGTCACGGAGGAGTGGTTTTCTGGAAAATTCTATGAAGCCAGCATAAAGTATGATTTATTCTTGGGTCAACCATGGACTCACGCTCACCGTGTGTCGCCCATGGGACACAGGACATGCTTCCTCCAAGATCCGTCGACCAGCAACCCGTCTGACCTGTATTATCTGCACCCATATACCAAGAGTATCCACCAATTCAAGGAGCAAAATAAGCTGCATATTCAGCAAGATGGGCGGGAATGGACAGGGAATCAAGAAGAATTCGAAGAAGGAAAGGTGGAATCATTGAATTGCAAGAAGTGGAAGTCAGTTTGCTATCGTGTAGTCGACAAATGGCGGGACATTCTGGTGGATTATTTCGAAAGGAACCACAATTTTCGTCCACAAGTTGATGCCTTTGCAAACAAAAAGAATAAAAGATTTCCGAAGTTCTACGACGATGCCTGGAGTGAGGACTGGTCTGAACCTCTATGGATCAATCCGCCCTTCGACGTTTTTCCTCGTGTGGTGCAGAAGCTGAAGCAATCCGGCGCAAAGGCGATTTTAATTGTCCCCAACTGGCCAAAACAATCTTGGTTCAAGGACATTATGGACATTTCAATCGACATTGTCGAGCTACCTCACAAGGGAGTGAAGCTGTATTGCGAAGACAATGGCAAGCCTTTGCCACAGCGTTCGTGGAGCACGTTGGCGTGCTTAGTTGACGGGAATCTGGGAAATTATTGGCAAGATGACAGTGAAATGGGAACAGAAGAGGTCATCTCAAATTCCTCAAGAATCGACGAAATTGAGGTGGATGAAGACGATCGAGAGCGGAATCCCGACGTAACGTCGCGGAAGGAGGGAAGGACAATCGGCGTCCCTCAAGAGAACGCCTCCATCCATTCCAATTCGTCCCCATCAGACAAGAATCAAGCCAAAAATGTCAAGATTTCAAGCAAGAATGATGACAAATCTCCAAGAATCTCGCCTGAATTGACAGGAATGCAGCAGAATTCATCCGACCATCCCTTCAAGACATTCGTGGACCCCCTTCATTGGTGGGATCCCATGGAGGAGCGAGCTCAGGTGAGCTTCATCCGCCAACAATGCGACGAAGAAGTTTGGAATGAAGTGGCCAAGAATATGAGACCACGACCAACAATTCGCAAATTGGTAGACATAATGTCGGTGATTAAATGTGGGAATCAGGTCGACGGAGACAAGATATCTGCAAGAAGGGACGCAGTGATCGAAGATTATAAAGATGACGTGCTGAGTGGGAAGTTGTGGAAGAACCCCCCAATTCGATGTGAAAATGGGGAAGCCAAGATTGAGATAATCCAAGGCTCAAAGGTGCACAAACAACGTCCATTCTATCTACACGGCACCAAAGCAGATGCCCTGCGAAAAATTATTGAGCGCAATATCTATGAGTTCGGTTGGTTGGAGCGCCGCATGAGTTCTGAGTGGTGTTCAGCACCATTTACTGTGCCAAAACCCCCACCTGCTGACCAATCCAGCATAGATGCTTGGCGTCTAGTGGTGGATTAGAGAGCCCTGAATGCCGCCACAGTACCAGATGCGCATCCCCTTCCTTTAATCGAGACGGAGATCACCGCGAGAGCCAAAGGTAAGCTCTTTACTGTGTTGGATTTGCGCCATGGCTTTCACCAAATGCCACTTCGAAAGGAGGATAGGCATTTGACGGCAATGTGCACGCCCTGTGGCACTGTCCAGTGGACTGTACTGCCGACCGGTCTGAAGAATGCGCCGTCGATGTTCCAGAAGATGATGGAGACTATTTTATTTCAGAAGCACAAGTCTCTGGATTTACAAGAATTCTGCAGCATCTACATTGACGACCTTCTGATTGCCACGCCGTTGGGAAAAAACTTTGATGAGTGCCTGAAGTTGCACGAAGAACGAGTCCGAAAAGTTCTCGAAGTCCTTTGACAAGAGAAGCTCGTGTGTGGACCCAAGAAGGGCAAAATGTTCCTCCAGAGTGTGGAATTTTGTAGCTCTGTCTTGGAAGATGGGACAAGAAGACCGGCCCCAGGAAAAATGGCTGCCCTGCAGCTCTGGGAAAGGCCTAAAACCATCACGCAGCTTCGTGCCTTTTTAGGCTGCTGCAATTATTACCACGAGTTCCTTCCTCTCTACGCCAAGTTCTCTGGTCCATTGACAGAGTTACTCAAGGTTGGCAAAATAGAACAAAAGAAGGGATCTCAAGTCAAGCTCAAGTAGACGCCAGAATGTGAAGAGGCCTTTACTGGTCTCAAGGAAGCACTGGCGAATGTGGTTACATTAAAGACTCCGTGGTTGGATGGAAGACCTTTTTATAATCGTACAGACGCCAGTCGTTACGCGATTGGTGCTACGATCGAACAAGTCGATGACGAAGGTCACCATCATCCTCTGGCTTTCTGGTCTCGCAAGCTTACAACAAGACAGCGAAATTGGAGTCCAAGGGAACAAGAAGCCTACGCAATCCTTTGTGCCTTACGGCGTTATGAAGGGTGGATCTTGGGCCATCGCGTTGAGGTACTGACTGACCATAAGTCACTGGAGAGCTGGAGGACAGAACATGTGGATACCCCTGGTGGACCAGCTGGGAGGAGAGGCCGTTGGCATGAAACTCTCAGCAGATTTGACCTCCATGTGACTTACATTCCGGGTCGCTACAACACAGTGGCGGACGCCCTGAGTCGCTGGGCCTACCCAGCCTCAGAGGCTTACTCTGAAGTGAGTTTCCATGGGACAGCGACGGATAAAGCCGAAGTGATCGAGTTTGATAAGAAGGAACAAGCACTGATCAAGAAACATTGTCTCCAATGTTCGATAAAAAATCGGATGAAGGTGGAATTGGTCAGATGGAAGGAGATTACCAAGGCGGATCAGACTGCAGGAGTTAACTCTGACTCTGAGTCGGCGCTGCCACTCCTTAATGTGTATCCAGTGACAAGAGCCAAGGCGAAATCCACGCTCCCTCCACAACAAATAGACAAGGAAACTTGCTTCCTCTATGTGGATTGGACGAAGATGTACAAGGAGGACAGGTTCTTTTGGTCTGTATACCTAAAGTTGAAAGGGGACAAGCCTTACGACTCTGAAGAGACGTCTGATTTCAAAATCCAAGGCGACAAGTTATTTTGGCAAGGACGGTGTTGTGTTCCTGATTGTCTAATTGACCAATATGTTAAACATTGGCATCGGAATGAGACAGCCCACACACATTCTCGTGTTCTGGAGCGGGAGCTACGACACAGAGTGTACACACGGGACCTCAAGAGTGCCTGTGAACGAGTTGCCAAAGGATGCAAGCAATGTCAGGCGACCATCCCCAAGAATCAAAAGGCAGAAGGATTACTGAAAGGATTACCAATTCCTGAGAGGCTGTTCGACAAGGTGACGGCGGATGTCTTCGAGTTGGGACAAATCCAAGAGGAATGTCTCTACACGAGGAAGCCTATCGATGGGGTTTTGTTAATTCAAGACCGCCACAGTGGCTACATCCAAGTCCTCCCTTGCAACACGAAGCATCTCACCTCTGAAATGGCTGCCAAGTGGACTGCAAGTCAGTGGATGAGTAACTGGGATGTTCCCAGTGAAATTCTGACGGACAGTGGGAAGGAGTTCATTGGGACTTGGTGGGAGAACATGTGTGCTCTATTGGGAGTTCATCATCTTCGTGCCCGGGTCTACGACCAACGAGCTCTCCCTACTGAACGCGCTGGAAGAATTCTTATCAACATTCTGAGAAAATTCCTGGCGACTGAAAAGGACTACAATTGGTTGGAGACAATTTACTGTGTCTTGAGGAGATACCATCGGACCAAGAATTACACTGGATTAAGTGCGAATGAGCTTGTTTTTGGTCGTGAGAAAATGGGTCCAGGACCAGTGATGTATCATCCAAGGCAGTGCTACGACGCCTCACAATGGTTTGAGAGGATCAAGGATTTAGAGTCCAAGTGGATCCAAGCCAAAGTGGAGGGTCAAGCAGATTGGTTGAACTTCAAAAATAAATTGAGAATGCAAGGAAAACCCTTCGAGAAAGGCCAGCAAGTTTGGCTTCGTAAGTCAGACGAGACCCTGAAGGACGACAACAAATTGTTACCTTTGTGGGATGGCCCATTCCAAGTCAGTGGTCAACTAAGTGAGACTACATTCAACATTGAAATTGAGCCAGGCAGGCATCAAGAAGTACATCAAGACCGTTTGAAGGCCGAAGTACCCTGCCCCAAAGGAAGGTTCAAGCCTCTCTATTGGACTTCGAAGTACCTGAGCGACAGGAAGATGGTCACCAGCAGTTTCGAGTTGGAGAAGATCCTTGATGACAAGAAAAATGCTCGGAACAAGTGGTACTTTCTGTGCAGATGGAAAGGATTCGGTCCAGAAGAAGACAAATGGGAGCCAGCTTCAAGCTTTATCCATGGGTATACGAACACTTTCATCAAGTTCCTGAAGAAACACCTAAGATTGACCGTGAGCTCTCGCTGATCAAAGATTGTGTCACCAAGGAGGACTTACAAGCAGAAGAAGAAGCTCCAATTGTGGCAGAATCTATTCGAGACAAGATCTGATCAGAATTGGAATCGCCGAAACTCTCCAAAAGGTTTACGGTCTACATATACCCTTGGCATTGGGACAAAACAGTCCTGACGCATCGTCTATGTGGTTCGATGAACAGATGATGGGACATTCTGGGGTCATCTTGGTCATTCCATCCATCATTCCCATCATGGTCATCATGTGAATCATGTGCTTCATTGTAGATGATTCCAATCGGAAGATTCGAAAGGCCTTTATCCTCAACCACGACGACACTCCCGTTTTTTGCTGTCGACAGGACCCCTCTACTCGCCTTGGGAAGGACTCGTTCGAGTTCGTGCTCATTACAGAGATTCTGGCACATGACTGAGTCTGATCCATTTCATGTGTTTGACGGATCTGCTGAGAATGTGATTTCAATTAGCTCTTACATTGAGACTGTTGGTTTTTTTTTCAACCGACCGCTGTCAAAGGGCTTATATAGACCAAGTTACAACGATGGTGTTCTTACTTGTGTCGACTCGCTGTTCATCTGTGGATTGTGTTGGAATCCCCCTCAGAATCAGCTCAAATTTGGCAAATTCCTGGTACCAAGCATAGGATGCTCCTACATTCTGGAACTATATGGAGTCAATTACCTCTTCTGGCTCGTACTGGATTTAAACATGAAGCCCTGGAGACGATACTGACAGTGCAGTGCACGCACTGGGTTTTCTTGGCTATCATTACTTATACATGATTGGATTTCCGTCATGGAGATCATCATCATCATGAGGATTTGACCTGGATTGGCTATGAATGAGAACTGGATTTCCGTTCAGCACTACACACAGTACCTATCGGCAATGAATTGTACATATATTGGCTTGTTTCAGACTTCGCCACCCTCAATCCGTGTGCGATTCACTGATTTTGGTCTCAATTCAGTCCCATTTTGTACCATAATCTGGCATCTGGTCTCATGACTGCAAATGACACCGACCAGTTTCACATATCTTGGACTCCATGAAGGGATACCCTATTTTTTGGACGCTCGACGACATGGCGACACTCGCTTTCTGTTTTCTGGCAGTGGGATGTCAGATCCTGATTTCATCATGAATCATGGATCTTATTCATGCATGTACACTCTTCACTCAGACTGTCAACTTTCGAATTTTTCGAGCTTGAACGAAGCTTTTTCTGTGTGCTCTAAGGTACCTATGCGTTTCATTCAAGTCGATGGCCATCGCGAAGCACAGATCTCAGCACAATTTTGCTCATCTCAGCTCAATTTCTCACATTTTGCCTTAGATTAGTCGGTTTTTGGTCACTTTAGCCGTTTCTTTCACTTCACTTGACCCAGCCTGACATACTGGCGTATGTTTTCAGAGGGGCAGTGTAACGGCAGCAGTGACAGCACTCAGATTATACATCAATGTGATCAGAATTTCAATGATTCTCAGATGTACATTAGTGCAGTAAATTTTCCGCTGGTTTTCATGTTTTCCGTTCGCCGCCAGATGTCGCCTTTGAGCGCGCGTGGAGTCGCATTTGTCTTTCGTGATTTCCCAATCGGATTTATTTAAATTATTTCGAATGATTTCACGTTGTGTCATTATGTGCGATGAATGCGCATTGAGATTCTATGTCTGCTCCATTTTTGTAGACCGGGTTTTCTGACTATTCATGTTCCACCATGAAGTTCACTGGACTTACAAGTGCTTCGCATATGTCGCTCCCAGAGACTGGATATGGGTCTGAAGAGGCTCATGTGGGTTCGGAGATATCAGGGGCAGTGTCGGGCGTCACGACCCCTGGGGCATCAAGGCTACAGGCTTCGCAGTTACAAGAAAGATCCGCCACTATGCAGCGGTTACACTTACACCTCAAAACAGGTGCCCAGACCCTGAAATTCCCAACTGCTGATGGTCTCACACCTCAAAACAGGTGCTCGGACCCTAAAATTTCAAAATGCAGATGGTCTCACACCTTAAAACAGGTGCCTAGACCCGGAAATTTCTAACTACTGATGGTCTTACACCTCAAAACAGGTGCCCAGACCCTAAAACGTTGAAATGCTAATGGTCTCACACCTTAAAACAGGTGCCTAGACCCGGAAATTTCTAACTGCTGATGGTCTCACACCTCAAAACAGGTGCCCAGACCCTAAAACTTTGAAATGCTAATGGTCTCACACCTCAAAACAGGTGCCTAGACCCGGAAATTTCTAACTGCTGATGGTCTCACACCTCAAAACAGGTGCCCGAACCCTGAAATTTCTAACTGCTCATGGTCTCACACCTCAAAACAGGTGCCCAGACCCTGAAATTTCTGACTGCTGATGGTCTCACACCTCAAAACAGGTGCCCAGACCCTAAAATTTCTAAGTGCTTATGGTCTCACACCTCAAAATAGGTACCCAGACCCTGAAATTTGTAACTGCTGATGGTCTCACACCTCAAAACAGGTGCCCAGACCCTGAAATTTTGAACTGCTGATGGTCTCGAACCTCAAAACAGGTGCCCGGACCCTGAAATTTCTAACTGCTGATGGTCTCACACCTCAAAAAATGGTCCCCGCCCCTGAAATTTCGAACTGCTGATGGTCTTACACCTCAAAACAGGTGCCCGGACCCTGAAATTTCTAACTGCTGATGGTCTCACACCTCAAAACAGGTGCCCAGACCCTGAAATTTGGAACTGCTGATGGTCTCACACCTCAAAACAGGTGCCCAGACCCTGAAACTTCTAACTGCTGATGGTCTCACACCTCAAAACAGGTGCCCAGACCCTGAAATTTCAAACTGCTGATGGTCTCACACCTCAAAACAGGTGCCCAGGCCCTGAAATTTCTAACTGCTGATGGTCTCACACCTCAAAACGGGTGCCCAGGCCCTGAAATTTCTAACTGCTGATGGTCTCACACCTCAAAACAGCTGCCCAGACCCTAAAATTTCGGACTGTTGATGGTCTTACACCTCAAAACAGGTGCCCAGACCCTGAAATTTCTAACTGCTGATGGCCTCACACCTCAAAAGAGGTGCCCAGACCCTAAAATTTCTAACTGCTGATGGTCTCACACCTCAAAACAGGTGCCCAGACCCGGAAATTTCTAATTGCTGATGGTCTCACACCTCAAAATAGGTGCCTAGACCACGACATTTCTGACTGTTGATGGTCTTGAAACCTCACAACAGGTGCCCAGACCCTAAACCTTCTAACTGCTGATGGTCCTACACCTCAAAACAGGTGCCCCGACGCTGAAATTTCCAACTGCTGATGGTCTCACACCTCAAAACAGGTGCCCAGACCCTGAAATTTCGAACTGCTGATGGTCTCACACCTCAAAACAGGTGCCCAGACCCTAAAATTTCTAACTGCTGATGGTCTCACACCTCAAAACAGGTGCCTAGACCACGACATCTCTAACTGCTGATGGTCTTGAAACCTCACAACAGGTGCCCAGACCCTAACATTTCTAACTGCTGATGGTCTCACACCTCAAAAGAAGTGCCCAGACCCTGAAACTTCTAACTGCTGATGGTCTCACACCTCAAAACAGGTGCCCAGACCCTGAAATTTCTAACTGATGATGGTCTCACACCTCAAAGCAGGTGCCCAGACCCTGAAATTTCGAACTGTTGATGGTCTTACACCTCAAAACAGGTGCCCAGACCCTGAAATTTCTAACTGCTGATGGTCTCACACCTCAAAACAGGTGCCCAGACCCTGAAATTTCTAACCGCTGATGGTCTCACACCTCAAAACAGGTGCCCAGACCCTGAAATTTTGAACTGATGATGGTCTCCCACCTCAAAACAGGTGCTCAGACCCTGAAATTTCGAACTGTTGATGGTCTTACACCTCAAAACAAGTGCCCAGACCCTGAAATTTCTAACTGCTGATGGTCTCACACCTCAAAACAGGTGCCCAGACCCTGAAATTTCTAACTGATGATGGTCTCACACCTCAAAACAGGTGCCCAGACCCTGAAATTTCGAACTGTTGATGGTCTTACACCTCAAAACAGGTGCCCAGACCCTGAAAATTCGAACTGCTGATGGTCTCACACCTCAAAACAGGTGCCCAGACCTTGAAATTTCTAACCGCTGATGGTCTCACACCTCAAAACAGGTGCCCAGACCCTGAAATTTCGAACTGATGATGGTCTCCCACCTCAAAACAGGGGGCCAGACCCTGAAATTTCGAACTGTTGATGGTCTTACACCTCAAAACAGGTGCCCAGACCCTGAAATTTCTATCTGCTGATGGTCTCACACCTCAAAACAGGTGCCCAGACCCTGAAATTTCGAACTGCTGATGGTCTCCCACCTCAAAACAGGTGCCCAGACCCTGAAAATTCGAACTGTTGATGGTCTCACACCTCAAAACAGGTGCCCAGACCCTGAAATTTCGAACTGCTGATGGTCTTACACCTCAAAACAGGTGCCCAGACCCTGAAATTTCGAACTGCTGATGGTCTCACACCTAAAAACAAGTGCCCAGAGCCTGAACTTTCTAACTGCTGATGGTCTCACACCTCAAAACACGTGCCCAGACGCGGAAATTTCTAACTGCTGATGGTCTCACACCTCAAAACAGGTGCCCAGACCCAGAAAATTTTGAACTGCTGATGGTCTTAGACCTCAAAACAGGTGCCTAGACCCTGAAACTTCTAACTGCTGATGGTTTCACCCCTCAAAACAGGTGCCCAGACCCGGAAATTTCGAACTGCTGATGGTCTCACACCTCAAAAGAAGCGCCCAAACGCTGAAAGTTCTAACTGCTGATGGTCTCACACCTCAAAATAGGTGCCCGGACCCTGAAATTTCTAACTGCTGATGGTCTCACACCTCAAAAGAGGTGCCCAGACCCTAAAATTTCTAACTGCTGATGGTCTCACACCTCAAAACAGGTGCCCAGACCCGGAAATTTCTAATTGCTGATGGTCTCACACCTCAAAATAGGTGCCCAGACCACGACATTTCTGACTGTTGATGGTCTTGAAACCTCACAACAGGTGCCCAGACCCTAAAACTTCTAACTGCTAATGGTCTCACACCTCAAAACAGGTGCCCCGACGCTGAAATTTCCAACTGCTGATGGTCTCACACCTCAAAACAGGTGCCCAGACCCTGAAATTTCGAACTGCTGATGGTCTCACACCTCAAAACAGGTGCCCAGACCCTAAAATTTCTAACTGCTGATGGTCTCACACCTCAAAATAGGTGCCTAGACCACGACATCTCTAACTGCTGATGGTCTTGAAACCTCACAACAGGTGCCCAGACCCTAAAATTTCTAACTGCTGATGGTCTCACACCTCAAAACAGGTGCCCAGACCCTGAAATTTCTAACTGATGATGGTCTCACACCTAAAAGCAGGTGCCCAGACCCTGAAATTTCTAACTGCTGATGGTCTCACACCTCAAAACAGGTGCCCAGACCCTGAAATTTCGAACTGTTGATGGTCTTACACCTCAAAACAGGTGCCCAGACCCTGAAATTTCGAACTGCTGATGGTCTCACACCTCAAAACAGGTGCCCAGACCCTGAAATTTCGAACTGATGATGGTCTCCCACCTCAAAACAGGTGCTCAGACCCTGAAATTTTGAACTGTTGATGGTCTTACACCTCAAAACAAGTGCCCAGACCCTGAAATTTCTAACTGCTGATGGTCTCACACCTCAAAACAGGTGCCCAGACCCTGAAATTTCTAACTGATGATGGTCTCACACCTCAAAGCAGGTGCCCAGACCCTGAAATTTCGAACTGTTGATGGTTTTACACCTCAAAACAGGTGCCCAGACCCTGAAATTTTGAACTGCTGATGGTCTCACACCTCAAAACAGGTGCCCGGACCTTGAAATTTCTAACCGCTGATGGTCTCACACCTCAAAACAGGTGCCCAGACCCTGAAATTTCTAACTGCTCATGGTCTCCCACCTCAAAACAGGGGGCCAGACCCTGAAATTTCAAACTGTTGATGGTCTTACACCTCAAAACAGGTACCCAGACCCTGAAATTTCGAACTGCTGATGGTCTCCCACCTCAAAACAGGTGCCCAGACCCTGAAATTTCGAACTGTTGATGGTCTCACACCTCAAAACAGGTGCCCAGACCCTGAAATTGTGAACTGCTGATGGTCTTACACCTCAAAACAGGTGCCCAGACCCTGAAATTTCGAACTGCTGATGGTCTCACACCTAAAAACAAGTGCCCAGAGCCTGAACTTTCTAACTGCTGATGGTCTCACACCTCAAAACACGTGCCCAGACGCGGAAATTTCTAACTGCTGATGGTCTCACACCTCAAAACAGGTGCCCAGACCCGGAAATTTTGAACTGCTGATGGTCTTACACCTCAAAACAGGTGCCTAGACCCTGAAATTTCTAACTGCTGATGGTCTCACCCCTCAAAACAGGTGCCCAGACCCGGAAATTTCGAACTGCTGATGGTCTCACACCTCAAAAGAAGCGCCCAAACGCTGAAAGTTCTAACTGCTGATGGTCTCACACCTCAAAATAGGTGCCCGGACCCTGAAATTTCTAACTGCTGATGGTCTCACACCTCAAAACAGGTGCCCAGACCCTAAAATTTCGAACTGCTGATGGTCTTACACCCCAAAACAGGTGCCCAGACCCTGAAATTTCTAACTGCTCATGGTCTCCAACCTCAAAACAGGTGCCCAGACCCTAAAATTTCGAACTGCTGATGGTCTTACACCTCAAAACAGGTGCCCAGACCCTGAAATTTCTAACTGCTGATGGTCTCACACCTCAAAACAGGTGCCCACACCCGGAAATTTCTAACTGCTGATGGTCTCACACCTCAAAACAGGCGCCCAGACCCTGAAATTTCTAACTGCTGATGGTCTCACACCTCAAAACAGGTGCCCAGACCCTGAAATTTCGAACTGCTGATGGTCTCACACCTCAAAACAGGTGCTCGGACCCTGAAATTTCTAACTGCTGATGGTCTCACACCTCAAAACAGGTGCCCACATCGTAAAATTTTGAACTGCTGATGGTCTCACACCTCAAAACAGGTGTCCAGACCCTGAAATTTCTAACTGCTGATGGTCTCACACCTCAAAGCAGGTGCCCAGACCCTGAAATTTCTAACTGCTCATGGTCTCACACCTCAAAACAGGTGCCCAGACCCAAAATTTCGAATTGCTGATGATCTCACACCTCAAAACAGGTGCCCAGACCCTGAAATTTCTAACTGTTGATGGTCTCACACCTCAAAAAAGGTACCTAGACCATAGAAGTTCTAACTACTGATGGTCTCACACCTCAAAACAGGTGCCCGGACCCTGGAATTTCTAACTGCTGATGGTCTCGGACCTCAAAACAGGTGCCCAGACCCTGAAATTTGTAACTGCTGATGGTCTCACACCTCAAAACAGGTGCCCAGACCCTGAAATTTCTAACTGCTGATGGTCTCACACCTCAAAACAGGTGCCTAGACCCTAAAATTTCGAACTGTTGATGGTCTTACACCTCAAAACAAATGCCCAGACCCTGAAATTTCTAACTGCTGATGGTCTCACACCTCAAAACAGGTGCCCAGACCCTGAAATTTCTAACTGCTGATGGTCTCACACCTCAAAACAGGTGCCCAGACCCTCAAAGTTCTACCTGCTGATGGTCTCGAAACCTCAAAACAGGTGCCTAGACCCTGAAATTTCTAACTGCTGATGGTCTCACACCTCAAAATAGGTGTCTGAACCATTAAATTTCTAACTGCTGATGGTCTCACACCTCAAAACAGGTGCCCAGACCCTGAAATTTGTAACTGCTGATGGTCTCACACCTCAAAACAGGTGCCCAGACCCTGAAAATTTTAACTGCTGATGGTCTCAGACCTCAAAACAGGTGCCCAGACCCTGAAACTTCTAACTGCTGATGGTCTCACACCTCAAAACAGGTGCCGGGACCCTGAAATTTCGAAAGGTTAGAGGTCTTACACTTCAAAACAGGTGCCCAGACCCTGAAATTTCTAACTGCTGATGGTCTCACACCTCAAAACAGGTGCCCGGACCCTGAGACTTTGAGCTGTTGATGGTCTTACACCTCAAAACAGGTGCCCGGACCCTGAAATTTCTAACTGCTGATGGTCTCACACCTCAAAACAGGTGCCCAGACACTGAAATTTCTAACTGCTGACGGTCTCACACCTCAAAACAGGTGCCCAGACCCTAAAATTTCTAACTGCTGATGGTCTCACACCTCAAAACAGGTGCCCAGACCCTGAAATTTCTAACTGCTGATGGTCTTACACCTCAAAACAGGTGCCCAGACCCTGAAATTTCTAACTGCTGATGGTCTCACACCTCAAAACAGGTGCCCAGACCCTGAAATTTCTAACTGCTGATGGTCTCACACCTCAAAACAGGTGCGCAGACCCTAAAATTTCTGACTGCTGATGGTCTTACACCTCAAAACAGGTGCCCAGACCCTAAAACTTCTAACTGCTGATGGTCTCACACCTCAAAACAGGTGCCCAGACCCTGAAATTTCTAACTGCTGATGGTCTTACACCTCAAAACAGGTGCCCAGACCCTGAAATTTCTAACTGCTGATGGTCTCACACCTCAAAACAGGTGCCCAGACCCTAAAACTTCTAACTGCTGATGGTCTCACACCTCAAAACAGGTGCCCAGACCCTCAAAGTTCTACCTGCTGATGGTCTTGAAACCTCAGAACAGGTGCCTAGACCCTGAAATTTCTAACTGCTGATGGTCTCACACCTCAAAATAGGTGTCTGAACCATTAAATTTCTAACTGCTGATGGTCTTACACCTCAAAACAGGTGCCCAGACCCTGAAATTTCTAACTGCTGATGGTCTCACACCTCAAAACAGGTGCCCAGACCCTGAAATTTGTAACTGCTGATGGTCTCACACCTCAAAACAGGTGCCCAGACCCTGAAAACTTTAACTGCTGATGGTCTCAGACCTCAAAACAGGTGCCCAGACCCTGAAATTTCTAACTGCTGATGGTCTCACACCTCAAAACAGGTGCCGGGACCCTGAAATTTCGAAAGGTTAGAGGTCTTACACTTCAAAACAGGTGCCCAGACCCTGAAATTTCTAACTGCTGATGGTCTCACACCTCAAAACAGGTGCCCGGACCCTGAAATTTTGAGCTGTTGATGGTCTTACACCTCAAAACAGGTGCCCGGACCCTGAAATTTCTAACTGCTGATGGTCTCACACCTCAAAACAGGTGCCCAGACACTGAAATTTCTAACTGCTGACGGTCTCACACCTCAAAACAGGTGCCCAGACCCTAAAATTTCTAACTGCTGATGGTCTCACACCTCAAAACAGGTGCCCAGACCCTGAAATTTCTAACTGCTGATGGTCTTACACCTCAAAACAGGTGCCCAGACCCTGAAATTTCTAACTGCTGATGGTCTCACACCTCAAAACAGGTGCCCAGACCCTGAAATTTCGAACTGCTGATGGTCTCACACCTCAAAACAGGTGCCCAGACCCTAAAATTTCTGACTGCTGATGGTCTTACACCTCAAAACAGGTGCCCAGACCCTAAAATTTCTAACTGCTGATGGTCTCACACCTCAAAACAGGTGCCCAGACCCTGAAATTTCTAACTGCTGATGGTCTTACACCTCAAAACAGGTGCCCAGACCCTGAAATTTCTAACTGCTGATGGTCTCACACCTCAAAACAGGTGCCCAGACCCTAAAATTTCTAACTGCTGATGGTCTCACACCTCAAAACAGGTGCCCAGACCCTAAATTTTCTAACTGCTGATGGTCTCACACCTCAAAACAGGTGCCCAGACCCGGAAATTTCGAACTGCTGATGGTCTCAAACCTCAAAAGAAGCGCCCAAACGCTGAAATTCTGACTGCTGATGGTCTCACACCTCAAAACAGGTGCCCGGACCCTGAAATTTCTAACTGCTGATGGTCTCACACCTCAAACAACAGGTGCCCAGACCCTGAAATTTCTAACTGCTGATGGTCTCACACCTCAAAACCGGTGCCCAGACCCTAAAATTTCGAACTGCTGATGGTCTTACACCTCAAAACAGGTGCCCAGACCCTGAAATTTCTAACTGCTCATGGTCTCCCACCTCAAAACAGGTGCCCAGACCCTGAAATTTCGAACTGCTGATGGTCTTACACCTCAAAACAGGTGCCCAGACCCTGAAATTTCTAACTGCTGATGGTCTCACACCTCAAAACAGGTGCCCAGACCCTGAAATTTCTAATTGCTGATGGTCTCACACCTCAAAACAGGTGCCCAGACGCTGAAACCTCGAACTGCTGATGGTCTCACGCCTCAAAACAGGTGCTCGGACCCTGAAATTTCTAACTGGTGATGGTCTCACACCTCAAAACAGGTGCCCACACCCTAAAATTTTGAACTGCTGATGGTCTCACACCTCAAAACAGGCCCGGACCCTGAAATTTCTAACTGCTGATGGTCTCACACCTCGAAACAGGTGCTCAGACCCTGAAATTTCTAACTGCTGATGGTCTCACACCTCAAAACAGGTGCCCAGACCCTGAAACTTCTAACTGCTGATGGTCTCACGCCTCAAAACAGGTGCTCGGACCCTGAAATTTCTAACTGCTGATGGTCTCACACCTCAAAACAGGCGCACACACCCTAAAATTTTGAACTGCTGAAGGTCTCACACCTCAAAACAGGTGTCCAGACCCTGAGACTTCTAACTGCTGATGGTCTCACACCTCAGAACAGGTGCCCAGACCCTAAAATTTCGAACTGTTGATGGTCCCACACCTCAAAACAGGTGCCCAGACCCTAAAATTTCGAATTGCTGATGATCTCACACCTCAAAACAGGTGCCCAGACCCGGAAATTTCTAACTGTTGATGGTCTCACACCTCAAAATAGGTACCTAGACCATAGAATTTCTAACTGCTGATGGTCTCCCACCTCAAAACAGGTGCCCGGACCCTGAACGTTCTAACTGCTGATGGTCTCACATCTCAAAACAGGTGCCCAGACCCTGAAATTTCTAACTGCTCATGGTCTCACACCTCAAAACAGGTGCCCAGACCCTGAAATTTCTAACTGCTGATGGTCTCACACCTCAAGACAGGTGCCTAGACCCTAAAATTTCGAACTGTTGATGGTCTTACACCTCAAAACAGGTGCCCAGACCCTGAAATTTCTAACTGCTGATGGTCTCACACCTCAAAACAGGTGCCCAGACCCTGAAATTTCTAACTGCTGATGGTCTCACACCTCAAAACAGGTGCCCAGACCCTCAAAGCTCTACCCGCTGATGGTCTCGAAACCTCAAAAAAGGTGCCTAGACCCTAAAATTTCTAACTGCTGATGGTCTCACACCTCAAAACAGGTGCGCAGACCCTGAATTTTCTAACTGCTGATGGTCTCACACCTCAAAATAGGTGTCTAAACCATTAAATTTCTAACTGCTGATGGTCTTACACCTCAAAACAGGTGCCCAGACCCTGAAATTTCTAACTGCTGATGGTCGCACACCTCAAAACAGGTTCCCAGACCCTGAAATGTGTAACTGCTGATGGTCTCACACCTGAAAACAGGTGCCCGGACCCTGAAATTTCTAACTGCTCATGGTCTCACACCTCAAAACAGGTGCCCAGACCCTGAAATTTCTAACTGCTGATGGTCTCACACCTCAAAACAGGTGCCGGGACCCTGAAATTTCGAACTGTTGATGGTCTTACACCTCAAAACAGGTGCCCAGACCCTGAAATTTCTAACTGCTCATGGTCTCACACCTCAAAACAGGTGCCCAGACCCTGAAATTTCTAACTGCTGATGGTCTGACACCTCAAAACAGGTGCCGGGACCCTGAAATTTCGAACTGTTGATGGTCTTACACCTCAAAACAGGTGCCCAGACCATAAAATTTCTAACTGCTGATGGTCTCACACCTCAAAACAGGTGCCCAGACACTGAAAATCTAACTGCTGACGGTCTCACATCTCAACACAGGTGCCCGGACCCTGAAATTTCTAACTGCTGATGGTCTCACACCTCAAAACAGGTGCCCAGACCCTAAAATGTCTAACTGCTGATGGTCTCACACCTCAAAACAGGTGCCTAGACCCTGAAATTTCTAACTGCTGATGGTCTCACACCTCAAAACAGGTGCCCAGACCCTGAAATTTCTAACTGCTGATGGTCTCACACCTCAAAGCAGGTGCCCCGACCCTGAAATTTGGAACTGTTGATGGTCTCACACCTCAAAACAGGTGCCGAGACCCCATAATTTCTAACTGTCGATGGTCTCACACCTCAAAACAGGTGCCTAGACCCTGAAATTTCTAACTGCTGATGGTCTTACACCTCAAAACAGGTGCCCTGACCCTGGAATTTCTAACTGCTGATGGTCTCACACCTCAAAACCGGTGCCCAGACCCCGAAAATTCGAACTGCTGATGGTCTTACACCTCAAAACAGGTGCCCAGACCCTGAAATTTCTAACTGCTCATGGTCTCACACCTCAAAAAAGGTGCCCAGACTTTGAAATTTGGAACTGCTGATGGTCTTACACCTCAAAACAGGTGCGCAGACCCTGAAATTTCTAACTGCTGATGGTCTCACACCTCAAAACAGGTGCCCAGACCCTGAAATTTCTAACTGCTGATGGTCTCACACCTCAAAACAGGTGCCCAGACCCTGAAATTTCTAACTGCTCATGGTCTCACGGCTCAAAACAGGTGCCCAGACCCTAAATCTTCGAACTGCTGATGGTCTTACACTTCAAAACAGGTACCCAGACCCTGAAATTTCTAACTGCTGATGGTCTCACACCTCAAAACAGGTGCCCAGACCCTGAAATTTCTAACTGCTGATGGTCTCACACCTCAAAACAGGTGCCCAGACCCTGAAATTTCTGACTGCTGATGATCTCACACCTCAAAACAGGTGCCCAGACCCTGAAATTTGGAACTGCTGATGGTCTCACGCCTCAAAACAGGTGCTCAGACCCTGAAATTTCTAACTGCTGATGGTCTCACACCTCAAAACAGGTGCCCACACCCTAAAATTTCGAACTGCTGATAATCTCACACCTCAAAACAGGTGTCCAGACCCTGAAATTTCTAACTGCTGATGGTCTCACACCTCAAAACAGGTGCCCAGACCCTGAAATTTCTAACTGCTGATGGTCTCACACCTCACCACAGGTGCCCAGACCCTAAAATGTTGAACTGTTGATGGTCCCACACCTCAAAACAGGTGCCCAGACCCTAAAACTTCGAATTGCTGATGGTCTCACACCTCAAAACAGGTGCCCAGACCCGGAAACTTCAAACTGCTGATGGTCTCACACCTCAAAACAGGTGTCCAGACCCTGAAATTTCGAACTGCTGATGGTCTCACGCCTCAAAACAGGTGCCCAGACCCTGAAATTTCTAACTGCTGATGGTCTCACACCTCTAAACAGGTGCGCACACCCTAAATTTTCGAACTGTTGATGGTCTCACACCTCAAAACAGGTGCCCAGACCCTGAAATTTAAAACTGTTGATGGTCTCACACCTCAAAACAGGTGCGCAGACCCGGAAATTTCTACCTGCTGATGGTCTCACACCTCAAAACAGGTGCCCAGACCCTAAAATTTCGAACTGTTGATGGTCCCACACCTCAAAACAGGTGCCCAGACCCTGAAATTCCTAACTGCTGATGGTCTCAGACCTCAAAACAGGTGCCCAGACCCGGAAATTTCTAACTGCTGATGGTGTCACACCTCAAAATAGGTACCTAAACCAGAAAATTTCTAACTGCTGATGGTCTCACACCTCAATACAGGTGCCCAGACCCTGAAATTTCTAACTGCTGATGGTCTCACACCTGAAAACAGGTGCCCATACCCTGAAATCTCTAACTGCTGATGGTCTCACACCTCAAAACAGGTGCCCAGACCCTGAAATTTCTAACTGCTGATGGTCTCACACCTCAAAACAGGTGTTCGGACCCTAAAATTTCGTACTGTTGATGGTCTGACACCTCAAAACAGGTGCCCAGAACCTGAAATTTCTAACTGCTGATGGTCTCACACCTCAAAACAGGTGCCCAGACCCTGAAATTTCTAACTGCTGATGGTCTCACACCTCAAAACAGGTGTTCGGACCCTAAAATTTCGTACTGTTGATGGTCTGACACCTCAAAACAGGTGCGCAGACCCTGAAATTTCTAACTGCTGATGGTGTCACACCTCAAAACAGGTGCCCAGACCCTGAAATTTCTAACTGCTGATGGTCTCACACCTCAAAACAGGTGCCCAGACCCTGAAATTTCTAACTGCTGATGGTCTCACACCTCAAAAAAGGTGTCTAGACCATGAAATTTCTAACTGCTCATGGTCCTACACCTCAAAACAGGTGCCCAGACCCTGAAATTTCTAACTGCTGATGGTCTCACACCTCAAAATAGGTACCCAGAGCCGGAAATTTCTAACTGCTGATGGTCTCACACCTCAAAACAGGTGCCCAGACCCTGAAATTTCTAACTGCTGATGGTCTCACACCTCAAAACAGGTGTTCAGGCCGTGAAATTTCTAACTGCTGATGGTCTCACACCTCAAAACAGGTGCCCAGACCCTGAAATTTCGAACTGCTGATGGTCTCACACCTCAAAACAGGTGCCCAGACCCTGAAATTTCTAACTGCTGATGGTCTCACACCTCAAAACAGGTGCCCAGACCCTGAAATTTCTAACTGCTGATGGTCTCACACCTCTAAACAGGTGCGCACACCCTAAATTTTCGAACTGTTGATGGTCTTA
The DNA here is from genome assembly GCA_964036045.1 of Eutreptiella sp. 'Long Island Sound 2002'. Classification (NCBI taxonomy): domain Eukaryota; phylum Euglenozoa; class Euglenophyceae; order Eutreptiales; family Eutreptiaceae; genus Eutreptiella; species Eutreptiella sp. 'Long Island Sound 2002'. Next base: position 132,703,566 of record OZ038379.1, read on the forward strand.
CACCTCAAAACAGGTGCCCAGACCCTGAAATTTCAAACTGTTGATGGTCTCACACCTCAAAACAGGTGCGCAGACCCGGAAATCTCTACCTGCTGATGGTCTCACACCTCAAAACAGGTGCCCAGACCCTAAAATTTCGAACTGTTGATGGTCCCACACCTCAAAACAGGTGCCCAGACCCTGAAATTCCCAACTGCTCATGGTCTCAGACCTCAAAACAGGTGCCGGGACCCTGAAATTTCTAACTGCTGATGGTCTCACACCTCAAAATAGGTACCTAAACCAGAAAATTTCTAACTGCTGATGGTCTCACACCTCAATACAGGTGCCCAGACCCTGAAATTTCTAACTGCTGATGGTCTCACACCTGAAAACAGGTGCCCAGACCCTGAAATTTCTAACTGCTGATGGTCTCACACCTCAAAACAGGTGCCCAGACCCTGAAATTTCTAACTGCTGATGGTCTCACACCTCAAAACAGGTGCCCAGAACCTGAAATTTCTAACTGCTGATGGTCTCACACCTCAAAACAGGTGCCCAGACCCGGAAACTTCTAACTGCTGATGGTCTCGAAACCTCAAAACAGGTGCCCAGACCCTGAAATTTCTAACTGCTGATGGTCTCACACCTCAAAACAGGTGCCCAGACCCTGAAATTTCTAACTGCTGATGGTCTCACACCTCAAAAAAGGTGCCCAGACCCTGAAATTTGTAACTGCTGATGGTCTCACACCTCAAAATAGGTACCCAGAGCCGGAAATTTCTAACTGCTGATGGTCTCACACCTCAAAACAGGTGCCCAGACCCTGAAATTTCTAACTGCTGATGGTCTCACACCTCAAAACAGGTGTTCAGACCGTGAAATTTCTAACTGCTGATGGTCTCACACCTCAAAACAGGTGCCCAGACCCTGAGATTTCTAACTGCTGATGGTCTAACACCTCAAAACAGGTGCCCAGACCCTGAAATTTCTAACTGCTGATGGTCTCACACCTCAACACAGGTGCCCAGACCCTAAAATTTCGAACTGTTGATGGTCTCACACCTCAACACAGGTGCCCAGACCCTAAAACTTCGAATTGCTGATGGTCTCACACCTCAAAACAGGTGCCCAGACCCGGAAACTTCTAACTGCTGATGGTCTCACACCTCAAAATAGGTACCTAGACCATAAAATTTCCAACTGCTGATGGTCTCACACCTCAAAACAGGTGTCCAGACCCTGAAATTTCGAACTGCTGATGGTCTCACGCTTCAAAACAGGTGCCCAGACCCTGAAATTTCTAACTGCTGATGGTCTCACACCTCTAAACAGGTGCGCACACCCTCAATTTTCGAACTGTTGATGGTCTCACACCTCAAAACAGGTGCCCAGACCCTGAAATTTCTAACTGTTGATGGTCTCACACCTCAAAACAGGTGCGCAGACCCGGAAATTTCTAACTGCTGATGGTCTCACACCTCAAAACAGGTGCCCAGACCCTGAAATTTCTAACTGCTGATGGTCTCACACCTGAAAACAGGTGCCCAGACCCTGAAAATTCTAACTGCTGATGGTCTCACACCTCAAAACAGGTGCCCAGACCCTGAAATTTCTAACTGCTGATGGTCGCACACCTCAAAACAGGTTCCCAGACCCTGAAATTTCGAACTGTTGATGATCTTACGCCTCAAAACAGGTGCCCAGACCCTGAATTTTCTAACTGCTGATGGTCTCACACCTCAAAATAGGTACCTAAACCAGAAAATTTCTAACTGCTGATGGTCTCACACCTCAATACAGGTGCCCAGACCCTGAAATTTCGAACTGTTGATGGTCTTACACCTCAAAACAGGTGCCCAGACCCTGAAATTTCTAACTGCTGATGGTCTCACACCTCAAAACAGGTGCCCAGAGCCGGAGATTTCCAACTGCTGATGGTCTCACACCTCAAAACAGGTGCCCAGACCCTGAAATTTCTAACTGCTGATGGTCTCACACCTCAAAACAGGTGCCCGGGCCCTGAAATTTCTAACTGCTGATGGTCTCACACCTCAAAACAGGTGCTCAGACCCTGAAATTTTGAACTGTTGATGGTCTTACACCTCAAAACAGGTGCCCAGACCCTGAAATTTCTAACTGCTGATGGTCTCACACCTCAAAACAGGTGCCCAGACCCTGAAATTTCTAACTGCTGATGGTCTCACACCTCAAGACAGGTGCCCAGACCCGGAAATTTCTAACTGCTGATGGTCTTACACCTCAAAACAGGTGCCCAGACCCTGAAATTTCGAACTGTTGATGGTCTTACACCTCAAAACAGGTGCCCAGACCCTGAAATTTCTAATTGCTGATGGTCTCACACCTCAAAACAGGTGCCCAGACCCGGAAATTTCTAACTGCTGATGGTCTCACACCTCAGAACAGGTGCCCAGACCCTGAAATTTCTAACTGCTGATGGTCTCACACCTCAAAACAGGTGCCCAGACCCTGAAATTTCGAACTGTTGATGGTCTTACACCTCAAAACAGGTGCCCAGACCCTGAAATTTCTAATTGCTGATGGTCTCACACCTCAAAACAGGTGCCCAGACCCTGAAATTTCTAACTGCTGATGGTCTCACACCTCAAAACGGGTGCCCACACCCTGAAATTTCTAACTGCTGATGGTCTCACACCTCAAAACAGGTGCCCAGACCCTGAAATTTTGAACTGCTGATGGTCTCATACCTCAAAACAGGTGCCCAGACCCGGAAATTTCGCACTGCTGATGGTCTCACACCTCAAAACAGGTGCCCAGACCCTGAAATTTCTAACTGCTGATGGTCTCACACCTCAAAACAGGTGCCCAGGCCCTGAAATTTCTAACTGCTGATGGTCTCACACCTCAAAACAGGTGCCCAGACCCTGAAATTTCGAACTGTTGATGGTCTTACACCTCAAAACAGGTGCCCAGACCCTGAAATTTCTAATTGCTGATGGTCTCACACCTCAAAACAGGTGCCCAGACCCGGAAATTTCTAACTGCTGATGGTCTCACACCTCAGAACAGGTGCCCAGACCCTGAAATTTCTAACTTCTGATGGTCTCACACCTCAAAACAGGTGCCCAGACCCTGAAATTTCGAACTGTTGATGGTGTTACACCTCAAAACAGGTGCCCAGACCCTGAAATTTCTAATTGCTGATGGTCTCACACCTCAAAACAGGTGCCCAGACCCGGAAATTTCTAACTGCTGATGGTCTCACACCTCAGAACAGGTGCGCAGACCCTGAAATTTCTAACTGCTGATGGTCTCACACCTCAAAACAGCTGCCCAGACCCTCAAATTTCGAACTGCTGATGGTCTCACACCTCAAAACAGGTGCCCAGACCCTGAAATTTTGAACTGTTGATGGTCTTACACCTCAAAACAGGTGCCTAGACCCTGAAATTTCTAACTGCTGATGGTCTCACACCTCAAAACAGGTGCCCAGACCCTGAAATTTCTAACTGTTGATGGTCTCACACCTCAAAACAGGTGCCCGAACCCTGAAATTTCAAACTGTTGATGGTCTCACACCTCAAAACAGGTGCGCAGACCCTGAAATTTCTAACTGCTGATGGTCTCACACCTCAAAACAGGTGCCCAGACCCGGAAATTGTCGAACTGCGGATGGTCTCACACCTCAAAACAGGTGCCCAGACCCTGAAATTTCTAACTGCTGATGGTCTCACACCTCAAAACAGGTGCCCAGGCCCTGAAATTTCTAACTGTTGATGGTCTCACACCTCAAAACAGGTGCCCAGACCCTGAAATTTCGAACCGTTGATGCTCTTACACCTCAAAACAGGTGCCCAGACCCTAAAATTTCTAACTGCTGATGGTCTCACACCTCAAAACAGGTGACCAGACTCTGAAATTTCTAACTGCTGATGGTCTTACACCTCAAAACAGGTGCCCAGACCCTGAAATTTCTAACTGCTGAGGGTCATACACCTCAAAACAGGTGCCCAGACCCTGAAATTTCTAACTACTGATGGTCTTACACCTCAAAACAGGTACCCAGACCCAGAAATTTCGAACTTATGATGGTCTCACACCTCAAAACAGGTGCCCAGACCCTGAAATTTCTAACTGCTGATGGTCTCACACCTCAAAACAGGTGCCCAGGCTCTGAAATTTCTAACTGCTGATGGTCTCACACTTCAAAACAGGTGCCCAGAGGCTGAAATTTCTAACTGCTGATGGTCTCACACCTCAAAACAGGTGCCTAGACACTGAAATTTCTAACTGCTGATGGTCTTGACGCGTTCCCGTGGGGGGCCGGCCACGGGACGCTGCGGTGACACGCACAGGTGAGCAGGCAGGCAAGGCACTACGCTCACAAGGGCATCAATACGCCTGTGTCATGTGACAAAGCGTTTCAGAATCCTTGCCACTCTGCAAAGAGGGAACGAAAGTATGTACAGCAACACATCAGGATATGTACACATGGGGTTAAGACTGGACTGGGGTAAGGGCATCACAGGACCATAGACACTCAGTCCCAACTCATATCCCAATCCCAGGTCCGACCCTCCCAGTGGCTGAAGGGGGCGGGGGCTCAAACACAACCCATGCCCTGCTCAGTCCGGACCCTGAAACCCTGCCAATAGGGGAGGTGTCCCGCCCAGCCACAGGCGAGTTCCTGGGAACCAAGGGGCTCCAAGGCCAACCAACAGTGACTCCCTATGCTCCCTCAATGGCAGGTCCCAACTCCACTCTGAGCCAGAGATATGGCCCCGCCATTATCACCCAGGAGTTGGTAGCTGAAAATGGGCTGTTTCAGCCCAAACTGAAATTAACTCAAAAATCCCCAAAATTGACCCCTCGTCCGGACCCGCCAGAGGTAGGGACGAGGCTACTGACCCTATGCCCTTCGAGTACGAACCCCCTGGAACCCTCACCCAACCTGATTCCCTCTGAGGTCCCGGCATCAGGGCAACACGGATGAGTCAAGTGGGGTCATGATGCCAAAATCACCAAAATTGGCGTCATTCCCACGCGTGGCTCGCCCGGCCAAGGTAAGGCCAATGGCTCACAGGGTAGGAGGCAGGACCTAGGACTGTTATCTGAGTGCACAACTTGGATTTAGGTCCGGGCTCCCTATGGGCTTAGAGAAATGGGGCCGCCAATTGACCACACGGAAGGGGGAAATTTGGGTCCCAAAATTGGGTCATTTTGGCTGCTTGAAATGAGCCAAAATTCAGTGTGCTCCCAATAGTATATCTCCACGCCGGCTTGGAGATCGGATCCGCCATTCCATACGTGATCCACCAGGAGTCCAACAGAGACTCCCATGCCCTTGGTTCTCAAAGATCTTCATGCCACCGGGCGTGGTGACGATCCCAATTGGGTCCACAAATGCAAAAATGGCAAAATTGCCCATACTCAATATGGCCTAGCGCCTTAACGAAGGCGACTCCGCTTCGCCCACGTGGTGTGTGGACCATGGGGACCATTACCCATAACACCCATGTCACATATGGTCCATTGGTCCATGCGTCCGGCGTGCACGAAGGTTAGAACATGGGGCACGGCGGGCAGCAAAAGTGGAAAATTGCTCAAAATGGCCAAAATTGCGCACACTCATGGTTAAGGCAAATGAGGCACATGCCCGACTCGGACCGGAGTGTGCCATAGGATTGGTATCAAGACATGTTGGTCCAACATATCTTTTGGGCGTTGCCCAACTCCTCCGGTATTGGGAATGGCAGGGTCGCCAAGTGAGCCCATGATTTGGGATAGTCCCAAATCGCCAACATGGCGGCCACGGTATGCCAAGCCTAAGAGGAGTTATTCGCCGGGTCCAAGATATGTTGGCTACCGAAGTATGTACCCTCATAACATACTTGGGTCATGATGTCAATTGAGCGCAACATCGAGATACACGGTAGCCACTTGGCATCATGACGAGCCAAAAATGGCAAAATTGGCACAATGACCCACAAAAGTGCCTTGAGAGGTCTACAATTATATTATAATATCTCCGGCTTGGATCGTGCAATCACTTAATCCTTCTAAACACAATGACTTGACACCAATGACCTTCGATCCCACATATGTGCTCCACTTGGGGCGCCTTGAAAGGTTACGAGCGCTACTTCCCAAGTGGGCACATGAAAATATGGAAAATTGTAAAACACACACCTTGCTCCCAACGCATCGCTTCGGGATCACCACACAAGCTTCCCTTCACGAAGGTTAGGCATGCAATTGACCGTAGGGAGTATGGAGAAGGGGCTTGCACAATATGAGGTCCATTGGCGGGTTCGACTTGGAGCAATGGACCCGCCAAATGGGCACGCAACACAACACATGGCACATACCACATATTGCCCAAAAAGGTAGCTCCCACCACGATATGTCATGCCCCTCCAAGGGCATAACTTTGTGTCAATCGCTCATAGGTACTCAAGGAGAGTTCCTATGCCACACCAACACTTGCGCGCTACACTCGAAAGTTATCTTAACGCACGCAATATCATGGCCAAAGAGTTATAACGCAAACTCTACCCAATTGACCATGATCCATTACACTAGCGCGCACGTGTGGAAACGCAAGGCATATAATGCTTCCTAAATTACGTCGGGAGTATTGTAAATACATCCCACGTTTCTTTATCGTAATTCCTCGCAAGCAACACGAGATATGACCTTCACAAGTGGCCTCACGAATCAACTTTGTTTTGCCCATATCTTTAAGACAAATGGAGGGCAGGATAAAAGGGAAGTTGATTCGTGCATACGAAAGCACGTAGGTCCACTCGAAAGAGGTCAAATCAAGTGCGGGGATGTCGAAGTCGAAAATCCGATTTCGACATCCTGAAAAATTCGGATTAAGGTTGCGAGTATTAATTATGAAAATTGCGGAAGCATCCATGCAGTTCCTGGCGACTTTGGAGCCTTCGTGACGGATAGCGTTAAAATTTCCATTATAAACAGTTAAACTGGCGGTTACGGTAAAGTCGCGAACCAACCGCCAGCAGTCAAAACAGTGAGAATCGGAACGGAAGCGTAAAAATTGACGGAAACAATATGAAAATAAAACCCTGTTGATTCCTGATATTCTGATACACAAATCTCCGCTGGCGGTGCATCGGTTGCCGATGCGGGGCTTCACGGCACGGAACACGCCGTGCATGGGGTTAGTGGACCGGAGACCGGTTGTATGCCGTAACCTGGCCATGGGGTTCTGGGTACCGCTTCACCCCCCTCCTTAGAGCAAACCCTGGGGGGGCTCGATAACACCCACGCATGGCAGCGGGTACCCAGGACCACTCCCTGAAAGGGGGGGGGGGTGTCACATCCTCACTTCAGTAAGTCACAGTAAGATAGGTATCCCACAGTGGGATAGGTATGCTGCTGTAACAGCTCGTAGCACATGTATAGTATCAAGTATCAAGTCCCGGGTCCTGGCGGCGATTGTTCGGCATCCAAAGGACCCGTTAACCCATACCAGGCGCACCGGGTGCCGGCTGCTACGGTCACCACCACAGTGGCAGTGGCATACACGGCCAACATAGGCGACACACGACGACCGAGGTGGTCCCACAAGTCGAGAGCGACCACAAAGATCCATCAGGCTACCCCAAGCTTCCCAAGGCCCGCCGACTGGGGAGAGTCCCCACGGGTCCTTCCTCGGGCGCACCATGTCCATATCCATACGACGCGAGTCCAGAGTGCCATAGTCGAACTCCTTACGAACCCCAAATCGTAAGGGAACTCCTCCTGAAGGGATCGGGCATCAAGGCCGTCTTTTCCTCGCCCTACTGCCACGAAGGCCATACATGAGGGAGTCCTCATGCAGTGTGGGCGGAGGCGTCGACTCCTCAAACCACCAGTTTCCCAGGCAGACTGACCGAGGTCAGGAGCACCGGAGGCCGCCATCCGAATGCAAGTGCGTCTGCAAATCGGTAGGCTCACACTGGGACTGACAGTGGCGGACCGCTGGGAGTGTAGTCAGGCAACTGGGCTTCCCGCCTGGCGCCATAGGATCTCCATACATCACAGCGAATAGGGCAACACGGTATCACGGGCACTCAAACAGTAGAATCTGTAATCAAGTACTGGTCCAGGCTGGACCAGGCTGTAAGGATATGTACACGGCGACTCAAGGCGCCTCTGTATCCCGATTCGTGGTGAAAAACAGTCCATCCCTCAGCGATGGGCTGATGACACTTAACATACAGATGCACATATCCTGGAGGGCAGAAAAACAAGCAACAATTTGGGTAAATAGGCGCGTAAACACACTCAGAACAGAGTGCCAAACCACGCCACGGTCAGGATAAGGCAAATGCAGGAGGATGGACAGGATAACGCCTGAGTTCAGGCATATATAGTCTCGAGACACACGTCGACTGGTCTGGATTCCGCAAATGCCATGGAACCCGACCACACACCAAAAAATCGCAATGCCGATGACAGCGGCATCCGTTGCGCAACGTCGTATGGGCTTCAAGGCCCCAAGAGCTCAGAATTATGAAGGTCAGTCGCCCTACCTGGTTTCCCAAGGATTCAGCAGGGGGGGGAGTGACGAATAGAATTGAAAGAGAGGGGCCATCCTCCTCTGGATACAGCAGGGGGGGGTATATGGCCACTCTGTCACCGAAAGATGGGAGAGAGCAAGCAAGTAAGGGACGATCCGTCGGCCTCACAAGCGCTCACAACACATCAGGGGAGAGCCCAGGGCGCTGATCAGGCACCCCTGGCTGCAATCGCCCGGGTGAGTGCTGCCAAGTCCGAAACGTGGATCTTGGTCTTGTGTTTGCGGATGTACTCCATGAAGGGAGTATTGACCCGCGGCACGAATGAGGAGACGGGTTCCCAGGTGTCGTGGGACGGCCCATAGCCTCGCCAACGAACCTTGAACTCCAGACCTCCGGGTGCCGAGGCCTTCGGACGCTGAGCCAGGATCTTCTCGACATTATAGTCGTCCTGCTCAGCATAGTCGTCGTCCGAATCGGCCTCATGTTTGGCGTAGTCCAGGGACACATGTCGGCCACGGAGGTCGGGTTCCCGCACACGGAGTTGACTCTCGTGGCGCTCCCGGAACTGTCCGTGACCCACCTTGATGCGGTAGGTGTCCTCACCAATCCTGCGGACCACCTCGCCGGGTGTGAACCAGGTTTTGGTGCGGTGGGTGCCCATAGGGCGGGGTCTGATCACCCACACCGGGTCTCCCACCCTGAACTTCTGCGCTGTCGAGCTCAGGGCGGACTTCTGACGCTCAGCATGCTCCTTCTCAAGCTGCTGGCGGATGTCCCGCGCCGTTTGCTCTTGCCGCGCGAAGAACTCCTTGGCATCCATAGCCATGCCATCACCGGACAAGGGAAGTCCCCTACCCAGGGGGTCCCTGCCGAAGAGAATCTGGTGAGGGGACAAACCGCCCGGAGTGGGGGTGTCATGATGGGCCTTCAGAGCAGGCCACATCTCCTCGAACCAGTTTCGACGTGGATTGGTGATGTGGATCTTGCGCAGCTTCTCGAACAGCTGCCGTCCAGCCACCTCAGCACGGCCGTTAGACCGGCTGAGATAGGCCACGCTCTTGGCATGACGTATCCCCATGAGGGAACACATAGCCTTGAACCAGCCACCAGTAAACTGGGGCCCTCGGTCACTGCAAATGGTGCGGGGGATGTCAAAGACGGTCAGCCAATGACGAATCATCATGACGGCCACCTCCTTGGCAAGCAACCCCTTTTTGCGTGCCGGAACGGCTACAACGTAGCCGCTGTGGCGGTCCACACAGAGAACCACACAGTCAAAGGTCTCCTTGCCAATGTGCACTTCGGGCATGGAGAAGACGTCCATGGCCACGCTCTCCATGGGCTGGTCAGGAACCGGGGTCCATTGGGGTTCCCCCTTGACGTTCCGGTCATCGGGATTGCAGGCCTGACAGACCGAGCAACCCTTCCTGACCTTCTTGATGGCGGTGTAGAGAACGATATGGTCGATCTCGAACCGACGCTGCATGTCGAGAGCTTGCTTCTTGACCCCTGGGTGCAGCATGTGGTGGTGCCAAGCTTCACACAGCTCGAGCACCCGGGACTCTGGGACTAGCAGCTTACCATTCCGGTAGAGCTTGCCATCTTCCTCAGTCAGCCCCTTTGGCCACTTCTGTCCGTCGTCAGGGTCGGTCACAGCCCTATACTCGGCAGCAAAGGCCTCAGACTTGGCGTAATCGTCGGTCCAGTCGTCCTGGAGGCAAGACTCCGGGAAGAGGTGCTTGTCGGACTCAGTTCCCACAGGGGGTGCCGGACCGGGCCTTCCGCCCGCGGCACCCACAGGGGCGAGTACACTGACCGTTCTGCTCACCCTCGAAGCGAGGGGGGCATCTGCGGCCATGACGACGAAGCATTTGGCACCCTCCTCCTCCATCAGGCGCTCCATTTCAATGATCCTCTTGGCTTCAGCGGTCTCAGCCTCATCGCCATGGGCAGAGATATCCTGCATGCCCTTGCTGGCGGGATAGGCCCACCTACTGAGACAGTCCGCCATGGTGTTATCCTTTCCAGGAATATAAACAACCGTAAGGTCGAGCTTGGCCAAGGTCTCGTGCCATCTTGCCCGTCGGGAGGCGGGACCTGAGGGGGTGTCCACGTGCTCCTTGTGCCACGACTGCAGACTCTGATGGTCGGTGCAGACGGTGACGGGATGGAGGGCTATGTACCCAGCCCATTTCCTGAGAGCCATGACGATGGCATACGCCTCCTTTTCACGGGGCGTCCACGTTCGTCTCTGGCCTTCCGCCAGGACTCGGCTCCAGAAGGCCACGGGCACGTGCCTCCCGTCGTCAAGCACTTGCTCCAACACAGCGCCAATGGCGTAGTCGGAAGCGTCGGTGCGCAGGACGAACCCTCGGTCGGGATCCACGAGGTGCAGACCCACTGCGGATAGCAGCGCCTGCTTCATCCCCTCAAAGGCACGGTCCGACTCTTCAGTCCAGACCAGAGCCTTCTTGGACCCCTTCTTGGTCTCCTCTCGGTTGCCCTTGAGCATTATCGTCATGGGGGCTGCATACTCGGCATACATCTTGATATACCCCGAGTAGTAATTGCAGAACCCCAGATACGCCCGTAGCTCAGAGACCGTTTTGGGCTTTTCCCAGTGCTCAATCGCAGCCACCTTGCCAGGTATGGGCTTTCGCTGCCCGTTCCCGACTACGTGGCCAGCGAAGACCACCTCGCTTACCGCAATGGTGGCCTTGTCACTGCTGCCCGTGAGTTTGTGCCGAACCAGAAGGTCGAGCACTCGAGTGACGTCCCTCTCGTGTGCCTCCAGGAGCTCCTCGTAGCTCATGCTGGGGTCCCCGGACGCGATGATCACGTCGTCCACGAAGGGGTCCGCACAGTCGCGCACCGGCTCAAGCAGGTTCTCCAGCATCCGCTGAAAAGCCGCATTGCCGTTGGTAACGCCCATAGGCATCACCTTCCACTGGAGAGGTCCAAGTGGGGTGCTCATGGCTGTGCAGGCACGGGACTCTTCGGCGAGAGGCATCTGATGATAACCATGTTTCAGGTCAATCACCGTGAAGATCCTCCGCCGGTGTTGTTTTTGCAGCATATCCTCAATGAGGGGCAGCGTATAGCTGTCCTGCTGCGTTTGGGCGTTCAGGCCGCGGTAGTCGACCACGAGCCGCCACTCACCGGCAACCTTCTTGGGGACGACGAAGCAAGGAGAGGCCCACTCGGAGTGGCACGGCTCAAGCCAGCCTCTCTGGATGAAGTCACGGAGGATCTTCTCCATGGCTTCCTTCCTCTCGCCCCTCAGGGCAAACTCCCGGTGGCGATACACACGGGGGTCCTGCTTCAGTCGTATCTTGGCCTCGCCATACGGTCCACGCACCGGTGGGGGGAACACAGGTTTTCCGCTGAAGAAGGTCTCGCCATACTTCTGCTTCAGCCTGGCCCTCAACGCCTGGATCTTGGGGCAGTCATCGGACTCCGCCTTGGCTTTTCCGGGCACTTGAACCACGGAGCTTACTTGAGGGGTAGCTACTCCGCTCGCTTTCGGCTCAGGTGGTCTTCCCAGGTGGCCCAAAGGGCCATCTCTGGTCTTGCCTCGGAACAGATCGCCGTAGGTGGGTGGGTTACCGCCAGGCGGCTCGTCTTGGCTGGACATGTGATCCAGCACCCTCTGTACGAAGGTATTCCCGTCATAGGAACCAGAGACGATCGAGTCCACTTCCCACCAGGCTTTGTCCTGGCCTTTGCCCTCACGCTGGTTTCCCCAGTCGTGAAAGGGCTGATCCATATACCCCTGAACCAGATCCCACTCCTCTTCAGTGAGGGGGTCTTCGGAGTCCGATTCTTCGATGTCAACAGGGGGAACCGCAAAGCATTGCCTCCAAGGCTCTGCTATGATACGGTTGACACACACGAAGTCCGTGGTGTTGGCCTGATCAAGGCCCCCATCCACATAGTGGAATTCCGTTGGCCATCTCTGGGGTGGCATGGGCTGTCCCTTAGCGTCCTGATAGACACTCTCTCCAGCCGGTAGGACGACCTTGTTCAAGGTCATGTTGGTCAATGAGGCTACCCAATGTCGGGTACTTTCCTCCTCGGTGCATCCCATAGGAACAACCAGCACTGCCTTGGAGCGGTCCTTGCGAATCTTCGCTATCGCTCTTGGAATGTCCCAACGGGGGCAATGGATCCACATCAATCCCTGATGCGGACCCCAGTGCTTCTTCCACGCGGAGTCCTGGGCGCTCCAGTACTTCTCACATACCCGCAGATGGGCGGAGGTTCCTGAAGAGAACGCATCCAGGGCCAGATCCGACGCTCCCAGGTCCGCGACCACTCGGTACGCCACTTCCGGCCTTACGCCGTACTCCTGGTTCGCTGGCCCAGTAGGCTCAGTGTCCAGCGCGGCCACTTCGAGCTGATTGCGTTCGGGGTGGATCCATTGGCATTCCACATGGTGCTCAGGTGACGAAAGCCACGAGAGCTGGTCGTCCTGGTACAGGGTCATGGAGGCCTGGGCCGGGAGGACGCCGGAGTCCGTCTCCATCATGAAGTCGTACCCGACGATCATGTCCCAGTCCATCTCGGCCTCGTAGAAGCTACCGTGCAGGAGGATTTCCTTGCCGAGGTCTGGGCGGCTCAGCTCACGATGGTTCACGAACTGCAGCCCAATGGCCGCTTCCTTCGTGCCTCCCACCATGTACTGGCCGTTCGCCACCTTCAGCCTGACAGGTTTCCGACTGTCGGTCAGACACTCTGGTGGAAGTAGGCCAGCCTTGACCAAGCTGACTTGAGCTCCCGTGTCGACCAACACGTCGAAAACCTTTTCCACTTCCCCGCATAGGGCACGGACCTTAAGATGCAACTGCCGCTCGCGACCGACACGGCGCACGGCGTGCAAACTCAGGATCTCCGGCCGTTCCAGAAGCTCAACAAGCGACTGGTGCAGGTCGTGGACAATGGGCTCAGGCTGCCCATCTGCAGCATCCAGCTGCGGTCCGGGTGATCCTCCGATACTCTCGGATAGATCCTGTAGTACATCAAACACGTTCTTGGTCGCGAAGGACGGACGGGTGCAAGGGTTCGTGCCTTCACTTGCCCTCACCCCGCCTCCGCGACTGGGCGCCAGACCGGGCCTTCCGCCCGCGGCAGTCCCCTTGTGCTTATCGACTCCCGACTGGGATGGATCGGCGCTTCCCACGTCACCATCCTGCGACCGCCCTAGCTGGGGCCCTTGGCTGCAGGGGCTCCGCTAGGGGGCGTCGGTTTTGGAAGAGGGGGTGTTCTCCTCGGCCTCAAGGTCGTTGATGCCCTTCTTCCTTCCCCCTTTCTTACCCTTGTTCTTGTCCTTGTCCTTGTTCTGGTCATTCTGGTTGTTCTCCTTGTTCTTGGTATCCGACCTGGGGACCCAGTTCCGCTTGATCTCCTGGATCTCCTTGGCCAACTCGGTTCCCACCGACGACATCAGCTTGGCCAGCTCGTCCTTGTCCACCTCCATCTTGGCTTCCCGGATACCCGCGGGCGCACGCTTCTTCGACCCGTGCGCCTTCTTGTAAGCCTCCGTGTCGGCCTTGTGGACGGGGCATGTTCGGTTGTCATGGTTGAAGCCTTTCTTTCTCCCATAACACACGAAACAGCCCTGAGGGTGAGCTCGTATGAACTCCCCAAAAGACAGCGGAGGGTCGCCAATGCGGCGAGGGTCCCTCTTCTCCTTCTTCCTCCAACCCTGCTGCAGGGGCTTCCAGTTTCCCGGTTTGCTTCCCGCGCTCAGGTTGTTGGCCACGAAGGCGCAAACGGCCACTTCGGCGGGCTCATCGTCGTCGTCATCGTCGACGAGAGTCTCATCGCCGCCGGCTCCCGCTGGGTCCATGGCAGATTCCCCGCCAGGTCCCTCGCCAACGTAGTTGACGTCGCGGTCGCCGGGCCTCAACCCGCGGGTGTGGTGGAGGTTTCGGTACTCCTTGAGTACTTCCTCGCCAACCCACTCCAGGATCTCGTCGCAGCTCATCCGCGCCGGGATGGGCTGCAGACGGATGGTCTGGCCGCTCAACTCACAATCGTCAAGGCGCCACATCGCGGTCTTCTCGCGATCGCCCGAGACGGTGATGAGAAGAGCGTTCCGCAGGGAGTGCCGTTTGACATCCCGGGCCACGTTCTTCTTCGCCCAAGACACCACGTTCGTATGATACTCCTTGGGGAGCATCATCTTGACCGTGTGGTTGGACTTGGCCCGCTTGGATTCCTCCTTGGTGACCCTTTTGATCCATGCTTCCGGCAGCATGGAGAGCAGGCGAGCCTGCTCGTCACCCTCGTTCCAATCCTCCACATTGCGGCGGAAGAGGGTGTATTTCCCTCGGAAGTCACGCCAGTCCCGTAGGCGGATCTCCCGTCCATCATGCTCAAGCTTGATGGACTTCCAGCGCTTGGCAGCCACCTGCGGAGCGTCCACCCGCTCCTGCTCGTTGAGCCACTTCTTGGCGTCCTTGAGGGTCTTGATTTTCCCCTCCTTGGTCGCCGCGAAGTATAGCTCGCCGAGCACTTCCGGCAGGCGGTACCTGAACCGTTTGAAGACATATCTCTCCGCATCCGCGGGAGGTAGGTCTTCAGTGACAGTCAGCCCCCAATCGTCCAGCTTCTCCAAGAAGCGGTCGAGGTTGAGGGGGTTGCCATCGTACATGGGGGGCTTGATGTCCTTCAAGTCTTCCCACACGGCGGCGTCCGCGGCCTTAGAGACCATGAACGCCGGCCGCGAGGTCGACCGAGGTTCCCATCGGCCTCGCCCACGGACTCCCACGGCCGCCACGTCCATCTCCTCCATGGAGTCCCTGTGGCTACGCCGCGGTTCCTCCACGTACGCTGAACCAAAATGTTCACGCCGTACTGCATCCATGTACGCATCCTCATCACGGCGCCGGCGGCTGCGTTCAGCGGCCTCCCGTCGTACACCACGCGGCGGGCTGATGTCGAACTCCTCCAGGTCCAGGTCCAGGTCCAGGTCCTCACCTTCGACGACATCCCACTCCACGTCTCCTCTGGGGACCTCATCCCTGAGTCCACCATAACGTCCTCCAGCCCTGGGGATTGGTGCCGGGGCTGGTGCCGGGCGTCGGGGGCGTACCGGCGTCCGCGGTGGGGCACGGCGGTTGTGGTAGTCCGCGCTGAGCCACTCATCGCGCCATTCCTCACTGCCACTGCCGGGCGGCACGCGCTCGTTGCGGCGGCCCGCGCTGTGGTGAGAGGGGGCGGTGAGAGAGGGGGCACTGGCGCTGGGGCGACTCCTGGGGGCTCCGCCGGGGGCGTGGGGTCTGCCTGGACCTGGTCCGGGTCCCCAGCCGTCGTCCGACGAGCCAGACTCCAGGGGTGGGTGGTCGCTGCCGACGCCCCCACGGGCTTCCAGCGCATCCAGCCTCTCCTGCAGGCCGCTGACGACGTTGGTCAGCGACTTGGTCTCGGCCCTGGCGATGTCCAGGTCCTTCTGCGCGCGCGGCGACCCCGGAGATGCGAGCCATCTCGACCTTGCCCGTGTCTACCTCGCACTCGAGGGCAAAGACCCTCCTGCGGAGGTAGACAATCCATCGCCAGGTGGTGTCCGGGTCGCCGTTCCTTGGTGGGTCGTCGGGGTCCCCAGGGGGTCCTCCAGGAGGGCCTCCGCCGGGTCCGCCCGGTCCAGGGGGTCCTCCCCCGCCCGGTGGTCCGCCTCCAGGGGGTCCACTCGGTGGGCGTCCTCCAGGGGGTCCTGATGGTCCTCCGCCAGGGGGTCCCGGTGGGTCTCCGCCGGGTCGCCTCGGTGGGTCCGAGGATGGGCGCTTCCTCGTGATGCCGAACTCCATGTCGTCATCCTCGTCCATGTCGCCCCACCTGGGCGTCTCGGTCACGGAGGACTCCGAGCTCCGGTAGGGAGGAGGGGGATCCTCATCCTCACCTTCCGGTTCCATGGGGACGTCTCCGCCGCCTCCGCCCGTCCAAGCCACCACTTGGCGATGTCGACGGCCTCGTTCATCCCCGTCACTGGCGGTGAAGAAGGGGTCACTGTCGTGGGGGTGCCCACCCGCTGGCCTCCGCGGCCTCCCGGGGGTCTTCCCCTTGCCCTTCCTCCGTCGACGGGCGGTGGTGCCACCGCTCCCACTGCTGCCCGTGTCGGCCTCATCCAGCGCCATCCTGGAGGAGGCGTCCCCTTCGAAAAGCTTTCGAAGGGTCTCCACTCGTGATGCTCCCGGGGGAGTCTCGCGGCGGAGTTTGGCCTCTGCCTCCTCCATTGCGGCGGCGGTGGCTGCGGCAGCTCGCGCTTCGGCTTCCTCCCGAGCACGAGCCGCCTCGGCTTCCCGGGCCTGCAGCAGCCGCGCCTTCTGCGCTTCCAACACTGCCAGCTCCGCCTCCGTCTTGGCCTTCTCCTCAGCGACCTTCCGTCGCGCGGCCTCGATGGCTTCCTTCTTGGCGGCGTCCTCCTGGGCCTTAGCCGTCGCTTCGGCGTGGGCCCTTTCCTCCGCCTCCTTCTTTGCCCTCTCTTGGGCAAGCGCCTCTTCCAGCGCCTTCACCTCGGCCTCCTTGCAGGCAATGGCCTCCTGCGTCAGGCGGGCTTCCTCGTCGGCTGCCGCCAACTCACCGTTGACCTGGGCAGTCGCTGCCCCGTGGGCGGCCACGGCCGTGAGTCCGGCCGCAATGGCCGCCACGGTCTGGGCGTTGATGGCCATGCCATGCGCCCACTCCGCAGCCTCCTCCTGGGCGATGCCGGCGGCGCTCTCCGCGGCAGCGCTGTACTGCCTGGCCCGTTGCCGGGCAACCCGACGGTTGCAGGGCACCCCACAGGCGCGCTCACAGGCGCGCGCCACGTCCCTTTCGGGAGCGACGCTGCTGCTGGAGCTGGCCTGGTCGGCCGGCATCCTCCCGCGGTGGGCCGACTCCACGTCGCTGCTGGGGCCTGCTGGGGCCTGCCGGGCCCTCAGGAGCAGTGGACGGGGCTTGGCCTGGGTCTGCTTGGCGACTTGGATGTAGTCGCCAAGGGTGCTGGAGCCGGGGTGGTGACCACCATTGGCCCGTTGGGGACTGGGGGCTGGGGTTCCGCCCTTGGCGCCTTGGGCAGCTTCGGCGGCCAGGGACTCCTGGTACTCCCGCCACCTCCGGTCCCTCTTCTTGTCCCCGGCGGACCGCTTCTCCTTCCCCGGAGACGCGCTGCTGCTGCCCTGCAGCCTGCGCTCGCTCCCCGGTTCCGGGAAGTTCTTCTCGATAACGTCCCACAGGGAGACGTTGATCGAGGCGCCCGACGGGTACACGTTGGGCTCCTCGTCCTCCTCAATCCCGTCGGGACGCAGGCCTTCGCCGGGCCTGTCCGGCCGGGTCCACGTCCTCCAGCGCCTCTGCTGGTGGCGGTACTCGTACCCTTCCGCCCGCAGCCAGTCCTCCACGGCCTGCAGGCGGTCGGGGGCGATGTCCGTGCGGAGCTCGAAGCTCCTGGGCATGCCGCCTTCGCACTGGGGGTTGCTGTGGCGGTAGTGCTGGTCCCAAACCAACCCACGCAGCAGGCGTGCTGCATGGGGGTGGGGCCGCGGCCACGTCCTGCCCGCTTCCTGCCAATTCACCATGGCAGCGGGGGCGTAGATGGTCTCGAAGTCCTTGATGTGCACTCGTTCAACTCAACGAACTGGTTGTGGTTGTTGAGGAGGGTGCTGCAGCACTGGATTGGAAGTGCGGCTGGTGCTGGTCAGCCGGTGGTTGTGGAGGTGGTTGACGCGGCCTTGCTGGTCGGCCGATGGGACTCCGGGTCGGCCGATGGGGCTGATGCAGGAGTCCTGGTCTGTGCACCTCTTTCACGGTTGCTGCGCGGTCAGGGCGATGCGCTGGACGGCGCTGCGGGCTCCGTGACGAACTCGGCGCTGTCGCTGAGTGGCGCTGCGAGCCGCTGCGCTGCGCTGCGAGACGCTGCGCTGCGCTGCGAGCTGCGAGCTGCGCCGCGCTGCTGCGACGCGCTGCTCGGGGTTGGTGGCCCCGAGTGGCACGCGAGGGTTGGGTAACCCCGCGGCGGTGAAACGCTTTTGACGCGTTCCCGTGGGGGGCCGGCCACGGGACGCTGCGGTGACACGCACAGGTGAGCAGGCAGGCAAGGCACTACGCTCACAAGGGCATCAATACGCCTGTGTCATGTGACAAAGCGTTTCAGAATCCTTGCCACTCTGCAAAGAGGGAACGAAAGTATGTACAGCAACACATCAGGATATGTACACATGGGGTTAAGACTGGACTGGGGTAAGGGCATCACAGGACCATAGACACTCAGTCCCAACTCATATCCCAATCCCAGGTCCGACCCTCTCAGTGGCTGAAGGGGGCGGGGGCTCAAACACAACCCATGCCCTGCTCAGTCCGGACCCTGAAACCCTGCCAATAGGGGGGGTGTCCCGCCCAGCCACAGGCGAGTTCCTGGGAACCAAGGGGGTTCAAGGCCAATCGACAGTAGCTTCCTATGCTCCCTCAATGGCAGGTCCCAACTCCACTCTGAGCCAGAGATATGGCCCCGCCATTATCACCCAGGAGTTGGTAGCTGAAAATGGGCTGTTTCAGCCCAAACTGAAATTAACTCAAAAATCCCCAAAATTGACCCCTCGTCCGGACCCGCCAGAGGTAGGGACGAGGCTACTGACCCTATGCCCTTCGAGTACGAACCCCCTGGAACCCTCACCCAACCTGGTTCCCTCTGGGGTCCCGGCATCAGGGCAACACGGATGAGTCAGGTGGGGTCATGATGCCAAAATCACCAAAATTGGCGTCATTCCCACGCGTGGCTCGCCCGGCCAAGGTAAGGCGAATGGCTCACAGGGTAGGAGGCAGGACCTAGGATTTATATCTGAGTGCACAACTTGGATTTAGGTCCGGGCTCCCTATGGGCTTAGAGAAATGGGGCCGCCAATTGACCACACGGAAGGGGGAAATTTGGGTCCCAAAATTGGGTCATTTTGGCTGCTTGAAATGAGCCAAAATTCAGTGTGCTCCCAATAGTATATCTCCACGCCGGCTTGGAGATCGAATCCGGCATTCCATACGTGATCCACCAGGAGTCCAACAGAGACTCCCATGCCCTTGGCTCTCAAAGATCTCCATGCCAGCAGGCGTGGTGACGATCCCAATTGGGTCCACAAATGCAAAAATGGCAAAATTGCCCATACTCAATATGGCCTAGCGCCTTAACGAAGGCGACTCCGCTTCGCCCACGTGGTGTGTGGACCATGGGGACCATTACCCATAACACCCATGTCACATATGGTCCATTGGTCCATGCGTCCGGCGTGCACGAAGGTTAGAACATGGGGCACGGCGGGCAGCAAAAGTGGAAAATTGCTCAAAATGGCCAAAAATGCGCACACTCATGGTTAAGGCAAATGAGGCACATGCCCGACTCGGACCGGAGTGTGCCATAGGATTGGTATCGAGACATGTTGGTCCAACATATCTTTTGGGCGTCGCCCAACTCCTCCGGTATTGGGATTGGCAGGGTCGCCAAGTGAGCCCATGATTTGGGATAGTCCCAAATCGCCAACATGGCGGCCACGGTATGCCAAGCCTGAGAGGAGTTATTCGCCGGGTCCAAGATATGTTGGCTACCGAAGTATGTACCCTCAAAACATACTTGGGTCATGATGTCAATTGAGCGCAACGTCGAGATACACGGTCGCCACTTGGCATCATGACGAGCCAAAAATGGCAAAATTGGCACAATGACCCACAAAAGTGCCTTGAGAGGTCTACAATTATATTATAATATCTCCGGCTTGGATCGTGCAATCACTTAATCCTTCTAAACACAATGACTTGACACCAATGACCTTCGATCCCACATATGTGCTCCACTTGGGGCGCCTTGAAAGGTTACGAGCGCTACTTCCCAAGTGGGCACATGAAAATATGGAAAATTGTAAAACACACACCTTGCTCCCAACGCATCGCTTCGGGATCACCACACAAGCTTCCCTTCACGGAGGTTAGGCATGCAATTGACCGTAGGGAGTATGGAGAAGGGGCTTGCACAATATGAGGTCCATTGGCGGGTTCGACTTGGAGCAATGGACCCGCCAAATGGGCACGCAACACAACACATGGCACATACCACATATTGCCCAAAAGGGTAGCTCCCACCACGATATGTCATGCCCCTCCAAGGGCATAACTTTGTGTCAATCGCTCATAGGAACTCAAGGAGAGTTCCTATGCCACACCAACACTTGCGCGCTACACTCGAAAGTTATCTTAACGCACGCAATATCATGGCCAAAGAGTTATAACGCAAACTCTACCCAATTGACCATGATCCATTACACTAGCGCGCACGTGTGGAAACGCAAGGCATATAATGCTTCCTAAATTACGTCGGGAGTATTGTAAATACATCCCACGTTTCTTTATCGTAATTCCTCGCAAGCAACACGAGATATGACCTTCACAAGTGGCCTCACGAATCAACTTTGTTTTGCCCATATCTTTAAGACAAATGGAGGGCAGGATAAAAGGGAAGTTGATTCGTGCATACGGAAGCACGTAGGTCCACTCGAAAGAGGTCAAATCAAGTGCGGGGATGTCGAAGTCGAAAATCCGATTTCGACATCCTGAAAAATTCGGATTAAGGTTGCGAGTATTAATTATGAAAATTGCGGAAGCATCCATGCAGTTCCTGGCGACTTTGGAGCCTTCGTGACGGATAGCGTTAAAATTTCCATTATAAACAGTTAAACTGGCGGTTACGGTAAAGTCGCGAACCAACCGCCAGCAGTCAAAACAGTGAGTATCGGAACGGAAGCGTAAAAATTGACGGAAACAATATGAAAATAGAACCCTGTTGATTCCTGATATTCTGATACACAAATCTCCGCTGGCGGTGCATCGGTTGCCGATGCGGGGCTTCACGGCACGGAACACGCCGTGCATGGGGTTAGTGGACCGGAGACCGGTTGTATGCCGTAACCTGGCCATGGGGTTCTGGGTACCGCTTCAGTCTTACAGCTCAAAACAGGTGCCCAGACCGTGAAATTTCTAACTGCTGATGGTCTCACACCTCAAAACAGGTGCCCAGACCCGGAAATTTCTAACTGCTGATGGTCTCACACCTCAAAACAGGTGCCCAGACCCTGAAATTTCTAACTGCTGATGGTCTCACACCTCAAAACAGATGCCTAGGCCCTGAAATTTCTAACTGCTGATGGTCTCACACCTCAAGACAGGTGCCCAGACCCTGAAATTTCGAACTGTTGATGGTCTTACACCTCAAAACAGGTGCCCAGACCCTGAAATTTCTAACTGCTGATGGTCTCACACCTCAAAACAGGTGCCCAGACCCGGAAATTTCTAACTGTTGATGGTCTCACACCTCAAAACAGGTGCCCAGACCCTAAAATTTCTAACTGCTGATGGTCTCACACCTCAAAAACAGGTGCCCAGACACTGAAATTTCTAACTGCTGATGGTCTCACACCTCAAAATAGGTGTCTAGACCATTAAATTTCTAACTGCTGATGGTCTTACACCTCAAAACAGGTGCCCAGATCCTGAAATTTCTAACTGCTGATGGTCTCACACCTGAAAACAGGTACCTAGACCCTGAAATTTCTAACTGCTGATGGTCTCACACCTCAAAAACGGTGCCCAGACCCTGAAACTTCTAACTGCTGATGGTCTCACAACTCAAAACAGGTACCCAGACCCTGAAATTTCTAACTGTTGATGGTCTTACACCTCAAAACAGGTGCCCGGACCCTGAAATTTCTAACTGCTGATAGTCTCACACCTCAAAAGAGGTGCCCAGACGCGGATATTTCGAACTGCTGATGGTCTCACACCTCAAAACAGGTGCCCAGACCCCGAAATTTCTAACTGCTGATGGTCTCACACCTCAAAACAGGTGCCCGGACCCTGAAATTTCAAACTGTTGATGGTCTTACACCTCAAAACAGGTGCTCAGACCCTGAAATTTCTAACTGCTGATGGTCTCACACCTCAAAACAGGTGCCCGGACCCTAAAATTTCGAACCGTTGATGCTCTTACACCTCAAAACAGGTGCCCAGACCCTAAAATTTCTAACTGCTGATGGTCTCACACCTCAAAACAGGTGACCAGACTCTGAAACTTCTAACTGCTGATGGTCTTACACCTCAAAACAGGTGCCCAGACCCTGAAATTTCTAACTGCTGATGGTCATACACCTCAAAACAGGTGCCCAGACCCTGAAATTTCTAACTACTGATGGTCTTACACCTCAAAACAGGTACCCAGACCCGGAAATTTCGAACTTATGATGGTCTCACACCTCAAAACAGGTGCCCAGACCCTGAAATTTCTAACTGCTGATGGTCTCACACCTCAAAACAGGTGCCCAGACCCTGAAAGTTCTAACTGCTGATGGTCTCACACCTCAAAACAGGTGCCCAGACCCTGAAATTTCTAACTGCTGATGGTCTCACACCTCAAAACAGGTGCCTAGACACTGAAATTTCTAACTGCTGATGGTCTTACACCTCAAAACAGGTGCCCAGACCGTGAAATTTCTGACTGCTGATGGTCTCACACCTCAAAACAGGTGCCCAGACCCGGAAATTTCTAACTGCTGATGGTCTCACACCTCAAAACAGGTGCCCAGACCCTGAAATTTCTAACTGCTGATGGTCTCACACCTCAAAACAGATGCCCAGACCCTGAAATTTCGAACTGTTGATGGTCTTACACCTCAAAACAGGTGCCCAGACCCTGAAATTTCTAACTGCTGATGGTCTCACACCTCAAAACAGGTGCCCAGACCCGGAAATTTCTAACTGCTGATGGTCTCACACCTCAAAACAGGTGCCCAGACCCTGAAATTTCTAACTGCTGATGGTCTCACACCTCAAAACAGGGCCCAGACCCTGAAATTTCGAACTGTTGATGGTCTTACACCTCAAAACAGGTGCCCAGACCGTGAAACTTCTAACTGCTGATGGTCTTACACCTCAAAACAGGTGCCCAGACCCTGAAATTTCTGACTGCTGATGGTCCCACACCTCAAAACAGGTGCCCAGACCCTGAAATTTCTGACTGCTGATGGTCTCACACCTCAAAACAGGTGCCCAGACCCTGAAATTTCTAACTGCTGATGGTCTCACACTTCAAAACAGGGCCCAGACCCTGAAATTTCGAACTGTTGATGGTCTTACACCTCAAAACAGGTGCCCAGACCCGGAAATTTCTAACTGTTGATGGTCTCACACCTCAAAACAGGTGCCCAGACCCTAAAGCTTCTAACTGCTGATGGTCTCACACCTCAAAACAGGTGCCCAGACCTTGAAATTTCTAACTGCTGATGGTCCCACACCTCAAAAGGGGTGTCTAGACCATTAAATTTCTAACTGCTGATGGTCTTACACCTCAAAACAGGTGCCCAGACCCTGAAATTTCTAAGTGCTGATGGTCTCACACCTCAAAACAGGTACCCAGACCCTGAAATTTCTAACTGCTGATGGTCTCACACCTCAAAACAGGTGCCCAGACCCTGAAATTTCTAACTGCTGATGGTCTCACACCTCAAAACAGGTACCCAGACCCTGAAATTTCTAACTGTTGATGGTCTTACACCTCAAAACAGGTGCCCAGACCCTGAAACTTCTAACTGCTGATGGTCTCACACCTCAAAACAGGTGCCCAGACGCGGAAATTTCGAACTGCTGATGGTCTCACACCTCAAAACAGGTGCCCAGACCCTGAAATTTCTAACTGCTCATTGTCTCACACCTCAAAACAGGTGCCTAGACACTGAAATTTCTAACTGCTGATGGTCTTACACCTCAAAACAGGTGCCCAGACCCTGAAATTTCTAACTGCTGATGGTCTCACACCTCAAAACAGGTGCCCAGGCTCTGAAAGTTCTAACTGCTGATGGTCTCACACCTCAAAACAGGTGCCCAGACCCTGAAATTTCTAACTGCTCATTGTCTCGAACCTCAAAACAGGTGCCTAGACACTGAAATTTCTAACTGCTGATGGTCTTACACCTCAAAACAGGTGCCCAGACCGTGAAATTTCTGACTGCTGATGGTCTCACACCTCAAAACAGGTGCCCAGACCCGGAAATTTCTAACTGCTGATGGTCTCACACCTCAAAACAGGTGCCCAGACCCTGAAATTTCTAACTGCTGATGGTCTCACACCTCAAAACAGATGCCCAGACCCTGAAATTTCGAACTGTTGATGGTCTTACACCTCAAAACAGGTGCCCAGACCCTGAAATTTCTAACTGCTGATGGTCTCACACCTCAAAACAGGTGCCCAGACCCGGAAATTTCTAACTGCTGATGGTCTCACACCTCAAAACAGGTGCCCAGACCCTGAAATTTCTAACTGCTGATGGTCTCACACCTCAAAACAGGGCCCAGACCCTGAAATTTCGAACTGTTGATGGTCTTACACCTCAAAACAGGTGCCCAGACCGTGAAATTTCTAACTGCTGATGGTCTTACACCTCAAAACAGGTGCCCAGACCGTGAAATTTCTGACTGCTGATGGTCTCACACCTCAAAACAGGTGCCCAGACCCGGAAATTTCTAACTGCTGATGGTCTCACACCTCAAAACAGGTGCCCAGACCCTGAAATTTCTAACTGCTGATGGTCTCACACCTCAAAACAGGGCCCAGACCCTGAAATTTCGAACTGTTGATGGTCTTACACCTCAAAACAGGTGCCCAGACCCTGAAATTTCTAACTGCTGATGGTCTCACACCTCAAAACAGGTACCCAGACCCGGAAATTTCTAACTGTTGATGGTCTCACACCTCAAAACAGGTGCCCAGACCCTAAAGCTTCTAACTGCTGATGGTCTCACACCTCAAAACAGGTGCCCAGACCCTGAAATTTCTAACTGCTGATGGTCCCACACCTCAAAAGGGGTGTCTAGACCATTAAATTTCTAACTGCTGATGGTCTTACACCTCAAAACAGGTGCCCAGACCCTGAAATTTCTAACTGCTGATGGTCTCACACCTCAAAACAGGAACCCAGACCCTGAAATTTCTAACTGCTCATGGTCTCACACCTCAAAACAGGTGCCCAGACCCTGAAATTTCTAACTGCTGATGGTCTCACACCTCAAAACAGGTACCCAGACCCTGAAATTTCTAACTGTTGATGGTCTTACACCTCAAAACAGGTGCCCAGACCCTGAAACTTCTAACTGCTGATGGTCTCACACCTCAAAACAGGTGCCCAGACGCGGAAATTTCGAACTGCTGATGGTCTCACACCTCAAAACAGGTGCCCAGACCCTGAAATTTCTAACTTCTGATGGTCTCACACCTCAAAACAGGGCCCAGACCCTGAAATTTCAAACTGTTGATGGTCTTACACCTCAAAACAGGTGCCCAGACCCTGAAATTTCTAACTGCTGATGGTCTCACACCTCAAAACAGGTGCCCAGACCCGGAAATTTCTAACTGTTGATGGTCTCACACCTCAAAACAGGTGCCCAGACCCTAAAGCTTCTAACTGCTGATGGTCTCACACCTCAAAACAGGTGCCCAGACCCTGAAATTTCTAACTGCTGATGGTCCCACACCTCAAAAGGGGTGTCTAGACCATTAAATTTCTAACTGCTGATGGTCTTACACCTCAAAACAGGTGCCCAGACCCTGAAATTTCTAACTGCTGATGGTCTCACACCTCAAAACAGGTACCCAGACCCTGAAATTTCTAACTGCTCATGGTCTCACACCTCAAAACAGGTGCCCAGACCCTGAAATTTCTAACTGTTGATGGTCTTACACCTCAAAACAGGTGCCCAGACCCTGAAACTTCTAACTGCTGATGGTCTCACACCTCAAAACAGGTGCCCAGACCCTGAAATTTCGAACTGCTGATGGTCTCACACCTCAAAACAGGTGCCCGGACCCTGAAATTTCGAACTGTTTACGGTCTTACACCTCAAAACAGGTGCCTAGACCCTGAAATTTCTAACTGCTGATGGTCTCACACCTCAGAACAGGTGCCCAGACCCGGAAACTTCTAACTGCTCATTGTCTCACACCTCAAAACAGGTGCCCAGACCCTGAAATTTCTAACTGCTGATGGTCTTACACCTCAAAACAGGTTCCCAGACCCTGAAATTTCTCACTGCTGATGGTCTCACACCTCAAAACAGGTGCCTAGACACTGAAATCTCTAACTGCTGATGGTCTTACACCTCAAAACAGGTGCCCAGACCCTGAAATTTCTAACTGCTGATGGTCTCACACCTCAAAACAGGTGCCCAGACCCGGAAATTTCTAACTGCTGATGGTCTCACACCTCAAAACAGGTGCCCAGACCCTGAAATTTCTAACTGCTGATGGTCTCACACCTCAAAACAGATGCCTAGGCCCTGAAATTTCTAACTGCTGATGGTCTCACACCTCAAAACAGGTGCCCAGACCCTGAAATTTCGAACTGTTGATGGTCTCACGCCTCAAAACAGGTGCCCAGACCCTGAAATTTCTAACTGCTGATGGTCTCACACCTCAAAACAGGTGCCCGGACCCTCAAATTTCTAACTGTTGATGCTCTCACACCTCAAAACAGGTGCCCAGACCCTAAAATTGCTAACTGCTGATGGTCTCACACCTCAAAACAGGTGCCCAGACCCTGAAACTTCTAACTGCTGATGGTCTCACACCTCAAAATAGGTGTCTAGACCATTAAATTTCTAACTGCTGATGGTCTTACACCTCAAAACAGGTGCCCAGACCCTGAAATTTCTAACTGCTGATGGTCTCACACCTCAAAACAGGTGCCCAGACCCTGAAACTTCTAACTGCTGATGGTCTCACACCTCAAAACAGGTACCCGGACCCTGAAATTTCTAACTGTTGATGGTCTTACACCTCAAAACAGGTGCCCAGACCCTGAAGTTTCTAACTGCTGATGGTCTCACACCTCAAAACAGGTGCCCAGCCGCGGAAATTTCGAACTGCTGATGGTCTCACACCTCAAAACAGGTGCCCAGACCCTGAAATTTCTAACTGCTGATGGTCTCACACCTCAAAACAGGTGCCCGGACCCTGAAAATTCGAACTGTTCACGGTCTTACACCTCAAAACAGGTGCCTAGACCCTGAAATTTCTAACTGCTGATGGTCTCACACCTCAAAACAGGTGCCCAGACCCGGAAATTTCTAACTGCTCATTGTCTCACACCTCAAAACAGGTGCCCAGACCCTGAAATTTCTAACTGTTGATGATCTCACACCTCAAAACAGGTGCCCAGACCCTGAAATTTCTAACTGCTGATGGTCTCACACCTCAAAACAGGTGCCCAGACACTGAAATTCTAACTGCTGATGGTCTCACACCTCAAAACAGGTGCCCAGACCCTAAAACTTCTAACTGCTGATGGTCTTACACCTCAAAACAGGTGCCTAGACCCTGAAATCTCTAACTGCTGATGGTCTTACACCTCAAAACAGGTGTCCAGACCCTGAAATCTTTAGGTGTTGATGGTCTTACACCTCAAAACAGGTGCCCAGACCCTGAAATTTCTAACTGCTGATGGTCTCACAGCTCAAAACAGGTGTCCAGACCCTGAAATTTCTAACCGGTGATGGTCTTACACCTCAAAACAGGTGCGGAGACCCTGAAATTTCTAACTGCTGATGGTCTCGCACCTCAGAACAGGTGCTCAGACCCTGAAATTTCTAACTGCTGATGGTCTCACACCTCAAAACAGGTGCCCAGACCCTGAAATTTTGAACCGTTGATGGTCTTACACCTCAAAACAGGTGCCCAGACCCTGCAATCTCTAACTGCTGATGGTCTCACACCTCAAAACAGGTGCCCAGACCCTGAAATTTCTAACTGCTGATGGTCTCACACCTCAAAACAGGTGCCCTGACCCTGAAATTTCTAACTGCTGATGGTCTCACACCTCCAAACAGGTGCCCGGACCCTGAAAATTCGAACTGTTCACGGTCTTACACCTCAAAACAGGTGCCTAGACCCTGAAATTTCTAACTGCTGATGGTCTCACACCTCAAAACAGGTGCCCAGACCCGGAAATTTCTAACTGTTGATGATCTCACACCTCAAAACAGGTGCCCAGACCCTGAAATTTCTAACTGCTGATGGTCTCACACCTCAAAACAGGTGCCCAGACACTGAAATTCTAACTGCTGATGGTCTCACACCTCAAAACAGGTGCCCAGACCCTAAAACTTCTAACTGCTGATGGTCTTACACCTCAAAACAGGTGCCTAGACCCTGAAATCTCTAACTGCTGATGGTCTTACACCTCAAAACAGGTGTCCAGACCCTGAAATCTTTAGGTGCTGATGGTCTTACACCTCAAAACAGGTGCCCAGACCCTGAAATTTCTAACTGCTGATGGTCTCACAGCTCAAAACAGGTGTCCAGACCCTGAAATTTCTAACCGGTGATGGTCTTACACCTCAAAACAGGTGCGGAGACCCTGAAATTTCTAACTGCTGATGGTCTCGCACCTCAGAACAGGTGCTCAGACCCTGAAATTTCTAACTGCTGATGGTCTCACACCTCAAAACAGGTGCCCAGACCCTGAAATTTTGAACCGTTGATGGTCTTACACCTCAAAACAGGTGCCCAGACCCTGCAATCTCTAACTGCTGATGGTCTCACACCTCAAAACAGGTGCCCAGACCCTGAAATTTCTAACTGCTGATGGTCTCACACCTCAAAACAGGTGCCCTGACCCTGAAATATCTAACTGTTGATGGTCTCACAAGTCAAAACAGGTGCCCAGACCCTGAAATTTCTAACTGCTGATGGTCATACACCTCAAAACAGGTGCCCAGACCCTCAAATTTCTAACTGCTGATGGTCTCACAGCTCAAAACAGGTGCCCAGACACTGAAATTGTAACTGCTGATGGTCTCACACCTCAAAACAGGTGCCCAGACCCTAAAACTTCTAACTGCTGATGGTCTCTGACCTCAAAACAGGTGCCCAGACCCTGAAATTTCTAACTGCTGATGGTTTTACACCTCAAAACAGGTGCCCAGACCCTGAAATTTGGAACTGTTGATGGTCTCACACCTCAAAACAGGTGCCCAGACACTGAAATTCTAACTGCTGATGGTCTCACACCTCAAAACAGGTACCCAGACCCTAACACCTCTAACTGCTGATGGTCTTACACCTCAAAACAGGTGCTCAGACCCTGAAATTTCTAACTGCTGATGGTCTCACACCTCAAAACAGGTACCCAGACCCGGAAATTTCTGACTGCTGATGGTCTCACACCTCAGAACAGGTGCCCAGACCCTGAAATTTCTAACTGCTGATGGTCTCACACCTGAAAACAGGTGCCCAGACCCTTAAATTTCTAACTTCTGATGGTCTCACACCTCAAAACAGGTGCCCAGACCCTAAAATTTCGAACTGTTGATGGTCCCACACCTCAAAACGGGTGCCAAGACCCTAAAATTTCGAATTGCTGATGGTCTCACACCTCAAAATAGGTACCTAGACCATGAAATTTCTAACTGCTGATGGTCTCACACCTCAGAACAGGTGTCCAGACCCTGAAATTTCTAACTGCTGATGGTCTCACACCTCAAAACAGGTGCCAAGACCCTGAAATTTCTAACTGCTGATGGTCTCACACCTCAAAACAGGTGCCCAGACCCTGAAATTTCTAACTGCTGATGGTCTCACACCTCAAAACAGGTGTTCAGACCCTAAAATTTCGAACTGTTGATGGTCTCACACCTCAAAACAGGTGCCCAGGCCCAGAAATTTCTAACTGCTGATGGTCTCACACCTAAAAACAGGTACCCAGACCCTGAAATTTCGAACTGCTGATGGTCTCACACCTCAAAACAGGTGCCCAGACCCTGAAATTTCTGACTGCTGATGGTCTCGAAACCTCAAAACAGGTGCCCAGACCCTGTAATTTCTAACTGCTGATGGTCTCACACCTCAAAAGAGGTGCCCAGACCCGGAAATTTCTAACTGCTGATGGTCTCAGACCTCAACATAGGTGTCTAGCCAATTAAATTTCTAACTGCTGAAGGTCTTACACCTCAAAACAGGTGCCCAGACGCGGAAATTTCTAACTGCTGATGGTCTCACACCTCAAAACAGGTGCCCAGACCCTGAAATTTCTAACTGCTGATGGTCTCACACCTCAAAACAGGTGCCCAGACCCTGAAATTTCTAACTGCTGATGGTCTCGAAACCTCAAGACAGGTGCCCAGACCCTAGAATTTCTAACTGCTGATGGTCTCACACCTCAGAACAGGTGCCCAGACCCGGAAATTTCTGACTGCTGCTGGTCTCACACCTCAAAAAAGGTGTTTAGACCATTAAATTTCTAACTGCTGATGGTCTTACACCTCAAAACAGGTTCCCAGACCCTGAAATTTCTAACTGCTGATGGTCTCACACCTCAAAACAGGTGCCCAGACCCGGAAATTTCTAACTGCTGATGATCTCACACCTCAAAATAGGTGTCTAGACCATTAAATTTCTAACTGCTGATGGTCTTACGTCTCAAAACAGGTGCCCAGACCCTCAAACTTCTAACTGCTGATGGTCTCACACCTCAAAACAGGTGCCCAGACCCGGAAATTTCTAACTGCTGATGGTCTCACACCTCAAAATAGGTGTCTAGACCATTAAACTTCTAATTGCTGATGGTCTCACACCTCAAAACAGGTGCCCAGACCCAGAAATTTCTAACTGCTGATGGTCTCACACCTCAAAACAGGTACCCAGACCCTGAAATTTCGAACTGCTGATGGTCTCACACCTCAAAACAGGTGCCCAGACCCTGACATTTCTGACTGCTGATGGTCTCGAAACCTCAAAACAGGTGCCCAGACCCTGTAATTTCTAACTGCTGATGGTCTCACACCTCAAAAGAGGTGCCCAGACCCGGAAATTTCTAACTGCTGATGGTCTCAGACCTCAATATAGGTGTCTGGCCAATTAAATTTCTAACTGCTGAAGGTCTTACACCTCAAAACAGGTGCCCAGACGCGGAAATGTCTAACTGCTGATGGTCTCACACCTCAAAACAGGTGCCCAGACCCTGAAATTTCTAACTGCTGATGGTCTCACACCTCAAAACAGGTGCCCAGACCCTGAAATTTCTAACTGCTGATGGTCTCGAAACCTCAAGACAGGTGCCCAGACCCTAAAATTTCTAACTGCTGATGGTCTCACACCTCAGAACAGGTGCCCAGACCCGGAAATTTCTGACTGCTGCTGGTCTCACACCTCAAAAAAGGTGTTTAGACCATTAAATTTCTAACTGCTGATGGTCTTACACCTCAAAACAGGTTCCCAGACCCTGAAATTTCTAACTGCTGATGGTCTCACACCTCAAAACAGGTGCCCAGACCCGGAAATTTCTAACTGCTGATGATCTCACACCTCAAAATAGGTGTCTAGACCATTAAATTTCTAACTGCTGATGGTCTTACGTCTCAAAACAGGTGCCCAGACCCTCAAATTTCTAACTGCTGATGGTCTCACACCTCAAAACAGGTGCCCAGACCCGGAAATTTCTAACTGCTGATGGTCTCACACCTCAAAATAGGTGTCTAGACCATTAAACTTCTAATTGCTGATGGTCTCACACCTCAAAGCAGGTGCCCAGACCCTGAAATTTCTAAGTGCTGATGGTCTCACACCTCAAAACAGGTGCCCAGACCCTGAATTTTCTAACTGCTGATGGTCTCACTCCTCAAAACAGGTGCCCAGACCCGGAAATCTTGAACTGCTGATGGTCTCACACCCCAAAACAGGTGCCCAGACCCCAAAACTTCTAACTGCTGATGGTCTCACACCTCCAAACAGGTGCCCAGACCCTAAAACTTCTAACTGCTGATGATCTTACACCTCAAAACAGGTGTCCAGACCCTGAAATCTTTAGCTGCTGATGGTTTTGCACCTCAAAACAGGTGCCCAGACTCTGAAATTTCTAAATGCTGATGGTCTCACACCTCAAAACAGGTGCCCAGACCCTAAAAGTTTTAACTGCTGATGGTCTTACACCTCAAAACAGGTGCCCAGACCCTGAAATTTCTAACTGCTGTGGTCTCACACCTCAAAACAGGTACCCAGACCCTGAAACTTCGAACTGCTGATGGTCTCACACCTCAAAACAGGTGCCCAGACCCTGAAATTTCTAACTGCTCATGGTCTCACACCTGAAAACAGGTGCCCAGACCCTTAAATTTCTAACTTCTGATGGTCTGACACCTCAAAACAGGTGCCCAGACCCTAAAATGTCGAACTGTCGATGGTCCCACACCTCAAAACGGGTGCCCAGACCCTAAAATTTCGAATTGCTGATGGTCTCACACCTCAAAAAAAGTACCTAGACCATAAAATTTCTAACTGCTGATGGTCTCACACCTCAAAACAGGTGCCCAGACCCTGAAATTTCTAACTGCTGATGGTCTCACACCTCAAAACAGGTGCCCAGACCCTGAAATTTCTAACTGCTGATGTTCTCGAAACCTCAAAACAGGTGCCCAGACCCTAAAATTTCTAACTGCTGATGGTCTCACACCTCAAAACAGGTGCCCAGACCCGGAAATTTCTAACTGCTGATGGTCTCACACCTCAAAAAAGGTGTTTAGACCATTCAATTTCTAACTGCTGATGGTCTTACACCTCAAAACAGGTCCCCAGACCCTGAAATTTCTAACTACTGATGGTCTCACACCTCAAAACAGGTGCCCAGACCCTAAAATTTCTAACTGCTGATGGTCTCACACCTCAAAACAGGTGCCCAGACCCGGAAATTTCTAACTGCTGATGGTCTCACACCTCAAAATAGGTGTCTAGACCATTCAAATTCGAACTGCTGATGGTCTTACACCTCAAAACAGGTGCCCAGACCCTGAAATTTCTAACTGCTGATGGTCTCACACCTCAAAACAGGTGCCCAGACCCTGAAATTTCTAACTGCTGATGGTCTCACACCTCAAAACAGGTGCCCAGACCCTGAATTTTCTAAATGCTGATGGTCTCACACCTCAAAACAGGTGCCCAGACCCTGAAATTTCTAACTGCTGATGGTCTCACACCTCAAAACAGGTGCCCAGACCCTGAAATTTCGAACTGTTGATGGTCTTACACCCAAAAACAGGTGCCTAGACCCTGAAATTTCTACTTGCTGATGGTCTCACACCTCAAAACAGGTGCCCAGACCCTCAAATTTGTAACTGCTCATGGTCTCACACCTCAAAACAGGTGCCCAGACACTGAAACTTCTAACTGTTGATGGTCTCACACCTCAAAACAGGTGCCCAGAGCCTGAAAGTTCTAACTGCTGATGGTCTTACACCTCAAAACAGGTGCCCAGACCCTAAAATTTCTGACTGCTGATGGTCTCACACCTCAAAACAGGTGCCCAGACACTGAAATCCTAACTGCTGATGGTCTCACACCTCAAAACAGGTGCCCAGACCCTAAAACTTCTAACTCTCCATGGTCTTACACCTCAAAACAGGTGCCCAGACCCTGAAATTTCTAACTGCTGATGGTCTCACACCGGAAAAACAGGTGCCTGGACCCTGAAATTTCTATCTGCTGATGGTCTCACACCTCAAAACAGGTGCCCAGACCCTGAAATCTCTAACTGCTGATGGTCTCACACCTCAAAGCAGGTGCCCAGACCCTTAAATTTCTAACTGCTGATGGTCTCACACCTCAAAACAGGTGCCCAAACCCTAAAATTTCGAACTGTTGATGGTAACACACCTCAGAACAGGTGCCCAGACCCTATAATTTTGAATTGCTGATGGTCTCACACATCAAAACAGGCGCCCAGACCCGGAAGTTTCTAACTGCTGATGGTCTCACACCTCAAAATAGGTACCTGGACCATAAAACTTCCAACTGCTGATGGTCTCACACCTCAAAACAGGTGCCAAGACCCTGAAATTTCTAACTGCTGATGGTCTCACACCTCAAAACAGGTGCTCAGACCCTGAAATTTCTAACTGCTGATGGTCTGACACCTCAAAACAGGTGTTCAGACCCTGAAACTTCTAACTGCTGATGGTCTCACACCTCAAAACAGGTGCCCAGACCCTAAAATTTCTAACTGCTGATGGTCTCACACCTCAAAACAGGTGCCCAGACCGTGAAACTTCTAACTGCTGATGGTCTCACACCTCAAAACAGGTGCCAAGACCCTGAAATTCCAACTGCTGATGGTCTTACACCTCAAAACAGGTGCCCAGACCCTGAAATTTCTAACTGCTGATGGTCTCACACCTCAAAACAGGTACCCAAACCCTGGAATTTCTGACTGCTGATGGTCTCACACCTAAGAACAGGTGCCCAGACCCTGAAATTTCTAACCGCTGATGGTCTCACACCTCAAAACAGGTGCCCAGACCCGGAAATTTCTAACTGCTGATGGTCTCACACCTCAAAACAGGTGCCCAGACCCTGAAATTTCTAATTGCTGATGGCCTCACACCTCAAAACAGGTGCCCAGACCCGGAAATTTCTAACTGTTGATGGTCTTACACCTCAAAACAGGTGCCCAGACCCTGAAGTTTCTAACTGCTGATGTTCTTACATCTCAAAACAGGTGCCCAGACCCTGAAATTTCGAACTGTTGATGGTCTTACACCTCAAAACAGGTGCCCAGACCCTGAAATTTCTAACTGCTGATGGTCTCACACCTCAAAACAGGTGTCCAGACCCTGAAATTTCTAACTGCTGATGGTCTCACACCTCAAAACAGGTGCCCAGACCCTGAAATTTCTAACTGCTGATGGTCTCGAAACCTCAAAACAGGTGCCCAGACCCTAAAATTTCTAACTGCTGATGGTCTCACACCTCAAAACAGGTGCCCAGACCCTGAAATTTCTAACTGCTGATGGCCTCACACCTCAAAACAGGTGCCCAGACACTAAAATTTGTAACTGTTGATGGTCTCACACCTCAAAACAGGTGCCAAGACCCTGAAATTTCTAACTGCTGATGGTCTCGAAACCTCAAAACAGGTGCCCAGACCCTAAAATTTCTAACTGCTGATGGTCTCACACCTCAAAACAGATGCCCAGACCCTTAATGTTCTAACTGCTGATGGTCTCACACCTCAAAATAGGTGTCTAGACCATTAAATTTCTAACTGCTGATGGTCTTACACCTCAAAACAGCTGCCCAGACCCTGAAATTTCTAACTGCTGATGGTCTCACACCTCAAAACAGGTGCCCAGACCCTGAAACTTCTAACTGCTGATTGTCTCAAACCTCAAAACAGGTGCCCAGAACCTGAAACTTCTAACTGCTGATGGTCTCACACCTCAAAACAGGTGCCCAGACCCTGAAATTTCGAACTGTTGATGGTCTTACACCTCAAAACAGGTGCCCAGACCCTGAAATTTCTAACTGCTGATGGTCTCACACCTCAAAACAGGTGCCCGAACCCGGACATTTCTAGCTGCTGATGGTCTCACACCTCAAAACAGGTGCCCAGACACTGAAATTTTTAACTGCTGATGGTCTCATACCTCAAAACAGGTGCCCAGACACTGAAATTCTAACTGTTGATGGGCGGCCGAGGGACAGAAAAGAACCAACACCCCATGGGTCGGACACACTGGGTCGACCCAGCCAACCCACCGGGCCAGTGGCAGGAGCGCTACTCCAAAGCCCCTGGTCCGAGCCCGGCCAGGCTGCATCGGGGACCATGGCAAACGTCACCCGGAGCCATGGAAGCAACCGGCGACAGGCGAGCCGGTACACAGTCCAGGAGGGCGTCGCCTGCCAAGCCGAGCGGCCCCGCAACTCAAGCCACAAGGGTGAGGCGGTCGTACCGTAGACAAGCGGGAGCAATACCCCTTGTGGTGAGAGATACTCCACACGGCTGGGCAGCCCCCAGAGCTGCCGCCCAAAGGAGGGGGCATGTGGCCCTACCCATGGACACATGTGGGGACACCCTCCCACCTGGGACACATGGACCGGGTGGCCGCGACAATGCCTTCCCAAGCACATGCGGGAGCGGCTCAAGAGGCACCTGACATAGGGCAGTGGGAGGGACAGGACGTCCCCATGGTAAGACCTTCTTCCTGCATTGTCGCGTGCATTGTTCCAAACAGCGTTTGGAAGCCACCTCCACCGTCCGACTCCTGATTTCTGTTTGTCTGCCTTGGAGAAGGAACACCTTTCCTACACCCCGAGTACGGCTGCCTGTCTGCGAGGCCCGGTGAAGATTGAGTCCATGGGTGAGAGTCAGCGTGCACGCCCCAAGGACACCGTGATCATTCAGCAGAATTTCCCGAAGACCTACTCGACCCACACAGGCCAGGCTGACCTCCACTGACCCACCGCGGCACCACGCGAGACCACGGCACACCGCACCACAGCGCGCCACAGAGCAACGCACCACAGCATGACGCGACGCGACGCGGCACAGAGCGGCACAGCACGACACAACTGACCCTAACCTGAGGGACTAACCGAAGCCAGCCACCGCACACCCTGGAAGGCGCCGCGCCACCACGCCACACACCAGCACCGCAGGCCACACACGGGGCCACAGCGCGCCAGGCGACAACGGTGACGGACCACCCAGAAGATTACAGCCGGCACCGCAGAGGGGTAAGGACACGAACAACCCCAGCCCCCTAACCGAAAACCACAAGCAGCCACCTGCCGCAGCCGCCCAGCCGGCAGAGCCAGGACCTAACCCGGCAAGAAGGGGCGCCGAGCGCACCGTGTACAAAGCCCACCCGACCCATGGGGCCAGAATGTGGCCACACAGAACGCAACTGAAGACAGCAGCCCGGAAGACAACACTGAAAGCAGGCCAGTGCGTGCGCCAGCCCAGGGAAGGCAGAGGGAGGAACATTCAAGCCCCCCCCCCCAAAAAAAAAGGAGGGGGGAGGGGGAAAAGGCACGAAAACAGCCCACAGCCGCCAAACCGCCCGCCAACACCGCCACAGGCGGCCAAGCCCCCCCCCAGAAGGCAACGAAAAAAAAGAAAAAAAAAGGACCCCCACAGAGGCACAGGGGGACCACCCACCCAAAACCGGCAACACCAAGCCAGTAACAGCGGACCACGGGGAAAAGGGACACGAAAAAAAAAAAAAAAGAGAGCCACCAGCCCAGCCCGAAAGAAAGGGGATGGAGGGACAGGGACCACAAAGCCCGCAAAAAAAAAAAGGAAGAAAGGAAAAAACCAAAGCGCAAAAAAAAAAAAAACACACCCCGACAACCCAGCCAAGAGAGGCTGGGCACAGGCGAGATCCGGGCCCAGCACACACGCCCACACCGCGCGCCGGAACCGGAAACGGCGGGGGGCAAGCGGGGCGCCCACGAAACCACACACGTCCCAAAAGCAGGCCGAAACCGAAGCCCAACCACGAACACCACAAACAGCTGACACTAGAGGGACAACACCACAAACCGTGCTCCAACACGGCCACCCAAGACCCCAGCCAGGACTGGCGGGGTTAACAAAACCCGCACCCAAACGCCAACCGGACCCAAACACAAACGCCACACAACAGTAGGAAACCCAGTGCCCACAGCCCGGGCACTGAGGCAGCCCGTGCCATGCAGGTGACCCGGCCAAACGAGATCCGGAGCCCGGGGATAAGGCTGCATCCTAAGGCCTGCGCTGCTTTGGGACTCGAGGCGGAGCGTGCGACACCCAAGCGCCTCGGAACCCTAGTACCAAGAACGTGCATGCACGCCTTGGGAACGGGATTCGCCAGGAAGTCCGGTGAACCCCTAGGGTTCCGCCCAAAGGAGGGGACGTGCGCAAGCACGGGGGCACACCCTCCCGGCGAGACAAGCATGTCACGCTGGCGGCGATCAGCCCTCCCGGCGTAGCCCGGGGCCCCTTTGTTGGGGGCCAACAGTCAGGTCTAGCGGGAAGTAAGCCGCCTCCCCTCTTCACGCGCGAAGCCTCTTCCTGTTCGTCACAGGGGCGACGCCAGGGGGAACCATGGGGCGCCTCTCCACGACCGAGTGCACCTACCTACCTACCTACCTACCTACCTACCTACTCCACACGGCTGGGCAGCCCCCAGAGGTGCCGCCCAAAGGAGGGGGCATGCGGGCCTACTCATGGACACATGTGGGGACACCCTCCCACCTGGGACACATGGACCGGGTGGCCGCGACAATGCCTTCCCAAGCACATGCGGGAGCGGCTCAAGAGGCACCTGACATAGGGCAGTGAGAGGGACAGGACGTCCCCATGGTAAGACCTTGTTCCTGCATTGTCAAAGGAGGCATCCCGAGCTCCCGAAGATACCTACCTACCTACCTCTAACTGTTGATGGTCTTACACCTCAAAACAGGTGCCCAGACCCTGAAAATTCTAGCTGCTGATGGTCTCACACCTCAAAACAGGTGCCCAGACCCTAAAATTGCTAACTGCTGATGGTCTCACACCCCAAAACAGGTGCCCAGACCCTGAAAGTTCTAACTGCTGATGGTGTTACACCTCAAAACAGGTGCCCAGACCCTGAAATTTCGAACTGCTGATGGTCTCACACCTCAAAACAGGTCTCCAGACCCTGAAATTTCTAACTGCTGATGGTCTCACACCTCAAAACAGGTGCCCAGACCCTAACATTTCTAACTGCTGATGGTCTCACACCTCAAAACAGGTGCCCAGGCCCTGAAATTTCTAACTGCTGATGGTCTCACACCTCAAAACAGGTGCCCAGGCCCTGAAATTTCTAACTGCTGATGGTCTCACACCTCAAAACAGGTGCCCAGACATTGAAATTTCTAACTGCTGATGGTCTCACACCTCAAAACAGGTGCCTAGACCCTGAAATTTCTAACTGCTGATGGTCTCACACCGCAAAACAGGTGCCCAGACCCTGAAAGTTCTAACTGCTGATGGTGTTACACCTCAAAACAGGTGTCCAGACCCTGAAATGTTGAACTGTTGATGGTCTTACACCTCAAAACAGGTGCCCAGACCCTCAAATTTCGAACTGTTGATGGTCTCACACCTCAAAACAGGTCCCCAGACCCTGAAATTCCTAACTGCTGATGGTCTCACACCCCAAAACAGGTGCCCAGACCCTAAAATTTCTAACTGCTGATGGTCTCACACCTCAAAACAGGTGCCCAGGCCCTGAAATTTCTAACTGCTGATGGTCTCACACCTCAAAACAGGTGCCCAGACATTGAAATTTCTAACTGCTGATGGTCTCACACCTCAAAACAGGTGCCCAGACCCTGAAATTTCTAACTGCTGATGGTCTCACACCTCAAAACAGGTACCCAGACCCTGAAAGTTCTAACTGCTGATGGTGTTACACCTCAAAACAGGTGTCCAGACCCTGAAATTTTGAACTGTTGATGGTCTTAGACCTCAAAACAGGTGCCCAGACCCTGAAATTTCGAACTGTTGATGGTCTCACACCTCAAAACAGGTCCCCAGACCCTGAAATTTCTAACTGCTGATGGTCTCACACCCCAAAACAGGTGCCCAGACCCTAAAATTTCTAACTGCTGATGGTCTCACACCTCAAAACAGGTGCCCAGGCCCTGAAATTTCTAACTGCTGATGGTCTCACACCTCAAAACAGGTGCCCAGACCCTGAAATTTCTAACTGCTGATGGTCTCAAACCTCAAAACAGGTGCCTAGACCCTGAAATTTCTAACTGCTGATGGTCTCACACCTCAAAACAGGTGCCTAGACCCTGAAATTTCTGACTGCTGATGGTCTCACACCTCAAAACAGGTGCCCAGAGCCTGAGATCTCGAACTGTTGATGGTCCTGCACCTCAAAACAGGTGCCCAGACCCTGAAATTTCTAACTGCTGATGGTCTCACACCTCAAAACAGGTGCCCAGACCCTGAAATTTCTAACTGCTGATGGTCTCACACCTCAAAACAGGTGCCCAGACACTGAAATCTCGAACTGTTGATGGTCTTACACCTCAAAACAGGTGCCTAGACCCTGAAATTTCTAACTGCTGATGGTCTCACACCTCGAAACAGGTGCCCAGACCCTGAAATTTCTACCTGCTCATGGTCTCACACGTCAAAACAGGTGCCCAGACCCTGAAATGTCTAACTGTTGATGGTCTCACACCTCAAAACAGGTGCCCAGACCCTGAAATTTCTAACTGCTGATGGTCTGACACCTCAAAACAGGTGCCCAGACCCTCAAATTTCTAACTGCTGATGGTCTCACACCTCAAAACAGGTGGCCGGACGCGGAAATTTCTAACTGCTGATGGTCTCACACCTCGAAACAGGTGCCCAGACCCTAACATTTGTAACTGCTGATGGTCTCATACCTCAACACAGGTGCCCAGACCCTGAAACTTCTAACTGCTGATGGGCTCACACCTCAAAACAGGTGCCCAGACCCTGAAATTTCTATCTGCTGATGGTCTCACACCTCAAAACAGGTGCCCAGACCCTGAAATTTCTAACTGTTGATGGTCTCACACCTCAAAACAGGTGCCCAGACCCTGAAACTTCTAATTGCTGATGGTCTCACACCTCAAAACAGGTGTGCAGACCCTGAAATCGTTAGCTGCTGATGGTCTTACATCTCAAAACAGGTGCCCAGACCCTGAAATTTCTAACTGCTGATGGTCTCACACCTCAAAACAGGTGCCCAGACATTGAAATTTCTAACTGCTGATGGTCTCACACCTCAAAACAGGTGCCCAGACCCTGAAATTTCTAACTGCTGATGGTCTCACACCTCAAAACAGGTACCCAGACCCTGAAAGTTCTAACTGCTGATGGTGTTACACCTCAAAACAGGTGTCCAGACCCTGAAATTTTGAACTGTTGATGGTCTTAGACCTCAAAACAGGTGCCCAGACCCTGAAATTTCGAACTGTTGATGGTCTCACACCTCAAAACAGGTCCCCAGACCCTGAAATTTCTAACTGCTGATGGTCTCACACCCCAAAACAGGTGCCCAGACCCTAAAATTTCTAACTGCTGATGGTCTCACACCTCAAAACAGGTGCCCAGGCCCTGAAATTTCTAACTGCTGATGGTCTCACACCTCAAAACAGGTGCCCAGACCCTGAAATTTCTAACTGCTGATGGTCTCACACCTCAAAACAGGTGCCTAGACCCTGAAATTTCTAACTGCTGATGGTCTCACACCTCAAAACAGGTGCCTAGACCCTGAAATTTCTGACTGCTGATGGTCTCACACCTCAAAACAGGTGCCCAGAGCCTGAGATCTCGAACTGTTGATGGTCCTGCACCTCAAAACAGGTGCCCAGACCCTGAAATTTCTAACTGCTGATGGTCTCACACCTCAAAACAGGTGCCCAGACCCTGAAATTTCTAACTGCTGATGGTCTCACACCTCAAAACAGGTGCCCAGACACTGAAATCTCGAACTGTTGATGGTCTTACACCTCAAAACAGGTGCCTAGACCCTGAAATTTCTAACTGCTGATGGTCTCACACCTCGAAACAGGTGCCCAGACCCTGAAATTTCTACCTGCTCATGGTCTCACACGTCAAAACAGGTGCCCAGACCCTGAAATGTCTAACTGTTGATGGTCTCACACCTCAAAACAGGTGCCCAGACCCTGAAATTTCTAACTGCTGATGGTCTGACACCTCAAAACAGGTGCCCAGACCCTCAAATTTCTAACTGCTGATGGTCTCACACCTCAAAACAGGTGGCCGGACGCGGAAATTTCTAACTGCTGATGGTCTCACACCTCGAAACAGGTGCCCAGACCCTAACATTTGTAACTGCTGATGGTCTCATACCTCAACACAGGTGCCCAGACCCTGAAACTTCTAACTGCTGATGGGCTCACACCTCAAAACAGGTGCCCAGACCCTGAAATTTCTATCTGCTGATGGTCTCACACCTCAAAACAGGTGCCCAGACCCTGAAATTTCTAACTGTTGATGGTCTCACACCTCAAAACAGGTGCCCAGACCCTGAAACTTCTAATTGCTGATGGTCTCACACCTCAAAACAGGTGTGCAGACCCTGAAATCGTTAGCTGCTGATGGTCTTACATCTCAAAACAGGTGCCCAGACCCTGAAATTTCTAACTGCTGATGGTCTTACACCTCAGAACAGGTGCCTAGACCCTGAAATTTCTAACTGCTGATGGTCTCACACCTCAAAACAGGTGCCCAGACCCTGAAATTTCTAACTGCTGATGGTCTCACACCTCAAAACAGGTGCCCAAACCCTGAAATTTCTAACTGCTGATGGTCTCACACCTCAAAACAGGTGCCCAGACCCTGATATTTCTAACTGCTGATGGTCTCAGACCTCAAAACAGGTGCCCAGACCCGGAAATTTCTAGCTGCTGATGGTCTCACACCTCAAAATAGGTGTCTAGACCATTGAATGTCTAACTGCTGATGGTCTTACACCTCAAAACAGGTGCCCAGACCCTGAAACCTCTAACTGCTGATGGTCTCACACCTCAAAACAGGTGCCCAGACCCTGAATTTTCTAACTGTTGATGGTCTCACACCTCAAAACAGGTGCCCGGACCCTGAAATTTCTAACTGCTGATGGTCTCACACCTCAAAAACAGGTGCCCAGGCCCTGAAATTTCTAACTGCTGATGGTCTTACACCTCGAAACAGGTGCCCAGACCCTGAAATGTCTAACTGCTGATGGTCTCACACCTCAAAACAGGTGCCCAGACCCGGAAACTTCGAACTGCTGATGGTCTCACACCTCAAAACAGGTGCCGAGACCTTGAAATTTCGAACTGTTGATGGTCTTACACCTCACAACAGGTGCCTAGACCCTGAAATTTCTAACTGCTGATGATCTCACACCTCAAAACAGGTGCCCAGACCCTGAAATTTCTAACTGCTCATGGTCTCACACCTCAAAACAGGTGCCCAGACCCTGAAATTTCTAACTGTTGATGGTCTCACACCTCAAAACAGGTGCCCAGACCCTGAAATTTCGAACTGTTTACGGTCTTACACCTCAAAACAGGTGCCCAGACCCTGAAATTTCTAACTGCTGATGGTCTCACACCTCAAAAAAGGTGCCCAGACCCTGAAACCTCGAACTGCTGATGGCCTTACACCTCAAAACACGTGCCCAGACCAGGAAATTTCTAACTGCTGATGGTCTCACACCTCAAAACAGGTGCCCAGCCCTGAAATTTCTAACTGTTGATGGTCTCACACCTCAAAACAGGTGCCCAGACCCTGAAATTTCTAACTGTTGATGGTCTCACACCTCAAAACAGGTGCCCAGACCCTGAAATTTCGAACTGTTTACGGTCTTACACCTCAAAACAGGTGCCCAGACCCTGAAATTTCTAGCTGCTGATGGTCTCACACCTCAAAACAGGTGCCCAGACCCTGAAACCTCGAACTGCTGATGGTCTTACACCTCAAAACACGTGCCCAGACCCTGAAATTTCTAACTGCTCATGGTCTCACACCTCAAAACAGGTGCCCAGACCCTGAAATTTCTAACTGTTGATGGTCTCACACCTCAAAACAGGTGCCCAGACACTGAAATTTCTAACTGTTGATGGTCTTACACCTCGAAACAGGTGCCCAGACCCTGAAATTTCTAACTGCTGATGGTCTCACACCTCAAAGCAGGTGCCCAGACCCTGAAACCTCGAACTGCTGATGGTCTTACACCTCAAAACACGTGCCCAGACCAGGAAATTTCTAACTGCTGATGGTCTCACACCTCAAAACAGGTGCCCAGACCCTGACATTTCGAACTGTTGATGGTCTTACACCTCAAAACAGGTGCCTAGACCCTGAAACCTTTAACTGCTGATGGTCTCACACCTCAAAACAGGTGCCCACACCCTGAAATTTCTAACTGTTGATGGTCTCACACCTCAAAACAGGTGCCCAGACCCTGAAATTTCTAACTGCTGATGGTCTTACACCTCAAAACAGGTGCCCAGACCCTGAAATTTCTAACTGCTGATGGTCTCACACCTCAAAACAGGTGCCCAGACCCTGAAATTTCTAACTGTTGATGGTCTCACACCTCAAAACAGGTGCCCAGACCCTGAAATGTCTAACTGCTGATGGTCTTACACCTCAAAACAGGTGCCCAGACCCTGAAATTTCTAACTGCTGATGGTCTCACACCTCAAAACAGGTGCCCAGACACTGAAATTCTAACTGCTGATGGTCTCACACCTCAAAACAGGTGCCCAGACCCTAACACTTCTAACGGCTGATGGTCACACACTTCAAAACAGGTGCCCAGACCCTGAAATTTCTA
This sequence comes from Eutreptiella sp. 'Long Island Sound 2002', assembly GCA_964036045.1. Taxonomy (NCBI): domain Eukaryota; phylum Euglenozoa; class Euglenophyceae; order Eutreptiales; family Eutreptiaceae; genus Eutreptiella; species Eutreptiella sp. 'Long Island Sound 2002'. The sequence goes on from OZ038379.1 coordinate 132,748,223, forward strand.
ACTGCTGATGGTCTTACACCTTAAAAGAGGTGTCCAGACCCTGAAATCGTTAGCTGCTGATGGTCTTACATCTCAAAACAGGTGCCCAGACCCTGAAATTTCTAACTGCTGATGGTCTTACACCTCAAAACAGGTGCCCAGACCCTGAAATGTCTAACTGCTGATGGTCTCACACCTCAAAACAGGTGCCCAGACCCTGAAATTTCTAACTGCTGATGGTCTCACACCTCAAAACAGGTGCCCAGACCCTGAAATTTATAACTGCTGATGGTTTCACACCTCAAAACAGGTGCCCAGACCCTAACATTTCTAACTGCTGATGGTCTCAGACCTCAAAACACGTGCCCAGACCCGGATATTTCTAACTGCTGATCGTCTCACACCTCAAAAATGGTGTCTAGACCATTAAATGTCTAACTTCTGATGGTCTTACACCTCAAAACACGTGCCCAGACCCTGAAACTTCTAAATGCTGATGGTCTCACACCTCAAAACAGGTGCCCAGACCCTGAAATTTCTAACTGTTGATGGTCTCACACCTCAAAACAGGTGCCCAGACCCTGAAATTTCTAACTGCTGATGGTCTCACACCTCAAAAACAGGTGCCCAGGCCCTGAAATTTCTAACTGCTGATGGTCTTACACCTCGAAACAGGTGCCCAGACCCTGAAATTTCTAACTGCTGATGGTCTCACACCTCAAAACAGGTGCGCAGACCCGGAAATTTCGAACTGCTGATGGTCTCACACCTCAAAACAGGTGCCTAGACCCTGAAATTTCGAACTGTTGATGGTCCCACACCTCAAAACAGGTGCCCAGACCCTGAAATTTCTAACTGCTCATGGTCTCACACCTCAAAACAGGTGCCCAGACCCTGAAATTTCTAACTGTTGATGGTCTCACACCTCAAAACAGGTGCCCAGACCCTGAAATTTTGAACTGTTTACGGTCTTACACCTCAAAAAAGGTGCCCAGACCCTGAAGTTTCTAACTGCTGATGGTCTCACACCTCAAAACAGGTGCCCAGACTGTGAAATTTCTAACTGTTGATGGTCTTACACCTCGAAACAGGTGCCCAGACCCTGAAATTTCTAACTGCTGATGGTCTCACACCTCAAAACAGGTACCCAGACCCAGAAATTTCGAATTGCTGATGGTCTTACACCTCAAGACACGTGCCCAGACCCTGAAACTTCTAACTGCTGATGGTCTCACACCTCAAAACAGGTGCCCAGACCCTGATATTTCGAACTGTTGATGGTCTCACACCTCAAAACAGGTGCCCAGACCCTGAACTTTTTAACTGCTGATGGTCTCACACCTCAAGACAGGTGCCCAGACCCTGAAATTTCTAACTGCTGATGGTCTTACACGTCAAAACAGGTTCCCAGACCCTGAAATGTCTAACTGCTGATGGTCTCACACCTCAAAACAGGTGCCCAGACACTGAAATTCTAACTGCTGATGGTCTCACACCTCAAAACAGGTACCCAGACCCTAAAATCTCTAACTGCTGATGGTCTCACACCTCAAAACAGGTGCCCAGACCCTAAAACTTCTAACTGCTGATGGTCTTACACCTCAAAACAGGTGCCTAGACCCTGAAATCTCTAACTGCTGATGGTCTTACACCTCAAAACAGGTGTCCAGACCCTGAAATCGTTAGCTGCTGATGGTCTTACACCTCAAAACAGGTGCCCAGACCCTAAAATTTCTGACTGCTGATGGTCTTACACCTCAAAACAGGTGCCTAGACCCTGAAACTTCTAACTGCTGATGGTCTCATACCTCAAAACAGGTCCCCAGACCCTGAAATGTCTAACTGCTGATGGTCTCACACCTCAAAACAGGTGCCCAGACTCTGAAATTTCTAACTGCTGATGGTCTCACACCTCAAAACAGGTGCCCAGACCCTGAAATTTCTAACTGCTGATGGTCTCACACCTCAAAACAGGTGCCCAGACCCGGAAATTTCTAACTGCTGATGGTCTCAGACCTCAAAACAGGTGCCCAGACCAGGAAATTTCTAACTGCTGATGGTCTCACACCTCAAAATAGGTGTCTAGACCATTAAATGTCTAACTGCTGATGGTCTTACACCTCAAAACAGGTGCCCAGACCCTGAAATTTCTAACTGCTGATGGTCTCACACCTCAAAACAGGTGCCCAGACCCTGGAACTTCTAACTGTTGATGGTCTCACACCTCAAAACAGGTGCCCAGACCCTGAAATTTCTAACTGCTGATGGTCTCACACCTCAAAACAGGTGCCCAGACCCTGAAATTTCTAACTGTTGATGGTCTTACACCTCGAATCAGGTGCCCAGACCCTGAAATTTCTAACTGCTGAAGGTCTCACACCTCAAAACAGGTGCCCAGACCCTAAAACTTCTAACTGCTGATGGTCTTACACCTCAAAACAGGTGCCTAGACCCTGAAATCTCTAACTGCTGATGGTCTTACACCTCAAAACAGGTGTCCAGACCCTGAAATCGTTAGCTGCTGATGGTCTTACACCTCAAAACAGGTGCCCAGACCCTGAAATTTCTAACTGCTGATGGTCTCACACCTCAAAACAGGTGCCCAGACCCTAAAACTTCTAACTGCTGATGGTCTTACACCTCAAAACAGGTGCCTAGACCCTGAAATCTCTAACTGCTGATGGTCTTACACCTCAAAACAGGTGTCCAGACCCTGAAATCGTTAGCTGCTGATGGTCTTACACCTCAAAACAGGTGCCCAGACCCTAAAATTTCTGACTGCTGATGGTCTTACACCTCAAAACAGGTGCCTAGACCCAGAAATTTCTAACTGCTGATGGTCTCATACCTCAAAACAGGTCCCCAGACCCTGAAATTTCTAACTGCTGATGGTCTCACACCTCAAAACAGGTGCCCAGACCCTGAAATTTCTAACTGCTGATGGTCTCACACCTCAAAACAGGTGCCCAGACCCTGAAATTTCTAACTGCTGATGGTCTCACACCTCAAAACAGGTGCCCAGACCCGGAAATTTCTAACTGCTGATGGTCTCACACCTCAAAACAGGTGCCCAGACCCTAACATTTCTAACTGCTGATGGTCTCAGACCTCAAAACAGGTGCCCAGACCAGGAAATTTCTAACTGCTGATGGTCTCACACCTCAAAATAGGTGTCTAGACCATTAAATGTCTAACTGCTGATGGTCTTACACCTCAAAACAGGTGCCCAGACCCTGAAATTTCTAACTGCTGATGGTCTCACACCTCAAAACAGGTGCCCAGACCCTGGAACGTCTAACTGTTGATGGTCTCACACCTCAAAACAGGTGCCCAGACCCTGAAATTTCTAACTGTTGATGGTCTTACACCTCGAATCAGGTGCCCAGACCCTGAAATTTCTAACTGCTGATGGTCTCACACCTCAAAACAGGTGCCCAGACCCGGAAAATTGGAACTGCTGATGGTCTCACACCTCAAAACACGTGCCCAGACCCTGAAATTTCTAACTGCTGATGGTCTCACACCTCAACACTGGTGCCCAGACCCTGAAATTTCTAACTGCTGATGGTCTCACACCTCAAAACAGGTGCCCAGACCCTGAAATTTCTAACTGCTGATGGTCTCACACCTCAAAACAGGTGCCCAGACCCTGAAATTTCTAACTGCTGATGGTCTCACACCTCAAAGCAGGTGCCCAGACACTGAAATCCTAACTGCTGATGGTCTCACACCTCAAAACAGGTGCCAAGACCCTAAAATTTCTAACTGCTGATGGTCTCACACCTCAAAACAGGTGCCCAGACCCTAAAATTTCTAACTGCTGATGGTCTTACACCTCAAAACAGGTGCCTAGACCCTGAAATTTCTAACTGCTGATGGTCTTACACCTCAAAACGGGTGTCCAGACCCTGAAATGTTTAGCTGCTGATGGTTTTACACCTCAAAACAGGTGCCCAGACCCTAAAACCTCTGACTGCTGATGGTCTTACACCTCAAAACAGGTGCCCAGACCCTGAAATGTTTAACTGCTGATGGTCTCACATCTCTGAACAGGTGCCCAGACCCTGAAATTTCTAACTGCTGATGGTCTCACACCTCAGAACAGGTGCCCAGACCCGGAAATTTCTAATTGCTGATGGTCTCACACCTGAAAACAGGTGCCAAGACCCTAAAATTTCAAACTGCTGATGGTCTTACACCTCAAAACAGGTGCCCACACCCTGAAATTTCTAATCGCTGATGGGCCCACACCTCAAAACAGGTGCCCAGACCCTAAAACTTCTAACTGCTGATGGTCTCACACCTGAAAAAAAGGTGCCTAGAAACTGAAATTTCTAACTGCTGATGGTCTCACACCTCAAAACAGGTGCCCAGACCCTGAAATTTCTAACTGCTGATGGTCTCACACCTCAAAACAGGTGCCCAGACCCTGAAATTTCTAACTGCTGATGGTCTCACACCTCAAAACAGGTGCCCAGACCCTGAAATTTCTAACTGCTGATGGTCTTACACCTCAAAACAGGTGCCCAGACCCTGAAATTTCTAACTGCCGATGGTCTCACACCTCAAAACAGGTGCCCAGACCCCAAAGCTTCTAACTGCTGATGGTCTTACACCTCAAAACAGGTGCCCAGACCCGGAAATTTCTAACTGCTGATCGTCTCACACCTCAAAACAGGTGCCCAGACACTGAAATTCTAACTGCTGATGGTCTCACACCTCAAAACAGGTGCCCAGACCCGCAAATCTCTAACTGCTGATGGTCTCACACCTCAAAACAGGTGCCCAGACCCTGAAATTTCTAACTGCTGATGGTCTCACACCTCAAAACAGGTGCCTAGACCCTGAAATTTGTAACTGCTGATGGTCTCAGAACCTCAGAACAGGTGTCCAGACCCTGAAATGTTTAACTGCTGATGGTCTCACACCCCAAAACAGGTGCCCAGACCCTGAAATTTCTAACTGCTGATGGTCTCACACCTCAAAACAGGTGCCTAGACCCTGAAATTTCTAACTGCTGATGGTCTCACACCTCAAAACAGGTGCCCAGACCCTAAAATTTCTAACTGCTGATGGTCTCGCACCTCAAAACAGGTGCCTAGACCCTGAAATTTCTAACTGCTGATGGTCTCACACCTCAAAACAGGTGCCTAGACCCTGAAATTTCTAACTGCTGATGGTCTCACACCTCAAAACAGGTGCCCAGACCCTGAAATCTCTAACTGCTGATGGTCTCACACCTCAAAACAGGTGCTCAGACCCTAAAATTTCTAACTGCTGATGGTCTTACACCTCAAAGCAGTTGCCTAGACCCTGAAATTTGTAACTGCTGATGGTCTCACACCTCAAAGCAGGTGCCCAGACCCTGAAATGTCTAACTGCTGATGGTCTCACACCTCAAAACAGGTGCCCAGACCCTGAAATTTCTAACTGCTGATGGTCTCACACCTCAAAACAGGTGCCCAGACCCTGAAATTTCTAACCGCTGATGGTCTTACACCTCAAACAGGTGCCCAGACCCGGAATATTTTAACTGCTGATCGTCTCACACCTCAAAACAGGTGCCCAGACACTGAAGTTTCTAACTGCTGATGGTCTCACACCTCAAAACAGGTGCCCAGACCCCCAAGTTTCTAACTGCTGATGGTCTCACACCTCAAAACAGGTGCCTAGACCCTGAAATTTCTAACTGCTGATGGTCTCACACCTCAAAACAGGTGTCCAGACCCTGAAATGTTTGACTGCTGATGGTCTCACACCTCAAAACAGGTGCCCAGACCCTGAAATTTCTAACTGCTGATGGTCTCACACCTCAAAACAGGTGCCTAGACCCTGAAATTTCTAACTGCTGATGGTCTGACACCTCAAAACAGGTGCCCAGACCCTGAAATTTCTAACTGCTGATGGTCTCACACCTCAAAACAGGTGCCTAGACCCTGAAACCTCTAACTGCTGATGGTCTCACACCTCAAAACAGGTGTCCAGACCCTGAAATGTTTAACTGCTGATGGTCTCACACCTCAAAACAGGTGCCCAGACCCTAAAATCCCTAACTGCTGATGGTCTCACACCTCAAAACAGGTGCCTAGACCCTGAAATTTCTAACTGCTGATGGTCTGACACCTCAAAACAGGTGCCCAGACCCTGAAATTTCTAACTGCTGATGGTCTCACAATTCAAAAAAGGTGCCCAGACCCGGAAAAATCTAACTGCTGATGGTCTCACACCTCAAAACAGGTGCCCAGACCCTAAAATTTCTAACCGCTGATGGTCTCACACCTCAAAATAGGTGCCTAGACACTGAAATTTCGAACTGCTGATGGTCTTACACCTCAAAACAGGTGCCCAGACACTGAAATTCTAACTGCTGATGGTCTCACACCTCAAAACAGGTGCCCAGACCCTAAAATTTCTAACTGCTGATGGTCTCACACCTCAAAACAGGTGCCCAGACCCTGAAATTTCTAACTGCTGATGGTCTCACACCTCAAAACAGGTGCCCAGACCCTAAAATTTCTAACTGCTGATGGTCTTACATCTCAAAAAGGGTGCCCAGACCCTGAAATTTCTAACTGCTGATGGTCTCTCACCTCAAAGCAGGTGCTTAGACGCTGAAGTTCTAACTGCTGATGGTCTCACACCTCAAAACAGGTGCCCAGACACTGAAATTCTAACTGCTGATGGTCTCACACCTCAAAACAGGTGCCCAGACCCTAAAATGTCTAACTGTTGATGGTCTCACACCTCAAAACAGGTACCCAGACCCTGAAATTTCTAACTGCTGATGGTCTTACACCTGAAAACAGGGGCCCAGACACTGAAATTCTAATTGCTGATGGTCTCACACCTCAAAACAGGTGCCCAGACCCTAAAATTTCTAACTGCTGATGGTCTCACACCCCGAAACAGGTGCCCAGACGCTGAAATATCTAACTGCTGATCGTCTTACACCTCAAAACAGGTGCCCAGACCCTGAAATTTCTAACTGCTGATGGTCTCACACCTCAAAACAGGTGCCCAGACCCTGAAATTTCTAACTGTTAATGGTCTCACACCTCAAAACAGTTCCCCAGACCCGGAAATTTCTAACTGCTGATGGTCTTACATCTCAAAACAGGTGCCCAGACCCTAAAACGTCTAACTGCTGATGGTCTCACACCTCAAAACGGGTGCCTAGACCCTGAAATTTCTAACTGCTGATGGTCTCACACCTCAAAACAGGTGCCCAGACCCTGAAATTTCTAACTGCTGATGGTCTTACACCTCAAAACAGGTGTCCAGACCCTGAAATCGTTAACTGCTGATGGTCTTACACCTCAAAACAGGTGCCCAGACCCTGAAATTTCTAACTGCCGATGGTTTCACACCTCAAAACAGGTGCCCAGGCCCTGAAATTTCTAACTGCTGATGGTCTCACACCTCAAAACAGGTGCCCAGACCCTGAAATTTCTAACTGCTGATGGCCTCACACCTGAAAGCAGGTGCCCAGACCCTGAAACTTCTATTTGCTGATGATCTCACACCTCAAAACAGGTGCCCAGACCCGGAAATTTCGAACTGCTGATGGTCTCACACCTCAAAACAGGTGCCCAGACCCTGAAATTTCTAACTGCTGATAGTCTCACACCTCAAAACAGGTGCCTAGACCGTAAAATTCCTAACTGCTGATAGTCTCACACCTCAAAACAGGTGCCCAGACCCTGAAATTTCTAACTGCTGGTGGTCTCACACCTCAAAACAGGTGCCCAGACCCCGAAATTTCTAACTGCTGATGGTCTCACACCTCAAAACAGGTGCCCAGACCCTGAAATTTCTAACTGCTGATGGTCTCACACCTCAAAACAGGTGCCCAGACCCGGAAATCTCTAACTGCTGATGGTCTCACACCTCAAAACAGGTGCCCAGACCCTAAAATTTCTAACCGCTGATGGTCTTACACCTCAAAACAGGTGCCCAGACCCTGAAATTTGGAACTGCTGATGGTCTTACACCTCAAAACAGGTGCCCAGACACTGAAATTCTCACTGCTGATGGTCTCACACCTCAAAACAGGTGCCCAGACCCTGAAATTTCTAACTGCTGATGGTCTTACACCTCAAAACAGGTGCCAGGACCCTGAAAATTCTAACTGCTCATGGTCTCACACCTCAAAACAGGTGCCCAGACCCTAAAATTTCTAACTGCTGATGGTCTTACATCTCAAAAAAGGTGCCCAGACCCTGAAATTTCTAACTGCTGATGGTCTCACTCCTCAAAACAGGTGCCCAGACACTGAAATTCTAACTGCTGATGGTCTCACACCTCAAAACAGGTGCCCAGACACTGAAATTCTAACTGCTGATGGTCTCACACCTCAAAACAGGTACCCAGACCCTAAAATATCTAATTTGTTGATGGTCTCACACCTCAAAACAGGTGCCCAGACCCTGAAATTTCTAACTGCTGATGGTCTTACACCTGAAAACAGGTGCCCAGACACTGAATTTCTAACTGCTGATGGTCTGACACCTCAAAACAGGTGCCCAGACACTAAAATGTCTAACTGCTGATGGTCTCACACCTCAAAACAGGTGCTCAGACCCTGAAATTTCTAACTGCTGATGGTCTTACACCTCAAAACAGGTGCCCAGACCCTGAAATTTCTAACTGCTGATGGTCTTACACCTGAAAACAGGTGCCCAGACCCTGAAATTTCTAACTGCTGATGGTCTCACACCTCAAAACAGGTGCCCAGACCCCCAAGTTTCTAACTGCTGATGGTCTCACACCTCAAAACAGGTGCCTAGACCCTGAAATTTCTAACTGCTGATGGTCTCACACCTCAAAACAGGTGTCCAGACCCTGAAATGTTTAACTGCTGATGGTCTCACACCTCAAAACAGGTGCCCAGACCCTGAAATTTCTAACTGCTGATGGTCTCACACCTCAAAACAGGTGCCCAGGCCCTGAAATTTCTAACTGCTGATGGTCTCACACCTCAAAACAGGTGCCCAGACCCTGAAATTTCTAACTGCTGATGGTCTCACACCTCAAAACAGGTGCCCAGACACTGAAATTCTAACTGCTGATGGTCTCACACCTCAAAACAGGTGCCCGGACCCTGAAATTTCTAACTGCTGATGGTCTCACACCTCAAAACAGGTGCCCAGACCCTGAAACCTCTAACTGCTGGTGGTCTCACACCTCAAAACAGGTGCCCAGACCCTGAAACCTCTAACTGCTGATGGTCTCACACCTCAGAACACGTGCCCAGACCCTGAAACTTCTAACTGCTGATGGCCTCACACCTGAAAACAGGTGCCCAGACCCTGAAATTCTAACTGCTGATGGTCTCACACCTCAAAACAGGTGCCCAGACCCTGAAACTTCTAACTGCTGATGGCCTCACACCTGAAAACAGGTGCCCAGACCCTGAAATTCTAACTGCTGATGGTCTCACACCTCAAAACAGGTGCCCAGACACTGAAATTCTAACTGCTGATGGTCTCACACCTCAAAACAGGTGCCCGGACCCTGAAATTTCTAACTGCTGATGATCTCACACCTCATAACAGGTGCCCAGACCCGGAAATTTCGAACTGCTGATGGTCTCACACCTCAAAACAGGCGCCCAGACCCTGAAATTTCTAACTGCTGATAGTCTCACACCTCAAAACAGGTGCCTAGACCCTGGAATTTCTAACTCCTGATGGTCTCACACCTCAAAACAGGTGCCCAGACCCTGAAATTTCTAACTGCTGATGGTCTCACACCTCAAAACAGGTGCCCAGACACTGAAATTCTAACTGCTGATGGTCGCACACCTCAAAACATGTGCCCAGACCCTAAAATTTCTAACTGCTGATGGTCTCAAACCTCAAAACAGGTTCCCAGGCCCTGAAAGTTCTAACTGCTGATGGTCTCACACCTCAAAACAGGTGCCCAGACCCTGAAATTTCTAACTGCTGATGGTCTCACACCTCAAAACAGGTGCCCAGACCCTGAAATTTCTAACTGCTGATGTTCTCACACCTCAAAACAGGTGCCTGGACCCTGGAATTTCTAACTCCTGATGGTCTCACACCTCAAAACAGGTCCCCAGACCCTGATATTTCTAACTGCTGATGGTCTCACACCTCAAAACAGGTGCCCAGACCCAGAAATTTCGAACTGCTGATGGTCTCACACCTCAAAACAGGCGCCCAGACCCTGAAATTTCTAACTGCTGATGGTCTCACACCTCAAAACAGGTGCCTAGACTCTGGAATTTCTAACTCCTGATGGTCGCACACCTCAAAACAGGTGCCCAGACCCTAAAATTTCTAACTGCTGATGGTCTCAAACCTCAAAACAGGTTCCCAGGCCCTGAAAGTTCTAACTGCTGATGGTCTCACACCTCAAAACAGGTGCCCAGACCCTGAAATTTCTAACTGCTGATGGTCTCACACCTCCAAAAAAGGTGCCCAGACCCTAAAATGTCTAACTGCTGATGGTCTCACACCTCAAAACAGGTGCCCAGACCCTAAAATTTCTAACTGCTGATGGTCTCACACCTCAAAACAGGTGCCCAGACCCTAACATTTCTAACTGCTGATGGTCCTACACCTCAAAACAGGTGCCTAGACCCTGAAACTTCTAACTGCTGATGGTCTCACACCTCAAAACAGGTGCCCAGACCCTGAAGTTTCTAACTGCTGATGGTCTCACACCTCAAAACAGGTGCCCAGACCCTAAAATTTCTAACTGCTGACGGTCTCACACCTCAAAACAGGTGCCCAGACCCTGAAATCTTTAACTGCTGATGGTCTTACACCTCAAAACAGGTGCCCAGACCCTGAAATTTCTAACTGCTGATGGTCTCACACCTCAAAACAGGTGCCCAGACACTGAAATTCTAACTGCTGATCGTCTCACACCTCAAAACAGGTGCTCAGACCCTAAAACCTCTAACTGCTGATGGTCTTACACCTCAAAACAGGTGCCCAGACCCTGAAATTTCTAACTGCTGATGGTCTTATACCTCAAAACAGGTGCCAAGACACCGAAATTCTAACTGCTGATCGTCACACACCTCAAAACAGGTGCTCAGAAGCTAAAACGTCTAACTGCTGATGGTCTCACACCTCAAAACAGGTGCCCAGACCCTAAAACTTCTAACTGTTGATGGTCTTACACCTCAAAACAGGTGCCCAGACCCTGAAATTTCTAACTGCTGATGGTCTCACACCTCAAAACAGGTGCCTAGACCCTGAAATTTCTAACTGCTGATGGTCTCACACCTCAAAACAGGTGCCCAGACCCTAAAATTTCTAACTGCTGATGGTCTCACACCTCAAAACAGGTGCCTAGACCCTGAAACTTCTAACTGCTGATGGTCTCACACCTCGAAACAGGTACCCAGACCCTGAAATTTCTAACTGCTGATGGTCTCACACCTCAAAACAGGTGCTCAGACCCTGAAACTTCTAACTGCTGATGGTCTCACACCTCAAAACAGGTGTCCAGACCCTGAAATGTCTAACTGCTGATGGTCGCACACCTTAAAACAGGTGCCGAGACCCTAAAATTTCTAACTGCTGATGGCCTTACACCTCAAAACAGGTGCCTAGACCCTGAAATTTCTAACTGCTGATGGTCTCACACCTCAAAACAGGTGCCCAGACCCGGAAATGTCTAACTGCTGATGGTCTCACACCTCAAAACAGGTGCCCAGACCCTGAAATTTCTAACTGCTGATGGTCTCACACCTCAGAACAGGTGCCTAGACCCTGAAACCTCTAACTGCTGATGGTCTTACACCTCAAAACGGGTGCCCAGACCCTAAAATGTCTAACTGCTGATGGTCTCACACCTCAAAACAGGTGCCCAGACCCTAAAATTTCTAACTGCTGATGGTCTTACACCTCAAAATAGGTGCCTAGACCCTGAAATTTCTGACTGCTGATGGTCTCACACCTCAAAACAGGTGCCCAGACCCTGAAATTTCTAACTGCTGATGGTCTCACACCTGAAGACAGGTGCGCAGACCCTAAAATTTCGAACTGTTGATGGTCTCACACCTCAAAACAGGTGCCCAGACCCTGATACTTCTAACTGCTGATGGTCTGACACCTCAAAACAGGTGCCCAGACCCTAAAACTTTGAACTGCTGATCGTCTCACACCTCAAAACAGGTGCCCAAACCCTAAAATTTCTAACTGCTGATGGCCTTACACCTCAAAACCGGTGCCCAGACCCTGAAAGTTCTAACTGCTGATGGTCTGACACCTCAAAACAGGTGCCTAGACCCTGAAATTTCTAACTGCTGATGGTCTCACACCTCAAAACAGGTGCCCAGACCCGGAAATTTCTAACTGCTGATGGTCTTACACCTCAAAACAGGTGCCCAGACCCTGAAATTTTTAACTGCTGATGGTCTCACACCTCAAAACAGGTGCCTAGACCCTGAAACCTCTAACTGCTGATGGTCTCACACCTCAAAACAGGTGCCCAGACCCTAAAATGTCTAACTGCTGATGGTCTCACACCTCAAAACAGGTGCCCAGACCCTAAAATTTCTAACTGCTGATGGTCTTACACCTCAAAACAGGTGCCTAGACCCTGAAATTTCTAACTGCTGATGGTCTCACACCTCAGAACAGGTGCCCAGACCCTGAAATTTCTAACTGCTGATGGTCTCACACCTGAAGACAGGTGCGCAGACCCTAAAATTTCGAACTGTTGATGGTCTCACACATCAAAACAGGTGCCCAGACCCTGAAATTTCTAAATGCTGATGGTTTGACACCTCAAAACAGGTGCCCATACCCTAAAATTTTGAACTGCTGATCGTCTCACACCTCAAAACAGGTGCCCAAACCCTAAAATGTCTAACTGCTGATGGTCTTACACCTCAAAACCGGTGCCCAGACCCTGAAATTTCTAACTGCTGATGGTCTCACACCTCAAAACAGGTGCCTAGACCCTGAAATTTCTGACTGCTGATGGTCTCACACCTCAAAAGAGGTGCTCAGACCCTGAAATTTCTAACTGCTGATGGTCTTACACCTCAAACCAGGTGCCCAGACCCTGAAATTTCGAACTGCTGATGGTCTCACACCTCAAAACAGGTGCCTAGACCCTGAAATTTCTAACTGCTGATGGTCTCACACCTCAAAACAGGTGCCCAGACCCTGAAGTTTCTAACTGCTGATGGTCTGACACCTCAAAAGAGGTGCTCAGACACTGAAATTCTAACTGCTGATGGTCTCACACCTCAAAACAGGTGCCCAGACCCTGAAACCTCTAACTGCTGATGGTCTCACACCTCAAAACAGGTGCCCAGACCCTAACATTTCTAACTGCTGATGGTCTCACACCTCAAAGCAGGTGCCCAGACCCTGAAATTTCTAACTGCTGATGGTCTCACACCTCAAAACAGGTCCCCAGACCCTGAAATTTCTAACTGCTGATGGTCTTACACCTCAAAACAGGTGCCCAGACCCGGAAACTTCTGACTGCTGATGGTCCCACACCTCAAAACAAGTGCCTAGACCCTGAAACTTCTAACTGATGATGGTCTCACACCTCAAAACAGGTGCCCGGACCCTGAAATTTCTAACTGCTGATGGTCTCACACCTGAAAACAGGTGCCCAAACCCTGAAATTTCTGACTGCTGATGGTCTCACACCTCAAAACAGTTGCCTAGACCCTGAAATTTCTAACTGCTGATGGTCTCACACCTCAAAACAGGTGCCCAGACCCTGAAATTTCTAACTGCTGATGGTCTTACACCTCAAAACAGGTGCCTAGACCCTGAAATTTCTAACTGCTGATGGTCTCACACCTCAAAACAGGTGCCCAGATCCTGAAATTTCTAACTGCTGATGGTCTCACACCTCAAAACAGGTGCCCAGATCCTGAAATTTCTAACTGCTGATTATCTCACACCTCAAAACAGGTGCTCAGACACTGAAATTCTGATTGCTGATCGTCTCACACCTCAAAACAGGTGACAAGACCCTAAAATTTCCAACTGCTGATGGTCTCACACCTCAAAACAGGTGCCCAGACCCTGAAATTTCTAACTGCTGATGGTCTCACACCTCAAAACAGGTGCCCAGATCCTGAAATTTCTAACTGCTGATTATCTCACACCTCAAAACAGGTGCTCAGACACTGAAATTCTGATTGCTGATGGTCTCACACCTCAAAACAGGTGCTCAGACCCTAAAATTTCTAACTGCTGATGGTCTTACACCTCAAAACAGGTGCCTAGACGCTGAAATTTCTAACTGCTGATGGTCTCACACCTCAAAACAGGTGCCCAGACCCTGAAATTTCTATATGCTGATGGTCTCACACCTCAAAACAGGTGCCCAGACCCGGAAATTTCGAACTGCTGATGGTCTCACACCTCAGAACAGGTGCCCAGACCCTGAAATTTCTGACTGCTGATGGCCTCACACCTCAAAACAGGTGCCCAGACGCTGAAGTTTCTAACTGCTGATGGTCTCACACCTCAAAACAGGTGCCCAGACCCGGAAATTTCGAACTGCTGATGGTCTCACACCTCAAAACAGGTGCCCAGACCCTGAAAGTTCTAACTGCTGATGGTCTCACACCTCAGAACAGGTGCCGAGACCCTGAAATTTCTAACTGCTGATGGCCTCACACCTCAAAACAGGTGCCCAGACCCTGAAATCTCTAACTGCTGAGGGTCTCACACCTCCAAACAGGTGCCCAGACCCTGAAATTTCTAACTGCTGATGGTCTTACACCTCAAAACAGGTGCCCAGACCCTGAAATTTCTAACTGCTGATGGTCTTACACCTCAAAACAGGTGCCCAGACCCTGAAATTTCTAACTGCTGATGGTCTCACACCTCGAAACAGGTGCCCAGACCCTAAAACTTTGAACTGCTGATCGTCTCACACCTCAAAACAGGTGCCCAAACCCTAAAACTTCTAACTGCTGATGGTCTTACACCTCAAAACCGGTGCCCAGACCCTGAAAGTTCTAACTGCTGATGGTCTGACACCTCAAAACAGGTGCCTAGACCCTGAAATTTCTAACTGCTGATGGTCTCACACCTCAAAACAGGTGCCCAGACCCTGAAATTTCTAACTGCTGATGGTCTTACACCTCAAAACAGGTGCCCAGACCCTGAAATTTCTAACTGCTGATGGTCTCACACCTCAAAACAGGTGCCTAGACCCTGAAACCTCTAACTGCTGATGGTCTCACACCTGAAGACAGGTGCGCAGACCCTAAAATGTCTAACCGCTGATGGTCTCACACCTCAAAACAGGTGCCTAGACCCTAAAATTTCTAACTGCTGATGGTCTTACACCTCAAAACAGGTGCCTAGACCCTGAAATTTCTAACTGCTGATGGTCTCACACCTCAAAACAGGTGCCCAGACCCTGAAATTTCTAACTGCTGATGGTCTCACACCTGAAGACAGGTGCGCAGACCCTAAAATTTCGAACTGTTGATGGTCTCACACCTCAAAACAGGTGCCCAGACCCTGAAATTTCTAACTGCTGATGGTCTGACACCTCAAAACAGGTGCCCATACCCTAAAATTTTGAACTGCTGATCGTCTCACACCTCAAAACAGGTGCCCAAACCCTAAAATTTCTAACTGCTGATGGTCTTACACCTCAAAACCGGTGCCCAGACCCTGAAATTTCTAACTGCTGATGGTCTCACACCTCAAAACAGGTGCCTAGACCCTGAAATTTCTAACTGCTGATGGTCTCACACCTCAAAACAGGTGCTCAGACCCTGAAATTTCTAACTGCTGATGGTCTTACACCTCAAAACAGGTGCCCAGACCCTGAAATTTCGAACTGCTGATGGTCTCACACCTCAAAACAGGTGCCTAGACCCTGAAATTTCTAACTGCTGATGGTCTCACACCTCAAAACAGGTGCCCAGACCCTGAAGTTTCTAACTGCTGATGGTCTGACACCTCAAAAGAGGTGCTCAGACACTGAAATTCTAACTGCTCATGGTCTCACACCTCAAAACAGGTGCCCAGACCCTGAAACCTCTAACTGCTGATGGTCTCACACCTCAAAACAGGTGCCCAGACCCTAAAACTTCTAACTGCTGATGGTCTCACACCTCAAAGCAGGTGCCCAGACCCTGAAATTTCTAACTGCTGATGGTCTTACACCTCAAAACAGGTGCCTAGACCCTGAAATTCCTAACTGCTGATGGTCTCGAACCTCAAAACAGGTGCCCAGATCCTGAAATTTCTAACTGCTGATCGTCTCACACCTCAAAACAGGTGCCCAGATCCTGAAATTTCTAACTGCTGATGGTCTCACACCTCAAAACAGGTGCTCAGACACTGAAATTCTGATTGCTGATGGTCTCACACCTCAAAACAGGTGACAAGACCCTAAAATTTCCAAATGCTGATGGTCGCACACCTGAAAAAAGGTGCCCAGACCCTAAAATTTCTAACTGCTGATGGTCTTACACCTCAAAACAGGTGCCTAGACGCTGAAATTTCTAACTGCTGATGGTCTCACACCTCAAAACAGATGCCCAGACCCTGAAATTTCTATATGCTGATGGTCTCACACCTCAAAACAGGTGCCCAGACCCTGAAATTTCTAACTGCTGATCGCCTCACACCTCAAAACAGGTGCCCAGACCCTGAAATTTCTATATGCTGATGGTCTCACACCTCAGAACAGGTGCCCAGACCCTGAAATTTCTAACTGCTGATCGCCTCACACCTCAAAACAGGTGCCCAGACCCTGAAATTTCTAACTGCTGATGGTCTCACACCTCAAAACAGGTGCCCAGACCCGGAAATTTCGAACTGCTGATGGTCTCACACCTCAAAAGAGGTGCCCACACACTGAAGTTTCTAACTGCTGATGGTCTCACACCTCAGAACAGGTGCCGAGACCCTGAAATTTCTAACTGCTGATGGCCTCACACCTCAAAACAGGTGCCCAGACCCTGAAATCTCTAACTGCTGATGGTCTCACACCTGAAAACAGGTGCCCAGACCATCAAATTTCTAACTGCTGATGGTCTTACACCTCAAAACAGGTGCCTAGACTCTGAAATTTCTAACTGTTGATGGTCTTACACCTCAAAACAGGTGCCCAGACCCTGAGATTTCTAACTGCTGATGGTCTCACACTTCAAAACAGGTGCCCAGGTCCTGAAACTTCTAACTGCTGATGGTCTCACACCTCAAAACAGGTGCCCAGTCCCTGAAATTTCTAACTGCTGATGGTCTCACACCTCAAAACAGATGCCCAGACCCTGAAATTTCTATATGCTGATGGTCTCACACCTCAGAACAGGTGCCCAGACCCTGAAATTTCTAACTGCTGATCGCCTCACACCTCAAAACAGGTGCCCAGACCCTGAAATTTCTAACTGCTGATGGTCTCACACCTCAAAACAGGTGCCCAGACCCGGAAATTTCGAACTGCTGATGGTCTCACACCTCAAAAGAGGTGCCCACACACTGAAGTTTCTAACTGCTGATGGTCTCACACCTCAGAACAGGTGCCGAGACCCTGAAATTTCTAACTGCTGATGGCCTCACACCTCAAAACAGGTGCCCAGACCCTGAAATCTCTAACTGCTGATGGTCTCACACCTGAAAACAGGTGCCCAGACCATCAAATTTCTAACTGCTGATGGTCTTACACCTCAAAACAGGTGCCTAGACTCTGAAATTTCTAACTGTTGATGGTCTTACACCTCAAAACAGGTGCCCAGACCCTGAGATTTCTAACTGCTGATGGTCTCACACTTCAAAACAGGTGCCCAGGTCCTGAAACTTCTAACTGCTGATGGTCTCACACCTCAAAACAGGTGCCCAGTCCCTGAAATTTCTAACTGCTGATGATCTCACACCTCAAAACAGGTGCCCAGAACCTGAAATTTCAAACTGCTGATGGTTCCACACCTCAAAACAGGTGCCCAGACACTGAAATTCTAACTGCTGATCGTCTCACACCTCAAAACAGGTGCTCAGACCCTGAAACTTCTAACTGCTGATGGTCTCACACCTCAAAACAGGTGCCCAAACCCTAAAATGTCTAACTGCTGACGGTCTTACACCTCAAAACAGGTGCCTAGACCCTGAAATTTCTAACTGGTGATGGTCTTACACCTCAAAACAGGTGCCTAGACCCTGAAGCTTCTAACTGCTGATGGTCTCACACTTCAAAACAGGTGCCCAGGTCCTGAAACTTCTAACTGCTGATGGTCTCACACCTCAAAGCAGGTGCCCAGACCCTGAAATTTCTAACTGCTGATGGTCTCACACCTCAAAACAGGTGCCCAGACCCTCAAATTTCTAACTGCTGATAGTTCCACACCTCAAAACAGGTGCCCAGACACTGAAATTCTAACTGCTGATCGTCTCACACCTCAAAACAGGTGCTCAGACCCTGAAACTTCTAACTGCTGATGGTCTCACACCTCAAAACAGGTGCCCAGACCCTAAAATTTCTAACTGCTGATGGTCTTACACCTCAAAACAGGTGCCTAGACCCTGAAATTCTAACTGCTGATGGTCTTACACCTGAAAGCAAGTGCCTAGACCCTGAAGCTTCTAACTGCTGATGGTCTCACACCTCAAAACAGGTGCCCAGTCCCTGAAATTTCTAACTGCTGGTGGTCTCACACCTCAAAACAGGTGCCTAGACCCTGAAATTTCTAACTGCTGATGGTCTTACACCTCAAAACAGGTGCCCAGACACTGAAATTTCCAACTGCTGATGGTCTCACACCTCGAAACAGGTGCTCAGACCCTAAAACCTCTAACTGCTGATGGTTTCACACCTCAAAACAGGTGCCCAAACCCTGAAATTTCTAACTGCTGATGGTCTTACACCTCAAAACAGGTGCCCAGACCCTGAAATTTCTAACTGCTGATGGTCTCACACCTCAAAACAGGTGCCTAGACCCTGAAATCTCTAACTGCTGATGGTCTCACACCTCAAAACAGGTGTCCAGACCCTGAAACTTCTAACTGCTGATGGTCTCACACCTCAAAACAGGTGCCTAGACCCTGAAATTTCGAACTGCTGATGGTCTCACACCTCAAAACAGGTGCTCAGACACTGAAATTTCGAACTGATGATGGTCTCACACCTCAACACAGGTGCTCAGACACTGAAATTCTAACTGCTGATGGTCTCACACGTCAAAACAGGTGCCCAGACCCCCAAATTTCTAACTGCTGATGGTCTCACACCTCAAAACAGGTGCCTAGACCCTGAAATTTGGAATTGCTGATGGTCTCACACCTCAAAACAGGTGCCCAGGGCGGGAAATTTCTAACTGCTGATGGTCTCACACCTCAAAACAGGTGCCCAGACCCTGAAATTTCTAACTGCTGATGGTCTCACACCTGAAAACAGGTGCCCAGACCCTAAAATTTTGAACTGTTGATGGTCTCACACCTCAAAACAGGTGCCCAGACCCTAAAACCTCTAACTGCTGATGGTCTCACACTTCAAAACAGGTGCCCAGACCCTGAAATTTCGAACTGCCGATGGTCTCACACCTCAAGACAGGTGCCCAGACCCTAAAATTTCTAACTGCTGATGGTCTCACACCTCAAAACAGGTGCCCAGACCCTAAAATTTCTAACTGCTGATGGTCTTACACCTCAAAACAGGTGCCTAGACCCTGAAATTTCTAACTGCTGATGGTCTCACACCTCAAAACAGGTGCCCAGACCCGGAAACTTTGGACTGCTGATGGTCTCACACCTCAAAACAGGTGCCCAGACCCGGAAATTTCTAACTGCTGATGGTCTCACACCTCAAAACAGGTGCCCAGACCCGGAAATTTCGGACTGCTGATGGTCTCACACCTCAAAACAGGTGCTCAGACCCTGAAATTTCTAACTGCTGGTGGTCTCACACCTCAAAACAGGTGCCTAGACCCTGAAATTTCTAACTGCTGATGGTCTCACACCTCCAAACAGGTGCCTAGACCCGGAAATTTCTAACTGCTGATGGTCCTACACCTCAAAACAGGTGCCTAGACCCTGAAATTTCTAACTGCTGATGGTCTCACACCTCAAAACAGGTGCCCAGACCCGGAAACCTTGAACTGCTGATGGTCTCACACCTCAAAACAGGTGCCCAGACCCGGAAATTTCTAACTGCTGATGGTCTCACACCTCAAAACAGGTGCCCAGACCCGGAAATGTCGAACTGCTGATGGTCTCACACCTCAAAACAGGTGCCCAGACCCTGAAATTTCTAACTGCTGGTGGTCTCACACCTCAAAACAGGTGCCTAGACCCTACAATTTCTAACTCCTGATGGTCTCACACCTCAAAACAGGTGCCCAGACCCTGAAATTTCTAATAGATGATGGTCTCACACCTCGAAACAGGTGCCCAGACACTGAAATTTCGAACTGCTGATGGTCTCACACCTCAAAGCAGGTGCCCAGTCCCTAAAACTTCTAACTGCTGATGGTCTCACACCTCAAAACAGGTGCCCAGACCCTAAAACTTCTAACTGCTGATGGTCTTACACCTCAAAACAGGTGCCTAGACCCTGAAATTTCTAACTGCTGATGGTCTCACACCTCAAAGCAGGTGCCCAGACCCTGAAATTTCTAACTGCTGATGGTCTCACACCTCAAAACAGGTGCCTGGACACTGAAATTTCTAACTGCTGATGGTCTCACACCTCAAAACAGGTGCCCGGACCCTGAAATTTCTAACTGCTGATGGTCTCACACTTCAAAACAGGTACCCAGACCCAGAAGGTTCTAACTGCTGATGGTCTCACACCTCAAAACAGGTGCCCAGACCCTGAAATTTCCGACTGTTGATGGTCTCACACCTCAAAACAGGTGCTCAGACCCTGAAATTTCTAACTGCTGATGGTCTCACACTTCAAAACAGGTGCCCAGACCCTGAAATCTCTAACTGCTGATGGTCTCACACCTCAAAACAGGTGCCCAGACCCTGAAATTTCTAACTGCTGATGGTCTCACACTTCAAAACAGGTGCCCAGACCCTGAAATCTCTAACTGCTGATGGTCTCACACCTCAAACCAGGTGCCCAGACCCTGGAACTTCTAACTGCTGATGGTCTCTCACCTCAAAAACGGGTGCCCAGGCCCTGAAATTTCTAACTGCTGATGGTCTCACACCTCAAAACAGGTGCGCAGACCCTAAAATTTCTAACTGCTGATGGTCTCACACCTCAGAACAGGTGCCCGGACCCTGAAATTTCTAACTGCTGATGGTCTCACACCTCAAAACAGGTGCCCAGACCCTGAAACCTCTAACTGCTGATGGTCTCACACCTCCAAACAGGTGCCTAGACCCGGAAGTTTCTAACTGCTGATGGTCTCACACCTCAAACCAGGTGCCCAGACCCTGAAATTTCTAACTGCTGATGGTCCCACACCTCCAAAAAGGTGCCCAGACACTGAAATTC
Organism: Eutreptiella sp. 'Long Island Sound 2002'; assembly: GCA_964036045.1. Lineage (NCBI taxonomy): Eukaryota > Euglenozoa > Euglenophyceae > Eutreptiales > Eutreptiaceae > Eutreptiella > Eutreptiella sp. 'Long Island Sound 2002'. The sequence continues at coordinate 132,769,622 of OZ038379.1, forward strand.
TAACTGCTGATGGTCTCACACCTCAAAACAGGTGCCCAGACCCTGAAAGTTCTAACTGCTGATGGTCTCACACCTCAAAACAGGTGACCGGACCCTGAAATTTCGAACAGCTAATGGTCTCACACTTCAAAACAGGTGCCCACACCCTGAATTGTCTAACTGCTGATGGTCTCACACCTCAAAACAGGTGCCCAGACCCTGAAACTTCTAACTGCTGATGGTCTCACACCTGAAAAAACAGGTGCCCAGACCCTGAACCTTCCGACTGTTGATGGTCTCACACCTCAAAACAGGTGCTCAGACCCTGAAATTTCTAACTGCTGATGGTCTCACACTTCAAAACAGATGCCCAGACCCTGAAATTTCTAACTGCTGATGGTCGCACACCTCAAAACAGGTGCCCAGACCCTGAAATTTCGAACTGCTGATGGTCTCACACCTCAAAACAGGTGCTCAGACCCTGAAATTTCTAACTGCTGATGGTCTCACACCTCAAAACAGGTGCCCAGGCCCTGAAACTTCTAACTGCTGATGGTCTCACACCTCAAAACAGGTGCCCAGACCCTGAAATTTCTAACTGCTGATGGTTTCACACCTCAAAACAGGTGCCCGGACCCTGAAATTTCTAACTGCTGATGGTCTCACACCTCAAGACAGGTGCCCAGACCCTGAAATTTCTAACTGCTGATGGTCTCACACCTCCAAACAGGTGCCTAGACCCGGAAATTTCTAACTGCTGATGGTCTCACACCTCAAAACAGGTGCCCAGACCCTGAAATTTCTAACTGCTGATGGTCTCACACCTCCAAATAGGTGCCCAGACACTGAAATTCTAACTGCTGATGGTCTCACACCTCAAAACAGGTGCCCAGACCCTGAAGGTTCTAACTGCTGATGGTCTCACACCTCAAAACAGGTGACCGGACCCTGAAATTTCTAACTGCTAATGGTCTCACACTTCAAAACAGGTGTCCAGACCCTGAAATGTCTAACTGCTGATGGTCTCACACCTCAAAACAGGTGCCCAGACCCTGAACCTTCTAACTGGTGATGGTCTCACACCTCAAAACAGGTGCCCAGACCCGGAAATTTCTAACTGCTGATGGTCTCACACCTCAAAACAGGTGCCGGAACCCTAAAATTTGGAACTGTTGATGGTCTTACACCTCAAAACACGTGCCCAGACCCTGAAAGTTCTAACTGCTGATGGTCTCACACCTCAAAACAGGTGCCCAGACCCTGAAGTTTCTGACTGCTGATGGTCTCACACCTCAGAACAGGTGCCCAGACCCTGAAATTTCTAACTGCTGATGGTTTCACACCTCAAAACAGGTGCCCAGACCCTGAAATGTCGAACTGCTGATGGTCTCACACCTCAAAACAGGTGCCAAGACCCTGAAATTTGTAACTGCTGATGGTCTCACACCTCAAAACAGGTGCCCAGACCCTAAATTTTAGAACTGCTGATGGTCTCACACCTCAAAACAGGTGCCCAGACCCTAAAACCTCTAACTGCTGATGGTCTCACACCTCAAAACAGGTGCCCAGACGCTGAAATTTCTAACTGCTGATGGTCTCACACCTCAAAACACGTGCCCAGACCCTAACATTTCTAACTGCTGATGGTCTCACACCTCAAAACAGGTGCCCAGACCCTGAACCTTCTAACTGCTGATGATCTCACACCTCAACACAGGTGCCCAGACCCTAAAACCTCTAACTGCTGATGGTCTCACACCTCAAAATAGGTGCCTAGACGCTGAAATTTCTAACTGCTGATGGTCTCACACCTCAAAACAGGTGCCCAGACCCGAAAATTTCTAACTGCTGATGGTCTCACACCTCAAAACAGGTGCCCAGACCCTGAAATTTCTAACTGCTGATGGTCTCTCACCTCAAAACAGGTGCCCAGACCCTAAAATTTCGAATTGCTGATGGTCTGACACCTCGAAACAGGTGCCCAGACCCTGAAATTTCTAACTGCTGATGGTCTCTCACCTCAAAACAGGTGCCCAGACCCTAAAATGTTGAATTGCTGATGGTCTCACACCTCAAAACAGGTGCCCAGACCCGGAAATTACTAACGGCTGATGGTCTCACACCTCAAAAAAGGTGCCTAGACCATAAAACTTCTATCTGCTGATGGTCTTACACCTGAAAAAAGGTGCCCGGACCCTGAAATTTCTAACTGCTGATGGTCTCACACCTCAAAACAGGTGCCCAGACCCTGAAATTTCTAACTGCTGATGGTCTCACACCTCATAACAGGTGCCTGGACCCTGAAATTTCTAACTGCTGATGGTCTCTCACCTCAAAACAGGTGCCGGGACCCGGAAATTTCTGACTGCTGATGGTCTCACACCTCAAAATAGGTGCCCAGACCCTGAAATTTCTAACTGCTGATGGTCTCACACCTCAAATCAGGTGCCCAGACCCTGAAATTTCTAACTGATGATGGTCTCACACCTCGAAACAGGTGCCCAGACACTGAAATTCTAACTGCTGATGGTTTCACACCTCACAACAGGTGCCCGGACCCTGAAATTTCTAACTGCTGATGGTCTCACACCTCAAAATACGTGCCCAGACCCTGAATTTTCTAACTGCTGATGGTCTCACACCTCAAAACAGGTGCCCAGACCCTGAAATTTGGAATTGCTGATGGTCTCACACCTCAAAACAGGTGCTCGAACCCTTAGATTTCGAACTGCTGATGGTCTCACACCTCGAAACAGGTACCCAGACCCTGAAATCTCTAACTGCTGATGGTCTCACACCTGAAAACAGGTGCCCAGACCCTAAAATTTCGAGCTGCTGATGGTCTGTCACCTCAAAACAGGTGCCCAGACCCTAAAATTTCGAATTGCTGATGGTCTGACACCTCAAAACAGGTGCCCAGACCCTGAAATTTCTAACTGCTGATGGTCTCACACCTCAAAGTAGGTGCCTAGACCATAACATTTCTAACTGCTGATGGTCTCACACCTCAAAACAGGTGCCCAGACCCTAAAACTTCTAACTGCTGATGGTCTCACACCTCAAAACAGGTGCCCAGACCCTGAAATTTCTAACTGCTGATGGTCTCACACCTCAAAACAGGTGCCCAGACCCTGAAATTTCTAACTGCTGATGGTCTCACACCTCAAAACAGGTGCCCAGACCCTGAAATTTCTAACTGCTGATGGTCTCACACCTCAAAACAGGTGCCCAGACCCTGAAATTTCTAACTGCTGATGGTCTCACACCTCAGAACAGGTGCCCAGGCCCTGAAATTTCTAACTGCCGATGGTCTCTCACCTCAAAACAGGTGCCCAGACCCTAAAACTTCTAACTGCTGATGGTCTCACACCTCAAAACATGTGCCCAGACCCTGAAATTTCGAATTGCTGATGGTCTCACACCTCAAAACAGGTGCCCAGACCATAACATTTCTAACTGCCGATGGTCTTACACCTCAAAACAGGTGCCCGGACCCTGAAATTTCTAACTGCTGATGGTCTCACACCTCAAAACACGTACCCAGACCCTGAAATTTCTAACTGCTGATGGTCTTACACCTCAAAACAGGTGCCCAAACCCTGAAATTTCGAACTGTTGATGGTCTTACACCTCAAAACAGGTGCCCGGACCCTGAAATTTCTAACTGCTGATGGTCTCACACCTGAAAACAGGTGCCCAGACCCTGAAATTTCTAACTGCTGATGGTCTCACCCCTCAAAACAGGTGCCCAGGCCCTGAAATTTCTAACTGCCGATGGTCTCACACCTCAAAACAGGTGCCCAGACCCTGAATTTTCTAACTGCTGATGTTCTCACACCTCAAAACAGGTGCCCGGACCCTGAAATTTCTAACTGCTGATGGTCTCACACCTCAAAACAGGTGCCCAGACCCTGAAATTTCTAACTGCTGATGGCCTCACACCTCAAAACAGGTGCCCAGACCCTAAAATTTCGAACTGGTGATGGTCTTACACCTCAAAACAGGTGCCCAGACCCTGAAATCTCTAACTGCTGATGGTCTTACGTCTCAAAACAGGTGCCCGAACCCTTAAATTTCGAACTGCTGATGGTCTCACACCTCAAAACAGGTGCCCAGACCCTGAAACTTCTAACTGCTGATGGTCTCACACCTCAAAACAGGTGCCCAGACCCTGAAATTTCTAACTGCTGATGGTCTCACACCTCAGAACAGGTGCCCAGACCCGGAAACTTCTAACTGCTGATGGTCTCACACCTCAAAACAGGTGCCCAGACCCTAAAATTTCGAACTGTTGATGGTATTACACCTCAAAACAGGTACCCGGACCCTGAAATTTCTAACTGCTGATGGTCTCACACCTGAAAACAGGTGCCCAGACCCTGAAACTTCTAACTGCTGATGGTCTCACCCCTCAAAACAGGTGCCCAGGCCCTGAAATTTCTAACCGCCGATGGTCTCACACCTCAAAACAGGTGCCAAGACACTGAAATTTCTAACTGCTGATGTTCTCACACCTCAAAACAGGTGCCCGGACCCTGAAATTTCTAACTGCTGATGGTCTCACACCTCAAAACAGGTGCCCAGACCCTGAAATTTCTAACTGCTGATGGTCTTACACCTCAAAACAGGTGCCCAGGCCCTGAAATTTCGAACTGGTGATGGTCTTACACCTCAAAACAGGTGCCCAGACCCTGAAATTTCGAACTGTTGATGGTCTTACGTCTCAAAACAGGTGCCCGAACCCTTAGATTTCGAACTGCTGATGGTCTCACACCTCAAAACAGGTGCCCAGACCCTGAAACCTCTAACTGCTGATGGTCTCACACCTCAAAACAGGTGCCCAGACCCTGAAATTTCTAACTGCTGATGGTCTCACACCTCAGAACAGGTGCCCGGACCCTGAAATTTCTAACTCCTGATGGTCTCACACCTCAAAACAGGTGCCCAGACCCTAAAATTTCGAACTGTTGATGGTCTTACACCTCAAAACAGGTGCTCGGACCCTGAAATTTCTAACTGCTGATGATCTCAACCCTCAAAACAGGTGCCCAGGCCCTGAAATTTCTAACTGCCGATGGTCTCACACCTCAAAACAGGTGCCCAGACCCTGAAATTTCTAACTGCTGATGGTCTCACACCTCAAAACAGGTGCCCGGACCCTGAAATCTCTAACTGCTGATGGTGTCACACCTCAAAACAGGTGCCCAGACCCTGAAATTTCTAACTGCTGATGGTCTGACACCTCAAAACAGGTGCCCAGACCCTAAAACGTCTAACTGCTGATGGTCTCGCACCTCAAAACAGGTGCCCAGACCCTAAAATTTCGAACTGCTGATGGTCTGACACCTCAAAACAGGTGCCCAGACCCTGAAATTTCTAACTGCTGATGGTCTCACACCTCAAAACAGGTGCCCGGACCCTGAAATTTCGAATTGCTGATGGTCTTACACCTCAAAACAGGTGCCCGGACCCTGAAACTTCGAACTGCTGATGGTCTCACACCTCAAAGCAGGTGCCGAGACCCTGAAATTTCTAACTGCTGATGGTCTCACACCTCAAAACAGGTGCCCGGACCATGAAATTTTATAACTGCTGATGGTCTCACACCTCAGAACAGGTGCCCGGACCCTGATATCTTTAACTCCTGATGGTCTCACACCTCAAAACAGGTGCCCAGACCCTAAGATTTCGAACTGTTGATGGTCTTACACCTCAAAACAGGTGCCCGGACCCTGAAACTTGGAACTGCTGATGGTCTCACACCTCAAAACAGGTACCCAGACCCTGAAATTTCTAACTGCTGATGATCTCACTCCTCAAAACAGGTGCCCGGACCCTAAAATTTCGAACTGTTGATGGTATTACACCTCAAAACAGGTACCCGGACCCTGAAATTTCTAACTGCTGATGGTCTCACACCTGAAAACAGGTGCCCAGACCCTGAAACTTCTAACTGCTGATGGTCTCACCCCTCAAAACAGGTGCCCAGGCCCTGAAATTTCTAACCGCCGATGGTCTCACACCTCAAAACAGGTGCCAAGACACTGAAATTTCTAACTGCTGATGTTCTCACACCTCAAAACAGGTGCCCGGACCCTGAAATTTCTAACTGCTGATGGTCTCACACCTCAAAACAGGTGCCCAGACCCTGAAATTTCTAACTGCTGATGGTCTTACACCTCAAAACAGGTGCCCAGGCCCTGAAATTTCGAACTGGTGATGGTCTTACACCTCAAAACAGGTGCCCAGACCCTGAAATTTCGAACTGTTGATGGTCTTACGTCTCAAAACAGGTGCCCGAACCCTTAGATTTCGAACTGCTGATGGTCTCACACCTCAAAACAGGTGCCCAGACCCTGAAACTTCTAACTGCTGATGGTCTCACACCTCAAAACAGGTGCCCAGACCCTGAAATTTCTAACTGCTGATGGTCTCACACCTCAGAACAGGTGCCCGGACCCTGAAATTTCTAACTCCTGATGGTCTCACACCTCAAAACAGGTGCCCAGACCCTAAAATTTCGAACTGTTGATGGTCTTACACCTCAAAACAGGTGCTCGGACCCTGAAATTTCTAACTGCTGATGATCTCAACCCTCAAAACAGGTGCCCAGGCCCTGAAATTTCTAACTGCCGATGGTCTCACACCTCAAAACAGGTGCCCAGACCCTGAAATTTCTAACTGCTGATGGTCTCACACCTCAAAACAGGTGCCCGGACCCTGAAATCTCTAACTGCTGATGGTCTCACACCTCAAAACAGGTGCCCAGACCCTGAAATTTCTAACTGCTGATGGTCTGACACCTCAAAACAGGTGCCCAGACCCTAAAACGTCTCACTGCTGATGGTCTCGCACCTCAAAACAGGTGCCCAGACCCTAAAATTTCGAACTGCTGATGGTCTGACACCTCAAAACAGGTGCCCAGACCCTGAAATTTCTAACTGCTGATGGTCTCACACCTCAAAACAGGTGCCCAGACCCTGAAATTTCTAACTGCTGATGGTCTTACACCTCAAAACAGGTGCCCGGACCCTGAAACTTCGAACTGCTGATGGTCTCACACCTCAAAGCAGGTGCCGAGACCCTGAAATTTCTAACTGCTGATGGTCTCACACCTCAAAACAGGTGCCCGGACCATGAAATTTTATAACTGCTGATGGTCTCACACCTCAGAACAGGTGCCCGGACCCTGATATCTTTAACTCCTGATGGTCTCACACCTCAAAACAGGTGCCCAGACCCTAAGATTTCGAACTGTTGATGGTCTTACACCTCAAAACAGGTGCCCGGACCCTGAAACTTGGAACTGCTGATGGTCTCACACCTCAAAACAGGTACCCAGACCCTGAAATTTCTAACTGCTGATGATCTCACTCCTCAAAACAGGTGCCCGGACCCTGAGTCTTCTAACTGCTGATGGTCTCACATCTCAAAACAGGTGCCCAGGCCCTAAAATTTCGAACTGTTGATGGTTCTTACAGCTCAAAACAGGTGCCCAGACCCTGAAAATTCTAACTGCTGATGGTCTCACACCTCAAAACAGGTGCCCAGACCCTAAAACTTCTAACTGCTGATGGTCTCAGACCTCAGAACAGGTGCCCAGACCCTGAAACGTTTAACTCCTGATGGTCTCACACCTCAAAACAGGTGCCCAGACCCTAAAATTTCGAACTGTTGATGGTCTTACACCTCAAAACAGGTGCCCAGACCCTGAAATTTCTAACTGCTGATGGTCTCACACCTCAAAACAGGTGCCCAGACCCCGAAATTTCTAACTGCTGATGGTCTCACACCTCAAAACAGGTACCTGGACCCTGAATCTTCTAACTGCTGATGGTCTTACACCTCAAAACAGGTGCCCAAACTCTGAAATTTCTAACTGCTCATGGTCTCACACCTCAAAACAAGTGCCCAGACCCTAAAATTTTGAACTGTTGATGGTCTTACACCTCAAAACAGGTGCCCGGACCCTGAAATTTTGAACTGCTGATGGTCTCAAACCTCAAAACAGGTGCCCACACCCTGAAACTTCTAACTGCTGATGGTCTCACACCTCAAAACACATGCCCAGACCCTGAAATATCTAACCGCTGATGGTCTCACACCTCAAAACAGGTGCCCAGACCCTGAAACTTCTAACTGCTGATGTTCTCACACCTCAAAACAGGTGCCCAGACCCTGATGATTCTAACTGCTGATGGTCTCAGACCTCAAAACAGGTGCCCAGACCCTAAAATTTTGAACTGTTGATGGTCTTACACCTCAAAACAGGTGCCCGGACCCTGAAAGTTCTAACTGCTGATGGTCTCACACCTCAAAACAGGTGCCCACACCCTGAAACTTCTAACTGCTGATGGTCTCACACCTCAAAACACGTGCCCAGACCCTGAAACTTCTAACCGCTGATGGTCTCACACCTCAAAACAGGTGCCCAGACCCTGAAATTTCTAACTGCTGATGGTCTTACACCTCAAAACAGGTGCCTAGACCCTGAAACTTCTAACTGCTGATGGTCTCACACCTCAAAACAGGTGCCCAGACCCTGATGATTCTAACTGCTGATGGTCTCAGACCTCAAAACAGGTGCCCAGGCCCTGAAACTTCTGACTGCTGGTGGCCTCACACCTCAAAACAGGTGCCCAGACCCTGAAATTTCGAACTGCTGATGGTCTTACACCTCAAAACAGGTGCCCAGACCCTGAAATTTCTAACTGCTGATGGTCTTACACCTCAGAACAGGTGCCCAGACCCTGAAATTTCTAACTGCTGATGGTCTCACACCTCAAAACAGGTGCCCAGACCCTGAAATTTCTAACTGCTGATGGTCTCACACCTCAAAACAGGTGCCTAGACCCTGAAATTTCTAACTGCTGATGGTCTCACACCTCAAAACGTGTGCCTAGACCCTGAAACGTCTAACTGCTCATGGTCTCACACCTCAAAACAGGTACCCAGACCCTGAAATTTCTAACTGCTCATGGTCTCACACCTCAAAACACGTACCCAGACCCTGAAATTTCTGACTGCTGATGGTCTCACACCTCAAAACAGGTGCCCAGGCCCTGAAATTTCTAACTGCTGATGGTCTCACACCTCAAAACAGGCTGCCCAGACCCTGAAATTTCGCACTAGAACAGTGCGAACCCAACCCCTCAATACAAAATGAGGACCCTGCCCACATACCAACGCTTCTGACACCGGACTCCCCACTGGGTGCCCGCTATTCCTCCATTCGGACACCCTCCTTCCCCCCTCCCCCCCAAGTGCACAAGCCCTTCAAACCTAAACGCTTGCGCCGCCCCCTCCCTTCTCTTCCCTCCGTCCCGGCCATCCGTGTCGTGTCCTTCAACACGGCAAAGAGCCAGAACGCACCCGCGGCAATCTTGCATTTCCTAAACGAGGGATATGACATTATACTCCTTCAGGAGCTAAACTCTCCCCCTCTCCTCCCACAGCGGTACGCCTTCGGCAATGACCGCGCTAAAGTCTTCTCAAATGTCTGCGGCCACAAACACGGGGTGTCAGTCATTGCAGGCCCACGCATCGCGAGATATACCAGCTGTGTCCCGCCCAGAGACAGCGACGGCCTTATCTGTGGTGCTAAAATATCCCTTCTGGAAGCAATTCCCCTGCACATCTTCTCAGTTTACTCCCCCCCGGTGCGCACGGGGGCCCCAGCTCCGTACCGTGACACCATACAGCGAGTTCTTGCTTCTTATTTCAACGATTATCCCAATCACATCCTGGGGGCCGATTTTAACTGCGTTCTGGATCCCGAACTTGACCAGCACAGCTTGGTCGATCTACATGAGTGGCACTGGCTCACGGAGGAGGTGGAATACCTCCCATCTAGGTTGGTGGACACTTTCAGGTCAGAGCACCCCTCCCTCAGGCAGTACACCCGCTACGCAAGCGACCGCTGGGACAGCGAAGCAAGGCTGGATTACATCTTTGCGTCCCCTCGCCTAGTGTCACACTTTCCCCTTCGGGATGCATCGATCCTCACGGACTACACCATCTCTGACCACCACCCAGTGGTTGCGGTCTTCCAGTGCCCCTCCCCAATCCTTCGGTCTCAGCCCCCACTCCCCCCTTGCTTTTTTCGGAAGCTTTCTAGAGACGAAAAGCAACAATTCTCCAACAGCATACGGCTCATCTCCGACTGGTGCCGGGACCTTCAGGACGCCCCTGCCAGGGCCCCATTGGAAGAGATCATCGCCGCCACTGATTCTCTCCTTATGCAGGTGGGGTCTGCGTACCACAAAATCACGCGTCCGAAACCGCAGCGCAAGGACCAAGAGAGCTACGGCAAGCTCAGGAAATTATTACGCTCACCCCCGCCTCCTTCTTCCCCAGCATTTCCCGAGCACATTGCGGAAGTTCAGTCCGTGGTAAACACCTTACGGTCCTCAGACGAAACCAAAGCGAAGAGAAAGCTTCACAGTAGTCTGGTCCGAGGGGTCCAGATGAAATCCACTGTTGCTCGCACCCTCTGCCCTAAAGACCTGGAGCCTCTCGTAGTCAGAGATCCAGCCACCAAAGAGCTCCTGAGTGACCCGGCGGAATTAGCTAAAGTTTTTGGGGACACCCTGCTTCATCTTGGAGGGCATCCAGATTACGCCCCCCCCCAGGATCTCGTCGACGAGGTCCTGTCCCACTCGCCCACATGCCCCGTTTCTGCCAAGAACGACCACATACCTCCTGTGACCTGGCAGGAGTTCCAGAACCACTTAAAACACAGTAAGCCATCAAAAGCTGGGGGACCGGACTAAACAAACAACTACATCCTGGCCCTCTGTCCGGAACCCATTCAACGTTTTTTCCACTCCATTTTAGACCGCTTCCTCCACTTGCCGCTACCGCCGCACTGGCTTTGCACGAAAATATGTTTGCTTTATAAAAAAGGCGACCCTTTTTCCCCCTCAAACTACTGTCCTATTGCCCTCTTAAACTGTGTTTACAAACTCCTGGCCACTTTTGCCTGCAAACACCTGCGCGCTCAGGCTCTTGCACACGACATCCTTTCAGAAATCCAGCACGGTGGCCTTCCCGGCCACCAATGCGCTGATCATCTGTATCACCTCAAAGTTCTTTATGCAAAATCGAAGAAGAGCTACTCGCTGTTCATCGCTTTCAATAAAGCCTTTAATTCTGTGCCTCATGGCACACTCTGGACGGTCCTCGAACGGGCAAATTTTTCTACTTCCACAATTTCTCTCATAAAGCAACTATACTCCTTCCCACAAGACAGCCCCATCATCAATGGCCGCACTCCCCACGCATACCTCCAAACCAGGGGCCTCCGACAAGGATGTCCCCTCTCCCCCCTACTCTTCATTCTCTATCTCAACTCCCTCTTCCACCATTTTTTTGCCACTGTGCCCCCCCCCCCCCCGGGCAAATGCCCGCACTAGCCACCACGCCTACATCGACGACATCCTGATCAGAAGTGAGGACGTCATCTACGTCCAAAACAGTCTCAACTACTTCGATGGGCCAGCCAGGGACTGGGGTCTGGACATGAACGTGTCCAAGACCGAAGTCCACGCCAATGGCACAGCCCCCCAAAAAGAGTTTCTGACACCCAGGGGCTCGGAGTTCCACACGTACAACAAAAAAACGGGTCGCCCGCACACATGCTACAAATACCTGGGGGTTTATTCTTTTACTTGCCACCTGGCAAAGGGCCTGTTTCACATGCTCAAGGCAGAGATACAGAGTTATTTTGCCCTGCTCTCTCCCTTGCCTCTTACACTTAGTGAGAAGGTCCGCCTGACGAACTCTCAGCTGGTCCCAGCACTCGCCTACCGCTTAATCACCCACTCTCTTTCCCCCAACCAGCTCGAAACGCTTCAGGCACTCATCTGGGCGGGAGTTGCGTCTCGCAGCGTCACACGTCTAGTCTCCCCCAAAGACCGTTTCGCGGCTCGCCCAAAGGGGGGGTTGGGAATGAAGTTCCTACCGCACAGCGTCCACGTTGCCACCGTGAACTATGGGCTACGGGCCCTTTGCGGCCTTGCCCCAAAGTCAGTTGGCCGTCTGTACGTCCAGTCTTTACTCAGCTCGAACCAGAGGGCCACGGACCCAGTGCAAAACTCTTTTATGGACTCCATCCATGCCTTTGGCATATCCTTCCACAGCATAGGCCCGTGGAGACCCACAGCTATTCGGGATCTAACGCCTGGTACCGAGCTAACCGTCAGGTTCAAGTCAGGACAGGCCACAGGAAGAGTGACCGAGGCCACCTCCAAATGGGCCAACGTCTCGTTCCACGACGGGGTCTACTCGGTGGATACCCACACGTCCTACACCATGCACATGCCATGCCACGCCGTCATGGATTACTCCCGCCCCTCTCACTTCCAGCTAGTCCCTGAATTTCTGCGCCCTCAAGAGACCATCCCTGAACCCCCAGCGCCACCGCACAACGCACACGCACTGGGAATCAGCCAACACGGCCACCTCTTCGCTCTGCACGCACAACACTACCTAGAGAAGAAGTCTCTCGACGAGTGGGGATGCCACGGTGCCGCGGAGGCACTAACCAGACCGCCGACCCCCGGCCTACAGCGGGTATGGCTATATTCCGATGGCTCCTCCGGTGAGTCCGGCCATGCGGCCGCCGTCACGGCCTTTCTACCCGACGGTACAACCAGAGTCCTGTGCCTTTCCTCACCGCATCCCTCTTCTCTGGGTTCGGAGTTCTGGGGGGCGGTAGCAGCCATTCGCTGGATCCACAGGGAACTTTCCCAATACGAAGTATGTTTGTTGATTGACAACGAACAGGTGGTGTCCACCCTCCAGAAATGCCAAGTCTACGGGCCCAGCCCGTTCCAAGACGACACATGGACCGTCGCCGTACACAGCGCCCTACTTCTCATCACCAACCCGCTCCACATCATGTGGATTAAAGGTCACGCAAATTTCATTGGCAACGAAATCTGCGACCATTTCTCTAAATGGGCAGCTCACAGCCTGATTTTTACCCCTGACCTCCTCCGCCCCCCCCCACTGGGTTCAGTGGCGGTACACCACCTGCCTGTCCTCCACAAGTTTAAGGTGCAGCAATTCCGCCACGTCTTGCCGCAGCATTCCCATAGCAACATAGCGGTCGGCCTCAGCTTCAGCCTGTACAAAAAAGCTTCCTGGTTTTCGTCCCTGTTTTTCAAACTGGCGTCCGGGTGCTACAATGTGCACGGGTACCAGTGGAGCAATATGCTCCACGACTACCACTGTTCCAGGTGCGGACAGCACCATCCCTTCGACCCTTTATCATGCCTGGCCTTCTGCAAAGCGTTGGACCAGCACGTCCAGGCATACGTCTCTTCCTGGGGACCCCTTTTCAGCCCCATTGTCTTGCACTGGTGGCTCTCTGGACCCTCAAAGGCTGACCGCAGGAACTTCATGAGAACTCTGGTACCTAAGTCCCTATGGTCCTGCCTCTCCAAGCCGATCCCGGGCTCCACTCGCGCCGAGCACAGAGCCATGCTTGGCCTAGCCCTGGAGGAACGCGTAAAGCACCTGGACAAGGCTGTCCACCAAGCACATGATTGGCTGTGTTCGAATCCTCTCCCTTGGGACCCAATACTTTGGGCGCACCCCTCCGACCCTCTCAACCCCTTCTCGGTTTCGCACGGTGCGTTCAGTACCTCCGTCCACATACCCCCTCGGACCCGCCCCGTATACCAGCACCCCCCACCTCTCCCAAAACACGCCTTAAAAGGACCGTCCAAGCCTGCGTCAGCCAAAGCACAACCAACCACTCGCCGCGCGCCAAAAAACTCCAAACGCCCGTCCAGCCGCGCATCCGCGCCACGCCCCCCCCCCCTCGGCCATTCCCCGCCCTCCTCAGCACTCACGCCCACGGCCACCACAAAAACGCCAACGATCACCACAAACCCATCAGGCCACAATCGTCTGGGCGCCCCCAAAGCGCGCCAAGACCGCTCTCCCCCTCCCACCCCCACGCTCCAAGACACGCTACCGCCAAACACGCCTACCTCTCCCCTCTAGGCCCACCGCTACTAGGTGCCCAGGTCCGTCTGCCCCTGCCCTCCCCCCCCTCCAACGCCTCCCGGGACATCCGAAATTTTTTCCGCCCATCCAGCGATCTTCTGTCTCCTCCTCTCGACCCCTTCAGCCCCCCGCCCCTTCCTGAACCCCCCCCTCCCCCACAGGGTAAATCAGCGTTCATCTAACCAAACCATCAGAGCAGCCGTGTACATATCTTTATATGTTGTTGTAAATACTTTCATTGGGGGACGTCAGCCACAGAACAAGTTGATGCGGTTAAGAACATACAAAAAAGACCCTGAAATTTCTAACTGCTGATGGTCTCACACCTCAAAACAGGTGCCTAGACCCTAAAATTTCCAACTGCTGATGGTCTCACACCTCCAAACAGGTGCCCAGACCCTGAAATTTCTAACTGCTGATGGTCTCACACCTCAAAACAGGTGCCCAGAACCTGATATTTCTAACTGCTGATGGTCTCAGACCTCAAAACAGGTGCCAAGGCCCTGAAATTTCTGACTGCTGATGGTCTCACACCTCAAAACAGGTGCCCAGACCCTGAAATTTCGAACTGCTGATGGTCTCACACCTCCAAACAGGTGCCCAGACCCTGAAATTTCTAACTGCTGATGGTCTCACACCTCAAGACAGGTGCCCAGACCCTGAAATGTCTAACTGCTGATGGTCGCAGAACCTCAAAACAAGTGCCCAGGCCCTGAAACCTCTGACTGCTGATGGTCTCACACCTCAAAACAGGTACCCACACCCTGAAACTTCGAACTGCTGATGGTCTCACACCTCAAAACGGGTCCCCAGACCCTGAAATTTCTAACTGCTGATGGTCTCACACCTCAGAACAGGTGCCCAGACCCTGAAATTTCTAGCTGATGGTCTCACACCTCAAAACAAGTGCCTAGGCCCTGAAATGTTTAACTGCTGATGGTCTCACACCTCAAAACAGGTGGCCAGACCCTAAAGTTTCGAACGGCCAGGTCTCACACCTCAAAACAGGTGCACAGACCCTGAAATTTCTAACTGCTGATGGTCTCACACCTCAAAACAGGTGCCCAGACCTTGAAATTTCTAACCGCTGATGGTCTCACACCTGAAAACAGGTGCCCAGACCCTGAAATGTCTAACTGCTGATGGTCTCACACCTCAAAACAGGTGCCCAAACCCTGAAATGTCAAACTGTTGATGGTCTTACACCTCAAAACAGGTGCCCAGACCCTGAAATTTCTGACTGCTGATGGTCTTGCACCTCAAAACAGGTGCCCAGACCCTGAAATTTCTAACTGCTGATGGTCTCACACCTCAAAACAGGTGCCCAGACACTGAAATTTCTAACTGCTGCTGGTCACACACCTCAAAACAGGTGACCAGACCCTGAAATTTCTAACTGCTGATGGTCTCACACCTCAAAACAGGTGCCCAGGTCCTGAAATCTCTAGCTGCTGATGGTCTCACACCTCAAAACAGGTGCCCGGACCCTGAAACTTCTAGCTGCTGATGGTCTCACACCTCAAAACAGGTGCCCAGACCCCGAAATTTCGAACTATTGATGGTCTTACACCTCAAAACAGGTGCCCAGACCCTGAAATTTCTAACTGCTGATGGTCTCACACCTCAAAACAGGTGCCCAGACCCTGAAATTTCTAACCGCTAATGGTCTCACACCTCAAAACAGGTGCCCAGACCCTGAATTTTTTAACTGCTGATGGTCTCACACCTCAAAACAGGTGCCCAGACCCTGAAATTTCGAACTGCTGATGGTCTCACACCTCAAAACAGGTACCCAGACCCTGAAACCTCTAGCTGCTGATGGTCTCACACCTCAAAACAGGTGCCCAGAACCTGAAATTTCTAACTGCTGATGGTCTCACACCTCAAAACACGTGCCCAGACCCTGAAATTTCTAACCGCTGATGGTCTCATACCTCAAACCAGGTGCCCAGACCCTGAATTTTGTAACTGCTGATGGTCTCACACCTCAGAACAGGTGCCCAGACCCTGAAATTTCAAACCGCTGATGGTCTCACACCTCAAAACAGGTGCCCAGACCCTGAAACTTCTAGCTGCTGATGGTCTCACACCTCAAAACAGGTGCCCAGACCCTGAGATTTCGAACTGCTGATGGGCTCACACCTCAGAACAGGTGCCCAGAACCTGAAATGTCTAACTGCTGATGGTCTCACACCTCAAAACAGGTGCCCACACCCTGAAACTTCTAACTGCTGATGGTCTCACACCTCAAAACAGGTGCCCAGACCCTGAAATTTCTAACTGCTGACCGTCTCACACCTCCAAACACGTGGCCAGGCCATGAAATTTCTAACTGCTGATGGTCTCAAACCTCAAAGCAGGTGCCCAGACCCTGAAATTTCGAACTGCTGATGGTCTTACACCTCAAAACAGGTGCCCAGACCCTGATATTTCTAACTGCTGATGGTCTCCGACCTCAAAACAGGTGCCCAGACCCTGAAATTTCTAACGGCTGATGGTCTCACACCTCAAAACAGGTGCCCAGACCCTTAAATTCCGAACTGTTGATGGTCTTACACCTCAAAACAGGTGCCCAGACCCTGAAATTTGTAACTGCTGATGGTCTCACACCTCAAAACAGGTCCCCAGACCCTGAAATTTCTAACTGCCAATGGTCTCACACCTCAAAACAGATGCCCAGACCCTGAACTTTCTAACTGCTGATGGTCTCACACCTCAAAACAGGTGCCCAAACCGTGAAATTTTGAACTGCTGATGGTCTCACACCTCAAAACAGGTGCCCAGGCCCTGAAATTTCTAACTGCTGATGGTCTCACACCTGAAAACAGGTGCCCAGATCCTGAAATTTCTAACTGCTGATGGTCTCACACCTCAAAACAGGTGCCCACACCCTGAAATTTCTAACTGCTGATGGTCTCACACCTCCAACAACGTACCCAGACCCTGAACCTTCTAACCGCTGATGGTCTCACACCTCAAAACAGGTGCCCAGGCACTGAAATTTCTGACTGCTGACCGTCTCACACCTCAAAACTGGTGCCCAGACCCTGAAATTTCTAACTGCTGATGGTCTTGCACCTCAAAACAGGTGTCCAGACACTGAAATGTCTAACTGCTGCGGTCACAGACCTCAAAACAGGTGCCCAGACCCTGAAGGTTCTAACTGCTGATGGTCTCACACCTCATAACAGGTGCCCAGGCCCTGAAACTTCTAGCTGCTGATGGTCTCAGACCTCAAAACAGGTGCCCGGACCCTGAAACTTCTAACTGCTGATGGTCTCAGACCTCAAAACAGGTGCCCGGACCCTGAAATTTCGAACTGTTGATGGTCTTACACCTCCAAACAGGTGCCCAGACCCTGAAATTTCTAACCGCTAATGGTCTCACACCTCAAAACAGGTGCCCAGACCCTGAATTTTTTAACTGCTGATGGTCTCACACCTCAAAACAGGTGCCCAGACCCTCAAACTTCGAACTGCTGATGGTCTCACACCTCAAAACAGGTGCGCAGGCCCTGAAATTTCTAACTGCTGATGGTCTCACACCTCAAAACAGGTGCCCACCTATGATTTTATGAAGTCGCCAGATCCCAAAATTATTGTCGCAGCGGATGCCAAAAAACCAACAGAAACTGTCGCCGCGCGCGCATTTTCACTCGCCGAGAGCAATTTTTGGCTCAGAAATCTGAAAATACGCGATTACGAAGCGCTTTTTGCGCGTACAATCGAAGATACCAACCACCCGCACCTTTTCAATCACGATACCCCGCTCGGAACTGCTCCCAAGTCTCGTAAACGGTCAATTACCTCCCAAAAAGCCACAATTTGGCCTTTTTTTGCCATTTTTTCGTCGGAAAACACATTCTATCTTGTTCCGAGAGGCTGCGGATCAATCAAAGGTGTTCCGTGGAACCACTTGACGATTTCCAAAACATAGCAACATCCACCAAGCCATCAAGCTCTCGTAACGTGCCAATCTACCCCCATTTTTGGCCCAAAATGCCACATTTTGGCCTTTTTTCACCACTCTTTCATCATAAAACACATTCTATCTCTTTCTAAGAGGTTGCGGATCAATCAAAGGTGTTTAATGGAACCACTTGACGATTTCCAAAACATAGCAACATCCACCAAGCCATCAAGCTCTCGTAACGTGCGAATCTACCCCCATTTTTGGCCCAAAATGCCACATTTTGGCCTTTTTTCACCACTCTTTCATCATAAAACACATTCTATCTCTTTCTAAGAGGCTGCGGATCAATCAAAGGTGTTCCATGGAACCACTTGACGATTTCCAAAACATACGAACATCCACCAAGCCATCTACCTCTCGTGACATGCGAGTATACCCCCATTTTTCGCCAAAACTGCCATATTTCAGCCTTTTTTTGCATGGTTACGGTCATAATATTTGGTCAATGTTGTTGCGAGAGTCCGCGAATCTTTCTATTGTGTTCCATGGAACCACTTGATGACGAGGATGTGGGTTAGGCAAATATTGGTACAATTTCCTCTCCTATATTGAAGATTATGACGCGGACGGTGCCAAAAACAGCCATGTTTGGGGGTAGTGATGTGTCCCATGCCCAGCTGCTATGTCTTGTCACGTGCCAACTTGTTGTGTCGCAGGGAGGGTTTCCATACGATGTGTTGCATGTCACACTAGGTAGGTACTCAATCCTTTAAAGTGCCATTGTTATGATATGACGAAGAGCAAGCCCCGCGTGGGCCGTCCCCGATTGGCCAATCCGTCGCTGAAGACCTTGAGGAACAGAGCTAGTGCCGCAAATGCAAACCTTAAAAGGGCACTTCCCCAGTTGGTGACTAATGCCAAAGCTCGGAATCAAAAACGTGTCAAAAATCGACAACGTGCGGAGAAAAACCCTCCCCCAGAGGTTATTGTACGCTCCTTATTGGCAAAGCATGCGGGCAAATCGACATGGAAGCAGTTTATCGATACCAAGCAGGATATCAGCGACGATCAACATCTAGGCATTTACCGCAACAAGGTTACTCGCTTGGCCAAAAGCTTAAGGGCCAATGTTGGTGGCGTGGTGTTCACGCGGCGATCGAGCCGACTCGACCCATGGAAGGCCATCCCTCTCTACTTGCAAATAGCGAACCGCGACCACTTGCACCACGAAGGTACATACAAACGCAGCATAAACATCTTCATTGATGGTTGCGAGGTGGCGTGTTACAAACCCGCTGGTGTGGTTACTCTATCTCTTACTCTACCAACGTTACGGGTTCCACATCAAGTTAGTGCTGTGCTTCGCCTGTGTCATTGGATGGGCACCGAAGAACCTAACGAGTTGAAGCTGCGGCTACGTAATCTGAAGCTAAAGGAAGTATTGACTGACGCTCAAAAGGGTGCATTTGATGGGCATAGGTATCGAATCACCATGAACTTGGATTGGAGCCTTCTAACAAAAATCTTGTGTTGGGAGCAGAGTGGTCACGAGAAAGCATGCTGGGCCTGTGTTGCGCTCCGGCGGCATTGGATGTATTGTGACTACATGAAACAACCACAAAGGCCATTGGAATCCTTCTTTGGTGGCGTATTGGGCTTTTTCTTGTCCCTCTTTGAGACAATTGACGATATCATCTATGACGTCGTCCATTGTCTTGCATTGGTACTCCGCAACATGTTGTTGCACGCTTTGGATATATGGGTGCAAGATATGAGCGCTAAGTACCCACACCTTGTTGATCCGGGATTGTTGGGTCGTTTGCGGGATGTGTACAACAAGCATCTCGAACGGTGTCCGTATAGACCTCCGGACAAGCGCGGCCCTGAGTACAAAGGTTGGTCTCCTGGAGGAAATATGTCAAAGGAACAAATTTTGTACAATGACAAATTCTGGGATGACCTGTGCGCCGTTCTTCCAACGGCTGCACATGGGCTAGATTTCGGCGCAAAACACCCCGGTGTGCCAGTTGGAAGCCCCTTGCAATGGTACTGTAGAGAGCTCCGCCGCTTGTGCGTGCAAATGTGTGCCTGGAAACCCGAAGGAGTTGAGCGGCGCACTGCTGACTGTGACCGTTTGCACCGGGTGTATCAGGCCCTTGGGCTCCCGACGGAAAGGATCACGGTCCAATGTCACTTCTTCCTCGCCCACTATGAGCCGCGGTTGCGTAGGCATGCAAACTTGCAAGGTGGCAGTAGCGAAGGTGGCGAGCATGCACATCAGACGGTGCATAGAATTGTTGCCGTGCGGAAGTCCAAGCCGAATCACAAATGTCCAGAAGGCATGAAAGAATTTGGACGGGATGCGGCTTTGGATCTAGCACTATGGGCTGAAGGTGAGATCCACCTTGAAAACGATTGTGACCACGCCATTGCATTGCCAAGTATGAGCTTGCAACAACTACTTCTTGTTTTGTGCTGCGTTGCGTTGTTTGTTCAAGGGTCACCAAGGCAAATATATCGTGCGGCACATCTCATCGTTGGATTGGGAAAATGACATATCACCCCCCCTTCCCCCCCCCCCCCCAAGAGTGTTTCTTCCGCCTACCACAAGTGAACCCTGTCTTAGGCTTGGCAATCATGTCCGGGGAGGCAGATGTACGCGACCACAAACGGTTTTGCTCCAAAGCCGAAGCCCTCAAATACCATATCAGTGATGTTTTCCGGGCGGAGGAGGAACCGGCTGAGGAGCATACCGCAGTGAAGAATGATTTGCAAATCAATTCGGTGGCCTTTGGGCTCAGTGGTCGCGTACGGGAGAAAGGCACACCACCCACCGCACCCACCCTCTTTCAAGTAGCATGGAAGGGGAAGGTTACTGGGAAAGTGTTCCCCAATGGTGAGATCGAGCTTCAGCATTCGGATGGGCCGAATAGGTACAAACCAGAGCACGTGCTACCGAAGCTCATTCCTGGGATACGTGAAATCTCGCCCGCGGTAGCAATTCTGTCCGAAGACGCAAAGGCCGCTCATGCCGCTTTCAACCCGGATGAAGGAAGTAGTAGCGGGGATGTCAGTAGCGGGGATGATGCCTCTGATGAGAGTGACGGTGATTCAAAGAGAAAGCGGCCGAGCAATGCATCTCCACCATCAGCCGAGAAGAGAAAGAAGAAGCCATGCCTCAAAAAAACCGCGAAGCCAGCGGCAAAAAAGGCTGAGCGGGGGCGGAAGGCACCGGAGGAGGAAATTCGCCGCGTGCTGCAACGGGTTAGGGAAGATGGGTCATCTGCATTGGATGATACCCGAGACTGGGATGCCAAGAGCATGGCTGCACTTCTGGATGCATACGGAGCCTACCACACTAAGAGTGCCACGTCAAAAGAGATGCGGTCTGCCTTCCGTAGGGATCTCGATGATGGCCTAAGGGAGCCCTGCACTGTGCCTGCTGCACGTCCAAAGGAGGCCTGCACTTTTAAGCCTCTCTTGGGAAAGACTTCTGCGTTGTCTTTGGCGGTGGACGACGAGGACGAGGACTCAATGGATGAGTCAGGAGCTGCACCACGTGCTACCGATTCAAAGGAACATATCTTGCAAAAGACGTCTTCCTTGTCCTCCTTGTCTTCCTTGTCAATGGATGGGTTGGCCGTAGGACCCCCAAGTAGAGAGGATGAGGCACACGTCATTGCCGATAGTGACGACGCCGGGGACGGTTACATGACTGACAAGTCTGGGGAAGGGCGAGCACCAACTGCTCCGGCAAAGACAGTCACCCCTCCGTTGTCCCGCACCCTCTTCCCGGGAAAGCATGACAGAAGGGATGGCCACAAGCATGATGATGATGATTACTCCGATATCCTTGAACCAAGGGATGGCGACAATCATGATGATGATGATGACCTCGAAATCCTTGACGATGGCGACAAGCATGATGATGAGGACCCCGATATCCATGCTTTGGTGCGGCGAAAGGCCTTCTCTCGAACAGGTGACGTGTTGAACAAGTGCACAGTCAAAGCACGCAGTTTGCGAGTGGAATCATTTGAATATATGTGGCCCGACCTTGGAGAGATGCGGCTGCACCCAGCCGCACTTGAGGACGAAGCCGATGAATGGCAAGAGCACGTGCTGCAGTCCATTACGGCTCAAAGGACGACATATGGGCTGCCCTTGCAAGGTGTTTACTTTGGGCGCCTGAAGGGCAGCCGTGACGGCTCATTCACCAATTTTTGGGCCGAAAAGCGTTCGGGATTGACGGTCTTTGTGCCACTAGGCCTACCGAAAGGGACTTCATGGAAGGTGAAGGTCATCTTGAGCAGTGGAGAGTACACATGGGAAGTTGGTGACCGTGATTATTTCCAAGTTCCTGCTGAAAATGCTCGCTCACTTCTTCATCCAGCTGGTCGCCCCGCGTACTTTCTGGCGATGCAGTTTGGAGATGCTGAACACCCATTGCCAATGGCCATTGATTCCCCACGTGATGTATGTAGTGTGCAGTGTGCGAATTATAATCTATGTGTATTTGGCGAACATTGCACCTGACAGGTTCATGGCCTGAAGAGTGTTTTTCTTCTTGTGTTGTGCCTACATGTGTCATCTTTGCCTTCTTACTTTGTCTCTCCTCTCCCATATGGGCCGTAGCAAATGAGGTTGGAGAATCTTCCAAAGAAAGGATATAGTGGGCGAATTTTTCAATTTTTAGGCATAGTGTGCAACTCCCATCTCCCAATGCGGTAAATTAGACCAGAACACAACAACACCGCAGAGCACAACACCGCAGAGCTCTTTTTCCTTTTGCCTATAGGTCCATGAAGTCAACAGGCGAAGGCCCACTTTGCCTGCAGCACCCCAGGGCCCACGGAGGTCGGATCGCGTGCACCTTGCTGACGCGGCGCCCAAGAAGGATGATGGTGCGAAGAAGGATGATGGCGCCAAGAAGGATGATGCTCGCAAGCGGGATGCTGCACATGCCAAGGAGCTCAAGGCGCACGCAGCTGCCGCCACTGCTGCACATGCCAAGGCCAAGGCGGAAGCGAAGCTCGCTAAGGTGGCGAATGCAAAGGCGGCCAAGGCATTGAAGGATGCGGCCAAGGAGCGCGCCGAGAAGGAGGCTTGCAAGAAGGAATTGGCTTCGCAAAAAAGTTTGCTGGCGGCAAGGGCCAACCGCCTGAGTGAGATGGAGAAGGAATTGGACGACCTAAGGCGTAGTAAGAGTTCGGACAAGAATTCGGGTGCAAGCACGGCACAGGGCATGGGCAATGAGCCCCGCCATGGCGTGGTGCAGGGCACGAACATGGGAACGGGCACCGGGCAGGGTCATGGCATGGTGCAGGGCACGAACATGGGAATGGGCACCGGGCAGGGTCATGGCATGGTGCAGGGCATGGTGCAGGGTGGTGGTGCGGGACAGGCCATGGGAATGGGGATGGGGATGGGGATGGGGCCAAGCATGGGCATGGGCATGGGCATGGGCATGGGCATGGGTATGGGTATGGGGCAAAACTCAAACATGCCTATGGGCCCGAACATGGGCATGGGGATGGGGTCAGGCATGGGCATGGGTGTGGGCATGGGACAAAACCCTAACATGCTGATGGGCACAGGCATGGGCGTTGGCGTGGGGCAGGGCATGGGCATGGGTACGGGTATGAGTATGGGGCAAGGGATGGGTATGGGTACCGGGATGGGGCAAGGGGTGGGTATGGGACAGGGCATGGGTATGGGACCTGGGATGGGTATGGGTGCGGCAATGGGGCAAGGCATGGGTATGGGTATGGGTATGGGCATGGGGCAGGGCATGGGCATGCACCAAAATAGGTGGTGCTGAGCCCAGGCTTAGATTTCGGATTCATAAATTCCCTGCTGTTGTAGTTTCAAAGGCGTCTTTCTCTGTGTATGGTGAATTGTACCAGTGGAGGATGGAAGTCTCCGTCTCAAAAGCATATTCATATGCCACACACAAGCAAAAAGGTGAGGAAGGTGTGAAGACAACAGTGCCTTCTGTGGCTGCACAGCTGCTCCACTTTCTGTGGCAGTGCTTTAGTTTACCATTTATTTTCTGCGTCCAACAATCACTGCATGGTTCATCCTGTATTTGATTGTGACAGGCTCCGAAATCTACCACAATGCAAGATTCCATGGGCAATGACTATGCTGTGCCAAAGAGTGGCCTATTGTTCCACAAGAGTGTCTGGATAGTGTCTGGATCTCATTTACATGCAGGCCTCTCCCACTTGTCTATTGTCTGTTGTCTGTTGTCTGTTGCCTGCCGTCAGTTGAGCGTTGTCGTCCATTGTATGTTGTCTGTTGTCTGTTGTCTGCAGTCTGTTGTCTGTTGCCTGCCGTCAGTTATACGTCGTCGTCCATTGTCTGTTGTCTGTTGTCTGTTGTCTGTTGTCTGTTGTCTGTTGTCTGCGGTCTGTTGTCTGTTGCCTGCCGTCAGTTGTACGTTGTCGTCCATTGTTGTTGTCTGTTGTCTGTTGTCTGTTGTCTGTTGTCTGTTGTCTGTTGTCTGTTGTCTGTTGTCTGTTGTCTGCGGTCTGGTCTGTTGCCTGCCTGTTGTCTGTTGTCTGTTGTCTGTTGTCTGTTGCGTGTCGCCTGAGGTAAATTGGACGTCGTCCAGTGTTGTCTGTTGTCTGTTGTCTGTTGTCTGTTGCCTGTCGTCAGTTGAACGTCGTCGTCCAGTCGTGACTAGCTCTATTCCTGCGATTCATTCAGAGTTCCTTCAGACGTGGAATCTTGGGGGTGTCCGAGTGCATGTTCCAATTTGCTGATGTTTTGCACGTCTCAGGAGTAAGAAAGTTCATACAGACCAATTTCTGGATCGAATTCAATCAGCATTCTGCATCCTGCGATTCATTCAGAGTTCCTTGAGACATGGAATCTTGGGGGTGTCCGAGTTGATCAGCTTTGCCTTCGCCAATGTCAGCTTTGACTCCATTTGTCCATTGGCTGCATGTTCCAATTTGCCGATGTGTTGCACGTCTCAGGAGTAAGAAAGTTCATACAGACCAATTTCTGGATCGAATTCAATCAGCATTCTGCATCCTGCGATTCATTCAGAGTTCCTTGAGACATGGAATCTTGGGGGTGTCCGAGTTGATCAGCTTTGCCTTCGCCAATGTCAGCTTTGACTCCATTTGTCCATTGGCGGCATGTTCCAATTTGCTGATGTGTTGCACGTCTCCGATGAGTTTGTTTGTGCGCCTGTTGTATCTGTGTCAAATGGGAAGGATACATGTTGCAATTTGCTGATGTGTTGCACGTCTCAAGAGTAAGAAATTTCTGGAGCCCGTCTTCGCCAAAATTTGACATTTTTCGTCAAAAATGGGCCAAAAAAGGCCATTTTTTTGCCAAAAATAGGTTTTTTGCCCTGTTGTGGACTGGCAACGACCCCCCCCCCCCTATTTTGAGGGTGCCCAATACAAAAAAACACGTCTCAGGAACAAACAAGTTCATACTGACCAATTTCTGGAGCCCGTCTTCGCCAAAATTTGACATTTTTCGTCAAAAATGGGCCAAAAAAGGCCATTTTTTTGCCAAAAATAGGTTTTTTGCCCTGTCGTGGACTGGCAACGACCCCCCCCCCTATTTTGAGGGTGCCCAATACAAGAAAAAAAGTCTCAGGAACGAACAAGTTCATACTGACCAATTTCTGGAGCCCGTCTTCGCCAAAATTTGACATTTTTCGTCAAAAATGGGCCAAAAAAGGCCATTTTTTTGGCCAAAAATAGGTTTTTTTTGCCCTGTGATGGACTGGCAACGACCCCCCCCCCTATTTTGAGGGTGCCCGATACAAGAAAAAACGTCCCAGGAGCAAAAAACCTCATAAAGACCAATTTCTGCAGCCCGTCTTCGCCAAAATTTGACATTTTTCGTCAAAAATGGGCCAAAAGAAGGCCATTTTTTGGCCGAAAATAGGTTTTTTTGCTCCGTGGGGGACTGGCAACGACCTCCCCCCCCTATTTTGAGGGTGCCCAATACAAACAAACACTTCTTAGCATCAAGAAAAGTCATACAGACCAATTTCTGCAGCCTGTCTTCGCCAAAATCTGCCATTTTTTGTCAAAAATGTGCCAAAATTTGCCATTTTTTGGCC
The DNA here is from genome assembly GCA_964036045.1 of Eutreptiella sp. 'Long Island Sound 2002'. NCBI lineage: Eukaryota > Euglenozoa > Euglenophyceae > Eutreptiales > Eutreptiaceae > Eutreptiella > Eutreptiella sp. 'Long Island Sound 2002'. The sequence continues at coordinate 132,795,621 of OZ038379.1, forward strand.
CGAAACAGGTTTTTTCGCCCTGGCGGGGACTTCCAAGACCCCCCCCCCCTATTTCAAGGGTGCCCGATGCAACAAAAACGCGTCACAGGAGCAAAGGAATGCACATGGACCAGTTTTGGCAGCCTCTCTCCGCCAAAATGTCACATTTTTCGTCAAAAATCAGCCAAAATTAATTTTGGGATGAGCCTGCTTCATAAAATCAGGTGCCCAGGCCCTGAAATTTCTAACTGCTGATGGTCTCACACCTGAAAACAGGTGCCCAGATCCTGAAATTTCTAACTGCTGATGGTCTCACACCTCAAAACAGGTGCCCACACCCTGAAATTTCTAACTGCTGATGGTCTCACACCTCCAACAACGTACCCAGACCCTGAACCTTCTAACCGCTGATGGTCTCACACCTCAAAACAGGTGCCCAGGCACTGAAATTTCTGACTGCTGACCGTCTCACACCTCAACACTGGTGCCCAGACCCTGAAATTTCTAACTGCTGATGGTCTTGCACCTCAAAACAGGTGTCCAGACACTGAAATGTCTAACTGCTGCGGTCACAGACCTCAAAACAGGTGCCCAGACCCTGAAATTTCTAACTGCTGATGGTCTCACACCTCATAACAGGTGCCCAGGCCCTGAAACTTCTAGCTGCTGATGGTCTCAGACCTCAAAACAGGTGCCCGGACCCTGAAATTTCTAACTGCTGATGGTCTCACACCTCAAAACAGGTGCCCGGACCCTGAAATTTCGAACTGTTGATGGTCTTACACCTCCAAACAGGTGCCCAGACCCTGAAATTTCTAACCGCTAATGGTCTCACAACTAAAAACAGGTGCCCAGACCCTGAATTTTTTAACTGCTGATGGTCTCACACCTCAAAACAGGTGCCCAGACCCTCAAACTTCGAACTGCTGATGGTCTCACACCTCAAAACAGGTGCGCAGGCCCTGAAATTTCTAACTGCTGATGGTCTCACACCTCAAAACAGGTGCCCAGACCCTGAAATTTCTAACTGCTGATGGTCTCACACCTCAAAACAGGTGCCCACACCCTGAAATTTCTAACTGCAGATGGTCTCACACCTCAAAACACGTGCCCAGACCCTGAAATTTCTAACTGCTGATGGTCTCACACCTCAAAACAGGTGCCCACACCCTGAAATTTCTAACTGCTGATGGTCTCACACCTCGAAACAGGTGCCCACACCCTGAAATTTCTAACTGCTGATGGTCTCAGACCTCAAAACAGGTGCCCAGACCCTGAAATTTCTAACTGCTGACCGTCTCACACCTCAAAACAAGTGCCTAGGCCCTGAAATTTCTAACTGCTGATGGTCTCACACCTCAAAGCAGGTGCCCAGACCCTGAAATTTCGAACTGCTGATGGTCTTACACCTCAAAACAGGTGCCCAGACCCTGAAATTTCTAACTGCTGATGGTCTCACACCTCCAAACAGGTGCGCAGACCCTTAAATTTCTAACTGCTGATGGTCTCACACCTCAAAACAGGTGCCCAGACCCTGAAATTTCTAACTGCTGATGGTCTCACACCTCAAAAGAGGTGCCCAGACCCTGAAATTTCTAACCGCTAATGGTCTCACACCTCAAAACAGGTGCCCAGACCCTGAATCTTTTAACTGCTGATGGTCTCACACCTCAAAACAGGTGCCCAGACCCTCAAATTTCGAACTGCTGATGGTCTCACACCTCAAAACAGGTGCCGAGACCCTAACATTTCTAACTGCTCATGGTCTCACACCTCAAAACAGGTGCCCACACCCTGATATTTCTAACTGCTGATGGTCTCACTCCTCAAAGCAGGTGCCCAGGCCCTGAAATTTCTAACTGCTGATGGTCTCACACCTCAAAACAGGTGCCCAGACCCTGAAATTTCTAACTGCTGATGGTCTCACACCTCCAAACAGGTGCCCAGACCCTGAAACCTCTAACTGCTGATGGTCTCACACCTCAAAACAGGTGCCCAGACCCTGAAACTTCTAACCGCTGATGGTCTCACACCTCAAAACAGGTGCCAAGGCACTGAAATTTCTGACTGCTGACCGTCTCACACCTCAAAACTGGTGCCCAGACCCTGAAATTTCTAACTGCTGATGGTCTTGCACCTCAAAACAGGTGTCCAGACACTGAAATGTCTAACTGCTGCGGTCACAGACCTCAAAACAGGTGCCCAGACCCTGAAATTTCTGACTGCTGATGGTCTCACACCTCATAACAGGTGCCCAGGCCCTGAAACCTCTAGCTGCTGATGGTCTCAGACCTGGAAACAGGTGCCCGGACCCTGAAATTTCTAACTGCTGATGGTCTCACACCTCAGAACAGGTGCCCGGACCCTGAAATTTCGAACTGTTGATGGTCTTACACCTCCAAACAGGTGCCCAGACCCTGAAATTTCTAACCGCTAATGGTCTCACAACTAAAAACAGGTGCCCAGACCCTGAATTTTTTAACTGCTGATGGTCTCACACCTCAAAACAGGTGCCCAGACCCTCAAACTTCGAACTGCTGATGGTCTCACACCTCAAAAAAGGTGCGCAGGCCCTGAAATTTCTAACTGCTGATGGTCTCACACCTCAAAACAGGTGCCCAGACCCTGAAATTTCTAACTGCTGATGGTCTCACACCTCAAAACAGGTGCCCACACCCTGAAATTTCTAACTGCTGATGGTCTCACACCTCCAAACAGGTGCCCGCACCCTGAAATTTCTAACTGCTGATGGTCTCAGACCTCAAAACAGGTGCCCAGACCCTGAAATTTCTAACTGCTGACCGTCTCACACCTCAAAACAAGTGCCTAGGCCCTGAAATTTCTAACTGCTGATGGTCTCACACCTCAAAGCAGGTGCCCAGACCCTGAAAGTTCGAACTGCTGATGGTCTTACACCTCAAAACAGGTGCCTAGACCCTGAAATTTCTAACTGCTGATGGTCTCACACCTCCAAACAGGTGCGCAGACCCTTAAATTTCTAACTGCTGATGGTCTCACACCTCAAAACAGGTGCCCAGACCCTGAAATTTCTAACTGCTGATGGTCTCACACCTCAAAAGAGGTGCCCAGACCCTGAAATTTCTAACCGCTAATGGTCTCACACCTCAAAACAGGTGCCCAGACCCTGAATCTCTTAACTGCTGATGGTCTCACACCTCAAAACAGCTGCCCAGACCCTCAAATTTCGAACTGCTGATGGTCTCACACCTCAAAACAGGTGCCGAGCCCCTAACATTTCTAATTGCTCATGGTCTCACACCTCAAAACAGGTGCCCACACCCTGATATTTCTAACTGCTGATGGTCTCACTCCTCAAAGCAGGTGCCCAGGCCCTGAAATTTCTAACTGCTGATGGTCTCACACCTCAAAACAGGTGCCCAGACCCTGAAATTTCTAACTGCTGATGGTCTCACACCTCCAAACAGGTGCCCAGACCCTGAAACCTCTAACTGCTGATGGTCTCACACCTCAAAACAGGTGCCCAGACCCTGAAATTTCTAACTGCTGATGGTCTCACACCTCAAAACAGGTGCCCAGACCCTGAAATTTCTGACTGCTGATGGTCTCACACCTCAAAACAGGTGCCCAGATCCTGACATTTCTAACTGCTGATGGTCTCACACCTCAAAACAGGTGCCCAGACCCTAAAGTTTCTAACTGCTGATGGTCTCACACCCCAAAACAGGTGCCCAGACCCTGAAATTTCTAACTGCTGTTGGTCTCACACCTCAAAACAGGTGCCCAGGCCCTGAAACTTCTGACTGCTGATGGTCTCACACCTCAAAACAGGTGCTCAGACCCTAAAATGTCGAACTGCTGATGGTCTCACACCTCAAAGCAGGTGCCCAGACGCTGAAATTTCTAACTGCTCATGGTCTCACACCTCAAAACAGGTGCCCAGACCCTGAAACCTTTAACTGATGGTCTCACACCTCAAAACAGGTGCCTAGGCCCTGAAATTTCTAACTGCCGATGGTATCAAACCTCAAAACAGGTGGCCAGACCCTGAAATTTCGAACGGCCAGGTCTCACACCTCAAAACAGGTGCCCAGACCCTGAAATTTCTAACTGCTGATGGTCTCACACCTCAAAACAGGTGCCCAGACCCTGAAATGTCTAGCTGCTGATGGTCTCACACCTCAAAACAGGTGCCCAGAACCTGAAATATCTAACTGCTGATGGTCTCACACCTCAAAACAGGTGCCCAGGCCCTGAAATTTCTAACTGCTGATGGTCTCACACCTCAAAACAGGTGCCCAGACCCTGAAGGTTCGAACTGCTGATGGTCTCACACCTCAAAACAGGTGCCCAGACACTGAAATTTCCAACTGCTGCTGGTCTCACACCTCCAAACAGGTGCCCAGACCCTGAAATTTTGAACTGCTGATCGTCTCACACCTCAAAACAGGTGCCCAGACCCTGAAATTTCTAACTGCTGATGGTCTCACACCTCAGAACAGGTGCCCACACCCTGAAATTTCTAACTGCTGATGGTCTCACACCTCAAAACCGGTGCCCGGACCCTGAAACTTCGAACTGCTGATGGTCTCACACCTCAAAACAGGTGCCCAGACCCTGAACCTTCTAACTGCTGATGGTCTCACACCTCAAAACAGGTGCCCAGACCCTGAAATTTCTAACTGCTCATGGTCTCACACCTCAAAACAGGTCCCCAGACCCTGAAATGTCTAGCTGCTGATGGTCTCACACCTCAAAACAGGTGCCCAGGCCCTGAAATTTCTAACTGCTGATGGTCTCACACCTCAAAACAGGTGCCCAGACACTGAAATTTCTAACTGCTGCTGGTCTCACACCTCAAAACAGGTGCCCAGACCCTGAAATTTTGAACTGCTGATCGTCTCACACCTCAAAACAGGTGCCCAGACCCTGAAATTTCTAACTGCTGATGGTCTCACACCTCAGAACAGGTGCCCACACCCTGAAACTTCTAACTGCTGATGGTCTCACACCACAAAACCGGTGCCCGAACCCTGAAACTTCGAACTGCTGATGGTCTCACACCTCAAAACAGGTGCCCAGACCCTGAAATTTCGAACTGCTGATCGTCTTACACGTCAAAACAGGTGCCCAGACCCTGAAATTTCTAACTGCTGATGGTCTCACACCTCAAAACAGGTCCCCAGACCCTGAAATTTCTAACTGCTAATGGTCTCACACCTCATAACAGGTGCCCAGACCCTGAAATTTCTGACTGCTGATGGTCTCACACCTGAAAACAGGTGCCCAGACCCTGAAATTTCTAACTGCTGATGGTCTAACACCTCAAAACAGGTGCCCAGACCCTGAAATTTCTAACTGCTGATGGTCTCACACCTCAAAACAGGTGCCCAGACCCTGAAATGTCTAACTGCTGATGGTCTTACACCTCAAAACAGGTGCCCAGACCCCGAAACCTCTAATTGTTGATGGTCTCACACCTCAAAACAGGTGCCAAGCCCCTGAAATTTCTAACTGATGGTCTCACACCTCAAAACAGGTGCCCAGACCCTGAAATTTCTAACTGCTGATGGTCTCACACCTGAAAACAGGTGCCCAGCTCCGGAAATTTCTTACTTTTGATGGTCTCACACCTCAAAACAGGCGCCCAGACCCTAAAATTTCGAACTGCTGATGGTCTTACACCTCAAAACAGGTGCCCAGACCCTGAAATTTCTAACTGCTGATGGTCTCGAACCTCAAAACAGGTGCCCACACCCTGAATGTTCTAACTGCTGATGGTCTCACACCTCAAAACAGGTGCCCAGACCCTGAAATGTCTAACTGCTGATGGTCTCACACCTCAAAACAGGTCCGCAGACCCTGAAATATCTAACTGCTGATGGTCTCACACCTCAAAATAGGTGCCTAGACCGTAAAATGTCTAACTGCTGATGGTCTCACACCTCAAAACAGGTGCCCAGACCCTGAAATTTCTAACTGCTGATGGTCTCACACCTCAAAACAGGTGCCCAGACCCTGAAATCTCGAACTGCTGATGTTCTCACACCTCAAAGCAGGTGCCCAGACCCTTAAATTCCTAACTGCTGATGGTCTCACACCTCAAAACAGGTGCCCAGACCCTGAAATTTCGAACTGCTAATGGTCTCACACCTCAAAATAGGTGCCTAGACACTGAAACTTCCAACTGCTCATGGTCTCACACCCCAAAACAGGTGCCCAGACCCTGAAATTTCTGGCTGCTGATGGTCTCACACCTCAAAACAGGTCCCCAGACCCTGAAAGTTGTAACTGCTGATGGTCTCACACCTCAAAACAAGTGCCTAGGCCCAGAAATTTCTAACTGCTGATGGTCTCACACCTCAAAGCAGGTGCCCAGACCCTGAAATTTCAAACTGCTGATGGTCTTACACCTCAAAACAGGTGCCCAGAACCGGAAACTTCTAACTGCTGATGGTCTCACACCTCAAAACAGGTGCCTAGACACCGAAATTTCTAACGGATGATGGTCTCACACCTCAAAACAGGTACCCGGACACTAAAATTTCTAACTGCTGATGGTCTCACACCTCAAAACAGGTGCCCAGACCCTGAAATTTCGAAGTGCTGATGGTCTCACACCTCAAAACAGGTGCCCAGACCCTGAAATTTCTAACTGCTGATGGTCTCACACCTCAAAACAGGTGCCCAGACCCTGAAATTTGTAACTGCTCATGGTCTCACACCTCAAAATAGGTGCCTAGACACTGACATTTCGAACTGCTGATGGTCTCGGACCTCAAAACAGGTGCCCAGACCCTGAAATTTCTAACTGCTGATCGTCTCTCACCTCAAAACAGGTGCCCAGACCCTGAAATTTATAACTGCTCATGGTCTCACACCTCAAAATAGGTGCCTAGACACTGACATTTCGAACTGCTGATGGTCTCGGACCTCAAAACAGGTGCCCAGACCCTGAAATTTCTAACTGCTGATGGTCTCACACCTCAAAACAGGTGCCTAGACACTGAAATTTCTAACTGATGATGGTCTCACACCTCAAAACAGGTGCCCAGACCCTGAAACCTCTAACTGCTGATGGTCTCACACCTCAAAACAGGTGCCCAGATCCTGAAATTTCTAACTGCTGATGGTCTCACACCCCAAAACAGGTGCCCAGACCCTAAACTTTCGAACTGTTGATGGTCTTACACCTCAAAACAGGTGCCCAGACCCTGAAACTTCTAACTGCTGATGGTCTCGAACCTCAAAACAGGTGCCCACACCGTGAAATTTCTAACTGCTGATGGTCTCACACCTCAAAACAGGTGCCCACACCCTGAAATTTCTAACTGCTGATGGTCTCACACCTCAAAACAGGTGCCCAGACTCTGAAACTTCTAACTGCTGATGGTCTCACACCTCAAAGTAGGTGCCTAGACACTGAAATTTCTAACTGCTGATGGTCTCACACCTCAAAACAGGTGCCCAGACCCTGAAATTTGGAACTGCTGATGGTCTCACACCTCAAAGCAGGTGCCCAGACCCTGAAATTCCTAACTGCTGATGGTCTCATACCTCAAAACAGGTGCCCAGACCCTGAAATTTCTAACTGCTCATGGTCTCACACCTCAAAATAGGTGCCTAGACACTGAAATTTCTAACTGCTGATGGTCTCACACCTCAAAACAGGTGCCCGGACACTGAAACCTCTAACTGCTGATGGTCTCACACCTCAAAACAGGTCCCCAGACCCTGAAATTTCTAACTGCTGATGGTCTCACACCTCAAAACAAGTGCCTAGGCCCTGAAACTTCTAACTGCTGATGGTCTCACACCTCAAAGCAGGTGCCCAGACCCTGACATTTCCAACTGCTGATGGTCTCACACCTCAAAACACGTGCCGAGACCCTAAAATTTGGAACTGCTGAGGGTCTTACACCTCAAAACAGGTGCCCAGACCCAGAAATTTCTAACTGCTGATGGTCTCACACCTCAAAACAGGTGCCTAGACACTGAAATTTCTAACTGATGATGGTCTCACACCTCAAAACAGGTGCCCAGACGCGGAAATGTCTAACTGCTGATGGTCTCACACCTCAAAACAGGTGCCCAGACCCTGAAATTTCTAACTGCTGATGGTCTCACACCTCAGAACAGGTGCCCAGACCCTGAAATTTCTAACCGCTGATGGTCTCACACCTCAAAACAGGTGCCAAGGCACTGAAATTTCTGACTGCTGACCGTCTCACACCTCAAAACAGGTGCCCAGACCCTGAAACTTCTAACTGCTGATGGTCTCACACCTCAAAACAGGTGCCCAGACCCTGAAATTTCTAACTGCTGATCGTCTCACACCTCAAAACAGGTGCCCAGACCCTGAAATTTCTAAATGCTGATGGTCTCACACCTCAAAACAGGTGCCCAGACCCTGAAATTTCTAACTGGTGATGGTCTCACACCTCAAAACAAGTGCCTAGGCCCTGAAACCTCTAACTGATAATGGTCTCACACCTCAAAATAGGTGCCTAGACACTGAAATTTCTACCTGCTGTTGGTCTCACACCTCAAAACAGGTGCCCAGACCCGGAAATTTCTAACTGCTGATGGTCTCACACCTCAAAACAGGTGCCCAGACCCTGAAAGTTCTAACTGCTGATGGTTTCACACCTCAAAACAGGTGCCCAGACCCTGAAATTTCTAACTGCTGATGGTCTCACACCTCAAAATAGGTGCCTAGACACTGAAGTTTCCAACTGCTGATGGTCTCACACTTCAAAACAGGTGCCCAGACCCTGAAATCTCTAACTGCTGCTGGTCTCACACCTCAAAACAGGTGCCCAGACCCTGAAATTTCTAACTGGTGATGGTCTCACACCTCAAAACAAGTGCCTAGGCCCTGAAACCTCTAACTGATAATGGTCTCACACCTCAAAATAGGTGCCTAGACACTGAAATTTCTAACTGCTGATGGTCTCACACCTCAAAACAGGTGCCCAGACCCGGAAATTTCGAACTGCTGATGGTCTCACACCTCAAAACAGGTGCCCAGACCCTGAAAGTTCTAACTGCTGATGGTTTCACACCTCAAAACAGGTGCCCAGACCCTGAAATTTCTAACTGCTGATGGTCTCACACCTCAAAATAGGTGCCTAGACACTGAAGTTTCCAACTGCTGATGGTCTCACACTTCAAAACAGGTGCCCAGACCCTGAAATCTCTAACTGCTGATGGTCTCACACCTCAAAACAGGTGCCCAGACCCTGAAATTTCGAACTGCTCATGGTCTCACACCTCAAAATAGGTGCCTAGACACTGAAATTTCTAACTGCTGATGGTCTCACACCTCAAAACAGGTGCCAAGACCCTGAAATTTCTAACCGCTGATGGTCTCACACCTCAAAACAGGTCCTCAGACCCTGAAATTTCTAACTGCTGATGGTCTCACACCTCAAAACAGGTGCCCAGACCCGGAAATTTCTAACTGCTGATGGTCTCACACCTCAAAACAGGTGCCCAGACCCTGAAATTTCGAACTGCTCATGGTCTCACACCTCAAAATAGGTGCCTAGACACTGAAATTTCTAACTGCTGATGGTCTCACACCTCAAAGCAGGTGCCCAGACCCTGACATTTCCAACCGCTGATGGTCTCACACCTCAAAACAGGTGCCCAGACCCTAAAATTTCTAACTGCTGATGGTCTCACACCTCAAAACAGGTGCCCAGACCCGGTAATTTCTAACTGCTGATGGTCTCACACCTCAAAACAGGTGCCTAGACCCTAAAATTTCTAACTGATGATGGTCTCAAACCTCAAAACAGGTGCCCGGACCCTGAAATTTCAAACTGCTGATGGTCTCACACCTCAAAACAGCTGCCCAGACCCTGACACTTCTAACTGCTGATGGCTCACACCTCAGGACAGGTGCTGAGACCCTGAAATTTCTAGCTGATGGTCTCACACCTCAAAACAGGTGCCCAGACCCTGAAATTTCTAACTGCTCATGGTCTCACACCTCAAAATAGGTGCCTAGACACTGACATTTCGAACTGCTAATGGTCTCACACCTCAAAACAGGTTCCCAGACCCTGAAATTTCTAACTGCTGATGGTCTCACACCTCAAAACAAGTGCCCAGACCCTGAAATTTCTAACTGCTGATGGTCTCACACCTCAAAGCAGGTGCCCAGACCCTGACATTTCAAACTGCTGATGGTCTCACACCTCAAAACAGGTTCCCGGACCCTAAAATTTCTAACTGCTGATGGTCTCACACCTCAAAACAGGTGCCCAGACCCGGTAATTTCTAACTGCTGATGGTCTCACACCTCAAAACAGGTGCCTAGACCCTAAAATTTCTAACTGCTGATGGTCTCACACCTCAAAACAGCTGCCCAGACCCTGACACTTCTAACTGCTGATGGTCTCACACCTCAGAACAGGTGCTCAGACCCTGAAATTTCTAGCTGATGGTCTCACACCTCAAGACAGGTGCCGAGACCCTGAAATTTCTAACTGCTCATGGTCTCACACCATCCACCGCCATTCATTTTCCCAGAGTTCTTCACTGAGGTCTCCAACGTTGAGCTCTTCAACTTCAGCTAATTGCTTCTCTGCTTCCCGGGTTTTCAGTTAGAAACGTCCAGAAGCTCTTTTCCTGAGGTACTCCAGACGCTGGGTTTTCATTAAGCAACACCCAGTAAGTCCTAGTCCTCACATTTTTCAGGTCCCAATCCCACCCTGATATAATGAACACACCCACGGTTCACTGCAGAGATAGCCACTCTCTAAAGGGCTAGGATTCTTTCCGAAACAGTGACACACACTGTGTGCCTCCCAGGGTACAACCCCCAAGATCCCCAGGTACAGCTCAGGCCCCTCCCACACATGCGAGTGTCCTCCCTGTCTCACCCAGTGTTATCACTCACGGGCCCGCCCGCAACACAAGACCACGGGGCTCGCCCCACCAGCCACCACCCATCATAGACACCACCATTCCTCCTACCCACCACGACACCCCCTTTTTCCCCTGTCACACCACACACACCCCAAGCAGCGCAGGCAGCACATATAGTATGCTTTAAGGCCCAATCGCCATGTGTAGAGTACTCTGTGTATTTTCTTCTCCCGAACTGCCTTTCTGCGGTCCAGTACGGACCTTAAAGTGAACAATGAGAGCAAAAAATGGTCTCGAACCTCAAAACAAGTGCCTAGGCCCTGAAACTTCTAACTGATAATGGTCTCACACCTCAAAACAGGTGCCCGGACCCTGAACTTTCTGACTGCTGATGGTCTCACACCTCAAAACAGGTGCCTAGACACTGAACTTTCTAACTGATGATGGTCTCACACCTCAAAACAGGTGCCCAGACCCTGAAACTTCTAACTGCTGATGGTCTCACACCTCAAAATAGGTGCCTGGAAACTGAAATTTCTAACTGCTGATGGTCTCACACCTCAAAACAGGTGCCCAGACCCTAAGATTTCTAACTGCTGATGGTCTCACACCTCACACCAGGTGCCCAGACCCTGAAACCTCTAACTGCTGATGGTCTCACACCTCAAAATAGGTGCCTAGACACTGAAATTTGTAACTGCTGATGGTCTCACACCTCAAAACAGTTGCCCAGACCCTGAAATTCCTAACTGCTGATGGTCTCACACCTCAAAACAGGTTGCCACACCCTGAAACTTCTAACTGCTCGTGGTCTTATTCCCCAACATAGGTGCCTAGACACTGAAATTTCTAACTGCTGATGGTCTCACACCTCAAAACAGGTGCCCAGACCCTGAAATTTCTAACTGCTGATGGTCTCACACCTCAAAACAGGTGCCCAGACCCTGAAATTTCTAACTGCTGATGGTCTCACACCTCAAAACAAGTGCCTAGGCCCTGAAATTTCTAACTGCTGATGGTCTCACACCTCAAAGCAGGTGCCCAGACCCTGAAATTTCTAACTGCTGCTGGTCTCACACGTCAAAACAGGTGCCCAGACCCTCAAATTTCGAACTGCTGATGGTCTTACACCTCACAACAGGTGCTCAGACCCGGAAAATTCTAACTGCTGATGGTCTCACACCTCGAAACAGGTGCCCAGACGCTGAAATTTCTAACTGCTGATGGTCTCACACCTCAAAACAGGTACCCGGACCCTGAAATTTCTAACTGCTGATGGTCTCACACCTCAAAACAGGTGCCCAGACCCTGAAATTTCTAACTGCTGATGGTCGCACACCTCAAAACAGGTGCCCGAACCCCGAAATTTCTGACTGCTGATGGTCTCACACCTCAAAACAGGTGCCCAGACCCTGAAATTTCTAACTGATGATGGTCTCACACCTCAAAACAGGTACCCAGACCCTGAAATTTCTAACTGCTGCCCGTCTCACACCTCAAAACAGGTGCCAGGCCCCTGAAATTTCTAACTGCTGATGGTCTCACACCTCAAAATAGGTGCCTAGACACTGACATTTCGAACTGCTGATGGTCTCACACATCAAAACAGGTGCCCAGACCCTGAAATTTCTAACTGCTGATCGTCTCACACCTCAAAACAGGTGCCCAGACCCGGAAATGTCTAACTGCTGATGGTCTCACACCTCAAAACAGGTGCCCAGACCCTGAAATTTCTAACTGATGATGGTCTCACACCTCAAAACAGGTGCCCAGACCCTGAAATTTCTAACTGCTGCTGGTCTCACACCTCAAAACAGGTGCCTAGACAGTGAAATGTCTAACTGATGATGGTCTCACACCTCAAAACAGGTGCCTGAACCCTGAAATTTCTAACTGCTGATGGTCTCACACCTCAAAACAGATGCCTAGACCCTGAAATTTCTAACTGCTGATGGTCTCACACCTCAAAACAGGTGCCCAGACCCTGAAATTTCTAACTGCTGATGGTCTCACACCTCAGAACAGTTGCCCAGACCCTGAAATGTTTAACTGCTGATGGTCTCACACCTCAAAACACGTGCCAAGACTCTAAAATTTCTAACTGCTCATGGTCTCACACCTCAAAACAGGTGCCAAGACCCTGAAATGTTTAACTGCTCATGGTCTCACACCTCAAAATGGGTGCCTAGACACTGACATTTCGAACTGCTGATGGTCTCACACCTCAAAACAGGTGCCTAGACACTGACATTTCTAACTGATGATGGTCTCACACCTCAAAACAGGTGCCCGGACCCTGAGATTTCTAACTGCTGATGGTCTCACACCTCAAAACAGGTGCCGAGACCCTGAAACTTCTAACTGCTCATGGTCTCACACCTCAAAACAGGTGCCTAGACACTGAAATTGCTAACTGCTTATGGTCTCACACCTCAAAACAGGTCCCCAGGCCCTGAAATTTCTAACTGCTGATGGTCTCACACCTCAAAACAGGTGCCCGGACCCTGAAATTTCTAACTGATGATGGTCTCACACCTCAAAACAGGTGGCCAGACCCTGAAATTTCTAACTGCTGACCGTCTCACACCTCAAAACAGGTGCCAAGACCCTGAAATTTCTAACTGCTGATGGTCTCACACCTCAAAATAGGTGCCTAGACACTGACATTTCGAACTGCTGATGGTCTCACACATCAAAACAGGTGCCCGGACCCTGAAATGTCTAACTGCTGATCATCTCACACCTCAAAACAGGTGCCCAGACCCGGAAATGTGTAGCTGCTGATGGTCTCACACCTCAAAACAGGTGCCCAGACCCTGAAATTTCTAACTGATGATGGTCTCACACCTCAAAACAGGTGCCCAGACCCTGAAATTTCTAACTGCTGCTGGTCTCACACCTCAAAACAGGTGCCTAGACAGTGAAATGTCTAACTGATGATGGTCTCACACCTCAAAACAGGTGCCCGAACCCTGAAATTTCTAACTGCTGATGGTCTCACACCTCAAAACAGGTACCCAGACCCTGAAATTTCTAACTGCTGATGGTCTCACACCTCAAAACAGGTGCCCAGACCCTGAAATTTCTAACTGCTGATGGTCTCACACCTCAGAACAGTTGCCCAGACCCTGAAATGTTTAACTGCTGATGGTCTCACACCTCAAAACACGTGCCAAGACTCTAAAATTTCTAACTGCTCATGGTCTCACACCTCAAAATAGGTGCCTAGACACTGACATTTCGAACTGCTGATGGTCTCACACCTCAAAACAGGTGCCCAGACACTGACATTTCTAACTGATGATGGTCTCACACCTCAGAACAGGTGCCCGGACCCTGAGATTTCTAACTGCTGATGGTCTCACACCTCAAAACAGGTGCCCAGACCCTGAAACTTCTAACTGCTCATGGTCTCACACCTCAAAACAGGTGCCTAGACACTGAAACTGCTAACTGCTTATGGTCTCACACCTCAAAACAGGTCCCCAGACCCTGAAATGTCTAACTGCTGATGGTCTCACACCTCAAAACAAGTGGCTAGGCCCTGAAATTTCGAACTGCTGATGGTCTTACACCTCAAAACAGGTGCCCAGACCCGGAAATTTCTAACTGCTGATGGTCTCACACCTCAAAACAGGTGCCCAGACCCTGAAATTTCTAACTGCTGATGGTCTCACACCTCAAAACAGGTGCCCAGACCCTAAAGGTCCAAATGCTGATGGTGTCACACCTCAAAACAGGTGCCGAGACCCTGAAATTTCTAACTGCTGATGGTCTCACACCTCAAAACAGGTGCCCAGACCCTGAAATTTCTAACTGCTGATGGTCTCACACCTCAACACAGGTCCCCAGACCCTGAAATTTCTAACTGCTAATGGTCTCAAACCTCAAAATGGGTGCGTAGACACTGACATTTTGAACTGCTGATGGTCTCACACCTCAAAACAGGTGCTCAGACCCTGAAATTTCGAACTACCGATGGTCTTACACCTCAAAACAGGTGCCCAGACCGTGAAATTTCTACCTGCTGATGGTCTCACAGCTCAGAAGAGGTGCCCACACCCTGAAATGTCTAACTGCTGATGGTCTCACACCTCAAAAGAGGGGCCTAGACCATGAAAGTTCTGACTGCTGATGGTCTCACACCTCAAAGCAGGTGCACAGACCCTGAAACTTCTACCTGCTGATGGTCTCACACCTCAAAACACGTGCCGAGACCCTAAAATTTCGAACTGCTGATGGTCTTACACCTCCCAAAAGGTGCTGAAACCCGGAAGTTTCTAACTGCTGATGGTGTCACAGCTCAAAACAGGTGCCTAGACACTAAATCTTCTAACTGATGATGGTCTCACACCTCAAAACAGGTGCCCAGACCCTGAAGTTTCTAACTGCTGATGGTCTCACACCTCAAAACAGATGCCCAGACCCTGAAATTTCTAACTGCTGAGGGTCTCATACCTCAGAACAGGTGCCCAGACCCTGAAGGTTTGAACTGCTGATGGTCTCACACCTCAAAACACGTGCCAAGACCCTAAAATTTCTAACTGCTCATGGTCTCACACCTCAAAATAGGTGCCTAGACACTGACATTTCGAACTGCTGTTGGTCTCACACCCCAAAACAGGTGGCTATACACTGAAATCTCTAACTGATGATGGTCTCACACCTCAAAACAGGTGCCCGGACCCTGAAATCTCTAACTGCTGATGGTCTCACACCTCAAAACAGGTGCCTAGACACTGACATTTCTAACTCGTGATGGTCTCACACCTCAAAACAGGTGCCCGGACCCTGATTTTTCTATATGCTGATGGTCTCACACCTCAGAACAGGTGCCCAGACGCGGAAATTTCTAACTGCTGATGGTCTCACACCTCAAAACAGGTGCCCAGACCCTGAAATTTCTAACTGCTGATGGTCTCACACCTCAAAACAGGTGCCCAGACCCTGAAATTTCTAACTGCTGATGGTCTTACACCTCAAAACAGGTGCCCAGACCCGGAAATTGTTAACTGCTGATGGTCTCACACCTCAAAACAGGTGCCTAGACTCTAAATTTTCTAACTGATGATGGTCTCACACCTCAAAACAGGTGCCCGGACCCTGAAATTTCTAACTGCTGATGGTCTCATACCTCAAAACAGGTGCCCAGACGCGGAAATGTCTAACTGCTGATGGTCTCACACCTCAAAACAGGTGCCCAGAACCTGAAATTTCTAAATGCTGATGGTCTCACACCTCAGAAGAGGTGCCCAGACCCTGAAATTTCTATCTGCTCATGGTCTCACACCTCAAAAAAGGTGCCTAGACACTGACATTTCTAACTGCTGATGGTCTCACACCTCAAAACAGGTGCCTAGACACTGAAATTTCTAACTGATGATGGTCTCACACCTCAAAACAGGTGCCCGGACCCTGAAATTTGTGACTGCTGATGGTCTCACACCTCAAAACAGGTGCCTGGACACTGACATTTCTAACTGATGATGGTCTTACACCTCAAAACAGGTGCCCGGACCTGAGATTTCTAACTGCTGATGGTCTCACACCTCAAAACAGGTGCCCAGACGCGGAAATTTCTAACTGCTGATGGTCTCACACCTCAAGACAGGTGCCCAGACCCTGAAATTTCTAACTGCTGATGGTCTCACACCTCAAAACAGCTGCCCAGACCCTGAAATTTCTAACTGCGGATGGTCTTACACCTCAAAACAGGTGCCCAGACCCGGAAATTTCTAACTGCTGATGGTCTCACACCTCGAAACAGGTGCCCAGACCCTGAAATTTCTAACTGATGATGGTCTCACACCTCAAAACAGGTGCCCGGACCCTGAAACTTCTAACTGCTGATGGTCTCATACCTCAAAACAGGTGCCCAGACCCTGAAATTTCTAACTGCTGATGGTCTCACACCTCAGAACAGGTGCCCAGACCCTGAAACTTCTAACTGCTGATGGTCTCACACCTCAGAACAGGTGCCCAGACCCGGAAATGTCTAACTGCTGATGGTCCCACACCTCAGAACAGTTGCCCAGACCCTGTTATGTTTACCTGCTGATGGTCTCCCACCTCAAAACACGTGCCAAGACCCTAAAATTTCTAACTGCTCATGGTCTCACACCTCAAAACAGGTGCCCAAACCCGGAAATTTCTACCTGCTGATGGTCTCACACCTCAAAACAGGTGCCCGGACCCTGAAATGTCTAACTGCTGATGGTCTCACACCTCAAAACAGGTGCCCAGACCCTGAAATTACTGACTGCTGATGGTCTCATACCTCAAAACAGGTGCCCGGACCCTGAAATGTCTAACTGCTGATGGTCTCACACCTCAAAACAGGTGCCCAGACCCTGAAATTTCTGACTGCTGATGGTCTCACACCTCAAAACAGATGCCCAGACCCTGAAGCTTCTAACTGCTGATGGTCTCACACCTCAGAACAGGTGCCCAGACCCTGAAATATCTGACTGCTGATGGTCTCACACCTCAAACCAGATGCCCAGACCCGGAAGTTTTTAACTGCTGATGGTTTCACACCTCAAAACATGTGCCAAGACCCTAAAATCTCTAACTGCTCATGGTCTCACACCTCAAAATAGGTGCCTAGACACTGACATTTCGAACTGCTGATGGTCTCACACCTCAAAACATGTGCCTAGGCCCTGAAACTTCTAACTGCTGATGGTCTCACACCTCAAAACAGGTGCCCAGACCCTGAAATTTCTAAATGCTGATGGTCTCACACCTCAGAACACGTGCCCAGACCCTGAAATTTCTAACTGCTGATGGTCTCACACCTCAGAACAGTTGCCCAGACCCTGAAATGTTTAACTGATGATGGTCTCACACCTCAAAACAGGTGCCCGAACCTGAAGTGTCTAACTGCTGATGGTCTCACACCTCAAAACAGGTGCCCAGACCCTGAAATTTCTGACTGCTGATGGTCTCACACCTCAGAACAGGTGCCCAGACCCTGAAAATTTTAACTGCTGATGGTCTCACACCTCAAAACACGTGCCAAGACCCTAAAACTTCTAACTGCTCATGGTCTCACACCTCAAAATAGGTGCCTAGACACTGACATTGCGAACTGCTGATGGTCTCACACCTCACAACAGGTGCCCAGACCCTGAAACCTCTAACTGCTGATGGTCTCACACCTCAGAACAGGTGCCCAGACCCTGAAATTTCTAACTGGTGATGGTCTCACACCTCAGAACAGTTGCCGAGACCCTGAAATGTCTAACTGCTGATGGTCTCACACCTCAAAACAGGTGCCCAGACCCTGAAATTTCTAACTGCTGATGGTCTCACACCTCAGAACAGGTGCCCAGACCCTGAAATCTTTAACTGTTGATGGTCTCACACCTCAAAACACGTGCCAAGACCCTAAAATTTCTCACTGCTCATGGTCTCACACCTGAAAATAGGTACCGAGACACTGACATTTCGAACTGCTGATGGTCTGACACCTCAAAACAGCTGCCCGGACCCTGAAATTTCTAACTGCTGATGGTCTCACAGCTCAGAACAGGTGCCTAGACACTGACATTTCTAACTGCTAATGGTCTCACACCTCAAAACAGGTACCCAGACCCTGAGATTTCTAACTGCTGATGGTCTCACACCTCAAAACAGGTGCCCAGACACGGAAATTTCTAACTGCTGATGGTCTCACACCTCAAAACAGGTGCCCAGACCCTGAAATTTCTAACTGCTCATGGTCTCACGACTCAAAATAGGTGCCTAGACACTAAAATTTCTAACTGCTGATGGTCTCACACCTCAAAACAGGTCCCCAGACCCTGAAATCTCTAACTGCTGATGGTCTTACACCTCAAAACAGGTGCCCGGACCCGGAAATTTCTAACTGCTGATGGTCTCACACCTCAAAACAGGTGCCTAGACCCTGAAATTTCTAACTGCTGATGGTCTCACACCTCAAAACAGGTGCCCGGACCCTGAAAGTTCTAACTGCTGATGGTCTCACACCTCAAAACAGGTGCCCAGACCCTGAAATTTCTAACTGCTGATGGTCTCACACCTCAAAACAGGTGCCCAGACCCTGAAATTTCTAACTGCTGATGGTCTCACACCTCAAAACAGGTGCCCAGACCCTGAGATTTCTAACTGCTGATGGTCTCACACCTGAAAACAGGTGCCCAGACCCTGAAGCTTCTAACTGCTGATGGTCTCACACCTCAAAACAGGTGCCCAGACCCGGAAATTTCTAACTGCTGATGGTCTTACACCTGAAAACAGGTGCCCAGACCCGGGAGTTACTAACTGCTGATGGTCTCACACCTCAAAACAGGTGCCCAGACCCTGAAATTTCTAACTGCTGATGGTCTCACACCTCAAAACAGGTGCCCAGACCCTGAACCTTCTAACTGCTCATGGTCTCACACTTCAAAATAGGTGCCCAGACACTGAAATTTCTAACTGCTGATGGTCTCACACCTCAAAACAGGTGCCCAGACCCTGAAATTTCTAACTGCTGATGGTCTCACACCTCAAAACAGGTCCCCAGACCCTGAAATTTCTAACTGCTGATGGTCTTACACCTCAAAACAGGTGCCCAGACCCGGAAACTTCTGACTGCTGATGGTCCCACACCTCAAAACAAGTGCCTAGACCCTGAAACTTCTAACTGATGATGGTCTCACACCTCAAAACAGGTGCCCGGACCCTGAAATTTCTAACTGCTGATGGTCTCACACCTGAAAACAGGTGCCCAAACCCTGAAATTTCTGACCGCTGATGGTCTCACACCTCAAAACAGTTGCCTAGACCCTGAAATTTCTAACTGCTGATGGTCTCACACCTCAAAACAGGTGCCCAGACCCTGAAATTTCTAACTGCTGATGGTCTCACACCTCAAAACAGGTGCCCAGACCCTGAAAGTTCTAACTGCTGATGGTCTCACACCTCAAAACAGGTGCCTAGGCCCTGAAATTTCTAACTGCTGATAGTCTCACACCTCAAAACAGGTGCCCAGACCCTGAAATTTCTAACTGCTCATGGTCTCACACCTCAAAATAGGTGCCTAGACACTGAAACGTCTAACTGCTGATGGTCTCACACCTCAAAACAGGTGCCCAGACCCTGAAATTTCTAACTGCTGATGGTCTCACACCTCAAAACAGGTCCCCAGACCCTGAAATTTCTAACTGCTAATGCTCTTACACCTCAAAACAGGTGCCCAGACCCAGAAATTTCTAACTGCTGATGGTCTCACACCTCAGAACAGCTGCCCAGACGCGGAATTTTCTAACTGCTGATGGTCTCACACCTCAAAACAGGTGCCCAGACCCTGAAATCTCTAACTGCTCATGGTCTCACACCTCAAAATAGGTGCCTAGACACTGAAATTTCTAACTGCTGATGGTCTCACACCTCAAAACAGGTGCCCAGACCCTGAAACTTATAACTGCTGATGGTCTCACACCTCAAAATAGGTGCCCAGACCCTGAAATTTCCAACTGATGATGGTCTCACACCTCAAAATAGGTGCCTAGACACTGAAATTTCTAACTGCTGATGGTCTCACACCTCAAAACAGGTGCCCAGACGCGGAAATGTCTAACTGCTGATGGTCTCACACCTCAAAACAGGTGCCCAGACCCTGAAATCTCTAACTGCTCATGGTCTCACACCTCAAAATAGGTGCCTAGACACTGAAATTTCTAACTGCTGATGGTCTCACACCTCAAAACAGGTGCCCAGACCCTGAAATTTCTAACTGCTGATGGTCTCACACCTCAAAATAGGTGCCTGGACACTGAAATTTCTAACTGCTCATGGTCTCACACCTCAAAACAACGTGCGTAGACACTGAAATTTCTAACTGCTGATGGTCTCACACCTCAAAACAGGTGCCCAGACCCTGAAACTTCTAAGTGCTGATGGTCTCACACCTCAAAACAGGTCCCCAGACCCTGAAAATTCTAACTGCTGATGGTCTTACACCTCAAAACAGGTGCCCAGACCCAGAAATTTCTAACTGCTGATGGTCTCACACCTGGAAACAGTTGCCCAGACGCGGAAATTTCTAACTGCTGATGGTCTCACACCTCAAAACAGGTGCCCAGACCCTGAAATCTCTAACTGCTAATGGTCTCACACCTCAAAATAGGTGCCCAGACCCAGAAATTTCCAACTGATGATGGTCTCCCACCTCAAAACAGGTGCCCGGACCCTGAAATTTCTAACTGCTGATGGTCTCACACCTCAAAACAGGTGCCCAGACCCTGGAACCTCTAACTGCTGATGGTCTCACACCTCAAAACAGGTGCCCAGACCCTGAAATATCTAACTGCTGATGGTCTTACACCTCAAGGCAGGTGCCCATACCCTGAAGTTTCTAACTGCTGATTGTCTCACACCTCAAAACAGGTGCCCAGACCCTGAAATTTCTAACTGCTGATGGTCTCACACCTCAGAACAGTTGCCCAGACCCTGAAATGTTTAACTGCTGATGGTCTCACACCTCAAAACACGTGCCAAGACCCTAAAATTTCTAACTGCTCATGGTCTCACACCTCAAAATAGGTGCCTAGACACTGACATTTCGAACTGCTGATGGTCTCACACCTCAAAACAGGTGCCTAGACACTGAAGTTTCTAACTGCTGATGGCCTCACACCTCAAAATAGGTGCCCAGACCCTGAAATTTCTAACTGCTGATGGTCTCACACCTCAAAACAGGTGCCCAGACCCTGAAAGTTCTAACTGCTGATGGTCTCACACCTCAGAACAGTTGCCCAGACCCTGAAAATTTTAAATGCTGATGGTCTCACACCTCAAAACAGTTGCCCAGACCCTGAAAATTTTAAATGCTGATGGTCTCACACCTCAAAACACGTGCCAAGACCCTAAAATTTCTAACTGCTCATGGTCTCACACCTCAAAAAAGGTGCCCAGACACTGACATTTCGAACTGCTGATGGGCTCACACCTCAAAACAGGTGCCTAGACACTGAAATTTCTAACTGATGATGGTCTCACACCTCAAAACAGGTGCCCAGACCCTGAAATTTCTAACTGCTGATGGTCTCACACCTCAAAACAGGTGTCCAGACACTGACATTTCTAACTGATGATGGTCTCACACCTCAAAACAGGTGCCCAGACCCTGAGATTTCTAACTGCTGATGGTCTCACACTTCAAAACAGGTGCCCAGACCCTGAAATTTCTGACTGCTGATGATCTCACACCTCAAAAGAGGTGCCCAGACCCTGAAACTTCTAACTGCTCATGGTCTCACACCTCAAAATAGGTGCCTGGACACTGCAATTTCTAACAGCTGATGGTCTCACACCTCAAAACAGGTGCCCAGACCCTGAAATTTCTAACTGCTGATGGTCTCACACCTCAAAACAGGTCCCCGGACCCTGAAATTTCTAACTGCTGATGGTCTCACACCTCAAAACAGGTGCCCAGACCCTGAAACCTCTAACTGCTGATGGTCTTACACCTCAAAACAGGTGCCCAAACTCGGAAATTTCTAACTGCTGATGGTCTCACACCTCAAAAGAGGTGCCTACACCCTGAAATTTCTAACTGATGATGGTCTCACACCTCAGAACAGGTGCCCGGACCCTGAAATTTCTAACTGCTGATGGTCTCACACCTCAGAACAGGTGCCCAGACCCTGAAATTTCTACCTGCTGATGGTCTCACACCTCAAAACAGGTGCCCAGACCCTGAAATGTCTAACTGCTGATGGTCTTACACCTCAAAACAGGTGCCCAAACCCTGAAATTTCTAACTGCTGATGGTCTCACACCTCAAAACAGGTGCCTAGACACTGAAATTTCTAACTGATGATGGTCTCACACCTCAAAACAGGTGCCCGGACCCTGAAATCTCTAATTGCTCATGGTCTCACACCTCAAAATAGGTGCCTAGACACTGAAATTTCTAACTGCTGATGGTCTCACACCTCAAAACAGGTGCCCAGACCCTGAAATTTCTAACTGCTGATGGTCTCACACCTCAAAATAGGTGCCTGGACACTGAAATTTCTAACTGCTCATGGTCTCACACCTCAAAACAGGTGCGTAGACACTGAAATTTCTAACTGCTGATGGTCTCACACCTCAAAACAGGTGCCCAGACCCTGAAACTTCTAAATGCTGATGGTCTCACACCTCAAAACAGGTCCCCAGACCCTGAAAATTCTAACTGCTGATGGTCTTACACCTCAAAACAGGTGCCCAGACCCAGAAATTTCTAACTGCTGATGGTCTCACAACTGAAAACAGGTGCCCAGACGCGGAAATTTCTAACTGCTGATGGTCTCACACCTCAAAACAGGTGCCCAGACCCTGAAATCTCTAACTGCTAATGGTCTCACACCTCAAAATAGGTGCCCAGACACTGAAATTTCTAACTGCTGATGGTCTCACACCTCAAAACAGGTCCCCAGACCCTGAAATTTCTAACTGCTGATGGTCTCACACCTCAAAACAGGTGCCCAGACCCAGAAACATCTAACTGCTGATGGTCTCACACCTCAAAACAGGTGCCTAGACCCTGAAATTTCTAACTGATGATGGTCTCCCACCTCAAACCAGGTGCCCGGACCCTGAAATTTCTAACTGCTGATGGTCTCACACCTCAAAACAGGTGCCCAGACCCTGGAACCTCTAACTGCTGATGGTCTCACACCTCAAAACAGGTGCCCAGACCCTGAAATTTCTAACTGCTGATGGTCTTACACCTCAAGGCAGGTGCCCATACCCTGAAGTTTCTAACTGCTGATGGTCTCACACCTCAAAACAGGTGCCCAGACCCTGAAATATCTAACTGCTGATGGTCTTACACCTCAAGAGAGGTGCCCAGACCCTGAAATTTCTAACTGCTGATGGTCTCACACCTCAGAACAGTTGCCCAGACCCTGAAATGTTTAACTGCTGATGGTCTCACACCTCAAAACACGTGCCAAGACCCTAAAATTTCTAACTGCTCATGGTCTCACACCTCAAAATAGGTGCCTAGACACTGACGTTTCGAACTGCTGATGGTCTCACACCTCAAAACAGGTGCCTAGACACTGAAATTTCTAACTGCTGATGGCCTCACACCTCAAAATAGGTGCCCAGACCCTGAAATTTCTAACTGCTGATGGTCTCACACCTCAAAACAGGTGCCCAGACCCTGAAAGTTCTAACTGCTGATGGTCTCACACCTCAGAACAGTTGCCCAGACCCTGAAAATTTTAAATGCTGATGGTCTCACACCTCAAAACACGTGCCAAGACCCTAAAATTTCTAACTGCTCATGGTCTCACACCTCAAAATAGGTGCCCAGACACTGACATTTCGAACTGCTGATGGGCTCACACCTCAAAACAGGTGCCTAGACACTGAAATTTCTAACTGATGATGGTCTCACACCTCAGAACAGGTGCCCAGACCCTGAATCTTCTAACTGCTGATGGTCTCACACCTCAAAACAGGTGTCCAGACACTGACATTTCTAACTGATGATGGTCTCACACCTCAAAACAGGTGCCCAGACCCTGAGATTTCTAACTGCTGATGATCTCACACCTCAAAAGAGGTGCCCAGACCCTGAAACTTCTAACTGCTCATGGTCTCACACCTCAAAATAGGTGCCTGGACACTGCAATTTCTAACAGCTGATGGTCTCACACCTCAAAACAGGTGCCCAGACCCTGAAATTTCTAACTGCTGATGGTCTCACACCTCAAAACAGGTCCCCAGACCCTGAAATTTCTAACTGCTGATGGTCTCACACCTCAAAACAGGTGCCCAGACCCTGAAACTTCTAACTGCTGATGGTCTTACACCTCAAAACAGGTGCCCAAACTCGGAAATTTCCAACTGCTGATGGTCTCACACCTCAAAAGAGGTGCCTAGACCCTGAAATTTCTAACTGATGATGGTCTCAAACCTCAGAACAGGTGCCCGGACCCTGAAATTTCTAACTGCTGATGGTCTCACACCTCAGAACAGGTGCCCAGACCCTGAAATTTCTACCTGCTGATGGTCTCACACCTCAAAACAGGTGCCCAGACCCTGAGATTCCTAACTGCTGATGGTCTCACACCTCAAAACAGGTGCCCAGACCCTGAAATGTCTAACTGCTGATGGTCTTACACCTCAAAACAGGTGCCCAAACCCTGAAATTTCTAACTGCTGATGGTCTCACACCTCAAAACAGGTGCCTAGACACTGAAATTTCTAACTGATGATGGTCTCACACCTCAAAACAGGTGCCCGGACCCTGAAATTTCTAACTGCTGATGGTCTCACACCTCAAAACAGGTGCCCAGACCCTGAAATTTCTAACTGCTGACGGTCTCACACCTCAAAACAGGTCCCCAGACCCTGAAACCTGAAACTGCTGATGGTCTCACACCTCAAAACAGGTGCCCAGACCCTGAATAATCTAATTGCTGATGGTCTCACACCTCAAAACAGGTCCCCAGACCCTGAAACCTGAAACTGCTGATGGTCTCACACCTCAAAATAGGTGCCTAGATACTGACATTTTGAACTGCTGATGGTCTCACACCTCAAAACAGGTGCCCAGACCCTGAAATTTCGGACTGCTGATGGTCTCACACCTCAAAACAGGTGCTCCGACGCTGAAATTTCTAACTGCTGATGGTCTCACACCTCAAAACAGGTGCCCAGACCCGGAAACTTCTAACTGCTGATGGTCTCACACCTCAAAACAGGTGCCCAGACCCTGGAACCTCTAACTGCTGAAGGTCTCACACCTCAAAACAGGTGCCCAGACGCGGAAATGTCTAACTGCTGATGGTCTTACACCTCAAGGCAGGTGCCCATACCCTGAAGTTTCTAACTGCTGATGGTCTCACACCTCAAAACAGGTGCCCAGACCCTGAAATATCTAACTGCTGATGGTCTTACACCCCAAAAGAGGTACCCAGACCCTGAAATTTCTAACTGCTGATGGTCTCACACCTCAGAACAGTTGCCCAGACCCTGAAATATTTAACTGCTGATGGTCTCACACCTCAAAACACGTGCCAAGACCCTAAAATTTCTAACTGCTCATGGTCTCACACCTCAAAAAAGGTGCCTAGACACTGACATTTCGAACTGCTGATGGTCTCACACCTCAAAACAGGTGCCTAGACACTGAAATTTCTAACTGCTGATGGCCTCACACCTCAAAATAGGTGCCCAGACCCTGAAAGTTCTAACTGCTGATGGTCTCACACCTCAGAACAGTTGCCCAGACCCTGAAAATTTTAAATGCTGATGGTCTCACACCTCAAAACACGTGCCAAGACCCTAAAATTTCTAACTGCTCATGGTCTCACACCTCAAAATAGGTGCCTAGACACTGACATTTCGAACTGCTGATGGGCTCACACCTCAAAACAGGTGCCCAGACCCTGGAACCTCTAACTGATGATGGTCTCACACCTCAAAACAGGTGCCCAGACCCTGAAATTTCTAACTGCTGATGGTCTCACACCTCAAAGCAGGTGTCCAGACACTGACATTTCTAACTGATGATGGTCTCACACCTCAAAACAGGTGCCCAGACCCTGAAATTTCTAACTGCTGATGGTCTCACACTTCAAAACAGGTGCCCGGACGCTGAAATTTCTGACTGCTGATGATCTCACACCTCAAAAGAGGTGCCCAGACCCTGAAACTTCTAACTGCTCATGGTCTCACACCTCAAAATAGGTGCCTAGACACTGCAATTTCTAACTGCTGATGGTCTCACACCTCAAAACAGGTGCCCAGACCCTGAAATTTCTAACTGCTGATGGTCTCACACCTCAAAACAGGTCCCCAGACCCTGAAATTTCTAACTGCTGATGGTCTCACACCTCAAAGCAGGTGCCCAGACCCTGAAACTTCTAACTGCTGATGGTCTTACACCTCAAAACAGGTGCCCAGACCCGGAAATTTCTAACTGCTGATGGTCTCACACCTCAAAAGAGGTGCCTAGACCCTGAAAATTCTAACTGATGATGGTCTCACACCTCAGAACAGGTGCCCGGACCCTGAAATTTCTAACTGCTGATGGTCTCACACCTCAGAACAGGTGCCCAGACCCTGAAATTTCTACCTGCTGATGGTCTCACACCTCAAAACAGGTGCCCAGACCCTGAAATTTCTAACTGCTGATGGTCTCACACCTCAAAACAGGTGCCCAGACCTGAAATTTCTAACTGCTGATGGTCTTACACCTCAAAACAGGTGCCCAAACCCTGAAATTTCTAACTGCTGATGGTCTCACACCTCAAAACAGGTGCCTAGACACTGAAATTTCTAACTGATGATGGTCTCACACCTCAAAACAGGTGCCCGGACCCTGAAATTTCTAACTGCTGATGGTCTCACACCTCAAAACAGGTGCCCAGACCCTGAAATTTCTAACTGCTGACGGTCTCACACCTCAAAACAGGTCCCCAGACCCTGAAACCTGAAACTGCTGATGGTCTCATACCTCAAAACAGGTGCCCAGACCCTGAATAATCTAATTGCTGATGGTCTCACACCTCAACACAGGTCCCCAGACCCTGAAACCTGAAACTGCTGATGGTCTCACACCTCAAAATAGGTGCCTGAACACTGACATTTTGAACTGCTGATGGTCTCACACCTCAAAACAGGTGCCCAGACCCTGAAATTTCGAACTGCTGATGGTCTCACACCTCAAAACAGGTGCTCGGACGCTGAAATTTCTAACTGCTGATGGTCTCACACCTCAAAACAGGTGCCCAGACCCTGAAATTTCTAACTGCTGATGGTCTCACACCCCAAAACAGGTGCCCAGACCCTGAAATCTCTACCTGCTGATGGTCTCACAACTCAGAACAGGTGCCCAGACCCTGAAAATTCTAACTGCTGATGGTCTCAAACCTCAAAACAGGTGCCTAGGCCCTGAAATTTCTAACTGCTGATGGTCTCACACCTCAAAGCAGGTGCCCAGACCCTGAAGCATCTAACTGCTGATGGTCTCACACCTCAAAACAGGTGCCCAGACCCCAAAATCCAAACTGCTGATGGTCTTACACCTCAAAACAGGTGCCCAAACCCCGAAATTTCTAACTGCTGATGGTCTCACACCTCAAAACAGGTGCCTAGACAATGAAAATTTTAACTGCTGATGGTCTCACACCTCAAAACAGGTGCCCAGACCCTGAAATTTCTAACTGGTGACGGTCTCACACCTCAAAACAGGTGCCCAGACCCTGAAATTTCTAACTGCTGATGGTCTCACACCTCAAAACAGGTCGCCAGACCCTGAAACCTCTAACTGCTGATGGTCTCACACCTCAAAATAGGTGCCTAGAGACTGACATTTCGAACTGCTGATGGTCTCACACCTCAAGAAAAGGTGCCCAGACCCTGAAATTTCGAATTGCTGATGGTCTTACACCTCAAGGCAGGTGCCCATACCCTGAAGTTTCGAACTGCTGATGGTCTCACACCTCAAAACAGGTGCTCGGACGCTGAAATTTCTAACTGCTGATGGTCTCACACCTCAAAACAGGTGCCCAGACCCTGAAATTTCGAACTGCTGATGGTCTCACACCTCAAAACAGGTGCTCGGACGCTGAAATTTCTAACTGCTGATGGTCTCACACCTCAAAACAGGTGCCCAGACCCTGGAACCTCTAACTGCTGATGGTCTCACACCTCAAAACAGGTGCCCAGACCCTGAAATTTCTAACTGCTGATGGTCTTACACCTCAAGGCAGGTGCCCATACCCTGAAGCTTCTAACTGCTGATGGTCTCACACCTCAGAACAGGTGCCCAGACCCTGAAATATCTAACTGCTGATGGTCTTACACCTCAAGAGAGGTACCCAGACCCTGAAATTTCTAACTGCTGATGGTCTCACACCTCAGAACAGTTGCCCAGACCCTGAAATATTTAACTGCTGATGGTCTCACACCTCAAAACACGTGCCAAGACCCTAAAATTTCTAACTGCTCATGGTCTCACACCTCAAAATAGGTGCCTAGACACTGACATTTCGAACTGCTGATGGTCTCACACCTCAAAGCAGGTGCCTAGACACTGAAATTTTCCAACTGCTGATGGCCTCACACCTCAAAAAAGGTGCCCAGACCCTGAAATTTCTAACTGCTGATGGTCTCACACCTCAAAACAGGTGCCCAGACCCTGAAAGTTCTAACTGCTGATGGTCTCACACCTCAGAACAGTTGCCCAGACCCTGAAAATTTACAATGCTGATGGTCTCACACCTCAAAACACGTGCCAAGACCCTAAAATTTCTAACTGCTCATGGTCTCACACCTCAAAATAGGTGCCTAGACACTGACATTTCGAACTGCTGATGGGCTCACACCTCAAAACAGGTGCCTAGACACTGAAATTTCTAACTGATGATGGTCTCACACCTCAAAACAGGTGCCCAGACCCTGAATCTTCTAACTGCTGATGGTCTCACACCTCAAAACAGGTGTCCAGACACTGACATTTCTAACTGATGATGGTCTCACACCTCAAAACAGGTGCCCGGACGCTGAAATTTCTGACTGCTGATGATCTCACACCTCAAAAGAGGTGCCCAGACCCTGAAACTTCTAACTGCTCATGGTCTCACACCTCAAAATAGGTGCCTAGACACTGCAATTTCTAACTGCTGATGGTCTCACACCTCGAAACAGGTGCCCAGACCCTGAAATTTCTAACTGCTGATGGTCTCACACGTCAAAACAGGTCCCCAGACCCTGAAATTTCTAACTGCTGATGGTCTCACACCTCAAAACAGGTGCCCAGACCCTGAAATTTCTAACTGCTGATGGTCTTACACCTCAAAACAGGTGCCCAGACCCGGAAATTTCTAACTGCTGATGGTCTCACACCTCAAAAGAGGTGCCTAGACCCTGAAATTTCTAACTGATGATGGTCTCACACCTCAGAACAGGTGCCCGGACCCTGAAATTTCTAACTGCTGATGGTCTCACACCTCAGAACAGGTGCCCAGACCCTGAAATTTCTACCTGCTGATGGTCTCACACCTCAAAACAGGTGCCCAGACCCTGAAACTTCTAACTGCTGATGGTCTCACACCTCAAAACAGGTGCCCAGACCCTGAAATTTCTAACTGCTGATGGTCTTACACCTCAAAACAGGTGCCCAAACCCTGAAATTTCTAACTGCTGATGGTCTCACACCTCAAAACAGGTGCCTAGACACTGAAATTTCTAACTGATGATGGTCTCACACCTCAAAACAGGTGCCCAGACCCTGAAATTTCTAACTGCTGATGGTCTTACACCTCAAAACAGGTGCCCAGACCCGGAAATTTCTAACTGCTGATGGTCTCACACCTCAAAAGAGGTGCCTAGACCCTGAAATTTCTAACTGATGATGGTCTCACACCTCAGAACAGGTGCCCGGACCCTGAAATTTCTAACTGCTGATGGTCTCACACCTCAGAACAGGTGCCCAGACCCTGAAATTTCTACCTGCTGATGGTCTCACACCTCAAAACAGGTGCCCAGACCCTGAAACTTCTAACTGCTGATGGTCTCACACCTCAAAACAGGTGCCCAGACCCTGAAATTTCTAACTGCTGATGGTCTTACACCTCAAAACAGGTGCCCAAACCCTGAAATTTCTAACTGCTGATGGTCTCACACCTCAAAACAGGTGCCTAGACACTGAAATTTCTAACTGATGATGGTCTCACACCTCAAAACAGGTGCCCGGACCCTGAAATTTCTAACTGCTGATGGTCTCACACCTCAAAACAGGTGCCCAGACCCTGAAATTTCTAACTGCTGACAGTCTCACACCTCAAAACAGGTCCCCAGACCCTGAAACCTGAAACTGCTGATGGTCTCACACCTCAAAACAGGTGCCCAGACCCTGAAATTTCTAACTGCTGACAGTCTCACACCTCAAAACAGGTCCCCAGACCCTGAAACCTGAAACTGCTGATGGTCTCACACCTCAAAATAGGTGCCTAGACACTGACATTTTGAACTGCTGATGGTCTCACACCTCAAAACAGGTGCCCAGACCCTGAAATTTCGAACTGCTGATGGTCTCACACCTCAAAACAGGTGCTCGGACGCTGAAATTTCTAACTGCTGATGGTCTCACACCCCAAAACAGGTGCCCAGACCCTGAAATCTCTAACTGCTGATGGTCTCACAACTCAGAACAGGTGCCCAGACCCTGAAAATTCTAACTGCTGATGGTCTCAAACCTCAAAACAGGTGCCTAGGCCCTGAAATTTCTAACTGCTGATGGTCTCACACCTCAAAGCAGGTGCCCAGACCCTGAAGCATCTAACTGCTGATGGTCTCACACCTCAAAACAGGTGCCGAGACCCCGAAATCTAAACTGCTGATGGTCTTACACCTCAAAACAGGTGCCCAAACCCCGAAATTTCTAACTGCTGATGGTCTCACACCTCAAAACAGGTGCCTAGACAATGAAATTTTTAACTACTGATGGTCTCACACCTCAAAACAGGTGCCCAGACCCTGAAATTTCTAACTGGTGACGGTCTCACACCTCAAAACAGGTGCCCAGACGCTGAAATTTCTAACTGCTGATGGTCTCACACCTCAAAACAGGTCGCCAGACCCTGAAACCTCTAACTGCTGATGGTCTCACACCTCAAAATAGGTGCCTAGAGACTGACATTTCGAACTGCTGATGGTCTCACACCTCAAGGGAAGGTGCCCAGACCCTGAAATTTCGAACTGCTGATGGTCTCACAGCTCAAAACAGGTGCCCGGACGCTGAAATCTCTAACTGCTGATGGTCTCACACCTCAAAACAGGTGCCCAGACCCTGAAACTTCTACCTGCTGATGGTCTCACACCTGAAAACAGGTGCCCAGACCCTGAAATCTCTAACTGCTGATGGTCTCGCAGCTCAGAAGAGGTGCCCAGACCCTGAAAATTCTAACTGCTGATGGTCTCACACCTCAAAACAGGTGCCTAGACCCTGAAATTTCTAACTGCTGATGGTCTCACACCTCAAAACAGGTGCCTAGACCCTGAATTTTCTAACTGCTGATGGTCTCACACCTCAGAACAGGTGCCCACACCCTGAAATTTCTAACTGCTGATGGTCTTCAACCTCAAAACAGGTGCCCAGTCCCTGAAATTTCTAACTGCTCATGGTCTCACACCTCAAAATAGGTGCGTAGACACTGACATTTCGAACTGCTGATGGTCTCACACCTCAAAACAGGTGCCCAGACCCTGAAATTTCGAACTGCTGATGGTCTCACACCTCAAAACAGGTGCCCGGACGCTGAAACTTCTAACTGCTGATGGTCTCACACCTCAAAACAGGTGCCAAGACCCTGAAACTTCTACCTGCTGATGGTCTCACACCTCAAGACAGGTGCCCATACCCTGAAATCTCTAACTGCTGATGGTCTCACAGCTCACAACAGGTGCCCAGACCCTGAAACTTCTAACTGCTGATGGTCTCACACCTCAAAACAGATGCCCAGACCCTGAAATCTCTGACTGCTGATGGTCTCACACCTCAGAACAGGTGCCCAGACCCTGAAGCTTCTAACTGCTGATGGTCTCCAACCTCAAAACAGGTGCCCAGTCCCTGAAATTTCTAACTGCTCATGGTCTCACACCTGAAAATAGGTGCGTAGACACTGACATTTCGAACTGCTGATGGTCTCACACCTCAAAACAGGTGCCCAGACCCTGAAATTTCGAACTGCTGATGGTCTCACACCTCGAAACAGGTGCCCGGACGCTGAAATTTCTAACTGCTGATGGTCTCACACCCGAGAACAGGTGCCCGGACCCTGAAATTTCTACCTGCTGATGGTCTCACACCTCAAAACAGGTGCCCAGACCCTGAAATCTCTAACTGCTGATGGTCTGACAGCTCAGAACAGGTGCCCAGACCCTGAAAATTCTAACTGCTGATGGTCTCACACCTCGAAACAGGTGCCTAGACCCTGAAATTTCTAACTGCTGATGGTCTCACACCTCAAAACAGATGCCCAGACCCTGAAATTTCTAACTGCTGATGGTCTCACACCTCAGAACAGGTGCCCAGACCCTGAAACTTCTAACTGCTGATGGTCTCCAACCTCAAAACAGGTGCCCAGTCCCTGAAATTTCTAACTGCTCATGGTCTCACACCTCAAAATAGGTGCGTAGACACTGACATTTCGAACTGCTGATGGTCTCACACCTCAAGACAGGTGCCCAGACCCTGAAACTTCTAACTGCTGATGGTCTCACACCTCAAAACAGGTACCCAGACCCTGAAATTTCTAACTGCTGATGGTCTCACACCTCAAAACAAGTGCCCGGACCTTGAAATTTCTAACTACTGATGGTCTCACACCTCAAAACAGGTGCCCAGAACCTGAAATTTCTGACTGCTGATGGTCTCACACCTCAGAACAGGTGCCCATACCCTGAAATTTCTAACTGCTGATGGTCTCACACCTCAAAACAGGTGTCCAGACCCTGAAATTTCTAACTGCAGATGGTCTCAAACCTCAAAACAGGTGCCTAGGCCCTGAAATTTCTAACTGCTGATGGTCTCACACCTCAAAGCAGGTGCCCAGACCCTGAAGCTTCTAACTGCTGATGGTCTCACACCTCAAAACAGGTGCCCACAGCCTGAAAGTTCCAACTGCTGATGGTCTTACACCTCAAAACAGGTGCCCAAACCCGGCAATTTCTAACTCCTGATGGTCTCACACCTCAAAACAGGTGCCTAGACACAGAATCCTCTAACTGATGATGGTCTCACACCTCAAAACAGGTGCCCGGACCCTGAAATTTCTAACTGCTGATGGTCTCACACCTCAAAACAGGTGCCCAGACCCTGAAATTTCTAACTGGTGACGGTCTCACACCTCAAAACAGGTCCCCAGACCCTGAAACCTGAAACTGCTGATGGTCTCACACCTCAAAACAGGTGCCCAGACCCTGAATATTCCAACTGCTGATGGTCTCACACCTCAAAACAGGTCCCCAGACCCTGAAACCTGAAACTGCTGATGGTCTCACACCTCAAAATAGGTGCCTAGACACTGACATTTTGAACTGCTGATGGTCTCACACCTCAAAACAGGTGCCGAGACCCTGAAATTTCGAACTGCTGATGGTCTCACACCTCAAAACAGGTGCCCGGACGCTGAAATTTCTAACTGCTGATGGTCTCACACCTCAAAACAGGTGCCCAGACCCTGAAACTTCTAACTGCTGATGGTCTCACACCCCAAAACAGGTGCCCAGACCCTGAAATCTCTAACTGCTGATGGTCTCACAGCTCAGAACAGGTGCCCAGACCCTGAAAATTCTAACTGCTGATGGTCTCAAACCTCAAAACAGGTGCCTAGGCCCTGAAATTTCTAACTGCTGATGGTCTCACACCTCAAAGCAGGTGCCCAGACCCTGAAGCATCTAACTGCTGATGGTCTCACACCTCAAAACAGGTGCCCAGACCCCAAAATCCAAACTGCTGATGGTCTTACACCTCAAAACAAGTGCCCAAACCCCGAAATTTCTAACTGCTGATGGTCTCACACCTCAAAACAGGTGCCTAGACAATGAAATTTTCAACTGCTGATGGTCTCACACCTCAAAACAGGTGCCCGGACCCTGAAATTTCTAACTGGTGACGGTCTCACACCTCAAAACAGGTGCCCAGACCCTGAAATTTCTAACTGCTGATGGTCTCACACCTCAAAACAGGTCGCCCGACCCTGAAACCTCTAACTGCTGATGGTCTCACACCTCAAAATAGGTGCCTAGAGACTGACATTTCGAACTGCTGATGGTCTCACACCTCAAGAAAAGGTGCCCAGTCCCTGAAATTTCTAACTGCTCATGGTCTCACACCTCAAAATAGGTGCGTAGACACTGACATTTCGAACTGCTGATGGTCTCACACCTCAAAACAGGTGCCCAGACCCTGAAATTTCGAACTGCTGATGGTCTCACACCTCAAAACAGGTGCCTAGACCCTGAAATTTCTAACTGCTGATGGTCTCACACCTCAGAACAGGTGCCCAGACCCTGAAATTTCTAACTGCTGATGGTCTTCAACCTCAAAACAGGTGCCCAGTCCCTGAAATTTCTAACTGCTCATGGTCTCACACCTCAAAATAGGTGCGTAGACACTGACATTTCGAACTGCTGATGGTCTCACACCTCAAAACAGGTGCCCAGACCCTGAAATTTCGAACTGCTGATGGTCTCACACCTCAAAACAGGTGCCCGGACGCTGAAATTTCTAACTGCTGATGGTCTCACACCTCAAAACAGGTGCCCAGACCCTGAAATTTCTAGCTGCTGATGGTCTCACACCTCAAAACAGGTGCCCATACCCTGAAATCTCTAACTGCTGATGGTCTCACAGCTCAGAACAGGTGCCCAGACCCTGAACCCTCTAACTGCTGATGGTCTCACACCTCAAAACAGATGCCCAGACCCTGAAATTTCTAACTGCTGATGGTCTCACACCTCAGAACAGGTGCCCAGACCCTGAAGCTTCTAACTGCTGATGGTCTCCAACCTCAAAACAGGTGCCCAGTCCCTGAAATTTCTAACTGCTCATGGTCTCACACCTGAAAATAGGTGCGTAGACACTGACATTTCGAACTGCTGATCGTCTCACACCTCAAAACAGGTGCCCAGACCCTGAAATTTCGAACTGCTGATGGTCTCACACCCCGAAACAGGTGCCCGGACGCTGAAATTTCTAACTGCTGATGGTCTCACACCTCAAAACAGGTGCCCGGACCCTGAAATTTCTACCATCTGATGGTCTCACACCTCAAAACAGGTGCCCAGACCCTGAAATCTCTAACTGCTGATGGTCTGACAGCTCAGAACAGGTGCCCAGACCCTGAAAATTCTAACTGCTGATGGTCTCACACCTCAAAACAGGTGCCTAGACCCTGAAATTTCTAACTGCTGATGGTCTCACACCTCAAAACGGATGCCCAGACCCTGAAATTTCTAACTGCTGATGGTCTCACACCTCAGAACAGGTGCCCAGACCCTGAAACTTCTAACTGCTGATGGTCTTCAACCTCAAAACAGGTGCCCAGTCCCTGAAATTTCTAACTGCTCATGGTCTCACACCTCAAAATAGGTGCGTAGACACTGACATTTCGAACTGCTGATGGTCTCACACCTCAAAACAGGTGCCCAGACCCTGAAACTTCGAACTGCTGATGGTCTCACACCTCAGAACAGGTGCCCAGACCCTGAAATTTCTAACTGCTGATGGTCTCACACCTCAAAACAGGTACCCAGACCCTGAAATTTCTAACTGCTGATCGTCTCACACCTCAAAACAAGTGCCCAGACCTTGAAATTTCTAATTACTGATGGTCTCACACCTCAAAACAGGTGCCCAGAACCTGAAATTTCTAACTGCTGATTTCTCACACCTCAGAACAGGTGCCCATACCCTGAAATTTCTAACTGCTGATGGTCTCACACCTCAAAACAGGTACCCAGACCCTGAAATTTCTAACTGCTGATGGTCTCACACCTCAAAACGAGTGCCTAGGCCCTGAAACTTCTAACTGCTGATGGCCTCACACCTCAAAACAGGTGCCCAGACCTTGAAATTTCTAACTACTGATGGTCTCACACCTCAAAACAGGTGCCCAGAACCTGAAATTTCTAACTGCTGATGGTCTGACCCCTCAAAAAAGGTGCCCAGACACTGACATTTCGAACTGCTGATGGTCTCACACCTCAAAACATGTGCCCAGACCCTGAAATTTCGAGCTGCTGATGGTCTCACACCTCAAAACAGGTGCCCAGACGCTGAAATTTCTAACTGCTGATGGTCTC
Source organism: Eutreptiella sp. 'Long Island Sound 2002' (assembly GCA_964036045.1). NCBI lineage: Eukaryota > Euglenozoa > Euglenophyceae > Eutreptiales > Eutreptiaceae > Eutreptiella > Eutreptiella sp. 'Long Island Sound 2002'. The sequence goes on from OZ038379.1 coordinate 132,832,281, forward strand.
ACACCTCAAAACAGGTGCCCAGACCCTGAAACTTCTAACTGCTGATGGTCTCACACCTCAGTACAGGTGCCCAGACCCTGAAATTTCTGACTACTGATGGTCTCACACCTCAAAACAGGTGCCCAGACACTGAAATTTCCAACTGCTGATGGTCTCACACCTCAGAAAAGATGCCCAGCCCCTGAAATTTCTAACTGCTGCTGGTCTCACACCTAAAAGCAGGTGCCCAGACCCTGAGATTTCTAATTGCTGATGGTCTCACACCTCAAAACACGTGCCAAGACCCTAAAATTTCGAACTGCTGATGGTCTTACACCTCAAAACAGGTGTCCAAACCCGGAAATTTCTAACTGCTGATGGTCTCACACCTGAAAACAGGTGCCCAGACCCTGAAATTTCTAACTGCTGATGGTCTCACACCTCAAAACAGGTGCCCAGACCCTGACCCTGAAATTTCTAACTGCTGATGGTCTCACACCTCAGAACAGTTGCCCAGACCCTGAAATTTCTAACTGCTGCTGGTCTCACACCTCAAAACAAGGGCTCAGACCCTGAAATTTTTAACTGCTGATGGTCTCACACCTCAGAGCAGGTGCCCAGACCCTGAAATGTCTAATTGCTGATGGTCTCACACCTCAAAACAGGTGCCCAAACCCTGAAATTTCGAACTGCTGATGGTCTTACACCTCAAAACAGGTGTCCAAACCCGGAAACTTCTAACTGCTGATGGTCTCACACCTCAAAACAGGTGCCTAGACACTGAAATCTCTAACTGATGATGGTCTCACACCTCAAAACAGGTGCCCCGACCCTGAAATTTCTAACTGCTGATGGTCTCACACCTCAAAGCAGGTGCCCAGACCCTGAAATTTCTAACTGCTGATGGTCTTACAACTCAAAACAGGTGCCCCAACCCGGAAGTTTCTAACTGCTGATGGTCTCACACCTCAAAACAAGGACCTAGACACTGAAATTTCTAACTTCTGATGGTCTCACACCTCAAAACAGGTGCCCAGGCCCCGAAATTTCTAACTACTGATGGTCTCACACCTCAAAACAGATACCCAGACCCTGAAATTTCTAACTGCTGATGGTCTCACACCTCAGAACAGGTGCCCAGACCCTGAAATTTCTAAGTGCTGATGGTCTCACACCTCAAAACAGGTGCCCAGACCCTGAAATTTCTAACTGCTGATGGTCTCACACCTCAAAACAAGTGCCTAGGCCCTGAAACGTCTAACTGCTGATGGTCTCACACCTCAAAACAGGTGCCTAGACACTGAAATTTCTAACTACTGATGGTCTCACAGCTCCAAACAGGTGCCCAGACCCTGAAATTTCCAACTGCTGATGGTCTCACACCTCAGAACAGTTGCCCAGACCCTGAAATTTCTAATTGCTGATGGTTTCACATCTCAAAACAGGTGCCCAGACCCTGAACTCTCTAACTGCTGATGGTCTCACACGCCAAAACAAGTGCCTAGGCCCTGAAGTTTTCCAACTGCTGATGGTCTCACACCTGAAAACAGGTGCCCAGACCTTGAAGTCTCTAACTACTGATGGTCTCACAGCTCCAAACAGGTGCCGAGACCCTAAAATTTCTAACTGCGGATGGTCTCACACCTCAAAACAGGTGCCCAGACCCTGAAATTTCTAACTACTGATGGTATCACACCTCAAAACAGGTGCCCAGACCCTGAAATTTCGAACTGGTGATGGTCTCACACCTCCAAACAGGTGCTCTGACCCTGAAATTTCCAACTACTGCTGGTCTCACACCTCAAAACAAGTGCCCAGACCCTGAAGTTTCTAACCGCTGATGGTCTCACACCTCAAAATACGTGCCCAGACCGTAAAATTTCGGACTGCTGATGGTCTTACACCTCAAAACAGGTCCCCAGACCCTGAAAATTCTGACTGCTGATGGTCTCACACCTCAAAACAGGTGCCGGAACCCTGAAATTTCTAACTGCCGATGGTCTCACACCTCAAGACAGGTGCCCAGAACCTGAAAGTCGGAACTGCTGATGGTCTCACACCTCAAAGCAGGTGCCCAGACCCTGAAACCTCTAACTGCTGATGGTCTCACACCTCAGAACGGGTGCCCAGACCCTGAAATTTCGAAGTACTGCTGGTCTCACACCTCAAAACAAGTGCCCAGACCCTGAAATTTCTAACTGCTGATGGCCTCACACCTCAAAACAAGTGCCTAGGCCCTGAAACGTCTAACTACTGATGGTCTCACACCTCAAAACAGGTGCCTAGACACTGAAATTTCTAACTGCTGATGGTCTCACACCTCAAAGCAGGTGCCCAGACCCTGAAATTTCTAACTGCTGATGGTCTCACACCTCAAAACAGGTGCCCAGACCCTGAAATTTCTAACTGCTGATGGCCTCACACCTCAAAACAAGTGCCTAGGCCCTGCAACGTCTAACTACTGATGGTCTCACACCTCAAAACAGGTGCCTAGACACTGAAATTTCTAACTACTGATGGTCTCACAGCTCCAAACAGGTGCCGAGACCCTAAATTTCTAACTGCTGATGGTCTCACACCTCAGAAGAGTCGCCCAGACCCTGAAATTTCTAACTGCTGATGGTCTCACACCTCAAAACAGGTGCCCAGACCCTGAACTCTCTAACTGCTGATGGTCCCACACGTCAAAACAAGTGCCTAGGCCCTGAAAATTTCCAACTGCTGATGGTCTCACACCTGAAAACAGGTGCCCAGACCTTGAAATCTCTAACTACTGATGGTCTCACAGCTCCAAACAGGTGCCGAGACCCTAAAATTTCTAACTGCGGATGGTCTCACACCTCAAAACAGGTGCCCAGACCCTGAAATTTCTAACTGCTGATGGTCTCACACCTCAAAACAGGTGCCAAGACCCTGAAATTTCGAACTGCCGATGGTCCCACACCTCAAAACAGGTGCCCCGACCCTGAAATTTCCAACTACTGCTGGTCTCACACCTCAAAACAAGTGCCCAGACCCTGAAGTTTCTAACCACTGATGGTCTCACACCTCAAAACAGGTGCCCAGACCGTAAAATTTCGAACTGCTGATGGTCTTACACCTCAAAACAGGTGCCCAGACCCTGAAATTTCTGACTGCTGATTGTCTCACACCTCAAAAGAGGTGCCGGAACCCTGAAATTTCTAATTGCCGATGGTCTCACACCTCAAGACAGGTGCCCAGAACCTGAAATTCGGAACTGCTGATGGTCTCACACCTCAAAGCAGGTGCCCAGACCCTGAAACTTCTAACTGCTGATGGTCTCACACCTCAAAACAAGTGCCCAGACCCTGAAATTTCTAACTGCTGATTGTCTCACACCTCAAAGCAGGTGCCCAGACCCTGAAATTTCTAACTGCTGATGGTCTCACACCTCAAAACACGTGCCTAGACCCTGAAATTTTGAACTGCTGATGGTCTCACACCTCAAAACAGGTGCCCAGACCCTGACAATTATAACTGCTGATGGTCTCACACCTCAAAAAAGGTGCCCAAACCCTGAAATTTCTAACTGCTGATGGTCTCACACCTCAAAACACGTGCCCAGACCCTAAAATTTCTAACTGCTGATTGTCTCACACCTCAAAGCAGGTGCCCAGACCCTGAAATTTCTAACTGCTAATGGTCTCACACCTCAAAAAACGTGCCTAGACCCTGAAATTTTGAACTGCTGATGGTCTCACACCTCAAAGCAGGTGCCCAGACTCTGAAATATCTGACTGCTGATAGTCTCACACCTCAAAACAGGTGCCTAGACCCTGAAACTTCTAACTGCTGATGGTCTCACACCTCAAAACACGTGCCCAGACCCTAAAATTTCTAACTGCTGATCGTCTCACACCTCAAAACAGGTGCCCAAACCCGGAAGTCTCTAATTGCTGATGATCTCACACCTCAAAACACGTGCCCAGACCCTAAAATGTTTAACTGCTGATCGTCTCACACCTCAAAACAGGTGCCCAAACCCGGAAGTCTCTACCTGCTGATGGTCTCACACCTCAAAACACGTGCCTAGACCCTGAAATTTCGAACTGCTGATGGTCTCACACCTCAAAACAGGTGCCCAGACCCTGAAATTTCCAACTGCTGATGGTCTCACACCTCAAAACAGGTGCCCAGACCCTGAAATTTCCAACTGCTGATGGTCTCACACCTCAAAACAGGTGCCCAGACCCTGAAATTTCTAACTTTTGATGGTCTCACACCTCAAAACAGGTGCCTGGACACTGACAATTCGAACTGCTGATGGTCTCACACCTCAAAACAGGTGCCCAGACCCTGAAATTTCTGACCGCTGATGGTCTCACACCTCAGAACAGGTGCCCAGACCCTGAAACTTCTAACTGCTGATGGTCTCACACCTCAGAACAGGTGCCCAGACCCTGAAATTTCTAACTGCTGATGGTCTCACACCTCAAAACAGGTGCCCAGACCCTGAAATTTCCAACTGCTGATGGTCTCACACCTCAAAACAGGTGCCCAGACCCTGAAATTTCTAACTTTTGATGGTCTCACACCTCAAAACAGGTGCCTGGACACTGACAATTCGAACTGCTGATGGTCTCACACCTCAAAACAGGTGCCCAGACCCTGAAATTTTGAACTGCTGATGGTCTCACACCTCAGAACAGGTGCCCAGACCCTGAAATTTCTAACTGCTGATGGTCTCACACCTCAAGACAGGTGCCCGGACCCTGAAATTTCGAACTGCTGATGGTCTCACACCTCAAAACAAGTGCCTAGGCCCTGAAATTTCTAACTGCTGATGGTCTCACACCTGAAAACAGGTGCCCAGACCTTGAAACTTCTAACTACTGATGGTCTCACAGCTCCAAACAGGTGCCGAGACCCTAGGTAGGTAGGTAGGTATCTTCGGGAGCTCGGGATGCCTCCTTTGACGGTGCAGGAAGAAGGTCTTACCAAGGGGACGTCCTGTCCCTCCCACTGCCCTATGTTAGGTGCCTCTTGAGCCGCTCCCGCATGTGCTTGGGAAGGCATTGTCGCGGCCACCCGGTCCATGTGTCCCAGGTGGGAGGGTGTCCCCACATGTGTCCATGAGTAGGGCCACATGCCCCCTCCTTCGGGCGGCAGCTCTGGGGGCTGCCCAGCCGTGTGGAGTATCTCTCACCACAAGGGGTCTTGCTCCCGCTTGTCTACGGTACGACCGCCTCACCCTTGTGGCTTGAGTTGCGGGGCCGCTCCGCTTGGCAGGCGACCCCCTCCTGGACTGTGTACCGGCTCGCCTGTCACCGGTTGCATCCATGGCTCCGGGTGACGTTTGCCATGGTCCCCGATGCAGCCTGGCCGGGCTCGGACCAGCAGCCTTGGAGTACCGCTCCTGCCACAGGCCCGGTGGGTCGGCTGGGTCGCCCCAGTGTGTCCGACCCATGGGGTGTTGGTTCTTTCCTGTCCCCCGGCCGCCCTACGTGTGTGCGGCGTCCTGGGCCTCCCGGCTCCTGTTCACCGGTGTGCCTGCTCGGTGTGTTGTGTTGCGTGTGCGGCGTCCTGGGCCTCCCGGCTCCTGTTCACCGGTGTGCCCGCTCGGTGTGGTGTGTTGCGTGTGCGGCGTCCTGGGCCTCCCGGCTCCTGTTCACCGCTGCGCCCCCTCGGTGTGTTGTGTTGCGTGTGCGGCGTCCTGGGCCTCCCGGCTCCTGTTCACCGGTGAGCCCGCTCGGTGTGTTGTGTGGCGTGTGCGGCGTCCTGGGCCTCCCGGCTCCTGTTCACCGTTGTGCCCGCTCGGTGTGTTGTGTTGCGTGTGCGGCGTCCTGGGCCTCCCGGCTCCTGTTCACCGGTGTGCCCGCTCGGTGTGTTGTGTTGCGTGTGCGGCGTCCTGGGCCTCCCGGCTCCTGTTCACCGGTGTGCCCGCTCGGTGTGTTGTGTTGCGTGTGCGGCGTCCTGGGCCTCCCGGCTCCTGTTCACCGGTGCGCCCGCTCGGTGTGTTGTGTTGCGTGTGCGGTGTCCTGGGCCTCCCGGCTCCTGTTCACCGGTGTGCCTGCTCGGTGTGTTGTGTTGCGTGTGCGGCGTCCTGGGCCTCCCGGCTCCTGTTCACCGCTGTGCCCGCTCGGTGTGTTGTGCTGCGTGTGCGGCGTCCTGGGCCTCCCGGCTCCTGTCCACCGGTGTGCCCGCTCGCCGTGTTGTGTTGCGTGTGCGGCGTCCTGGGCCTCCCGGCTCCTGTTCACCGGTGTGCCCGCTCGGTGTGTTGTGTTGCGTGTGCGGCGTCCTGGGCCTCCCGGCTCCTGTTCACCGGTGTGCCTGCTCGGTGTGTTGTGTTGCGTGTGAAGCGTCCTGGGCCTCCCGGCTCCTGTTCACCGCTGCGCCCCCTCGGTGTGTTGTGTTGCGTGTGCGGCGTCCTGGGCCTCCCGGCTCCTGTTCACCGGTGCGCCCGCTCGGTGTGTTGTGTGGCGTGTGCGGCGTCCTGGGCCTCCCGGCTCCTGTTCACCGTTGTGCCCGCTCGGTGTGTTGTGTTGCGTGTGCGGCGTCCTGGGCCTCCCGGCTCCTGTTCACCGGTGTGCCCGCTCGGTGTGTTGTGTTGCGTGTGCGGCGTCCTGGGCCTCCCGGCTCCTGTTCACCGGTGTGCCCGCTCGGTGTGTTGTGTTGCGTGTGCGGTGTCCTGGGCCTCCCGGCTCCTGTTCACCGGTGCGCCCGCTCGGTGTGTTGTGTTGCGTGTGCGGTGTCCTGGGCCTCCCGGCTCCTGTTCACCGGTGTGCCTGCTCGGTGTGTTGTGTTGCGTGTGCGGCGTCCTGGGCCTGCTGGCTCCTGTTCACCGCTGTGCCCGCTCGGTGTGTTGTGCTGCGTGTGCGGCGTCCTGGGCCTCCCGGCTCCTGTCCACCGGTGTGCCCGCTCGCCGTGTTGTGTTGCGTGTGCGGCGTCCTGGGCCTCCCGGCTCCTGTTCACCGGTGTGCCCGCTCGGTGTGTTGTGTTGCGTGTGCGGCGTCCTGGGCCTCCCGGCTTCTGTTCACCGGTGTGCCTGCTCGGTGTGTTGTGTTGCGTGTGAAGCGTCCTGGGCCTCCCGGCTCCTGTTCACCGGTGCGCCCGCTCGGTGTGTTGTGTTGCGTGTGCGGCGTCCTGGGCCTCCCGGCTCCTGTTCACCGGTGCGCCCGCTCGGTGTGGTGTGTTGTGTTGCGTGTGCGGCGTCCTGGGCCTCCCGGCTCCTGTTCACCGGTGTGCCCGCTCGGTGTGTTGTGTTGCGTGTGCGGCGTCCTGGGCCTCCCGGCTCCTGTCCACCGGTGTGCCCGCTCGCCGTGTTGTGTTGCGTGTGCGGCGTCCTGGGCCTCCCGGCTCCTGTTCACCGGTGTGCCCGTTCAGTGTGTTGTGTTGCGTGTGCGGTGTCTTGGGCCTCCCGGCTCCTGTTCACCGGTGTGCCCGCTCGGTGTGTTGTGTTGCGTGTGCGGCGTCCTGGGCTTCCCGGCTCCTGTTCACCGGTGTGCCCGCTCGGTGTGTTGTGTTGCGTGTGCGGCGTCCTGGGCCTCCGGGCTCCTGTTCACCGGTGTGCCCGCTCGGTGTGTTGTGTTGCGTGTGCGGTGTCCTGGGCCTCCCGGCTCCTGTTCACCGGTGCGCCCGCTCGGTGTGTTGTGTTGCGTGTGCGGCGTCCTGGGCCTCCCGGCTCCTGTTCACCGGTGCGCCCGCTCGGTGTGGTGTGTTGTGTTGTGTGTGCGGCGTCCTGGGCCTCCCGGCTCCTGTTCACCGGTGTGCCCGCTCGGTGTGTTGTGTTGCGTGTGCGGCGTCCTGGGCCTCCCGGCTCCTGTTCACCGGCGTGCCCGCTCGGTGTGTTGTGTTGCGTGTGCGGTGTCCTGGGCCTCCCGGCTCCTGTTCACCGGTGTGCCTGCTCGGTGTGTTGTGTTGCTGTGTGGGGTGCCGCTGCGGGGCGCTCACTCGTCCATCCGGACGGCGGCTATCGTAGCCGGCAAGGGCTGGGTACCCTCCGGGCGCACACACGTCCATCCGGACAGCGGCTGTTCGTAGCCGGCAGGGGCTGGGTACCCTCCGGGCGCGCACTCGTCCATCCGGACGGCGGCTGTTCGTTGCCAGCAGGGGTTGGGTACCCTCCGGGCGCGCACTCGTCCATCCGGACGGCGGCAGGCGTGCGTGTGCTTGCTCTTTGTGGCCGGGTCGGGCGGGCCGGCCTCCCGGGCGCGTTGTGTTGCGCCTCACCTTTTCCTTTGGCCGCTTTGTCTTTCTGCTTTGCTTGGCCCCCTCCGGGCTGGGGTTGCCCCCCGCTCTCTTGCTGCCCTTGCCGTTTCTCGTTGCCTTGGCGCCGTGCTTTGGTTGTTTTTCTCGGCCTCCCGCTGCCTGCCTCTTCGTGCGCTCGCGCGTCGTTTGTGTCTCCTGCTTGGCCGTTGGCTGCTCTTTGGTGGTTTCTCCCCCCACCCCCTCCCTTTTTGTGTCTCGGTGTTTTCGTCGCTCCTGCTTGGTGCCTTGGTGTTGTTGTTTTTTTTTTTTTTTTTTCTTCCCCTTCCTCTCCTGTGCGCCCCCGTTGTCTCCGGCTTTCTCTGGTTTCCGGCCCCGGGTGCCCTGGGCCTCGGCGCTGTGCGTTGTTTGCTTTGTTGGCCTTCCGCCTCTCGGCTCTCCGTGCGCTTGTCCCTCTTTCGTGCTTTCCGCCTGGCTGGTGCTTGCTCCCCGTCGGTTGCTGCCCCCCCCCCCCCCCCCTTTTTGTCTCGCGGTTTTCGTCGCTGCCGCTCGGTGCTGTGTGCCGTGTGCTGCGTTGTGCTGTGCGTCCTTCGCTGCGGTGCTGTGCCGCGTTGTGCTCGTTGGGTGCTGCTGCTTGTTGCGCCGTGCCCTCTGGCGCTGCCCGTTGCCCCGGGGCCCTGTGCTCTGCGGCGCTGCATTTTGCGGTGTTCCCCCGTGCTGTGTGTGTGTTGTCGTGGCGCGGGGGTGCGTGCTGTTGTTGGCCGCTCTGCTTTGTGCTGTGTGTGTCCCGGGGTGCTGTGCTGTGCGTTCTCTGTCCTCTCCGCTTTGTGCGGTGCTGTGCTTCGCTGTGCTGGTGCGCTCGCGTTGTGCTGTTCGTGTGGTGCTCGCTGTTGTTGGCGCCTGGTGCTGTGGTGTGCCGTGGTGCGGTGCTGGGTCTGGTGGCCCGTGGTTGTCTGCTGGTGGCGTGTTTCGGTGTCCCTGTCTGGCCGCGTGGTCTGTTTCCCGGTGGTTGGTGTGGTTTGCTGTGGTGCCCTGCTTTCCTGTGTCGTGTTCTGTGGTGCTGTGCTGTCGCGTGGTGCTGTGCTGTTGTGCTCTGCTGTCGTGTTGCGGTGCTGTTGGGGCTTGCTTTGCCCTCCTGTGGGCTGTCGTGCTGTGCTGTGTTGTGCTGTTGGTTGGCTGTGCTGTTTTTTGCCCGGTGGTGGTGGCTGCGTGCTGTGGTGCTCTTTTCCTCGTGCTGTGCGTTCCCTGTCTTCTCCGCTCTGTGCGCTGCGGTGCCTTGTTGTGCTGGCTGTGGTGCCTTGCTTCCCTGTGTCGTGTGCTGTGGCGCTGTGCTGTCGTGTGGTGCTGTGCTGTCGTGCTCTGCTGTCGTTTTGCGGTGCTGTTTGTGTTTGCTGCGGCCCGTCGTGCGGCGCCAGTGTCGTGTGCGCTGTTGTTGGTGCCTCGTGCTGTGGCGTGTCCCTGTGCGTTGTGGTGTCTCCTTGGGCGTTCTGCGGTGTGGTGGTGCTGCTCTGGTGTGTCGTGGTGTCTTGCTGTGGTGTGCGTTGTCCTGTGGTGTCCTGCGTCCTGTGCCGTGTCCTGCGGTGCCGTGCTGCCATGCGGTGCTGTGCTGGTTTGTTTGTTGCGTGGGTGTGGTTGTACCTACTTGAAAAACCGCCGCAAAATTTCGTAAAATATTTTGTTTTTTTTTTTTGCTTTTGAAAAAAAAAAAAAAAAAAAAACAAATTATACACGACCCAACACACTCGCATGCAGCAAGACCATGTTCGTTGCTGCGCCTTACGTGCTACCCGTCGTTCTTGATGTTCTCGGCCTGGTTCTTGTGCGTGGCGTCGAGGAGCGTGTTGGTGTCCATTGCTAAGGGTTTACCGCGTTCCCCCAGGGCCGCCGCCTGAGCTGCAGGGCAAGGGGAGTGATGGGCACGAGGGTGGGGAGGGAGGTGCATGGAGAAGAAGAAAAAGGCGGCAGGGCGCGACATGAGGGGTCGTGGCGAGTTATGAAAAATTTTGGAGTTTTACGCGCTGCTCGCGACGCGTTTTTCTTTGCACCTATAGCGAGTTAGACGACGGCAAGGACGGCGTTGGGGTCCTACGAGCGTTACGGTGCTTACGGCGTTAACTATTCACCTATTTGACGTCGAAAAAATTTTCGTCGCGTTTTTACGCGTTTCGCAGCGCGCTTTTTAGCCTAAGCACTTTTTATGCTAATTAGCTTTATTTTTAGCTATTAAGAAAATTTTTTCGTCGTATTTTACCTATCTTTTTATTCCGAGACCCTAAAATTTCTAACTGCTGATGGTCTCACACCTCAAAACAGGTGCCCAGATCCTGAAATTTCTAAATGTTCATGGTCTCACACCGCAAAAAAGGTGCCCAGACCCTGAAAATTCTAACTACTGCTGGTCTCACACCTCAAAACAAGTGCCCAGACCCTAACATTTCGAACTGCTGATGGTCTTACACCTCAAAACACGTGCCGAGACCCTGAAATTTCGAACTGCTGATGGTCTCACACCTCAAAACAGGTGCCTAGACACTCAAATTTCTAACTGATGATGGTCTCACACTTCAAAAAAGGTGCTGAGACGCTGAAATTTCTAACTGCTAATGGTCTCACACCTCAAAGCAGGTGCCCAGAACCTGAAATTTCTAACTGCTGATGGCCTCATACCTCAAAACACGTGCCCAGACCCTAAAATTTCGAAATGCTGATGGTCCTACACCTCAAAATAGGTGCCTAGACCCTGAAGCTTCTAACTGCTGATGGTCTCACACCTCAGAACAGGTGACTAGACACTGAAATTTCTAACTGATGATGGTCTCACACCTCAAAACAGGTGCCCAGGCCCTGAAACTTCTAACTGCTGATGGTCTCACACCTCAGAACAGGTGCCCAGACCCTGAGATTTCGAACTGCTGATGGTCTCACACCTCAGAACAGGTGCCCAGACCCTGAGATTTCGAACTGCTCATGGTCTCAGACCTCAAAATAGGTGCCTAGACACTGTCATTTCGAACTGCTGATGGTCTCACACCTCAAAACAGGTGCCCAAACCCTGAAACTTCTAACTGCTGATGGTTTACACCTCAAAACAGGTGCCCAGACCCTGAAATTTCGAACTGCTGATGGTCTCACACCTCAGAACAAGTGCCTAGACCCTGAAATTTCTAACTGCTGATGGCCTCATACCTCAAAACACGTGCCCAGACCCTAAAATTTCGAAATGCTGATGGTCCTACACCTCAAAATAGGTGCCTAGACCCTGAAGCTTCTAACTGCTGATGGTCTCACACCTCAGAACAGGTGACTAGACACTGAAATTTCTAACTGATGATGGTCTCACACCTCAAAACAGGTGCCCAGGCCCTGAAACTTCTAACTGCTGATGGTCTCACACCTCAGAACAGGTGCCCAGACCCTGAGATTTGGAACTGCTGATGGTCTCACACCTCAGAACAGGTGCCCAGACCCTGAGATTTCGAACTGCTCATGGTCTCAGACCTCAAAATAGGTGCCTAGACACTGTCATTTCGAACTGCTGATGGTCTCACACCTCAAAACAGGTGCCCAAACCCTGAAACTTCTAACTGCTGATGGTTTACACCTCAAAACAGGTGCCCAGACCCTGAAATTTCGAACTGCTGATGGTCTCACACCTCAAAGCAGGTGTCCAGACCCTGAAATTTCTAACTGCTGATGGTCTCAAGCCTCAAAAAACGTGCCCAGACACTGAAATTTCTGACTGCTGATGGTCTCACACCTCAAAACAGGTGCCCTGACCGTGAAACTTCTAACTGCTGATGGTCTCACACCTCAGAACAGGTGCCCAGACCCCGAAACTTCTAACTGCTGATGGTCTCACACCTCAAAACAGATGCCCAGCCCGTGAAATTTCTAACTGCTGTTGGTCTCAAACCTCAGAACAGGTGCCCAGACCCTGAAATTTCTAACTGCTCATGGTCTCACACCTCAAAAAAGGTGCCTAGACACTGACCTTTCTAACTGCTGATGGTCTCACACCTCAGAACAGGTGCCCAGACCCTGAAAATTCTAACTGCTGATGGTCTCACACCTCAAAGCAGGTGCCCAGACCCTGAAAATTCTAACTGCTGATGGTCTCACACCTCAAAACAGGTGCCCAGACACTGAAATTTCTAACTGCTGGTGGTCTCACACCTCAAAACAGGTGCCTAGACACTGACATTTCGAACTGCTGATGGTCTCACACCTCAAAACAGGTGCCCAGACCCTGAAATTTCTGACTGCTGATCGTCTCACACCTCAAAACAAGTGCCCAAACCCTGAAATTTCTAACTGCTGATGGTCTCACACCTCAAAACAGGTGCCCAGACCCTCAAATGTCGAACTGCTGATGGTCTAACACCTCAGAGCAGGTGCCAAGACCGTGAAATTTCTAACTGCTGATGGTCTCAAACCTGAAAACAGGTGCCCAGACCCTGAATATTCTAACTGCTGATGGTTTTACACCTCAAAACAAGTGCCTGGGCCCTGAAATTTCTAATTGCTGATGGTCTCACACCTGAAAACAGGCGCCCAGACCCTCAATCTCTAACTACTGATGGTCTCACAGCTCAAAACAGGTGCTGAGACCCTAAATTTCGAACTGCTGATGGTCTCACACCTCAAAACAGGTGCCCAGACCCTGAAATTTCGAACTGCTGATGGTCTCACACCTCAAAACAGGTGCCCAGACCCTGAAATTTCTGACTGCTGATGGTCTCACACCTCAGAACAGTTGCCCAGACCCTGAAATTTCGAACTACTGCTGGTCTCACACCTCAAAACAAGTGCCCAGACCCTGAAATTTCTAACTGCTGATGGTCTCACACCTCAAGGCAGGTGCCCAGACCCTGAAACTTCTAACTGCTGATGGTCTCACACCTCAAAACACGTGCCCAGACCCTAAAATGTCGAACTGCTGATGGTCTTACACCTCAAAACAGGTGCCCAAACCCGGAAATTTCTAACTCTCTGATGGTCTCACACCTTCAAACAGGTGCCTAGACACTGAAATTTCTAACTGATGATAGTCTCACACCAGAAAAACAGGTGCCCGGGCCCTGAAATTTCTAACTGCTGATGGTCTCACAACTCAGAACAGGTGCCCAGACCCTGAAATTTCTAACTGCTGATGGTCTCAGAACCTCAAAACAGGTGCCCAGACCCTGAAATTTCGAACTGCTGATGGTCTCACGCCTCAAAACAGGTGCCCAGACCCTGAACCTTCTGACTGCTGATGGTCTCACACCTCAAAACAGGTGCCCAGACCCTGAAAATTCTGAGTGCTGATGGTCTCACACCTCAAAACAGGTGCCCAGACCCTGGAAATTTTAACTGGTGATGGTCTCACACCTCAAAACAGGTGCCCAGACCCTGAAATTTCTGACTGCTGATGGTCTCACACCTCAAAACAGGTGCAAGGACGCTGAAATTTCGAACTGCTGATGGTCTCACACCTCAAAACAGGTGCCCCGACCCTGAAATTTCTGACTGCTGATGATCTCACACCGCAAAAAAGGTGCCCAGACCCTGAAAGTTCTAACTGCTGATGGTCTCACACCTCAAAACAGGTGCCCAGACCCTGAAATTTCTAACTGCTCATGGTCTCACACCTCAAAACAGGTGCCTAGACACTGACATTTCGAACTGCTGATGGTCTCAGAACCTCAAAACAGGTGCCCAGACCCTGAAATTTCGAACTGCTGATGGTCTCACACCTCAAAACAGGTGCCCAGAACCTGAACCTTCTGACTGCTGATGGTCTCACACCTCAAAACAGGTGCCCAGACCCTGAAAATTCTAACTGCTGATGGTCTCACACCTCAAAACAGGTGCCCAGACCCTGGAAATTTTAACTGCTGATGGTCTCACACCTCAAAACAGGTGCCCAGACCCTGAACCTTCTGACTGCTGATGGTCTCACACCTCAAAACAGGTGCCCAGACCCTGAAAACTCTAACTGCTGATGGGCTCACACCTCAAAACAGGTGCCCAGACCCTGGAAATTCTAACTGCTGATGGTCTCACACCTCAAAACAGGTGCCCAGACCCTGAAAATTCTAACTGCTGATGGTCTCACACCTCAAAACAGGTGCCCAGACCCTGGAAATTTTAACTGCTGATGGTCTCACACCTCAAAACAGGTGCCCAGACCCTGAAACTTCTAACTGCTGATGGTCTCACACCTCAGAACAGGTGCCCAGACCCTGAAATTTCGAACTGTTGATGGTCTCACACCTCAAAACAGGTGCCCAGACCCTGAAATTTCGAACTGCTGATGATCTCACACCTCAAAACAGGTGCCCAGACCCTGAAAGTTCTAACTGCTGATGGTCTCACACCCCAAAACAGGTGCCCAGACCCTGAAATTTCTAACTGCTCATGGTCTCACACCTCAAAACAGGTGCCTAGACACTGACATTTCGAACTGCTGATGGTCTCACACCTCAAAACAGGTGCCCAGACCCTGAAATTTCTAACTGCTGATCGTCTCACACCTCAAAACAGGTCGCCAAACCGTGAAATTTCGAACTGCTGATGGTCTCACACCTCAGAACAGGTGCCCAGACCCTGAAATTTCTAACTGCTGATGGTCTTACACCTCAGAACAGGTGCCCAGACCCTGAAATTTCTAACTGCTGATGGTCTAACACCTGACAGAAGGTTCCCAGACCCTGAAATTTCTAACTACTGATGGTCTCACAGCTCAAAACAGGTGCCGAGACCCTAAAATTTCTAACTGCTGATGGTCTCACACCTCAAAACAGGTGCCCAGACCCTGAAATTTCGAATTGCTGATGGTCTCACACCTCAAAACAGGTGCCCAGACCCTGAAATTTCTAACTGCTGATGGTCTCACACCTCAGAACAGTTGCCCAGACCCTGAAATTTCGAACTACTGCTGGTCTCACACCTCAAAACAAGTGCCCAGACCCTGAAATTTCTAGTTGCTGATGGTCTCACACCTCAAGGCAGGTGCCCAGACCCTGAAATTTCTAACTGCTGATGGTCTCACACCTCAAGACACGTGCCCAGACCCTAAAATGTCGAACTGCTGATGGTCTTACACCTCAAAACAGGTGCCCGAACCCGGAAATTTCTAACTGCTGATGGTCTCACACCTCAAAGCAGGTGCCTAGACACTGAAATTTCTAACTGATGATGGTCCCACACCTCAAAACAGGTGCCCAGACCCTGAAATTTCTAACTGCGGATGGTCTCACACCTCAACGAAGGTGCCCAGACCCTGAAATTTCGAACTGCTGATGGTCTTACACCTCAAAACAGGTGCCCAGATGCTGAAATTTCTAACTGCTGATGGTCTCAGACCTCAAAAACAGGTGCCTAGATACTGAAATTTCTAACTGCTGATGGTCTCACACCTCAAAACAGGTGCCCGGCCCCTGAAATTTCTAACTGCTGATGTTCTCACACCTCAAAACAGGTGCCCAGACCCTGAAATTTCTAACTGCTGATGGTCTCACACCTCAAAACAGATGCCCAGACCCGGAAATTTCTAACTGCTGATGGTCTCACAACTCAGAACAGGTGCCCAGACCCTGAAAATTCTACTTGCTGATGGTCTCACACCTCAAAACAGGTGCCCAGACCCTGAAATTTCGAACTGCTGATGGTCTCACACCTCAAAACAGGTGCCCGGACCCTGAAATTTCTAACTGCTCATGGTCTCACACCTCAGAACAGGTGCCCAGACCCTGAAATTTCTAACTGCTCATGGTCTCACACCTCAAAACAGGTGCCCAGACCCTGAAATTTCAGACTGCTGATGGTGTCACACCTCAAAACAGGTGCCCAGACCCTGAAATTTCGAACTGCTGATGGTCTCACACCTCAGAACAGGTGCCCAGACCCTGAAACTTCTAACTGCTGATGGTCTCACACCTCAAAACAGGTGCCCAGAACCTGAAATTTCTAACTGCTGATGGTCTCACACCTCAAAACAAGTGCCTAGGCCCTGAAACTTCTAACTGCTGATGGTATCACACCTCAAAACAGGTGCCCAGACCTTGAAATTTCTAACTACTGATGGTCTCACACCTCAAAACAGGTGCCCAGACCCTGAAAGTTCTAACTGCCGATGGTCTCACACCTCAAAACAGGTGCCTAGACCCTGAAATTTCTAACTGCTGATGGTCTCACACCTCAAAACAGGTGCCTAGACACTGACATTTTGAACTGCTGATGGTCTCACACCTCAAAGCAGGTGCCCAGAACCTGAAACTTCTAACTGCTGATGGTGTCACACCTCAAAACAGGTGCCCAGACCCTGAAATTTCTAACTGCTGATGGTCTCACACCTCAAAACGGATGCCCAGACCCTGAAACTTCTAACTACTGATGGTCTCACACCTCAGAACAGGTGACCAGACCCTGAAGCGTCTGACTTCTGATGGTCTCACACCTCAAAACAGGTGCCGAGACCCTGAAATTTCGAACTGCTGATGGTTTCACACCTCAAAACAGGTGCCCAGACCCTGAAATTACTAACTGCTGATTGTCTCACACCTCAGAACAGGTCTCAGACCCTGAAATTTCTGACTGCTGATGGTCTCACACCTCAAAACAGGTGCCCAGACCCTGAAACTTCTAACTGCTGATGGTATCACACCTCAAAACGGGTGCCCAGACCCTCAAATTTCTAACTACTGATGGTCTCACACCTCAAAACAGGTGCTCAGACCCTGAAATTTCTAATTGCTCATGGTCTCACACCTCGGAACAGGTGCCCAGACCCTGAAATGTGGAACTGCTGTTGGTCTCACACCACAAAACGGGTGCCCAGACCCTGAAATTTCTAACTGCTGATGGTCTCACACCTGAAAACAGGTGCCCAGACCCTGAAATTTCTATTTTTTGATGGTCTCACACCTCAAAACAGGTGCCCAGACCCTGAAATTTCGAACTGCTGATGGTCTCACACCTCAAAACAGGTGCCCAGACCCTGAAATTTCTAACTACTGATGGTCACACACCTCAAAACAGGTGCCGAGACCCTGAAATTTCGAACTACTGCTGGTCTCACACCTCAAAACAGGTGCCCAGACCTTGAAATTTCTAACTGCTGATGGTCTCACACCTCAGAACAGGTGCCCAGACCCTGAAATTTCAAACTGCTGATGGTCTAACACCTCAAAACAGGTGCCCAGACCCTGAAATTTCTAACTGCTGATGATCTCACAGCTCAGAACGTGTGCTCAGACCCTGAAATTTCTAACTGCTGATGGTCTGACACCTCAAAACAGGTGCCCAGACCCTGATATTTCTGACTGCTGATGGTCTCACACCTCAAAAAGGGTACCCAGACCCTGAAATTTCTAACTGCTGATGGTCTCACACCTCAAAACACGTGCCCAGACCCTGAAATTTCCAACTGCTGATGGTCTTACACCTCAAAACAGGTGCCCAAACCCAGAAATTTCTAACTGCTGATGGTCTCACACCTCAAAACAGGTGCCTAGACACTGAAAGTTCTAACTGATGATGGTCTCACACCTCAAAACGGGTGCCCAGACCCTGAAATTTCTAACTGCTGATGGTCCCACACCTCAGAACAGGTGCCCAGACCCTGAAATTTCTAACTGCTGATGGTCTCACACCTCAAAACAGGTGCCCAGACCCTGATATTTCTAAATGCTGATAGTCTCACACCTCGAAACAGGTGCCCGAACGCTGAAATTTCTAACTGCTCATGGTTTCAAACCTCAAAACAGGTGCCCAGACCCTGAAATTTCTAACTGCTGATGGTCTCACACCCCAAAACAGGTGCCCTGACCCTGAAATGTCTAACTGCTGATGGTCTCACACCTCAAAACAGGTGCCCAGACTCTGAAATTTCGAACTGCTGATGGTCTCACACCTCAAAACACGTGCCAAGACCCTGAATGTTCTAACTGCTGATGGTCTCAGACCTCAAAACAAGTGCCCAGACCCTGAAATTTCGAACTACTGCTGGTCTCACACCTCAAAACAGGTGCCCAGACCCTGAAAATTCTAACTGCTGATGGTCTCACACCTCAAAACAGGTGCCCAGACCCTGAAATTTCGAACTGCTGATGGTCTCACACCTCGAAACAGGTGCCCAGACCCTGAAATTTCTAACTGCTGATGGTCTCACAGCTCAGAACAGGTGCCCAGACCCTGAAATTTCTAGCTGCTGATGGTCTCACACCTCAAAACAGGTGCCTAGACCCTGAAATTTCTGACTGCTGATGGTGTCACACCTCAAAACGGGTGCCCAGACCTTGAAATTTCTAACTGCTGATTCTCTCCGAACCTCAAAACACGTGCCCAGACCCCAACATTTCTAACTGCTGATGGTCTTACACCTCATAACAGGGGCCCAAACCCAGAAATTTCTAACTGCTGATGGTCTCACACCCAAAAACAGGTGCCTAGACACTGAAATTTCTAACTGATGATGGTCTCACACCTCAAAACAGGTGCCCGGGCCCTGAAACTTCTAACTGCTGATGGTCTCACACCTCAAAACAGGTGCCCAGACCCTGATATTTCTAACTGCTGATGGTCTCACACCTCAGAAGAGGTGCCCAGACCCTGAAATCTCTAACTGCTGATGGTCTCACACCTCAAAGCAGGTGCCCAAACCCTGAAATTTTTAACTGCTCATGGTCTCACACCTCAAAACAGGTGCCTAGACACTGACATTTCGAACTGCTGATCGTTTCACACCTCAAAACAGGTGCCCAGACCCTGAAACTTCTAACTGCTGATGGTCTCACACCTCAGAACAGGTGCCCAGACCGTGAAATTTCTAACTGCTGATGGTCTCACACCTCAAGACAGGTGCCCGGACCCTGAAATTTCTAACTGCTGATGGTCTCACACCTCAAAACGGCTGCCCAAACCCTGAAACTTCTAACTACTGATGGTCCCACACCTCAAAACAGGTGCCCCGACCCTGAAATTTCTAATTGCTGATGGTCTCACACCTCAAAACAGGTGCCCAGACCCTGAAACTTCGACCTGCTGATGGTCTCACACCTCAAAACAGGTGCCCAGACCCTGAAACTTCTAACTGCTCATGGTTACACACCTCAGAACAGGTGCCCAGACCCTGAAATTTCTAATTGCTGATGGTCTCAGACCTCAAACCAGGTGCCCAGACCCTGACACTTCTAACTGCTGATGGTCTCACAGCTCAGAACAGGTGCCCAGACCCTGAAACTTCTAACTGCTGATGGTCTCACACCTCAAAACAGGTGCCTAGACCCTAAAATTTCTGACTGCTGATGGTCTCACACCTCAAAACAGGTGCCCAGACCCTGAAATTTCTAACTGCTGATCGTCTCACATCTCAAAACAGGTGCCCTGACCCTGAAATTTCGAACTGCTGATGGTCTCACACCTCAAAGCAGGTGCCCAGACCCTGAAAGTTTGAACTGCTGATGGTCTCACACCTCAGAACAGGTGCCCAGACCCTGAAATTTCTGACTGCTGATGGTCTGACACCTCAAAACAGGTGCCCAGACCTTTAAATTTCTAACTGCTGATGGTCTCACAACTCAAAACAGGTGCCTAGACCCTGAAATTTCTGACTGCTGATGGTGTCACACCTCAAAACGGGTGCCCAGACCTTGAAATTTCTAACTGCTGATGGTCTCCGAACCTCAAAACACGTGTCCAGACCCCAACATTTCTAACTGCTGATGGTCTTACACCTCAAAACAGGGGCCCAAACCCAGAAATTTCTAACTGCTGATGGTCTCACACCCAAAAACAGGTGCCTAGACACTGAAATTTCTAACTGATGATGGTCTCACACCTCAAAACAGGTGCCCGGGCCCTGAAACTTCTAACTGCTGATGGTCTCACACCTCAAAACAGGTGCCCAGACCCTGATATTTCTAACTGCTGATGGTCTCACACCTCAAAAGAGGTGCCCAGACCCTGAAATCTCTAACTGCTGATGGTCTCACACCTCAAAGCAGGTGCCCAAACCCTGAAATTTTTAACTGCTCATCGTGACACACCTCAAAATAGGTGCCTAGACACTGACATTTCGAACTGCTGATCGTTTCACACCTCAAGACAGGTGCCCAGACCCTGAAACTTCTAACTGCTGATGGTCTCACACCTCAGAACAGGTACCCAGACCGTGAAATTTCTAACTGCTGATGGTCTCACACCTCAAAACAGGTGCCCGACCCTGAAATTTCTAATTGCTGATGGTCTCACACCTCAAAACAGGTGCCCAGACCCTGAAACTTCGACCTGCTGATGGTCTCACACCTCAAAACAGGTGCCCAGACCCTGAAACTTCTAACTGCTCATGGTTACACACCTCAGAACAGGTGCCCAGACCCTGAAATTTCTAATTGCTGATGGTCTCAGACCTCAAACCAGGTGCCCAGACCCTGACACTTCTAACTGCTGATGGTCTCACAGCTCAGAACAGGTGTTCAGACCCTGAAACTTCTAACTGCTGATGGTCTCACACCTCAAAACAGGTGCCTAGACCCTGAAATTTCTGACTGCTGATGGTCTCACACCTCAAAACAGGTGCCCAGACCCTGAAATTTCTAACTGCTGATCGTCTCACATCTCTAAACAGGTGCCCTGACCCTGAAGTTTCGAACTGCTGATGGTCTCACACCTCAAAGCAGGTGCCCAGACCCTGAAATGTTGAACTGCTGATGGTCTCACACCTCAGAACAGGTGCCCAGACCCTGAAATTTCTGACTGCTGATGGTCTGACACCTCAAAACAGGTGCCCAGACCTTTAAATTTCTAACTGCTGATGGTCTCACACCTCAAAACAGGTGCCTAGGCCCTGAAAATTCTAACTGCTGATGGTCTCAGACCTCAAAACAGGTGCCCAGAACTTGAAATGTCTAACTACTGATGGTCTCACACCTCAAAACAGGTGCCCAGACCCTGAAATTTCTAACTGCTGATGGTCTCACACCTCAGAACAGGTCCCCAGACCCTGAAATTTCTAATTGCTGATGGTCTCACACCTCAAAACAGGTGCCCAGACCCTGAAATTTCTGACTGCTGATGGTCTCACACCTCAAAACAGGTGCCCAGACCCTGAAATTTCTAACTGCTGATGGTGTCACACCTCAAAAAAGGGGCCTAGACACTGACATTTTGAACTGCTGATGGTCTCACACCTCAGAACAGGTGCCCAGAACTTGAAAATTCTAACTGCTGATCGTCTCACACCTCAAAACAGGTGCCCAGACCCTGAAATTTTGAACCGCTGATGGTCTCACACCTCAGAACAGGTGCCCAGACCGTGAAATTTCGAACTGCTGATGGTCTCACACCTCAAAACAGGTGCCCAGACCCTGAAATTTCTAACTGCTCATGGTCTCACACCTCAAAACAAGTGCCTAGGCCCTGAAACTTCTAACTACTGATGGTCTCACACCTCAAAACAGTTGCCCAGACCCTGAAATTTCTAACTGATGATGGTCTCAGACCTCAAAACAGGTGGCCAAACCCTGAAATTTCTAACTGCTGATGGTCTCACACCTCAAAACAGGTGCCTAGGCCCTGAAACTTCTAACTACTGATGGTCTCACACCTCAAAACAGGTGCCCAGACCCTGAAATTTCTAACTGCTGATGGTCTCACACCTCAAAACAGGTGCCCAGACCCTGAAAATTCGAACTGCTGATGGTCTCACACCTCAGAACAGGTGCCCAGACCCTGAAATTTCTAACTGCTGATGGTCTCACACCTCAAAACAGGTGCCCAGACCCTGAAATTTCTAACTGCTGATGGTCGCACACCTCAGAAAAGGTGTCCAGACCTTGAAATTTCTAACTACTGATGGTCTCACACCTCAAAACAGGTGCCCAGACCCTGAAATTTCTAACTGCTGATGGTCTCACACCTCAGAACAGGTGCCCAGACCCTGAAATTTCGAACTGCTGATGGTCTCACACCTCAAAGCAGGTGCCCAGACCCTGAAATTTCTAACTGCTGATGGTCTCACACCTCAAAACAGGTGCCCAGACCCTGAAATTTCGAACTGCTGATGGTCTCACACCTCAAAACAGGTGCCTAAACACTGAAATTTCTAACTGCTGATGGTCTCACACCTCAAAACAGGTGCCCAGACCCTCAAATGTCTAACTGCTGATCGTCTCACACCTCAAAACAGGTGCCCAGACCCTGGAATTTCTAACTGCTGATCGTCTCACACCTCAAAACAGGTGCCCAAACCCTGAAATTTTGAACTGCTGATGGTCTCACACCTCAAAACAGGTGCCCAGACCCTGAAACTTCGACTTGCTGATGGTCTCACACCTCAAAACAGGTGCCTAAACACTGAAATTTCGAACTGCTGATGGTCTCACACCTCAAAACAGGTGCCCAGACCCTGAAACCTCTAACTGCTGATGGTCTCACACCTCAAAACAGGTGCCAAGACCCTGAAATTTCTAACTGCTGATCGTCTCACACCTCAAAACAGGTGCCCACACCCTCAAATTTCGAACTGCTGATGGTCTCACACCTCAAAACAGGTGCCTACACACTGAAATTTCTAACTGCTGATGGTCTCACACCTCAAAACAGGTGCCAGGACCCTGAAATTTCTAACTGCTGATCGTCTCACACCTCAAAACAGGTGCCGAGACCCTGAAATTTCGAACTGCTGATGGTCTCACACCTCAAAACAGGTGCCCAGACCCTGAAATTTCGAACTGCTGATGGTCTCACACCTCAGAACAGGTGCCCAGACCCTGAAATTTCTAACTGCTGATGGTCTCACACCTCAAAACAGGTGCCTAGACACTGAAATTTCTAACTGCTGATGGTCTCACACCTCAAAAGAAGTGCCTAGACCCTGAAATTTCTAACTGCTGATGGTCTCACACCTCAGAACAGGTGCCCAGACCCTGAAATTTCTAACTGCTGATGGTCTCACATCTCAGAACAGGTGCCCAGACCCTGAAATTTCTAACTGCTGATGGTCTCACACCTCAAAGCAGGTGCCCGAACCCTGAAATTTCTAACTGCTCATGGTCTCACACCTCAGAACAGGTGCCTGAACACTGAAACTTCTAACTGATGATGGTCTCACACCTCAAAACAGGTGCCAAGACCCTGAAATTTCTAACTGCTGATCGTCTCACACCTCAGAACAGGTGCCCAGACCCTGAAATTTCTAACTGCTCGTGGTCTCACACCTCAAAACAGGTGCCCAAACCCTGAAATTTCGAACTGCTGATGGTCTCACACCTCAAAACAGGTGCCCAGACCCTGAAATTTCGAACTGCTGATGGTCTCACACCTCAGAACAGGTGCCCAGACCCTGAAATTTCTAACTGCTGATGGTCTCACACCTCAAAACAGGTGCCTAGACACTGAAATTTCTAACTGCTGATGGTCTCACACCTCAAAACAAGTGCCTAGGCCCTGAAATTTCTAACTGCTGATGGTCTCACACCTCAGAACAGGTGCCCAGACCAAAAATTTTCCAACTGCTGATGGTCTCACACCTCAGAACAGGTGCCCAGACCTTGAAATTTCTAACTACTGATGGTCTCACACCTCAAAACAGCTGCCCGGACCCTGAACGTTCTAACTGCTGATGGTCTCACACCTCAAAACAGGTGCCCAGACCCTAAAACTTCTAACTGCTGATGGTCTCACACCTCAAAACAGGTGCCCAGACCCTGAAACTTCTAACTGCTGATGGTCTCACACCTCAGAACAGGTGCCCAGACCCTGAAATTTCTAACTGCTGCTGGTCTCACACCTCAAAATAGGTGCCTAGACACTGACATTTCGAACTGCTGATGGTCTCACACCTCAGAACAGGTGCCCGAACTCTGAAATTTCTAACTGCTGATGGTCTCACACCTCAAAACAGGTGCCCAGACCCTGAAATTTCTCACTGCTGATCGTCTCACACCTCAAAACAGGTGCCCAAACCCTGAAATTCCTAACTGCTGATGGTCTCACACCTCAAAACAGGTGCCCAGACCGTGAAATTTCGAACTGCTGATGGTCTCACACGTCAGAACAGGTGCACAGACCCTGAAATTTCTAACTGCTGATGGTCTCACACCTCAAAACACGTGCTCAATCCCAGAAATGTCGAACCGCTGATGGTCTTACACCTCAAAACAGGTGCCCAAACCCGGAAATTTCTAACCACTGATGGTCCCACACCTCAAAACAGGTGCCTAGACACTGAAATTTCTAACTGATGATGGTCTCACACCTCAAAACAGGTGCCTGGACCCTGAAATTTCTAACTGCTGATGGTCTCACACCTCAAAGCAGGTGCCCAGACCCTGACACTTCTAACTGCTGATGGTCTCACACCTCAAAACAGGTGCCCAGACCCTGAAATTTCTAACTGCTGATGGTCTCACACCTCAAAACAGATGCCCAGCGCCTGAAATTTCTAACTGCTGATGGTGTCACACCTCAAAACTGGTGCCCAGACCCTGAAACTTCTAATTGCTCATGGTCTCACACCTCAAAATAGGTGCCCAGACACTGTCATTTCGAACTGCTGATGGTCTCACACGTCAAAACAGGTGCCGAGACCCTGAAATTTCTAACTGCTGATCCTCTCACACCTCAAAACAGGTGCCCAAACCCTGATATTTTGAAATACTGATGGTCTCACACCTCAGAACAGGTGCCCAGACCCTGAAATTTCTAACTGCTGATGGTCTCATACCTCAAAACAGATGCCCAGACCCTGAAATTTCTGACTGCTGATGGTCTCAAACCTCCAAGCAAGTGCCTAGGCCCTGAAACCTCTAACTGCTGATGGTCTCACACCTGAAAATAGGTGCCCAGACCTTGAAATTTCTAACTACTGATGGTCTCACACCTCAAAACAGGCGCCCAGACACTGAAATTTCGAACTGCTGATGGTCTCACACCTCAAAACAGGTGCCTAAACACTGACGTTTCGAACTGCTGATGGTCTCACACCTCAAAACACGTGCCCAGACCCTGAAATTTCTAACTGCTGATGGTCTCACACCTCAAAACAGGTGGCCAGACTCTGAAACTTCTAACTACTGATGGTCTCACACCTCAAAACGGCTGCCCAGACCCTAAAATGTCGAACTGCTGATGGTCTCACACCTCAAAACAGGTGCCCAGACCCTGAAATTTCGAACTGCTGATGGTCTCACACCTCAAAACAGGTGCTCAGACCCTGAAATTTCTAACTGCTGATGGTCTCACACCTCAGAACAGGTGCCCAGACCCTGAAATTTCTAACTGCTGATGGTCTCACACCTCAAGGTAGGTAGGTAGGTAGGTGCACTCGGTCGTAGAGAGGCGCCCCATGGTTCCCCCTGTGACTAACAGGAAGAGGCTCCGCGCGTGAAGAGGGGAAGCGGCTTACATCCCGCTAGACCTGACTGTTGGCCCCCAACAAAGCGGCCCCGGGCAACAGCGGGAGGGCTGATCGCCGCCAGCGTGACGTGCTTCTCTCGCCAGGACGGTGTGCCCCCGTGCTTGCGCACGTCCCCTCCTTTGGGCGGAACCCTAGAGGTTCACTGGACTTCCTGGCGTATCCCGTCCCCAAGGCATGCATGCACGTTCTTGGTACTAGGGTTCCGAGGCGCTTGGGTGTCGCACGCTCCGCCTCGAGTCCCAAGGAAAAAGGAGCACAGGCCTTAGGATGCAGCCTTACCCCCGGTCTCCGGATCTCGTTTGGCCGGGTCACCTGCATGGCACGGGCTGCGTCAGTGCCCGGGCTGTGGGCACTGAGTTTCCTACTGTTGTGCGGCGTTTGTGTTTGGGTGCGGTTTGCGGTTGGGTGTGGGTTTTGTTAACCCCGCGAGTCCTGGCTGGGGTCTTGGGTGGGTGTGTTTGGGGACCTTTCGTGGTGATGTCCCTCTAGTGTCGGTTGTTTGTGGTGTTCGTGGTTGGGGTTCGGTTTCGGCCTGCTTATGGGATGTGTGTGGTTTCGTGCGCGCCCCGCTTGCCCCCCGCCGTTTCCGGTTCTGGCGTGCGGTGTGGGGGTGCGTGCTGGGCCCGGGTCCCGGCTGTGCCCAGCCCTTCTTGGCTGGGTTGTCGGGGTGTGTTTTTTGCGCTTTTTTTTGTTTTGCAGGGTGTCCCTGTCCCGGGCCTTGTGGTCCCTGTCCCCCCATCCCCTTTCTTTCGGGCTGGGCCGCTGGCTCTTTTTTTTTTTCGTGGTGTGTGTCTGCATGTTTCGGCGTCCCTTTCCCCGGTGGGCCGCTGTTCCTGGCTTTGTGTTGCCGGTTTTGGCTGGGTGGTCCCCCCGTGCCTCTTCGGGGGTCCTGTCTTCGGTGCCTTCTGGGGGGGGGTTGGGCCGCATCTGGTGGTGTTGGCGGGCGGTTTGGTGGCTCTGGGCTGTTTTCGCGCCCCCCCCCCCTCCCCATCTGTTTTTTTTGGGGGGGAGGGGTTGCCTGTTCTTCCCTCTGCCTTCCCTGGTTGGCGCACGCATTGGCCCCCATTCAGTGTTGTTTCCCGGGCTGCTGTTGGCGGTTGCGTTCTGTTTGGCCGTGTTCCGGCCCCATGGGGCGGGTGGGCTATGTACACGGTGGGCTCGGCGCCCCTTCTTGCCGGGTTAGGTCCTGGCTCTGCCGGCTGGGCGGCTGCGCCAGGCGGCTGCTTGTGGCTCTGGGTTAGGGGGCTTGTTCGTGTCCTTTCCCCTCTGCGGTGCTGGTTTTAACCTTCTGGGTGGTCTGCCACCGCTGTTGCCGGGCGCGCTGTGGCCCCGTGTGCGGCCTGCGGTGCTGGTGTGTGGCGTGCTGGTGCGGCGCCTTCCGGGGTGTGCGGTGGCTTGCTTCGGTTAGTCCTTCAGGTTAGGGTCAGTTGTGTCGTGTTGTGCCGCTCTGTGCCGCGTCGCGTCACGTCGTGCTGTGGCGCGTTGCACTGTGGCGCGCTGTGGTGCGGTGTGCCGTGGTCTCGTGTTGTGCCGCGGTCGGTCAGTGGAGCTCAGCCTGGCCTGTGTCATGGTGCGGAGTGCGGGCCGGAGTGTGGGTGGCTGGTGGCCTGGGGGGTGCGGTTAGGTGTGGGTGTCTCGCTGGGTCAGTGCTGTGGGGGCTTGGGCGTGCCGCTCGGGCTGGTGGGTCGGGTAGGTCGATCGCGTGACGGTCCGTGGGGTTGCCCTTCCTGGGGGCCTGCGCCTTGGTCCCGTGTCCTCGGGGGGTTTCGGTCCCTAGTCCTGGTCGCTGTGGCCGTGCCTTTGTCCTCTTCCGGTGCTTGTGAGGTGGCCCTTGTGGCGGCGGGTGTCGTCGCCTGGCGGTGAGGGCGTGGTGGTGCGCCGTGCGGCGGTGTTCCCTGCGGCTTTCTCTGTGGGTGTGGCCTGTTCTCCCCGTGTTGGTGTGCCCTCCATTCCCCGTGTTGTTTCTGGTGGCTGGTGGGTGTGCGCTGGCGTGATCCGTACAGCGTCCGATGCTTGCTTCGGCGGTGTGTGTTGGGGGGGGCGCCCCTGGGAGTCGTGGGGCGTTCGGTGGGGGTGGGGCGGCGCTGGTCCCCCAGGCGTGGTATGCCCTTCCTGGGCCCTGCTGCACGCCCTCAGGACGCGCCAGTCCATGGACACGGCCAAGTACCTGAACCAGACGCGGCCCAGGTACCCGGGAGGAGTCACCGAGCTGGACGCGGCGCTTCACCTCCTACATCCGATGGACATGGGGGTGGAAGTGGGCGAAGTCCCGATTTTTGTGCAAGGCGCGGGCAAGACGCCCTCCCACCCCCGCCCGACCAACCCGGTGTAAGACGGCACCAGACGAACCCGCCCATACGCCGTCATGTGCGAGACCTTCGCCAGAGAGCGCACTTGGTACCCCGCCCCCCCGCTGGCCAACCACACGCCTGGCGGCTGGGCGGATCCACGCCTGTCCCCCCCCTCTCGAGGACCTGGGGCGCCCACCATAGAGGGCAGGTCCTTTGGCAGGAACGCCCGGGCACCCCCCTGCTCCTCCTTGTCGTCACGACCCGCGGCAACCCGGAGCGGGTCCTGGGGATACCCCCACCCACCCGTACGGGGCAGCACCCGTGCCCCGCCCCCTCCTCACGGCGCCTGAGGCGCGGGACGGGGTGCACGCCTGCCTGCGGACCAAGGACGTCACCGCCATTACGGGGTTCCACCTTGTGCGGCTCCCCGCGGCAACGCCGCACGACCCCGGAGGACCCAGGGCCCCGAGCCCCACCAAGGACTGGGGGCTTTGGCGCGGGGTGTGGGCTGCGTGGCTCGCCCGCCTCCCGCCCCAGTGCCAGTGGATGGCCACCGGCCCCTGACCGCCCAGAGCCGCCACCACAACCAGCCCCCCCCCCCCCCCGAGCACCGCACGACACGGCCCACGGCACGCCACCGACGCATCGGGAGGCACTGGGACGGGCACGCCTGCAGCCGCGCATGCCTACCAGGATAGCCGCGATGTCTGACTCTGATGGCTCCCCCCAGCAGGACGACCGCCACCACCGCCGGTCCCGCTCCCGCTCCCCTGTCTCCCCGGGATGTGCGGGGGAAACCCCCGCAGAGCACAAGGAGCGGCAGCTGGCAAAGACCGCGGTACCGGTTGGGCCGCCGGCCGAGCAGCCCCAGGCTGCCCCCAGCGACCCCAAGTCGCCGGCCCCAGATGCGGCCCGGGCGGGGGAGGCCGCCCCTGCCGCCCAGGCCGCTGCTCCGACCGCCCCGCCCCCAGGAGGGGCCCCGGATGCGCAAGGGGCCGCGGCCGCCGCTCCAGCCAGCCACGCCACGGCCCCCGGCACACCGCCGGCACGGCAGATGGGCCCCGCGCTGACCCCAGGCGCTTCGCCGGGGACTGCCACGGCCGCGGCAGAGAGCAGAGAGGGGGCCAAGTCCCGCCCCACACCAATCCGAGCCATACCCACACCAGCCCCCCCAAGCCGGACTCCCCGAAGCCCGCCTTTCCAGAGGCGAGGTCGCGGCCCGTCTGCCCCCCGACGCCCAAGCGCAAGCCGCCGGGCAGCACACTGCCGCAGCTGATGGGGCGCGTAGTCGATGAGGGGGGGGACCGGCACGGGGCCGCGGGGCGAGTAGCGGACAGCAGCCGTGGGAGGGTGGCAAGCGGAGTTGGACGGCATGCACCAGGGGTGGGCGCAGGCGCGGGCAGGAGCGCGAGGGGACGAACACAGGGGAAGGACCAGGGCGCACGCGGCGACGGGCAGGAGCAGGGGCACGGGCAGGGCGCCAGTGCCAGCAGCAGCGGGGGAGGGCAGGCGCACGGGACAGGCAAGGGCGCAGGCAGCGGAAGGAGGGACACAGGGCACGGCACGGGGCAGGGGCAGGGACACGGGAAGGGCACGGGCGCCAGCGGTGGTGGGAAAGGCAAGCGTGCGGGAGACATAGGGGGGGACACAAGACACGGGCAAGGGGGCAGGCAAGAGAGAGCGCACCAGGGCCAGGGCCCATAGTGTGGGGAGTGGACCGAGGGGCAGGGACCAGGGGGGTGAAGTAAGAAAAAGTGCTTTTCCAATGCCTTGAGGCATACTCTAGTTGTATTAGAGATGCATTAAGCACTCTAGCATTTTTATCTTAGTATTGGCCTAACCAAAATGGGTGAAAACACATTTTGACTTATGGAACCAAACACTAGATCAGGATATGGAGTGGACCCCTTAATCCCCTATTAATGTGAGGCTATTCATCGTTTCCAGAGCTGACTGAGAACTGACATATCCAGGGCAGGGCGTATGAATTTATCTATGTTTTCTCATGAATTCTTAGCTATCCTAGTGGTATGCACCCTAGGGGGCTGGGGCACCTCTTTTTGAGAGGTCCTTGGTTCAATTCCCGGTCAGCCTAGCTAAGTAGGAAGATCCCATGTGACATGGCAGTGACCTCATCGCCACATGCCATGCCACCTCAGCATTTATGGGACCCAAAACAAAGAGTGCACATCTCCTGAGATGGCAGTATGGAGATTGAGTGACTATGGGGCAGTTTTCCAACTCTTTTCCCAAAACATTTCAGCTATCTTTGTGAATATGCGATCCGATTTGCCTTGAGTTGCATTTTCTGTGAATATTCTTACATCTTTCACTGTTTACACTGCAGCCCTTCATGCTTTCATCCTGAATTTCTTCTACTTGCTTATCTCTGGTTTGGATTATCCTGGATTGGTTGTATTTCAGCAAATAAAACATTTTCCTCATCAAAAACAAGCAGCAGGAAACCCTACACCAGCAGCAAGCAGCAGGAGAGGCACAACAAACACACAGTGTTGAAGTCACTATAAAACCTTCTGGTAGCAAGAGGCAGACTGTCTCTGCGTACCGGCAGCAACCCCGTGCCGTACATCCAGTGCGCCGAGATCAGTCATATATAAGCAAGAAGGGCGAACGAATATGGACACCAAGAAAGGGGACACCGACGTGAAGACGGCGCTTGAGGCACCAGCAATGCCAGCACCTGGTGAACCTGGACCTGGACCTAGCGCTGTACCTCCGGAGCCCTTACATGTGCCAGTGGACGTGGCGGAGGATTCAATGGAAGGACTTCAGTCGGCCTTCCAGGCCCTCTCAGTCGAGGAGGTGGACACCCATCCTGTGAAGAGAAACAGAGAGAGTGAGAAGGATGCTGGAGAAAGCATAGCAGACGAAGGAGCAGACCAAGGGCACGACCCGACGAATGATCCTACCTTCGAAGGCGCACCAAGCGCTTCTGGCCTCCAGGCATGACCCTCTCCTAAAACCACCACACTCCCAATTCCAGACCAAGCCGCTGCAACATCCACACCCATAACCAACCCGCCTATGGCTGAGGGCACAGGCTTTACTGGTATGCCTACCTACCCTGCGTATGGTGTGAACCCACCTACCACTGCGTTTCCTGAGGCAACTACTACCAGTGAGCCGGTGACCTCCAGTTCTGCGCCGCGATGGTATGCGGCTTACTATCACCATCCTCTACCCACTACGGGAGCCTATGTGGATGTTCCTGGGTATGCAATCCTGAGTGGGTTGGGGAGAGGACCTGAGTCATGCG
Source organism: Eutreptiella sp. 'Long Island Sound 2002' (assembly GCA_964036045.1). Classification (NCBI taxonomy): domain Eukaryota; phylum Euglenozoa; class Euglenophyceae; order Eutreptiales; family Eutreptiaceae; genus Eutreptiella; species Eutreptiella sp. 'Long Island Sound 2002'. The sequence continues at coordinate 132,863,395 of OZ038379.1, forward strand.
GGAGCAGGAAGAGAGGATCGGGGAGATCCTCCAACAGGTCCCTGACGCGGTCGGAGATCAACGAGGTGCTCCGAGGAGCCAACTCCAAAATTGTTGGCGACCTCACTCAAGAGATTCGAGAGAATCTGGAGCCCCTGATACTGCCTCAAGCATCACCTACCACAGTGGGAATGTCACCCCATCGAGTACAGGACAACCACCTTGTGCCAGGGCTGAAACACACTCTGGGGAGCCTGAGGAGCCGACTGATGCGGCCCCCTGCTGTGATACCTAGAAGCCCTTTCGTGCCGAGGACGGCCCAGCAGCCCTACAGTAACGTGGCGAATTCTACGAGAGCCGAGCTGGACCGGCTGGGCCTGACAGCCCTGAGGGCAATGGTTGACGTGGAGCCCTTTGGCTCTAGTGATCTAGGCGGAGACCCCTCCGATGATGAGCCGCCGTTGATCACTTCTGCTTCGCCCTCGGAGGACGACGACCCTGAGGACCCCGAGAACCCAAGTAGGAAGAAGAAGAAGAAGAAGAGGAAGACCCGAGGCCCTGAGAAACGCAGGTCTCAGGAGGCCAAGGCTATTGCCACCTTCAAGATCGTGGTGAACCTGCCTGAGTTCACAGGAAAGGACCTCAGCGAGCTAGCTGAGAATTTCGGCCGGTTTCTCCGATTGACCGGCCAAACCCACGCTAGTGGACGGGTCAAGTGCGATCTGCTCCTGCAGTGTTGCAAGACCAAGTACCTGGAGGAGCAGGTCAGACAGATCGTTACTAAGTACGCCACCTTTGCCGATATGTTGGTTGCCTTGGAGAGGCAGTACCAGACCTATGAAACCAACCTCTCCATAAGGGCCGAGATCCAGAACCTGGCCGTGCTGCCCAACAACCCCAAACCTGGCAGGGTCTCTGAGCTATTTGCTGACCTGGATCACTGGGCTGGATGATTGACGCCCGGTTCCTACAGCAGCGACGACCTGCTTTTCTGGTTGGTGGCTAAGCTCCCTCAGGAGCTGTGGGACCAGTGCCGTTCAACAGCAGAGCGCAAGGCTAGAGCCCTCCACTACGAGGATCTATGTGTACTACTCCTGGAGCTGGCGCTGGAGAGAGGGAGCGACCAGCACCTGAACAACTACCGTCCTGCAGGTGGAGGCTCTGGAGGCCATGGCAAAGGGTACCAAGAATCTAGACCTGGGCAGGGGACTACCCCCGAACACGCCCGTATCATGGAGAACGTCAAAGAGCTCTTCTGGTGTGATGCCAGAGACGAGCAGGGCCACTTGCAGCACGCAACTGCGAGCAGCTAGACTGCTTCGTAGTCAAAGGGAAGAAGCAGGAGACCAACACCAGCGCCAAGAAGCAGCTGCCAGATCACTACAGGTGCACCATCACCTGTGCCTTCTGTGGGAAGAGGAAGCACTAAGGGGATGAGTGCTACCACAAGCAGCGCGTGTCGGCGAAGCTGAAGGGTGAGGATCTTGGCAAGGGCTCTGGCAAAGGTGGAGGCAAAGGCAAAGGCAACGACTCCGGCAAGGGCAAGTCGAAAGGACGAGGACAAGGGCAAGACAAGAGTCAAGGTGGACGAGGAGGAGGCGCTAACCGCCAGCCAGACAAGGACAACAAGAACACGGACAAGAACGGAGGCAAAACCAACCTTAATCCAGGGGGCAACTCCGAGCCCTCTGGAGGGCAGTCTGGTCCTACCACACGCTCACAAACGCAGGCCCAGCGAGAACAAGGGGCCAAGCGGGAGCACGAGGGTGGTGATGATGGCAACGCTAAGAAGCGAAGCCGTTTCATGAGGATGGCCCGCAAATTGCGGAACAAGGGGTTCGAGGTGACCTGTCCCGCGGCCTTCTGACAGGGGCCGCTCCGGTGGCGCCCATCACCTGGTGTTTTGGGTACGTATCCGACTAGGGGGACGTGAATACCTGGGGGTATTGGATACTGGCGCCACCATATCTATAGTGGCCAAGAAAATGTTACCTTGTGGGAGCCTGAAGAACACCATGACCACCGCGGCTATACGAATGGGGGATGGACATGTGGTGCACAGCTGCGGGGACTGTGAAGTGGAGGTACCTATGGGCTCCCGGACTATCGCCCATAGGTTCTATGTGATGGACACTGAGGCCTTCAACTTTGTATTGGGGACTAACTTCTTCGTGCAGCACTCCCAGATACAATCCCTGACGCTGCAAGCGCCCTACCTCCTCTACGTGGACCACGGCAGTGGCAAAGAGTCTGTGCCACTGGAGCAGTTGGAACATACCTCGAGCTACCTGAGGATATCGAAGGAGGAGCCCTCGAACATGATGGCGGCCTCCAAAACTGAGGACTATCAACTATTGGGGGAAGTCCTAGACCAGGGTCTGAAGGAGTTGGGTTACTCTAGGGAAGACCTGAGGCTGGAGTTGTTCGCCAGCGACAAGCAGCATGTACTCGACCTATACTGCAGCAAGGGGAAGAACTGCAGCTACAAATTTTACTGGCCCTCTTTCGGGATGGCCTACGGGAACCCCAGGTTCAGTGAACTTGGGAAGGTCCTGACCAAGGTGGCCTTGGAACGTTCCCGTATGGTCCTGTGTTCCCCGATTGGGGAGCCCATGGGGGCAACGAGTACTCGCGAAACCTCCTGGACAGGCTGACTATCAGCTCTGTTTGGTTACCTGATGAGGCCATCTACGTGCCTCTGGGACGTAAGACGCCTATTGGGAAACCCGGATGGGGGAGTATGCTCAGCGTGGTGGACGGAGGTCTTACCTCCATCCCCTGGGGGGTTCTCGACCTGACTCTGGTGCAGGCTATACAACCAGAAAGCAATGGACTCGCCTTGGGTGACTTGAAGGATCGACTACGACCTCAAGGTGCTACTGAGACTACACCTGGAGGGGATGAATACGTTGTGACTAACACCAACGCCCCTAACTCTCCCTGCCATGTACCTGTTCCTGATGGAGTCTCTGAGTGTGTACTATCCGAGCTACCTAGCTCTATCCACTCAGATGACGAAACTGAGCACGACGCCTTCTTCGTGCAGACCTGTGTGGAGGAAGTGGAGAACGCCAAGTATGTCGCGCCACTGAAACCCCTACTCTCCATGAGGGTGGAAGACCCCGTAGACAATAAGATGGACCCTCGATCCAGGCTAAGGGAGTATGTGGATTCCAAGAGGAAGTTGGTGGCGAAAAAGCTATGCTACACTAAGCCTACTCGCAGCTCATGGCCACTGAAGCAAGGATGTATGGGAGATCTATCCCAATTGAAGGAGGACCTCGAACAGAAGATCACCACCTGGCAAAGGGAGGTACATCTTAAGCTCATGAAGAGCGTGTGGGGCGCCCATGTCAGGACCCCAGAGGAGGACGACCTCTCGGAGGAATGTGTATGCGAACCCCCTCGAGCGTGCCCATGTTGCCATCGTCCATCGGAGATGGTTGAACAAGACCTACTATGTGCCTACCAAGGGTTGAAGGACACTACCAAGGGCGAAGAGTCGGTGGAGGATCACCTCCCGACGTCTATTACTCAGGGGGCAAGCAACTTACACTCTGACGAGGACACGGAGGACAAGATCAAGCTATTGGACCCGCGGGTGCAGAAGCTTATAAGGACCTATCTGGAGGTGTTCGGAGAACTACCCCCTGCAGCTTCATGCGACAAGCTGGTACAGATGGACCTCAAGCTGAAACCCGAGTTCGTGGGTCACAAGATCCGGAGGAGACCCTATCCAGCTCCTAAAGAGCAGGCTGACGAGATTGAGCGACAGATACAAGAATGTATCGACGCTGGCCTAGTCCTGGAGTACAAGGACGGGGACTACCCCCTACACTGCAGCCCCTGTTTCCTGGTGGCTAAACCTGGGTCTACAGCCAAACGGCTGGTAGTGTACTACGGAGAAGAAAACGCTGAACCACTCAGGGTCCATTCCTAATATGGAGTCTACCCTTGAGAAGATAGCCTCCTGTCGCTACAAGACCAAGATGGACAAGAGGAGCGGATTCTGGCAAGTGGACCTGACGCCCAACGCTCAGGATTTACTGGCCTTCATCACCCCCCAGGGGAGGGTGTTCAAGTGGAAGGTCATGCCATTTGGCGTGGCCAACGCACCCGCTCTATTCCAAGAGCTGATGAACAAGATCTTGTCCATCCTACGAAGGAGACCTAAGGTGCAGGAACTTATATCCCGTGGGGCCCAGATGGAAGCACACATCGACGATGTATGCCTCGGTACCAATACCCAGGAGGACCACCTAATCCTCTTGGGTGAGTTCTTTGCGGTCTGCCAGGAGAACCACACACGACTCAAGCTGGAGAAGTGTGAGTTCATGCAGGAGACCATGCAGTACCTGGGGTTTGACGTTGGCTATGGGTGGTGGACCCCAGCGGCCTCTAAGGCCAAACCCCTGATGGACGCTAAGGTACGACACGAAGACCCCAAGATAGGACTTCATGATGTACGCAGTTTCATTGGGGTGTGCAACTTCTATCGCCGCCATATCAGAAACTTCACCTACACCAGCGCAATTCTGACGGACCTGATCAAGAAGAGTACTACTTGGCACTGGGGCCCACAAGAGCAACAAGCGTTTGACGAGCTCAAAGACAAGGTGGCCAACGCTAATTGCTTGGGCGTGCCTAGGGCACAGGGGGAGATTATCCTGGTGACCAACGCCAGCAATGTGGGCGGTGGTGGAACGTTGTTCCAATGGCAAGCACTAGAGAAGGAGGAGTTTGACTCGGCCATTTCCCAATGGGGGACGGAAGGTCTCAACCGAGATGGAAACCTCGAGCACAGCTACCCTGACGACAAGTGGGTCCTAGTACCTCTGGGCCACTGGAACTGGAAGTGGAACCAGGCCAGGGGAAACTACTCCACCTATGAGCAGGAGTTGCTCGCGGGTATGCTAGTGCTTTCCTCACAATCACGACTGTTGCGGAGTAACCCTGTGGTCTGACTGTGTGACCAAGAGCCGGTCTGCACTTTCCAGAAGGGCCTCCCACCAGAGAAGGCCAAACTACGGCGCTGGTGGACCTACCTCAGTCAACTACGGCTGACGGTACACCATATCCAGGGAGTGAAGAACGAGTGTGCAGACTACATCAGCCGCAACAACTTCGACGCCCTGATTGGTGCCCGGTGTGAAGTGCTGGCTAAGGAGGCATTCAGCCGTATGGACCTCCACTTGGACCTCAACATGACGATGATACGCCCCCTGGATGGACTCCACCGATCGGAGTACCTGAAGGAGTTTGGGGATATCTACAAGCGTCTGGAGAAACGCCTTGAACCCCTCCTGGTCAACCAAGATCAGTTGAAGAGGGACAAGAGCTACCTCTGGCACGAGGACCGCATCGTGGTACCTACTGACAGAGTCCCAGCGCTGCTGAAGTGCACACATGAGTGCAGTGGTTCCACACTACGTGGACTGACGACCAACTGCGGAAAACCCTCCAGCCTATCGTGGACAAGTGCCCGTGCAGGTCCTGCAAACCAGGGCAGATCAGGGACAGAGGTCTCTACTCGACCCTGCCCATCCCTCACTGTGCTAACAGTGTTCTATACGTGGACTACACGGAGATGCCGAAGTTCGGGGGCTATGACTTCGCCCTCGTTGTAACCTGTGGGTTGACCAGGTTTACCAGGGTGTTTCCATGTACCAAGCACATTACTGGGGAGGAGACTATCAAGATACTCCTGGAGGAGTGGTTTTGTGTCTATGGGGCCCCCAAGGAGATCAACTTCGATGAGGACGTACGAGTACGCTCAGATACCGGTTGGTACAAGAGGGTCCTGAGATCCCTCAATGTCCAGGTGTCTACGGGGATCCCCTACTCGCACACGAGCAACCCCCTATGTGAGCGACAGATCCGTGTCCTCAAGGAGAATGTAAGCATATGGTGCAAAACTGAACGCACCAGAGACTGGGTGAGACTACCCCCCGTCATATCCTTGGTGATGAACTCCCAAGAGAGTTCAGCTACTGGCCACCCGCCCCATGAGTTTTTCCTAGGGCGCCCGGCGTGGTTCCTACATGCCCCCAATCCAGAGGACACCCATTCTTCTGCGGGGGAATGGGTCCAAGAGCAACAAGCAAAGGTAGACAAGGCCAAGGCTATGCTCCAGAGAGTGAGGGAGCGTCAGTGGAACAAGAAGAACAAGCACCGAGTACCGGCCACCTACCAAGAGGGGGACTGGGTGCTGGTGCATCACAGCCGACTACCCGCCTGGCCACGCTCTACAAGCGACGACCCATACTTCGGGCCCTACAAGATTCTATCTGTGGATTGGCACCGTATCACTGTGCGGTGTTTTCCCCGTCTAGGTGGGACCCAGGTGTGCGCTGCTCAACATCTGAAGCGCTACTCTGACCCTGAAGACCTCTGTGGGGAAGAGTGGGAGCTCAACCACGAGGAGATCGCCGCCCTAGACTTACAAGGCGCTGCCAGCCTTATGGAAGTTGAAGGGGAACTCCCCGACACGAACGCCGAGGGGATGGCTAAGGAGGGCTTCTACCTTGTGAAGTCTGTCCTACGCCCCTGCTACCGCCAGGGTTGGCGCTTCCTCACCCTCTGGGAAGGGTTTGGAGTCAAGGAAGCCACCTGGGAGCCCGTCGCTGCGTTTGTTCTACCTGAGGGGCGCCTAAACTCAGTTCTGGTTGACTACCCAGAACAACCTCGGTGAGTTGCTGAGGCTCGCTGAGGCCCTTGCCCCCAAGACTAAAGCTAGGAACTGAACCTTACCCCTAAGTGTGCTACGTATGTCTGTGTGTGTCTCACTTCCCTCCCGGGCGTGGCTCCCGAATCGACGGGCTTCACTGATGTCGGACCGAAGGTCCTAGTCAGTTACTGGTACCACTCCTATGGCGCCCAATTTCTATGCTGGCGCCTATCCTTGGGGGAAGACGGCAAGAGCCCTACCTACTAGAGGGGAGGGGTGGCCAAGTGTGCTAAGGGCATGCAAAACGCCCATTTTTGCTAAAGGCCAAAAGCTAAAGTACTCCCCTGCCCACGTGGAAAAGCACGCGGGACAGGAGACACCACTACTCTACACACCCTACCTACAGTGGCACCATCCTGGTGAGCGAGCGCTACTGCAACTGGCTCAAGCCCCCACTCAGTATTACCACTCCTACACTCACGCTCTACTGGGTGGTGTTGAAGAACAAAATCGTGGGTCCTAATGACCCTCCTGTGAAGAAGACAAGAGATCACAGCGCTGCTAAGCAACTGTGGCCTAACAGGGACGCCACAACGCGTTTCCCTGCTAGGGCTCTGAGGGAAGGGGTGCTCTTGTTGCGTGCACAGCGTGAAGGTTGAAGAGGTCGGGCTACACTTGCCACTCCTGGCTTAGTCGTAGCTAGATGTTTGTGTGATCAGCGCCGTATGTTTTAGCACGGCTCAAGGGACTGCACCAATCACCCTACCTGCCCACCTGTAAAGCAAAGGCCAATGAAGGGGTTTTTGCGGCTGAGGAACCAAGCCACACTCCACGTATTATACGCTTCTCAGTGTGACCTATAATACGCTGTCCTCAAACACCCCTGTCAAGCAAGCAAGCGTTAAGAGACTCCTCAGGAGCCCCTGGGTAACCTAAACAAGGTTTATTGTGTGCATTTCGCGTGGCCTACCCTTTAATGCGTGTGTGAATGCACGGGCATGCACGAGGGTACTGTCCGTCTTTCCAACGATCACGATCCAACGATCAATCCATACCACGATCACGAACTCCACCAGGGGGTGGCCCCTCCTGGGCTTACTCACCTTACCTACCACTGGAGAGCAAAGCGAGGGAGAGCAGAAACGAGACACAAGCAAAGCAAGCATTTAAGCACGCGTGTGTATGTTCTAATCAGTGCTACAAAAAGGGAGGTTGGTGCTGTAAGAGCAGTTCTCACAGTTGCCCTGCATTGCACCGCAAGAAAGGACCGGTATCCCCCCGTGACAACCACTCCCTGGCCGAAGGCCATCTGTTTTTGCCCTGATCTTACCTCTAATCATCTGCAATCTTTCTAATCTAGCCCTCTATTGTTTGTTAGCTCTGCTACAAGACTCGTCCACGGAGACACGAGACGAGCAATGTGCATGCTGCATACGAGACGAGCACACCTGAGGTTTATACCTGATTCATTGAAGTCATATTCTTATTTTGCGATTTCTTGATTTTTGATTCTTTCTGGCAGTGCGGGTGAAATCTGTATGTTTATTTATTTATGTGTGTCTCTTCATTTTCCTCTCTACGTGAGACATACGTTTATGATCTCATTATTTTTGTATTTTCCAGCGCTTCGCTAGGAGCCGCTCCTGCGCGCCGCCTCTTTCTGCATAGGAATTTCTTGATTTAAAAAATCGAGAGATGACTACAATTTTTATAAAGATGTGCATCTGATGCACAATTTGATTCTGCTCTGGTGTGTTGTCTTAGAAAGTTTCTAGGGTGTCATTTGACGGATTTAGGTGTTGTCGCTTTGCGCTTGCGTGGATTCGTCCATAATTCTCCCATTCCTGTCTGTACAGATACCCACCCGCAGCATCGCTGAGTAGGCCATGTTCGGGCCGAAACGCAGCAGCCCGGAGAGACTGAGCAGAACCCAAGACCCCACCAAGGGGCAATTTAATTTTTTCAACGAGTCTCTTTGCCCTAAAACAGGTCACAGGTCGCCTGCAGGTTTACGACAACCCATGCGAGTGTGTATATTGCGTCTTGCGTTGGGTTCATGTCACGCTGCGTCTTGGAGGGAGGGATGCACATGCACATGTTTTTGGCATGCTCCGAATCTAACCCAACCAAGCCACAGGAACCCCGGCAGCGCCATGAGCGCTGAGCGTTCTGTAGGAAATGTCAGGAACACAGCAGCAAAAAGGCGCCAGCCATGGTGAGCGCCCATTTTTCCAGTGTGAGGGAGGCCATAGGTATTCTAAAGTAGATGTGGAAACCAAGGAAAGGCCAGGAAAAATACCCTTTTTCCTAAAATGCGACAGTAGTGGCCACCACAGCACAGGGGGGGATTAAGAAAAATTGCTTTTCCAATTCCTTGAGGCATACTCTAGTTGTATTAGAGATGCATTAAGCACTCTAGCATTTTTTTCTTAGTATAGGCCTAACCAAAATGGGTGAAAACACATTTTGACATATGGAACCAAACACTAGATCAGGATATGGAGTGGACCCCTTAATCCCCTATTAATGTGAGGCTATTCATCGTTTCCAGAGTTGACTGAGAACTGACATATCCAGGGCACAGCCTATGAATTTATCTATGTTTTCTCATGAACTCTTAGCTATCCTAGTGGTATGCACCCTAGGGGGCTGGGGCACCTCTTTTTGAGAGGTCCTGGGTTCACCTCCCGGTCAGCCTAGCTAAGTAGGAAGATCCCATGTGACATGGCAGTGACCTCATCGCCACATGCCATGCCACCTCAGCATTTATGGGACCCAAAACAAAGAGTGCACATCTCCTGAGATGGCAGTATGGAGATTGAGTGACTATGGGGCAGTTTTCCAAATTCTTTCCCAAAACATTTCAGCTATCTTTGTGAATATGCGATCCAATTTGCCTTGAGTTGCAGTTTCTGTGAATATTCTTACATCTTTCACTGTTTACACTGCAGCCCTTCATGCTTTGATCCTCAATTTCTTCTACTTGCTTATCTCTGGCTTGGGTTATCCTGGATTGTTTGTATTTCAGCAAATACAACATTTTCCTAATCAAAAACAGGCAGCAGGAAACCCTACATCAGCAGCAAGCAGCAGGGGAGGCACGACAAACACACAGTGTTGAAATCACTATAAAACCTTCTGGTGACGTGAGCCACCGCGGGCAAGCAGGACGGGGCGCGGGACAGGAGGGGATGGGAAGGGCGGCGGACAGGGGAACAAGGGCAGGGAGCCCCCGCAGCCGGAAGTGCAAGCGGTGCGGTGCATTCCCCCCGGTATCCAGCAGATGCTGGCGCATCATCTTCACCACCACTGCCAGTCCCTCTACAACATCGACCCCAACATGGGGGACCTGATCCCCCCCAAACCCCCTCTCGCCCCCCGCCAGCCGCCCCCCCCCCTACACGGCCACGCTTGCAGGACCCCGCCCCCGCGGCACGGGAGGCACCGGCGGAGCCAGCGTGGATTGCCGCCGCCCCGGCAACGCGGCGGTCTGGCGCGGAGCCAGCGCGGGTGGCACTAGAATCACGAGCGGGGCCGGCACGGGGGGCGGACATCCTCCATCACCAGGGAGAGGGCCTCGCCCCCCAGGGGGCCCCGCGCCCCGCTGAGGCCACGAACGATTGGATCCGTGACTGGAGCGCGATGCCCGACCCCCTGGTGGGCGAAGCCCTCCCCCTGGTGATGGAGGTGTATGGGTGGCTGAGCTGGGCCACCTCAGGGACCACCAGGGGGTTGAGGAACCGGCCTTTCAAGGCCTTGCTCCTTCGGAGGGACGGGGGGAAGCGGGAAGTACCCCCGGGGGGTTGGGTGGCCCGGGAGGACCAGGAAGGGGTCTTCCGGGACGTGATTCGGGCGGAATGGCCCGACCGGGGCCTGAATGACTGGCCTTCCTGAAGGGGGGGGCGGTGCTCCGCATCAGGGACGCGGAGGCCAATTCTGGCTGCCCCGGGCCCTGCGCACCGCCCCGGGCCACTGGCTCTACCGCCCGAGGAACCCGCCACCGCCACAGCCCCAGCCCCCACGCAAAGGGAGGCGCAAGTGTTAGCCAGCCCCGAAAGCGATGGGGGGGGGGGGGGGGCTGACGGACAGCCCCGGGCGCCCCTGGCGGCATGCTGAGGCCCATCAACCCTGAGCTGGCCCCCCCCGCGCCGTCCGCCCGGCAGGACACATAGGGGACAGGCGTAGCACCAGATCCCGGAGGCCACAAGGGCCGCAGGCACACGGACGGAGACGCGGCCGGGTGGACGCACGCCGATGACACGGGGCGCGCAGACGCGCGCAGCACTCGAAACCTGCTGACCACTGACCACTGACCACCGCCTGCAGCGCCTGGGAACGCCAGCCCCCCCCCCCCCCCCGCGCTGTACGGCGCGGCGCAAGAGCGGCAATGCGGGCAGCAGGGGGCACCATGGGCCAAGGGCAAGACGACGACCCATCGCCCCGGTAGGCCGGGCCCCAAATGGTGGGCGGGGGCTCTCCCCACGGGCACAGGATGCCAGGGCCAGGTTTCACCGTTCCAGCCCCCGAGCCGCCCACACGCCGGGTCACCCGGGGGGGGGGGGGGGCGTACCGGGCTGTCAGCGGCGCACGACACACGGACAGGACGGACACGATAGCAGAGGCTGACCCGCCAGTAGCTTACCCCCCGGGCCGCGCCCGGCGCCCAGGCACGCCAGACAGCCCCGGTCGAGCACGTGGCAGAGAGGGGCGTGCAGGGCCTCCGTACCGCACATCCCCACCCCCCGGCCACCCGCGCGTCTCAGGGCACCAGCAAGCAGTGGCCCCCAAGCAGTGGCCCCCGACCCCGGCCGGCGCGCCGGCGCCGTGCGGCCCGAGCGACGCCGAGCCACCCCCGGGCACGTTGGGGAAACTGACCGTGGGGGGGGGGGCGGCCTGGGCCTTCATGCCCCCCCCCCGCAGCCACCAGAGAACAGAGACGGGCGGCCAAAGGGGAACAGAGGGACTGCACTGCCCTGGCGCGGCCGCCCCCCCCTCCCCCCCCCCGAGCCCGCGGAGCGCCAGTGGCTGGTTGGGGGACGTGGGACTGTACCCCCCCGCAAGGCTAGGGGAGCCCCCCCCGCCCCCTCCCCCCTGGGAGGACCGCGGCGCCCGGGGCCAAGCGCCACAGGGCGCACGCGCCGCGCGCCCCCGGACCATCACCTGCCCGCTCTGTTCCCACAGTGACCTCGGCAACCTGCAGCACTGGCCATTCCAACCAGCCCGCTCGCCAGCCAACCGTGGGTGCACAAGGGGGCCCCACGGCGCCCCCCACGGACCGCGCCCGGACGGGAGCGCGCGGAAACGAACCTGAGGAGTATGGGAACCACACCCTCCATGGACAGAGCAACGCCAACAGAGCCCGCATTGGTGCCCGTACGAGGGAGGCAGAGGGACGGACTGAGGCAGAGCGATCCGCGCCCTCCGCCCCCCGAGAGCCCCCAACCGACCCGGACCCAACCACGCCTCCAGAGGGGGGGGGCAAACCGACCCCCCCGCACACACACCCCAGGCGCCAGACCGCGCCGGACAGACAGGCCCGCCCACGAGGGGCTTCGCAACCCAGAGCCAGGCAAGGGGGCGCAGGGACCGGGCCAGGCCCCCCCGAAATCACAAGGCGGAGCACAGGACCGGGGCAGGAAACGCAGAGGGGAACAACCTGTAATGGCCCTACCATCACCCTGCCCCAGAAGCGCGCGTGGTGCGCACGCCACACCAACCCAGGGGGGTGGGGCGCGAAAGCCGCGGGAGCGCGAGCGCACACACACGCAACAGGCACACAGCGCGGACCAGAAGGGCGACCGGACCGAGCCCACGGAACGTACAGACGGCGTGGAATGGCGTACCGGCGAGCGAGGGTAAGGGACACTCGGACATTACAACCCGCCACAGGCACCGCGAGGGACGCGAGGGAAGGGAGGAGCTCCAGGAAAAAAGGAAGAACCGGCATCGGCCTCGACCCCCCAGACCTGCCGCGAGCGCTGCGAACACACGATCAGGACACTGCACCCGCCAAGGCAGTAGTAGCACACAGTGCTACGCACCAGCCCCGCGGCTAGGCAGCCTCCCCGCCAGCCCATGGGGGTCCCACTGGCAACAAGCCAGTAACACGGACCCCGCGGCGCCAGCAGCCGCGGGGACCACGCGTCAGGGGGGCGGCGTAGTGGGTACGCGCCTGCAGCCACGGTGACTAAGCGACGCATTGACCGGGAAATGGCGAAAAGGGGAAGCCAGGGAGGGACAGGGCTCCGAGCCCCGTGAACCCAGGGGACCCCGCCACGAGGCAGGAGGTGTGTCATGAAGGGCCGCCCACTAGGTCTGAGTAGGGAGGATATCACCTGGCCCGACCAGGTGGCCTGCTGGAGCCGAAGAACGCCTGGTACCCCCAAAATCAAACCCCAAAACGCAAACCGCAAAAGCTGTGCTAATTTGACCAACCTCCTGGTGTCTTGAGAGCAAAATGCGCTTCAAGTGACCTCTGTTGCTTCCGAAGCGGGACACAATGCCATTTTGCAGGGCAAGGGTAAGAGAATGCAACCACTGCCACCTCCGCCTCCGGAAATTGTATGACATAAATTCCACATACTCCACGTTGCAACAATCGTTTCAGGCGACATTCTAGCTCCATCCGAACACCTCTGTCGGAGACCACTGATGGGTGCCGGCTGGGTAATCTTTTTTCTTCGTTTGTTGAAGAGCTGCGAACTTGTGACAATGCCCTCACATCTTTGGACATGCCACTCAATCCCATCACTTGGTGCCTAATTGGTTGAGACACGATGGCATTGGCATACACAAATCGGCATATGCATTACAAAGAGTTCACACACGCATATGTGAAGTAAATCTTGCCTATCTGCATGTTTGTGTAAAATCGAACCGGAGTAACAGATGCTACTTAGAGAGAGATGGGGTAAGAACATGCCCCGGGTCACATGTAGGGACCTACGCTCGGCGCCCAGAGTGAGTGCACAAAGAGAGATACACCGGGTCCAATGAGAGCACATCCATCAGGAGAGTGTCCCACCCAAAAGAGAAGTAGTGCTTCCTCAAAGAGAGATGGTCTTGCTCCAACGAAGTCCTTTAACAAGAGGGTCCGCCCCACTTCATGCCCGGAGAGAGGGACCCTCACCAATCCATGCCAGAGGAGAGACAACCTAACCAATCCATGGCCGAAGAGAGATGACATCACCAAAGCGCAATCCAGAGATCATGCATATGGAGAAATAATTTTGCCTAGCAATCAGCCAAGAGAGCATTCATGCACTTGCAGTTAGAGTCCACAACCTTGACCGAGGATTATCTCTGTATCCGATTGCCAAAGTAAGTGAACTCATGCCCTACTGCCTGCTAACAAGAGAAGGATAGAGGATCACCAACCATGTTTGACCAATGATATGAATTGACCGAAGGTTCACTGAGTAAGACGGCAAAGAGGAGGTTAGCAACCTGGGCAGAAGTGCAACTCTCCACCTTTAGCATGTTCACCCACTGCATGTCCACACAACAGGTTCAGGTCAAGCAGTCACCAAAGATTGACCATCATTAATTCAATCGAAGATTAATTGGTCAAGGCTTACATGCAAAACAAACAAGGGATATGCAAAAGAATGAAGATTTGTTTTCTCTTGGGGAACAACGACCGAGTTACTTTCTTCCCGCCGGGTGCGCCCTCCTGAGCCACCTCCACTTCAACTCCTCTTCTTCTGGAGCTCCCCCAGCTTCAAGCAACTTCTGACCCCTCGTATGCGTAGGCATGACCAATGTCAAAGCAAATGTGCCCATTAATGCATACCATTCGCTTAAGTGAGACAGGCGGCGTGGGCGTGAGGCACCACACCCGGTTTAGCGACATCATAATTCTGGCCATTCTATCATCCACTCGAGTTGCCTTAGGTTCGGATTTGCATCCATTTTAGCAACAGGATAGAATCTAATACTATTAGCACCCGTTGCGAAGAGTTTTCAGATGATCGGCCTGCATTGAAGAACAAAGAGCACGCGCACACCACCACCAACACACAACAGTCCTAATTTGAAATGGAGATGTCAAATACTCCATCCTGTTGTTTAAAGATTGTATAAACTCGGAGTTCTTCTGAAAGTATACCCGAAATCCCTGAAATTGCTGAAATTGCTAGAGTGTGGGATAGATTGCACCCCAGTGGGATCCTAACCGGCTTCAAGTGCGAGATGCTTTAGACGGACGTTACACGGGAATACATTGTTGCACCAAGCACTCGGCCCTAATTTTTCAAAATTGGGCAACAAATGAGCAATATTGTCGACAAAAGGGTGTTTTCTTTGCCTCATTGGGCACGTCACCACCCCACCCCCACACTTTATTATAGCACACCGCAACCAAAGGTTTCAGAGAGAAAAACTGTCCTTCAATGCAGCAAGACCTTTCCATTTTCATGAAAATTGCTCTCCAAATCACCAATGTTGCGTGAGAAGAAAGTGCTTTTTGCCGTAGCTCGTCACAGCAGGATCCTGCAACCCACTTCCCAGCTTTGAGCCGAAGTTCCAGGCTTTTATGTGGGCTTTTACTTGGAAAAATGGCAAAAAGAGCAACATTGGTAATAGTATTCGAATGTAGGTAGTTGCTGTTGGATGCGGTACACATTGGTTTGGCAATGCTACTTAAGTTAGCCAGCAAGTATCGAAGCTTTTGTTTCCATAAGCATTTTCAAAAGACGACCTAGTAAACTTCTACATTGGATATATGCCGTGAACGAAGCATAGTGTGGTAAATTTTGGTCATCGGCTAGGTTGTAGGAATTTCAACATCTTCTCTATAAGGAAGGGATGTTGGTTGGTACGTGGACTCTGCATCTTTGATGGCTCGTGGTAGCAAACTCAGTTTGTAGCGTAGCTAGCTCACTAGCTACGCTAGAACACGTAGCTAGTAGCTCAGTAGCAACTCACGCCAACAGCCTCTCTTCCCAGCAGGAGTATCCACACGCTCTGTCCTCCAACTTTCAAGAGACTTGTGGTCAGTTATTACTTCGACCCGATGACCCATTATTCAGCCCTCATAGCGCCGTAGGGCACAGAGGATTGCATAAGATTCTTGCTTGTATTGACTCCAACTGTGCTGTCTTGTTATAAGCTCGCAAGACCAGAAAGCCAGGGGATGATGGTGACATTTGTTGTCGTCTTATTCGGTTGTAGCACCAATGGCTTAACAACTCGCGGCTGTAAGAATATAAAAAGGTTGTCCATGAAATCACGGAGTCTTTAATGTAACCGCATTTGCCAGTGGTTCCTTGGGGCCAGTGAATGCCTCTTCACCTTCTGGTGCCCACGTGAGCTTGACTTGAGATCCCTTCTCTCTTTCTACCTTACCAACATTGAGTAACTCTGTTAAGGGACCAGAGTACTTGGCGTAGAGGGGCAGGATCTTGTGGTCATAATTGCAGCAGCCTAGAAAGGCACGAAGCTGCGTGATGGCTTTAGGTCATTAACAAAGCTGCAGAACAGCCATCATTCCTGGGGGTAGGTCTTCTTGTCCCGTGTTCAAAGATAGAGCCACGGAATTCCACACTTTGGTCGAATGTTTTGCCCTCCATCGTTCCACACACCAGCTTCTCTTGTCGAAGAACATTGAGGACCTTTCCAACTTGTCCTTATTGTTTCCTCAGGCACTCTTCAGCGTTTTCTCCAAACGACGTGGCAATCGGAGGATCGTCGATGTAAATACTACAAAACCCTTGTAATCGCAGATCCCTGTGCTTCTGAAACAGCACATCCTCCATCATCCTCTGGAACATCCATGGCTCGTTGTTGAGGCCCATAGGCATCACAGTCCACTGGACAGTGCCACATGGACTGCAGATTGCCGTCAACTTCCTATCCTCCTTTCAAAGTGGCATTTGGTGAAAGCCATGGCGCCGATCCAGCACGTTGAAGAGCTTGCCTTTTGCCCTTTTGGCGATCTCCTCCTCGATCAAGGGAAGGGGATGTGCGTCAGGAACTGTGGCGGCATTCAGGGGTCTGTAATCCACCACTAGACACCAACCATTTATGCTTGATTGGTTAGCAGTTGGGGGTTTTGGCGAAATAACTGGTGCTGAACACCACTTAGAACTCATGCAGCCCTCCAAACAAACGAACTCATGGATTGTGCGCTCAATAATCTGCAGGGCGTCTGCTTTGGTGCCGTGGAGATAGAATGGACGTTGTATGTGAACCTATAAGCCTTGGTTTATCTCCATCTCCGCTTCTCCATGTTCACCTCGAATATGGGGGTTTTTCCACCACTTGCCACTCAGCACGTCATCTTTATAATCTGCGAACACTGTGTCCCTTCTTGCAGCTATCTTGTTTCCGTTGACCTGATTCCCACATTTGATCACCGACATTATGTCCTCCAATTTGCAAATTGTTTGTTGTGGTCTGATATTCTTGGCCACCTCGTTCCGGACTTCCTCGTCGCATTGTTGGCGAATGAAGCTCACCTGAGCTTGCCCCTCAGTGGCAGCCCGAAAATGAAGGGGGTCCACAAATGTCTTGAAGGGATGGTGGGAGTCAGTTCAGGCCATGTTCTTGGAGATTTGTCATCATTCTTGTCTGAAACCTTGAAATCTTGACATTTTGGACTTCATTGTTGTCTGATGGGGACGATTTGGAATGGATTGATCGTCTCTCCCTCCTTCAAAGACGATGTGTCGGGATTCTTCTCTCAATCGTCTCAATCCTCCTCAATTTCGACGATTCTTGAGGATTTGGAAATGACCTCCTCTGTTCCGATCTCACTTGAATCTTGCCAATAGTCTCCCAGATTTCTGTCAGCTAAGCAAGCCAACGTTCTTCACCAGAGCTGTCGCAAAGGTTTGCCATTGTCTTCTCAATACAGCTTCACTCCTTTGTGAGGTGACTCGACAAGGTCGATCGAAATGTGCATAATATCCTTGAATCAAGTTTGTTTTGCCCAATTGGGAACAATTAAGATCACTTTTGCGCCAGATGGCTTCAGCTTCAGTACTACACGAGGAAAAAGGTCGAAGGGCGCATTGATCCAGAGAGGTTCAGACCAGTCCTCACTCGAGGCATCCTCATAGAACTTCCAAACTCTTTTATTCTTCTTGTTTGCAAAGGCATGAACTTGGAATTGACTTAGATCGGGCGGACAAATTGTGGCTGCTTGCCTCAACGGACAGCACTCAGAACCTAGGCTAGATAGAGGAAACCAAAGAAATGCGCCAGACGATCCAAGCACCGTCCATGCACTGCCCAGACTACCCTTATGGGTTTAGGATATAGCCACTGTTGTTGCGCAATGTTGGGGGTTGCGTTAAGTTGGCCTCCCTAGTGCAGCTCTTCTTCGCCATTCGGCTGTGTGTCTTGTACTTGTCCTTCATCAATTCATTCTTCTCCTGCTTCAACGGCATTGACTCCTTTTCCACGTGCACCACCATGAATTGATATTCCGGCACCACGTTTCGTACCACCTTGGCCTTTGATGTTAAAGGTGTTGCAATGGGGGTTGAATTCGTTGGATTTGCCCTTGCCACGACTCCTGGAGTCCTTGCCCTTGCCAAAGATCTTGTTAGCCGGAGTCTCTGTGTGGAGGGGGTTGCCATTCACCTGAGGAGCATCTTGATTCCCAAACTTTCTTCGTCTTTTCCGCCTTTTTAACCTGATTTTCCACCAGATTTTGTCCATCTTGAGCCGTTTGGATGTCCACCTTGCTGCGAGTAATTTTTCGGCTCCCAATATCTGTTCTTGCGTTGGGACTGTCCTCCTCCTTTTCTCCTTTGTTGCTTGTCCGGATACTGTACTCCATCTTTTGGAGATTTCTTTCTTGACCGCCTTTTCCTTTCCCTTTGCTCTGAATTGTCTTGAGATCTGAGAACTGCCACCTGTGATCTGCCGTCGAGTCGGTCGCTGCTCGCTGGTCCTTGCCCAAGGATAGGCACACCGCAATCCCTTCTTGCTCACAGCGCTCACCTTCCCGCCAAATTCCTTGGCATCTTGGGCCTTTTGCCTCACCAGGATCGCATACTTCTCCAACTGATCCAAGACCTGGTCCACCGAGTACGACAATAAGCGCGGCAGCACCCTCAGCACAGTCCCCCTGATCTTCAACTTGTCTTCCACCATCTTGGTGAAGAACTCAGATCCATTGCTGTTGTGGAATTCAACTCTCCAACGACCTTCACGAGGGATAATGTCCTGCATCCCAACGGCGCTCACAGAGTTCAGCACATCCTGGACTTCCATTTTGGTCATGGTCTCCGGCAATCCTCAAACCTCTACGGCCTCACCAAGGGCTTTCCTATCTGCTTGACTATCCCTGATCTTTGCCTTGTTCTCCGGCGTCAGTTTGCTCAACAAAATGTTCTTCATTTCTCCCTAAGAAGGCTCTTCTCCAGCGCTTTCCGCTTCCTGCACCAAGAACTCTCAGTCTTTGCTTGCAATTCGAATCCCTTCCAGAAATAGCTTCTCGATCATTGTGAAGTTCTCAAGTCGGTCCATGTAATGATCCTCGGGAAGTCGTGAGCTTTTCTTCTTGACTGATCGCCACAACTCTTCATAGCTCAGTGGATCTCCTTTATTTTGCCTTTCCACGTATAGATTATATGTGGATTCCCTGTGTTCGCCAGTCAAACAGTCCATCAAACCGAGAATCCAGAGGTCCTTTTCAAGTATCTCCGTCTGCAGCCAACCGAAAATTTGCCTTTCGAAGGACAAGCAGTAATTTGGCTGCCCTGAGTACTTGGGCTGCTTCATCACCGGACCTCTAAGTCTCAAATGAAGTGGAGTGGAAAGGTGATTCGGATTTCATGCTGTGGATGCACCAACGTGATTCACGAAAGCAGGGCTATTGGCAGCACCTCGCATTGCTTGGATTTGAGCAATTGCGGCCGCCAGCAACATCTGGTCAACTGTAGGGTGCACGAACGGTGTTAATTGAACTTGATGATACCTCATTTCTTTCATTTTTTCTGTTTTTTTTTAGGCATCGCGGTCTCCCGCCTAAACACACAATCAACGCTCGAACTGCCAGGTTTCTCGAAGGACAGCCGCTCTATTTACATCACAAGTTTTAAATAAAATGAGAGTGTAGCACACTGCCCTCACGGCACCATAGGCCTCAAAATTATTGACAAACTGGTGACTAAAAGAGAAGACTTTCCCTTGCATTTTTTTCGGTTCCTCCTTCATTTTGGCCTCATTTTCCTTCTTTTCTTTCCCTTTCTTCTTCAAGGCTATTGATCTCTCTTTTACGGTGCTCCTTGCTTCTGAATCAATAATGCCAGGGCTTTTCACAGACAGTACATACCTCTCTGACGAAGATTTTCCTTCTTCAGTACCCAAATTAAAGGCAATAGCACTTGTAAATCCAGTGGAAATATTGCCAGTTTTTCCGGGATAAGCTTGGTGTGAGCCAGTAAAAGCTTGTTGTGCCAGAGTGTGGGAAACGCCGTAGGGCGTGGAGGTGGGTGCAGCTGAGGAGGTAGGTGCTGGGTGGCTTGCTGGTGCCAGGGCTGGTCCAGTGAGTCCAGTAATGTTCAGAGTTTTGACCAATGTAGCCGATTTTGGCAGCTTCCTTTCCATCCCCCTCCACTTGCTGTCTTCATCCTGCTTCTTCTCCTAGGCGGCCCTCTTCACCTTCGCTTCCTAGGACAAAATGTGGCGCAGCAGGAGCAGTCCTCGGCGCACTCCCCACAGGAAGGGCAATGGATGCTTTTTCACTTGCTCCTAACCTCATTGCCCCAGGAGGGGACACTAGAGGTAGAGCTAGGGAGTTTGGACAGTTGCTTTCTGGAGAGGTCAGAATGAGTCCAATCACACCTCGTTTTGTCGACCTGTTTGCTGTACGGACCCCAGGAACTCGGCGGGCAATCATGATGTTGGGCATTCTGGCGTCTTTCCTCGGCAATGATGGCCATTTGCACCATCACAGCAGCCTGCTGGTCGGGGTGGTTCATAAGCCCCTCCCGTCTTCTTGTTCCTGCAACGTGGCGTCGAATCTCACTCGGCCGCTCTCCCTGATGAAGTGGCACGACGCCCTGAACCAGTCCCTCAGGCGGCCTTGGTAGTTTGCTTCCGCCAGTACCCAGTTCTGGCAATTCAGGAACTCCTGATTGACG
This sequence comes from Eutreptiella sp. 'Long Island Sound 2002', assembly GCA_964036045.1. Lineage (NCBI taxonomy): Eukaryota > Euglenozoa > Euglenophyceae > Eutreptiales > Eutreptiaceae > Eutreptiella > Eutreptiella sp. 'Long Island Sound 2002'. The sequence continues at coordinate 132,884,137 of OZ038379.1, forward strand.
ACTTCCCGTATTTGTTTCTCCCAGAATTCTCCAATAACTCCGCTGTTCCAATCAAGTATTCGACGGCTCTCTCTCCCTGCTGCTGTCTTCCAGATCAGGCGCGGAGGGGGAGTGGCAACCAGATTCACTTGAGGAGACAGATTCTCAACCGGGCTTAAGGTTAAATGGGGTGTTCATACAACCACCAGCACAAGTATGAATTCCAGGCGAATGTCTATGACCGCAGTAGGGACACTCAGAAGGACGGTCTTCGGTCCTCTGCGAGATGCCACAAATGTACCCTTCGGGGGAGCACGGGGGGACTCAAGACGATTGATAGCCCTGCTAAAGCCCAACGATCCGTGGATACTCTAGAAGCAGACTCCTGTAGACCTCTGCTACCATGTAACCGCTGTGCAGTGGCGGATCGTTGTTGTAACTGCGAAGTCTGTAGCCTTGATGCCCCAGGGGGGGTAACGCCCAACAGTGCCCCTGATATCTCCCAACCTGACTGACCCTCTCGAGCCCCATATCCAGCCTCTAGGAGCAACATATGCAATGCACTGTGAGGGTCATTGAACTCAATGGTGGAATATGAATAGTCAGAAGAACAGGTCTACAAAGCTGGAGCACACATATAGATTAAATGTGAATTCGTGTAACACAAAAACTCATTACAAAATCATTCAAAAAAATTTAAATACATCGTATTGGGAAATCAGGAAAGACAAATGCGTCTCGACGCGTGCTCACGGGCGACATCTGGAGGCGCACGGAAAATCTGACAACAAGCAGAACATTTACTGCACTAATGTATATCTGAAAATCATTGACATTCTTATGACCATTGTGTATAAATTGAGTGCTGTCATAATGATGCCGTTACAAAACATTCGCTGATTGTAACAATTTGCAACTGAACACACACAGTGCTGGAGCCAATCCAGACAGCAGTGTCCTCAGCTGACGCGTACCCCAAGACGTTAATAGACACAGTTTTCTACCAGCAATAAGTAGGGGGCTAGTCCCAAGGGGTGCCAAAAACAAAGGGCGGGGTTATGAAGGCGTGGCCTTCGCTGAAATGCAAAAGTGGCCGTAACCCTGGCAGCTTACTTTCCATCTCCCGAGCCTTACATACTGCGCACACCGGCACCAGCAGTCACCATATGCCCCTCTTACACTCTAGGTCCGAAAGCCATCTTAGGAGATGGATGTCCCTTGATGTCTAAACGGTTGATGCCCCCTTCTGTCTTGCGCCCAGACAGCGTCACCTCAGAGTGCCTGCCGGGTGCTGAGATATTTGCGGCCTCAACACCTCCGGTCACCATCAGCAATAACGTGTCGGCTGGCGCACTCAGCCTGAGTCGCTAAAACAAGCATAGCCCTCAAAAGTGATCTGATCCACAACAATGTCCACAAAGCGTTCGGCAAATGAATTCATGGCAAGGCTTCACTTTCACAGGCTGCCCTGGCTACTGTCAGGCCTCAGTCAGTCGGCGTTGGGGGGGCGAATACCATACTGCAGGATTCGGGTACGAGATACTTACCATGTCCAGCACCCTCGAGAAATACCAGCACTCGGATGCCGCCATGTAAGGGAACCAGTGAGCGAGGGTCGGAGGGATCAAGCGAGTGAGTGAACGATGGGCGAGGCGTAGTCTGAGCCCGAGTAAGTGAGAGAGCGAGCGACGAAAGCCAAAGCGAGCACACGCGAAGCGCACAGCGCAAGCACACACAGGAGGAGATCAGATAGACAAGAAAATTTGCGACTTTTTGTTGTTCTGTTTTGTGACTTATGTATACTTAATTCTAGTTCTGCAATGCACTTTATGTCTTCTTTTAGGGTATGATACGAGCCTGAATCGGCTCTTGCCGCAAGGGCTTTCTTGCCCCTTTGGAGTTCTGGACTCTGGGATACACGGACCTCCCAACTACTGGGTATTCGAGTTCTTTGCCCTGTCCGTGCCGTGCATGTTTGCCTTTGTCCTCGCAGTGCTAGAGCTTTGGCTTTGCCAATCAGTCCTCAAACATTCCAAAAAGAAGGGGAATCAAAGTCACGATATACCCATAGACATCTCAGGGAGCGCCTGCAGAAAGTCTTCTGCAGTTACAAGCCGATTCACTGAATATCACTTGGCTTATGAAGCACTCAGTGACAGATGAGGGTGACTTCTGCCTTGATGTTCTTGATCCGTCCTCAAATCAGTGTCTTGGCAGCTCAGGGGCACCCGCCGCAGAGACAGAAGGACATTTGTCCAGACACAGAAAAAGATGACCGTGCACTCGAAGCGAGGATCGGAGACTACAGCAATGCCTCCAGTTGGCTGAAGCCGAGTTATTGACTGCACCAAGGTCAGAATCCCATTCCTCATCCGAAAGTTCTTGTGGAGTTTAAAACCCTCCCACTCCTTCGCCAACTACCACATTGGTGAAGTTCGTTTCTCCTATTGTCCCAGTCGCGGAAAAAGTTGAGAGGTCAAGATCGGGCGCCAGTACGGCGCCACGAACAAAATTTAGGGGTCCGAATCGGTGTCAACATCAATTTTTGAGCAGACGCCGATGAACAACGACTAGGCCGATAAGTGGCGACAACGATGACGCCGATAACGCCAACGAATGTCGACAACGACGAAGCTGATTAGTGCTGACAACGACAACCACGACGACAACAATAAATGTCGACGACACCAACGCCAAGAAGCAACGACGCCAACGAGCGGCCAAGTAGAAATCTGGTACTCAGCCTGCCAAGGCGCTGTCCAGGTTCCAGCTCAATGGCCTGGGGGTGGTTACCAGATAGCCATTCCTTGCCCTATTCACAGCTCCAGCACTGATATGCCTTAACGCTAAGCTACAAACAGTCATTTTGGTTCAGGTCAAGGTTCGTTTTTAAAGTTTACTGTATGTTGATTGATGACAGTTTACACAGGTTGACAGTTAGTGATGGTTGCAATTTGTTTGCAGTTTTTGTTCACGTTGAGTGATTTCGACATGTGCATAGTGGCTCAAACTGAAAGATTCTCCGTTTATGTCCTATGTGTTATATATCCAAGGCTTCGGTACTGTTGTTTATTGGGCAGTGTTTGAGCACCGGTCAGCACCATAGCCAGTCACTGCATGTAAGTTACACAGCCAGCAGAAGCAGTCAGACCAACACCCAGAACAGAACCCACGAGCCACTACCAGGAGCCACAGCAGGCAGACAGAGCTCAATTGCCTCACGTCACACCTGCAGTCAGGCATTTTTTTGCCACAACTCAGTTAGCAAGTCAGAAAGTCCAATGTGTTGAAGGTTAGCAAGGGTTGATAGGTTTACCCAGTCAGTTGGTCCAGAATTGCAGTCATAATTCCATCAGCTTTCCAGTGCGTGTTCAGAATTTCAGTTACAGTGTCAGAGTTGTCTCCAAACAGGGTATCTCAGGTGCCAGAGTTACATCTCAGTTGGTCAGTCCCGCACAGGTTTCTTTTGATTCTTACGGTGTGTGGGTCATGAAAGTCCAGTTTCCACACGGGCCCTTTGTGTTTCCTCTACCCTGTGTTAGGCAAGCTCTTTTTTTCGCCTGTCTGACAGGCCTGCCACCATTGGTGACCGCTCACATGTGTACATTTCTCTTTAGGAGAGTGTAGTGTTGTTGAGAAGCAGAAGTACAAGCAGATGGCAAGTCACAGGAAGGGGCAGTGTGACAAGCGTGAGAGTCAGTGAGTCATAGAGTGTAGCGGCCAGTGACCAGAAACCACAGACCACAAATGTGTGAACAACCAGAGCAGACGAGGGAGTAACTGACAGGAACAACAAAACACAACACACGAGTGACGGCTTCAGTGATGCCTCAGCCACCAACACCACCACACGGACCCACAACAGAGAGAACGCAAGAGAAGACATAGCACGAACCAGGGAAACCAGCCACAGCCACACCAGCCACAAGATCATTGAGTTTCGCACCTAGATCAGGCACAGCACAAGCACAGAGATAAACACCACACTGACAATGAGCGACAGTCAGCTGATGCAATCAAGCCCACAAACACATTTTTTGCCAAGTCTGATTCAAGGTTGGGTCATGTCGTCAATTGTTTACAGCTTTCTTCAAATTTCCCTCCCGGATCGGAGGCGCAAGCCTGACGACGACCAGTGGTTGATACGCTCAGTTCTGCAGCCACCATCTGTCTTCTATCCAATTTTCTATTTGTTTCATTCTTGCATGTCTACTGCCTCCGAGCAAGCTCTCCGGCATTAGGGGAGAGTCGCTGCGCCACTCCCAACTTCTTACATGGTGCCCTACAGTGTGTTTGATCCGCCACTGGCACTTACTGAGTATACATGTACGCTGGTCCTTTTGGGACAGACAATTTTTTTTTTCCGCCGCCCGCCCCAACCATCCTCACCGCCCGGCTCAGGGGAGTCTAAGGGAACCAGTGACCGAGGGTCGGAGGGAGCGAGCGAGTAAGTGAACGATTGGCAAGTGGTGGTGTGAGCCGGAGTGAGTGAGAGAGCGAGCGAGGAAAGCGAGAGCGAGCACACGCGAAGCGCACAGCGCATGCACACACAGGAGAAGATCAGATAGACCAGAAACTTTGCGACTTTTCGTTGTTCTGTTGTGTGACTTATGTGTACTTAATTATAGCTCTGCAATGCACTTTATGTCTTCTATTAGGGTATAATACGAGCCTGAATCGGCTCTTGCTGCAAGGGCTTTCTTGCCAACCAAGCGCTGGGACATCCCAAAATGCTGTTTTCAGGGTCCACGCCCCCCCCCCCAAAACGGTGCCAAAAATGATTTTTTTTACCTCGTGAGCCCAGGAGGCCACTTCAGGTACCGATCCCCCCTATGTTGGGGGTGCTGAATTTAATTATGAATCTCATTTCCATTAACCAAGCGCTGGGACATCCCAAGATGCGTTTTTCATGGTCCAGACCGACAGAATTTTCGTTTATCCACCCCCCTCAAACGGTGCCAAAAATGGGTTCTTTCACCTCGAGAGCCCGGCAGGGCACCTCAGGTACCCCCCCCCCCCCTAATGTGGGGGTGCTGAATTCAATCTTCAGCTCGATTCACATTAACAAAGCGCTGCAGCATCCCAAAATGCGTTTCTCCAGGGTCCAGACCGACAGAAGTTCCGTTTATCCCCCCCCCTTCACCTCGGTACTCCCGACATATAAGATGCTATAGGCAGCGCCTTGGCATTTCCCCAACATAATTCTCTCAAGTCTTTTACTTCGTCTGTGGCGCCTACGGCGCCCCTCCGGTTCAATGCATCGCTCCCTGTGTCCGCACCCTTACCGCTCCTATGTGCCTCCCTCCGTATGTCATACGTATTCGGTGCATGCAATGCAAGTTGCGCGGCTCTAAAGGCGTGCTGCCCTTCAATTACTCATTCCTACACCTGCCAGCAGGTCCCCAATGCCCCTCAGTTAGCGCCGCCGCTCTGACATCATACCGCTGGGCGCTTTTGGGGCCCGTGAGTTATGCGAGTCCATGACTTTGTACATTAGCTTCTGGTTATGTATGATAGTATCACTGGCTCCGCACTGAGAAATTTGTGACATCTTTAAAAAGGGCTTTCTTGCCCCTTTGGGGTTCTGGACTCTGGGATACATGGACCTCTCAACTACTGGGTATTCGAGTTCTTTGTCCTGTCCGTGCCGTGCATGTTTGCCATTGTCCTCTCACTTCTAGAGCTTTGGCTTTGCCGATCAGTCCTCAAACATTCGGTAAACGAGGGGAATCAAAGTCAAGGTATACCCATAGACATCTCAGGGAGCGTCTGCAGAAAGTCTTCTGCAGTTACACGCCAAAGGTCAAACCTCAAAGGTCGGACAGTTCATGTCACCTGATGGAGGCACAAAAGACATCCCATGAATCCCTCCCCTTTGCTCCATGTCTCGCCAGTTCCATGTCTCCCGCCGCCCTCAGTACCACCCCCCTGTCTGCAGCAGCTCTCTCAGCATCTGCACCCTGGGCCTTCCCCCCCTTTCCCTTGGACCACCCATGTCCACCACTGGGAGCGCCTCCCCAAGCATCCTCCTCAGCCTTTCCTCCCGTATCTCCGGCCCGCTGTCCTGTGGCCTCCCTGCCCTCTGTACGGGGTCCCAGAACGGTTGGATCCCGCGCCGCCGTCCTCCTCTCGTCCTCCCCGCCCACCTCACGTAGCGGACCAACTCCGCCACCTCCTCCGCCCTCCAACCCTGGACAGTCCCCTGCTCCGTCCTCGTGACATGCTGCGCAAGATGCCGCGGCACCAGGGCATCGAATCCCAGTCCGTCAGCGGGGACTCCGGGCTGGGGCTGGTGGGACGCGCCGCTGCTGCTGCGCCCTCCTCTCCCCGCTCCTCCACCCAGCGCCGCTTTCCCCGTGCGTGCCAACCATCGTCACTGTCCCCTCGTGCCCTCTTCGCGGATGGTGACCGTTCCTCCCTATCTGTGGGGAGGGTGTCCCCCTCCGGGTCTGGGGTGACCCGGCTGGGCCCCTTGCGGCCTGCCACCGCCTCCTCCTCCCTCTCTCTGCTTTCCCACTCCGCCACCTCCCTGTCCTCCTCCTCCAGCCTAGCTGCCTCGCCCCTGATCCTCTTCCAGGCCCGCTCCTGCACCTCCCGTTCAGCCTCCGACGGGATACCCGGCTGCCTGAGCGGCTGCAGCAGGGGGCGATGCTCCGTCAACTCGCCCCCCTGTGCCCGTTCCCTTTGCCGCTCGCTGTCCCGCACTGCCCACTTTATCCTCTCCGCTCTTCTTTTACAGTCTGCCCTGGCGCGCTGCAGCTCCTCGATAGGCTGCACCTCTCCCCCCCCCCCCCGGGCTGCCCTGTGTGCTTGCCTGCGCCCCGGCTGCCCCGGCCGCCACACCCATCACCTGTGCCTCCCCCTCCCACAGCCTCCTCTCTGCCTCCCCTACCCTCTCGCATGCTCTCTGAAGTTCCTCCCCCTTCCCTCCCGGCGCTCCCCACACCGCCCCGACCGGCTCAGGGTGCTGCAGCACAGTTGCTGGCGGCAGCGCACCCAGGTACATCGGTGGGGGGTTGTACACCAGCAGGACCCCGGGTACGGCGGCGAGGGGGTGTGATGGGATGACACCTCCGCACCACCAGCCTCCGCCCTCCCCCCGGTACACCGGCGCCCTCATCTACCCTCCTCCACCCACCTTCCCTTGTCCCTTGCCTCCTGCTCCTTGCTGCCCTGCCTTCCCTTGTCCTTTGTACTCCCCGCCCCGGTGCCTCCCGCCTTCCCCTACCGCCCTCCGTGCCCCTCCCCGGCACCATGCGCATCTTGCCTACCGTGTCCGTTCCTTGCGCTCTCCCCTAGGTGCCCTTTACCCCCCTCGCCCTTCGTCGTCCCTTTATGCCTTCCGCTCTCCTTCCCTCCTTCCTTCAGGGTGTCCAGTACTCCCTTGTACCATCCCGTGTCACTCAGGATGCGTACATCCTTGTCAGAGTGCACCTGCCTAGGGGCCTCATAGTGCTCGAACCATGGTTCAACCAAAATGTTCACAGTCTGTTCCCCTGTGAGCTTTTCGTTGCAGGGCAATGCACAGATGAAACGTGTCAGACCACAGGTGACAACCAGACAACTGTCATAACCACCAAACTTAGGCAGACCGTGGATGAAATCCACGTACAACAGAGAGTTAGCACAGTAGGGGATAGGCAGACTGGAGACCCCGGTCACGTGACTTGCTCTGTTTGCTGGCCTGACAGCCACAGGAGTCCACTATGGGCTGCATACGGGCTCATAGCTCAACGCAGTTTAGTCAGGGGTAGAAACACTCCCTGGGAAATTCAACAGAGCGGTTGCACCCTGTGGGCCCTGAACTAAGACGGGCCCAGGGTAGTCAACCGTCCAGTGGTGCTTCAGGCACAATTATACGGTTTTCATAGTACACATACTGGTTATCCTTATACCCACCGTCGCCGTCAATCAGGCGTGCCTCTAGGCCATCACTGAGGGAGTCGAATACACATTGGTACTCCGACTGGTAGTCTTTCAGACTGTAACACTGCATTGCACCCGCAGTTCGCATGGACAGGTCCAGCTGGACAGCCATGGGCTGAGACGCCTCTTTGGTCAAGGCCTCCAAGCTTTCACCCAAGAGGGCAACCAAGTTATTACCAGATATATAGTCAGCCATTTCGTTTTTGATACACTGTATATGGTGGGCAGTCAAGCTGAATGAACTGAGGTAGGTCCACCCCGGGTTTAACTTTGGTTTTTGCAGGAGGGGGACCCTTCTGAGAAGTTTTCACAGGCTCTTGGTCACAGAGCCAAGCCATGGGGTTGGTGCCAAGCGGGCGGGACTGGGAAGAGAGCACAAGCATCCCAGCCAGGACTTCCTGGTCGTTTGTATCGTAGTAGTATCGTGGTTGATTCCACTTCCAGGTCCACTGCCCAAGGGGCACCAGACGTCATTCTTTGGCAGGGTAGTCATGCTTCAGGGTACCATCGGGGTTCAAACCTGAAGTGTGAACCTGGCAGTGAGACAACGCGGCAGGGTTAAGCTCCTGCCACTGGTATAGAATACCAAACCCCCCTACATCACCGGCATCTGTGACGAGTAATATCTCGCGTTTAGGGCGGGGTACCCCCAAACCGTTGGTAGGGGAGACTTTTTTTCTTCAAATCCTTGAAACAGGCCTCCTCCTTGTCGGTCGAGGGCCAAGCATTGGTTCATTTTGTAAAGTCAGTCAGGGGGGCTCATAAATATGTAAAAATGCGTGGCCGAACCTCGTGAGGACCCTTTGAGGGTCATCACGTATATGCATATCCTGCAGGGGTTGCATCTTAGATGTGGCTGGTTTCCACCAGCCATACCCAACGTCAAAACCCAGATATTCCATCTCCTCCTGCACACACTCAGATTTCTCGCGTTTAATGCAGTGATGCTTTTGCTGACAGACAGTGAAAAACTCTTGTACGAGGAGGATGTGATCTTCCTGGGTATTAGTACCCAGGCTCACGTCATCCGTGTGTGCCTCCATCTCAGCCGCATGGGAAACCAGTTCCTGTACAAAGGGTCTGCGTCTCAGGATATATAGGATCTTATTCATCATCTCCTGAAAGAGTGCAGGGGCATTCGCCACACCAAAGGGCATGACCTTTTGGCAGAATACACCGCCCTTTGGAGTTACAAAGGCGAGCAATTCCTGGGCTGCTCGGGTTAGGTCTACCTGCCACAATCAACTGCGCTGATCCATCTTGGTCTTGCATTGGCACTTAGCCATTCTCTCTAGGGTGTTCTCCATGTTAGGAATACTCCCTGAGTGGTTTTTGGTCATTTTGTTGAGCTCACCATAGTCCACGACCTAGCGCATAGCAGTGGAGCCAGGTTTAGCCACTAGGGAACAAGGGCTACAGTGGCGGGGACAGTCTCCGTGTTTCTACGCCTCAACGAGGCCAGCATCTATACATTCCTCGATCTGGCGTTCGATCTCGTCGATTTGGTCTTGTGGGGTGGGCTACGGACGCCGTCTCACCACACACACTTCAAACTCTTGTTTGAGTCTGAGGTCCATCTGGACCAGCTTTTTGCAAAACAGGGGTTGGGGCAACGATCCAAAAAACTCATGATATTTCTGGATGAGCTTACTCAGGGAAAAGGTCAAGGGTCATGCTCTCGAGTTTTGCAGAACAATCCCCCTCAGCGTGGAGGTTGCTCTTCCCTTTTTCCTGTCTCTCTATAGGCCCTTTAGCTTGGGCGGGCAGCTCATCCTCCCAGTCCTGCCAACCATGCTGGACATAGTGAAGCGAGTATACCCGTGGTACCTCAGGGGCGGGGAGAGTCTTTTCTTCATCATCCACCTCGGACCATATAGACGTTTTCCAGGTCCTCTTGAGGAGGTCGGGGCGGGTCCGTCGCTCGATACCCTCAGCGTTAGCACATAGAAACTGCTGGAGATCCTGTACATCATACCAAGAGACTAGCATGTTATTGGGGGAGGATATAGCGCCAGGTACCTTACCTGTAGGGCCATCCGTGGCCTGCATTGAGAGAGCAGCATAGTCATGAGACCCTCCGGGTTGGACTCACCGAAATCAACCTCATCCATAAACAGCTGCGCTAAGAAGGCGCTGTGCTTCAGTGTAAGACCCTACAGGTCCACCGGTGGTATAGCAATGGCGATGTCACTTAGGTGGTCTTCAGCATCAGCCAAAGGAGTACGGACTGCTGGAGTCTCCTGCTCATCAGAGCACTCACCATTCGTAGTGGTACCCGAGGAGTACTCGGATCTTTTCTTAAGATCCAGGAGGGGGAGGCCTTGGTTTTAGTTCAACAACTCCTTTAGTACTACCTGGTCAAGGTCACTATCAGGTACCTGGTTTGGAGGGCCATCTACGATGGACAAGAAACTGCTCCATTCAGGGGCAAGCATGGTCTCCTGAGAATCTTCAAGAGCATACATTGAGCTGCTGGGTAGTTCAGTTCTTCCGACGGTCATACGGTCCAACAGGCGCTTCCAATAGGCGTGTTCCCCTATGGTACCCCAGTTTGGGGTGCACAGCACCTCTCGCGCTCTTTCAGGGGCAGTTTTGATCAACACGTTAGAGAGTTTGGAGAATGGGGGGCTTACATAGAACACAACGCCATCAATCTCGAGTTGAAGCGATAGGCGTTATTGTGATATCGCAAACAATACAGCTGCATCATATGCTCCTCCGTACTCGCCAACAATTCGACCTGAAGTTCATTCCAGTCTACCTGTAGGGCGGCCAGTCCCTTTGCTAAGACGGGTCTCACCAACTGATAGTTTTCAGTTCGGAGACCGGTTCCCGTAGCGTAGACCGGATTCTTTTTGTCCTCACAGCTCAAGAGGGACAGAGAAAAGGCCACTGCCGGAGTCGCAGTGTAGGGTATAGGCACGTTGCAAAGACAACAGTTTCACCCGGGGGTTACAGCGCAGGAAATCTGTGCTGATGACAATGCCAAAGCCGTTGATGTCAAGCCCTTTGCAGTGCTGAGTCACGTGTTCATCCCCGAGATATACGGTCGCATCGACCCCCCCTAGAGAATGGATGGTTCTCCAGTCCCCTACACTTATAGCCACAGTTTTGGGTTTTCGGAGCTTGGTCTGTTTTAGCAATCTGCGGGCCACAATGGAAAGCGTGGCGCCCGTGTCCAGGACCGCTTTGTAATTAGGATTTTATGAGGTACCGGAATCCCGTAACTGAACCGTCCAAAAACTGCCACGATCGCGATTTACGGCCCGTCGCAACACAATTTTGCCGAGGTTTTGGTGATTTGTGCGGAATCTGTGCGCATCTGCCCCGATTTAGATAGCGCAATCGGTAACATACGACGTTATCTAGTTGCTGTATTGAAATCACGTCGACTGCATTACCGGAGTTCCAGATAAACCCAAAATACGACCATTTTTGCCCATTTTTGCCACTTTCGGGCCTTAAACGGTCATTTCGATGATGTCCTTGTGGTGTCACGAGATTTCATATGGATCAAGTTTGTCCCTAGTGCCCTGTGAGGCTAGGCAAGCAATGATTTGTGCCCGTGCATGCCCTTTACCCAAGATAATAATCCGGAGGGTGCCAAAAAACGCCCAAAACAGCTATATTTGCACTTTTGAACACATAAATGTTGATTAAAGTGATACGGCCGTGCTTTCATGTCATTTCAAATTGATCACGTTTGTCGGCTGTGCTACGTGAGGCTTGGCAAGCAATGATTTGTGCCCGTGCATGCCCTTTACCCAAGATAATAATCCGGATGGGGGCCAAAAAATCCCCAAAACAGCTATATTTGCACTTTTGAACACATAAATGTTGATTAAAATGATACGGCCGTGCTTTCGTGTGATTTCAAATTGATCACGTTTGTCGGCTGTGCTACGTGAGGCTTGGCAAGCAACAATTTGTGAACGTGCATGCCCTTTACTCAAGGTTATGCCCCGCAGGGTGCCAAAAAGGGCTTCAGACAGCTATATTTGCACTTTTGAACACAATAATGTTGATTAAAGTGATACGGTTGCGCTTTCGTGTCATTTCAAATTGATGAAATGTGTCCCTGGTGCTAGGTGAGGCTTGGCAAGCAATGATTTGTGCCCGTGCATGCCCTTTACTCAGGGTTGCGATCCAGATGGTGCCAAAAAACGCCCAAAACAGCTATATTTGCACTTTTGAACACACAAATGTTGATTAAAGTGATACGGTCGCGCTTTCCTGTGATTTCAAGTTGATGAAATCTGTCCCGAGTGCTAGGTGAGGCTTGGCAGGCAACAATTTGTGACCCTGCATGCTCTTTACTCAAGGTTAGGGCCCGGAGGGTGCCAAAGAAGGCCCGAAACAGCTATATTTGCACTGTTGAACACATAAATGTTGATTAAAGTGCTATCGCTGCCCGTGTGTGTGATTTCAAGTTGTTCAAGTTGGTCACTAGTGTTAGGTGAGGCTAGACAATGAAAAATTTGTGCCTGTGCATGCTCTTTACTCAAGAATATGAACCAGAGGGTGCAAAGAAAGGCTCAAAACAACTATATTTGCACAAACACCATCATTGGATTTGCAAATGCTGTAATGGTCAGAGCCACACTCCCTTGGCACTGCCTGTCAGAAAAAACAAAAAGGAATCCCCCTTGTACGTGAGCACATACAAGCCGCGTTCATATGGGTTGAAAGGTGTGTCCTTCTCCCTTAAATGACCAACCAAGGGGTAACAAAACGCCCCAATAGTAACAACTTGCTGGGCCGCTGTGTGTTTCGGGTCCACATGATCTACGAGGTCTCTGAGTGTGTATTTCTGACACTGTGCTGCCCCTGATAGGAAGCACGCGTCTGCAATAGGCATGATGGTATCATCTTCACTAAGAGGACATGCCGTCGGTATGCAAAGGAACCACTGAAAATTGTTACCCTTCCCATGCATTGACACACTGCACCAATGTAAGTGCGGCTAACCCCCATCTGCTCAGATTTTAGCAGATCTGCCCCAGATTGGCTACATTTTGGTCATTTTCTCTGCTTCGGCGGAATCGCCGCCCCGCAGCTCAGTCTCAGGATCAGACCTATATATTTCTGATGTGCCCGATCTGACTCCGCGGTCCATTCATCGTAAATTCACCGCGTTCCGATCATTTACCCGGAATCGCCATTTGCCGCTGACGCGCGTGCGCGAGCCAGATCGGCCAAATATTTTTTCACAATCGGATTTATATAAATCTTTTCAGACAGATATGGACACTCAGATGTACTTAGGATAATCCGCATCAATTTTCTTCATAGACTGGGATTTTTTGCCGGATAACAATCGGCATGGATCTTGCCTCCGTTGTCGCCGCTCTTGCCTCCGTTGGTGTCCGTGTATCCGGTTCTGCCCCCAACAGCAGCGTTCAGGTCGACTCCTCGCGTGCCTGCCCCCCCGGTCTTGCCGGCCCTGAGCCCTCCGGCACCATCAACGACCTAGGGCAGCACTTTCATGGTAGCAGAGGCTACCTGAATGTTGCTTCACAGCCCTTCAGTCCACAGTCCGCTCCCCAGTACGGCCCCGTAGACCCCGCCGCTTCTGGAGAAGTAACGATTACGCTGCCATGGTGCTGCGCGAACGAGGCCTTGAGAGGAATGCCTTGCGCAAGCCCAAGCTGCCCAAGAAGGGCGCACATCAGCAGCTGTGGAGACCCAGATTACCATTATGATCCCAGTCGGAATTGGCCATCGAGCAGCTGGAATCCGCCGGCCTACGACGATGGCAACGCTCCGGTGGAGCTTACGGACCTGGCAGGTACCAACCTTCCTTACGGAGGTCCAACATTTGAGACCATTGACGCCGATCTGAACGACATTGAGATGGGTGGTGCAGGTGAGGTACCTAGCTATAATCGACCAGCCTCTTGGGCACACTGGGGCGACCATTTGTCCCCAGAAGTGACCCGTAACCTTGAGGCCCTTGAGGCCCTTTGTCTCTTAGCCACGTCTAAGCTGATCGAACAAGAAAGAATCGCCTCTGATTTTTTAACGGAATATTTTTTCCTCCTTCAGGACGAAATTAATACCAGGATGTGGTGGCGTTCTCAAGAAGATGACTCTTTTGCCATTTTTTTGCAGATCTGGGAGGCAAGCCCCTTCCCGAAGGAGAAGGGCTGCGCACCTGTTCCCGGGCCCTCCGTCCCTCATCCCCCTGTTTCCATCCGCGACGATCTAGCCGCCGCGGTTGAGGAGGGAATTTTACAGGCGGCCAGGCAGGCAAGCCTGGAAATCAGGGCTGAAGGAGCTCCCCAAGTGGACTCCTCGCTGCTGACCACCGAGATCAGCGGTCCGACAGCCTGCTCAGGCCCTTCAGGACACGGCATGTACTGTCCTGCCGACTGCTCCTGCAGATTCCAGCGAGATGCTGAGCTCCAAACGCTCAAAGATCAAATGCACCTCATCAGTGTAACGCTGGGAATAAAAAATCTTTTCAAGACGCACATGCGGTCTGAGGGCGCCTCATCGGTGGAACAAGCAACAGAGCCGTCGGAGGAGGCGACAGAAATTTTTTCAATTGCTCCTTCGGTGGACTCCAGGACCACCGATGCAAGGATCAGCAGGACCAAGCTAAAGGAAAGGGTTAAAATCTCTCGTTCTGAGAGTAGGACAGTGAAGGCTAGGACTGAGGCTCAGAATGCCAAGCAAACTGCCTCCCGTACTGCCCCTCCTGCTGCTGATTCCAATACCTTAGCCCAGCTGTTGCTCGCCCAGACCCTCGCCGGAGCTGGTGTGGCGAATGATGCCGCCAAGGTGTCTGCCATTACGGCCGGTGTTGGGCTGGATTCGCTTCTTAATCCTACTTCCTTGCGACTTCGTCAGGTTGCCAAGCAACCGAAGTATAATGGGAACCCCCGACGTTGGCCTCGGTTCCAACGGGAATTTAAACTGTGGGTTAAGACTCAAAAACTCCAAGATGATCAGTTCCTGATGGCCCTCTTGGATTGCCTTGAGGGAGCGCCGGCCAACACTTGGCTCAGGACTTGGAGTGATCGCGAGGATACAAGTTCCCCCCTTACCTTTGATGAGGTGTGGGAACAGTTGGAGGTACGTGGATCCCGGCTGCCAGAGGACCATTACCACCAAATGTTGAAGAATTTTCCTTCATTCTCGCGATTAATCTTGCACGAAGTGCAAGACAAAAAACAGCGCTTCTGGAATTTAGTGGAAGAAGCTGAACATTCAGGCGAAAATTTTTCCAGTGCCGAGCTGAAACGTCTGATTTTGGACAAGATCCCCTCAGAAACTGCCGCCACCCTTTGGAACAAACAGTCCGAAGAAAAGGTCAAGACCTGGTGGGCGGAGGTGGAAGGCTTTGATGCCTCTGCCAACAAGTTTTCCGTCAGGGAGGCACTTCAAAAGTGCTCCCCCACGTCCTTCTCCAAGGTGAAATTCACTGAGGAGACGTGGAAAATCAAGTTTCATGAACACGAGGATCGGGACTTGTTTGTCCAAGTCCTCAACAGGGGAGTCAGCTTCCATGGCCATCGCCTGAAGGCCAAAAACTGGGTGTTTTCGTACACCCCGAAGGAACTCTGGGAGGAGGTTGAGCGGCTCGCTGACGCCGCCAATCAGAATTTCCATGAGGGTCTTGGGGAAAACAAGAATACCCAGCAAAACACCCAAAATGGGGCCCAAAAGGGCAACAAAAAGGTGAATGACACCCGGAATGTTCAGCAGCACTGTAGCATCTGCCTTCTTTTAGGTTCTACGAACCGAGCTAAGACGCTTTCTACTGATAATCACCGATGGTCTCCTTACGATCACAAGGTGATTGGTGAAAATATCAGTAATTCGCAGAATTCAGACAGGAATGACAGACAGGTGCACGGTGGGAAGGCTGGAAAAGGGAATCCGACCCCCTCCGGTGGAAACAAAAATCCTGGAGGCCCTGGCGGGTCCCAAGGCACTGGAAATCGGACTCCATCCGGCTCCGGTGGGCAGCCGAACGGCCAGAAAAATCCCAATAGCAACGCCGGAGGCGGAAATCGAAATCCAGGCCAAACCCCTCAATCCGGTGCAAACAAGGGAAATGCTCCAGGATCCCAGGGTAAAGGTAAGGGAAATCCTTCGGGAACCCCTTTCTCTGGTAAGGGCAGAGGGCGTGGCGACGGTGGAGGTCCATCATCCGGCGGCCGTGGCCGTGGACGTGGAAAGGGCAACCATCGTGTGGATCAGGTCTCAGGTGCAGATCAGGTGTCCGATGCGGAGCGAGATTACGTTGAAAATGCCTTGAACCCAGCAGATGATCCGCTCCAAGATGAGTGGGTCGACGAATCAGGGTGTGTCCACAATGTTAACGCAGCCACTGGAGGTCAGAACGCCTAGGGGAGCCACGAAAATCGCCCCTCCCCAGGCGATTTCAGGCATGATCCCCAGATTCCTTCTCGACCACTACTTGATGTAGGGTCGCTTGTCTCCTCTCCCCTGGATCCGGCAGCGGATCCTTCTGTTGTAGTGGACGAGGTTCGTGTACAGTCCAAGCACAGGGCCCGTCAGTTTGTCACAAAGCTGTGGGTCTCTGATTGCAAGGGCAATTTCCACCTCGCCACTTGTTTGTGTGACAATGGATCGGAGGTAAATCTCCAATCCAATTCTTTCTTACCCGACGACTGCGTGTTTGATTCGCCTCATCCTGTTACCCTCGAGGGAGTTTCTGGACATTCTCTCGCAGGTGGGCAACGCGGTTGTTATATATCAACTCATTTGGTCGCTCAAAACCTTTGGGAAGATGGCAATGTGGAGGAAGTTATCCTTAAGGATGACTACTTCTATCGTGCCGACATAAAGTATGACCTTTACTTGGGCCATCCTTGGCTTCGCAAGAACAGGGTGGCGCCCGTAGGTCATCGGCGTTGTATTTTGCTGGAGTCAGGTCCCTTGGAGCGTCCTGAATTTCGTTTTTTGCACGCAGGGTTTAAAAGTGCAGAAGAATTTTTGAAGCAAAAGGTTACACCAAAGTTTGGCGAAGATGTCACCATTGCAGAGGTGAATGGGAGTGCCGATTACTCCCGAGAGTTAGAATGTCTTCGTAGGGACTCCCAGCCACGACGCCCTTCGCGCTGGCACTCTTCATCCTACAGAGTTGTCGACAAATGGCGCGATACAATTTGTGAATATTTTTATGAACACCATTCCTTTTGGCCACAGTATGATGCCTTTGCTAACCGCGAGAACAAGCGCTTTGACAAGCACTTCGCGACGCTTGGACCCATAAATGGGACAAGAAGTTATGGATTAATCCTCCGTTTCACTTAATCCAGCAGGTTATCCACAAAATCAAGCAAGATAAAACCCAGGCGATTTTAGTTGTGCCCTTGTGGGACGACAAGCCTTGGTTTCAGGAATTGCAAGACATTTGTGTAGATTACATCGAACTTTCCAGAAAGATTAAGCTGTATGCCGAGGACGACACAGGTCCCCTGCCACAGCGGTCCTGGAGTTCGCTTGCATTCCTGGTGGATGGAAACTCTGACTCTGATTCTGCAGATTCTAGTACTGATTCCTGTGTTGGGTCTGAATCTGAGGTTGAGCGTGGTACTGATGATGAATCTATTTTTTGTGATTTTTGTCCGTCAGATGCCCAAGGTGATCCAACGTCAAATGGATCCGCCTCCTCTCCCTCCTCCCCAATACGATCTACATCCAAAAGAATCTACGGCGCACGGACGACAAAAAAATTTTCTTCGCGCCGCAAATTTAGAGTTTTTTATGAAAAACCCCGTGTGGAAGCTTTCATAGATCCTTTCGAGGAGCTGGATCACGAAGAGAATCTCTGGAATGTCGACACTCGACCCACCTATCTTCAAGAGGCAGTTGATACGGACCTTTTTAGAGACATCTGTAAGAAGATTCTTCCTGCCAAGGCCGAAGAAATCGCCAAAGTTTTTTCGACAGTAATTCCTGGCGATCAGGTGGACACTGAGTTGTGTTCCAAGAAAAGAGACCAGATTTTTGAGAAACGGAAGGACACAACCCTTTCGGGGAAGTTGATCAAAGACCCCCCTGTCTGTGGGCAGGTCGGTGAAGCCTTCATCGAGCTTCGTGAAGGTTACAAGGCGAAGAAACAGCGTCCTTATGAGAACCATGGACAGAAACATGAGATACTCAGAAAAATAATCGAGAGAAATCTCAGGGAATTTGGTTGGCTTGAGGGTTGTATGACCAGCGAGTGGTGCTGTGCACCCTTCACCTTCCCAAAGCCGCCGCCTGCAGACCAGAACACTATTGATGGTTGGCGAATGGTTGTTGATTTTCGCAACCTCAACGCCGAAACCAAGGCGGATTCACACCCCCTGCCCCTCATTGAGGAGGAAATCGCCAAGAGGGCAAGAGGTCGTTTGTTTTCTGTGCTGGATCTCCGTCACGGCTTTCACCAAATGCCGTTGAGGAAGGACAGCCGACCTCTCACCTGTATGTGCACGCCATGTGGCCCAGTCCAGTGGACGGTCATGCCCATGGGCCTGAAGAACGCCCCTTCGTTTTTTCAAAGAATGATGGAGGATGTGCTTTTTACAGCCCATCCTGAGCTTCGTGCCTTCGTGAGTGTGTACATAGATGACATAATCATCGCGACAGAGGGGGAGGGACTGACCGAAGCCGAGCTGGTGGCCCTACATGAAAAGCAGATGAACCAGGTTTTGGACATTCTTGATGCCAATCAGCTGATTTGTGGGCCAAAGAAGGGAAAACTATTTTTAAAATCAGTCGAATTTTGTGGTTCTCTCCTTGAGAATGGCACCCGACGACCCAGTCCAGGGAAGCTTGTCGCTATTCAGAAGTGGAAGCGCCCTGAGACGATCACGGAATTGAGAGGATTCCTGGGTTGTTGCAATTTTTACCACACTTTTGTGCCGAATTATGCCAAATTTGCTGCCCCCCTCACTGAACTATTGAAGGTAGGGAGAGATGCGGGCAAGGCAGGTTCAAAGGTTCGTGTCAAGTGGACTGACGAGTGCGAGGAGGCCTTCCATCACTTGAAGGCGGCCCTCTGCGAAGTCGCCACGTTGCATGTGCCGAAATTTGACCGACCCTTCTACATAAGAACCGACGCTTCTAGGTACGCGATCGGAGCTGTCCTTGAACAGGTTGATGAAGCCACAGGTGATCATTACCCTCTTGCATTTTGGTCTCGGAAGCTAGCCCCACGCCAAATGCAATGGTCGCCGCGTGAGCAAGAAACCTACGCCATAATCTGCGCTCTGAAGAAGTACCAATCGTGGGTTGGCACCAATCGAGTCGAGGTCCTGACGGATCATCGATCTCTGGAGTATTCGGCCACCGAACACATTGATACTGTCGCGAGCCCAGCTGATCGACGGGCCAGATGGCATGAATTTCTCTCTCTGTTTGACCTCCATGTGTCGTATTTGCCTGGAAAACACAACACGGTAGCGGATGCTCTGAGCCGATGGGCTTACCCCGCTTCAGAAGGGCTGCAAAGTACCAACATCCATGGTACGGAGCAGGACCGCCACGTCGTAATCGAGTGGGATCAGGAAGAAAAAAAGCTCATTCGACGTGAATGCATGCAATGCGCTGTTAAACAGCATGCATTACTGTGCCATGACATCACGGCCTTTTCAGATCCGGCGCATGCTCATGAAATCATCACCAAATCACTGAAAGTCGTGGAGAAAGTCACCGATCCCTCCTCAGGGAGTGTGCTACGGTTCGAGTATACCCGACCTGTAAGTGGATTTCGGTTGATTCAGGGCATTAAGCGTCGAGATCCGGCCAAATCTCCACCCCTGCCAAAAAATTCTCTCATCATCCGTGACTGGACCAACGATTATATGGGTGATTCCATGTTTAAAGAGGTCTTTGAGAACTTAAAATCCAAAGATGTTCACAAAGATGGAATTTACTCTGAATATTCGTTGGATGGGGTGAAGCTGTGGATGGAGGGTAAATTGTGCGTACCAGACGCCCTGGCCCCCCGAGTGTTAAACTGGTGGCACAAATGGGAGTCCCCCCACGCACATGGCCGTAGATTATGGTCGATGATTAAACATAGGTTGTTCGGCTCAAGGCTATATACTCATTGTATGAAAGTAGCCGCCAGATGTGCCCAATGTGCTGTCGCGACGCCACCCAGCGCGAAGAAGCACGGCCATCTGAGGCCACATCCTATTCCGGAGTGCCTCTTTAACAGAGTCACCAGTGATTTTTTCCATCTTGGTGAACTCGACGACGAAGAGTGCCATTGGACCAACAAAAAGGTCAATGGAGTGCTCCTTATTCAGTGCCGTAATTCCGGCTACATTCAGGTGTTGCCTTGTAACATCGAGTCGATGACTGGCAAGGCTGCCGCCAAATGGTGCGCGCAGACCTGGATGGGAGGTTGGGACGTCCCATCCGAGGTGGTTACGGTCTCAGGCAAAGAGTACACCTCCGAATGGTGGAGAGAATTATGTGCTCGCCTTGGAATCCACCACCTGAGATGTGAAATCCACTCGCATCGAGCGCTGCCTGGCGAAAGAGCCGGCCGCTCTATTATAAATATGCTTCGTAAGGAGCTCGCGAGTGAGAAGGATTTCCATTGGCTTGAGGTTCTCTTCGCATTGCTTCGCCGTTACCACAACACGCCTTTGTACCATGGCCTTGGTCCAAATGAAATTGTCTTTGGACGAAAGAAGTGTTGGTGGAACATGCCGTTGAATAATCCTCGCCCTTGTAAAGATGCTTCGTTGTTTTTGGACGAAATCCAACGAGCAGAAAAAACTGTCTCGAAATTAATCGATAAGCATCAAGCTGACTGGCTTTGGGTCCAGAATCAAGGCCGAAAAAACCCCCACAATTTTGAAGTCGATGATCGAGTTTGGCTTCGAAAATCCGAAACCACCCTTGGCGGAGATGATAAACTTCTTCCCTTGTGGGAGGGGCCATTCGCTGTTACAGCGCGTCTAGGTGAGAACAGGTGGAGGATTCGTGTGGATGTCAGCAGGGAAATTGAAGTTTCGGGCGATCGCCTCAAGAGAGAGATCCCCTCCCCCAAGGATCGGGTTAAACCCCTTTTTTGGACTTCGAAATTTTTGTCCGATCGGGTCATCGAAGGGGGGAAGTACGAACTCAAGAGGATTTTAGAAGCAAGACGTGACGAAAAGGGCGAATGGGAATTTCTATGTGAGTGGAGGGGCTTTGATTCCAGTCACAACAACTGGGAACCAGCCCATTCTTTTGTCCATGGGTACACCAAGGGGTTCATCGACTTCCTCAAGAAGCACCCCGAAATTGGCGTACTCCTGACAGACTGTCTGTCGAAACCCGACAGACAGGTGGAGAGCGACGGAAAAAGACCTGTGGTGAATCGAGATCCAGCCTTTTACGGCCCTCGGCAGCCACATTCCAGGGCTGATCTGTCGATCCCCCCTCCTGCGGTCAGGCCAGCCCAGGAGCCAAATGAGGACCAAGCTTCGAGTTTGGCCGCTGATTTGCAGCGCCCAAGCCGTACGAGGGCCCCACCAGACAGGTTGGTGGTCACATGTATTCGTGCTTGGCAGAATTGATAATCTGGGTAACAGTCGTCTAGTCCAGGGCGTCATGGCACTCGTCGCTAGGGCTCAAGGGTGTAGGTTCGAAACCCTTGCATGTCCAACTCCTACAAAAGCTCCAGCCTCGCCCCGTCGACCACTCATTCCAATGTGAGTGTTCTGACGACTTGAAAAAACCACATCATGTCGTAAAACCACATTCTGCTCGATCCACTGTTCATTCTTCCTGATTACTACATGATGTGGAGAACTGCGAATGTTTGATAATTTGACGTCAATCACCTTTTCTTTGGTCTCCGTTCGGCAGACAAGGCGTAGATACGCTGCCGAAAGCCACGGAGTGTGCTGCCGTGTCTGGAAAAAACCAAACTCAGGCTTAATTCAGGCAGATTCGGGGTAATCTTGTCTCTGTTGGTCTGTGCATCTTTGGAATTTGGCTACTCGTGCAGATGGAAGCAAATGTACATAGTAAAAACGGTGGCCAGCGACATTCACCCCTACAGGTACCCCCTGTAGTACTGGCGGCACTAGATGCGACGCCAGGAACTCAGATCTTACCTTCATTTGCCGTGATGCTGAAGCCAAAGTCCAGATTCAGATCCAGATTCCTTGAATTTAACTTGAATTCCTCAGGTTTGTCCATCATTCTTGCACTGTTGCAGCAAAACCCCGACGTCAATTGTTCAGACAACCTTCATATGAGAGCTCTAGGGACTTCTAACAGCAACCTCTCGGACCTCAGAGCTTCCGTAAGCTTCGATGTATTTTTGGCACACGCCAATTTGAGCTCAATCCGACCTGAAACTGTCGAAAATGGTGAATCCAAGTGTCTTGTGGGACTTAATCGAAAGATGGGCCTTGTCCAAGTCGATTGACACCGCCGCCACTGTAAATAAAGGACTACTCGGTGTCTCTCAGTTATATACTGTCAATAAAGCGCCTTCAGCGAACCTTCGGCGCGTTACATGCCAAGGATCCAGGGCTATCATGTCCCATCATGATGCATCATCACATGATCCACATTTTCATGGAATCTGTTGGATGCTCGCGAACCAACGTGCCCGAAAGCACAATTGAGCTGAATAAAGGACAATATATATTAACTCTAGTCTAAACGAAAGTGTTAGTAGTTTCAGTTCTAGACATTCCGCTTCATTTCACCTTCATCTGAGTGAATTTACTCATTTTAGGACATTTTAGGTTGATTTCCTTGTCATCTCCTCTCATTCCTCGAAGATCTGTTTACGGCTTTGCCTAACTAAGTGAACAGAAAAACATCCCTAGCTGCAATGGTTCACTTAGGGCTTGCAGACTACATTTGTATTTGTTTTCCCTCTCTGTGATTGTTTCATCTCCTTCATCTCTGCTCAAATTGATTCTCAATCTTGCTGAATCTTGTGATCATCCGCCAGATGCGCCAAATCTGAAGCAAATGCTGCACTTTTCAGAACGAGAAAAGCGGGAGTAACACGATGTAGAGTACGTGGAGGACACAGTAGCGTGCCCGCGACAGCTAAACTGTGCCAGAGCGCCGAGATGTCACTCCATTTCTTGATTCTCCCACTCAATCCACCAATAATCTACCTCATTCTCTACCAGGGCATGGTTTGGTATCAATTCTCGATACGTTTACATGCTTTTTAGCCCGTAACCTAATGTTTTACTGCCCGGAGGACTGTTCGTCACTCCTCATTCTGTCTCATTTCAGGTTCATCCATCCTGATTCAGTGCCAATTCAGCCCAAATCAGGTCAGATCAAGCAGATTTCGCCCCATCGACGCTACATTTCTATTTTGTTCTGGGACTTACCCGCACTACGTTCTTCGTTGACGTAGCGACACACCCCAGTGTGTTTTTGGAGGGGGAGTGTAAGTGCGGCTAACCCCCATCTGCTCAGATTTTAGCAGATCTGCCCCAGATTGGCTACATTTTGGTCATTTTCTCTGCTTCGGCGGAATCGCCGCCCCGCAGCTCAGTCTCAGGATCAGACCTATATATTTCTGATGTGCCGGATCTGATTCCGCGGTCCATTCATCGTAAATCCACCGCGTTCCGATCATTTACCCGGAATCGCCATTTGCCGCTGACGCGCGTGCGCGAGCCAGATCGGCCAAATATTTTTTCACAATCGGATTTATATAAATCTTTTCAGACAGATATGGACACTCAGATGTACTTAGGATAATCCGCATCAATTTTCTTCATCGACTGGGATTTTTTGCCGGATAACAATCAGCATGGATCTTGCCTCCGTTGTCGCCGCTCTTGCCTCCGTTGGTGTCCGTGTATCCGGTTCTGCCCCCAACAGCAGCGTTCAGGTCGACTCCTCGCGTGCCTGCCCCCCCGGTCTTGCCGGCCCTGAGCCCTCCGGCACCATCAACGACCTAGGGCAGCACTTCCAACCAAACAGAAGCAAGCCAAAAATGAGTTCTGAGTTTTGCAATAGGCATGATTGTATTATCTTCAATAAGGAGACATGCCGTCGGCGTGCAAAGGAACCACTGAAAATTGTTACCCTTCCCATGCATTGACACACTGCACCAAACAGAAGCAAGCACAAATGAGTTCAAAGATCAAGATATTGTGGCATGTGCATACGTACCTAGGTAGAGTTAGCAGTTCATGGGCACCAACCGTGCCTCCGCCCAAAATGCTAGCTTCAAGGCTTAAACCTTGAGAAGCACTTGCAATGCGATAGGACATTTCGAACGGGGTTTACTCCGCCGCATGCTAACCACGCCCTTGACGTCCTGGTGAGTGTGTTCACCACCTTCGCTTGACAGCACCTAGGGAGCGTAGAGAAGGTATAAAAGGTATAATGTATAATAGGTTGCGTATTGCCGCAACGGGAGCACCGGGTCTACAATTATGCTAACAACCTGTAGATTGCCGTGCTTCAACAAGCGTGCTTAATAATGAGCCAAGAAATAATGGCATTGCACCTTCAACCGCTCTTCCGGAAGATGCAATACCGAGAGTAGCTCGTCGAATCGCCGGTAATCACGGTCTCGTGCCTTGACACGTTTTGGTGATGTGGCCCTATTTGGTCCACTGCCACACTGCAAGGGGGCAGTGTGCAGTTGGCCATTAACTGTAGGGCAAGTCTCCTCAGTTCACGTAGGTGGAACTGTAGTCGCTCCTGCTGAACGGACCTACGTTGCGGAGTGACGGAGGTAACCTCCAGGCCATCAGCCTGTTTTGGCGGTAGTTCATAGACCTCTTGCCAAAACATGGGGTTTCTCAACAAATCCCGAATGACAAAACATCGCGGCTTTCATCGATTTGGATGGCTGCCCGGCCCACGCTCTAGTGGTGGCACATACGGCGACTCTTTGGTGTGCTTCTTGCATATCGCTCTGAATACTTGTATCATTCCCGCGGGTACTAGCCCGGGTGCTTGGCATCTTGGTCTTGTAACCAAAGATCTATGCCATGTAAGCCTATATTGACCACAACCTCCTTTGTACAATGTGACACATCGTACCCCACATCAAGGTCCGACTCAAAGATCTGGAAGTAGTCCGCTAGAGGGGTGGGAATGTAAGTAGCTCTCCCAAACAACCCCAATCGGGGTAATGTACAATGCGGTAACGATGTCCATCCAGTTCGCCATCCCTTGCTGCCTTTAAGACTTCTACGAGTCCCAACGGTCTATGTGTAGGTGCAAATGATTGGGATTCCCCTTCCCAATGTACTGCCCAACCCGCAGTATCGAGTCCAAGCGATGGGGTTGGCGTGTAAAGGGCAAAGTTAGGCAAATGCTCACACAACCGAGCAGCTCATACGCATCAACCTTCGCCCTGTCAATAAACGCACCAGGTAACGTGGGTAATCACCAGGTAGATGCAATCTGTCTCGGTTTGCTAATTGGGTGGAATGTGGGTGGTAATTGGGTGGAATCAAGCTGCACCTTTCTTGTCGACAAATGTACCCCATCTACGTTGTTCACCAATTCCTCTTTCAGCTTGGTGACTCTACCGCGGTACGCACCAATGCTCTTCCCCTTGCAAATATCAATAAACTTTACCCATGTCACTTTTGCTGTACCATGTACAACAGATTCTCCACTACTTTCTCCGACGGCGGATTGCGTGGTGCTCTTAGTCGTGTGACAATCTGGGGTTTACATTTTTTTTCTTGATTTGATGCTTGGGGGTGCCTTCGGATTTGTGTCTGAAGACATTCTGGCGGCTTGCGAGGTCAACGAAAAAGGTGTTGAAGCAATCAACGACACCAAAGATTGGGATCAAGGGTCAATGCGTGCTGTACTACAATGCTTCAGGCTTTGGCATACAAAGAGCAGCAGCGCAAAGGAACTGTGGATGTAGTTGAAGCGTGAGATTGCAGCAGGTTTGAGGGAGCCACGCACAGTACCACTGAAGATGCCTCCCAACACCCTTATCTACAAGCCATGTTTGAGTGGAGCCAAGGCAAGTTCCATACGGAATTGTTGGGACTTCGATTGCAACTGCTGCGGCAAGGTTGTTTGACTACCTTGTTCGTGAGGTGACGGCCCAGGCTACCTTCGATTTGCACAAGTTCCCTTTCAAAGGCATGTACTTGAGCAGACTAAAGGCATCCTGGGAAGGGTCTCTTGGACCGTATTGGGCGGAGAAAAGAGGAGGCATCACAGTCCTTTGTAGCGCATTGTTGCAATTCGGAGACCCAGCAAGTGCTTTGCCAACAGCATCTGATGCACCACGGGAGGTACTGTCACACAAATTGTGTTCTGTTGACATTGCTGACCCCTTGCTCATTTTCTGGGTGTCTATTTTTTTTCGAAAGCTTTCGCTCAGGCCACTTGGTTTATTTGCATGTGCCTCGTTTGCTTTGCTCTTGAGTGGTGGTAACCAGAGCCTCCGTTGACGCAGAGACGGTAGAGAATCCAAGACGGTTTTGTGTTGCTGTGCATTGTGTACACATATGCCCCCAAATGGCTCCGTGACAAGAAGTTTGTGATTGTCCATTGCATGCATGCATATACTTGTGTGCAGAAAATATTTAGTTCCACGCCCCTGTATTTGTGATGAGTGCTTTGCCAAAACTTGTATGAACCCTAGTGCATTCAACCCATGGGAAAAACTGTAGGAATTCTGATTGGGTCCGGCTTCTTCCAATAAAACCGGTGGTACATGAACTCATTGGTCAGTGTGAAATGCTGCAGTTGTTCTTGCCCAGCCCCTGCACAACCTCCTTCTGCATCCTTCTGCATCCTTCTCTCTCCCCTATATTTTCCAGGTGGTAGATGCCGAGCTTCAGCCACCATGTCGTGCCCCTCAAGTGCCGGTGGAGCCGCGGGCACTACGGGCCAGGCCAGAGCCCCCGGCAAAGCTCGATGAGGCCTTCGTGTAGAGCGAGATCCGACGCCGCACAGACGCTGCCGTGAAGGCCGAGCGCAGCCGTGCCAAGACAGATGTGACGGCAGCCCGCACCACACAGAGGAAGGCCGAGCAGACGGCCAAAGAGCTTCGGCGGGTGCAGATTGGGTTGGAGAAGGAGCGCAAGGCACGCGGCAATGAGTTGCGCAAGGCGAAGGCCGGCGCCTCGGATTTGGAGAAGGCGAACAAGGATGCCGCTGATAAGGAAGCGGCTGCATCAGCTGCCGAGGCAGCTCGCAAGGAATTGGAAGCAGCTCGCAAGGAATCCGAAGTGGTGCACAGTGGGGCGCCCAATGGAATGGGGAGGAATGGGGATGGGCAATCGGCAATTGCTATTGACACATTTCTGAAATCAGTCCTGATTTCATACAGTAGGAATTCGATACCACTTGGCATTGATTTTTGTCTATCGGTAAGATTGCTTTGCTGAATATTTCAATACGACAAAGGTCTGCAGATGCCACATGCGTATTTACTCAGGGCCCTTCCTGAGATTGTGCCTGTTCCTACTTCACAGCTGCCCCCTCTCGAAGTAGGGCTCAACAGATTTAGTCCGTTGACCGACGCACAAGCAGTGTGTCTCAGGAAAAAACAGAACACCTGTGCGGGGAAAATGTTGAACTGCACCATCTAGTGGCCGAAAGATCTGGTTCAGAGAACATCAAAATCCTGCATATCTGCTATGCCTCCCGCATGAGGCTGTGTTTTGTGCCTCCTCCTTGATATCGTCCATTTCACTTCACTTTGCCTCATTATGTATGGTAACGGCATCACTGACTGACCGCTGCATGGCAGCAAGTTGGCCTGCCAGTGTTGTCCAGGGCCCTGTTGTCTGTTGACTGTTGTCTGTTGCCTGACGTCAGTTGGAAGTCGTCAACTGTTGTCTGCTATCTGTTGTCTGTTGTTGTCTGTTGTCCGTTGTCTATCGCTCTGTTGCCGGCCGTCAGTTGAACATCGTCATCTATTGTCATTTGTTTGTTGTCTGTTGTCGGTTTTCTGTTGCCTGCAGTTTGTTGAACGTCGTCGTCCATTGTCTGTTGTCTGTTGTCTGTTGCCTGTTGCCTGACGTCAGTTTATTTTCAGTGCAGACCTGGAAGGACAAGATGCAGCCCCAATTAACACATGAAAAATGGTACAGGTTGGATTTGTGTTCTCGCTTCAAACAACATGTTTCGCAGGGTATTGGAGCAAGTTATGAAGTGTTTCGGAGATGCCAGCACGAAAAAAACTGCATTTTTAGCCCCAAAAATGTCCAAAAAATGCCAATTTTTGGCCTAAAACAGTGTTTGTGGGGCCTGAGTGGTCGGATGTAGGGCCTCCCACCTTTTTTTGAGGGTGCTGGACTCAAAGAAACGTGTTTTGCCAGGTTTTGGTGCAAGTTGTCGAGTGTTTCGGAGCCGCCATCACCAAAAAAAACCCATTTTTTGCCCAAAAATGGCCAAAGAAAGCCTTTTTTTGGGTTCAAACAGTGTTTTTGGGGCCTGAGTGGGCAGTTGTAGGGCCTCCCACCCTATTTTCAGGGTGCTGGACTCAGAGAAATGTGTTTTGCAAGGTTTTGGAGCAGGTTATCGAGTTTTTGGGAGCCACCATACCCTAAAAAACCGCTTTTTTTGCCCCAAAATGGCCAAAAAAAAGACATTTTTTGGCCTAAAACAGTGTTTCTGGGGCCTGCGTGGTCAGTTGTAGGGCTCCCCACCCTATTTTGAGGGTGCTGGACTCAAGGAATCGTGTTTTGCAAGTTTTTGGAGCAGGTTCCTGAGTGTTTTGGAGCCGCCATCACCAAACAACCGCATTTTTTGCCCAAAAATGGCATAAAAAAGACATTTTTTGGCCTAAAACAGTGTTTTTGGCGCGTGAGTGGTCACTTGTAGGGCCCCCCACCCTGAACTCAGGAAATTTTTTTTGCAAGGTTTTGGAGCAAGCTATCGATTGTTTTGGAGCCGCCATCACCAAAAAACCGCATTTTTTGCCCTAAAATGGCCAAAAAATGCAATTTTTTTGTCCAAAACAGTGTTTTTCGGGCCTGAGTTGGCAGTTTTAGGGCCCCCCACCCTATTTTGAGGGTTCTGGAGTCACAAAAACGTGTTTTGCAAGGTTTTGGAGCAAGTTATTGAGTGTTTCGGAGCCGCCATCACAAAAAAAACCGCATTTTTTGCCCCAAAAATGCCAATTTTTTGGCCCAAAACAGCATTTTTGGGGCATGAGTGGTCAGTTGTAGGGCCCCATACCCTATTTTGAGTGTGGTGGACTCAGAAAAACGTGTAGTGCAAGGTTTCTGGAGCACGTTATTGAGTGTTTCGGAGCCCCCATTACCAAAAAAAACCGCATTTTTTGCCAAAAAATGGCCAAAAAATGCCATTTTGTAGCCCAAAACAGCGCTTTTGGGGCCGGACTGGTCAGTTGTAGGGGCCCATACCCTATTTTCAGGGTGCTGGACTCAAAACAAAGTGTTTCGCCAGTTTTTGGAGCAGACAATCAAGGGTTTAAGGGCCGCCATCACCAGAAAAACGCATTTTTTGGCCAAAAAAAGGCATTTTTTGGCCTATAACAGTGTTTTTGGGGCCTGAGTGGTCACAGGTAGGGCCCCATACCCTATTTTGAGGGTGCTGGGCTGAAGAGAGCGCGTTTTGCAGTGTTTTGGAGCAAATGAACAAGGGGTCCGGAGCCACCATCACCAAAAAACCGCTTTTTTTGCCCAAAAAATGCCAATTTTTTGGCCTAAAATAGCATTTTTGGGGCATGAGTGGTCAGTTGTAGGGCCCCATACCCTATTTTCAGGGTGCTGGACTCAAAACAAAGTGTTTCGCCAGGTTTTGGAGCAGACAATCAAGGGTTTAAGGGCCGCCATCACCAAAAAAACGCATTTTTTTGGCCAAAAAAAGGCATTTTTTGGCCTATAACAGTGTTTTTGGGGCCTGAGTGGTCACAGGTAGGGCCCCATACCATATTTTGAGGGTGCTGGGCTGAAAAAAGCGCGTTTTGCAGTGTTTTGGAGCAAATGACCAAGGGTTCCGGAGCCACCATCACCAAAAACCCGCTTTTTTTGCCCAAAAAATGCCATTTTTTTGGCCTAAAATAGCATTTTTGGGGCATGAGTGGTCAGTTGTAGGGCCCCATACCCTATTTTGAGTGTGGTGCACTCAGATAAACGTGTTTTGCAGGGTTTTGGAGCAACTTATCGAGAGTTTGGAGCCGCCATCAACAAAAAACCGTATTTCTTGCCAAAAAAAAAAGGATGGTTTGAGCTATACAAAAGCTGCTATTCACAACTAGGTGGTGAATGTCATATTTCTCGGATACGGCCGATTTTAGATGGAATCGAGCCTGCATTGTCGATCTAGGGGCTGGAAAATTTCCAATTTGGAGGCTGGGGGGGGGGGCTAACTCCGGAAAATATGCTCTTTATGGTATAATTTGACAACAAAAGTAGTATTTCTGACTGTAGCTGGTTTTGGGATTTTTGCACCCCATAAAATCCTAGCTGAACCTGATCACCTATTTTAACGGTGATCAAGAAAACCAAATCCTCATCCTTGCAGCGCCCCCGTCTCCCTCTTCAGGGAACTTCACATCCCCCCCTGCAGCCTACAGGCACTTAAAGTGCTACTGAAGCTTGCGCTTTGTGGCGTTCTTGTTCTTCTCGGCGCCGCCAGCGCTGGGGGTGGAGCGGACAGTCTGCTTTTGGTCCGGCTGCTCACCCTTAGGTGTGGGTTCGGGGGCTCCTCTTCCACCAATGGGGGGGGGCTGAGGACCTTTGTCTTCCGCCAGGGCACCCCCTACCGGGGGATCTCCAAGGATTGAGGCCACCCTCCTCATTTTTACCCTTACCGGCGCCATTACGCCGCTCCTCTTCCGCTTTCTTGAGTCTCTATGACTTGCGGCGTTTTATGTGGCATTCATCTTCATAATGCCGACGCTTGCCGCAATATCCGCACGTCATGGTGCAGCAGAAATGGTCCTGGTGTTTTACCTTCTGAATATCTTTAACTTTCTGCTTGCGCTGCAGTGGAAGCATGCAAGTACTTCGCCCATCAAAGTTGGGCCCTCGCAGGGTCCACCCTTATCGTCCATAGGACGGCAGTACAGTTTATTAGGGGCCCCTTTACCATTGGAGGCAGGGGGTTTACTTCATGTGGTTAATCTGCCCACTGTGGCCCTTCGCAGGGTTAGAGTGGGGTTGAGGCGACCTCCCTCGAAGACCCTTCTCAGCAGGGGTCTCCCTTCGCAGGTGCTTGTCCATGTGAGAGTCATTCTCCCTCTCCATGGCAAGTTCGATCACCAGATCGACCAGAACATCATAGGCGTGCGTGCGAGCTTTCCTCTCTGGCGTCTCCTTGCAGTTCTCCCAGGTCTTGGGAGGCATCTTCCCTACGAGCCAAAGGTGAGGCTCTGTAGGCTGATAGGACGTGGGGTTCATACACCCCATGAGTTCTCCCAGCTGTGCAACAGACTCTGAGAAATGGGCAGCTGCAGGGAATTCGGGGAGTGAAGGCAACTCCTCAATCTCAGTACGGATCAGGTCCGTCTCATAGACTTGGTGCATCTGATCCAGTCTCTCCAGGAAGTTGCCCCAGTTCTGCTACCAGAAGAGGTTTCTGGCTTACTCAAACTTGTGCTTGTTCCTCGCTTTTGCTCAAGGAAACCTTTATGCGTTTCCCTAATGCAAAATGAAATCCTCAGAGAGACAGAGTAGGGCAACTCCACGCACCAGCAAAATGAAATCAGGATAAGTCCTTCCAAATCAAAACATGTGTAACAAAGAAGGGCTGCAGCAAGATAAGGCAGGCTTCAATACGATGCTGCAACTACATATGGAGAAAACAAATGTTTCTCTCGCCAAAACTGACATAAGTCTGGCCTGAAAGATTGTTTGAAGCACCTCATGTGCAGCGTTTGACTTGCAATGGAGTTGGTTAAGAATTCGGGGCAACTAGGCTGGTCCAGACACAGGATATGGCCTGGTCGGCATGGCCAAGCAATTGACTTCAGAATCAGTTAAAACGTAGCCCCACAATAAGTGGGTGTAACAATTGATTTTGGGTGTCCTCAGGTGGGAGACCACTAGGCTTAACCTACAAGGCCCAAGGCATGAAAGCCTATTATCGTTCAGTATAACCTCCATGAAGGAAGATACCTCCGCTCATTTGAGTGGTAGGGATCAGCTTCACAGGGAGCTAGGGTTATACCCCTAAATACTTTGCAAACGCAAATGCAAGCTTCAAAAGGAGAGATACAAATGATTAAGTGTTAGACTTCATTACTTCCCAAGGATTAGGATGGGCTTGGTCTGGATCAGGTACCCCAAGAAAGACATGGTAGTGACACTTTCCTACTGCCCCCTAGAGTACTAGTTGATCAAGGTAGTGGGACTCAGCAAAAAGGCTCAAATTACCCTGAGGTTACCTCAGAAAATGCTTCAAACCAGCACATCAGCCTCTCATCAGTTCATAGAAGCTTATTACACTGTACGTACCCTGGAAAAATAGTAACATGGAGCGCAGTACTGCAGGCAGTTGTTGGCAGCGGTAATGGTGCAGGGGCAGCACCGTGCGCAAGTTGCTGTGCAAACGGGGAGTGATCTGGACCTGATCCGGCGCGTGAATGCACACATCGCAAGTATATTCCTCAAACTAACGTACACTGCGCGTGCAGTGGTCCATGGAGTGGGTAATCATCCCATGCTTGTACATACAACTCCAAAGGATGACAGTCCCCTTACGAGCGAAATAGCCATGGGTGTTTTTTAGGGGAGGGAACTGTTTACCAGAGCCCTGCTTTGTGCAAATGGGCCTTCCCGTGCTGCATGGATACTTTCAAGGCGTGATTCATTATGGGGACATATTGTGGATCCTCGATACTGGGTCATGTTTCACGCTCCTAGTCCCCACGGGCCTCTGCTGTGGTCGGGACGGCGCATTGTGCCGGTACCATACACAGGTATTGCCCGGGGGGATCTGCCTGTAGCGATGCAGAATGAACTGGTCACTATCGGCTTCCCAAAGTGAAGATGTCTATTTGTGTATCGCTTTGTCCAACTGGGGTTGAACTCGTGAAGCCGGTTCAACGGCGCGCCTGTCCAGCAGTCAACCTATCCCAAAAGCCAGTTACATTTTACTGCAAACCATGAGGAAAAAGGCTTCTGGCAACTAAGTGTACGCTTGAATGTAATTGTTGTTCACTACAGACGGTCGAAAGTCCTGAAGGGAATCCAAACCAGGCGCAGGGGTGTATGTCACCGCGCCTAGCGAAAGGTGGATGCTGAATCCGTGCGGTTCCACCAATACAGCCGCCTGTAAACTTGTCCTAAACGGCGAAATGTTTTTCACAAGCACTCCCGGTGCTATTTTACCAACTGGTGTGTAAGCGGGTACGTTCGGGCGTGTTTCCCTGAGCCGAGCGAGTCACAAGCGAAGGCACAGCACTGGACAAGAAGTCTGAACCTTCCAGAAACTCAGAGTGAGCGCAGCAATCACAAAATTAGCCCTTTGGTACCTAACAGGACGAAGAGAGATACATCATGCAACCAAAAAAACAGTATGTACACAAGACAAAATGGCACAAAGGGAGTCAGAGCTATTGGACAGGGTGCCATACGGAACCAAGGGTAGTTACTTAGGCGGCTCAAGTTGCATGGTCAAAAACGAAAGAAAAAGGTAGAAAAATTACAGGTTTCCAAAGACATCAAAAAATAGTTGTTTTGATGGATATTTTAAAACCGTCGCAAACAAGTATGGCGGAATAAATATTTCTTTAAGAATGACGTGTCCCCTGGGCGAGACAGGGAAAAGTATTGTTTGGTGACGATTCTTTGCGCGAGGCCTCGCGGGAAGACGTTCATTTGTGTCAGATTAATGTGCTACAGCACGACACATTAGGCAGGTTGTCGAAAAATGGAACCCTGTCGTATTTATACACGTAACTTAGTACCATTATCAGGATTGCGTGATAGAGATGGATCTGTTCACGAATAAACTGCAACAATGGTGTACCCCAGAATCTTGAAAAGTATAAATGTTCCGGAACAAACTGCAGTTTCAAACGCGAGGCCTCACACATGCAACGGCGCATGAGAAACATTGAAGTTTCGGTGATCATTGCGCGAGGCCTCGCGCAATGGATATCATAAGCGCTCATAGAAACCAAAAATTGAACAGATCCACCAACTACACAGCATGTGCATTCCCTTGATGCGACGCCGCTGCATGGGCGCCCATACAGGTCCCGCCGGCATCTCCAGTTTTCATACTGTGGTCACCGCAGGCTTCACTGCCCAACAGGGATGGTAGCACGCCGCAACTGGCTACTGCAATCAGGATTAACTAGTCAAATGTGAGATCACCAGACATTTACAGTTAACCGAAAATGGTGCATGCGACAAGCGAATCACATAATAATTGGTCGCCCGAAAACTGTGTGACAGGTTGATGTTTCAAATCAAGAAAATTTTTTCAAACAGCGATCTTTACGTAGATACAGGTACGCAATTATTCCTCACAGCAACAATGCCCGTGCGAAAAGAGGTGGACCTTGAGAAGACAGTGGCCGCAGCATCTGGAGTTTTCCGCGATGTCTGCTCAGAGGAACTGCTGTACCACACGGCAGAAGAACTGTGGGAAGGGCTAAAACAGGGGGACGAGGGCGCGCGATTGTTGTTTGTGTTTTTTCTGCGTCTGCGCAAAAATGAACGGACGCGTTACAGCGTTGAAAAGGCGATTGCGGCAGAGGGCAAGAGATGGGTTGGTGTTTTCATACAGGAGCCTTGGCGCCTCTATTTGCCAATGCGCCACTGCGCAGTTCCATACCAGGGAAAACCAAAGTCAGTTGTTGCGATAGAGGGAAGTAGGGCGCAGCGTCGCGTTTTAGCAAGGTCAGGTCTGGCGCGATACAGCGCACCTTCGCTGAAGGAGAAGGCCGCAGTCAGGTTACAGACTACATGGAACAAAATACACCAACAGTGGGTTGTGTTGTGGATGGACAACTGGTACAACGAACAGTTTACCAGAAATCCTGACAAGAACGACAAAAGCCAGAACGCAACAGCGTTGGCTGTGTTGCTAAGGGAGGATGCACCGCGCTACTGGCATGGTCATCCTAGCCTGGAAGAGCTTGAACGGCGTGTTCCTGCTGTTGCACGCATGCTGGGGAACACCGAGGGAACATTTGCACGTAATCCTGCGTGATCTAGGATTTACAAGCACGCGACCTGTTGTTCGAAACATTAGGGCGCCGCTTGACATTATTCGCCCTGTACCTGCCAAGAGACCACATTGGCAACCCCAAAAGGTGAGCGGCAACGTCTCGCTGCTTAATCTATTGCAATTCACTAGGGACTTGGCGCAGCACACTCGACCAGTCGTGGCTGTTTTATGTGATGAAAACATCCATTACCGCATTTGTAAGATGATGTATGTTGAAAAAACAACGGGTTGGAGTGTCCGGCTTTTCTTGCGGTCACACCCTATAATGTATGGTTTCTGGCACGCGTACAAGTTTTGCGTTACACAAACATTTCGCTCATTTTGGCCGATCGTGACTGTCTTCCGTAAAGGTCTGTTGCGCAGCGGTGACACAGTCCCCTGTTTCCCCAAGCTGATCACAATTGAGATAACTGTGCGCGCACTGCTATTGGGTATGGGCCCCCACATACGGCGCCTTAACAGAAAATGTCATTCCCTTGGGCTGGCACGTCCTGTAAATCGGCGAGGACGCCTCCGTTACGCTGTGTTTAAGGCCATACAGGTTCTGGTAACACAATACTGTCCTATGTTACTATACCTAGGTCACCTCGTTAGACAGTGCAATTGGGCCGGGGAGACGGCCAACACGGGTTTTTCTGCTTCTGAGGGATTGCAGATTGTTATGTGTCTGTTAGACCGTTTGAACATGGGGGACACACTTTTAACATACGAACGCACTGTTGCAACTGCGCTATTGTGCCACACTGCATGGCACACAGCCATGCCTGGACAGGCTTTTGCCGAGGAGTTTCTTGAAAGTCTGCTTTCCAGCCTTGTGACGAAGAAGGGCCAAAACAGAGGTGCAGTAACCATTGAAGATGTTGACGATCTGTATCATCTCATCACTATCCGCAAAGAAGGTCACAGGGTGAAGGTGTGCAAAATCCCCAATTCCTTTGTCAATTCCGTGCGTCAGCGGTTAACCGCTTACTTGAACGCAGAGCGTGTATATGTGCCTTGAGTTAGGTGGTGTGCTGAGCCTACTTGTACAATTCAGGCGCATTGGCCGCGCAGGGGTGTACCCTAACTTTCCACCGTCTCTTCTAATTCCAAAGGGTTCTAACCACTACAAACAAGTTTTTGTGTCTGTGTTGTTGGTGCTAACCCAGCAGGGGCCGCTTAAGGCTGGTTTTAAGCGAAAACTGTCGGACCTGATCCCCCAACGCAGTGTGTTGGAGGGACAGAGAGAGGCCGACACGCTGCGAAACGTTCGAAGAAGATTGGAGAACATGCAGTGATGCGCGAGACCTCGCGCAAACAGCATGAAACAACAGGTTAGTACACCCCCCCTCTGCGCGAGGCCTCGCGCAAGGTTGACAGTCAAAAACAGTGCCGAGCCCCTTCAGTTTTGCATTCTCAACCATACTGTACTCTTATTCGCTAAAAGCGCCTCACATATGCATTATCGATGACGATTTTAACCCTTCTCAATGTTATCTTTCCTTCAATACAGGCTTTCTCCTTGTCGCAGAATGGCAGGCTCCGCCAAAAAAAAAACAGCCGGGGAACGACAAGATACCGACTATGACCGTGGGATCTCAGGATCGGAGGCTGGAACACCAAAGAAGGGGCGTATGAGGAAGGAAAAACCAGATCCTGGCTTAACCTTGGGTACTGACATCGAGAACCACCTGAAACCGGATGGGAGGCAGGAGGAGGTTGAGCTGGATAATGTGAGAATCAACCAGGAGAAAACAAAGGGGCAGATTAGACGGAAATATACGAAGTTACTGCAGAAGCGTATTGAGTCACTCAAAGCAGCACCGCCAACAGGCCCACTACACGTCGTTCTCTGGGAAGATAATAGTATGTTGCCAACCGACTGTTTGCTCTTCTCGTTGCGCGAGCCCTCCCGCATAGACGTGTCTCATATTTGCAGATGGCGATTATTGGTGTGTATCTGGACAGCACAGCGTGGAAGCGATTGGGAAGATTCGGGAGAAGCAACACACAGCGTGTCTGGATCTGCAGCAGTGGCATACTACATGCATCGCCGATATTCTGAAGCCTACGACACCGTGGGCCTTCCGTGCAAAGCTGGCGGGACAAGCACAAGGAGACGTTGAGCCAATACCGCTGTATGAGGCAGCAGATAACCTTATTCGATGTGTTGAAGATCAGCGGCGGCGAGGCCTGGCTGACACGTACAGCAATCTCAAGATCGCCATTGTGGATGCTGTGCAGATGAGTGCCCTGGTTCCAACCGCTGAACTGAAGCAGCCTGGTCAATTCGTATGTTCGTTAATCGTTGTTTGCATGCTGTTCGTTGCGCGAGGCCTCGCGCATAACGTTGTCACTTTCAGGACAAAACTTATAAATTGTGAAAAGATTTTATGACGTTTGCCTACTATGCTGGTCCGGAAGCTGTGAAAGGTCTGCAGAAGTTCCACGACAAAGGGGAGAAAGTCCCGAAGAACGCGCTGAAGAAACTGGACGGGATCCTGTTGCCGGAGTTCTACAAGAAAGTGGCAGAAGTGATGCAGGAAGAAAAAACAACCCATAAATCCTTGCCGAAATCGATTGACGACATCATCCTTGATCAGTTGGTCTCAATGCATCTGGACGACCCGCACAACGGCCAGTACGTTCGACCTGAGAAAGGTGTGTACCATCGACGCAACGTGGGTTCGCTTCTGCATTGGTGCGCCGCACTTTCTCCATTTCTGTTCTTTAGCCAAAGACATGCGGGCCCGCAAAGAGGTTGCTGCACTTGGAAGGCCTGCCCTGAAGGTGACTCTTTGTACATGGGGCTATTGGCTGGAACCTGAAGGCAAAAGTCGCGGTCCATGGCCGGCATGGAAATCCATGATTCACGCACCACAGTGGCAGGTGGCAGAGAAAGGCAAACCCGCCTCCCTGAAAATCCTCAACGTCCAAAAACTCCTGGGTCAAGAGCCTACCAAGAGCTGTGTGGTCCCCCCAGCTGCTGGCGTTACTGGTGAATTCAAGACAGTGGAACAGCAGGATCCATTACTGTCAAGTCAAACTGTCACAATTAAGGCGACCCGATTTGCAGCGTTGACCCACCATCCCCCAAGGCGGTTTATTGAGATCCCCAAGAACCTGATTGTCATCAACGGCGACATATTTGAACATCTTGCTCCTGAGCTGATGTGCCCAGCCTGGCTGTATGAAGAGATGGCGCGTGCCGATACCCTTATCCGCGGCTCTCAAACTGTTGTTGACAACATGTTCGACGTGCTGGAGACGGAAACAGATAGGCGTCTCAACAATTATCCCAATGCGCCGCGCATGGCTAACATGTTGCGTCTTCCCATCTTCACTTGGCCAGTCAAACCGAAGCCTGCAGGGGATCCTACAACGTTTGACGTTCGCTGGTTGCTGATTTCGTCACCGAATAGCTGGTCGGGAAAGGTATAATTCCCTCATGACGTCCGCTAATTGCGCGAGGCCTCGCGCAATAACTTCTCCTTCATTGCAGATTCTGAATTGTCTGACGTTTGGACCTACTCAAGTAGAGGAGATGGATCCTGTTGAATTTGGCGGTCACCTTCCGATAACGACGGTTATTTGGTATTTCGACACTCACCTCTTTTACCTGAAGCAGGATACCTGAAGCAGGACCTGAAGCAGCTTCAAGCCTGCGTTTGTGTTCATTGATCATCAGCCGGATCTGGTGTGCAATATCGCGTCCATCGAGCCGGATTCTCGCATGTACCTTCTTGGTATTACCTCCGACAATCTGTCCGATGGGGTCAACAGAGTGCAGACTCAGTTGAACCACGTCCTGACACAAGGATCAAAACTGGACGCGTCTGGTGATTGGGACCAGCAGGCCAACTGGTCAAACTGTGGTATTCCCCTTTGGGTTGGCGATGACAAGGTGGGTTCTGATGCGTTGTCGCTGAAGGAGGAAGTGACTGTTGAGAAAGGTCAAGCTGCAGAAGCACTGGCCCCTGCAAAGCGGAAGTCTACTTGTGGGGAACCAGCCCCCAAGAAGAAGAAGACTGCCTCCAAGCCTCAGGCAGCGAAGTCGGTTACCGGTGCAGAATCCAATGAGAGCGATGGGGATGAAGAGGAGGAGAGCGAGGAAGAAGAGGAGGGGGAAGCGCAGGTCTCCCAGGGCAAGGCAGCGAATAAAGTGGCAGCGAAGCCGAGGTCCAAGGAAACCGGGGCCCGAGCTCCAATCAAGCAGCCAGCCCGTCAGTCCCAACCAAGAAGCGAGCCCGCAAAGCCATCGCCTAAGGGTAAGACGTCCATTGCCAAGGCATTGGGTTCTAAGATGCAAACTGTTCCGAGGAAAAAGTAATTTCTTCGCTTGTTCTGATATTTTATGCGCGAGGGCTCGCGCTATGCATTCCTCTTCGACGACCTTTATGCTGTCACCTTTTGCGGCACATTTTTCTCTGTGATGCATTTATTGCGCTGTTGTGTTGGTGTTTGCGCGAGGCCTCGCGCAAGGAAGGGGTGCCAAAAAATGCTTCTTGTCGTGCAGCGTGCAACATGGCTTTCGAAAACTGGTTTTCCAAAAGATTGAAAGCTCATGGGTGTTTTCTATTGCAAAGCATAAGTGGTATAGGAAACAAAAGGTCGTGATTTTCCCAAAAAGGAACTTCATTTTGGTGGAAGTAAATCATTTTCCCGGGCATTCGGTTTTGTTGAGAATAAAGGAAAATTGACCAGTTAATTGCTTTTCACAGGATTTTTGGTTCTTGTGTTTTAGGTCCCCCCCAAAAGGACTATCATTTTGCAGTGCCGTGGAGAGGCAGTTTATGGCGCATTTTGACCATGCAACTTGAGCCGTCTAAGAGGTATGGGAACCCAGGACCTTCACCCTGACACGCATAGGAGGGCAGGATACAGCTCCACGTGGGCGCTGAGATTTTTGCAGGCATCGGGGCACACAAGCAGGAAAAACCAGAGGTCAGAGGTCACTGACATTCAAGTGCTCCCTGGCCAAGGTAGGGGGCGTTCATAAGAGTCCGTGTGGGAGCATCATAAGGGCAACAGTCCAGCAATATGATACCAAAATATCCCGGTCTATCTCAACGGTACCAGGACACTGTATCTATACTGATGGGCTGCGCACTTTGGTGAAATTCCCCAACAGTGAAAAACAAGGGAGAGAAGAGTGCTCATAAATCCAACATCGTGATAGCCTAAGGTCTGGTAAAGTGCATGCACGAAGGACCAGGGAAGGGGTTGATTGTCCCAGATAGGCTGACCCTACCTCACCCTGGCTTTGGAGCAAAGCAGCAATCTCCAATATGCACATTTGAGGTCATTGTTACTAACCTCATAAAGGTTCCATGAGCATGTTTTACACACAGGATTCAAGTCAAAATTGACGTCATATGGACTTGGACTGATTCTTCAAGGAGGGACCAAGAGTCCAATGACCCAAATATGACCCCTAGAAACTGTTGGTAGGCAATGGACAAACGACTGGCCCAACACTGACCTGGGGCTTACCTTTGCCATGGACCTGAAGTGACCTCATGAATTTAGGTATTTTTGACAAAATTCCTGGTAAAATTCGAATGAGTGAACCTATGTACCAGTAAGCTTCAGGTAAATGCTCAACGTAAAGTAGTGAGCATCATTGAAGCATAGGAAAAGATTCCAAGGTCTCACTCCTCACAGTTGTTTTACTGTTAGCCTGTAAGGTGACCACATGACAGGTTGGTTTTCGAGGCTCTCTATAGACTTGGTTGGAGCCGTGTAAAACCACTATGCCATAGGCGTGGCAAAATAGGTTCAAATGGCTTGGGTATGGTATCAAGTATACAACAAAAAGTCTGAATACCCGAGGTGGACACCTTGGAGTGAATGAGGGTCAAGAGAAAAAGGAATTTGACCCCAAGAACCCAACAAACCAAGTCCCTGAAGTGGACACGTAAAGTTTTGGATCTCAAAAAGGTTTTAGAAATCCGGTTGCAGCGAGATGCCAGGGGCTTCAAATTCATTTGATAAGTCTCATCATTGGAGTGGAGACTGCCTGCCTCCACAGTAAGCAATTCCTAGGTCAAAACTCAACAATGGTGTGGAGTGATGAGCTCCACAAGTGAGCACATACACAGGGAAAAATTGGACATGCATGCTGGGCAATTTTTCCTAGGCACGAAATTAACTGAAAATTGCTTGCACAAATTTGACCAGAAGGAGCCGCCGAGCGTCAACTGGTTGGAGAATTGAACATATATGCATAGTAGAGACCACGTAGACCCCGTTTGATCCAAAGTTTTGGAAAATAAATGCCTTTGGCTGAAATACCCTCTATGGCTCAGGAAGAAGCCTCAAGACCTCAATTCACACCCACAGGTAGCAATACAAGCCAACAAGAAGCAATGCAATGCGATCACGGAATCCTGGATAAGCGGCGTCCCCAACAGTACGCGTTTCGGCTTAGATTAAGCCCTCATCAGCTGAAAACGAACAAAGATCAATCCCGCAGGCCCAAAAAATAGACAAATCAACAAATAGCGCCAAAACATATAGCCACAAGAGAAGGCACACGCGTCATGACCCAATGGGCTGCTCGAGCGCGCGCAAGGCCCAGCGCCTGAACAAGCGCCTAATGTTAGGCAAAGGGCGAAGAATAGCAAAGAGGGTGAGGCTGGGAATGAAGGGTAGTTTGGATTTCAAACCATGCACCAAGCTGGACCAACGAAGAGGTAGTGCTGAGTGGTGTACCACCCTTAGGACATGTACAATGGGGCCTATAGTTGAGTGCGCATTTTGCTCGCCTTGGCTCAAAGAGACCATGTGTGAATCTACGGCATCCCTCCCACCACGAGTAGCAGCAGAGTCACGGCGGAGTGTAGTGTATTTATGCCTATCATCCCAATCAATGGCTTGTGCCTGCATAACGTGTTTGAGGTAATTGAGAAACAACAAGGCTCGGATAAGTCGTTGGCAACACAATCTGTAAAAAGAGCAAGAAGAGCAAAATTCTAATATAGCGAACGAACACCCCCCTCACCCACGCGATTCTAATGTGTTCAGGCACATTCACATCCCACCGGATGTAGGAGCACGTATGTGTGGGCTTCCAGAACAAGGAGGTTTTAAGGCGGCAAAGCGCCACCATGTGCACATCCAAAAGATGAATATCTGACAACCTATCCGTCACCTCAAAAGACCATGGGGGATTCGAGGGATGGATCACGTCCAGGTGTTGTTTCACCAACGTGTGGGAAGAGCGGTGCAGGATAATTCCATCGTCTAAGAAACGAAAGAGCAAACAATCACTCCATAGGCGACCCTCATGTCTGTAACTTCTTAACGTCAGCTGCGCCCAAGGAAGAGCTGCATTCGTGCCCATCCGCCACCCTTGGGCCTGGCGATAGACACCCAGACCCGGACTCAGGAATACGGTGTGCATATATACAAAATGCAGTAAAGCGACACCAATGGTGGGGGCATGGCACTGTAACTCGAAGTAAGGGAGGTCACAACCCCATTCATGCATGGTGAACTGATTAACGTGGGTGGAAACAAAATCCAAGAAAGCTAACTGGACCTTAGAGATGTGAAGGGTGGAGCGATCACAATTGTACAAGACATTCATCCAATAATTGTAGGTGTGTAGGGTGTGTTCCCACGTGACTCTAGTATAGATGGCAGAAAAATCAATCGTAGAGCACTTCCAATCATCATGTGTGTTGGTAGAGAAGTGCTTACGTAATCTAGACAGCAAGTCATACGAGTCGATGATTGGCGACGCCATGGGGTGGAGTTGCGGTCTACTTTCAAAAAAATGAAACCAGCAACACCAAGGAGGACGGAGCTCGGGGTAGTCGCCCAACGGAGGAGGCCAACGAGTGGCGTAGAGGAGAAACCATCCTTTGCATCAACGGAGGCACTCTTGTGTGTTTTCACAAAAAGACGGAATTTTGGCATCACCGGTTTGGAATATGACTCCAGGAACGTGCATAAAAACTCTCTCAAATGTTCAGGATAAACGTGTAGGAGCCAAGAGGCTACCTTGCGCTGCCACGCATGTCCTTTGTCAACCCAATCGGTCAAAGAAGAGGGAGGACCAACGAATTGGTAAACAGGCGCATTGTTAAACACCGAATCCATGTTCAATTGCGCTTCGCGCAAATTAAACGCACGGAACATCAAAACAAGTGAGCCTTCCTTATCCGCTTCCACAAGAAGGTTGTGCTCTAAGTAATTCTCTAAACGGGAGTAGGGAACATGGAAGCCACGATAAATGGGGTCACATTGGAGGCAATGGGACATGGCGATGCGCATCCTGTCACACAATTCACTGAGGGAATTTTGAATCGCATGGAATTTGTGTCCCAATGATTGTTTGATTTTGCCTATGAGGGGCGTGACTCAGTAGAAGCAAACAATTTTTTGTATGGGAATTCCAAACGGCTAGGACGCTTCGATGTGTCTTATGTTTTCTTGGAAACCAAATGTGTGGACCAAATTAGAACTCGTTTCAATTCATCAACTTCTTTACGTAGCATTTTGGAGCTACGTGCAACAATAGGCTGCAAGGTTGGGAGGGGGACATATTTAACACCATGTTTTAACACATCAACGAGAATAGAAGGTGGGGGCATGAGATCAACGTCTCCTTTGAGTGTGGGAATCTCAAAATCTGGCTCATGTCCACGAAGGCGCGAGGCCTTTTCAAGGCACTCATTCTATCTTTTGAATCACTGCCATTGGCGCTTGCGCTCCTGCCTTTTTTCCTTGACGGTCCATTCTTGCCCGATGTGCGGCGCTTGCGTTTTCCTTCAGCTTTGGCTTGGGGTGTTATTTTTGGCAAACTTCCCGAGCGTGCACGATCGTGATTCCTGGTTCCCTTGTTTTGAGTTTGAGAGCAAGGATTTTTGCGAGCGGCGGAGATACAACGCCCTCTCCGCCGCGGTCCATTTTTTGTGGGTTTGTTCGTGGCCTTGTTCTTGGATTTTGAAGAGTCCACAATCAATTTAGAAACCGCCTTTGTGAGAAGGGAGACTTGCTCATGGACACGGAATAGTTCCTCACACTTGCTACAAGTATTGGCTTTAGAGGGCTCGTTGGTCGAGTCAACCCCTTTTGAAATTTGTTCTCGGAGTTGATCATTGTTCACCCGAGTGGTTTCGGCAACCTTCTTATGTTCTTGGTGAGCAACCCAATTGGAATAGGCATCATTGGATTCACGGAGGGTTTTGTGTTTAGCACGAGCAATGCACAAGAGACACCGTTCACGACTCGTCTCATTATCACCTGAAATGTCACTGTCATCATCGTCATCCATTAGAACATGATTGGGGTCATTCACCGAAGTGTTGAGCATGGATTGAAAACCATCATAATGGGACGCAATAGCGGAGCGTGATGTAGTGAGGGATTCATCTAATTTGGTTTGAACCGAAGTGATGTCCTTGCCCAAATACTCTAGTGTCTTCTTCATTTCTCGGGTGAATATCTCTTTTTGTTTACCTTCTTCAATGACGGTTTTAACAAGAGCTTTTCGATCTCTAAAATGAGTGGTGCGGGGCGTAAATTCATTGGACAATCTCCAGCGTAACTTCTTCCGAGCGCTCTCCTTCAATAGATGGTTGCGGTGACAAACAAGATGATCAATGATAGGTTTCTTCAACTCCTTAGGGACGCCGCTAAGGTCCCAGCGCGGACCTTGAGGTGAACTCTTTGCCACGGAGTCGCAGCCCATAATTCGGTGATAGGTAGAGATATGTGGCGGGATTGACGAACTTTTGGAAAATAAATGCGTTTGGCTGGAATACCCTCTATGGTTCAGGAAGAAGCCTCAAGACCTCAATTGACACCCACAGGTAGCAATACAATCCCACAAGAAGCAATGCAATGCGATCACAGAATCCTGGATAAGCG
The DNA here is from genome assembly GCA_964036045.1 of Eutreptiella sp. 'Long Island Sound 2002'. Taxonomy (NCBI): domain Eukaryota; phylum Euglenozoa; class Euglenophyceae; order Eutreptiales; family Eutreptiaceae; genus Eutreptiella; species Eutreptiella sp. 'Long Island Sound 2002'. Next base: position 132,928,999 of record OZ038379.1, read on the forward strand.
GCGTCCCCAACAGTACGCGTTTCGGCTTAAATTAAGCCCTCATCAGCTGAAAACAAACAAAAATCAGCCCGGCAGGCCCAGAAATAGACAAATCCACAAATAGCGCCAAAACATATAGCCACAAGAGAAGGCACGCGCGTCATGACCCAATGGGCTGCTGGAGCGCGCGCAAGGCCAAGCGCCTGAACAAGCGCTTAATGTTAGGCAATGGGCGAAGAATAGCAAAGAGTTTGAGGCCATGAATGAAGGGTAGTTTGGATTTCAAACCATGCACCACGCTGGGCCAACAAAGAGGTAGCGCTGAGTGGTGTACCACCCTTAAGACATGCAAAATGGGGCCTATAGTTGATTGTGGATTTTGCTCGGCTTGGCTCAAAAAGAGACAATGTGTGAATCTACTGCAAAAACTCCACGGTAGTGGATCTTTATGGTGAGCACAAGTCTCAGCCCACGCAAACTGCACCCCCTTTTTTTCACCTAAGCACCTAGATGTTGTCACCAAAAAAAAGTATTTTGTTTTGGCATCTTGCAAATAGTGTTTTTCAAACCCTCCCAAAAACCGGACTTTCTCATCAGTTTTGCCCATTTTTTGCTGTTTTTAGGGGGGTCAAATAACCATTCTTTAGTCAATAAACAGAGGGTTTACCGGTCATTTTCACCGAAAAAAAATATTGTTGGCTAATTTGAAGAATACCAATCTTTGGATCGTCTGGAAAACTATTAAAGATGGGCGCTGTTCAGACATCCTGTACATGTCCACATGAAAAAAATATTTATTTTGGGAGGCTGAGTGCTCGAGGCTCCGCGCACTCAGCCAGCTGGAGTGAGATTTTCAGGCTCTTTTGAGATCACCTTTTGACATCGGAAGTGGCATGAAGCAAGGATGGAGCAAATGCAACACTTGAAGATTCAATATGGGTTAAAGACTTGCACAGAGCAACACTCAGTGCACGAGGGCTCCCGCATTCAACATGCTAGAAGCATGGGTTTTTGAATACCCCTGACTACTTGCATTCTGCCGATAGCCTCCAAAAGGCTTTTTGAGATTCCTCCCTTTTGGAATCCTATGAAAACAGTGAGCTCAAGAGTAGCGATTAGACTATCCTCCTCTAGAGCACTTGCTTCATAGGTCCTGTGACCCAGCGCTTCTGACAAACTGTTGTACAGCCCCAAAAGATGGGAGACTGGGCACCTCATTTGTAGGTAAACCTAACTGAAAATCGTGTGTTTAGCAGGGACTGAGGGCAACCCGCCTTTTTAGATCTATTACACCTTTCATAGTGCATGGCGTGTACAAAACGTCCATTGATTGACCATCCTTGCTTCTGACATGACCAGAACGGTACACCATGAGGCACCCATGAAGACATCAGAGCCTCATTTGGCATGAAATACTGTTTATTCAGGACCATTGGGAAATACACATTCTGCATAATTGAGTGCGCGAGGCCTCGCGCACTCATTATGCCAAAAAAAACGTTTTTTTCATACCTCTGACTACTTGCAGTCTGCTGATAGCCTAAAAAAATATATTTGAGATTCCTCCGTTTTTTAATTCTCAGTTTTCAGGTGGAAACGCGCGGAAACTGCGCTTTTTTTTTTTGCACACAAATGCCACCGTTGAGGTGGAAAACAGGGTGCAGTTTGCGTGGGCTAAGCATGTCAGAGCATGAAATTCAAAGGTCGAAAACGAAGTCCCACTTTTCCGGTGCATGGCCGCCACTAATGCAAACAAAGATGAAGTGCAACGTAGACACATACTCAAACATGAACAACCATTAATTGGGTTCAAACTCCCTAGAGGCTACGAGAACTGAGCCCGGAAAGTGAGCCCATGATTGGGAACAAATGAGTGAAAACTGACTTGAAAATGACATAGTGAAAAAAGCTTAAAATGATTCCAAATACTTTGGGAAAAGAAGGTGTTTGAGGCTTCAAGCAAGTCAATTTCTTCTATATCTCGAAAGTACCCATTAGGTACCTACAAAACAAGCTTTTACTTGACTTCCGGCTCCATGATGTCTTAGAGATATCATGGTTAACTTTGAGAGAATGAAAAAAGGTGTGCTCAAGACTAAGTCACCCAAGGTGATCTAGTGCTTAGCCACTGGCTCAACGTTCATTCAATCAGGCATATACATGCACTCAGGACATGCAGCAACATGCATGTTGATGAATTAGCGGAATTCAACTAACTGGCTTCACACAGAAAGCCTCCAAAGTGGGTGCATACCATGTCCAAAAATGGCTCTTTTGGGCTATGAATGGCAGCCCCACCATCGGAGGCTTGACCCACCATGGTGATCAAATGAATTCCAAACATCACAATTAGTTGACCCAAGATGTTTTGGGTCCGTGTACACCATGGGAAGAGATGCATATCTTTCTTTTTATGGGGCAATTCATGGTATTCTTGGAATCTTCTCTTTATGAGTCAAAGTCAATAAATCACCCTTAACTTCAAATCTACTTGCAAGGCACACGTTTATCTAATATACGATGAAAATGGACACTTGCGGCTTTTCTATGCATTTGAACTGAAAGGTGACGGAAGCAGTGGCTGAAAGATATGCTGTCCTGAAGTGACCCTATGAAATGCATAAAAATGGCATGCCATGACTAGTCAAATGAGGGGCAAGGGGAAAGGAAAGGCACCGTAAGGTGCTGGCGAGGCTCCTTGACCAACTCAGCATCTTTTTTTGCCTGGGCATCATGTCGATGCCCAGTGTTTCATTTTTGCCTCATCGCTTCGCGGTTTTTTGATTCCATTGTATAATTAGGATATTGAATGAAGCAACAGTGAAGTCAAATCACTGTCGCTGGTCTTTGTTGAATTTCTGTAAAGGCCAGTCCATGGTTCTGCGATTTTGGTCGCACGGGCGCCAACTGGCGGTAGTTACGCAAACCTGCGCGACGCCGGTTCACGCAGGCGCCGAAGCCAAAATGGAGGTCCTGTACCTTTTCTGAATTTCACGGAAATTCGCCCACAAATATGAGGGGATTTTCATTCCCTATCTATTGACGCAAAAAACCGAAAAATGCGCCTAGTCCCCTGAAGCTTCCCAAAGATTTCAAGTTTGGGGGAACTTGGGATGAGGACTTGTTGTGGAAAACAAAGTACAGTTTGTGACCTGAAGAGGGGGGGTGAAGGATGAATAGTGGGGGACAGAGGCAGCTCAATGCACCCACTGAGGCAGAGAAAACCACCAGGGGGTGGAGAACAGGAAACATACAAAGGGATCGGACTGGTGGGTGTAAAATTGTCCCCAAAGGCCAAATGATTTTTACACTAGTCTCCCCAGAACAACACTGAAGCAGGTCACAACCCTACCCTGGCATTTTACCCCTAAGGGAGCATTATTTGGCCCTATATATGGGATATATGTGGGATAGGGTATATCATATTCCATTTCCGTGTTAGGAACATAGGATGTGGGATAGATAAGGCAATCTTGGATGTTTAGTAGTTATATCAATTAGTGGATGATAGGGTGGATTTCTCATATGTGCATATCAGGTATTTCATTGGCTATGTGTACCATATCTGTTTGCAGCATACTATTCAGTCAACACTATCGTTATGTCTTCTGTGCCAAGCAATGTTGCTGCCAATGCCACTGCGACCTCTGCTCCTGACCACCCGGTCTGGTTTCATGGTAGCAGAGGCGAAAATTTTCGTCTCTGTTGGGCGTTTGGCATCGCGGAAAGCGATCGGTCCAAGACATCGTGGACCAAATTCAAATTAAAATCTCTTCCCCGGGAGGGATAGCTGAGGGTGTCCAGGTCCCCATCCTCAGGACCTCCTCGGCCCTGACCCCATCGACCTGGCAGGGGCCGCTAAAACAGGCCAAGCCCCAAGTGGCTACAAATCTCAAGTTTCCGAAATCCCCGAATGTTCCCATCGGGGCCCCCCATCCTCGAAATCCAGCTGGTGTACCTGGGATGGTTGGGGGGGAAATAGACGGCCACCCTCAGGGAGCGATAAGAGGACCACATTCGCCTATTATGGGCTCGGGAACCGTTACTAGCGCCGAGAATCGGGCAGTAATCGACCTATCTACTGGGGTGATCAAGCGTACGAACGCTGCGCCCTCACGCGCTGCCGACTGGGGTACGATGGCTTCCCCAATGGGGCCTATCGTGGTCGACTCTGGCACTCCTCCGTCGCTAGGCAGGTTGCCAGAGCCTCAGGTCAGAAAAAACCTGTTTGCGGCAGGGCCCATCAGCCCCATTGTTGACCAACTCGACGCTGAAAACCGTCGAGTCCTCGCGCTCACGCCTGATCCCCATGGCCATCTGGGTCCGGCTCGAGAGGCCGTGGCCCTGATCCAGCAAGCCCTGTCGGGGACTAGGCAGCACCCCACTGTGGTGGAATCGTCGCCCACTCCAATGAGTGGATCGCGGCGGTTTCCCTCCCTGGTGGAGGAATCTCCTGCCTTGGGAGCGTATCCCATTCCCCCGAGCGGATCCAGGCTGAATCCTACGATCATCGAGGAATCCCCCACGCAAATCGAGGAGGATGAGTGTGACCAGTGGTTCCCCCTGGCGGTGGAGCAGTGGAACGACGATGAGGAGGAGGAGATTGGAGTGTTGGAACGTCATGAACTCCATCATTCCCCTATTTCTGTTGCCTCGTCGCCTGCACCTCCTGAACCTATGTCAGGGACCAGGGATCGCCCCATGCTGGTGGAAGAATCCCCGGCCCCCCACTACATCACGGTGGAGGACTCTCCGGCCCCTCAGTTCATTGCAGTGGAAGAGTCTCCGGTGCCTATGAGCGGCGTCAAAAACCGCCCGTGTCTTGTCGTGGATTCTCTGGAGCCTACAGAGGACCGGGCCGGTACTACATCTCCAGTGCCTATGAGTGGCACGAAAGATCGTCCATCCCTAGTGGATGCTTCTCCGGCAATGCCGAAGGTCAACAATCTGTGCTGGGGGGGAGGGAATCCGGTGGAGGGAGGTTCAGCAACCCTCCCAATAAATTTGGTCTCTCCCCCCACAAATACATCTCCTACGGAGGACCCCCAACTGCCCGATTGGGGGGGGGATCCAGAGGTTGCAACGGGATCGGAGCCTGTTTTTGCTTCCCATCTGAGAACTCGATCACTTATGGTGGTTCATGAGTCACCACAGTATATTGTGGTGGACGATTCCCCACCCCCACCGCCGCGACCGAATACTGTTGGTCATGTTCCCCCTCCGCCGTCACCCCGCCACCGCCAGGTGGCTTACATCGAGCACGTGCAAGGAATCCTGCACCTGGTTCGGCCATCTAGTGGTGGGGGTTCGGGGGGGGGACATCCCTCTAGTGGGGGGGCGCCAGCACCTGTTGCTGCGCGCCCCACACCCCCGTCTTGCCCTGCGGGGGGGCCCTCTGGTCCCTCCGTGGCAGGAGGGGCTGCTGGGGGGGGCGGTGGTGGGTCATCTCCTCCTCGTGGAGGGGGGGGTCCATCTTTTCGACATTCTGGGGGCCCCACTCCTACACGGGGGGAGGACGACCTACAGCACACGTGCATCCAATCTCTGATGGCACAGGTGAAGGACCTGCGAACTCAGAATCTAGAGTTGCAGCGATCCCATCAGGAACTTTCTCAGGCAGTTGCCTCTACCGTGGGCATCAGTCAGTCCTACGGGGACCGGATGACCCAAATCTTGTCTACATTGGCTAAATTTGACACGGCGGTTCAGGGCTACCGCCGGGATTCTAAGGTGGTGGAGGCTAGCGTGGCACATCATTCTAAGATGTCCAACGGCAACACGGCTAAGTGCTTTAGCGCAGTGGAGTCGCTCGCTACACGTTACGCCGCCGTTGCATCTAGGATCGATGCGTGGGACCACTGGTACTCCACGCTTGCGGAACCCGTTACGGCGGTCCTATCCCCGCCATCGGCGCCTCCGCCCGTTCCTGATCCTACACCGGCGGCGCCTACGGCGCCCATGGGCGCGCCATCCGGTTCATCCGGTGGTGGGTGTGTCCTTCGTTTCTCCGTCCACCCATCCCACGATTGCATCTACCATCCGAACGCTTGTCCGGATTCGGGGTGGCCGAGGGGGGGGGAAGAACACCACGAACACCCCCACCCCCAAGAACCTACTTCCTGGAGGGGAATCGCCGAAAAGCAGAAGGAACGTGCAGTTCCCGAGTGAAGGGCGACGCCTAAGGGCGAAGAACACCCCACAGAGCCTACGGCCCCGTGGGCCAATGAAGAGGAGAACACCTCTTCGTTGGGGAACATTAATCCCCTCACGAGAAATGTTTTCACTTCCCCTGGGAAACCTTCGTACACGCCCTCTCATCCTACGGATACGTGTACAGTCTCTCCAGTGAAGGTTGCACCAAGTGCAAGTGGAGGTGCACCCCCAACCATGGCTCCCCCTGCTTACCACCCGTACCAAATGCCTATGGTGCAAAATAGTTACACCAAAGCGGTGGAGGATAGTGATATGCCTAAACCGCAATTTAATGGGCAGCTAGAGTGCTACGACGAGTGGGTGGAGAAGCTTCAACAATGGTTGGGGGGGTGTGATCCCATGTACCGAAAGGCTAACGAGGCAAAAATGATTTTGAGTACCTTGCCCCCATGGCTAAAGGCGATCATCAACGCCCGGGTTGCCGAGGCCACCCACCACACACGCACGGCCCCCACCCTCAAAGAGTTGTGGGACTTTTTGGAACAGCGTTTCCACGAGTATGACCCCTCAAGGGCTGATGAAAGGTGGCGAGCCCTCACCCCCAGGGTGGTTAAAGGGCAAGTGACCCTCATGGACCTGGAAGATTTCTATGCTCGTTGGCAACGTTTGTTGCCTCTGAGCAATGAGACTCGTCCCCACGTGATCCGGGAGCAGCTCCTAAGTAAGCTCCCGTGGATCAAGGAGAAGGTCGTCAAGCAAGAGGCTAAGAATAGCCCAGACAGCTATGTGGTGGATTATAGTGGCCTTGACCCTTCGCCGGGTCGCGCCCCATTCGAAAATAAACTCAGGAAATATAGCGCTCAAGCTTGCACTACGGTTCCTGAGATTGTTTCCTATTCGGGGCCGGGGGTGATAGTTGACTGCAAAGACCCGGCTCTCCAGGAGTGGATCTTGAAACTCAACAACACACCTCACACACGCGGCTACACTATGAAAGTCGAGCAACGTAGGCCTCGTTTGAAGCCTGCGGAAATCTACGCCCTTGCCCATAAAAGCGTATCGGAGAGGGAAGCTCTCGAACGCCTCAATAAAGGAGACAAGACGACGGTGACGTACACTCATCGCCCTTCTCACAATAAAACCGCGGTGAATGCGGTTAATGCGGAGGCTACGGCGGACCCTGACACCTCCAAACCCGCTGACACCTCCGTCAACGCCGTGGGTCACTATAAACCTCCGGCGAAGAAACCCGTCGACCCCGGGGCTAAACTGCCACCTACCTTTTGGGTTCCGTGTTCCAAACATTGGAAAAAACGTAAACAAACGGAGATGGACATGTCTTGGATTGATTAGGGTGCCACCAATACCACCCCTTGGACGTGTAAGCCTAATTCTCCGTGCAATGACACTCATTGGAACATTGCGGGTAAGTCTAAAGGTGGTAAGCCTAAGGGTGGCAATAAGGGTGGCGGTGGTGAGGAGGGTGGTGGTGGTTATAAGGGTGGCGGCGGCAAGGGCGATAAAGGAGGCAAGGGAGCGCCGAACGGGCGCGGACGTTGGTAGGAGTGCCCAGAGGCGCCCCCTTCGAAAGAAGAAAACCTCGGGCACCCCTGTGACACTACCGGGGCTCTCGTTCCATCGAGAGTCATGAAGGGGCATATAGTGACTAGTGAGATTCAAACCGAACTTTCCGTTCAGGTTGTTTTGCCCAATGGAGAACGCAAGGCCCTCCGTGTTTTGGTGGATTTTGGGTGCCAAGCGGTCGCTTTGGCCAACCCCAATGTTTTTGGAGACCAACTCTCCGAAAAATATGAATCTCCCGAACGGAGGCGCCTACTCCAAGCCGATAATAAGACACCTTTGCCGGGGGGGGACGAGCAAATAGACGTCAAAATTCAATTTACGGGGGTTGTGGATGGTGGTGTTTTACTTCCTCGTGTTGCCCAGTATGGCGTGTCCCCGTACCTTGTCCCGAATTTACCTTGGGATATGGTTTAAGGGCACCCATGGGGTTACGAACATTGTGTGAGCCATTTTGCCCGTTTCAATTGTTTGTACTCTCACCATCCAGTGCACCCCCGTTTTTGGATTGAGGACTTCCGTGAGGCTCCACGAACCAGCTAACCATTCTTGGTGAAACCCATTCATGGTAAGGTGTCACGTCAGTCCGTGTGGGGCCTAACCGTTCCAGTCATTGGGGCGGTCACTCCTAGGCACCCTGCCCCGGCCATTGTGGTTACGCCCCCTGGTGGCGAACCGCCTAACCGTGTTGAGGCCGAGAAACACATATCCTATGCCTTGACCGCTTCCTCCGTGGCCCCCGTACAGGACCGGGCTTGTGCTTTGGAGCTCGTTGAATTTGCTCCGGAAGCCCTTGCCCGTGATGTTCTACCTACACGGCGTGATAGGTCCATGTGGACCCAGTCTGACTATGGCCTCACGCCATATTGGGCCGCACGTGTCAAAAAACAATTTGGCAAAAACCCCGACGTGGACGCCTTCAATAGGGTCCCGGGTATGGCCCAGGCTACCCGTTGGGTTTCGCCGCTTGAAGATTTCTTTTCCACTCCCGCGGACCCCTCCAAATTGTATTGGATGTGCCCTCCCTATCATCGGTTTTCCGATTGTGTTTCGATCATTCGGCAAGAAAAACTACGAGCCATCGTCGTAGGGCCGAAGTGGACACATAGAGAGTGGTGGAAACCCCTTATGGAAATTACTTTGCAAGGGTACCACCTTCCTGGGCCAGAGACTAAAGCCTGTCTCTATCAGAATGACCACCTCACGCCCCTTCCTCAACAGGGTTGGTCCACGGTGGCGCTATACGTGGACGGTGGTATTGCGGAGGGAAATTTGGCGGCCACTAAATGTCATGTGGCCTCTGTTTTGGCACCGGCCGTCTCTAACCCCAACACGGGTGGCGAGCCGGGCATGACCTCGGAGGAAGAGTCGGAGGATGAAAGGGTGCCTAACCATTTGGCTTCGGTGCGCACCCTCATGTATCAGGCGACCCATAAAAAACTCCTCGCACCCGTTACCCTTGATCCTACCCCCGAAGATTTGCGGGCACAAGAATGCGTGCCCTCACGCATTGCGAAAATTGAACGAGAGTTATTGGGTGGGAGGGCCACTACCGTTAAGCGTTACCGAAAACGTAAAGGCGCCACACGATTGTTGGGGGCTTCTCGTGTGGCTGGCGTTGTCACCACCCAAGAGCCTATTGTGTCTCCGGAGGTGGAGCTCATGAGGAGGCGCATCCTCGCGGACTATGAGCGGGATGTTTTTAGTGGGGAGGTTCGTCTCCGTCCGGGCCAGGAACACCCTAAGGTCCGTGGTACGGAGCGGTTGGGGTTTGCTAAACTTGACCTATACCCGAACGCCAAACCCAAGTCCGTAAAACCTATACGGTTGGTGGGGGAGCATGCCGCGGCGGAGCAAGAAATAGTGGAGGACTTTTTGGCTCGTGGCTGGATTGAGCCGTGCCCTGCCTCTGAATGGGCGTCCAACGGTTTCGTTGTGCCCAAGAAAGAGAAGGGAAAATGGCGCCTCGTGGTGGACTACCGCCAACTTAATGAGGCCACCTTGCCCGACGCACACCCCCTCCCCCTCATAGAAAACATGTTGGAAAATCAATCCAAACACAAGATTTTCACTATTGTGGACTTGAGTAAAGGGTTCCATCAAATTCCCCTTCACCCTGAATCCCGGGCTAAGACCACCATGAATTTGGCGTGTAAGCGATACCAATGGTGTGTTATGCCTATGGGTATCAAGAATGGGCCCGCTATTTTTCAACGGGTCATGGACCATGTTTTGCAGGGTTTGGATTGTGCGGACGTATATATTGATGATATTATTATTGGTTCCTCCGGTGCGACGGAGGAGGAGCTATTGGCTAACCACGACCGCGACGTGCGTGCCGTGTTGGAGGGGCTACGAAAAGAGGAGTTGGTTGCTTCGGTTAGCAAAACCGATTTCTTTGTTCGTTCGGTCGAGTTTTGTGGCCATGTGTTGAAAAATGGCACACGTCGGCCGGCGCCAGGGAAAATGTTGGCGCTTGAGCGTTGGGACAAACCGGATAATGTTCAGGAGCTCAGGGGGTTCTTGGGGCTCGCCAACTATTATTCGGGCTATGTCCAAAACTACGCCTCCATAGCTACCCCTTTGATTAATATGTTGAAGTATTTGCCTAAGCATAAGAATGGCAAAAAGATAGGCCTAACATGGAATGCTTCGGCTAACGAGGCCTTTTTGAAGCTCAAGCGTGCTATTACGTATATTGTTCCTCTCCAACTAGCCGATTGGGATAAGGACTTTGTCCTCACCCCGGACGCTAGTAATTGGGCGGTGGGGGCGGCCCTACAGCAGGAAGGTCCCTATGGTGCCCTACGCCCCCTTGCCTTTTTCTCCCGCAAATTGTCAGGCGGCCAATTGAATTGGAGCCCTCGGGAGAAAGAATGCTACGCCATAGTGGCGGCGCTTTTAAAATGGCATGGTTGGGTGGGGAACAAGCGCGTGGAGGTCCGTACGGACCATTGTAGCCTTGAAAATTGGGCTACGGAGGACCTCAAAACCGTGGGGGGTCCCTCTTCAAGCCAAGCACGTTGGCATGAATTGTTCTCTAAATTCGACCTCCATGTGGTTTACACTCCGGGGCCAGTGAACCCCGTGGGTGATTTCTTGTCCCGTTGGGCTTACCCTGCTAACCCGGCGTTGGGTGATGTGTCCATACATGGGACGGCCCAAGCGGTCGGGGATGTGCGGGACATAATGGCGGCCGAGAAGGAGGAACTTCTCGCCCGCCCCCTTGTATTTAGGGCGGTTGTGGCGCCCGTTGTTACTAGGTCACCCGCGTGTGATCCACCCCCTCTGGCTTCGCCTCCAGTGGGGGGGGGGGACGAAGCAAAAGAGAAAGCTTCGGAGACTGGAGCGAATTGTCAAGATAAAAAAATCTTGGAAGTCCCACAAGAAAGCAACTCCTATACATGGGGAGGATGCTCCCAATGTTTTTGAGATAAATTGGGCTAAACAATACCCAAATTGTCAACGCTAAAAACAAATGTGGCAAGATGCCTTGAATGGGAGCTTCCAAGATGGAGTGAGGTTGGTGGATAACAAGCGCGTCCGTAATGGAGGGTGGTGTGTTCCTACGCCGCTAGTGCATCGTTTGGTAGCCGAATACCATGATGCATTTCACTTAACTACCTCCAGTGTGGAAAAACACTGGAAGGAAATTAACCATGGCGTGGAGGGTGAGGGGTTGTACAAAGCAGTGGAACTGCAATGTCGAACGTGTCCCTCATGTGCCATTCACACGCATGACACCAAGCGCAAGCAAGGGTACATGACCCCTATGCCTATGCCTCTGGAGCCCATGGACTCCATAGCGCTTGATGTGTTTCACTACCCTTCCACCTCCCACGATGGAGAGGTGTATGACTGAATGCTCCTATTTGTATGCCGGCTTTCCGGCTACCTCATCGCGATCCCTATTCCTAAACCCCGTCATGAAGACAAGGATGAAGGGCTAACGGGGAGAAGAGCGGCCCATTTGGTAATGGGGCGCTGGGTGGATAGGTTCGGAGCCCCTCGTGAAATATGCTCCGACCGTGGGCCACAATTTGCGAGCCAATATTTCCAAACCCTTTGTTCTAAGATTGGTGCCCGCTCGACTATGTGTCTCGCGGGTAGGCACCAAGGTAATGGCAAGGCCGAAAATACTGGCAAGCAGCTAAGGCGTGCCGTTGCTAAAGCCATTACCTTGAAGAAAAAGAAAACCAATTGGGTAGAGGTTTTGCCCGCCGTTGTACGAGCGTGGCATGAGACTACAGGTCCTTCAGGTTATACACCTAACGAGATTGTGTTTGGTAAACACAACCGTACTAAGGGGCCTCCTCTTGCTGAGCCTAAGGGGGTGGCCCAAGACGCAGCTCATTACTTCCAACGGCGTGAGGAACTTATTGCTCTTGCACAGAGGGCTATGATTCAAGTGTAAGAGACAATGGCTCGTAAGTATAATAAGAGTAGGAGGATGTCCCCAAATTTTTCAAAAGGGGACCGCGTATGGGTCCGTCGCCAAAGCAAAAATCTTGGCGATAAGACTTGTCCCTACTGAGATGGGCCCTATGAGGTTGTGGCCAAGAGGGCGCACGACCTCTATGTTATTCAAGTGGACCAACGGAGGTTAGTTAGCGTTCACGTGGATTGTTTAATGAAAACGGTCAACTCCCCTCGCTCACCCGTGCCTCTAAATTACACGGTGGAGGTTGCTAGAGTGCCCTTCCAGTTTGAGGAGGACACCTATAGTGTCAAGAAAATATTAGGTCACCGTACTTACCGCAAGAGACTTCTCTTCAAGGTGCGGTGGGAGGGTTATACCAAGAATTGGGATACCGAGGAACCCGTTGAAACCTTCTTACCATCCTACAACAAGGTCTGGAGAGATTACTTGTAGAAACAGAATCTCACCCAAACCGTTGACATCCTTGCCCACCTTGGTGGACCGCTCTCATGAGCGTGCCACGAAAAGAAAACCCTAACCAATATGGATATACTATTGTTTGGGGAAGGGAGGAGAGAGCGAGAAGCGGTGGGAGACAGGAAGGAAGATGTGCATGCACGGCGCACTCCTCGGTTACAAAAATCACCACCGGATGAGGGCGGTGGGTACCGCAGGTTTACCCCACCGTCTACCTCTCTCACCGCTAAAGGCTTGAGAGTCCTTGGGGTGCGGTGGCGTGGCATATAGCCTGGGGCGGAAGTGGGACGTGTTCTTTCGGGGGTCTTAATGCCATTCAAACCCCTATCCTTGGGTCTTACTGGAGCACTCCTACCACCACCAGGAGTACTGCCACAAGTCCTGCCCACGATGACGCCCCCCGTAAAGGGTGCTAACAACGTGGCAAGCACTTCCCGAAGACTCTACCGGGTTGTGCGCATGGTGGTGTTTGCAAGGTTTCGGAGTGCCGCCCCGTACCGAAACCACGACCCCACGACCGTCCCTGACCCGTGACCCAAGCCAACCAGCTAAATAGTAAGAAAAAGTGCTTTTCCATTGCTTTGAGGCATACTCTAGTTGTATTAGAGATGCACTGAGCATCCATGCATTTTAATCTTAGTATTGGTCCAACCAAAACTGGTGATAACACATTTTGACCTATGGAACCAAACACCCAATCAGGATATGGAGTGGACCCCTTAATCCCCTTTCAATGTGAAGTAAAACATCTTTTCCTGAGTTGACTGAGCACTGACATACCTAAAGTAGAGTCTATGAATTTATCTATGTTTTTCCATGAATTCTTAGCTATCCTAGTGGTATGCACCCTAGGGGGCTGGGCACCTCTTTTTGAGAGGTCCTGGGTTCAATTCCTGGTCAGCCTAGCTAAGTAGGAAGATCCCATGTGACATGGCAGTGACCTCATCGCCACATACCATGCCACCTCAGCACATATGGGACCCAAAACAAAGAGTGCACATCTCCTAAGATGGCACTATGGAGAGAGACTGATCCTGAGGCAGTTTTCTAACTCTTTTCCTAAAACATTTCAGCTATCTTTGTGAATATGCATTCATATGTGACCTGAGTTGCAGTTTCTGTGAATATCCAATCAGCTTTCACTGTTTACACTGCAGCCCTTCATGCTTTGATCCTGAATTACCTTCTCCTTGCATACTATTGGCTTGGGCTATCCTGGATTGACTTGGCTTTACTGTATTTCAACAAACAAAAGCATCCAAAACAAGCAGCAGGACACCCTACAGCAACAACAAGCAGCAGGAGAAGCAAAAACACAGTGCTGAAAACACTATAAACTTTTCTGGTAGCAGAGGCAGGTTGTCTCTGTGCACCGGCAGCGACCCCGCGCCGTACAACCAGTGCTCCGAGCAGGCAAATATAAGCAGAAGGGCGGATTAAGATGGATCCAGGAAGAGTGGACGCCGACGTGAAGACAGCGCCAGCGCCTGAGGCACCGGCAAGGCCGGCGCCTGGCGCTGTACCTTCAGCGGAGCCCTTACATGGGCCAGTGGATACGGCGGAGGACTCCCTGGATGGCCTCCAGACGGCCTTCGGGGCCCTGTCCGTCGAGGAGGTGGTGGCGCAGCCTGCAAAAAGGAAGAGACAGAGCGAGAAGGATGCTGGAGACGGAGCAGACAAAGGAGAGGAGCAAGGGCAAGACCCGACGGATGTCCCTACCTTCGAAGGCGCACCAAGCGCTTCTGGCCTCCATGCATCACCCTCTCCCATAACCACCACACTCCCAGCCGCCGCAGCATCCACCTCCACAACCAACCCGCCTATGGCAGAGGGCACAGGCTTTACTGGCATGCCTCACTACCCCGCCTATGGCATGGGCCCACCTACCACTGCGCTCCTTGAGGCAACTACTGCCAGTTAGCCGGTGGCTTCCAGCTCTGCGCCGCGATGGTATGCGGCTGACCATCCCCATCCACTCCACGCCACTGGAACCTACATGGAAGTTCCTGGGTATGCACCCTTGAGTGGGTTGAGGAGAGGACCAGAGTCGCTGGGAGGCAGGAGTAGAGGATCAGGAAGATCCTCCAACAGGTCCCTGACGCGGTCGGAGATCAACGAGGTGCTCCGAGGAGCCACTTCGCAAATCGTGAGCGACCTCACGCAAGAGATCAGGGAGAAACTGGAACCCCTGATGATCCCGTCCCATGCGTCACCTACGACGGTGGGAATGTCACCCCACCGAGTACAGGCTAACCACCTGGCGGCAGGGTTGACAAATACCCTGGGGAGCCTGAGGAGCCGACCGATGCCGACCCCTGCAGCAGTACCGAGAAGTCCATTCGTCCCGAGAACGGCCCAGCCGCCGTACAGCCACGTGACGAACTCGACGAGAGCCGAGCTGGACCAGTTGGGGCTGACAGCCCTAAGGGCTATGGTGGACGTGGAGCCTTATGGCTCCAGTGATCTAGGCGGAGACCCCTCCGACGACGAGCCGCCGTCGATGGATTCTTCTTCGCCATCGGATGACGAAGACCCTGAGGACCCCGAGGACCCCAAGGGTAAGAAGAAGAAGAAGAAGAAGAAGAAGACCCGACGCCCTGAAGGACGCCGAGCTCAGGAGGCGAAGGCTATTGCCACCTCCAAGATAGTGGTGAACCTGCCTGAGTTCACAGGCAAGGACCTCAGCGAGTTCGCTGAGAACTTTGGCCGGTTCCTACGACTGACCGGCCAAACCCACGCGAGTGGGCGAGTGAAGTGCGATCTGCTCCTGCAGTGCTGCAAGACCAAGTACCTGGAGAAGCAGGTCAGGCAGATCGTCACCAACTCCGCCACCTTTGCCGATGTGTTGGTTGCCCTGGAGAGGCAGTACCCAACCTACGAGACCGACCTCTCCATCAGGGCCGATATCCAGAACCTGCCCGTGCTGCCCAACAACCCCAAACCTGGCAGGGTCTCCGAGCTGTTGGCTGACCTGGATCACTGGGCTGGACGACTGACGCCCGGTTCCTACAGCAGCGACAACCTGCTGTTCTGGTTGTGCGCCAAGCTCCCCCGAGAGCTATGGGACGAGTGCCGTTTGACGGCTGAGCGCAAGGCTAGATCCCTCCGCTACGAGGATCTATGCGTGCTGCTCGTGGAGATGGCGCTGGAGAAGGAGAGCGACCAACACCTGAACAACTACCGTCCTGGTGGTGGAGGTTCTGGAGGCAAAGGGTACCAAGGGTCCCGACCTGGGCAGGGGACTACCCCCAAACACGCCCACGCCCGTCTAATGGAGAACGTGAAGGAGCTATTCTGGTGTGATGCCAGAGATGAGCAGGGCCACCTGGAGCAGGCCTCTGACTGCGAGCAGCGAGACTGCTTCGTCGTCCAGGGGAAGCAGCAGGAGAAGATCACCGGCGCCAAAGTGAAGCTGCCGGATCATTACCGCTGCACCATCACGTGTGCATTCTGCGGTAAGCGGAAGCACTACGAGGATGAGTGCTACCATAAGCAACGCCTATCGGCGAAGCTTAAGGGGGAAGATCCTGGCAAAAGCTCAGGCAAAGGTGGAGGCAAGGCCAAAGGCAACGACTCCGGCAAGGGCAAGTCGAAAGGACGTGGTCAAGGTGGTCAAGACAAGGGTCAAGGTTGACGAGGAGGAGGCGCTAACCGCCAGCCCGACAACAAGAACAAGGACAAGAACGGAGGCAACCCCAACCCTAATCCAGGGGGGAACTCCGAGCCCTCTGGAGGGCAGTCTGGACCTACCACTCGCTCACAAACGCAGGCCCAGCAAGAACAAGGAGCCAAGCGTGAGCATGAAGGTGGTGATGACGGCAACGCTAAGAAGAGGAGCCGTTTCATGGGGATGGCCCGCAAATTGCGGAACAAGGGGTTCCAGGTGACCTGTCCAGCGGAGTTCTGACAGGGACGCTCTGGTGGCACCCAAGACCTGGTGTTTTGGGTACGTATCCGACTAGGGGGACGTGAATACCTGAGGGTACTGGATACTGGAGCCACCATATCGATAGTGGCCAAGAAAAGTTTACCTTGTGGGAGCCTGAAGAACACCATGACCACCGCCGCTATACGCATGGGGGATGGACATGTGGTGCACAGCTGCGGGGACTGTGAAGTGGAGGTACCCATGGGCTCCAGGACTATCGCCCATCGGTTCTATGTGATGGACACTGATGCCTTCGACTTTGTACTGGGTACTGACTTCTTCGTGCAGCACTCCCAGATACAATCCCTGACGCTGCAAGCGCCCTACCTCCTGTACGTGGACCACGGCAGTGGCAGAGAGTCTGTGCCACTGGAGCAGTCGGAACATACCTCGAGTTACCTGAGACTATCGAAGGAGGAGCCCTCGAACATGATGGCGGCCTCCAAAACTGAGGACTATCAACTATTGGGGGAAGTCCTAGACCAAGGTCTGAAGGAGTTGGGTTACTCTCGAGAACACCTAAGTGTGGAGCTGTTCGCCAGCGACAAGCAGCATGTACTCGACCTATACTGCAGCAAGGGGAAGAACTGCAGCTAAAAATTTTACTGGCCCTCTTTCGGGATGGCCTACGGGAACCCGAGATTCAGTGAACTGGGGAAGGTGCTGACCGAGGTGGCCTTGGAACGTTCCCGTATGGTCCTGTGTACCCCCGATTGGGGAGCCCATGGGGGCAACGAGTACTGGCGAAACCTCCTGGACAGGCTGACTATCAGCTCTGTTCGTTTGCCTGATGAGGCCATCTACGTGCCTCTGGGACGCAAGACGCCTATTGGCAAGCCTGGATGGGGGAGTATGCTCAGCGTGGTGGACGGAAGTCTTACCACCATCCCCTGGGAAGACCTGGACCCTACTCTGGTCCAGGCTATACAACGAGAAAGCGATGGACTCGCCTTGGGTGACTTGAAGGATCGCCTACGACCTCAAGATGCTGTTGAAACTACACCCGGAGGAGATGAGTACATCGTGACTGACACCAACGCCCCCAGCTCTCCTTGTCATGTACCTGTACCTGATGGAGTCTCTGAGTGTGGACTATCTGAGCTACCTAGCTCTATCCACTCAGACGACGAAACTGAGCACGACGCCTTCTTCGTGCAGACCGCGGTGGAGGAAGTGGAGAACGCCGAGTACGTCGCCCCACTAAAGCCCCTACTCTCCATGAGGGTGGAAGACCCCGTGGATGAGGAGCTGGACCCTCGATCCAGGCTCGGGGAGTATGTGGATTCCAAGAGGAAGTTGGTGGCGAAAAAGCTATGCTACGCGAAGCCTACCCGCAGCTCATGGCCACTGAAGCAAGGACGTATGGGAGACCTATCCCAACTGAAGGAGGACCTCGAACAGAAGATCACCACCTGGCAAAGAGAGGTAGATCTCAAGCTCATGAAGAGCGTATGGGGTGCCCATGTGAGGACCCCAGAGGAGGACGACCTCTCGGAGGAATGTGTATGTGAACCCCCTCGAGCGTGCCTATGTTGCCATCGTCCATCGGAGATGGTTGAGCAAGACCTTCTGTATGCCTACCAAGGGCTGAAGGACACTACCACGGGCGAAGAGTCGGTGCAGGACCACCTCCCGACGTCTATTCAGGGGGCAAGCAACTTACACTTTGACGAGGACTTGGAGGACAAGATCAAGATATTGGACCCGCGGGTACAGAAGCTGCTAAGGACCTATCTGGAGGTGTTCGGAGAACTACCCCCTCCAGCGTCATGTGACAAGCTGGTACAGATGGACCTCAAGCTGAAACCCGAGTTCGTGGGTCACAAGATACGGAGGAGACCCTATCCAGCTCCTAAAGAGCAGGCCGACGAGATTGAGCGACAGATACAGGAGTGTATCGACGCTGGCCTAGTCCTGGAGTACAAGGACGGGGACTACCCCCTACACTGCAGCCCCTGTTTCCTGGTGGCTAAACCTGGGTCTACAGCCAAACGGCTGGTAGTGGACTATGGAGAGCTGAACAAGAAGACGCTGAACCACTCAGGGTCCATTCCCAATATGGAGTCTACCCTGTAGAAGATAGTCTCCTGTCGCTACAAGACCAAGATGGACAAGCGAAGTGGATTCTGGCAAGTGGACCTGACGCCCAAAGCGCAGGAACTACTGGCCTTCATCACCCCTCAGGGGAGGGTATTCAAGTGGAAAGTCATGCCATTTGGCGTGGCTAACGCACCCGCTCTGTTCCAAGAGCTGATGAACAAGATCTTGTCCATCCTACGAAGGAGACCTAAGGTGCAGGAGCTCATATCCCGTGGGGCCCAGATGGAGGCTCACATCGACGATGTATGCCTCGGGACCAATACCCAGGAGGATCACCTAATCCTCTTGGGTGAGTTCTTTGCGGTCTGCCAGGAGAACCACACTCGACTCAAGCTGGAGAAGTGTGAGTTCATGCAGGAGACCATGCAGTACTTGGGGTTTGACGTTGGCTATGGGTGGTGGACCCCAGCGGCCTCTAAGGCCAAACCCCTGATGGATGCCAAGGTACGACACGAAGACCCCAAGGAGGGACTTCATGATGTACGCAGTTTCATTGGGGCGTGCAACTTCTATCGCCGCCACATCAAGAACTTCACCTATACCAGCGCCGTACTGACGGACTTGATCGAGAAGAGTACTACTTGGCGCTGGGGCCCACAAGAGCAACAAGCGTTTGACGAGCTCAAAGACAAGGTAGCCAACGCTAAGTGCTTGGGCGTGCCTAGAGCACAGGGGGAGATTATCCTGGTGACCGACGCCAGAAATGTGGGCGGTGGTGGAACGTTGTTCCAATGGCAAGCACTAGAGAAGGAGGAGTTCGACTCGGCCATTTCCCAATGGGGGACTGAAGGTCTCAACCGAGATGGAACCCTCAAGCACAGCTACCCTGACGACAAGTGGGTCCTAGTACCTCTGGGCCACTGGAACTGGAAGTGGAACCAGGCCAGGGGGAACTACTCCACCTATGAGCAGGAATTGCTCGCGGGTATGCTGGTGCTATCCTCACAAGCACGACTGTTGGGGAGTAACCCTGTGGTCTGGCTATGCGACCAAGAACCGGTCTGCAGTTTCCAGAAGGGCCCCCCACCTGAGAAGGCCAAGCTACATCACTGGTGGACCTACCTCAGTCAACTACGGCTGACGGTACACCATATCCAGGGAGTGAAGAACGAGTGCGCCGACTACATCAGCCGCAACAACTTCGACGCCCTGATTGGTGCCCGGTCTGAAGCGCTGGCTAAGGAGGCGTTCAGCCGTATGGACGTACACCTGGACCTGAACATGACCATGAGACGCCCCCTGGATGGATTCCAACAATCTGAGTACCTACAGGAGTTTGGGGATATCTACCGGCGCCTGGAGAAACGCCTTGAACCCCTCCTGGTCAACCAAGACCAGTGGAAACGGGACAAGAGCTACCTCTGGCACGAGGACCGCATCGTGGTGCCTAGTGACCGAGTCCCAGCGCTGCTGAAGTGGACCCATGAGTCCAGTGGTCATGTGGCTGCTGACCATACCCTGAGGCTGTTCAAGCAGTGGTTCCACACTACGTGGACTGACGACCAACTGCGGAAGACACTCCAGCCTATCGTGGACAAGTGCCCGTGCAGGTCCTGTAAACCAGGGGATATCAGGGACAGAGGTCTCTACTCGACCCTGCCCATCCCACACTGTGCCAACAGTGTTCTATACGTGGACTACACGGAGATGCGGAAGTTCTGGGGCTATGACTTCGCCCTCGTGGTAACCTGTGGGTTGACCAGGTTTACCAGGGTGTTTCCATGTACCAAGCACATTACCGGAGAGGAGACTATCAAGATACTCCTGGAGGAGTGGTTTTGTGTCTATCGGGCGCCCAAGGAGATCAACTCCGATGAGGACGTACGAGTACGCTCAGATACTGGCTGGTACAAGAAGGTCCTGAGATCCCTCAATGTCCAGGTGTCTACGGGGATTCCCTACTCTCACACGAGCAACCCCCTATGTGAGCGACAGATTCGTGTCCTGAAGGAGAACGTCAGGATATGGTGCAAAACTGAACGCACCAGAGACTGGGTGAGATTACTCCCCGTCATATCCTTGATGATGAACTCCCAAGAGAGTTCAGCTACTGGCTACTCGCCACATGAGCTATTCATGGGGCGCCCGGCATGGTTCCTACATGCCCCCTATCCAGAGGACACCCATTCTTCTGTGGGTGAATGGGTCCAAGAGCAACAAGCGAAGGTGGACAAGGCCAAGGCTATGCTCCAGAGAGTGAGGGAGCGTCAGTGGAACAAGAAGAACAAGCACCGTGTACCGGCCACCTACCAAGAGGGGGACTGGGTGCTGGTGCACCACAGTCGACTACCCGCCTGGCCACGCTCTACCAGCGATGACCCATACTTCGGGCCGTACAAGATCCTATTCGTGGATGGACATCGTATCACCGTGCGGTGTTCTCCCCGTCTAGGGGGGACCCTGGTGTGCGCTGCTCAACACCTGAAGCGCTACCATGATCCTGAAGACCGCTGTGGGGAGGGGTGGGAGCTGAACGACGAGGAAATCGCCGCTCTGGACCTACAAGGGGCTGCCAGCCCTATGGAAGTTGAAGGTGAACTCCCCGACATGAACGCCGAGGAGATGGCTAAGGAGGGTTTCTACCTGGTGAAGTCTGTCCTACGCCACCGCTATCGCCAGGGTTGGCGCTTCCTCACCCTCTCGGAAGGGTTTGGAGTCGAAGAGGCCACATGGGAGCCCTTCTCTGCATTTGTTCTACCGGAGGGACGCCTAAACTCAGTTCTGGTTGACTACTTGTCCCAGAACAACCTTGGTGAGTTGCTGAGGCTCGCTGAGACGCTTGCCTCCAAGACTAAAGCTAGGGACTGAACCTTACCCTTACCTGCCAAAGCGTATGTGTGAGTGTGCTAGTCCTAAGGTCCTGAGAGCAAGCCGCAGAACTGGTGTCCTAATTATACCCAAGTCTGCGCCCTTGCTGAACCTGGAGGGTTGGCTTATTGATGCCACGGGTACGCCCCGGGTCTCCCCTCCCCTATGCGCCCAATTTCTGTGCTGGCGCAAAACCTCCGGGGAATACCCAGCGTACTAATCCAGGTATTGTTTTCCCTACCTATCTGTCTACTACAGGGAGGGGTGGCCAAAAGCTATGAAGGCTTGAAAACGCCGTTTTGCTATGTGGCCAAAACACTGACCTAACCACTGCCACAGCCCACCAACCCCGCTAAGATTGCAGGAAAAGGATGGGACAGTGACACACCCCCTACAGGTCCTACACACCCTACAGCGGCACCATCCTGGAGGGCGAGCACTGGGCAACTGGCTCTAGCCCCCACTCAGGACTACCACTCCTACACGCACACTCTACTGGGCGTTGCGAAGGTGAAGGTCTCATCGGTCCTAGCGACCCACCTGTGAAATGACAAGAGAACACAGCGCTGCTAAGCAACTGTGGCCTCACAGGGGACGCCACAATGCGTTTCCCCTGCAAGGGCTTGGAGGGAAGGAGTGCTCTCGCGTGCAAGGCGCAGATGTCGATGAAGTCGGACTCCCTGCTCTGCCACAGGCGGAGCGGAGTTACTTGTTTGTGTGATCTGCGCCCTTGTTTAGCAGGGCATAAAAAAATGCTGCTGCACCAATCACCCTACCTGCCCACCTGTAAAACAGAGGCAAATGAAAGGGCGTTTGCGGCGGAGGAACCAAGCCACACTCCAGGTATTATACCCTTCTCAGTGTGACCTATAATACACTGTCCGCAAACACTCTGCAGGAGCAGCTACCCTTATCAAGCAAGCAAGCGTTAAGGGACTCCTCAGGTTCTCTTAAAGAACGTACCGAGGAGCCCCTGAGTAGCCTAAACAAGGTTTACCGTGCGCAACTCGCGTGGCCTACCCTTTAATGCGTGTGTGCATGCGCGAGTATGCACGCCTTTCCAGGGCAAACCTGCCCATCTCAGCCGCAATCTTGACTCCACCAGGGGGTGGCCCCGCCTGGGCGTACCTACCTTACCTACCGCTGGGAAGTGAAGCAAGGTGAGAGGACAAAAGGGGCGCACGCGAAGAACGTTGCTATGCACTTGTGTGTATGTCTAATCACCCTGATCTGACCGCTAATCATCGGCAATCTTTCTAATCAATCCCTCTATCGCGTTCTATCTTTGTTAGTGCTGCTACAAGGCTCGTTCACGGAGACACGAGACGAGCAATGTGTATGCGGCATGCGAGACGAACATACCTGTAGTTTATACCTGATTCATTGAAGTCTTTTCAATTGATTTTCGAATTCTTGAATTTTTGAAGCTTCTATTAGTGTGGGTGGAATCTGTATGTTTATTTATTAATTTGTGTCTCGTCATTTTCAAGACTACGTGAGACATACGTTTATAATTCCATTATTTCTCCATTTTCCGGCGCTTCGCTAGGAGCCGCTCCTGCGCGCCGGCATTTTATGCGTATGAATTTCTGGATTTAAAAAATCCCGAGATGACCATAATTTCTATAAAAATGTGCTTCTGATGCACAATTGGATTCTGCTCAGGTGTGTCGTTTCAGAAAAATTCTACGCCGTCATTTGACGGATTTTGGTGTCGTCGCTTCGTTTTTGCGTGGATTCGTCCATAATTCTCCCATTCCTGCCTCTGCAGATACCCGCGCGCAGCCTCGCTGAGTAGGCCGTGTTCGGGCCGAAACGCAGGTGCCTGGAGAGACTGAGCAGAACCAAGACCCCACCAAGGTGCAATTTTAATTTTCTTTCGACTCCCTTCGCCCTAAGACAGGTCACAGGTCGCCAGCAGGTTTACGAGAACCCATGCGATGTGTATAATGTGTCTTGCGTTTGGGTTATGTCGACGCTGCGTCTTGGAGGGAGGGATGCATATGCACGGGTTTGGCATGCTCCCAATCTAACCCAACCGAGCCACAGGAGCCCCGGCAGCGCCATGAGCGCTGAGTCTTCTGGAGGAAATGATACAATCAGAGCAGCAAAAGGACGCCAGCCATGGTTAGCGCCCATTTTTCAGTGTGAGGGAGACTGTAGGTATTTTAAAGTAGATGTGGAAACCAAGGAAAGGCCAAGAAAAATTCCCTTTTTCCTAGAATTCGACAGTGGTGGCCACCACAGCACAAGGGAGGAGTAAGAAAAAGTGCTTTTCCATTCCTTTGAGGCATACTCTAGTTGTATTAGAGATGCACTGAGCATCCATGCATTTTAATCTTAGTATTGGTCCAACCAAAACTGGTGATAACACATTTTGACCTATGGAACCAGACACCCAATCAGGATATGGAGTGGACCCCTTAATCCCCTTTCAATGTGAAGTAAAACATCTTTTCCTGAGTTGACTGAGCACTGACATACCTAAAGTAGAGCCTATGAATTCATCTATGTTTTTCCATGAATTCTTAGCTATCTCAGTGGTATGCACCCTAGGGGGCTGGGCACCTCTTTTTGAGAGGCCCTGGGTTCAATTCCTGGTCAGCCTAGCTAAGTAGGAAGATCCCATGTGACATGGCAGTGACCTCATCGCCACATACCATGCCACCTCAGCACATATGGGACCCAAAACAAAGAGTGCAGATCTCCTAAGATGGCACTATGGAGAGAGAGTGATCCTGAGGCAGTTTTCTAACTCTTTTCCTAAAGCATTTCAGCTATCTTTGTGAATATGCATTCATATCTGACCTGAGTTGCAGTTTCTGTGAATATCCAATCGGCTTTCACTGTTTACACTGCAGCCCTTCATGCTTTGATCCTGAATTACCTTCTCCTTGCATACTATTGGCTTGGGCTATCCTGGATTGACTTGGCTTTACTGTATTTCAACAAACAAAAGCTTTTCATCATCCAAAACAAGCAGCAGGACACCCTACAGCAACAACAAGCAGCAGGAGAAGCAAAAACACAGTGCTGAAAACACTATAAACTTTTCTTAAATCCTTTGCTCAAAATGGCGAAGGCTTGAAAACTTCGTTGGGTTGGCGGGTACAACCCATTTTCCCTTTTGTGTTGGGCGTGATGGTTTTCCACCGATTTGCCCTTGTCCACACGAGGGTAGGTATACAAGGTACGAAGTACTCGTGTGGCGCGCAAAATTGCCACTACATACGGCGAGGACTTAAGCCTAGAGGGAGGGGTCGTCCTCTACAATACAAGTATTCTAATATGAATTGCAATGGGTGCCTTTGCCCCATCACTCTATGAGTGGGTGGGGTCTTCAAAGGCAAAGAGTGGTGTTGCGGATTTGGGCCGTCTCCGCCGCCTGGGTATTTGTCCCCGGTCGCTATGCGTGCCCGGGTTGGGAGTGGGTACCCTCCATTGCCATTGCATGGGGCCACATGCTGGCTGGGTTTGCTCTTCATGTCCTTGATGAATTTCGCGGGGGAGTTCCTGCCTGCAACGAGAGGGAACAATCAATATGATGAAAAGGGCGAGTGTGCACATGCATATGTTTATGAGAGAATATGTATATTAATGTTTTCTCTAGAGTTCCCCACGAGTGGACTTGGATTTCCACAACACCCGAGGGGTCCTCTATCCCAACACCCAACCAAACGGGTTGGGATATGGGCCCGGCATTTTTCTTTATAGATACCCGTGCGTGGACTTGGATTTCCACAACACACACGAGTCTCTCTGTCCGAGACACACCAAAACCGGGTGTGCCCGTGGCCAATGGTAGCGTGTGTGTGCGCATGCCATTAATTTAGTTACGGCATTATATGGTTGCCTATTACGTTGGTTATCACCCGCCCCCCGAACAAGCAAGCCCTAGGTTGACACCTGCCTTTGGGGTTTTGTAGCCGTGTACACCGGCCCAAGTTTACACACGGAGGTGTAAACAGGAACCGTCATACACGGTGTAGAGGGGTTGGGGGAGTAACACTCCTTCAGGGCGTGTCATCGTGCCCCCGGGAAGCAGGGTGGGCTGATACACCAGCGGGACCGTACGGGCGACCTCCCCAATTTGCAACCTGGAGGTGACCCCCTGCGCTACGGCCCGCCGGTGGCACACCCACCGACAAAGGTAACACGCAAGCTAACCTAAGTGTCTATACACACGCCCCCAAGACACACACGAACACCAAGCAACAAGGTGGCGTATCTATACACGTGTTCTATTGAGGATATGCTTACTGTTTGTTGTGTGTACGTGAGTAGTTTGTCGAAGCTCTTGCACGTGCCGTATGTGTGGAGTGCCCCCATCACGTGCCCCAAGGCCGCCACCGCGACACCAACACTCTGTGATGCCCTCCGGGCGAGTGTGTGCCCCCGGGCCCTGCCAATGAGTGTGCGCGCACAAGTGTGTCTTGTGTTTGTCGGTGTGCATCGCTCTATTATGTGTATATATGATATATATACGTAGTATGGCTCCTAGGTGAGGGGTTAGCAGTGAGGTCAGGTTATTATTACATGGTTTTTGAGGTTTGTCTATTTAAGTGTGTCTACTCACACCCTCATCCCATCTCCGTACCTCCTCCTTTACCCTCTATGTGGTGCATCACGTGTGACACACATGCTAAGTTAGACATCCACACGGACACGACCCTTGGCTGAGCCGTGCCCGTATCGTACAGTCACAACCGTGACTGGTTCATTCATCCTGGTCCGTTCCACACGATCATCTTTGGTGTCTGGTCTGTTTGACAAGTGGGCCTTTGCCTAGGCCTTGTCTCGGTCTTTTACAAGCAAGTAATCAAGCAAGTTTACATCTTACAAGCAAGAGCTCACTCATTACTACAAGCGTCACGGACAAGCACATCAAGAACATCAAGCACATCAAGCCCTCATAAACGATCTAAAGCACGTGGGTGCAAGGTGTGGGCATCGTACCCGTGTTTATCTTTGTGCCTAGTGTTTTAAGCGGTTTCTTTACCCTGAGGCCATCGTGACCTCTTTCCTCTGCTTAGTGAGCTACCGCGCGCACTGTGGGGCCATCGTGGCCGTGTTTATTGGTGGCCCCAGGCATGCACAAGACAGAGGCGGGTACAAGACAGTAATGCATCGCAGGGCAACAATGAGACACAATCACAGTGTTCACTGTTCCG
Source organism: Eutreptiella sp. 'Long Island Sound 2002' (assembly GCA_964036045.1). NCBI lineage: Eukaryota > Euglenozoa > Euglenophyceae > Eutreptiales > Eutreptiaceae > Eutreptiella > Eutreptiella sp. 'Long Island Sound 2002'. The sequence goes on from OZ038379.1 coordinate 132,955,616, forward strand.
GGTTGTGAAAACAGGGCTGTGGTGGCTGTAAGGACTGTTACCACGGTTGTCCCGCGTTGCACTGCAGGACAGGACCGTTAGCCCCCCGTGGTAACAGTCCCCTGGCCGAAGGCCATCGAGTTTTGTTGTGTCCCTTGTGAATGTTTCCCTGGCCGCTATCTCTTTTATCCCTCGTTCTCCCTTGTGCAGGCACAGTCGTACATTGCTGTTTGACACTCCCGTCAATTCTCCTGGCAGTTTTTTCAAAAAGTGAAATTTTTGCACTTTCGCATCGCACCGCTTCGCATGTACCAATACCTTCAGTTTTGTTTGAAAGTGTGATTTCACTTTGCCTTTAGTTTTCATTCTTTGAAAAACTACCTGCCCTTACCTGCTGGACCCCACATGCCTCATGCGACACGCAGGGACCAGACTCTACGCGCAACAGCTCGCGATTTCGCCTACTACTTATTGCGGGACGTGCGGGATCCCGTTCGTCAATTTCGTTACTTCTGCGGTGGTTCTATCCCAACGATCGGAGCTACCTCAGCGGCCGTGCGGCCGGATCCGAGATTGCCTGCGTAGGTTCGATTCCCTATGGGAGGTAATCTGCTAACCTTCGATTTGCTGCTGTTTGTGACTGCTACGTTCCTCTTGGGCATGTACTTCCTGCCCGTGGCAGTCGTTTTAAGTGGGGGGGTGAAGCAGGTCACAACCCTACCCTGGCATTTTACCCATAAGGGAGCATTTTTTGGCCCTATATATGGGATATATGTGGGATAGGGTATATCATATTCCATTTCCTTGTTAGGAACATAGGATGTGGGATAGATAAGGCAATCTTGGGGGTTTAGTAGTTATATCAATTAGTGGATGATAGGGTGGATTTCTCATATGTGCATATCAGGTATTTCATTGGCTATGTGTACCATATCTGTTTGCAGGATACTATTCAGTCAACACTATCGTTATGTCTTCTGTGCCAAGCAATGTTGCTGCCCATGCCACTGCGACCTCTGCTCCTGACCACCCGGTCTGGTTTCAACACAGGATCTGAATTGGCACCTGGTCTCAATGAAAAACGGGTGGCCGCATCAGCTTTCCACTCCCCTCCCCAGCTCCACGCTGGGGACCAAGTTGGCGACCTCTCTCAAAGAAAAAGCTACAGCCAACTGGCGAGTGGGCAAACTATGTACACAAGAACTGAGGTGACTACCTGCAGTATGGCTTCCCACTTCCACGTATATACAAGAGTGAAAGGGCCCGCTTGCCATCAGCGGGTGAAAAAAAAAAAAAAGGTAGCCATTCTAAGCAATGGCCGGCAGGACAAGAAAGAGATGGGATAGTACACAATGAAATACTACAAACTGCCTGAACTTCAGCACCAAACACAGAAGCAGATCTAGGCCTCGTCCTGTCATGGTCCCGAGCTGTTTAGCGTACCCCGGTGCGGACGTATGTGCGCTGGCGATGGGAGAGGTACCAGCAAGAAGGTGGTATTCTCATACCTCAGGTACCCGGATGCCGAAGCACTCCAACGTACCCTGCTGGCGTTTGCGGTTCCCCATAGGCCAGTCCCCTTTGACAGTGCTTGCAAACCAGTCTTATTGCACATTATACCATGCAACTGCCTGACCTTCAATCACACGAAGGCCGAAAAATCAAGTCGCACACCCTGCTTATTTCGGGCTGTATGTCCGTTTAGACCCGGCTCTTAACAGCCATTCCCATGACGTGGCGAGCGCTGGGGGTTCACTGTATTGGCTGACACCCTAGGTCGGAGCCACTCTGGGCCAGTCGAGGTACATGACTCCAACTGCTGCCCCGCATCGCCAACGTGCAATGCATTTCAAGACTCTGAGATACCCCAGGGGGTCAAGTCCAGAGATATCCCAGGAGGAGAAGGAAAGAGAGGTACTTCTGACCTGCAGGTCGAGAGATACCTCAGAGGGAAGAAGAGAGAGAGGGAAACACCATAGATGCCACCTGACCCACTGCCGGCTGAAGGCCAGAGACGGGCTCAGGGGCTGCAGGGACATCCAGGCGGATGTGAAGGGGGGCAGGATCTGCCTGATTCAGCCCTAAACTGGAGGCCAGGCAGGACAGTTTATAGACACCCTCAGGCTGGGCATCAGGACAGCAGATCACTTTGTCCAGCCACAGCTTGATTTCCTCGAGGGAATCAGTGGACACCCTGATGTGGTACCGCCGATTGTAGTCCAGCCAGTTTTTATTGGTGTATGCAGGAAAGCAGTGACATCATGCCATTCAGGCCGGTCAAAACCCCGGTATTTGACTTTCCATCAAGGTTTGCCGCCTTCGAAGGGGTGTTTGGACTTCTTCGCTTTCCCTGGAACCTTACCCCTATACTCATGGTCCAGAACATCCTCGACAACATAGGAGTCGTCGTCGAGGTCCCGAATCTCGGAGTAATGATGGAGGGGGGGGTTCACACCATCCCGTCGGGGTATATAGGGCTTTAGCCCTCCCACCGACAGAATGACCTCCTTACCGATCAAGGTTACTTCATTCGTGGAAACCTTACGGAGGATCTCTGCAGGGCCCTGCCATATCCTGTCCAGCTTGGGATGTAGGCCAGGCTGGTTGGTCCTGTTTCGCACCCATACGCGGCCTCCCTCCTTGAACTGCAGAGACGGGTGTTTTTTGAGGAAGGCCTGGTACTCCCGGGCATAGAGGTCAGCCAACTTTGATTGGATGAGCTGGCGTTCGTCCTGAGCCCTGCACAAGTACTCGGTCGCATTCCCCAGCCGGGTATCCACGGTCAGGGGGGGTACCTCCCCAAACCCGGTAGGGTCCCGGCCGAAAACCAGCCGGTGCGGTGAGTAGGGTGCGATGGGGCCCGGTAGGTCATTAAGACCCCACAGGGCAAATGGCAGGGCATAGATCCAGTCCAATTTGCGGAACATCAAGTATAGCCTCAAAGCATTGATAATAGACTGGACTGCCCGCCCCGCACGCCCATTACTCTGTGGTCTATACACTATAGACTTGGCCTGAGTAAGGCCAGCCAGACCACACAGGGCGTCGGAGAACTCTGAGGAGATGATTGACTGGTTATCAGAATGTATCTCCCCTGGCATCCCAGTAAAAAAGGCCAAATAGTGCAGAAATAGGGTGGCAGCTTTATGGCTCGTCAGTCCCCCTTGTCCACATGGAATGGCCAGGATATAACCTGTCAACCGACACACGATAACCATCGCATAGTCCACCTTCACCCCCGTTTCAGGATGTTTAACTTCAGGCAGGGATACAAAGTCCATTGCCACTGATGCAAAAGGATAGGAGGGCACGGGGAAGGGCTCACATGAGTCAGGATGTGGGCTCCTTTGTGCCCTGGACTGTGCACATACCACACAGGCATCCACAACCTCCTTCAGTCTGTCCCGAAGGTCATCGTCGGAGAGATTACGGACATGGAACTGTCGCTTGAACAGTTCCAGGGTTTTGGGGGTACCTGGATGTGCAAAGTAGTGCACTGCTTCTATTACCTTGCTCAGGATGGCTACAGGAACCACTGCCCTACCATCGACCCTGATATGGGGGTGTCCCCATGGTGGTTCATGCCACCGGTAGATTCCATAGTCAATGTTTTTCTTGATACCCTAGTCCAGCAGGACTTTCCACCTGTGATTTTAGCAGCTGTTTTTTCCCAAAAATTAAAAAAATCAGCAAAAGGGGGATTTTCGCGAGGAATTAACCTATTCTTTTGGTTTCTACGGCCCCAAATCAGGGGGGGGGGTCCTCCTACCCGGCTCTTGTCCAAAAATATCAAAAACCCTGAAATTCGGCCTATTTTGGGGTATGTTTGCCTGCTCTGGGCTGGTCCTGCAGAACAGTGCTGCACACCGGTGTACCTGCCTATAGAGGATTTTCGACAGAAATTGCCCTTTTGTTGGGATTCTCTTGCCCCAAAATACGGATGGGGGGGTTGTTTCAACCCCGCTTTCTCCTAAACCATCAAAAACCCTGGAACTCGGCTTATTTTGGAGTACTTTTGTCTGTTGTGGGTTGGTGCAACAGAACAGTGCTGCACACCAGCGTACCTGTATCCTATAGTATAGGCACAAAAATACCATGAAAAGAGGTTTTGTACCCAAAAAGACCGAAGGAAACCTTTTTTTTTTAGATCTGCAACCTCAAAATAGGAGAGGGGGGTTCCTCCTACCCGATTGTTCTCCAAAAACACACTATTTCTGGCAAAAACAACTGCAAACACGTTTCAGTGGGTCCTTCCCCGACGCCGGCCGTCGTCAATGATCTCACAAACCGTTCGTGCAGTCTTTCGGCAAAAAGTTGGCAATTGTTGGCCATTCTTCGGCGAAAACTGATTTTCTTTTTTGTGCTGGCGGCCCTGCATACCCCGATATGTTGCTCCAATACAACTGCAAACACGTTTCAGTGGGTCCGTTCCGGACCCCGGCGGTCGTCAAAGATCCTACAAAACGTTCATGCATTCAAATCCAAGGAACCACCAACGGTAATGAAAACAAAGGAAAATCGCAACAAGCCGCACCAGTCTGAGCATCTGAGCATCTGGTTCTCTCAATCAGTTCAACATCGCACAAAGTACACAATGAACACAGAGCTCAGGCATCTGCACTTCCAGAGATATAATCCTGCCGTATTCACAAACACGGCAATAAATTAGAATAACCAAACTCTAAACAGCACAAAGTTTTTTTTTTGGAGAGGGAAAAAAACAAAAGACATGTATGCAGGCGCTGCTAATAGGGCCGGTACATTGGAAAACCAAAGGGCTGCATGCTGCTCATCATCGAACAAAGCTGCTCCCTGGGCTGCATGGGCATTTGGAGCTGGTGCATGTTCATGGCTTGCATTGGCATGGCCATGGGTATGGCAGCTGGCATGTTCATTTGCAAAGGACCCATATGCTGCTGCTGCTGCTGCTGCTGCTGCTAGGCCTGCTGGTGCTTCTGCGGGTGCTGCTGCTGCTGCTGCACTTGGGTCTGCATCTGCATCCGCAGCTGCAACTGCTGCTGCTGCTGCTGCTGCCGCTGCTGCTGCTGCAGCAGCAGCTGCTGCTGCTGCTGTCCCTGCTGAAACACCTGCCGGGGGGCGTTCGGAGACATCTGTTGAGACACTTGAGACAGCTGCTGAGACATGTGCTCTCCTGACTCCCGTTTAACCCTTTTTTTTTCCGGGTATTTTCCCTGTTTTCACCTTGCCCGCGTTTGCGCTTCAGGGCGTTTGTTGGGTTGTTTTGTTGTTGGGTTGTTTGTTGCTGTGCAGCCAAGAGCCGCTGAACAAGGTCAGCCTCTTGTTTTACCGTCCCCTAGTGACCCCTTTTGCACACCATGGTGCCATGTCCTATGTTCAACCGGTGTTCAACTGACTTCACCTGGGCCCTTGAACCACCCCTGAACAGCAGTTGAACACCCCCACCGCGCGTAGTGCAATTTTACCAAAAATTAAACTTTTGACGTATCACCATGCCATTCCAAACCATCCATGACGATGTACCATGCTTTTAACAACATACTAATGCCCAATGCACTATTCCATGCCATACCCCTCAAATTGCCACTCCCTTTCTATCATGTCCAAGAGTAGCGTCAACGCCGCCTTGGTGTTCAACCATGCGGTTGAACACCCCACTTGACACATTCCCCTAAGCTTTGACCTTCATTGTGGTCCTTTGGCTTCCATTCTATCGTGGATGGTGTTCAGAGGTTTTTGCAGTGTGCACCTGCCTTATCCAAATCAATTATAACCACAAAACCATGGATTTTCTGCTACTTTCATATTGCCGCCCATACGCGTTCGGCCATGTTCAACTGCGTGTTCAACCGCGCGGTTGAACACGGTTGAACACGGTTGAACACGGTTGAACACACACTGGAGCGCGTTAGGAGAAATGCCGCACGTAATCGCAATCACACAACAATGGCACCAACAATTCACGTCAAATTGGATGAACAATCCCAGTGCCTGTCACCATGGGAACCCCAGGTCCAGGAGTTCAGTGCGCATCGGAGCGGGAAGGCGGTGCCACGCGATAGATGTATACGCCACAATGGCATACCTTTCACCCTCCCATCGCTCCGGCCCATGCGTACGCCACGCATTGAAAATCACCCCCTTTCGTGCATCCACAACAACCCCTTGCACAATTTGACGCCCACATTGCATCCATGCTTGACGCTGCGCCCCCCCCTCCCCCCCACCACCGATCCACGCCGTAGTAAAGAAACCACCACCACGGAAATCACCCACCGCCACCACCCCACTCAACGCGGAGTCATCCCTTGGATGTTTGTGTACATCCATGGGTGCACATCCGTTGCCCCACACGATGGAAATTGCGGTGTAACTGAGGGACGGTAAACAAACCGTGAGGAAATTATTTACAAGGCGCACAACATGTGCATCATCATGTGTCCTCTTAGACATGCCCACGTGTGTAAACGTCGGAAACTTCCTTGTTGCTCCCCATAGGATCCGGCGGTACTCTCCTCCATGTTTCTTCTTGTGGAGCCATCCCTTCAAGCCTTGTAAGGCTTCATGGACCTTGTCGGCTAGTCACTTTGAGTCCACGGCCCATAGCGCTTGCGTCTCCGGTCCGACCTCCTCCTTCCCATCATCAGCACACTCCTTCTCCCTTGTGCTCGCCATTGCCCTTTCGCTCCCACCTTCGTGCATGCCGTCTTGAGGTCCACCTTCCTCCTTTGCATCATCTCCAACATGAGGTCGTTCATTCTCCTTGGCATCGTGCTCCACCTTGGGGTTGTTGAGGGCATAGGACATGCCCTCCTTGTTGGCATCGTCCACGGACGTGCCCTCCTTGTTCGAATCCTCCACGGACATGCCCTCCTTGTTGGAATCGTCCACGTCATTTGAAGTGCTCTCCTTCATGGGATCCTCGGAGTCCTCCTTGGTGCCATTGTCCGACGCATTGGTGGTACTTCCCGCGATTGCTTCCGTGCTTGCGATTGCTTCCGTGCTTGCCCCATCTTGACCTCCATCTTTTGTATCTCCGCTCTCGGTTGCCGCGTCTTGGCCTCCATGTTTTGCATCTCCGCTCTCGGTTTCCTTGTCGTGGCCTCCATGTCTTGCATCTCCGCTCTCGGTTTCCTTGGTCGCTTTCTCCATGTTCTCCTCCCACTTCGCCAACATGGCCTTTGCCTCATCCTCGCTCGTGAACGCTGTGCGGCGGAGGCGCACAATGACTGGCCACGTGACGTTGGCCTCACTCTGCTCTCCGGGCCATTGGGGGGGGAGTTTCACCATCTCCTCCCCCTTCCGTGGCTTGGGGTCGTCCTTCGTTGGCTTTGCCACGGCGCCCACTGCGATGCGGTGGCGCTTGTCTGGACCCTCGGTCAGCACCCACCGTACTGCGGATCCCGCTGGCAACCCGAACTTCTCACGTGCCTCTTGGCGCTTCTCGTCGAGGCGGCGTTTTTCCTCCAATCGTTGCACTTTCACCATCTCCTATGCAAAAGCGTTGCAGAGAGTTCAACCGAGTTCAACCGCGTTCAACCGTGTTCAACCGACCGGTTGAAGTGTTCAACCGTGTTCAACCGTATTTCACGACGTACCGCCACACACTATAGCACCGGCATGCTTCGACGTTGTGAAGGCGCATTGCAACCAAATGTAGAGGCATATGCATACGCAGGAACATGGGGACATCACCTCTTCCGCTGGTGCGCTTGCTTGCACCGTGGTACTTGTGCTTGCACTTGTCTCCATTGCGCCACTTGCCTCCATCGCGCCACTTGCCTCTGTCGCGGCACTTGCCTCCGTCGCGCCACTTGCCTCCGTCACGTTCGGTGTTGACCGTTGTCCTTCCTTTGCTCCCACATTTGCGTTGTTGGCGTCTTTGGGCCGCAGAGATGCCTTCTCCTTCTTGTCCTTGTCCTTTTTGTCCTTCCTTGGTTTTGCTTCGATCTTCTTCTTCTTGTTTGCCTTGGGAGCCTCCTTTTTCTTGGGAGGTGTCCACCCCTCATCATTGTCCGACAATTGGCTTGCACTTGACCCTTTTGAGTCGGACGACGAGTCCGCTGACGTTGCCACCCGTTGCCGCTTTTTGGAATGCACTCCCCGCCCGTCCTTCTTCTTCTTCTTGTCGGTTTTGTCTTGCACCCTTTGTTTGAGCGCAGTTTGCGCTTGGAGGAGCAAAACCTTTGGGCTTGCACTTCCTCCCTTTGCTTGTGGAATTGCCTTTGGTGGAGGCTTCAAGAGTCCACGAATGGGGACGTGGACTTTTGGCTCTTCTCGGAAGGGTGATGTTGAGCTCTCTGCCTCGTCGACCACGGGATTTTCACTCTTCACGTCTCCATGATCCGGCGCAAACCATGCATTAGAATTCTCCCACCACGTGCCATCGTCGGTGTTCACGTCATCCCTCAATTCCTCCTTCACGCCAAACATTGGTTGGGGGAATTGCTTCGCCTTGCCCGACTGACTCCGATGCTTTGGGGTGGACTCCATGGGTGTGCCAATCGCATGTGTGTCAATCGCATGTGGGGACCCGCCATGTGCAAGCTCTTGGAGTGCGCGATGGAGTCCTCGGGTCCATTTCTTCACGAGGGCGTCGCGATCGGAAACCCGTGCACCTGGCCCATGCCACCATTCATCGATGGGTAATGGCGGCCATGCTCCATGGAGCATGACCGCCGGTCCGCGTTTGTCAATGACGAACATGTGGGGTGGGACGTCTTGGGCCGATAACTAAGAGAGATGAGCGGTTGAATGGGGTTGAGGTGCGAAACCGACCGGTTGAACACCGGTTGAACACATGTGGCCACCACCTCATATGCACGGCACCCTCAGCGCACTAACACAGGGTATTCAATTATTGAACCATGTATGCATCCCAGACATGCAGGTCTCAATGTCCTAGCCACCAATTGCCCAAAACATCCACACCGAACGTGTCACACACGGACTGTATCCATACTCTCTCCGTTCGCTTTGCTTCAACTGCCCGGTTGAACACGGTTGAACACCGGTTGAACACTTGTTGCACACACCTGCTCCACGCCTCGCATCATTGACGAAGTGCTTGTGGCCGCATTGGGTAGTGTGGTTGGTGGTGCAACCGCTGCAGGTGCCTCCTCCATGCTGGACTTCTTGCTGCGCCCGCCACTTGATATGGTTCCCCCGACCTCGACCATGGATGGCGGTGACGCGTTGTAGTTGGTGGCGTCGGAGGCGTCATACCAATTGTGCGGCACGGACTCCACGTTTTTAAAAAAGAATTGCGGCCCATGGCCCTTGCCATGGCCGCCACTTCGGCCAGCACACCCAGGGCCGGTCCATTGGGGGGCCACTGCAGTCCCCAGCCCGTAGGATTCCCATACCCTAAAGAGGGCATGGAGGGCGGTCTCCGACAACGTCATGGCAATTCCGGGGCGCGTGCTCAAACCAATCCTCAAAAGTTTCCACTCGGCCCAATTCTGGGCTGTGAGTGCTTTCGTTGTCCACGGGTGGCTCCGGTGGCCATGGAGGTCATACTGGGCGTTTTTTTTCATCCACACCCCGACACTCCTCCGGTACATGAACCGGGGTGTGATGTCCCGGAGCCATCTCCATTGAGGGGAGTCATCCGCCAACGACGATGAGTCGTGGCACACCCCAAATTGGGTCAACTCCTCCTTCGCTGGGAACAAAGCATCCAACGCTGGGACCACTTGTGGCAAAGGCAAGGATGCTCCTCCTGTTGTACCCCCGCCTATCGGCCCCGTTGATCCCGTAGGCCCAGCTTGGGTCGGCGCAATTACATTTGGGTGTGGCAATTGCGGCGCGGCCAATTGCGGTGGTCCCAATTGCGGCACTTGGGCACCTTGTGGTGCTTGCGGTCCTTGTACCCCTTGTGCGGCTTGTAAGAACTGCATGAGTGCAAGCCCAATCGCTTGTTGCGCCGACGCTTGTTGTCCTTCCATGACCCCCCCCTAAAAACAAAGAAAAATAGACACTCGCGCGGTTGAACATGCTTGCACACCTCAACCGACCGGTTGAACAACTTGAAGTGCCGCTGAACACGGTTGCACACGGAACACGGAGCATAAAGTATGAAGCACCAACGACAAACCACATAGCCCACACCTAGAGTTTGATCATTCTCCACCCGCACTCGTACGTTCCCACCGTGGTAGCTCTTTTGCCAGAAAGATCCTTTCGTGCGCTTGTTTTAGCATGCGCTTATCACGAGCTACACGCCCACCGGGGCCACCGCCACGCCCACTTGAGCATAAGAAGTGGTCTTTTAATATATAGTTTAGTGATTCTACTATATCCCCACTAAACATTCCCGCCCCCCATGGGTAAATATTTTGCAGAACCTCCGTAGCCTCTCTTCTAAGCCACAAAAGGTAAGGTGACCGCTTATGCGGACAAATTAATTTCTGAAATCGACGTGCCACACGTTTACACTTTGAAAGGGCCGCGGCCTCGTAGCGCCATGATTGCATGGCCGTCAAAAGGTTTGCCATTTCTTGTACAATAGATATATACTTTGGAGGCAACTTCATGGTCTTACCTATTATTGTCCAGTTAGCGAGGAGACGCCATGTCTCCTCACCGTCCGGGCTTGCCTTACCTTTGAGACTAATATTAGTCTTAGATTCATTCAACACGGTTTGCACGCGTGCACGGACAAGAGGCGGCAAACGTTTGCAAAACGCGCGAATGAAGTGTGTAAGATAGTCGCCAAGTCGGATCACCAAGTGCAAAATGCACATCACAATGAACCGTGTGCGGTCATCCACGCGGAGCATTGGTTTTGAAGTGCACCCTTTGGCCGTAGTGCAATCCAAACCTTTATCGTACAAAGCGCGGAATTTTCCATCAAGGTGCGTTGTGCGCCGCACCTTAGTGTTCATCCATCGTTCACGCCTACTACACCATGTGGAAAAAGAGTAGATGCTTCCAATGGCAAAGTAAGGCGACAATCCTAAAAGTAGACGCAACCATGGAGAGTCTCCACCCAACATGATTCGTGCACGATAATAAACATTATTCATTTGGATGTATCCACTATCAATGATAGTTTGGATGTGTTGCAACGTGGCACAAAATAAGACACGCATTGCTTCGTCGTCATGTTCAGATGTCAATGCGACATCCAATGTCCAATTATATTGAAGAGTGCGGGCCTTTTCCATGTGATTGGCAAAGCCAATCGCAATTTGCACCCATGGGCGTGAGCCACATGGGAACCCGTCGCCTCTAATTATGATGACGAATAATTGCTCGCCATCGATCATTGGAAAGTCCATGGACTCCATGAGCTCCTTTTGTGTTGCGACATAATTAAAGAAATGCGGTAAGTCCCATCGTACACCAACTTTGCCATTGTGAATAGTGGTTTCCAATTTTTGCGCCTTACCTAATCGTTGCCATTCACGGTGCATACGCTTGAAAGATGGAAATGGGTGCACCCAATGAACATCCAACTTTTCTTGGGCAGCTTTTGTTCGCCGGTTGGCCCAAGATATTAGATTCTTGTACCTAAATTTGAGGCATGTTAATTCGAACAAAGTGACGCGCACAACGTGAACGTTGGTGCACAACGTGAGCGTTGGTTGAAATCGTTCAACTTGTTCAACCGGGCAGTTGAACATGACTTTAACAAATGTTCAATTTGTTGTTTTCATGAAAAAACACTTGATGGTAGCATGTAAATGGGGCCAAAATTGCATGTGGAAGAAGACATATACATGATAGTTCGATGAAACCTAGGTAGGCACTCTATGTTGCACAAACATGAGTCGCATTTGTTTCATATGTGTTCAACCGCACACTTGAACGCATCTCGCATACGGTTGAACACTCCTTGCATACATGCAACGCACCATGGTATGCATGTAGGACATGTAGAGCACCCATTTTTCGGCATTTCCAAGTCAAGGATCAACCGGACGGCATCCTTGGGTGTAAACACCCTTTCCATGACCTTCCGGTCATTGCGTCGACTACGCCGCCCACTACCCATTCTAGTCTTGAGGCGTTCCCATAGTGTACGACCACCCTTGGATGCGGTGAACAAGTTGACCAAATCACTCATCAATTCATCCGATTGTAATCCAGTGTAGTGATCTGCAATACATTGCTTCAAGTTTGACGTTGGCATTTTTGATTGTAAAATGAGAGGGATCCTTGCATACAAGTAAGAAACCACAATGGGGAATCTCTTGGTGCTCTAATTTGTTCTTATTGTTACGTTATTTTTGGTGACACTACCATATTGCACAAAGGTGAAATTAAATATTCTTCAATTCAATGCGTCATGTATATTAATTAACCACTGTTGAACGCGTGATCGCGTGAGCACGCGCCACCGATTGGCGCGATAGGCCAGTTGAACTGTTCAACCGCGTTCAACCGAGTTCAACTGGGGGGTTGAACAGCAACATGCTGTTCAACTGGGTTCAACCGCTGTTCAACCGCTACGCTCAAAGGTGTGCAAAAGGGGTCACTAGGGTCCCACTGCATGTCTCTTCCTTCTTTGGCTGTTTGCTTGGTGGGCTGTTTTTTTATGGACTTTTGTGTTTGGTTTTGGTTTCGGTTTCCGGTTCGGTTTTGGTGGTGGCAAACGGTGCAAAATAGGGCCAAAAACATCTCAAATTCTCATCGTTTATCCCATTCTTACGCACATACTATCATATTATATGTAGGACCTATCATACAAATGCTTACAACAACAACCTAAGCACCAAACATGTGTGTGTACGGTGATAGGCACGCAAAAGCCTACCTATGAACCATATGGATATTGGACCACAAGCGGTGCAAAGTAGGGCCAAAAACACCTCAAATCTTCATCGTTCATCCCATTCTTATGCACGTACTATCATATTTTATTTAGGACCTATCATACAAATGCTTACAACAACAACCTAGGCCCCAAACATGTGTGTGTACGGTGATAGGCACGCAAAAGCCTACCTATGAACCATATGGAAACGGAGCACAAACGGTGCAAAATAGGGCCAGAAACACCTCAAATCTTCATCGTTCGTCCCATTCTCATGCACATACTATCATATTTTATGTAGCTCTTATCATTCAAATGCATACAATACCAACCCAACCCCATAACATGTGTCGGGACGGTGATAGGTGATCAAAACCCTACCTTTGAACCCTATGGATATTCGGGCCCATGGTGCATGAGAAAGGGATGAATAGCCTAGAAAAAAGGCAAAACATCGCTTGTCATGTAGGCTTCTACCAATGGTGATCACAGGTTGTTCATATATCACCTCTATACCACCTCTTACAGCCCTGTAAGGCCCTGTATATGGCCTCCATAGACCCTAAAACCATGTGAAGAAGTGGTTTTTGGGTAGTGAAGCGTGAATTTCTCCAAATCTGTGCGTGCCAATCTGGTTTTTTTTAGGTCAGCAGCGAGGTATTTATCTCGGGAACACGCTCATGCCTTTACTTTGCTTCCAACTGCGAAAAAAAGTGGACTTTTTGGCGATTTTCTATTGCGCACGGCGGTCGGGAATCTGACACTCGCGTACGCGGCAGTTGCTGACAGTTTATCTGCGGCTCCAGCTTCAGCGACAGCATAATTTCAATGAAAATTTGAGAAAACACAAAGACAACAGTACTACTGTGTACAGTTTGATATCGCGGTTCTGAAAATGCATGATTTTGACTTTTGGGAAAAAACAGCTGCTAAAATTATAGGTCCAGGTCCGGGGCCTCAGCGTATTATGGTTCCCAATCCTCATACAGGATACTACAGGGTGGGGGCACATTGACCAATATGACCAAAGCAATCAGGGCGTGGGGAGCATGAGGAGACTCCCTCATCACATGGGACATACCATAGAGGTCTGGATCCTTAAAGAACTCAGGACCCAAGTACTCTTCAGCGTCAGAACCACAGTCAGGATCATCAGGATCACTGTGCAGGAGGTTCAGGACACCACACATGTTAATCTTATGGTGATCGAGGCAGTCAGGACACCGAGGGAGATCCGCAGTGAGTGGCCAGTCAGCAGGAAGGGGGTCCCAAGTCACCTGGGCCCGGTATTTTGGAAGGGACAGAGCATCAGCTGCCCTCTGGGCATTCATCTGGTCCGGAGTGGCCGTTTTCAGGCTGGCGCACTCATAATGAAAGCAAGGGTAGTGGCTGGCCGCGCGCAGATTGCTGTACCCACTGCAGTGACCATGGCACTTGGCCGTATGGCTGCACGGAGGTCAAGATCCACACCCTCCGCAGGATATGGACAGCCGAACAATGAGGGCATCATTTCAGGCCTTTTCCTGGGCTCCGCAGTTCTCATACCCGTTGAGGTCGGCGTTTGAACCATGGACGTTGGTGTCATCCGCCAGCCCCGCAGGGTAGGACCACCGACTCATCCCGTCCGCGACATCATTGTCCTTCCCCGGCTTGTAAACGACAACAATGTTGTATCGGGAAAGGAACTCATGCCGACGGCCGCGACGACCCAGAGGCCCAGCCATGGAACAGAGATATTCCTTGTACCATGGCTCGAGGGACTTGTGGTCCGTGAAAACAGTGACCTTACGCCCTGATATTCAGCTCTTGAACTTCAGGAGGCAGGACACCAGTGCATAGGTCTCTTTTTCTGGCACAGACCACGCCCTCTGTCCGTCAAAGCCCAAGGCTTCGCCCTCAGGACCATAGCGGATCTGGCCTTTGAGTTCTTTTGAGTAGCAGACACAAGGACGCCAGCTAGCATCAGGCAACTGCTGCTAAAAAACACACCGCCTATGCCAAAATCAGAGGCTGCCGTGTGAATCGCATATTCACCCGTGTCATTGGGGATATACAATGCACAGTTTTTGCGCAGTGCCTCCTTGAGTTTGGCAAAACTCTGCCTCATGATCTCAGTCCATTCAACGAAGTTGCGGTCCTTGGGGACCTTGCATTTCCCTCCCTCAGGCGCTCTCTCATACTTCTCTTTCAAGCTGTCCATCAGGGGCGCAGCCAGGGGAGCATATTGGGGTATGTAAATGGAATACCAATTACAAACTCCGAGAAGTCCCTTCATCTGCTTTGGGGGTACAACCCATGGCCTGAGTGCAGTCAAGAACTGCAGCGACCTTCTCGGGGGCGGGGGATCCCCGTCCCTGGTGAACAATTCGACCACAATACTTAACCCTTTGACAGAAAAGGTGGCACGTTTCCTCCTTCACTTGGAGATGGTGGTCAGCAAGGCATCGAAACAGTTTCCTGACCAACTCATAATGCTCAGTAATCGCCTCCTCATCGAGGGCACAATTGTCCAAGAGCTTACCCTTACCCCTGGAAGCCTTGGAGGGGTGCGTACCCACAAGCAGATCATCAATATAGGCCCTTACTGAGGAAGGCAGGTGCCTGATGCAGTGGGTGACCATTCTCTGGTAGACCTGTGGTCCCACTTTCACCCCCATCGGCAGCACGTTCCACTGATACACTCCCCACGGGGTACAGAAAGCCGTCAGCGGACGACTTTCCTCCGTGAGGGGCATCTGGTGGAACCCATCCGCAAGGTTGAGGATGGTCTAGAGATGGTTCCCATGCTGTCGCTGGAGGAAGTCCCCAATCACCGGTAGGGGGAATTCATGTCCCTCGAGACATGAATTCAAGTACCGATAATCAATGACCAACCTCCACTTGTTTGCCCCAGGTTTCGGCACTAAAAACCCACGTGCCACCCAAGGGCTTTTGCATCCCTCAATCCACCCTCTTTTCTCAAACCCTTGGACCTCTTCTTTTAGCGCCTCTTCCCACAGACCTACTGCTTGGATGGGGCTGAAGGCTACAGGTTCAGAGCCCTCCTTCAGCTCCAGCTTGACCCACCCATCAGGTCCCCTCTTGTTGGCATTGGCCTTGATCTCCTCCCAATTTTTCCCCTCTGAATTGAAAACTGTGTCCT
Organism: Eutreptiella sp. 'Long Island Sound 2002'; assembly: GCA_964036045.1. NCBI lineage: Eukaryota > Euglenozoa > Euglenophyceae > Eutreptiales > Eutreptiaceae > Eutreptiella > Eutreptiella sp. 'Long Island Sound 2002'. Next base: position 132,971,476 of record OZ038379.1, read on the forward strand.
TGAATTCATCAAGAAACTTTTTGCGGTACGACTCCACCATCTTCTGAAGATGGGGGTCTGAGAACTCCTTGGCATCAGCCTCTAGGACGGAACGCACTGACCGAGTTGTCGAGACGAAGAGTTGCTGCGCGGGGGTCCTGTAATCAACCCAATTGGCAGTCTCAGTGCCAACGGGGTCAATCATCCAATCTACCACTTTCTGGCTGGAGATGGAGGCCTCTATGTTTTCGAGGTGATTCAGGGTGAGTTTGGGGGCAGCAGGGCTGTCCAGGGACGATGACAAATCCCTGGATCGCCGATTGGGGTCATTTCTGTCGTCCTGTTAGCTGGGGTTCTGGAATGCAGGATAAATCAAATCAATGTTGGGCGAGTCCGGGGGGCCATACCCTTCCTTGGCCCTCTTCATTCCCAGGACATTCCAGTTCCGGCGCTTCATGCCAACCGGTCTCTTGCCGAGGCCCGCGGCTGCAGTGGTAACCTCAGGACGCCAGGCTCCCTGGTGGAGGACCTCGTTGAGGTCAGGATCACCGAAGGGTTGTTTCCAGCTGGTCTGGTTCAGTCCCTCTTGCTCAATACGAAGTGCACCGAAACGTACAATCCGGTACTGGAGGTGACCCTCCTGACAGAGCATTTTACCCTTCCAATCCCAAAAAAAACTCTCCCCTTCGGTATGTCCCACCAATCCACTGCGATTGCCCCTAAACTCTGAAACCACTTCTCTCTCTTTCGGACTGGTACCACTATAACCCCCTTCCCCCCTTCCCAAATGACCCTTTGCACCGTTTCCGGCAGCTCACGAGCTGCCGGAAACAAAGACAAAGTATGATGCTATCCTTCCCAAGGGCACATATACCCTTTTGGTGCCTTCTTGGTCTTACGAGGGGGTGAGAGTCCAGTCTGATTTCGTTTCTTCACTCTTCTTCCCCCACTTCCCTCACCCCACTCACGCCACTGTCTACCCTTCTCACGCACTCCATCCACGGTCCCGAGGCGGTCAAAGGGGCTGAGTGTGGGCTGGAGGGGCTGGGTAGTCCCCAAAGCTCTTCCAGCCCGTTCACACAACTTTTAGCGCCATAGCGGACGCAGGTCGTATCTTTCATTCTTGAATACACCTGGCCACCTCAGTTTCCGCGGTATCCCAGTGGACTGTTGGGGTCGTATCGTCGGGATCTCCTGAGAAACCCGGTGGGGGCTGGACTTGCCATGGGGCTTTGTCTTGTGGGTCCTGCAGGTCCATGACACTAATCTTCATGGCACCAAACTCCACACCCCCGTGGTCCCTTGAGTATCGGAATCGACCCAAAAACTCATCGGGCGGATCAAAAACCGAGGAACCTTCATCACCCGAGCAGGACTCTAAATCCTGATCGTGAACATCAATCGACCGGACTTTTGAGAGTTCCTGGTCGCCAATGTCCAGCCAATCCTCGGCGAAGACTGCGATTATCTTGGTCAAGTCCCCAGAGACTTGCAACTGGGCGGCAGGACCTTGATCGGACGGTACTTGCCGGATCACAGGGGAAGGAAGTACAGTGGGGGTAGGAAAAACGGAGGAAGGGGCTTCGTCGACCATTGCCTCTTTGATCTGGTCCCAGTCTGTACCAGCTGCCAGGACCCTGAGTTGCAATCTGATGGGCTCACCAGTCGTTGGCACTTCAGGCCATGCTGAATGCTTTTCAGGCTGGACGGAGTGGGGTGCCTTCACCTGATGGCACAAGCCAGCCAAGAGGGATGTCATGATGCATAGGGTGTCCACCAGCTGTGGGTTGCCCCCTGTTGGCGCTGAAGCAGGGGAGCATCTTTTTCAATCAACCCTCTGGAATTCTGGTGAATCCCAGCCTTGGCGGCTATACTCCCTGACAGGGCGAGTACAACTGACACTAACTTATGGTAATCCCATCCTGTGGACTGAGATTCCGCATCACTGCCCTTGGGGGCAGCGTCTGTCAGTTTGTGGACCGCTGATGGGTTCTCTCTCAAGCCCTGCTGAGGCTGTAATCCTGCTGAAATTGGTGTCAACAAACTGCCCTGCAACTGAGGTGTAATGGCAATGTTGGTGGAGGGTATGACCTGGGCATCAGGACCGCTTCCACAGCTGGTCTCTGCCAGTGAGAGTAGAGCCTGTGAAGGCCTCTCCATCATTTCCTGGGGTACAGATTGTGTGTGCAGGATTGTGTGTGTAATGTCAACTGTCCCATGAGGTGCTGTCACGTCAGAATAGGTCAGGATATCGATGGTGGGCGGCGGACTGTTGAACCATTCAGACCAAGGCACAGAAGTACCCAGGCTGCCCTGTGCCCTCTCGCCCGCATCACTTGCGATGTGCGTTTGTGGAGCGCAGAGATGTCCTGCGGAGGCAGGGAAATGGCACCCATCGACGAAGGCAGATCCATCTGTGCAGGATTGGACACCTTCATAAGGGACCAAAGGCCGAGTGTGAGGCTCGACTAGGGCATTCAACCTTCCGGTGCCCACTCCCGATTGAAATCTGAAGGACTATCCACAGTGACCGTTGGCGCGAAAAAAGAGTATAATGGGACAACCGACTGAATGGGGTTGTCCCTCTCAACCTGGGTCAGTTCCACCCCAGGTGGGAGCTCAGAGGCCGGGACAGTGATGGTCTCTCCACTGAGTTCCTCTCCAAAAATCAATGACCCTTGCCCTGGGAAGACTGTCAAACCATACCGAGCCAATAAGGGATACCCCACTATGGCTCTGGGCCCAATGTCAGCGATGTACAGAGTTGCATCGAGACATCGGGCTCCGACGTATTTCTCTTTGTGTGATACGGGGAGGAAGAGGGCCCCATGTATACAATGGGTGCCTCCCTTCAGGGAATTGGATCCAGCCCGAATGAGCCGTATTGGACTGTCAGCCTTGGTACGGATCAGATCTGGTACAAACTCATATCCGCTGACCCCTATGGCTTCACAACCCGTGTCGATGATGCACTGAAAGTCCAGAGCCGACGACAGGGGCTCCAGGGACTTCAAAAAGGAGGTCCCTGGCGGGATCAGGACTTTTCTGGCTGCTGAGTCCACTACCGCTGTTCAGGGTGGTCTCAGTACCTCCTGTTTATCCCCCTTGAGTACCATCGTGAGGCGCACCGCGTATGTTTCAGCCAACAGGCAGTCAACCCTCAGGCATGGGTACCCTGGGCGTCTTGTGAGCGGGCCTACGCCCTGTCGCGTCCGCTCACGCCTCTAATCTCGCTTCAGGGGGGGTTTGGCAGCTTTCTTTGGCTGCCGTTTCAAGTGTAGATAGAGCTTCCAACATTAATCCGGGGTGTGCGAAGTGCTGCCACAGCCCCTGCACGGGGGTCCCCCTTTCAGGCCCCGCTTTTTGACCCCTGCGGGCGGTCGTAGGTGGGGATGCTTGCGGTAGCAAGTCTTCGCCTTGTGTCCCTTGAAGCCACAGAAACTACCAGGTCCAGTCTTGGTGACCTTTTGCCCAAAAAGTATTGATTTCCAGCTCCTCGTCAGGGGGCGCTGGTGGGCTGTCTCTCTCCCCCTGTGCAGGCAGGGGGGGCTCAGGATCCTGCAGCAGGTTGTGGACCCCGGCAGGCGATGAGGAATACCCCTTGTCAGGGGGGCCTTCTCGCAGCTGGTTCACCTTGAACCTCTGGTGCCGCCTCCAGAAATGAGCCAGGTGCTCATTATTTTTTTTCCTGCTGCGGGAAGTAGACCTGCACAAACAGGTACAGCCGGAAATAGTCAAACGACCGGCCGCACTTAGTTTGCTCTGCAATGACCTTTCGGGTCAAATCAGAGTGCAGGCAGAGGGCGTCCAGCCAGTCCTTGCTGGCGTCCTCCAGGGTGACTCCTCCCCTCACCCTCTTGCGACAATAGCAGAAGTCCTCAAAGATCCCACTGAGTTGTGATGCCATGCAATGAGCTGGCACCACAGTACTCTTGTAAGTATCCCTGAAGAGATCTACATTGGTCTTATTTCTCGCCTCCGATTCCACCTCCTCCCTTACCTCCTTGTAGGAAAGCCATCGGCAGAGATGGCGGTCCTTAATGGGGCCGGCGATCTTCGGAGGTATGGAGGCCAGGATTTCCACAATCCGGGCCTCGTCACCCAGGGCACGCCCCACTGACCGTTCCAACCTTCTCCATTTCAGGAGGTAGTGTCGCACGGTTTCTCCCTTTCCATCCCACTTCGGACAGAGGTAGGCCCGCTGCAGGTCCGCAAGGGATGTGGGGTCCAGGTGGGGGGTGGCCTGATGACCAAAGGCCCCTGGCCCCGTGGTTGCCCAGAATTGGTTGAAGGTAGTGGGGTTATCCACAGGGCTCGGGGCCGGGTCATCAGTAACTTCAGCAAGAGCCATAGCCCGAGGGGGAATCCCTACTGGTTTGACCTTCGGAAGTTCCTCATCCTCCGGCGATCTCAGGATTAACCTGGGGTCAAAATTTCCCCGAGCATCAAAGTGCCGAGGGTGGAGTCCCTGAAGGTGACGCCTCTCTGCACAATAATGATGTGCTTGGTGGGGGGCCCGAGGAGTATGGCTGATGCTGATGGGTGTGCTGATGAGCATATCAAGGGGGGGGTCCAGAGAAACTGAATTCTGCACTTTGGGGACCATGGGGGGGTGATAATCTGGTGGTCTCATTTCTGTAGGCCCTTTGGGGGGGGTAATAACCCGGTAATTCTGATATCTTCGCTGCATAGGTGGCTGCACAAGGCGCATGTGTATGTACATACGGTTGTGGGATCACATGCACATGGGGATGGGGCGTTGCATGCACGTGACTATGTACATCAGCAACTTGACAAGCCATTTCAGAATGGCCACTCAAATCTGCAGTATGTACAGGATGATGGGCCCCATGAATTGCGAAGGCACCGTCTCGGGGCCCTCCTTCAACACCCTCCTCACCCTTCAGCCACTCAAGCTGCTTCTTGAACTCCATTATGAGCTCATTACAGCCTGCCACCTAATTCTCCAAGGCAGTCAGGTGTTCCCCTTGCGCCCTGACCTGATCTGCAAAGCAATCAGAATCTGTGGGTCGGGGCACGGGTCCCAAGGGGGGCTGAGCTGGTGTCACGGGCGCGGTCGTCATGACGCTCATGCTATTAAGTATGCTCTGCCGGAACTTGGATCCGGCGCGCCCCTCGTTCTCCATGGTGAACTAGACTTGCTGCAGCTCTGCCTCCATGGTCGCCAGCTTAGCCTTGAGGAGGCGGATGGATGGATACCCAGGTGTCGTTGTAGAACCGGCGGTAGAACCGGTCGCGGCGACGGCTGACGCCATGGTGGCCTGGAGCTGGTCAACGTAGCCCGGGAGAGCGCGACGGTGCTCGGCCTCTTGCTGCGCCAGCTCGTTGATGCGCTGGGGGAGCGGCCCAGCTGGGCTTCCACGGCGCGCTTTATCTCCACCTCCATGGCCGCCTTGATGGTCGCCAGGTCGGAGGCGGCTGCAGGGGCGGCAACGGCGGCCACGGTGTTTGCGTGGAGGGCGGTGAGGACACTGAGTTTGCTCAGCTGTTAGGCCCGGAGCTCATCCCCAGACCTAATGAGCCGCCCAAGCTGGTCATCAAGGTGGCGGACCCGCTGATGCAAGGTGTGCCCCTCGGTCCAAGCCTTGTTCACCCCGGCATCGGTGTGCCGGGCGAGCTAGCGGACAACTCCGCTCAGGTCGCTCACGAAGGCCACGGTCTCTTGCTGCACGGTGGCCGACTCGGCGGCGGAGCCTCGGTAGTGGGCGGCCAAGGCGTCAAGCTCCTGCCATTGCTGCTGCACGTTGATGGTCTCACAGGTGGTGGAACTCATGCAAAAGGCCCGCTGGCCTAGGTCGTTGCTGAGCTCGATTTCCTTGGCAAAGTGCCAGCGGCCACCCTCGGGGCCCTCAGCCTACTTAGGGAAGGCGTAAGGGGCTGGGACCACGAGTACGGGGGACACCGGGGGCGGCCGGCCATCGGACCCTGAGCTGCTTGTTGGGTCGGACCCATGGGGCCCGGAGCCGGTGATACCGTGGGCGGGGGCTGCCACGGAGAGGAAGAGCTCCCCGGTTCACGGGTCTAGGTTCTGCATGTCCGGCTGGAGATGTTAAATCGGAAGTTCTCCTCGTTGAGGGGGTCCTTGTGAGCACCACTTCTCGGGAAGGTACTCCGGCGTAGCCCTTAGGAGACTTTTGTGATAGTACTCCCAGTGCTATTTTACCCACTGGTGTGTAAGCGGCGCCAGTACAGGCGCATTTCCCTGAGCCGAGAGAGTCAGAAGCGAAGGCACAGCACTGGACAGTAAGTCTGAACCTTACTGAAACTCACAGTGAGCGCAGCGATCACAAAAGTAGACCGTTCGTACCTAAAAGGACGGAAAGAGATACATCATGCAACCACAAAAACAGTATGTACACAAGACAAAATGGAGCAAAGGGAGTCAGAGCTATTGGACAGGGTCCCATACGGAACCAAGGGTAGTTACAAAAACCCAGGACCTCCATCCTGACACACATTGGGCGGCAGGATAGAACTCAACGTGGGCCCCGAGATTTACTGCAGGCATCAGGGCACACAAGCAGGAAAAACCAGAGGTCAGAGGTCACTGACATTCAAGTGCTCCCTGGCCACGGTAGAGGGCGTTCAAAGGAGTCAGTGTGGGAGCATCCAACGGGCAACAGCCCAGCAATATGATACCAAAATATCCTGGTCTATCTCAACGATACCAGGACACTGTTCCTAGTCTGATGGGCTGCGCACCTTGGTGAAATTCCCCAACAGTGAAAAACAAGGCAGAAAAGAATGCAACTCAATCCATCATAGTGATAGCTTAAGGTCTGATAAAGTGCATGCACATGGCATTCAAACGGGGATAGATTGTCCCAGATAGGCTGACCCTACCTCACCCTGGCTTTGGAGCGAAGCAGCAATCTCCAAAACGCACTTTTTGAGGTCATTTTTCCTAACCTCAAAAAGGTCCCATGAGCATGTTTTACACACAGGATTCAAGTCACAGTTGAAGTCTCATATGGACTAGGACCAATCCTTCAAGGATAGATCCAGAGTCCAATGACCCAAATATGACCCCTAGAAACTGTTGGTAGGCCATGGACAAACGGCCAGCCCACAACTGACCTGGGGCCTACCTTTGCCATGGACCTGAAATGACCTCATGAAATTAGGAATTTTTGACAAAATGTCTGCTAAAATTCAAAAGAGTGAACCTCTGTACCAGTAAGCTTCACATAAATGCCCAATGTAAAGTAGAGACCACCATTGAAGCATAAGAGAAGACTCCAAGGTCTAACTCCTCATAGGTGTACTACTGTTAGCCTGTACAGTGACCACATGACAGGGTGGTTTTAAAGGCTTCCTATAGACCAGGTTGGAGCCATGTAAAACCACTATGCCTGGGGCTTGGCAAAATAGGTTCAAATGACTTGGGTATCGTACTAAGTATACCCACAGAAGTGCAAATATCCTATGTAGACACCTTGGAGTGAATGAGGGTCAATGAACAAGGGAATATGACCCAAAGAACCCAACAAACCAAGTCCCTGAAGTGGACACCTGAAATTTTGGATCTCAAAAACGTTTTAGAGATCCGGTTGCTGCGAGATGCCGAGGGCTTGAAATCCACAATTGGAATGGGATGCGTGGAGTGCAGACCTGTGGTTCCAACATGGAGCACTCACTGGGTCGAAACCCAACCATGGCGTGGAGTGGTGACCTCCACAAGCGAGCACATACACAGGGAAAGATTGGACATGCATGCTGGGCAATTTTTCCTAGGGATGAAATGAACTCAAAATTGCTTGCACAAAATCAACCGGAACGAGCCGCCGAGCGTCCACGGGTTGGAGAATTGACCATACATGCGTAGTAGGGACCTGGGGCGGGCCCCGTTGGATCCAACGATTGAGCAAAAGCTCCAACGTGGTGGATCTCCATGGTCACCACAAGCAAGGAGATGAAATTCAACAGTCCAAAATGAAGTCCATCTTTCTGATGCTCAAACAAGGTACATGGCCGCTTGAACATGCACAAACATTAATTGGGTTCAAACTCTCCACGGGCTTCGGGAACCGAGCCCAGAAAGTGAGCCCATGATTGGGAAGAAATGAGTGTAAATTGACATGAAAATGACATAGTGAAAAACGCTTAAAATGATTCAAAATACTTTACAAAAAGAAGATGTTTGAGGCTTCAAGCGAGTCAAACCCTTCTATATCTTCTAAGTACACCTCAAGTACGTAGGAAACAAGCTTTTACTTGACTTCCGGCTCCATGATATCTTAGAGATACTATGGCAGCCTTTGAGCACATGAAAAAATGTGTGCTCAAGATCAAGACACCAAAATTGATCAGGTGCTTAGCCACTGGCTCCGAAATTGTTGGATCAAACACATACATGCACTCAAGACATGCAGGAACATGCATGTTGATGAATTAGCGCAATTTAACACACTGGCTTCTCACACAAAGCTCCCAAAGTGGGTCCATACCATGTCCGAAGATGGCTCTTTTGGGCCATTGATGGCAGTCCCACCATGGATGGTTTGACCCACCATGATGATTAAATGAATTACAAGGTAGGTAAGTAGGTAGGTAGGTATCTTCGGGAGCTCCAGATGCCTTCTTTTGACATTGCAGGAAGAAGGTCTTACCAAGGGGACGTCCTGTCCCTCCCACTGCCCTAGTTCAGGTGCCTCTCAAGCCGCTCCCGCAGGTGCTTGGAAGGCAGTCTCGCGGCCACCAGGTCCAGGTGTCACGGGTGGGAGGGTGTCCCCACATGTGTCCATGGGTAGGGCCACATGCCCCCTCCTTTGGGCGGCAGCTCTGGGGGGTGCTCAGCCGTGTGGAGTATCTCTCATCACAAGGGGTATTGCTCCCACTAGTCTACGGTACGACCGCCTCACCCTTGTGGCTTGAGTTGCGGGGCCACTCTGCTTGGCAGGCGACCCCCTCCTGGACTGTGTACCGGCTCGCCTGTCACCGGTTGCTTCCATGGATCCGGGTGACGTTTGCCATGGTCCCCGATGCAGCCTGGTTGGCTCGGACTAGTGGCCTTGGAGTACCGCTCCTCCCACTGGCCCGGTGGGTCGGCTTGGTCGCCCCAGTGTGTCCGACCCATGGGGTGTTGGTTCTTTCCTGTCCCTCGGCCGCCCTACGTGTGTGCCGGGTCCTGGGCCACTTGGCTCCTGTTCACCGGTGTGCCCGTGTGGCTTGTTGTGTTGCGTCTGCGGTGTCCTGGGCCACTTGGCTCCTGTTCACCGGTGTGCTCGCTCGGTGTGTTGTGTTCTGTGTGCGGTGTCCTGGGACACTTGGCTCCCGTTCACCGGTGTGCCCGCTCGGTGTGTTGTGTTGCGTGTGCCGTGTCCTGGGCCACTTGGCACCTGTTCACCGGTGCGCCAGCTCGGTGTGTTGCTTTGCGTGTGCGGTGTCCTGGGCTTCTTGGCTCCTGTTCACTGTGTGCCCGCTCGGTGTGTTGCTTTGCGTGTGCGGTGTCCTGGGCCACTTGGCTCCTGTTCACCGGTGCGCCCGCTGCGTGTGTTGTGTTGCGTCTGCGTTGTCCTGGGCCACTTGGCTCCTGTTCACCGGTGCGCCCGCTCGGTGTGTTGCTTTGCGTGTGCGCTGTCCTGGGCCTCTTCGCTCCTGTTCACCGGTGTGCCTGCTCGGTGTGTTGTGTTGCGTGTGCGGTGTCCTCGGCCACTTGGCTCCTGTTCACCGGTGCGCCCGCTCGGTGTGTCCTTTTGCGTGTGCGGTGTCCTGGGTCTCTTGGCTCCTGTCAACCGTGTGCCCGCTCGGTGTGTTGCTTTGCGTGTGCGGTGTCCCGGGCCACTTGGTTCCTGTTCACCGGTGCGCCCGCTGGGTGTGTTGTGTTGCGTGGGCTGTGTCCTGGACCACTTGGCACCCTTTGACCGGTGCCATCGCTGGGTGTGTTGTGTTGCGTGTGGGATGTCCTGGGCCTCCTGGCTCCTGTTCACCGGTGTGCCCGCTCGGTGCGTTGTGTTGCGTGTGCGGTGTCCTGGGCCACTTGGCTCCTGTTCACCTGTGCGCCCGCTTGGAGTGTTGCTTCAGGTGTGCGGCGTCCTGGGCCACTTGGCTCTCGTTCACCGGTGTGCCCATTGGGTGTGTTGTTTTGCGTGTGCGGTATCCAGGGCCTCGAGGCTCCTGTTCAGCGGTGTGCCCGATCGGGGTGTTTTTTGTTGCGTGTGCGGTGTCCTGGGCCACTTGGCTCATGTTCACCGCCGCGCCCGCTCCGTCTTGTGCTTTGCTCGTGCGGTGTCCTCGGCCATTTGGCTCTTGTTCACTGGTGCGCCCGCTCGGTGTGTTGTTTTGCGTGTGCGGTGTCCTGGGCCACTTGGCTCCTGTTCACCAGTGTGCCCGCTCGGTGTGTTGTTTTGCGTGTGCGGTGTCCTGGGCCACCTGGCTCCTGTTCATCGGTGTGCCCGCTCGGGGGGTTGTTTTGCGTGTGCGGTGTCCTGGGCCACTTGGCTCCTGTTCAACGGTGTGCCCGCTCGGTGTGTTGCTTTGCGTGCGCGGTGTCCTGGGCCACTTGGCTCCTGCTCACCGGTGCGCCCGCTCGGTGGGTTGTGTTGCGCGTGCAGTGTCCTGGGCCACCTGGCTCCTGTTCACCGGTGCGCCCGCTCGGTGTGTTGCTTTGGATGTGCGGTGTCCTTGGCCTCTTGGCTCCTGTTCACCGGTGTGCCCGTTCGGTGTGTTGTGTTGCGTTTTCGGTGTCCTGGGCAACTTGGCTCCTGTTCACCGGTGCGCCCGCTGGGTGTGTTGTGTTGTGTGTGCGGTGTCCTGGGCTTCTTGGCTCCTGTTCAGAGGTGCGCCTGGTTGGTGTGTTGCTTTGCGTGTGCGGTGTCCTAGGCCTCTGGGCTCATGTTCACTGGTGTGCCCGCTCGGTGTGTTGTTTTGCGTGTGCGGTGTCCTGAGCCACCTGGCTCCCGTTCACCCCTGTGCCCGCTCCGTGGGTTGTGTTGCATGTGCGGTGTCCGGGGCCACTTGGCTCCTGTTCACTGGTGTGCCCGCTCGTTGTGTTGTGTTGTGCGTGCGGTGTCCTGGGCCACTTGGCTTCTGTTCACCGGTCTGCCCGCTCGGTGCATTGTGTTGCGTGTGCGGCGTCCTTGGCCACCTGGCTCCTGTTCACCGGTGTGCCCACTGGGTGTGTTGCTTTGCGTGTGCGGTGTCCTGGGCCTCGTGGCACCTGCTCACCAATGTGCCCGCTCGGTGTGTTGTGTTGCGTGTGCGGTGGCTTGGGCCACTTGGCTCATGTTCACCGGTGCGCCCGCTCCATCCTGTACTCTGCTCGTGCGGTGTCCTGGGCCACTTGGCTCCTGTTCACCAGTGCGCCCGCTCCGTGTGTTGTTTTGCGTGTGCCGTGTCCTGGGCCACTTGGCTCCTGTTCACCAGTGCGCCCCCTCGGTGTGTTGTTTTGCATGTGCGGTGTCCTGGGCCACCTGGCTCCTGTTCACCGATGTGCCCGCTCGGTGGGTTGTTTTGCGTGTGCGGTGTCCTCGGCCACTTGGCTCCTGTTCACCGGTGTGCCTGCTCGGTGTGTTGCGTTGCGTGCGCGTTGTCCTGGGCAAATTGGCTCCTGTTCACCGGTGTACCTGCTTGGTGGGTTGTGTTGCGCGTGCGGTGTCCTGGGCCCCTTGGCTCCTGTTCACCGGTGTGCCCACTTGGTGGGTTGCGTTGCGTGTAGGTGTCCTGGGCCCCTTGGCTCTTGTTCACCGGTGTGCTCGCTCGGTGTGCTGTGCTGTTGGTCGCGCGTGCGGTGTTTCGTGTGTCGGGCGTCGCTGCGGAGCGCTCACTCGTCCATCCGGACGGCGGCTGTTCGTAGCCGGTAGGGGCTGGGTACCCTCCGGGTGCGCACTCGTCCATCCTGACGGCGGCTGTTCGTAGCCCGAAGGTGCTGGGTACCCTCCGGGTGCGCACTCGTTCATCCAGACGGCAGCTGGGTTTGCTTGGCACCTGTTCCTGTGCCGTGGTGCGGTGCGTGTTGTGCGCGCTCTCCGGGTTTGCGGCACCCGGCGGCCGTTGCTGCTTGGTACCTGTCTGTGTGCCTTGGTTGTGGCCAGCAGTGTGCCTCTCTGGCGTGCCTCTTGGCCCCGCGTGCTGCGCCGCGCCTCCTCCGGTCCGGTCGCTCTCGGTGCTCTGGTCGGCTTTCCCGACGCCGAGGTGCCTTTCCCAACCCGGGGGGCCTGCGCCCCCGGCTTTACTGGGTGGCTGCGCAGGGCACGCGGAGGCCGGCCGGGAACCCGGCTCATTGTGCCTGCGGCTGCCCCCCCCCGAGGCAGGGACGCTGGCCTTGCTCCGTGTGGTACCTTTTCGGGGCCCCGCGATGGGGCTGTCCCTGGCGGGTTCCTCCGGCGTCGGTCTTGGGCTGTGTGCGCTGCGGTGGTTGGCGTGTGTGGACCCGGTCACTGACGCGTCCGGTTTCCTGTACCGTCTGTCGTTCGACGGAGGACTCGGCTGGTGCACCGGGGCTGTTTCGTGTGGACGCCGACACCTCCCCTGGCGGGTCGGAGGACGCCACGCCCGGGTCCCGTGCGTGTGTGCGTGTGCTCGTCCGTCCTGGCCGGGTCTGGCAGGCCGGCCTCCCGGGCGCGTTCTGGTGCGCCTCACCTTTTCCTTTGGCTTCTTTGTCTTTTTGCTTTGCTTGGGCCCCTCTGGGCAGGGTTTGCCCCGGTCTTGGTCCTTTGTTTGCCGCAGTCTCCTCTTTTGCTTTTTTTTTCCCGTTTCTCTGTTGTTTTTTTCCTTGCGCCCACTTCGTCTCTTGCTCTCTCTGGTTTCCGGCCCCGGGTGCCCTGGGCCTTGGCGCTTTTTGTTGTTTGTTTTGTTGGCCTTGCGCTTCTTGGCTCTCCGTGCGCTCTTGCTTTCTTTGTGTTGCCCGGCCGTTGGCCGCTCTCCAGTGGTTGCCCCCCCCCCCCTCTCTCTCGCTGTTGTTGCCGTTCCTTGTTGCCTTGCGCTTGTTTTTCTTTTCTCTTGTCTGCGCCCCCTTGTTTCTGGCTTTCTGTGTTTTCCGGCCCCGGTTGCCCCGGGCCTTGGCGCTGGTTGGTGTTTGTTGTGCTCGGCTCTCCGTGCTCTGTGTTTGTGTCTGTTTTTTCCGCCCCTGGGTTCGTCCTGCCCTTTCCCTCTTTTTGTGTCCCGTGGTTGGCCGCTGGTTGCTGCCCCCCCCCCCCCCTTCTGTGTCTCGCGGCTTTTGTTGTTTTCGCTTGGTGCCTTTTCTTTTTCTCTTTTTTTTTCCTCTCCTCTTGTGCGCCTCTGTTGTCTCCGGCTTTCTCAGGTTTCCGGCCCCGGATGCAATGGGCCTTGGCGCTGTGTTTTGTTTGTTTTTCTCTGCCTCCGGCTGCCCGGCTCTCCGTGCGCGCTCGCCTTGTTTGTGTCTCCGGCTTGGCCGAGGGCTGCTCCCTCGTGGTTGCTGCCCCCCTCCCCTTTTGTGTCTCCTCGTTTTCGTCGCTCCTGCTCGGTGCCTTGGTTTTTTTTTCTTCCTCTGTGCGCCCCCGTTGTCTCCAGGTTTCTCTGGTTTCTGGCCCCGCGTGCCCTGGGCCTCTGCGCTGTGCGTTGTTTGCTTTGTTGGCCTTCCGCTTCCCGGCTCTCTGTGCGCTCTCGCCTCTTTCGTGCTTTCCGCCTGGCCGTTGGCTGCTCCCTGGTGGTTGCTGCCCCCCCCCCCCTTTGTGTCTCGCGGTTTTTGTCGCTGCCGCTCGGTGCTGTGTGCCGTGTGCTGTGCTGTGCTGTGTGTCCCTGGGTGCGGTGCTGCGCCGCGCTGCTGCGCGTTGTGCCGCCTGGTGTTGTGCTCTGGTGTGTTGTGTTGCTTTGTTGCGCCCGTTTGGTGCTTGTTGTGCCATGCCCTCTGGCGCTGCCCATCGCCCTTGGGCCCTGTGCTTTGCGGCACTGTGTTTTGCGGTGTTCCCCTGTGCTGTGTGCTCTGTGCTGTGTGTGTTTTGTCGTGGCGTGCTGGTGCGTGCTGTTGTTTGCCGCTCTGCTTTGTGCTGTGTGTGTCCCGGGATGCTGTGCTGTGCGTTCCCTGTCCTCTGCGCTCTGTGCGGTGCTGTGCTTCGCTGTGCTGGCGCGCTTGCGTTGTGCTGTCTGTGTGGTCCGTGCTGTTGCTGGCGCCTGGTGCTGTGGTGCGCTGCCGTGTGTTGTGCTGTTTCCTCTGGTGTGCTGTGGTGCAGTGCTGGGTCTGGTGGCCCGTGGTTGTCTGCTGGTCGCGTGTTTCGGTGTCGGTGTCCCTGTCTGACTGCGTGGTCTGCTTCCCTGTGGTTGATGTGGTGTGCTGTGGTGCCCTGCTTCCCTGTGTCGTGTGCTGTGATGCTGTGCTGTCGCATGGTGCTGTGCTGTTGTGTTCTGCCGTCGTGTTGCGGTGCTGTTGGGGCTTGTTTTGCGCTCCTGTGGCCTGTCGTTCTGTGCTGTGTTGTGCTGTTGGTTGGCTGTGCTGTTTTTTGCCCGGTGGTGGTGTCTGCGTGCTGTGGTGCTCTTTCCCTCGTGCTGTGCGTTCCCTGTCTTCTCCACTCTGTGCGCTGCGGTGCCTTGTTGTGCTGGCTGTGGTGCCCTGCTTCCCTGTGTCGTGTGCTGTGGCGCTGTGCTGTCATGTGGTGCTGTGCTGCTGTGCTCTGCTGTCATTTTGCGGTGCTCTTTGTGTTTGCTTTGCCCTCCTGTGGCCTGTCGTCCGGCGCCGTGCTGTGCTGTGTTGTGCTGTTGGTTGTCTGTTCTGCTTTCTGCCCGGTGGTGGCATTTGTGTGCTGTGGTGCCCTTTCCCTCCCTGCCGGCACGCACAAAAAACATCAATTATCTTACATGTCACCCCGCGTTGGTGGCGGTGTCGTGGCTGGCTTGCCTTGGTGGTTGCGGTGTCCTGGACTTGGCGCCGCGTACGTTCCACCTGCAGCGAAAGCAAGGCAAAAGCGTCAAGGGTGGGGCACGGGCGGGAGGGGAAGGTACATTTTGGGCCATGGATGGCAGCCTCACCATGGATGGCTTGACCCACCATGGTGATTAAATGAATTACAAACATCAACATTAATTGACCCAAGATGTTTTTGGTCCGTGTACACCATGGGAAGAGATGCATACCTTTCGGTTCATGGGGCTTTTAATGGTATTCTTGGAATCCTATTTCTATGATCCAAAGTCGGTAAATCACTCATAACTTCCAATGTACTTGGAGCTCACACGTTTACCAAATATACAATGAAAATGAACACGTATGGCTTTCATATGCATTTTACCTTGAAGGTTACGGAAGCAGTGCCTCAAAGATATGCTGTGCTGAAGTGACCCTATGAAATGCATAGGAATGGCATGCCATGACTAGTCAAAAATAGGGGCAAGGGAAAAGAAAGGCACCGTAAGGTGCCAGCGAGGCTCGTTGACCAACTCAGCATCTTATTTTGACTGGGCATCATGTCGATGCCCATTTTTCGATTTTTACCTCACCGCTGGGCGGTTTTTTGATTCCATTGTATAATTATGATATGGAATGAAGCAACAGTGAAGTCAAATCACTGTCGCTGGACTTTGTTAAATTTCCGTAAAGGCCAGTCCACGGTTCCGCCATGTTGGTCGCACGGGCGCCAACTGGCGGTAGTTACGCGAACTAGCGCGACGCTGGTTCATGCAGGCGCTGAGGCCAAAGTCCAGATCCTGTACCTTTGCGAAATTCACGGAAGTTTGCCCACAAATATGAAGGGATTTCTACTCCCTATTGATTGACGCAAAAAACCAAAAAAAATGCGCCTAGTCCCCTGAAGTTTCCCAAAGATTTCAAGTTTCGGGGAGCTTGGGATGAGGACTTGTTGTGGAAACCAAAGTACAGTTTGTGACCTGAAGAGGGGGGGTAAAGGATGAATAGTGGGGGACACAGGCAGGGCTTCTAGGGGGCTGTCTGACACCAAACACCACCGCTACTGGCGCGGCCGCGACTGCCCCCGTGAAAAATGATCTAAGAGAAAGTGTTCTCGAATGTTTTGCACCCGTCAGGTAACGTTGTTTTCCAACACATTCTTTTTAGGGGGTGTGGCATCTCTTGGAGAGCTGGAACATAGCGGTTTTCAGGTTTCTACTTACCAATTGGTTCCTTTACCACAATAGGGGTTCAATCTTGGGGAAGCCGTAATGAAAGTGCGCCTTGGAACCCTGTTGAAGCACTGTTTCACTTGGGGAATTTAAGGGTACGTGATTCAAATGAGCACGTAAGGTAGGGGTGGACTTCATGGAGCACTAGGGTTATAACCCTAGTTACTTTTAAAAATGTCCTTAAAGCTTCAGAGAGAGCGATGAAAACGGTTCAGTCTTAGTTTTCATCATTTCCCAAGGCTTTAGGGGAAGCTCGGCCTGGATCAAGTACCCCAGGAAAGACATGGTAGTGACGTTTTCTTACTGCCAGTCACAGAACGCTGGTGCATGTATACTAGCCTGTTATCAAATTGCCAAGCAACAGCTGAAAATGGCAACTGCAGCCAGAGCAAGCATTGCCGCGTCGCCTGCAGGCGTCGAGCACAGTGCCAGAATGTCATGTGCTGTGATTTTTGTGAATGCATTTCCTGCATTGTACACATGGGTTTCCAGTGAAATAAGTGAACCGGATGTATGTCACACCACACCGATCACGCTATTAAAATGACAGATGTCTGCATGTTCGATACACGTATTGATGTGAGATAAAGAAAGGCAAAAATTTTGACCTTGCCATCTGAGAGATGCTATTGTACCGGAACGACACACTTAAGGCCAAAAAGGACCAGTTTTACTATCGAACCAACAAAGTGATGAGGGTCTTCGGCGAAGAGTCTCAAAAGAAGGTACACGAAGAGCTATATAATACCAAAATTGAACTTCCCAAAAAAGAGGCCAAGACGTTGCTCGTGTGCGGGATTGGGTAGGCACGGCACGTGGCAAGGTGCATGCACATTTTGTTACCATCGTTGATGAATGTGCACAATCGGGAATGGACACCAACACGGCACACCGTGTTCTCGTTGAGGAACGTGATAAAGCACTCATACAGATTGCCCTAAGCTTACGATCCGGCAATGATAACGGCGAGAAACAGTACACCAAGGGGAAGAAAAAAACGAAGGAAGCAGACCGTCTTATGCAAGTGGAACAAAGAACCGTCTTTGAGAAAATTATGTGTGAAGGCTTTCAAAGTGAGCTCGAGATGGATGACCAAATACTTGCCCCTTGCCGTGCACTACGAACAATGGTGACCAACCGGCCGGAGCTCGCTACAAAATCAAAAACGTGGTACCATTGAGTTCGAAGAGAGGAAGAAGGACAGAAGCACCAAGCAGTACCTGAACGAACCTCACCGACACAAAGCAGCACCGGAAGCTTACGGAATAGAAGGCGAGGAAGAAGTCCCGAGAGTTACGGCAGGCGCAAAACCTGCCTGAAGAAGCTAGCAGAATCACCAAAGTGAAAGAAACTCCCCTTCCGAACGCCCACATGAAGGAAACGCGGTCAAAGAAGCAAAAGATGAGATAACGTGAGTGGGACAATTATGCGTTGCCCCAAAACAATTGCCTGGAGTGACATGAACCTTCAAGCCCATCAGAACATTGAGCTATACCTCACGCCTTTCATGCCTACCGTCCTGCAAGGAGACCATTAGTCTTACCCGATTTCGCCATACCTCCGCATGCTGCTGTCACTCGGAGGAAAATCTGTGCCCCATTCATTGCCTGGTCCATCTATAAAGCGTTCATTGAAAGCTCTCCCATCGGAGGCTATGGAGATGCCCCGTGTGCTTTTATGGTCGTTGGGCTTCACCAAGGAACAAGAAAACTGGACATCTACCGGTCATTCCCACATCCTTTCATTGTTTCGAAAGAGCCGTCGAGACCGACCTCCCGGTGTGCTACGAAAATTGGGAGCGGAGTTGTTCGTGGCCAAGCATTTGTCTACAAGTGCCATCAAACTTTCACCTTCACACTCAGCGATTTTGCTGAGCTACGTCCCCCCTCTCCTGAAGTAATCTGGCATGGTGGATGCGTGCATGAGATTAATTAATGAGACTAATTGTGGCCGCTGACAAAGAAGGGGATCAGGTCGTAAGGTCCCTTAAGACATACCTCATGGAACAAAACAACAACATGGGTGTGGTCTAAAAAATGGGGACTCCGTATACCGCAAGCTTCGGCACTTCACAACCCATCAAGAATTGATGTGGATACACCAGGCTAAGGTATGGAGACCGGACATCGCCGTAACAGCTATCACCTTGTTGGAATTGCGCAACGTGGACGAACCATTAACCGAGTTGTTCCAAAATTTCTTTGAAAGATCACCGCCTCTGAACAGACAAATTTTCTACATGCAAGGGAAAGCCCAAAAGGGAAAATCCATTCACCAAATCTCGTGGCCTTCTAGAGCGATCACAGCAGTCTCAAGCTGGTTCACTACCCCCCCCCTCTTTTTTACTGAGCACATTGGCGAAAATATTTTTGCCCTTTGATGCTTGGCAAGACTGTTATATGCTTGGGCTTGGGTGCATATCAGAAACCCTTTTTCCTTTTCTTGCACTCCCAAGTCCAATCGGCTTCAATGTATTCCATTGCAATTGATCTTGTTGGCACGTACAAAGCACCGGCAACAGCAAAGAGACAAAGTCGTGAACGAACATTGAGCTGGACCAACTGGCTGATCCAGCAACACTGGTTCACATGCCTAAATAACAAGACATTTGATATATCATTAAATTCAAATTAAAAAGGCAATAAACCCTATATCTTAGCAACCTTCTGAGTAGTCTATCTTGTAATAGGCCCTGTCAAGGTTAGGTAAGTAACCGTCGCCAACAAAAGACCGCGACAGCTGCAGCAGGCCATCTCAAGCTTCTAGAAAGCTTCAAGAAAGCTTCTAATACATTAGAACGCTCTGAGATGTCTTCAAACATGATTAAATCATATTATAAGTGTATCGAATGTGATTAATCATGTATGGCTACTAATGTATCTTAGGTCTCTGCTCTCTGTAGTGTACCTAAGAGCCATAGACTCTAGCAGTAAGCTATAGGCTTGGAATATAAGTCAAATATGAGCTAATACTGTAGTCGTCTGGGAAGGTGAAGCTCTGAGAGGTCTGGTAGAGATCCTGAGCTTCTGAGAAGCCCCAATGCCCCAATATATTACACCCCTTCTTAAGCTTCATGCACATGTACCAAGAATGTTCATGACAAGCTGATAATCTAACATAACAAGGGGTATGGGCATAAGGAACGGTCATATTGAATGTTCTAAGTGCTTATTGTAGTGTCCTACTACCCCCTTCCTAGAGGTAAGGATGTAGCTCTACCTAAGAGGTAAGAGGTAAGGCAAGCCAAGAGGGTAAAGTTCCTAAGTCCTGAGTATGGTAGGGCTCAAAGATGAAACATGAGAAACACTAAGAGAAAAGCTAGTATACAAAGTATGAACACTGATAACTTATATCTTCAGGCCAAAATTGAGGGTAAGGGTAATGCATCTGGATGTAGATGTATGCATTACAATGAGCTATACGGAAAATAAATACTAATTGAGAACGAAATTCAACATGTGGGGTTAAACTGGAAGTTCAAGCTCTGCCAAAACTGTCTATTGACATGACCTGTCTACGTCATCCAAACAGAGGATATAGCGCCCTACTCAATGGACACGTGGGACTCACCTAATTCACAGATTAGATGCATTGTGGTACCTATTCGATGGAATCGTTTTCTTGGTCTGCATTACAGGGACAGGAAAAGCGAGGCAGCATCAGCAATGACTAACTGTTCATTAGTTTAGCGGGGGGTGGCGGTTACAATGATACAATCTTCCCAAAAGCTTGTCTGACCCGGATCTATAAGGATTGACCCGTTTGAGGATTTGAGGATGATACTTCAACCTAAAAAAGGTTGAAAGATATAGTTCTTCATTACTGACCTTTTACTCATACTTTCTTGCTATCTCTGAAACAAAGCTGAAACGTCAGTTACCTAACGTGACTAGAAATCATGTACAAAATACTCAATATTCCATCCCGGCAATATGCTTTGGATTCGACGCAGAGCAGATGCACCATGTTCCTCAGTAGGCCTATCCAAATTCAATGAGAAAGGAAGCTAGCAGGAATTCTGATGTGTGTAGAAATGTCCTAAATGACTTAGATTAGGAATGCAAATGATTTTCATGAAGAAGTGGAAATGTAGAGGTGTGTTTATCATGTAAATTCGGAGAAAGAAGATGTATGGCTTTGGGCAAAGTGCTAAAGATGACAAAAAGCAATGAATCGTAGGTGAATCTAGGGGTTGGGTTCACGGGTAGGGATGGGTTGGTCCCCTGGGGTTAGTTGGAAACGAAGTAGGTAAGTGATAGGTGAAACAAGGTTGGAAAGGTCGGATCTTTCCTGGGAACGCCCTTCAGCTCAAATGCGAGCCAACATATATCCAACACGACTGGAGGGTCGCCACTGCCTCATACGCGAAATGGATCTTTGGTAGGTTGTCTTAGACAAGTACAAGTAGTAAATTTCTGAAAGAATGCTATCTCAGTGAAAATGTCTTCTGTACATTACCAGACGACCAACCACGGCGAGCCCCTTGCCCAACAGATGATTGTACAAAACCATCCGTGCGGGGGCCTATCTTCCTACATGCAACGTGTATTCAGCTCAACTCAATTCAGGGATTCAGGCCATCCTGATGGAGCTTGACTTCGTCATCTATCTCTAGGTAGGTAGGTAGGTAGGTATCTTCGAGAGCTGGAGATGCCTTCTTTGACAATGCAAGAAGAAGGTCTTACCAATGAGACCTCCTGTCCCTCCCAGTGCCCTAAGTCAGGTGCCTCCTAAGCCACCTCAGCAGGTGCTTGGGAAGGCAGTGTCGCAGCCACCCGGTCCAGGTTCTCCCGGGTGGGAGGGTGCCCCCACATGTGGCCGTGGATATGGTCACATGCCCCCCCTTTGAGGGCGGCAGCTCTGGAGCTGCCCAGCCGTACCGAGTATCTCTCACCACAGGGGGTCTTGCTCCCGCAAGTGTATGGTACGACCGCCTCACCCCTGCCGCTCGAGTTGCGGGGCCCCGCTGCTTGGCCGGCGACCCCCTTCTGGGCTGTGTGCCGGCACGCCTTTCATCAGATGCTTCCATGGCTACGGGTGATGTTTGTCATGGTCCCCCATGCAGCCCGGCCCGGCTCCGACCAGTGGCTTTGGAGTACCGCTCCTGCCATTGGCCCGGTGGGTTGGCTGGGTCGTTCCACTGTGTCCAACCCTGGGGGTGTAGACCGTTGCGTCCTGTCCTTTTGCTGCCCTCGGTGCATGTGCGTGTCCGGTGTCCTGGCCCACTTGGCGCCTGTTCACTGGTGCGGGCCTTTGTGCGCTTTGCGTGTACTGTTGGTGCCTGTCTCCCCCCTCCTCCCCCCCCCTAATTTTCCTTTTATTTTCCCTCTGTATTTGTTTTCCTTGTTGTTGTTTTTTGTTTTTTTCTGTTTTGAAATGGAAAAGGGGGCGCGTGCACACTGCAGGCATAGGCATGGGCGACTGGTGCAGCGGTGCAGTAGTGTTGCGTTCACCGGTGTGCGTCCTTTGTGCTTTGTTCGCGGCCGCGCCTCAGAAGTGCGCCTTGCGCGTTTCGATGTACATGGGTGCGGGCCAGAGTGGGTTTGGGTAGTTGTCTCTTTGCCTTTTGGAGCTGGCTGGTCAGGCGGCCGTGTGGGCTGTGGGTGTGGGCTGAGGCTACTGTGCAACCTCGGCGGCCTGGGTTAGGGGTCAGGGGTCAGAGGTTACGGGGTGTAGCTCGGGTTCCTCGACTCGTGATGAGGCTTCGGCTGGGGCTGGGCGGCTGTGGTGGGTTAGGCAGTTTCGACGGGTGCGGGCTTGCATTTGGCGCCGTGGGGCGTAGCGGTGCCCGTTGGTGCGCTTTGGCGTCCATCAGCTTCCGGTTTGCTTGGCTTCTTCTGGACGGGGTTCGGCGGGACGTTCCGTGGCGGTGGCTGGCTGGGTAGCGGGTAGCGAAGGCTCACTGTAGGGGGTGACGTTGGGCGGGTTGTCGGGCTGGGTCGGCCCCTGGGCGGCTCGGCTGGCGGGCAGGTTTGCCGTCGTCGGCTCGGCTGGGGCGTGTGTGCGGGCTGTTGGGGTGGCAGGGAGCGTTGTCAGTGTGCAGCCTGGGCACGACCCAGGGAGTATCCCCCTCTGGGTCTAGGTGGTGGCGCCGCCGGCCGGGGGGTCAGGCGCGTCATGCTGTGTGGCGCGCGGGGCTCCCGGGGTGCCGTCGGTGCTGCTGATGTCTGTGCGTCGACGCATGCGGTCCGGCGAGGGGCTCTGTGTGTGTGAGGTTAGGATGGGGATGATGTCCCACAGGCGCCTTCCTTCCCTCCGCGTCTCCTGCAGGGTCCCCTGCAGGCGTCTGAGGACATACTGGTGGTCCTGGGGTGCAGGGAGGTTGCGAGGGTGGATTCCCTGGGGATGGAGCGCATTGGCCAGCATGGCTTCCGATGCTGCCTGTGGCATCCAAGCCCCCACCGGCTGGAGGCGGCGGTTCTCCGCCGACCCCTTGCGGGGCCTGTGGACCATGTCCTTGAGGGAGCGCTCTGCCCGGGCCCTCTTTTGCAGCCCCCAGAGCTGCGTGTGGGTTCAGCGCTGCAACCACTTGCCCTGGGCAGGGCGGTGGCCTTGGGCGGAGGTGTGTTCGTGGGTTTGTGTGGTGGGGTCATGAGGACTGGTGGCGGTGGCGGGCCCGGGGGAGTCCTCGTTGTCCTGTGCCGTGGGTGTGCGTCGGGAGCGGGGGCGTGGGCGTACGTGGACCCGTGGGTACGCGCTCACGGTTTCTGCTTTGGGGTTGGGCTTGGATCCGCGTTGGCGGCGGTAGCGGGGTATTTGCTGGATGTGGGCCGACATCGGGGGTTGGTAGGGGGACAAGGACGCTGCTAGTGCGCCCTGGCGCTGCTCCGGTCCGGTCGGGGGTGGTCAGTGGGCCTGGGGTGCGGACTTTGAGAAGTGGCGGGACGAGGTGCGTCGCGCCTCTGCCGCGGCGCGCCCCGCCTTGAAGGTGGTGGTTCCGGCGTCGGTGACGGTGGGGGGGGCGCCGTACTGGACACTGCTGCTGCCGGGTCACGGATGGCTGCGGCCGGAGGTCGTAGAGGACGTCCTCAGGGAGTTGGGCTCGCGCTGTTGCCGTGGCCCGGGCTTAGGCTTGGCCTTGGCTTCGGCAGCGGGCTGAGGCCACGGTGCATTGACGGGCCTGGCTGGCTGCTTGGCGGAGGTCTTGGGTTTTGGCCGGGTGGCGGGCGTGGGCTTTGCCGTGGCATAGGCCATGGCGGTGGCGGGGGGGTTCGCGGTCGCCACGGGTTGGTGGGCCCGTCTGGGAGGCTTTCCCCGCGGCTTGGGTGGTGGTGTGCTGGACGAGGATGTGGTGGTGGTGGCGGACAAGGTGGTTGTGGTGGTGGAGATTGTGGACTCAGAGGCGGAAGAGACAGATGTGGGGGACGGCGTGGGGTCCCGGGCGGCAGGGGCGGGCACCGGATGCTCGGTCCTGTGAGCAATGAGGACGAGGGTGCGGGTTTGGGCATCAGGTGTGTGCGCGCCATGTCCCTGGTGTTCCGCGTGTGTGCCGGTGCTGGTTCTGTGGGTGGTGGCATGTGTGGTACGTGGTGGCGTAGTAACGTTTTCTCAGCTGCGCGGGTAAGTGGGTTATTCGGGGGGGGTCCGCCTCAGCTCCAGGATGTGTGGGTGTGTTTGCTGGAGGTAGTCGAGGGTGCAGAAGAGGCATCGCTGGATGCCGGGCATGTCCTCTTCGGTGAGGTGGGGGTAGTTTTGGGTGGGGGTGTCTGGGCCCTGCCACAGCAGGGTCATGAGGCGGGCTGTCGCCATGTTTGGGCAGAGTTGCCAGGTGGCGGGGCGCAGGGGGGTGGGTCCCATGCGGTTCCGGGGGTCTTTCTCTGCTAGTGAGGCAGTGTGACCTTCCACATCCACGGCTCCGTGGGGATCTTCCAGGTCCGTTGGGTCCATTTGGCAAGGCAATACATCGCCTTGCCAAGGTCCTGGTTGCGGCTGCGGATGTACAGCAGCGTGTCCAGGGACCTGCGCTCCCATGTGCCCCAGATTTGGGGTTTGTCCAGCTCGTCCTCTCTGGTGTACGTGTCGGGGGCCGAGTTGTTCGGGGAGGGGGGCGTAGTCGGCGGGGAGGAGGCAGTTGGTGCCGTGTACCACCAGGTGCCGCTGGGTGCATGGTAGTGGGTGGTGGAGAGGGTGTAGTGTATGTTGTACATGGGGGTCATGTACTGAATCTCGTTCGGACCCCCGTGGCCATCTTTTGGTCCCTCGGGGTGTGTATCTATGTGCCGGCAAGCCGCCATTGGCTGATATCATACTCTTCAATCTGCCTGACGTAACCTGATGTGATAGTGTGATAGGCTTGACGATTCCACCTATGAGCAGCCATATCCAATACCGAGGCGCCGCCGGCTGAGATTTATATATCAAAATATCAGGAATCAACAGGGTTTTTTTATCATAATGTTTCCGTAATTTTTCAGCCATCCGTTCTGACTGTCAATGTATCGGCGACTGTCAGTTGGCTCGCGATTTTGCGGTAACTGATTGGTTAACAGTTATTTCCAGATACTTTAGCGGAAACCCCGATGAAGGGTTAAATTTCATCAGAGAAGGGTTCGTTGCTTCCGGAATTTTCATGTTATACACTCGCAAAATTAATCCGATTTTTCAGACATCCAGAATCGAATTTTCGACTTCAAGGTCGCCGCACGGGGTATGATGAATTTCAAGTGGTCCTACATTTTTCCCCGATCACGAATCAACCTTCCCTTTGTTGTCTTCTTCATTTTTCTTGGAGATATAGGCGAAACAAAATTGATTCGTGAGGCCACCTTGAAAGGTCATATCTCCATCTCACCGCGAGGAGTTACAATTTTGAGATATGGGCTGGAATCGCCTGCGTCTCAGCTGGATTTGTAAAGCGTCAAACGCCTTTGATGTGTACACATGCCAGGTGTAGCAAGGGAAATGGTCAAGAGGGTAGAAAGTGATTTATAACTCTTGGACCATGCAACCAAATATTTTAATGCGACTTTCGAGTGTACCGCATGAGTGTTGGTGTTGCATAGAAACTTTCTTTGGGTTCCCACGTATTTTTAACGTGAAGATATGTCCATGGAGAGGCATGGCATACCATGGTGGGAGCCACTTTTTGAGGGTATGTGTTATATGCATGGTATGTGCTTCGCTATGCTCACGCCCATGTTATATATATCCGTCTGTAGGAAGATATGTGGAGTCATACGTGGCAAGGGCTTCGCCCATGTCCCAATGGTGTGCTCCATAGCGCTAGACTAAGTCTACCGCACTTATAGTGCATGTGGGAGGGCTTACGGAGCGACCCACAAGCGCCACTTTCAATTTTCCCATTTTCATGGTGCGTGTCGGGAGGAGGTTCAAAGGTGTCCCTATGCGTCCATGTGGGGATCCAAGTGGAGGAATTGTTTGCAAAATGTCCCAAGCAATTGTGTTTGGAACCATATGTTGATACCATGGGTGAGCGAAGTTATATACTATTGTGATTATCTTGAATTTAGCAACATTTGCATGTTTTTGACCTCATTTTATGCTCATTTTTGTATTTTATGTGCTCAACTGGTCGGCTAACAGTAAGGTGCCTAGAGATCTGTGAACTATGGTATGTTGCTTATATATTGGCATATGCTTCAGTGTTGCACCTCACCATATGCCGGGTCACGTAGTCACTTTGGCGTGGCACACGAGGCCTCACAGAATCAGGTCTCAAATTCGTGAGTTGACCAGTGCAGCATGGCATGCGTATATCCTGAGGGGATTGGGGGCCAATGTTGGGATATTCTTCGGCATGGACCATTGTCCTATATCACCCTTGTATATTACTTTCCGGTTTGACACATGCATGGAGCATTTGAACATTTGCCTTATGCATTTTTGAGTATATAATTGAATTTCGGGCATTATGGTGTGATTTGCCTAATTTTGCTATGTTGTCAGGTCATCATCATGGGGCAATTCTCCAAGCCCAATCTACTCCAAGTCCAATCAAGGATATGTCAGGGTAGGGCATAGTCCTGAGTGCCACTCTAGGCCATGACACGCCACCTCCCCCATTGGGCTAGGATTTAGAGGCTTGGGAGTGAACACAGTTTTGGGGTTTGTGTAGTGGCTTTTGACACATGGCAGTTAGCCATCTTATTTGACTGGGTTCAGGGCATCATGTTGGCCAGTCGGGGGAAGGTCCTGAGTCCAGGGAATGAGGGGTCTTTGGCTGAGACTGTACGTGTTTACCTCTTTCCCCAATGTTGCTTGATTTTTGTTCATATGCCAATTTCAGGGCTTCCTTTTCTATTATTCTATCGGTGCAATTCTATGTACATGCCCAACGCCTGTGTCTCCGTGTGCACCGTGAGATGACCAGCGTGTTGAGAGGAGTTGTTGAGTGTCAACGCGGGACCTCAAACACCCTTGGAAGCCAGTGTGGATCATTTGGATTGGAGCTATTGTACTTGGGAGTTGGTTATTGCAAGGGATAAGGATTTGTGTGAAGGAGCCATATTTTACTATTTTTTGTGGGAAATTGTGCAGGATAGGGCAAGATCATGCAGAACCTGGTGAGAAGCAAGACCATAGGAGTGACGGGAAATGGTGGAAGGGGTACAGCAGGGGCCGGTCCTGGTAGGGACCTTCTTTATGGTAGAAGAGGAGTACCTGCCCCCTACCGCCGCATCGGGGACTTGAGCCCTCATGAGCCCTGCCCAAGGACGCCCCGGGTGCAGATCATGGAGTCCGTGGAGTCGACGCCGGACTTGGAAGCCCGGGAAGAGCGAGGATGCTCAGAACGGAGAGGCCTTGTAGGACATGGGCTAGACATGGAGGACATGGCCTCCATGTGTGAAAGGCAATACCGCAAGGCTTGCAATCTCCGCTCCGCTGCGGAGGATTTGGAGGAGACTGGCAGCAACGGCAGAGCCCGGCGTTACCGGAAGCGCGGGTCCCCAAAACCCGCGGCGGAAGCCAGGGCGATGGAGACGGATCCCAGCCCGGTCAGGCTGTGGTCGGCTGCAGATTCCGAGGGGCATTCTGATGGCTATCGGACTGCTTTCCCTTCGAACTTGGAGGAGATGGCGATACCGCCCACAAGGGCGCACACGGCCCCCGAACCCAGCCTGGAGCATGACGCCGAGGCGTTGGAGAGGCCTACCAGAGCCAGAACGGCGCCTGTGGCGCGGCACACGGAGCCAAAGCAGGATAACATGGGCGACGCACCCATGGTGGAGGAGTCTGAGGCGCCGGGAACCGTGGGATGCGCCGGATCGGGTGGAAGGCACGTTGGGTGCGATTGCGAGCACGTATCCTTCCTCATCGGGAAGTACCCAAAGATGGGGATGGACGCCATCGTGCAGCACCTCGACCGCCTGGACAACCAGAAGGAAGGCCTAGAGGAGGACATCGCGGGGATCCTGGATGACCAGTCGGAAGAGGAGAGAGACATGGCGGAGCTGCGAGCGGAGCAGGAACGGTACCGGGAGAAGCTGAAGATGGCCCTGCAGAAGCAGCAGCGAGTGGTGGACAGCCTCCTCCACCTGGTGGAGGACATTCCGGGACGCCTGAAAAAGCTAGGGGAGTTACAACCCCTTGCCTAGGGTCCGGAGCTCCCCGCAAGGCCGGCAACGGCAGCGACAGTGGAGCGGGTTAAGACCCTCAGGAGCACCATGGATAAACCCATGGGCGGCCCTGCAGAGGCACCTTACGCGCCTCCGCGTGTTGACCCGGGTGCGCTGCCGTTTGTTCCCATGTCCATAATGCTCGGGGAGCATACGGCACCGGCTTGGTCCATGCGGAAGAGCACGCAACCACGGACCCGAGGAGCCTGACGGTACAGATGTCCCATGCCGCCCAGGATCAACCGATCGCTACGACTGCCCATGCAGTTTATGCGGAAGAGGAGATCCAGACCATGCAGGGGCGAACCATGGGAAGGGCAGACAGACATGGTCGAGGCCATCCAGGCGGAAACCTGTGGGTCAAGGACCCCACTACGGGGATATGGACAGCCGGTGGAGCAAGTCTTTCCCGCATCCCAAACCCCATGGGTTCAGGCCCAACTGGACCGCACTCCATGGAGGAAAGGGATGTACGGGGAGTGTACTCACACACCCTGGCCACAGGTGGTATCCGTCTCAGTGGAGTGGTGGCTGCGGACGTCGGAGGATTGACGACCTCAGGGGAATCAAAATGCCCTATTACGACGGCCACCCCTCCACCCTGGATGACTTCATCCTGGATTGGGAGGACTTCGCCGAGGAGGTTGTCGGCGAGATGGAGGGAGCGCCAAGGGACAAGTGCCTATGTCGGACATTCCCACACAGACTGGCGCAGGACCTGAAAAAAGAGCTCAGGGATCAGATCCGCGAGCGATTGATCCAGACGGAGCAAACCTGCCTCCAGTGGCTGGAGGACGAGGAGCGAGTGGACGCCCCCAACCAGAAGTTGGAGGATTTGTGGTCCATTCCGCTGCCGCTGGAGCGCGGTGAGCTGCTGGTCCGGGAATGGAATCGGTACATCCGCAAGTACCGAAGAAGCCTCAAGCTGGTGGAGGACTGGAACGAGTCCAGCAAGATCCACAACCTGCTGAAGGACGTCCTCCCCGGCCACTGGAAGAGGAGAGTGGAGGACGAGGAAAAGGAGAGAGCAAAGAAGCGCGTGGCCGTACTGATCATGGCATCGGAAGACACCCACGCCGGAATAATGGAGTTTTTCCGGCGAAACCTCGCCGAGCCCAGCTGAATGTTGGGGTTGAAGAACGCCGTCTGTGTGGAGGTATTCGGCGACACCATGGGGCAAAGGCTGATGCGCCTCAACAACGCGGAGTGGAGGGGCGTAGAGCGGCTGAGGATGCAGGTCATCTTCGCCCGCATGAGCCTGGACGAGATCGTGAAGTACATCATGGTGGAGCTGAAGCTCAACGCCAAGAACGAGGCCCACGTGCAGAATCGACAGGGCCATGGACATCGAAGTCATCGGGAGGATCGCCATCACGGAGAGGTCAAGGAGGACACGGTCGGCACCGCGGAGGAAGGGAGTGGAAGCGGCCAAGATCTCTGGACCGCGACCACCCGAGGGGATCATGAAGAAGCCAGCTTCTTCGCGTTGGTAGCGCACAATATGAAGGAGCATGGGCAGGACAGGTGCAGGTGGAACTGTCTGGACCCAAGGACCAAAGGCCGCAAGGAACCGCGGAGGATCGGGAGCCCGCCGCTTTCGTTCCGCGAGTACAGATCACAGCTCGACGGTTGCTGGGTCCGCTACGGCAAGGGGAACAACCATGCACATGACCACCGGCATTGCAAGGTATATGAGGATGACAAGAAGACCTACTTCGCCGCCCATCCCGACAAGAAGCCCAATGAGCAGCGAATTGCCGATTGGAAGGCAAATGGCGGAGACGGTGGAAAAGGCCAAGGAAAGGGCCAAGGGAAAGGCGGAGGAAAAGGCTATGGTGGAGGATCCGGCCAAGACCGACGCATGAGATCGATCGAGGAGGTTGCTGAGGACATGTTGAGGACGTTGGAGAAACTCAAAGCCCAGCAAACGTGGTCGACAAAGTCTGAGCGGATCGCAGCAGGAGGGAGCTGCGGCAGGCCACGTCTAGGGGAGCCGCCACTGGAGTGGGACCTCGGAGATCTCCACTCGAAAATCAGTGGAATCCTAGAGAAAGCAAGAAGTTCGGGTGCCGAAGAAGGCTCCAGAAGAGCCAAAACCACTGAGTTTCGCCACTCCCAACCCCTGGAGCGCCCTGCCAAGGGAAGTGTATGTGGGCAAGGGACGTGGCAATAAAGAAGGAGCGACCACGGAGAGCCCCGTGGACGGGCAGGACCAGCCGAAGATCTACACCATCTGTGACCATACCCTCGAAATCCTGATGCACCCGGATGTGCTAGAGTTGCATGCCGTGAAAGTCGTCCATACACGGCAGGGCGACGAGCGGCAGTTGCACTTGAAGGTGCGTGTACGGTGCGGACAAGAGGAGTTGGTGGTGTATTTTTTGGTGGATACGGGTGCCGAGGTGAGCCTGGTCCGGAGAGGGTTGTTCAAGGAGGAATCCCTGCAGCCCAGCCGTAGACCGGTACGCCTGAAGGTGGCCAACGGAGAGATTATGGGTGGTCGCACCCATGAGGCCACTATCAGTATGGAATTCTGGGAGCATGAGCGCTTGAACCGCCCTGATTTGGCGAAGAGAAGCACTCTACCCGTGAACTTCTATGTGGCCGACATTACAGATTGGGATATGATCATGGGGTATGACCTCATGGTGGGAAACGCCATTGGAGCCCTTCCCCATCGTGCAACGCTGGTCCGGGAGGATGAGGAATGCCTCACATGGCTGTCCACGGACTATGCATGCGGATCATCCCAATGAAATGCTGAGGACGAGAATCGGATCCTCCAAGCGGTGCAAGCTGCGGGTGCCAAGTCCAGAGGAGACCGCGGAGTTCAGCTCACGGAGTATGGAATGGCGCCGCAGTTGTATGCCAGGATGATTCAGACGCTTGGAGCCGAAGCGCCCGAGACGGACGTCTTCGCTTCCCGGGATGCCCCACTTTTGAGGAAGTGTAGGAGGCATTGGCTTCGAGGAGACTCAGCCTGGTACAGACATTGGGGTTTGAAGGAGTGGGGGCCCATGTATTGGCATGGCTCCCTGGAAGATACCAGACGTACGGTGGAGAAGATCGTTGCCGATAGGGCGAAGGGGATCCTGGTCATAACCGGCATAGGATCCACCCCATGTCCGCTGGAAGGTCTCAAGCCGACGCTGGATTCCATCACCCTGAACGAGATGTCATTCAGGCCAGAGGAGGAGTTGTTCATCGACGACAAGGGTTTATCAATGCCCTCGCTGGGTCAAGCGTGGGGTACCAAGGCTTTCCTGGTGGATGGAGCGCAAGCCCAGCCCACGGGTGATGGAGCATTTGTCCGTAGGGTTCAGGCGGTGCCCATGCGGGTCATGTTTGAGCCCAAGGAGGGGACGGATCAGCCAATCGATGGCATTGACATCCTGTCTCATGCCGAGATCGACCATGTCGTCAAATACATGCGGATGGTGATGCAGGACCGTGTGGCAGCCAAGAAGGGGCTGGCCATGGTCACATCTCCGCATTGGTGGGATGACAAGATATTGGTCACCGGCAAGTACGAGAAGGATGCGTTCGTGGCGAGGGTCATGGATCACATCGCGGACCAATATGATGGTCCGGTTGGGTCGGACCCGCCGACGTGGGATTTTCCCAGAATGGGTGCCGGTAGCGACAAGAACCAGGCCGCCCCCGCAAATTTCGGAAGATTATTGGTGGGAAGTGCACCCAACGACGATGAAGACGGCATATCTGACGAGGAGAAGTCGGACTCGGACCCGGAAGAGGCCTCTACCGCAGTGGGGTCGGTTGTATCGATACCGAAGCAAGCGGCTGAAGAGGCCCAGGAGAACTCCTGGGTCGCCGAGCTGAAGGAGAGGCTGATAAATGCCTATCCGCGGCTATTCAGTGGCGTCGCCAACAAGAACCCTCCAGATCGTGGGAGGTTTGGCACAGCGAGGATCAAGCTGAAGCTGAACCCCAAGATCTATCGTCATCAGGAGTACCAACTTCAGGGCGATCGGGCAGAGGCCATGAAGAAGTTGTTGGCCGAGTTTATTGAGCGGGGCTGGATCGAACCCTCCGACAGTGAGTGGGCAAGCCCAGCCTTTATCGTGCCCAAGAAAGAGAAGGGCGAGTGGAGGTTGGTCGTTGATTACAGGGGTTTGAACGAGCAAACCGAGCACGACTCGTACTCGCTTCCCCTGATCGACACCATCCTTCAAAGACAACAAAAAAAGCGGATCTTCACGGTGTTAGACCTGAAACACGGCTATCACCAGATGCCGCTACACCCGGACTCCAGGCCCTGCACAGCGATGTTGACGCCGCTGGGGCCCATGCAGTGGAAAGTGGTGCCTATGGGCGCCAAGAATGCCAACGCTGCTTTCCAGCGCATGATGGAGGACCTACTTGGTCCAGTCCGGGACTGTGCCGACCCTCTTGTGGATGACATCATCATCGGGTCCGGCACGGAGGACATGACTGAGGACCAGCTCATCGATCCGCATGAGAAGGATCTGCGCCAAGTGCTCAGCGAGCTGGACAAGCACAACATGGTGTGCAGGCCCGCAAAAGCCTCACTCTTCGTGAGGGAAGTGGACTTTGCGGGTCACGTGGTTGGTCACGGGCAACGCTGTCCCATGCCTGGGAAGCTGGCGTCCCTGCACCACTGGGAGAAGCCCCAGACCATCAGCGACCTCCAATCCTTCATGGGGCTCTGCAATTACTATTCGGGCTGTGTCCGGATGGATGCAGAACTGTCGGGGCCGCTGCACAAGATGCTGCAGGTGGGCAAGTTCGATGGCCGGAAGGGGAGCAAGAAGAAGCTTGCCGGGACCCCTGAGGCCGAAGATGCGTTCAGCCGCCTGAAAGAGCGACTCCTGGGGCAGCTGGGGCTATTTCTGTTGGACCCAGACAAGGGATTCGTGCTACGGACAGACGCCTCGGACTATGCTGTGGGGGCAGTCCTCGAGCAGGTCCGGGACGACGGGTCGCATGTACCCGTGGCGTTTTGGAGCCGGATCCTGGCCGAGGGCGAACGCCGAACCTTGACCGCGAGGGAGAAGGAGACGTACGCCATCGTTTGTGCGCTCAGGAACTGGTCTGGCCACATCGGATTACAACCGGTGGTGGCTTGCACGGACCATCAGTCCTTACAGAGCTGGCACAAGGAGCACGTCGACACCCTCTCGGGACCGGCGGCAAGGAGGGCCCGGTGGCACGAGACGTTCGCCAAGTTCGACCTCGGCGTCGTATATGTCCCGGGGAAAAACAACACTGTGGCAGATTGCCTCAGTCGATGGGCCTACCCCGCGGGCAAGGCATGGATGGACATATCCAGCCATGGGGACGCCGAGGAGACCGAGGAGGCCAAGCGCATCATCGAGATGGAGAAGGCCATGGAGCAAGAGCGGGTCAAGTGCTTTGTGGTGATGGCAAACCGTACAGACCTGGCCAAGTTCCGGGGCGCCCGGGTCCAAGCTATTCCAGAGGAAACCCTTGAGCAATGGATGGTGGCCCCCATAGAGGTAGTCAGGCCGGTGCTCACAGAAGACGGGTCGGATGACTATGCGGCATCTGACCACTGGAGCAGGTACTGGAATGCTGTGAGCGCCCCGTCGGAAGAAGAATGGCCTGAGGGCTTGACCGAGGATGGGGATAAATTATTCCTCAAGGACAAGTTATTGGTCCCTGAGAACCAAATGGAGGAGCGCATTGACCACTGGCATAACGCGCAGCTCATGCATCCTGGTCGGGACAAGATGCAGCAGGACCTGGAGTGGCGCTTCAAGTTCCCACCGGGGTACTACGCCATCCTGGACAAGTACTGCAGCGACTGTGCTGTGTGTCGGGCTACGAAGAGCCCCAACCACTCCACGGCTGGCAACCCGGTGTGCACGGCTATACCGGAGGCCCTATGCGGTCCGTGGCCATGGACGTATTCGCCATGCCTGAGGTCACCGTGGAAGGAGAGACCTACGACTGTGTCATCCTGGCGGTAGATAGGCACAGCAGGTATATCGTGGTGGTCCCTGGCAACAAGTCCAAGAAGAAGAACAAGCAGGACAAGCATGGCGTGGGTTTGCAGGCGAAGACCGTTGCCAACGCTATGATCAGGCATTGGCTGATGATTTTTGATGTCCCAGCTGTCATCTGCAGCGATCGGGGCAGTCAGTTTGCGGGGACATGGTTCAAGACGATGTGCAAGCACATGGGGACTCGGCACGCCAAGACCGTGGCGTACCACAGCTGTTTGAATGGCCGGGCTGGGGTGGCCGGGCGGCAGATGTTCGAAACGTTCCGCCAGCTGCACATTGATGAACAGGGCCGGAATAGGTATAATTCGCTGTGGAGAGTACTCCAGGCGTACCATGACCTTCCAGGGCCCACTGGACTGTCGCCCCATCTTATCCTGTTCCTACGGGATCGAGTGTCACGCACTTTTCCGTGGTTGAACCACGGCAAAGTGGCCCGGGATGCGAACGCTATGATGGCTGAGGCGGACGACACGGCGGCCAAGGTGTGCAAAGCACTTCAGGACGAGCATGAGAAGAGGGCCAAGTACTTTAAGTAGGGAAAAGTCCAGAAATATGCTCTCAGAGACACTGTATGGGTGGAGCGGCACCACAAGGATGTCCTGTCCAGGCATCGGCAGGCGTCTTGGTATGTGCCGCGGGTAATCGTTTGGAAGGTCGGGCAGGATGTGTATGCGGTGCGTGTGGAGGATAACAAGATCCTGGACAACGACCATACCCAGCTTCGTCCCCGAGCACCAGACCCCAGCGGACGTCCTGTCACCTTCGAGTTTACGGCCGGCGATGTGGACTCAGATGAGGAGGGTGAGGACGACGACTTCACCGCGGAGAGCATCCTGATGGACAAGCCGGACCCGGGGACGCCTGGGGGGAGGCTATAGAAAGTCCCTTGGAAGGGATTCGCCGCATCCAGGGATTCGTGGGAACCTCCGAGCAGTTTTGTGCCGAGGTATACCACGGTCTGGATGGAGTATCGAAGGAGGAAGAACATCTCTTTGGATGTCAAGGACGTGTTGGTCCATTCGGTGGCTGCATGAGCACCGTGATGGATCCACCTTGGCATTTTTGTTTGTTATTGTGCTTGGGATACGGGTGAGGGCGTTCATCCGGGGATTTTCGGCCTTGATTGGCCATATACCCCCTTCACTCGATCTTCACATATCTATTTCATTGTGGTATACGTATTTAGGTCGACCGACGACGTTTCTCTATCTTTGATCCCCTTGGTCCATGTTGTAGATCAAAAGGAGACCGGATATGGCGGAGGGCACCGATTTTGAGTGTCCTCACCCCTCCCTTGGGGCATGGGGGACGCCTACGCCGTATGTGGGGCCTCCATTTGTCCTTGAGACAAGGAGGGGGGGGGTTGGAGCCCATTGGGGTCCTCCCGTCCTCTCTTCAATGACTTCCGAGCGGATACAACGCTCTGAGAAGGAGGGTGAAGCCGGTTCGGACCCCCGTGGCCATCTTTTCGTCCCGCGGGGTGTGTATCTATGTGCGGGCAAGCCGCCATTGGCTGATATCATACTCTTCCATCCGCCTGACGTAACCTGATGTGATAGTGTGATAGGCTTGGCCATTCCAGCTATGAGCGGCCATATCCAATACCGAGGCGCCGCCGCCTGCGATTTATATATCAAAACATCAGGAATCAACAGGGTTTTTTTATCATAATGTTTCCGTAATTTTCCAGCCATCCGTTCTGACTGTCAATGTATCGGCGAGTTGCAGTTGGCTCGCGATTTTGCGGTAACCGATTGGTTAACTGGTATTTCCAGATATTTTAGCAGAAACCCCGATGAAGGGTTAAACTTCATCAGAAAAGGGTTCGTTGCTTCCGCAATTTTCATGTTATACACTCGCAAAATTAATCCGATTTTTTCAGACATTCAGAATCAGATTTCCGACTTCGAGGTCGCCGCACGGGGTATGATGAATTCAAAGTGGTCCTACATTTTTCCCCGATCACGAGTCAACCTTCCTCTTGTTGTCTCCTTCATTTTTCTTGGAGATATAGGCGAAACAAACTTGATTCCCTGGGGCCACTTTGAAAAGTCATATCTCCATTTCACTGCGAGGAGTTACAATTTTGAGATATGGGCTCAAATCGCCTCAGTCCCAACTTAATTGAGGAAGCCTCAAACGCCTTTGATATGTACACATGCTCCGTGTAGCAAGGGAAATGGTCAAGAGGGTAGAAAGTGATTTATAACTCTTGGACCATGCAACCACCTATTTTAATGCGACTTTTCAGTGTACCGCATGAGTGTTGGTGTTGCAAAGAAATTCCCACGTATTTTTAACGTGAAGATATGTCCATGGAGGGGCATGGCATACCATGGTGGGAGCCACTTTTTGAGGGTATGTGTTATATGCATGGTATGTGCTTCGCTATGCTCACGCCCATGTTATATATCTCCGTTTGTAGGAAGATATGTGGAGTCATACGTTGCAAGGGCTTTGCCCATGTCCGAATGGTGTGCTCCATAGCGCTAGACTAAGTCTACCGCACTTATAGTGCATGTGGGAGGGCTTACAGAGCGACCCACAAGCGCCACTATCAATTTTCCCATTTTCATGGTGCGTGTCGGGAGGAGGCTCGAAGGTGTCCCTATGTGTCCATGTGGGGATCCAAGTGGGGGGATTGTTTGCAAATGGTCCGAAGCAATCGCGTTTTGAACCATATGTTGATACCATGGGTGAGCGAAGTTATATACCATTGTGAATATCTTGATTTTAGCAGTATTTGCATGTTTTCTACCTCATGTTATGCTCATTTTTTTATTTTATTTGCTCAACTGGTCGGCTAACAGTAAAGTGTCTAGAGATCTTTGTTGCTTATATGTTGGCATATGCTTCGATGTTGCACCTCACCATATGCCCGATCACGTGGTCACCTTGGCGTGGCACATGAGGCCTCACAAAATGAGGTCCCATATTCGTGAGTTGACCTGTGAAGCATGCAATGCGTATATCCTGAGGGGTTTGGGTGCCAATGTGTGGATATTCTTGGGCATGGACCTTTGTCTTATATCACCCTTGTATATTACTTTCCGGTTTGACACATACATGGAGCATTTGAACATTTGCCGTATGCATTTTTGAGTATATAATTGAATTTTGGGCATTATGGTGTGATTTGCCTAATTTTCCTATGTTGTAAGGTCATCCTAATGGGGCAATTCCCCAAGCCCAATCAACTCCAAGTCCAATCAAGTATATGTCAGGGTAGGGCATGGTCTGGAGTGCCACTCTATGCCATGACACGCCACCTCCCCTATTGAGCTAGGATTTAGGGGCTTGGGAGTGAACACATTTTTGGGGTTTGTGCAGTGGCTTTTGACACATGGCAGTTAGCCATCTTATTTGACTGGGTTCAGGGCATCATGTTGGCGAGTCAGGGGAAGGTCTTGAGTTCAGGGAATGAGGGGTCTATGGCTGCGACTGTACATGCTTACCTCTTTCCCCAATGTTGCTTGATTTTTGTTCATATGCCAATTTCAGGGCTTCTTTTTCCATTATTCTATCGGTGCAATTCTATGTACATGTTCAACGCCTGCGTCTCCGTGTGCACCGTGAGACGACCGGCGTGTTGAAAGGAGTTGTTGAGTGTCAACGCGGGACCTCAAACACACTTGGAAGCCCTCAGTGTGGATCATTTGGATTGGACCTATTGTACTTGGGAGTTGGTTATTGCAAGGGATCAGGACTTGTGTGAAGGAGCCATATTTTACTATTGTTTGTGGGAAATTGTGCAGGATAGGGCAAGATCATGCAGAACCTGGTGAGAAGCAAGACCATAGGAGTGACGGGAAATGGTGGAAGGGGTACAACAGGGGCCGGTCCTGGTAGGGACCTTCTTTATGGTAGCAGAGGAGTACCTTGGGATGGCTGCTGGTTGTCGGAGATGAGGACATCACCCGGAACTTGGTCCCTGAAGATGCTCATGGTTGCCATCCGGTGAACCCATGTCCCCCTTTCCCACGCCTTGGTATCGGCGGGGGTGGCGCTGGGTGGGGGGTGGACTATGGTGGGCTCGTGGTAGCGGGTGCCGCCCTTGGTGTCCACTCGCCCTGGCACAGGTTATCCGACCAGGTGTCGCCCTCAGTCGATGGGGGGTACCCAGACTCGGTTCCCTGTGGGGGGTGGGCTCTCGCCGTCAGCGGTGGCGAGCGGGAGGCGGTCGTGCCGGAGGACCTGGAGGAAGGCGTCCAAGAGGAAGTCTCGGACAGTCCCTCCCAGGGTGGCCGCCTGGACGCGGATGGCTGCCCGGGTGCGCTGGGTGGTGCCGGAGCTGTGGAGGCGTAGCACCTCCTGGTCTTCGAGGTCCCGGAGGTGCTGCCGTACCGCTGCGGCGTTGTGTAGGGCGTAGGGTTCGGCCGGTGCGGCAGCTGGTGGTGCGGGGCTGTGCTGAGGAGGGTGGTTTCGGCTGGGGGGGGGGTTGGTCGTCCTTGTCGCCTGTGGGGTCTGGTGATGGGGTTTTCCTTGGTGGGCGCGGGAGGGGGGACTCGCGATGGTGTGTGTCAGCGGGGGTTGGGGGTGGCGGGGGTAGATGGGGGTCTTCGCGTGGTACGTCAGTGGCCTGGTCCTGGGGGGGGGGCGGGGACGGGATGTTGTTGGCGTGGTACTGCTGTTGGGGGGGGGCTTGGGGCTGGGTACTGTGCTTGACGGGGGTCTGGGCTTCCTGCCAGGCCCTGTGGGTGTTGCGTGTGCTTGCCGTGCGGTTCTTGCGGTCCCTGGCTTGCCGCGATGTCGAGGTACGGTTGGGAGCTGGCTGCCTGGGCATCTCGGTGGGGCTTTGGTCCATAGGCAGCGGGTGGCTGCTGGTGGATGGTGCTTGTTGGCATGGGTTGCGGGTTCGGGGGCTGCTGGTGGTGGTGGGGTGCTCCTTGTAGCCCCTGGTGCTGTTGGTGCACGTGCATGGC
Organism: Eutreptiella sp. 'Long Island Sound 2002'; assembly: GCA_964036045.1. NCBI lineage: Eukaryota > Euglenozoa > Euglenophyceae > Eutreptiales > Eutreptiaceae > Eutreptiella > Eutreptiella sp. 'Long Island Sound 2002'. Next base: position 133,010,011 of record OZ038379.1, read on the forward strand.
GCCCCGCAGATCAATCGGGGCGTATGGTGGCCCGAATGTTGCGAGCCCGTGCAGTGGGGGCGGTAGGTGGTACGCGACAGTGTGGTGGTGGTGGTGAGGCTGTGTTGGTTGTTTGTGGTACCACGGCGCTGGTGGGTACGGTGGTAAGGGTTGGTGGCGGTGGTAGGTGTTCCCGTGGTACACGTGTTGGTGCGGTGTGGTTTGGTGCGCCGTGTGGGGTGGGTGACCTGTGCGGGGCGGCTGCGCTGGGGCGTGGTGGTGATGGAGCTGGTGGGGGTCGCTGTAGTATTGGGGCATCGGGGGGTAGGGGTCGGGGGGGGCAGGGGCCTGGTGATGGTGCTTGTGGTGCCATGTTTGTATGGCGTGGATGTGTGCGGGCAGTGGTCCTTGACCGGGCTGTGGTGGGCGCTGGTGAGGGTGATGCTGTTGGTGTGCCCCGGGGGTCGGGGAGTCCGGTGGTGCGGCGTGGCTGGGCCTGGGTCCCGGCCGGGGTGCCGTGCCTTGATGGCGGGCGCGATAGCGGACCCCCTAACCTGTCTTGGTCTTCGTGGCCTGGTGGGTGTTGGGGATGGGTGGTCCGCCGTCTCCCCGCGGGGCTGATCAGGAGCGGGTGTGCCAGCAATGCGCCTCTCTAGGGCATGCCTCGAGGCCCCTGACAGAGGCGCGCTGGTCCGCGGGGTCCATCTGTGCGGCGGTGGTTTTGCTGGGGGCGAACAGGTGGGCGTCCCGCAGGACACCCAGCTCTCTGGGGGCCTCAGCTGTGTGGGGTCGTCGGGTCGTGCCGGTTGGAGGAGTGCGCTGAGTGGGTAGGGTGTTCCTTTCTGCCGGCCGAGGGCGGTGTTGAACCGGCGGCAAGTCATTGGGAGGTAGTCTGCTACCTCCTCTGGGGACGTCTGCGTGCATGCTTCCGGCACCAGACAGCTGCTCGGGGGCCCAGGAGCTGTGGGTTTGGGAGGTGTAGGACACGGCGGTGGAGGTAGAGGGCGACAAGGATGTGGCGGTCCGCCACGTTCAAGCCGCCCCAGCTGTGGCGTAGGGGTGGGCTGTGGGGGGACAGGGGTGCGCTGCCCGTGGCCATGGCTTTGGTCCGCGCATGGTCCGCTGCATCCGCCACAGAGTGCCCTCCCAGGTGGTCCCGTAGGGCGTCAGTGAGTGCCCCGAAGAATCTGAGGTGCCTGGCGGGGGGGGGGGGCGCGCCTGGGGCTGCAGGCCGCGTGCGGTGGTGGAGGTTGAGGTCCCCGCAGTGGGGGCAGTGGGTGAGGCGGTGTGCAACTCCTAGGTAGACCCAGTGGTCTGGGTTGCAGGGTAGGGCCGTCTGTGGTAGTCAGTGGCGCACACAGAGGGGGCACGCGGTGGCGGGCGGTTGGCGGTACCTGTGGACGGACGGTGGTGTGGGGGCATGCAGGCTTGTGGCGAGCGCATGCTGGCGGATGTGTGTGCGCTGTCTGTGGTGCTGGTGCTTGCCGTGTCGGTGTCGTGGTTGGTGGATGGTGTGCGGGCAAGGGGGGGGAGTCCCGTGTCGGGTGGTATGTCGCGGCCCGGGTTCTCACGGTTGGTAGAACAAGAGTTTGAGGAGGTGGGCCTGGTCAGTCAGGGGCAGGGTGGCTGCATGCTGCAGGTATTTGTGGGTGCGGTAGGTGAGTTGTTCTGCTGTCTTGGTGACGGCCGTCCGTTGCATGTGCACTGCCGTGGCCCGGGGGTCGTCCGCGTGGGTGCATAGCAGGGTGTAGACGGCAGTGAGGACAAGCCCTCTGTCGACCGCCTCGAGTACCTCTGTCTGTTTGAGGATGCTGGCGAGTTGTTGGGTTTTCGGCGACTGTGTGGGCCCTCCGGCGTGGTGTGCGATGGTGTGGGTTGGGTTCCAGTCCGTGAGGATGTCGAGCCCTCAGTACAGGGGGCAAGTCTTGAAATGGTCCCAGGTTTCTTCTTCTGCGTTGCCACAGATGCATTTGGTGTACCCTGCGGCGACGTGGATTGAGGGGCGTGCGTACTATCTGTACTATCTGGTGAGGCGGTGAAGCTGCTGGAGGGCGAGTCGGGGTTTTTGTAGGTGTGCTGGGAGGCTATCCGGGCGTTTGGCTGAGTAGTAGAGGGGGGTACGGACGGAGTCTTCGAGGCGTTGCAGGAGTTTGGTGTTCGCTGGGTGGCCCAGTGTGGTGGCCAGCTGTTGGATGGGCGTGGGGTTGTTGTACTGTTTGCTTCGGTCCGTGTACGGCGTGTCCTCGGGTATCCAGTGGGGAGGCTGTGTGGCCGTGGGTACAGGGGGTAGGTGCTGCAGGTGGCCGTGGTGTGGGGTGTCTAGTCACGTGTTGGAGCTCTGTAGTGTGGTTGGTGTTCTGGTGTTTGGCATGCGTGTCCGTGCCTCCATTGCCGTACTTGTAGCGCCGGGACTCCTGTTTGACGATGTGCAGGGCGTCCTGGGGGTGCATGCCTTTGAAGGCCATCCACAGCCCCAGCGCTTGTGTGGTGAGGCCTGATTCCAGCGCCCTGTGGGGGGGTAGGTCCGCGAGGCGCTTGGTGAGGTGGATGTCGACCGTGGTATCCACAACTACCCAGATGTTGCGGGGCCGGATTGTTGTCGGTGGTGGTGTGGCGGTGACGGCGTCCCCCAGGCTGCGCAGCTCGCCGTGGGAGGACGCCCCGAAGATGGTCTCCCCGGTGTGTTGCTCCGCGTGGAGGCTGTCTGCGCGTCAGGTGATGCGCACGGAGGCACAACCGACCGTGGAGGTGCGCTGCTGTGTGCCGGATGCGTGAGTGAAGTAGATGATGTCGGTGTCGCTTGGTACGGGTGGGCGGGCAATGGCTGTGGGGTGATAGATGTATACGGGATTCCCTTGGGCGGTTCTGGTGGAGGTTTGCGTCGGTTGCAGTAGTGGCGTCGCATAGACGCCTATCCCCTCGGTAATGATGGCCTGGGCCCGTGGAGTTAGGCGGAGGAGGCCCCTGTCGAAGCACCCCTGGGTGATGCACGCGTCCATCAGATGGAAGAGGTATGCCGTAGTTGGGGTTGAACTTCTGGCACGTGATGGTCTGCCGCCGTCCCTTTTCTTCTTTGTCGCCGCAGAGGGTGTTGCATTTGTTTTGCAGGGGGCGCATGGGTGCCTCATGAGGTCCTGCGCGTTACGGGTCGCAGCGGTTGTACTCTATGGCCACGCTCCCTGAATCTGCCCGCTCGCTGGTGAATGTCCATGCCGCCGCGGGCGTTCGAGTCCAGGCCACGTGCGCCGGGTGGCCTGGGGGTACCGTGTGAAACCAGATGGAGAGCCATGCCCGCTGGTCAGCGGTGGCGGCGGCGTTGGGGGTGTGATAGTGGGTGGAGATGAGGTGCAGCAAGGGCCATGGAGTGTCGGGGGCTGCCGGGCCGCAGTGCCAGCACCTGCGTTGTATGCCTTGGTCATTGTCTCTGACTGGTGGTAAGTCTGTCTCCGGAACGTTGTGTTTGGGGACGGACCAGGGGGTATGGTGCCGCTGGACAGTGCGGGCAGCATGTTTGTGGCTGTTGGGTGCTAGCAGCAGGATGGTGGGTGGTGTCCCGCCTTCGGCTGACGGGGGGGCCTCCTCCTGCTACGTGACGCTGTCGTTGGGGGCCTTGTGCTCGTTCCGGCGGGGTCCGGAGTGTCCCTGTTGGAAGGTCTTGTACGCCGTGTCAATATCCTTGGGCCCTGGCATTGTCTGCCCTTCCTTTGTGGTGCATGAGGGGAGGTATGCTCAGAAAATGCGGCGCGCTGGCCGATGCGGGTCAGAGAGGAACGGGGGCCAGTGGGATCCGCACTGGGCCATGACCCTCATCTGCTTGGGGCCGATGTACACTATGGTGATGTCGGCCCCCACGAGGCCTGCCGGGTGTCGGTGGACGTCGGTGTGTGTGGCCACGAGTGGCCCCTGCCAATGGCAATGGTGGTTCGTCAGGATGGCTTGATTGTGGTGCGGTAGGAGGAGTTGTAGCTGGGCCCAAATGCTGGTGCCCACGGAGGTGAGGACACCGTGCTGTGCCAGTATCCACCAAGGGCAGGCGTTGAGGGCCTTTTGCGCTTCTTTAATGCATATGGCTGCCGCTTCACGGACCTCGGGTTGGTGGTTGCGTGTTACTCTGTGTAGGAGGTGCACTGCGTGTTTGGCATAGGCCGTGTCCACTAGGGCGCCGGTATTGTCCCCGTAGTAGCACCAGTGGGCCATCATGGCCTCCTTGGGGAAAGACGTGGGCCAGCCTCAGTGTTGCGCCCGTGCCTTTGTTACTTGCTGTCGATTGTGGCGTAGGGCGTCTTTGGGGTGCGGGAGGTGCAGGGCTTGGTATTCAATGGCTGCGTTGAGCACCTCTTCCATGAAGTATGCCAGGCCCTGCGTAGACAGGAAGTTCCCCCTGGCAATTTGGGATAATTGGGCAAGGTGCCCTTCCAGCTTGTTTGGGAGTGCGATGTGGTGGTGTCGCGTCGCCTGTGTGACTCCCAGGTGGACTGTGGTGTCCGCCGGGTATAGGGGTTCGCCTTTCGGGATGCCGGGTGCGGGGGTCCCGACGTCGGCAAGCCCAACCGATTTGCGGGGGTGCACTAGGAGTTGATGGAAGTCCAGGTAGGTTGTGGTGAGCTGGAGAATGGCGGACGCCTGTTCGGTGGTCGTTGGTAGCCCTGCGCTTGCTGGGTCGCGCTGGCGGGTGGCCGTAGTCAGGAGGTTGTCGTCCGTGAAGTTGATGCGGGGGGACCGTAGCGGGTATGGGGCGTATCCGTGGTATACCCGTGCCACTTCAAATGCCAGTGGGAGGGTGACTAGGAGGTACAGAAAGGGGCCCTCGGCGCCACCCTAGGGGACCCCGCTGATGCGCCGGTCCAGGGGGTAGGGCCTGCGGCTGTGATGACGGCGTGGAGCCGGGTCTGGATGTGACAGTCATGAAGAATAGGAATGGCAGGCCCATGGTATCCCATACCTCTGTGAGGAGCCGGTGCCGCGCGTGGGGAAACGCGCCTTGAACATCTACGGAGGCGACGATCATCTCATAGGGGTTCATGTCCAGCGCGGTGTCCTGGGGAAGATGGCCTCGTCGGGGGACTTGCCGTCCATGGCCCCCCTCATGCCGCGGGCACGTGGGCGAAGACCGCTGGCGCGATGTGGCCCAGGATGAGCGTCCACACCAGCTTGACTTCGGTGGTGGCGCAGACTATGGGCCGCCAGTTTCCCGGCTGCGCCCAGTCCCCCTTCTTGTAGAGGGGGTGGACCAGGTTGGCCCGCTCGGGGGGAATGGGTGTGGTGCCTGTGACGATGTCCCACAGGCGGGCTGCCAGGCGGCACTTGAGAGGCAGGGTGAGGCGCAATTACACTTCGGCCGCTAGTCTGTCGACGCCGGGCACGACCCCCTATTTTAGTCGCCTAGGGGGCGTTGGAGTTCTGGGATGCTGAAGGGGTCGTGTTCGATGGCGCCCCCCTGTTTCCGGTTGAAGACCTTGGGCACATGTTCGCCGATGGTGCTTCTGGTATAGGGGTCGCGCTCGGGGAGCTTGTCCCCTTGTTGTGCCTGGAAGCTGTCCAGGACGGGCTGGAGGACGGTGTCCGTGTCGTTAGTGAGGCCCCCATCGGGGATGCGCACCGCGTGGATGGTGCGGCGTTTCGTGTCCTCCAGGACGCGGCTGACGTACCGCAGGGACTTGTACGGCGTGTCGTTTCTGCCGTACCTTTCGCGCTCCTGGGCTGCGGCTGCTATGCGGTGGGCGTGCATTCCTGAAGCTGGTGGCGCCGGTTTGTGAGGAACGCGCGGAGTTGGGCGTCTCTCTCCTGTGCCTCCGGTGTGCACGGGCGCAGCAGGGTGGCGAGTTCCTCTTTTGTGGTCCAAATGTCATGGACGGGCTGTTGGAGTCTGAGGTCCGGTGGTGCTCCCGTGTGGCTGGTGTCGCGTTCCATGCTGCATGCTTGTGCCGCCCGTCGCATGGCGGAGGTGAGTGTTGGTGCATCAGGGCGGCACAGGATGGCGTGTAGGGCCCTGTTACACCTGTGCCAGGCACCGTGGTCGTCCTCGGCCGGGAACCGCAGCGTGGTAGGGAGGCTGTTGGCAGGCAGGGTGGCTGCGGCCGGGGGTAGGTTGGGGATGATGAGGTCGATGTAGAGGGGTGGTTGGCCCGTGCCCGGGGGCGGGAGGTCCCTATAGGTTGCCTCGCGGACGCGCACCGTGGTTGGGTCCCCGTAGCACGTGTGGATGCCGGAGGGGTGGGTGCCGGCCTGGTGGGGGTAGTGAGAGGGTGTGCCGGTGAGTCCTGCCGTGAGGTTGGCGGGGCCCAGTTGGTGCATGGCATCCCGGAGGGCAATGCTGGTAGCTGTAGGTGGGCTGGTACGGTTGTCGTCAGTGGGGGCGGGGCTCAGGTTGCCTATGATGATGGTGGTTGCCAGGAGGAAGAGACGGCGGTATGCCAGGCTCAGGGCGTCCAGGAAATCCTTGGTTTTCGCCCCCAACGGGACGTGCGTGAGTAGCACGCTTAGCTGCCATCCGGGCCCGACGCACTCGTACGCCCCAAGGCGACCATCCACCCCGAGCTCGGGGTAGGGCATGCACCGTGACCGATGTCTCGTGGTAGAGGGGCGGCCCTCGTTGCCAGTGGGCGTGGTATTTGTTCCCCTCCGGGTCCAGGATCGGTGCTGGTTCGGCTGGTCCGCCCTGCTGAGGGCTTGTTCCACGAACCCAACGAGGTTTGCGGCTTGGGGGTACAGCACGGGCATGGCTTGCAGTGTGGCGGCCTTGGTGAGGTCGTAGGTGACCGCAGGCTCGTTGAAGATGTTGATGCAAGCGTGGGCTTCCGTAGGCTCTGGCCGCTGGGGATTGCTTGTCGTGGCGGCGGACCGTTTCTGGCCTCGGTCCTGTCAGGCGTCGAGGAGGTCGATGACACGCTGAGCTGCGGGTGCGTTGCGGCTCCGCTTCTGGGGCTGGGGCCCGGCCCATGCGTTGTCGCAACAAACTGAGCAACAAATCTAGGAGTAGCAACTAAGTAGCTGAGCTACGCGAGCTACTAGCTACTGTAGCTAGCTACAGCTGAGTGGCAGCAAACAAAACCGGCCACGGTCATAAGAAAATGGCTTGATTACACTTGATGAAGTGTGAACGGAACAATTCGGGTTAGGATTGGCACCTGCGTCGCGTTGGTTGCAGAAAAGGTATTCTGGTTTGCCTTGCCTGTGTTGGTGTTCCTGCTTGATGGTTTTTGATTGATGAGGACCTTGTTGGATTTTTCCAGAACAGCAAAATGACAAAGGACAGGTACAAAGCAGCTGAAATACCAGATCGAAATCAAAGTCAGGTAATAATCCTTCCACTTCAAAGGGGCTGCAGATAAACAAATGTAGATCTAAATACACAGCTCCAATGATTTATAAACACAAAAGATGATTTTATGTGTGAAAGCTGACATGACTCAGGTCCCCAAGATAGCACCAAGCACTTCATGTGCACGCTTTCGGATACGATGGAGTTGGTTAGGACTCTGGGGCAAAGGAGTTGGGCCAGACAAAGGACATGGCTTGGCCAGCATGGCCAAGCAACTGAATTCAGACTCAGTTAAAAGGTAGACCCACAATAAGTGATCGAAACAATTGAGTATAGGGGTCTTCAGGTGGGGGACCACTAGGCTTAACCCACAAGGCCCTAGGCAAGATGTGCCTACTTTATTTCGCCATTACCTCCATGAAGGAAGAGGTAGGTAGGTAGGTATCTTCGGGAGCTCGGGATGCCTCCTTCGACAGTGCAGGAGAAAGGTCTTACCAAGGGGACGTCCTGTCCCTCCAACTGCCCTATGTCAGGCGCCTCTTAAGCCGCTCCCGCATGTGCTTGGGAAGGCATTGTCGCGGGCACCCGGTTCATGTGTCCCGGGTGGGAGGGTGTCCCCACATGTGTCCATGGGTAGGGCCACATGCCCCCTCCGTTGGGCAGCAGCTCTGGGGGCTGCCGGGCCGTGTGGTGTATCTCTCACCACAAGGGATATTGCTCCCGCTAGTCTACGGTACGACCGCCTCACTCTTGTGGCTTGAGTTGCGGGGCCTCTCTGCTTGGCAGGCGAACCCCTCCTGGACTGTGTACCAGCTCAGCTGTCGACGGTTGCTTCCATGGATCTGGGTGACGTTTGCCATGGTCCCCGATGCAGCCTGACCGGGCTCGGAGCAGCGGCCTTGGGGTACCGCCCCTGCTGCTGGCCCGGTGGGTCGGCTGGGTCGCCCCAGTGCGCCCGACCCATGGGGTGTTGGTTCTTTCCTGTCCCTCGGCCGCCCTACGTGTGCACGTGTGTGCGGTGTCCTGGGCCACTTGGCTCCTGTTCACCGGTGTGCCCGCTTGGTGCGTTGCTTTGCTTGTGCGGTGTCCTGGGCCACTTGGCTCCTGTTCACCGGTGTGGCCGCTCGGTCCGTTGCTTTGCCTGTGCGGTGTCCTGGGCCACTTGGCTCTTGTTCACCAGTGTGCCCGCTCGGTGCGTTGCTTTGCGTGTGCGGTGTCCTGGGCCACTTGGCTCCTGTTCAACGGTGTGCCTGCTCGGTGCGTTGCCTGTGTGTGCGGTGTCCTGGGCCACTTGGCTCCTGTTCGCCGGTGTGCCACCTCGGCGTGTTGTTTTGCTTGTGCGGTGTCCTGGGCCACTTGGCTCCTGTTCACCGATGTGCCCGCTCCGTGTGTTGTTTTGCTTGTGCGGTGTCTTGGGCCACTTGGCCCCTGTTCACCGATGTGTCCGCTCAGTGCGTTGCCTGTGTGTGCGGTGTCCTGGGCCTCTTTGCTCCTGTTCACCGGTGTGCCCGCTCGTCGTGTTGTGTTGCGTGTGCGGTGTCCTTGGCCTCCTGGCCCCTTTTCACCGGTGTGCCTCCTTGGTGCGTTGCTTTGCTTGTGCGGTGTCCTGGGCCCCTTGGCTCCTGTTCACCGGTGTGCCTGCTCGGCGTGTAGTGTTGCGTGTGCGGTGTCCTGGGCCTCCTGGCTCCTGTTCACAGGTGTGCCTGCTTGGTGCGTTGTTTTGCTTGTGCGGTGTCCTCGGCCCCTTGGCTCCTGTTCACCGGTGTGCCCGCTCGGCGTGTAGTGTTGCGTGTGCGGTGTGCTGGGGCATTTGGCTCCTGTTCACCAGTCTGCCCGGTCGGCGTGTTGTGTTGCGTGTGCGGTGTCCTTGGCCACTTGGCTCCTGTTTTTTTGGTGCATGGGGGTTGCCCCCCGGCGAGCATAACACAAAAGCGGCCTAACCACGGGCAAGTGAGCGTTCATGGCGAGCCGAAGTTCATCGAAGGACAGCATCCATATGTACAGTAACTCAGGGGGTGTGACCCTGCTCCAAAATGCACCAAAGGCCTGGTTACTGTGGGCTGTGGCTTCGCCCTTAGCCCTGTGGTTGGTGTTATGACGCAAGACGAATCGAAAATAAAAGGGACTCTATATATATTTATATATATATGTAGAAATCAGAAAAAAACAAATGACCCCGGCCTTAGAACATCTGGGGTAACATAAAAGACCTCCAGTTAAGTGGAAACCACTGACTTCAGAAAAGTTCGGAAAGCTCTGAGAACCGAGTGATGGCTGTGGTGTTCTTACCGTAGAAATTGAGCTGTTGCCGCTTTCAAATTGACTTCACAGGCTAAGGGACTCACAGGCCAACTCCAGCGTTCAAGGGGACGAGAACGAGAATCTCAGGGTACTTTATCAATCTGTTGGCATGCAGCGTAAGGGCAAACGCCGTACGTGAACGGGCTCGGAGCACTGGAATGCTGCGTTCTTCCAATCCAGGTACCACAGGACTTCCGGGGACGGCTCGCGAGGTTCTGGTATCCAGAACCAGCAATGGTAGTATCCAAAACCTTCAGGTTCACACCACCAGTGAATGCCGAGGTACCACATGACAGCAGTGGATGGGGGAAAAGGCTGTAAATTGGATGATTGACTGGAAGGTGTATGAAACGGAGCTGGAAGAGAGCATCAAAAATGTGCTGACACAAACGTGGTCCCATCTCATCGATCTGTCAAATGGTGTCAGGAAGTTGGGGGGGGGGGGGGTGCAGATCGCAGGTGGTGAAGATGAGGAGGACGGGAAAGAGAGACAAATAGAAAAAACAAAAAGAGGGGGGGAGAAACTCGTCACCCGGAGACCAAAGCGGGGCAGAAACCCCCCAGTCGCTTGCGGGCTCCTTGCCTCCTGTTCACCGGTGTGCCCGCTGTGTGTGCTGTGTGGCGTGTGAGGTGTCCTGGGACACCTGGCACCTGTTCACCGGTGTGCCCGCTCGGTGTGTTGCCTGTGTGTGCGGTGTCCTGGGCCACCTGGCTCCTGTTCACCGGTGTGCCCGCTCGGTGTGTTGTTGTGCTTGTGCGGTGACCTAGGCCACTCGGCTCCTGTTCACCGGTGTGCCCGCTCAGTCCGTTGCTTTGCGTGCGCAGTGTTCTTGGCCACTTGGCTCCTGTTCACCGGTGTGCCCGCTCGGTGTGTTGTTTTTCTTGTGCAGTGTCCGGGGCCACTTGGCTCCTGTTCACCAGTGTGCCCGCTCGGTGCGTTGCCCGTGTGTGCGGTGTCCCGGGCCACTTGGCTCGTGTTCACCGGTGTGCCCGCTTGGGGCGTTGTTTTGCTTGTGCCGTGTCCTGGGCCACTTGGCTCCTGTTCACCAGTGTGCCCTCTCGGTGTGTTGTGTTGCGTGCGTGGTGTCCTGGGCTACTTGGCTCCTGTCCAACGGTGTGCCTGCTCGTGTGTTGTGTTGCGTGTGCGGTGTCCTGGGCCCCTTGGCTCTTGTTCACCGGTGCGCTCGCCCGGTGCGCTGTGCGGTGTCCTGGGCCACTTGGCTCCTGTGTGCGCGCTCGGTGTGTTGTGCTGTGCGTTGCGTGTGCCGGGCGTCGCTGCGGGGCGCTCACTCGTCCATCTGGACGGTGGTCATTCGTAGCCGGCAGGGGCTGGGTACCCTCCGGGCGGACACGCGTCCATCCGGACGGCGGCTGTTCCGTAGCCGGCAGGGGCTGCGTTCGCTGCTGGGCGCGGACACGTCTGTTGGGACGGTGGCTGGTGTTGCTTGGCACCTGTCCTCGTGCCGTGGTTCGTTGCGTGTTGTGCGCACTCTCCGGGTTTGCGGCACCTGGCGGCCGTCGCTGCCTGGCACCTGACCGTGTGCTTTGGTTGTGGCTGGCAGCGTGCCTCTCTGGCTTGCCTCGTGGCCCGGCGTGCTGCGCCGCGCCTCGTGCGGTCTGGTCGCTCTCGGTGCTCTGGTTGTCTTTCCCGATGCCCTGGTGCATTTCCCCACCCCGGGGGCTTGCGCCCCCGGCTTTACTGGGTGGCTGCGCGGGGCACGCGGAGGCCCGCTGAGAACTTGGCTCATTGTGCCTGCCGCTGGCCCCCGCCGAGACAGGGGCGCTGGGCTCGCTCGGTGTCGCACCATTTCGGGGACCTGTTCGGGGCCCCGCGATGGGGTTGTCCCTGGTGGGTCCCTCCAGCGTCGGTCTTGGGCTGCGTGCGCTGCAGTGGCTGGCGTGTGTGGACCTGGTCACTGACGTGTCCGGTTTCCTGTACCGTCTGTCGTTTGACGGGTGACTCAGCCGGTGCACTGGGCCTGTTTCATCTGGACGCCCACACCTCCCCTTGCGGGTCGGAGGACGCCACGCCCGGGTCCCGTGCGTGTGTGCGTGTGCTTGCTCTTCTTGGCCAGGTCGGGCGGGCGGGCCTCCCGGGCGCATTTTGGTGCCCCTCACTTTTTCCCTTGGCCGCTTTGTCTTTCCGCCTTGCTTGGCCCCCTCCAGGCAGGGGTTGCCCCCGTCTTGGTCCTTTGTTTGCCCTCCCCCCCTCCCCTTTGCTTTTTCTTTTTCGTTTCGCCGTTGTTGTCTTCCTTGCGCCCCCTTTGTCTCTTGCTTCCTTTGGTTTCCGGCCCCGGGTGCCCTCGCCCTTGGCGCTGTGTGTTGTTTGTTTTGTTGGCCTCGCGCTCCCTGTCTCTCTGTGCGCTCTCGCTTCTTTGCCGTTGCCTCGCCGTTGGCTGCTTTCTGGTGGTTGCCCCCCCCCCCCTTTTGTGTCTCGCCGTTGGGTGCCTTGCGTTCGTTTTTTTTTCTCCTCTTGTCTACGCCCCCCTTGTCTCCGGCTTTCCTTGGTTTCCGGCCCCAGGTGCCCTGGGCCTTGGCGCTGTGCGTTGTGTTTCTTTTTTTTGCCTCATGCCTCTCTGCTCTTCGTGCGCGGTTGCCTGTCTTCTGTTTCCCGCTTGGCCGTTGGCTGCTCCCTGATGGTTGCTGCCTCCCCCCCCCCCTCCCCTTCTGTTTCTCGCTGCCTCTCGGTGCCTAGGGTTTTTTTTTTCTCTTCCTGTGTGCGCCCCCGTTGTCTCCGGCTGTCTCTGGTTTCCGGCCCCGGGTGCCCTGGGCCTTGGCGCTGTGTTTTGTTTGTTTTGTGCGCCTCCCGCTGCCCGGACCTCCGTGCGCTCTCGCCTCGTTTGTGTGTCCTGCTTGGCCGTTGGCTGCTCCCCGGTGGTTGCTGCCCCCCCCCCCTTTTGTTTCTCGCGGTTTTCGTCGCTGCCGCTCGGTGCTCCTTTCTTTTTTTTTCCTGCGTTGTGCGCCCCCGTTGTCTCTGGCTTTCTCCGGTTTCCGGCCCCGGGTGCCCTGGGCCTCGGCGCTGTGCGTTGTTTGCTTTGTTGGCCTCCCGCTTCTCGGCTCAGCGTGCGCTCTCGCCTCTTTCGTGCTTTTCGCCCGGCCGTTGGCTGCTCCCTGGTGGTTGCTGCCCCCCCCCCCCCCCCTTGTGTCTCGCGGTTTTTGTCGCTGCCGCTCGGTGCTGTGTGCCGTGTGCTGTGCTGTGCTGTGTGTCCCTGGGTGCGGTGGTGCGCCGCGCTGCTGCGCGTTGTGCCGCCCGGTGTTGTGCTGTTGTGTGCTGTGTTGCTGTGTTGCGCTCGTTATGTGCCGCTGCCCGCCGCCCGGGGACCCTGTGCTCTGCGGCGCTGTGTTTCGCGGTGTTCCCCCGCGCTGTGTGCCGTGTGTGTTTTGTCGTGGTGTGGTTGAGCGCGCTGTTGTCCGCCGCTCTGCTTTGTGCTGTGTGTGTCCTGTGGTGCTGTGCTGTGCGTTCCCTGTCCTCTCCGCTCTGTGCGGTGCTGTGCTTCGCTGTGTTGGTGCGCTTGCTTTGTGCTGTTCCTGTGGTGCGTGTTGTTGCTGGCGCCTTGTGCTGTGATGCGCTGCTGCGTGTTTTGCTCTTTCTTTTGGTGTGCTGTGGTGCGGTGCTTGGTTTGGTGGCCCGTGGTTGTCTGCTGGTGGCGCGTTTCGGTGTCGGTGTCCCCGTCTGGCCGCGTGGTCTGCTTCCCTGTGGCCGGTGTGGTTTGCTGCGGTGCCCTGCTTCCATGTGTCGTGTTCTGTGGTGCTGTGCTGTCGCGTGGTGCTGTGCTGTTGTGTTCTTTTGTCGTATTGCGGTGCTGTTGGTGCTTGCTTTGCCCTCCTGTGGCCTGTTGTGCTGTGTCGTGTTGTGCTGCTGGTTGGCTGTGCTGTTTTTTGCCCGGTGGTGGTGTCTGCGTGCTGTTGTGCTCTTTCCATCGTGCTGTGCGTTCCCTGTCTTCTCCGCTCTGTGCGTTGCTGTGCCTTGGTGTGCTGGCTGTGGTGCCCTGCTTCCCTGTGTCGTGTGCTGTACCGCTGTGCTGTCGCGTGGTGCTGTGCTGTCGTGCTCTGCTGTCGTTTTCCGGTGCTGTTTGTGCTTGCTTTTCCCTCCTGTGGCCTGTCGTGCTGCGCTGTGCTGTGCTGTGTTGTGCTGTTGGTTCTCTGTGCTGTTTTTTGCCTGGTGGTGGCGTTTGTGTGCTGCGGTGCCCTTTCTTTCCCTGCCGGCACGCATGCAACAATACCACACACTGAAAAATACCAGCCTGCTTTATTTATTGAATTCTTCGCCTCGCTGCTCCTGTGTTTCGCACGCCTGTTGACATCTCTTGACACCTGCAGCAAAAAAGGGGGGCAAACACGACGAGGGTCGGGCTGGGGCGGGAGGAGAAGGTACATGGAGGGTAAAAAAGGGCGAGAGGGAGCGAGAGCAGGGACGTAACGTGTTAGCCTATTTTTTTTGCGTGTTTTACGCGCTGCTCGCGACGTCGTTTTCGCTAACTGTTGGGCACACGAGCATCGAGGGACACGTCGTTTTGTTCGTTCGTTTGTTACGGCGCTTACGGCGCTTTAGGTTTACCTACTTAAGCCATAAAAAATTTTCGTTCGTGTTTTAACGCGTTGCGTCACGCACTTTTTGCCTAGCCGTTTTCTATGCCAACTAATCTGCAGTAACGGGCACAAAGGTGGGAGGGAAGGTACATGGAGAAGGAGAAAGGAAGAGAAACAGTGCGAGATGGAGGACGTGGCGTGTTAGAAAAATATTTTTCGGTTTTTACGCGCTGCTCGCGGGGCGTTTTTCCTTACCTATACGGCGTGTTGGAGGGCGAGAGGCACGGCGCTGTACTGCTGAGCTCCATACGGTGCTTACGGCGTTAACTATTCACCCATTCAAGCCCGGAAAACTTTCGGTCGCGTTTTAACGCGATTTGCAGCGTACTTTGTGCCTAGCCGTTTCTTATGCTGATTACCTTTATTCTCAGCTATTTAAAAAACATTTTCGTCGTGTTTTACTTACCTTTTCTTTTTGTTCTGGCGCTGGCGATCAGCGCGCGCGGTCCCCGTAGGTTGCCTCATGGACGCGCACCGTGGTTGGGTCCCCTTAGCACCTGTGGATGCAGGAGGGGTGGGTGCCGGCCTGGTGGGGGTAGTGGGAGGGTGTGCCGCTGAGTCCTGCCGCTAGGTTGGTGGGGCCCAGTTGGTGCATGGCATCTCGGACGGCAATGTTGGTAGCTGTAGGTGGGCCGGGGCGGTTGTTGTCGGTGGGGGCGGTGCTCAGGTTGCCTATGATGATGGTGGTTGCCAGGAGGGAGAGACGGCGGTATGTCAGGCTCAGGGCAGCCAGGAAATTCTTGGTTTTCTCCCCGAACGGGACGTGCGTGAGTAGCACGTTTAGCTGCCATCTGGGCCCCACGCACTCCTACGCCCCGAGGCGACCATCCACCCCGAGCTCGGGGTAGGGCATGCACCGTGACCGATGTCTTGTGGTAGAGGGGCGGCCCTCGTTGCCAGTGGGCGTGGTATTTGTTCCCCTCCGGGTCCAGGATCGGTGCTGGTTCGGCTGGTCCGCCCTGCGGAGGGCTTGTTCCAGGAACCCAAGGAGGTCTGCGCCTTGGAGGTACAACGCGGGCATGGCTTGCAGTGTGGCTGCCCTGGCGAGGTCGTAGGTGACCGCGGGCTCGTTGAAGATGTTGATGCAAGCGTGGGCTTCCGTAGGCGCTGGCCGCTGGGGATTGGTGGTCGTGGCGGCAGACTGTTTCCGGCCCTGGTCCTGTAAGGCGTTGAGGAGGTCGATGACACCCTGAGCTGCGGGGGCCTTGAGGCTCCGCTTCTGGGGCTGGGGCCGGGCCCATGCGTTGTCGCAACAAACTGAGCAACAAATCTAGGAGTAGCAACTAAGTAGCTGAGCTACGCGAGCTACTAGCTACTGTAGCTAGCTACAGCTGAGTGGCAGCAAACAAAAGTGGCCACGCTCATGACGAAAATGGCTTGATTACACTTGATGAAGTGTAAACGGTAGAGTTTGGGTTAGGATTGGCACCTGCGTCACTTTGGTTGCAGAAGAGGGATTCTGGTTTGCCTTGCCTGTGTTGGTGGTCCTGCTTGATGGTTTTTGATTGATGAAAACCTTGTTGCATTTTCCCAAACTGCAAAATGACAAAGGACAGGTACAAAGCAGCCCAAATACCGGATCGAAATCAAAGACAGGTAATAATCATTCCACTTCAAAGCATAAGTAGCAAAGAGGGGCTGCAGATAAACCAATGTAGATCTAAATACACAGCTCCAATGATTTCTAAACACAATAGATGATTTTATGTGTGAAAACTGACATGACTCAGGTCCCCAAGATAGCACCAAGCACTTCATGTGCACGCCTTTGGATACAATGGAGTTGGTTAGGAATCTGGGGCAGAGAAGTTGGGCCAGACACAGTATATGGCTTGGCCAGCATGGCCAAGCAACTGAACTCAGACTCAGTTAAAAGGTAGAACCACAATAAGTGATCGAAACAATTGAGTATAGGGGTCTTCAGGTGGGGGACCACTAGGCTTATCCTACAAGGCCCTAGGCAAGAAGTGCCTACTTTATTTCGGTATTGCCTCCATGAAGGAAGATATCTCCGCTCAGTTGAGTGGTAGGGGTGAATTTCATGGGGGGCTAGGGTTATAACCCTAGTTACCTTGGGAAAGTGTACTTCAAGCTTCAAAAGAGTGATAAAAAGGATTAAGTGTTAGTCTCAACATCAAACCAAGGTTTAGGGGGGGGCTTGCCCTGGATCACGTACCCCAGAAGATGCCTGGTAGTGACTTTTTCCTACTCCCCCCTTGAGTACTAGTTGATCAAGCCAGTAGGACCAAGGAAAAGGGCTCAAATTACCCCACAATTACCTCAGAAAATGCATCAAAACAGCCAATGACACTGCCAACAGCTCAAAGAAGCTTACCACACTGTGGGTACCCGTGCCAAACAGTGTAATGTACCGTGAATGAAGTCCCTTCGATGGAGCATTCGTCAAAACTCGCCGCGGTGCGGCAAAAGCTTTTGCTAAAATCTTGAGGGTAGTGGGGTTTGAACCCAGGACTTTCTCCCTAGAGTACATATGTTTGCCCTCCAGGGTACAGTCAAACGCTCTAATGCAGACGGCGATCGCTGTATAAACAGCGTTTTAGTAAACGTCCCGACCAAGGGCCAGGGCGGAGCAATATTCCCAATGGAGGGCAGAAAATTCGGGGGGGCTGGAGAAAAATGGAAAATGGAACCAACAGGGAGTGAATCCTGCGGGTTAGCCAAAGGGGTAGCGATTTAAGAAGTCACATCGCTAAAAATTGACAAAAGGACGTTGGAAATCGTCATTTTTAGTCCGAAACCTAAGGTCGCAGACAAGCGCAACAGAAGCGCACAACCAAAAAGAGGGGCGGAAGCGTAAACGGCTCAAAGATAAGAAAGTATGAGCCGTGCTTTTTAAAGCTTTGAAAAGAAAGTTTTACACAGTTGCCCCAAACGTTTTTTAAAGTTTAGGGAAACGTATTCAACAGACAACCACACAACAGAGCTCGCGGACTACCCGCCTCCAAGGTATCTTATTGTCATGTCACACGGATGCATCGCGTTCGTGTTTTCAGTTTCATTAAAATTCTAGAGTTGTCATCGCTGCGTTGGTTGGAGGTTTGGGCGTTCACTCCTCTTGCTCTGCACAGGTCAAAACAGGAATCAAAGATATGTTAGACAAATGGAGCACGCAGCGCGCACGTAGGGTTCGAATATGCGCTGTGCTCGCGATGCATGTGCCTAATCTAGGCATCCAAGCTCCCCGGCGCTTTCCCTGTGCCTTTATCCACTCCCCCCTCTTCTCCAGAGGTCAAAAAAGAAAAGTGCTTGCTCATTATTGTCTCGTCACAGCGTCAACATAGGGTGGTTTAAAACGCTTAGGCTTTGTTTTGCTCTGTGCAGTTGCTCGCCATTCCCTCTCTCTCTCCTGTAGGAAGCAAGGTGAGAAGTGCATGCATGATACACACGGTGCATTAGTCGCTTAGGGTGGTTAGAAAATCGCTGTAGAGTTGTTTGAAACGCTTAGGGTTGCCCTTACGTTTGATGTCCTTCGGCATACACATGATGCGTGGTGAGTAAGGCGAGTAAGCCCAGGAGGAGCTCACCTCCTGGTTGAGTTTTGTTGTGACTGGATAAATTGGCTTAATGTTAGGCAACAAAGAAATCGCTGTGGTTCGCCTCCCTTCCCTGCATGCACATGATGCATTAAATGACTGTAGGCCACGTGCTGTGCACACGGTATAACCCTTGTTCAGGCTACCCAGGGCTCCGCCCTACGTTCTAGGAGAGAACGGGCGGAGTACTTAAGCTTGCTTGCTTGCAGGACGGTTAGAGGACAGTGTACTATTTTCCAACCGAAGACCTGTATAATACAGCGAGGTTGGCTAGGTTCCTCAGCCGCTAACCGTCCTTCATCCGCCTTTGTTCTCAGGTGGGAAAGCGAAAGGGTGAAGTGGTGCAGCAGCAGGTGCCTTCAGCGACTTTCCATTTTTCGCACATGCTACAAAGTGCGCAGATCACACAAACAACAAACTTTGCCTCAACCAGGAGTGGCGGGGACAGTCCGACTTCATCATCATCCACGCTGTGCATGCTGATAGAGCAGTCCTTCCCTCCCAGCCCTGACTGGGAAAGGTGTTGTGACGTTCCTGTTAGGCCAAAGCCGCTTAGTAGCGCTGTGTTCTCTTGCAATTTCACAGGGGAGCCAATAGGACTCGTGACTTCTTTGCCATCGCCACCCACTAGCGTGTGTAGGGGTTAGGGTCAGCAGGCCTGGCAATGATGGGTGCGGTTGTGCTCACCCTGCCTTCAAAGGCTGGTGCTGGCATTAGTGAGTGTAGCGTAGTCATGTCTCCTGCTCGGTGTACTTTTCGTCGCGGGAAGGGAGTGTGTTAGCTCTTCGCCGTTAGAAAAATGGGCATTTTGTATGCCCTTAGCACACTTGGCCACCCCTCCCCTGTAGTAGGTAAGGCTTCTGCCGTCTTCTCCAAAGGATAGGCGCCAGGACAGAAATTGGGCACCCTAGGAGTGGTAATAGTACCTGAGTAGGACCTTCTGTCCCACATCAGCGAAGGCCGCAAGGGAGCCATGCCGGGGAGTGAAGTGAGACACACACAGACATACGTAGCACACTTAGGGGTATGGTAACACCGCCAAGAAGGGTAGAACCCCATGGGTCTGGACCAGCTAGGGGTCCTAACTGTGGGCACGCTTGTCCCCAAGGAGGGTGAACACACCTTGCTTCACTACACCTTGCTTGTCATTCCTCCCTAGACTAGAAAGCCACTGCTCTTCGCTGGCTCCCAAAGGTCATAACATTAGGGCATATCCCATGCAACACGTGGTCAACAAGGCACACACCCGCTGGGTGGCTGCAAACCTGATAAGCGGCCACCTGCTCCACGCTGGTAACCACAGGCATCGCACTGCAGGGCACAACCTTGGCAGGGGCAGGACTCCAAAAGCAGCAAATGTGCAGTTGTTTGGAAAGCTGATCCCGATTGGGGGACAGTGTGAGTACAATCACCGAAACTGGAGCTCTACCGCAGTCCTGTACCTGTCCTGGTACACACTGATTAGGTTTAGTTGTCAGCACAACAGTGCTCACCGCCCTTGGGAGGTTAGAAAACAGAGGGGTTTGCGAGTAAAGGGCCTCAACTGTGAGTTCCCATTCGGGGGGGGAATCTGTTTACGTAAGCCGGCGTGTTCAGGCGACCCGCAGTTGAGGTGATCGTGTGCAGGTGGGCACCCCGGAATGAACAGACCCCACGGGTACCTGGTCCAGCGCGTGGGCGCGTTCTTGGTGCTACACTGCGCGGAGAATGTGTGGTGGGAGGCTGGGGCAATAGGACGCACGGACCATTGGGCTGCGAACAAGATAAGCAGCCTGGTAGTTTTCCGACAATCGTCAGTGTTGCTTCTCTCCTGGTGCGGGGGAAGTGTACCTCCGGAGGGTGCCAATACTCCTGCAGCAGTGGCTCGGAGGAGACTCCCAACGGAAGGAGGGCATGTCTGGGGTATACCACCGCCTCCTGAAACTTGCAACCTCCTCAGTTTGGTTAGGCACAATAAATAGATAGGCACAATGGGGTTGGTGTTTCTTCTTATGCTGGGACAGAGTCTCAGCACGGGCTAGTAGCTGTCCCTCGTTGTTCTCAACGAGGTAGGAACGAAAGATTGGGTTGATAGTCCCATCTGGCTGTATGAAGGCGGACATGGGCTCCCAGGTTGCCTCAGATAGCCCATATCCGTCCCACAGGGTAAGACATGTCCAGCCGTGTTTATACTCCTGGCGTGCAATACCTGCAACCATGTAGTGGCCATCGACTGCCATCTCATCGGCAGTCATTTCTTCAAGTTCGTCTGTCTCCTCAGGGTTGGCAGCGGTCTCTAGGTCGATGCGCTCGACCTCTCTGTCAGACAGACGCCACTCGTCCCAGGACAGTTCGTCAGGCCAGTTGTAATGTCTCAGCTGCTTAGGTGCACAAAGCAACTCTCCACCTAGGGGGGGACTGCACCTCACATAGGTCCTGGATCCATCCATCTTTATAATGAGGTAAGGCCCAAAGTAAGGGTCCTGCAAACAGTTGCGAAGCCATGTGGGCAATCGCGAGTGGGGTACCACCACAGAGTTCCTTACCTTGAGGGTGGCAGGACGTCTCGTGCGGTTGCGCCTAGTTAGCTCTAGCAAGGTTAGCCAGGTCCTGCCTATGTTCGAGCCAGTCCCCTACGGGGCTCTTGTAGTCCTCTTGGAAGGGGATTTTGAAGAACCACGCAGGACGCCTCCCATGGAACAGTTCGTGGGGGGCATAGCCAGTTGAAGGACTCTCCTGAGAGTTCATGATTAGGACAGCCCGGGGTAACAGGCGTACCCAATCTTTTGTACGCTGCTGTCTCATCAGAATCTTCAGGTTCTGCTCCAACACACGGTTATGTTCTTGCACAAAGGGTTAGAAGTGTGAGTGTAGGGCACACCTGTGGTCACATTAACGTTCAGGGCATCCAGTACTCGCTTGTACCATCCGGTGTCTCTCCGGATACGTACGTCCTCGTCAGACTGCACCTCCTTGGGTGCCCCATGGTGTTCGAACCATTGTTCAACCAAAATTTTCACAGTCTGTTGCCCTGTGATCTTTGTGTTGCAGGGAAACGCACGGGTGAAACGGGTCAGGCAACAGGTAACAACCAAACAATTGTCATAACCACCAAACTCAGGCAGACCGTGGATGAAGTCCACGTACAACAGAGAATTAGCACAGTAGGTGATAGGCAGACTGGAGACCAGTCCCCGGTCACGTGAGTCGCTCTGTTTGCTGGTGTGAGAGCCACAAGAGTCCACTATGGACTGCATAGGAGCACGTAGCTCAACACAGGTTAGTCGGGAGTAGCAACGCTCCCTAAAAAAGTCAACAGACCGGTTGCACTCTGTGTGCCCATAAGTGACATGGGCCCTCTGTAGGCAACCATCCAGTCCTGCCTCAGGCACAACTATACGGTCTTCATAATACAGATGTTGGTTATTTTTTTACCAACAGTCGCCGTCTATCAGGCGTGCCTCTAGGCCATCACTGAGGGAGTTGAGTACGCACTTGCACTCTGCATGGTAGTCTCTCAGACTCCAGCCCTCCAGTACACCTGCAGTGCGCATGGATACCTCTTTCGCCAACGCCTTCGGGCTCTCACCTAAGAGGGCGTCGAAGTTGTTAGGAGATATATAGTCAGCCATCTCGTTCTTTATACCCTGTATATGGTGGACAGTCAACCTGAACTAACTGAGGTAGGCCGACCATCGCTTTAGTTTCGCTTTTTCAGGGGGGGGGTGCTTCTGAATCGTTTTCACAGGCGCTTGACAACACAGCCTGACGATACGGTTAATGCCAAGCAGACGGGACTGGGAAGAAAGCACGAGCATCGCAGCCACGAGTTCCTGGTCCCAGGTACTGGAGTTGGATTGTGCTTGATTCCACTTGCAGTTCCAGTGCCCAAGATGCACCACCTCCCATTCATTGGCAGGGTAGTCATGCTTCAGGGTACCATCGCGGTTCAGACTTGAAGTTTGAAACTGGCAGTGAGACACCTCAGTGGGGTTAAGCTCCAACCACTGGTATAGGGTACCACCCCCCGCTACATCACAGGCATCTGTGATGAGTATTCTTTTGCCCTTAGGGCGGCGTAGCCCCAGGCAGTTGGGAGAGGAGATTTTCTTCTTCAACTCCTGGAAACAGGCCTCCCCCTTGTCGGTCCACCGCCAGGGGTTGATCTTTCTTATAAGGCTAGTCAGCAGGGGCTATTGAATACGTAAACTTGTGGATATGGCGCCGGTAAAGACTGCAGGCACCAATGAAACTGCCGACGTCGTGCAGACCCTTCTTAGGGTCGTCACGTATCTGCATGTCCTGCAGGGGCTGCATCTTAGATGCGGCTGGTTTCCACCAGCTATACCCACCGTCAAAACCTAGACACCTCATCTCCTCACGCATGAACTCATGACGCGTTCCCGCGGGGGGCCTGGCCACGGGTTGCTGCGGTTGACACGCACAGGCAAGCAGGTAGGCAAAGCACTGCGCTCACAGGGGCATCATTACGCTCGTGTCATGTGACAAAGGGTTTCAGGATCCTCGCCACTCTGAAACAAGGGAACAAAAGTATGTACAGCAACACATCAGGATATGTACACATGGGGTTAAGACTGGACTGGGTCAAGGGCATCACAGGACAATAGACACTCAGTCCCAACACATATCCCAATCCCGGGTCGGACCCTCCCAGTGGCTGGCAGGGGCGGGGGCTCAAACACAACCCATGCCCTACTCAGTCCGGACCCTGAAACGCTGCCGATGGGGGAGGGTGTTCCGCCCAGCCCCACTCGACTTCCCCAGAACCAAGGGGCTCCAAGGCCAATCAACAGTCGCTCCCCATGCTCCCTTAACAGCAGGTCCCAACGCACCTCTGAGCTGGAGATAAGGCCCCGCCATTATCCCCTAGGAGTTGGTAATTGAAAATGGGCTGTTTCAGCCCAAACTGATATTAGCTCCGAAAACTCCAAAATTGACCCCTCGTCCGGACATGCCAGAGGTGGGGACGAGGCAACTGACCCTATGACCTTCGAGTACGAATCTGCTGGAGCCCTCACCCAACCTGGTTCCCTCTGAGGTCCCGGCATCAGGGCACCACGGGTTCGTGAAGTGGGGTCATGATGCCAGATTCACCAAAATTGGCGTCATTCCCACCCGTAGCTCGCCGGGCCAGGGCAAGGCCAATGGCTCACAGGGTAGGAGGCAGGACCTAGGACCTGTATCTGAGTGCACAACTTCAAATTTGGTCCAGGCTCCTTGTGGGCAAAGAGATATGAGGCCGCCAATTCACCACACGGGGGGCTGAAATTGGGGTCCCAAAAGGGGGTCATTTTGGCTGCTCAAAATGAGCCAAAATCCGGGGGTGCCCTTAATAGTATATCTCCACGCTGGTCTGCCATTTCATACGTGATTCACCAGGAGTCAAACGAAGACTCTTATGCCCTTGGCTCCCGGGGATCTTAATGCCACTCGGCGTGGTGACAATCCAAATTGGGTCCACAATTGCCAAAATGGCAAAATCGTCCACACTCACCTTGGGCTAGCACCTTAACGAAGGTTGCTCCGCTTCGCCCACGTGGTATGCGAACCATGGTGACCAATATCCATAACACCCATGTCATATATGGTCCATTGGTCCATGCGTCTGGCGTGCACGAGGGGGCTGAACATGGTGCCCGGCGGGCAGAAAATGTGCAAAATTGCTCAAAATGGCTGAAAATGCGCACACTCATGGGTGGGGCAAATGAGGCACATGCCCGACTTGGACCGGAGTGTGCCATAGGATTGGTATCAAGTCACATGCGTCCAACATATCTTTTGGGCGTCGCCCAAACCCCTCCGGTTTTGGGAATGGCAGGGTCGCCAAGTGGGCCCATGATTTGGGATGGTTTCAAATCGCCAATGATTTGGTATGCCAAGCCCAAAGGGAGTTGTTCGCCGGGTTATGTTGGGCACCGAAGTATGTACCCCCAAAACATACTTGGGTCATGATGTCAATTGGGCGCAACGTTGAGATACACGGTCGCCACTTGACATCATGACGGGCAAAAAACAGCAAAATTGGCGAAAAGACACGCAAAAGTGCCCTGAAAACTACACAAATATATTATAATATCTTCAGCTTGGACCGAGTAATGGACCAATCCTTCAAAACACAATGACTCGACACCAATGACCTCCAATTCCACATAAATGCTCCACTTGGGGCGCTTTGGAAGGTCGCCTCCCAAGTGGGCACATGCAAAAATGGAATATTGCAAAAAACACACCTTGCTCGCAACGCATCGCTTCGGGAGCGCTCCACAAACGTCTCTCCACGAAGATTAGGCTTGCGAGTGTTGGTTGGGAGTACAATTGAGTGCCTCGTGCGATATGGGGTCCATTGGCGGGTTAATCTTGGAATGGTGCAGCCGCCAAATGGGCATGTGATATGACACCAAATAAGGCATACAACCCTACCCTCGCCTTCTACACCCAACCTAGTGGCCTAGAATCAAAGTATGCCTATATTCTAGAGTAACCTTGTTCCCTTAACACGCATGCAAGTGCTTTGGTCGAAAATCGACCTCCTTTCGAAAAGCCGAATTTTAGCATGCACGCAAAATATATTGCCAATATATATATGGGGATCATATATGTACTATCCGGGGAAGACAAGTGATGTGCCCCGGATGTAGAGGCAAGCAAAGAGGGAGAAAACGCCAACTCAACATACTTCTACACGTACTTGGACACCAAGTACGTGAAAAAGCGCACTTCTGGGAGAACACTCAAAATAAAGAACCCTTTGGGCCTATGGAGTTGGGATCATTTGGCCTCATCCTATGACTATGGGGGGCAAAACCTCATACACAGTGCCTCTGAGGCACGTTAATTCGTCCTTGGGCGCTTGAACGCTCGTAACCCTTGTTATTCCACTTGGGGGTTCAAAGCGCTTTCGGCCGCCCAGATTTTCTGGGAACAAATTGGACGCGATGCGTTCTATCAAGGAAAAAATTGCGGATCACTCCAAGACTGTTTCAGTCTTAACTTCAAGAAAGATCGTTTTACAGAATCGTCTAATGCAGTGCACGGAACGTGCGACGACAGGCGGCGATTTCACGACAATTAGAAATCGCGGTAGAAATCGGGTATTCCACTGATTTCTAACCGGAAATTGACCAAGACAGTAAAATTATGGTAATTCCACATCGATTTAATGTTTAGAAATCGGATTCCAGATTTCGCGGGTTAGAGAACAGGGATATCCCGCTGACAGCCGGTGTCAACAGCCTCCGCACGGGTGTGACGGCTCACAGGCCTCCGGGCCATGGGCCATAACGGGTGTGACGGCTCACAGGCCTCCACGCCATGGGCCATATGTTCTGGGTACCGCTTCACCCCCCTCCTTAGAGCAAACCCTGCAGGGGGCTCGATAACACCCAAGCATGACAGCGGGTACCCAGGACCATCCCCTGAAGGGGGGGGGGTGTCACATCCTCACCTCAGGCGATTTGCGGGTTAGGCTGCCCAGTACAATCGCACAGTAAGACAGGTACGGTGCTGTAGCTGTTAGTAACTGCAAGTATAGTATCAAGTATCAAGTCCCGGGTCCTGGCGGCGATTGTTCGGCATCCAAAGGACCCGTTAACCCATACCAGGCGCACCAGGTGCCGGCTGCGACGGTCACTACCACAGTGGCAGTGGCATACACGGCCAACATAGGCGTCACACGACGACCGAGGTGGTCCCACAGGTCGGAGGCGACCACAAGGATCCATTAGGCCACCCAAGACTTCCCAAGGCCGCAGTCTGGGGGAGAGTCCCCACGGGTCCTTCCTTGGGCGCACCATGTCCATATCGCGGACGCAAGTCCAGAGTGGTAAAGCCGAACGAGCTCCTCCATAAGGGATCGGGCATCAAGGCCGTACTTTCCCTCGCCCCATTACCACGAAGGCCATGCATGAGGGAGTCCCCATGCAGTCTGGGCGGAGGCGCCGACTCCTCAAACCACCAGTTTCCCAGGCAGACTGACCGAGGTCAGGACACCGGAGGTCGCCACCCGACTGCAAGTGCGTCTGCGAGTCGGTAGGCTCACACTGGGACTGACAGTGGCGGATTGCTGGGAGTGTAGTCAGGCAACTGGGCTTCCTGCCTGGCGCCATCGCGATCTCAGCACATCACAGCCACTAGGGCACACGGTATCAAACAGAAGAATCTGTACTTAGGTACTGGTCCGGGCTGGACCTTCCCCAGGAGCATGTACACGGCGACTCAGGGCGCCTTCGTATTCCGATTCGCATCCCTTCGGAGGGAAAAACAGTACATATCTGGGTGATGGGCTGACAACACTTAACATACAGATGCACATATCCTGGGGGGCAGAAAAGTAAGCAATAAACGGGGCAAATAGGCGTGTAAACACACTCTGGATAGAGCGCCAAACCACGCCCCGGTTAGGATAAGGCATATGCAGGAGGGTGGACAGGAAAACGCCTGAGTTCAGGCCATATATAGTCTGCAGACACACGTAGACTGGTCTGGATCCCGCAAGTGCCATGGGACCAGACCACACACCAAAAAATCGCAATGCTGATGACAGCGGCATCCGTTGCGCAACGTCGTATGGGCTTCAAGGCCCTAAGAGGTCAGGAAATGTCAAGGTCAGTCGCCCTGCCTGGTTTCCAAAGGATTCAGCAGGCGAGGAGTGACGAGTAGGAGTGGAAGAGAGGGGCCATCCTCCCCTGGATTAAGCAGGGCGGGGGTATATGGCCACTCTGATGGCAGGTCACCGGAAGATGGAAGAGAGCAAGCAAGTGAGGGACGATCCGTCGACCAAACAAGTGCTCAAACTGCATCAGGGGAGAGCTGAGGGCGGTGATCAGGCGCCCCTGGCTGGAATCGCCCGGGTGAGTGCTGCCAAGTCCAAGACATGGATCTTGGGCTTGTGCTTGCGGATGTAGTCCATGAAGGGGGTATTAATCCGCGGCACGAAAGAGAAGACAGGTTCCCAGGTGTCGTTGGACGGCCCATAGCCTCGCCAACGAACCTTGAACTCCAGGCCTCCGGGTGCCGAGGCGTTCGTACGCTAGGCCAGGATCTTCTCGACGGTATAGTCGTCCTGCTCAGCATAGTCGTCGTCCGAATCAGCCTCATGTGCGGCATAGTCCAGGGACACATGTTTACCACGGGGGTCGGGTTCCTGCACACGGAGCTGACTCTTGTGGCGCTCCTGGAACTGTCCGTGACCCACCTTGATGCGGTAGGTGTCCTCACCAATCCTGCGGACCACCTCTCCGGGTGTGAACCAGATTTTGGTGCGTTGGGTGCCCATAGGGCGGGGTCTGATCACCCACACCGGGTCTCCCACCCTGAACTTCTGCGTTGTCGAGCTCGGGGCGGACTTCTGACGCTCAGCATGCTCCCTCTGGAGCTGCTGGCGGATGTCACACGCCATTGCTTCTTGCCGCGCAAAGAATTTCTTGGCGTCCATGGCCATAGCATCACCAGACAAGGGAAGTCCCCAACCAAGGGGGTCCCTGCCGAACAGAATCTGGTGAGGGGACAAACCACCCGGAGTGGGGGAGTCTTGATGGGCCTTCAGAGCGGGCCACATCTCCTCAAACCAGTTCCGACGTGGATTGGTGATGTGAATCTTGCGCAGTTTCTCGAACAGCCGCCTGCCAGCCACTTCAGCCGGGCCATTGGACCGGCTGAGATAGGCGACGCTCTTGGCATGAAGTATTCCCATGAAGGAACACATGGCCTTGAACCAGCCACCAGTAAACTGGGGCCCTCGGTCACTGCAAATGGTGCGGGGGATGTCAAAGACGGTCAGCCAATGACGAATCATCATGACTGCCACTTCCTTGGCAAGCAACCCCTTTTTGTGTGCCGGAACTGCTACTACGTAGCCGCTGTGGCGATCCACACAAAGGACCACACAGTCAAAGATCTCCTTGCCTATGTGCACTTCGGGCATGGAGAAGAGGTCCATGGCCGCGCTCTCCATGTGCTGGTCAGGAACCGGAGTCCATTGGGCTTCCCCCTTGACGTTCCGGTTATCGGGATTGCACGCCTGACAGACCGAGCAACCCTTCCTGACCTTCTTGATGGCGGTGTAGAGACCAATCTGGTCGATCTCAAACCGGCGCTGCATGTCCAGGGCTTGCTTCCTGACCCCTGGGTGCATCATGTGGTGGTGCCAAGCCTCACACAGCTCGAGCACTCAGGACTCTGGGACCAGCAGCTTACCATTCCGGTAGAGCTTGCCATCTTCCTCAGTCAGCCCCTTTGGCCACTTCTGCCCGTCATCAGGGTCGGTGACAGCCCTATACTCGGCCTCAAAGGCCTCAGACTTAGCGTAGTCGTCGGTGCAGTCGTCCTGGAGGCAAGATTCAGGGAAGAGGTGCTTGTCGGACTCAGCTCCATCAGGGGCGCGTGCTCTGACCGCTCTGCCCATCCTCCTTCCGAGGGGGGCATCCGCAGCCATGACGACGAAGCATTTGACACCCTCCTCCTCCATCAGGCGCTCCATTTCAATGATCCTCTTGGACTCAGCGGTCTCAGCCTCATCACCATGGGCAGACAAGTCTGTCATGCCCTTGCTGGCGGGATAGGCCCACCTACTGAGACAGTCCGCCACGATATTGTCCTTGCCAGCAACATACACAACCGTGAGGTCGAACTTGGCCAAGGTCTCATGCCATCTTGCCCGTCGGGAGGCGGGACCAGAGTGGGTGTCCACGTGCTCTTTGTGCCGGAACTACAGACTCTGATGGTCGGTGCAGACGGTGACGGGATGGAGGGCTATGTACCCAGCTCATTTCCTGAGAGCCATGACGATGGCATACGCCTCCTTTTCTCGGGGCGCCCACGTCCGTCTCTGGCCTTCCGCCAGGACTCGGCTCCAGAAAGCCACTGGCACGTGCCCCCCATCGTCAAGCACTTGTTCCAACACAGCGCCAACGGCGTAGTCGGAAGCGTCAGTGCGCAGAACGAACCCTCGGTCAGGATCCACGAGGTGCAGACCCACTGCGGATAGCAGCGCCTGCTTCATCCGCTCAAAGGCATGGTCGGACTCTTCATTCCACACCAGAGCCTTCTTGGACCCCTTCTTGGTCTCCTCTCGGTTGCCCTTGAGCATGGTCGTCATGGGGGCTGCATACTCGGCATACATCCTGATATACCCCGAGTAGTAGTTGCAGAACCCCAAGTACGCCCGTAGCTCAGAGACTGTTTTGGGCTTTTCCCAGTGCTCGATCGCAGCCACCTTGCCAGGTATGGGCTTCCGCTGCCCGTTCCCAACTACGTGGCCAGCGTAGACCACCTCGCTTACCGCAATGGTGGCCTTGTCACTGCTGCCCGTGAGTTTGTGCTGAACCAGAAGGTCCAGCACTCGGGTGACGTCCCTCTCATGTGCCTCCAGGAGCTACTCATAGCTCATACTGGGGTCCCCGGACGCGATGATCACGTCGTCCACGAAGGGGTTCGCACAGTCACGCACCGGCTCAAGAAGGTTCTCCAGCATCCGCTGGAAAGCCGCATTGCCGTTGGTAACGCCCATGAACATCACCTTCCAATGGAGAGGTCCAAGTGGGGTGCTCATGGCTGTGCAGGCACGGAACTCCTCGGCGAGAGGCATCTGATGATAACCATGTTTCAGGTCAATCACCGTGAAGATCCTCCGCCGGTGTTGTTTTTGCAGCATGTCCTCAATGTGGGGCAGCGTATAGCTGTCATGCTGCGTTTGGGCGTTTAGGCCGCGGTAGTCGACCCCGAGCCGCCACTCAACGGCCACCTTCTTGGGGACGACGAAGCATGGGGAGGCCCACTCGGAGTGGCACGGCTCAAGCCAGCCTCTCTCGGTGAAATCACGGAGGATCTTCTCCATGGCTTCCTTCCTCTCGCCCCGCAGGGCGAACTCCCGGTGTCGATACACACGGGGGTCCTGCTTCAGTCGTATCTTGGCCACGCCATACGGTCCACGCACCGGTGTGGGAAACACAGGTTTTCCGCTGAAGAAGGTCTCGCCATACTTCTCCTTCAGCCTGGCCCTCAATGCCTGGATCTTGGGGCAATCATCGGACTCCGTCTTGGCTTTTCCGGGCACCTGGACCACTGAGCTTACTTGAGGGATAGTGACCCCACTCGGTTTCGGCTCGGGTGGTCTTCCCAGGTGGCCCAAAGGGCCATCTCTGGTTTTGCCTCGGAACAGGTCGCCGTAGGTGGGTGGGTTCCCGCCAATTGGCTCGTCCTGGCTGGACATGTGGTCCAGCACCCTCTCTACGAAGGTATTCCCATAATAGGAACCGGAGACGATGGAATCCACTTCCGACCAGGCTTTGTCCTGGCCCTTGCCCTCACGCTGGCTTCCCCAGTCGTGAAAGGGCTGATCCATATACCCCTGAACCAGATCCAACTCCTCTTCAGTGAGGGGGTCCTCTGATTCTCCGATGTCAACAGGGGAAACCGCAAAGCATTGCCGCCATGGCTCCGCTATTACGCGGTTGACACACACGAAGTCCGTGGTGTCGGCCTGTTCAAGGCCCCCATCCACATAGTGGAATTCCATTGGCCATCTCTGGGGTGGCATGGACTGTCCCTTAGCGTCCTGATAGACACTCTCTCCAGCCGGTAGGACGACCTTGTTTAAGGTCATGTTGGTCAATGAGACCACCCAATGTCGGGTGCTTTCCTTCTCGGTGCATCCCATAGGAACAACCAGCACTGCCTTGGAGCGGTCCTTGCGAATCTTCGCTACCGCCCTTGGAATGTCCCATCGGGGGCGATGGATCCACATCAAACCCTGATGCGGACCCCAGTGCTTCTTCCACGCGGAGTCCAGGGCGCTTCAGTACTTCTAACAGACCCGAAGATGGGCGGAGGTTCCTGAAGAGAACGCATCCAGGGCCAGATTCGAAGCTCCCAGGTCTGCGACCACTCGGCTCGCCACTTCCGGCATGACGCCGTACTCCTGGTTTGCTGGCCCAGTTGGCTCAGTGCCCAGCGCGGCCACTTCGAGCAGATTGCGTTCCGGGTGGATCCGATGGCAATCCACATGGTGCTCAGGTGACGAAAGCCACGAGAGCTGGTCGTCCTGGTACAGGGTCATTGAGGCCTGGGCCGGGAGGACGCCGGCGTCCGTCTCCATCATGAAGTCGTACCCATCGATCATGTCCCAGTCCATCTCGGCCTCGTAGAAGCGACCTTACAGGAGGATTTCCTTGCCGAGGTCCGGGCAGCTCAGCTCACGGTGGTTCACGAACTGCAGCCCAATGGCCGCTTCCTTCGTGCCTCCCACCATGTACTGGCCGTTCGCCACCTTCAGCCTGACAGGTTTCCGACTGTCGGTCAAACACTCTGGCGGAAGTCAGCCAGCGTTGACCAAGCTGACCTGAGCTCCCGTGTCGACCAACACGTCGAAGACCTTCTCCACTTCCCCGCATAAGGCACGGACCTTAAGGTGCAACTGCCGCTCATGCCCGACACGGCGCACGGCGTGCAAGCTCAGGATCTCCGGCCGTTCAAGAAGCTCAACAAGCGACTGGTGCAGGTCGTGGACAATGGGCTCAGGCTGCCCATCTGCAGCATCCAGCTGCGGTCCGGGTGATCCTCCGATACTCTCGGATAGATCTTGAAGCACATCAAATACATTCTTCGTCGCGAAGGATGAACGGCTGCAAGGGTTCGTGCCTTCACTTGCCCTCACCCCGCCACCGCCACTGTCTTTTGTTTCGGGTGCCTTCCGCCCGCGGCAATCCCTTTGTGCTTTTTGTCTCCCGACTGGGATGATGTGGCGCTTCCCACGACACCATCCTGCGACCGCCCTAGCTCGGGCCCTTGGCTGCAGGGGCTCTGCTAAGGGGCATCGGTTGTGGTAGTAGGGGTAGTCTCCTCCGCATCAACCTCTTTGACACCCTTCTTCTTTTCCGGGGGCAATACACCCTCTTCCGCCGCAACGTGGAGGATTGGAATGAGGGTGACGAGCAGGCCCGCCTGCTCTTCATGCTGTCGGAAGCATGGATCAAAAGAGTCACCAAGGAGGAAGCCAAGAGGGCCAAGTCCAACCACATGGTCAAGATAATGCTCCCTAAGGAGTATCATACGAACGTGGTGGCTTGGACAAGGAAGAACGTGGCCCGGGATGGCAAACGGCACTCCCTGCGGAACGCCCCCCTCATCACCGTCACGGGCAATCGCGAGAAGACCGCGATGTGGCGCCTTGATGAGTGTGACGTGAGCGGCCAGACCATCCGTCTGCAGGCCATCCCGGCGCGGATGAGTTGCGACCAGATCCTGGAGTGGGTTGGAGAGGAAGTACTCAAGGAGTACCGGAACCTCGACCACACCCGCGGGTTGAGGCCCGGCAACTGTGACGTCACCTACGTTGGCGAGGGGCCTGGCAGGGAAGCTGCCATGGACCCAGCAGGAGCCGATGGCTATGAAACTCTCGACGACGACGATGACAACGATGAGCCCCCCGAGATGGCCGTTTGTGCCTTCGTGGCCAGCAACCTGAACGCGGGGAGCAACCGGGGAAGCTGGAAGCCCCTGCAGCAGGGTTGGAAGAAGAAAGAGAGGAAGGACCCCCGCCGCATTGGCAACCCTGCGCTGTCCTTTGGGGAGTTCATACGAGCTCACCCGCAGGGCTGTTTCGTGTGTTATGGAAGGAACAAAGGGTTCAACCATGACCACCGAACATGCCTCATCCACAAGGCCGACACGGAGGCCTACAAGAAGGTGCACTGGTCGGAAGCGTGCGTCCGCAGGTATCCGGGAGGCCAAAGTGGAGGTGGACAAGGACAACCTCTCCAAGCTGATGTCGGTGGGGACCAAGTTGGCCAAGGAGATCCCGGAGATCAAGAGAAACTGGGTCCCCAGGTCGGACGACAAGAACAAGGAGAACAAAGAGAACGACAAGAACAACGACAAGGACAAGAAGGGTAAGAAAGGGGGAGCCCCGCAAATCTCGTAGGCGGATCTCCCGACCATCATGCTGAAGCTTGATGGACTTCCACCGCTTGGCAGCCACCTGCGGAGCGTCCACCCGCTCCTGCTCGTTGAGCCACTTCTTGGATTTCTTGAGGGTCTTGATTTTCCCCTCCTTGGTTGCCACGAAGTATAGCTCTTGGAGCACTTCCGGCAGGCGGTACCTGAACCGTTTGGAGACATATCTCTCCGCATCTGCGGGATCCATGTCTTCAGTGATGGTCACCCCCGAATCGTCCAGCTTCTCCAAGAAGCAGTCGAGGTTGAGGGGGTTGCCATCGTACATGGGGGGCTTAATGTCCTTCAGGTCTTCCCACACGGCGGCATCCGCGGCCTTAGAGACCATGAACGCCGGCCGCGAGGTCGACTGAGGTTCCCATCAGCGTCCCTCACGGATCCCCACGGCCGCCACTTCCATCTCCTCCACGGTATCCGTGTAGCTACGCCGTGGTTCCTCCATGTACACTGAACCCAAATGTTCACGCCGTACTTCTTCCATGTATGCCTGCTCATCACGGCGCCGGCGGCTGCGTTCAGCGGCCTCTCGTCGTACACCACGCAGCGGGGTAATGCCGAATTCCTCCAGTTCTTCCTCCCCTCCGCCGACATCCCACTCCACGTCCCCTAGAGGGACCTCATCTCTGAGTCCACCATAACGTCCGCCAACCATTGGGATTGGCTCTGGGGCTGGTGCGGGGCGTCGGTGGGTACCGGTGTCCCCGGTGGAGCACGGCGGTTGTGGTACTCCTGAAGCGGTACCCAGAACCCCATGGCCAGGTTACGGCATACAACCGGTCTCCGGTCCACTAACCCCATGTACGGCGTGTTCCGTGCCGTGAAGCCCCGCATCGGCAACCGATGCACCGCCAGCGGAGATTTGTGTATCAGAATATCAGGAATCAACAGGGTTTTATTTTCATATTGTTTCCATCAATTTTTACGCTTCCGTTCTGATACTCACTGTTTCGACTGCTGGCGGTTGGATCGCGACTTTACCGTAACCGCCAGTTTAACTGTAATTAATGGAAATTTTAACGCTATCCGCGACGAAGGCTCCAAAGTCGCCAGGAACTGCATTGATGCATCCGCAATTTTCATAATTAATACTCGTAACCTTAATCCGAATTTTTCAGGATGTCGAAATCGGATTTTCGACTTCGACATCCCCGCACTTGATTTGACCTCTTTCGAGTGGACCTACGTGCTTCCCTATGCACGAATCAACTTTCCTTTTATCTTGCCCTCCATTTGACTCAGAGATATGGGCAAAACAAAGTTGATTCGTGAGGCCACTTGTAAGGGTCATATCTCGTGCCGCTTGCGAGGAATGACAATAAGGAAACGTGGGATGTATTCACAATACTCCCGACGTAATTTAGGAAGCATCATATGCCTTGCGTTTCCACACGTGCGCGCTAGTGTAATGGATCATGGTCAAGAGGGTAGAGTTTGCGTTATAACTCTTTGGCCATGACATTGCGTGCGTTAGGATAACTTTCGAGTGTAGCGCGCAAGTGTTGGTGTTGCATAGGAACTCTCGTTGAGTTCCTACGAGCGATTGACACAAAGTTATGCCCTTGGAGGGGCATGACATATCGTGGTGGGAGCTACCTTTTGGGGCAATATGTGGTATGTGCCATGTGTTGTGTTGCGTGCCCATTTGGCGGGTCCATTGCTCCAAACCGAACCCGCCAATGGACCTCATATTGTGCAAGCTCCTTCTCCATACTCCCTACGATCAATTGCGAGCCTAACCTTCGTGAAGGAAAGCTTGTGTGGTGATCCCGAAGCGATGCGTTGGGAGCAAGGTGTGTATTTTGCAATTTTCCATATTTTCATGTGCCCACTTGGGAAGCAGCGCTCGTAACCTTTCAAGGCGCCCCAAGTGGAGCACATATGTGGGATGGAAGGTCATTGGTGTCAAGTCATTGTGTTTAGAAGGATCAAGTGATTGCACGATCCAAGCCGAAGATATTATAATATAATTATGTACCTTTCAAGGCACTTTTGTGTGTGCTTGTGCCAATTTTGCCATTTTTGGCCTGTCATGATGTCAAGTGGCGACCGTGTATCTCAACGTTGCGCTCGATTGACATCATGACCCAAGTATGATATGAGGGTACATACTTCGGTGCCCAACATATCTTGGAGCCGGCGAATAACTCCTCTTAGGCTTGGCATACCGTGGCCGCCATGTTGGCGATTTGGGACTATCCCAAATCATGGGCTCACTTGGCGACCCTGCCATTCCCAATATCGGAGGAGTTGGGCGACGCCCAAAAGATATGTTGGACCAATATGACTTGATACGAATCCTATGGCACACTCCGGTCCGAGTCGGGCATGTGCCTCATTTGCCCCAACCATGAGTGTGCGCATTTTTGGACATTTTGAGCATTTTTCCACTTTTGCTGCCCGCCGTGCCTCATGTTCTAACCTTCGTGCACGCCGGACACATGGACCAATGGACCATATATGACATGGGTGTTATGGGTAATGGTCCCCATGGTCCACACACCACGTGGGCGAAGCGGAGCCACCTTCGTTAAGGCACTAGCCAAAAGTGGGTGTGGGCAATTTTGCAATTTTGACATTTGTGGACCCAATTGGGATCGTCACCACGCCGAGTGGCATAGAGATCTTTGAGAGCCAAGGGCATGGAAGTCTTCATTGGACTCCTGGTGTATCGCGTATGGGATGGCGGATCAGATCTCCAAGCCGGCGAAGAGATATACTATTGGGAGCACACCGGATTTTGGCTCATTTCAAGCAGCCAAAATGACCCAATTTTGGGACCCCAATTTCCCCCTTCCGTGTGGTCAATTGGCGGCCCCATTTCTCTAAGCCCATATGGAGCCTGGACCTAAATCCAAGTTGTACACTCAGATATAAGTCCTAGGTCCTGCCTCCTACCCTGCGTGCCATTGGCCTTACCTTGGCCGGGCGAGCCACGCGTGGGGATGACGCCAATTTTGGTGATTTTGGGCATCATGACCCCACATGACTCATCCGTGTTGCCCTGATGCCGGGACCTCAGAGGGAACCAGGTTGGGTGAGGGCTCCGGGGGTTTGTACTCGAAGGGCATAGGGTCAGTTGCCTCGTCCCTACCTCTGGCGGGTCCGGACGAGGGGTCAATTTTGCGGATTTTTGAGTTAATTTCAGTTTGGGCTGAAACAGCCCATTTTCAGCTACCAACTCCTGGGTGATAATGGCGGGGCCATTTCTCTGGCTCAGAGTGGAGTTGAGACTCGCCATTAAGGGAGCATAGGGAGCCATCGTCGGTTGGCCTTGGAGCAACTTGGTTCCCAGGAACTCGCCTGTGGCTGGGCGGGACACCCCCCCCTATTGGCAGGGTTTCAGGGTCCGGACTGAGCAGGGCATGGGTTGTGTTTAAGCCCCCGCCCCCATCAGCCACTGAGAGGGTCGGACCTGGGATTGGGATATGAGTTGGGACTGAGTGTCTATGGTCCTGTGATGCCCTCACCCCAGTCCAGTCTTAAACCCATGTGTACATATCCTAATGTGTTGTTGTACATACTTTTGTTCCCTCTTTGCAGAGTGGCAAGGATTCTGAAACGCTTTGTCACATGACACGAGCGTATTGATGCCCTTGTGAGCGTAGTGCCTTGCCTGCCTGCTCACCTGTGCGTGTCACCGCAGCGTCCCGTGGCCGGCCCCCCACGGGAACGCGTCAAAAGCATTTCACCGCCGCGGGGTTACCCAACCCTCGCGTGCCACTCGGGGCCACCAACCCCGAGCAGCGCGTCGCAGCAGCGCGGCGCAGCTCGCAGCTCGCAGCGCAGCGCAGCGTCTCGCAGCGCAGCGCAGCGGCTCGCAGCGCCACTCAGCGACAGCGCCGAGTTCGTCACGGAGCCCGCAGCGCCGTCTAGAGCATCGCCCTGACCGCGCAGCAACCGTGAAAGAGGTGCACAGACCAGGACTCCTGCATCAGCCCCATCGGCCGACCCGGAGTCCCATCGGCCGACCAGCAAGGCCGCGTCAACCGCCTCCACAACCACCGGCTGACCAGCACCAGCCGCACATCCAGCCCAGTGCTGCAGCACCCGCCTCAACAACCACCACAAGTTCGTTGAGTAGAACGGGTGCACACCAAGGACCTCAAGACCAAGCACGCCCCCGCTGCCATGGTGAATTGGCAGGAAGCGGGCAGGACGTGGCCGCGGCCCCACCCCCATGCAGCACGCCTGCTGCGTGGGTTGGTTTGGGACCAGCACTACCGCCACAGCCACCCCCAGTGCGAAGGCGGCATGCCCAGGAGCTTCGAGCTCCGCACGGACATCGCCCCCGACCGCCTGCAGGCCGTGGAGGACTGGCTGCGGGCGGAAGGGTACGAGTACCGCCACCAGCAGAGGCGCTGGAGGACGTGGACCCGGCCGGACAGGCCCGGCGAAGGCCTGCGTCCCGACGGGATTGAGGAGGACGAGGAGCCCAACGTGTACCGGTCGGGCGCCTCGATCAACGTCTCTCTGTGGGACGTGATCGAGAGGAACTTCCCGGAACCGGGGAGCGAGCGCAGGCTGCAGGGCAGCAGCAGCGCGTCTCCGGGGAAGGAGAAGCGGTCCGCCGGGGACAAGAAGAGGGACCGGAGGTGGCGGGAGTACCAAGAGTCCCTGGCCGCCGAAGCCGCCCAAGGCGCCAAGGGCGGAACCCCAGCCCCCAGTCCCCAACGGGCCAATGGTGGTCACCACCCCGGCTCCACCACCCTTGGCGACTACATCCAAGTCGCCAAGCAGACCCAGGCCAAGCCCCGTCCGCTGCTCCTGAGGGCCCGGCAGGCCCCAGCAGGCCCCAGCAGCGACGTGGAGTCGGCCCACCGCGGGAGGATGCCGGCCGACCAGGCCAGCTCCAGCAGCAGCGTCGCTCCCGAAAGGGACGTGGCGCGCGCCTGTGAGCGCGCCTGTGGGGTGCCCTGCAACCGTCGGGTTGCCCGGCAACGGGCCAAGCAGTACAGCGCTGCCGTGGAGGGCGCCGCCGGCATCGCCCAGGAGGAGGCTGCGGAGTGGGCGCATGGCATGGCCATCCACACCCAGTCCATGGCGGCCATTGCGGCCGGACTCACGGCCGTAGCCGCCCATGGGGCAGCAACTGCCCAGGTCAACGGTGAGTTGGCGGCAGCCGACGAGGAAGCCCGCCTGACGCAGGAGGCCATTGCCTGCAAGGAGGCCGAGGTGAAGGCGCTGGAAGAGGCGCTTGCCCAAGAGAGGGCAAAGAAGGAGGCGGAGGAAAGGGCCCACGCCGAAGCGACGGCTAAGGCCCAGGAGGACGCCGCCAAGAAGGAAGCCATCGAGGCCGCGCGACGGAAGGTCGCTGAGGAGAAGGCCAAAACGGAGGCGGAGCTGGCGGTGTTGGAGGCGCAGAAGGCGCAGCTGCAGCAGGCCCGGGAAGCCGAGGCGGCTCGTGCTCGGGAAGAAGCCGAAGCGCGAGCTGCTGCAGCCACCGCCGCCGCCATGGAGGAGGCAGAGGCCAAACTCCGCCGCGATACTCCCCCGGGAGGATCACGAGTGGAGACCCTTCGAAAGCTTTTCGAAGGGCACGCCTCCTCCAGGATGAAGCTGGATGAGGCGGACACGGGCAGCAGTGGGAGCAGTGGCACCACCGCCCATCGACGGAGGAAGGGCAAGGGGAAGACCTCCGAGAGGCCGCGGAGGCCAACGGGTGGACACCCCCACGACAGTGACCCCTTCTTCACCGCCAGTGACGGGGATGAACGAGGCCGTCGACATCGCCAAGTGGTGGCTTGGACGGGCGGAGGCGGCGGAGATGTCCCCATGGAACCGGAAGGTGAGGATGAGGATCCCCCTCCTCCCTACCGGAGCTCCGAGTCATCCGTGACCGAGACGCCCAGGTGGGGCGACATGGACGAGGATGACGACAAGGAGTTCGGCATCACGAGGAAGCGCCCATCCTCGGACCCACCGAGGCGACCCGGCGGAGACCCACCGGGACCCCCTGGCGGAGGACCTTCTGGACCCCCTGGAGGACGCCCACCAAGTGGACCCCCTGGAGGCGGACCACCGGGCGGGGGAGGACCCCCTGGACCGGGCAGACCCGGCGGAGGCCCTCCTGGAGGACCCCCTGGGGACCCCGACGACCCACCAGGGAACGGCGACCCGGATACCACCTGGCGGTGGATTGTCTACCTCCGCAGGAGAGTCCAGTTGCTCGAGCTGGAGGTAGACACGGGCAAGAGCGAGATGGCTCGCATCTCCACGGTCGCCGCGCGCGCGCAGAAGGACCTGGACATCGCAAGGGCCGAGACCAAGTCGCTGACCAACGTCGTCAGCGGCCTGCAGGAGAGGCTGGACGCGCTGGAAGCCAGCGGGAGCGTCGGCAGCGACCACCCACCCCTGGAATCTGGCTCGTCGGACGACGGCTGGGGACCCGGACCAGGTCCAGGCAGACCCCACGCCCCCGGCGGAGCTCCCAGGAGTCGCCCCAGTGCCAGTGCCCCCTCTCTCACCGCCCCCTCTCACCACAGCGCGGGCCGCCGCAACGAGCGCGCGCCGCCCGGCAGTGGCAGTGAGGAATGGCGTGATGAGTGGCTCAGCGCGGAGTACCGCAACCGCCGTGCTCCACCGCGGACACGGGTACACCCCCGGCGCCCCGCACCACCACCTGGGCCACCACCTGGCCCGGTGCCA
The DNA here is from genome assembly GCA_964036045.1 of Eutreptiella sp. 'Long Island Sound 2002'. NCBI lineage: Eukaryota > Euglenozoa > Euglenophyceae > Eutreptiales > Eutreptiaceae > Eutreptiella > Eutreptiella sp. 'Long Island Sound 2002'. Next base: position 133,049,290 of record OZ038379.1, read on the forward strand.
ATCCCAACGGCTGGAGGACGTTATGGTGGACTCAGGGACGAGGTCCCCAGAGGAGACGTGGAGTGGGATGTCGGCGAAGGTGAGGACCTGGACCTGGACCTGGAGGAGTTCGACATCAGCCCGCCGCGTGGTGTACGACGGGAGGCCGCTGAACTCAGCCGCCGGCGCCGTGATGAAGAGGCGTACATGGAAAGAGTACGGCGTGAACATTTTGGTTCAGCGTACGTGGAGGAACCGCGGCGTAGCGACAGGGATTCCATGGAGGAGATGGACGTGGCGGCCGTGGGGGTCCGTGGGCGAGGCTGATGGGAACCTCGGTCGACCTCGCGGCCGGCGTTCATGGTCTCTAAGGCCGCGGACGCCGCCGTGTGGGAAGACTTGAAGGACATCAAGCCCCCCATGTACGATGGCAACCCCCTCAACCTCGACCGCTTCTTGGAGAAGCTGGACGATTGAGGGCTGACCGTCACTGAAGACCTGCCTCCCGCTGATGCGGACAAGTATGTCTTCAAACGGTTCAGGTACCGCCTGCCGGAAGTGCTCGGAGAGCTATACTTCATGGCGACCAAGGAGGGGAAAATCAAGACCCTCAAGGAAGCCAAGAAGTGGCTCAACGAGCAGGAGCGGGTGGACGCTCCGCAGGTGGCGGCCAAGCGCTGGAAGTCCATCAAGCTGGAGCATGATGGACGGGAGATCCGCCTACGAGAGTGGCGGGACTTCCGAGGGAAATACACCCTCTTCCGCCGCAACGTGGAGGATTGGAACGAGGGTGACGAGCAGGCTCGCCTGCTCTCCATGCTGCCGGAAGCATGGATCAAGAGGGTCACCAAGGAGGAATCCAAGAGGGCCAAGTCCAACCACACGGTCAAGATGATGCTCCCCAAGGAGTATCATACGAACCTGGTGGCTTGGGCGAAGAAGAACGTGGCCCGGGATGTCAAACGGCACTCCCTGCGGAACGCTCTTCTCATCACCGTCTCGGGCGATCGCGAGAAGACCGCGATGTGGCGCCTTGACGATTGTGAGTTGAGCGGCCAGATCATCCGTCTGCAGCCCATCCCGGCGCTGAGGAGCTGCGACGAGATCCTGGAGTGGGTTGGCGAGGAAGTACTCAAGGAGTACCGAAACCTCCACCACACCCGCGGGTTGAGGCCCGGCGACCGCGACGTCAACTACGTTGGCGAGGGACCTGGCGGGGAAGATGCCATGGATCCAGCGGGAGCCGGCGGCGATGAGACTCTCGTCGACGATGACGACGACGATGAGCCCGCCGAAGTGGCCGTTTGTGCCTTTGTGGCCAAGAACCTGAGCTCGGGGAGCAAACCGGGAAACTGGAAGCCCCTGCAGCAAGGTTGGAGGAAGCAGGAGAAGAGGGACCCTCGCCGCATTGGCGACCCTCCGCTGTCCTTTGGGGAGTTCATACGAGCTCACCCTCAGGGCTGTTTCGTGTGTTATGGGAGGAAGAAAGGCTTCAACCATGACCACCGAACATGCCCTGTCCACAAGGCCGACACGGAGGCTTACAAGAAGGCGCACGGGTCGAAGAAGGGTGCGCCCGCGGGTATCCGGGAAGCCAAGATGGAGGTGAACAAGGACGAGCTGGCCAAGCTGATGTCGTCGGTGGGGACCGAGTTGGCCAAGGAGATCCAGGAGATCAAGCGGAACTGGGTCCCCAGGTCGGACAACAAGAACAAGGAGAACAACCAGAACAACCAGAACAAGGACAAGGACAAGAAGCCTACTCGTAGTGAGAGGAGGAAGAAAGGCGTCAACGACGTTGAGGCCGAGGAGAACACCGCCTCTTCCACAACCGACGCCCCCTAGCGGAGCCCCTGCAGCCAAGGGCCCCAGCTAGGGCGGTCGCAGGATGGTGACGTGGGAAGCGCCGAACCATCCCAGTCGGGAGTCGATAAGCACAAGGGGACTGCCGCGGGCGGAAGGCCCGGTCTGGCGCCCAGTCGCGGAGGCGGGGTGAGGGCAAGTGAAGGCACGAACCCTTGCACCCGTCCGTCCTTCGCGACCAAGAATGTGTTTGATGTACTACAGGATCTATCCGAGAGTATCGGAGGATCACCCGGACCGCAGCTGGATGCTGCAGATGGGCAGCCTGAGCCCATTGTCCACGACCTGCACCAGTCGCTTGTGGAGCTTCTGGAACGGCCGGAGATCCTGAGTTTGCACGCCGTGCGCCGTGTCGGTCGCGAGCGGCAGTTGCATCTTAAGGTCCGTGCCCTATGCGGGGAAGTGGAAAAGGTTTTCGACGTGTTGGTCGACACGGGAGCTCAAGTCAGCTTGGTCAAGGCTGGCCTACTTCCACCAGAGTGTCTGACCGACAGTCGGAAGCCTGTCAGGCTGAAGGTGGCGAACGGCCAGTACATGGTGGGAGGCACGAAGGAAGCGGCCATTGGGCTGCAGTTCGTGAACCATCGTGAGCTGAGCCGCCCAGACCTCGGCAAGGAGATCCTCCTGCACGGTAGCTTCTACGAGGCCGAGATGAACTGGGACATGATCGTCGGGTACGACTTCATGATGGAGACGGACTCCGGCGTCTTCCCGGCCCAGGCTTCCATGACCCTGTACCAGGACGACCAACTCTCGTGGCTTTCGTCACCTGAGCACCATGTGGAATGCCAATGGATCCACCCCGAACGCAATCAGCTCGAAGTGGCCGCGCTGGACACTGAGCCCACTGGGCCAGCAAACCAGGAGTACGGCGTAAGGCCCGAAGTGGCGATCCGAGTGGTCGCGGACCTGGGAGCTTCGGATCTGGCCCTGGATGCGTTCTCTTCAGGAACCTCCGCCCATCTGCGGGTATGTGAGAAGTACTGGAGCGCCCAGGACTCCGCGTGGAAGAAGCACTGGGGTCCGCATCAAGGATTGATGTGGATCCATTGCCCCCGCTGGGACATTCCAAGAGCGATAGCGAAAATTCGCAAGGACCGCTCCAAGGCAGTGCTGGTTGTTCCTATGGGATGCACCGAGGAGGAAAGTACCCGACATTGGGTAGCCTCATTGACCAACATGACCTTAAACAAGGTCGTCCTACCTGCTGGAGGGGGTGTCTATCAGGACGCTAAGGGACAGCCCATGCCGCCCCAGAGATGGCCAACAGAATTCCACTATGTGGATGGGGGCCTTGATCAGGCCGACACCACGGACTTCGTGTGTGTCAACCGCATCATAGCAGAGCCATGGCGGCAATGCTTTGCGGTTCCCCCTGTTGACATCGAAGAATCGGATTCGGAAGACCCCCTCACTGAAGAGGAGTGGGATCTGGTTCAGGGGTATATGGATCAGCCCATTTCACGACTGGGGAAACCAGCGTGAGGGCAAGGGCCAGGACAAAGCCTGGTGGGAAGTGGACTCAATCGTCTCCGGTTCCTATGACGGGAATACTTTCGTACAGAGGGTGCTGGATCACATGTCCAGCCAAGACGAGCCGCCTGGCGGTAACCCACCCACCTACGGCGATCTGTTCCGAGGCAAGACCAGAGATGGCCCTTTGGGCCACCTGGGAAGACCACCTGTGCCGAAAGCGAGCGGGGTCGCTACCCCTCAAGTAAGCTCCGTGGTTCAAGTGCCCGGAAAAGCCAAGGCGGAGTCCGATGACTGCCCCAAGATCCAGGCGTTGAGGGCCAGGCTGAAGCAGAAGTATGGCGAGACCTTCTTCAGCGGTAAGCCTGTGTTTCCTCCACCGGTACGTGGACCGTATGGCGAGGCCAAGATACGACTGAAGCAGGACCCCCGTGTGTATCGGCACCGGGAGTTTGCCCTGAGGAGCGAGAGGAAAGAGGCCATGGAGAAGATCCTCCGTGACTTCATCCAGAGAGGCTGGCTTGAGCCGTGCCACTCCGAGTGGGCCTCTCCCTGTTTCGTCGTCCCCAAGAAGGTTGCCGGTGAGTGGCGGCTCGTGGTCGACTACCACGGCCTGAACGCCCAAACGCAGCACGACAGCTATACGCTGCCCCTCATTGAGGACATGCTGCAAAAACAACACCGGCGGAGGATCTTCACGGTGATTGACCTGAAACATGGTTATCATCAGATGCCTCTCGCCGAAGAGTCCCGTGCCTGCACAGCCATGAGCACTCCACTTGGACCTCTCCAGTGGAAGGTGATGCCCATGGGCGTCACCAACGGCAATGCGGCTTTTCAGCGGATGCTGGAGAACCTGCTTGAGCCGGTGCGCGACTGTGCGGACCCCGTCGTGGACGACGTGATCATCGCGTCCGGGGACCCCAGCATGAGCTACGAGGAGCTCCTGGAGGCACACGAGAGGGACGTCACTCGAGTGCTGGACCTTCTGGTTCGGCACAAACTCACGGGCAGCAGTGACAAGGCCACCATTGCGGTAAGCGAGGTGGTCTTTGCTGGCCACGTAGTCGGGAACGGGCAGCGAAAGCCCATACCTGGCAAGGTGGCTGCGATTGAGCACTGGGAAAAGCCCAAGACGGTCTCTGAGCTACGGGCGTATCTTGGGTTCTGCAATTGCTACTCGGGGTATATCAAAATGTATGCCGAGTATGCAGCCCCCATGACGACCATGCTCAAGGGCAACCGAGAGGAGACCAAGAAGGGGTCCAAGAAGGCTCTGGTCTGGACACCTGAGTCCGACCGTGCCTTTGAGGGGATGAAGCAGGCGCTGCTATCCGCAGTGGGTCTGCACCTCGTGGATCCTGACCGAGGGTTCGTCCTACGCACCGACGCTTCCGACTACGCCATTGGCGCTGTGTTGGAGCAAGTGCTTGACGACGGGAGGCACGTGCCCGTGGCCTTCTGGAGCCGAGTCCTGGCGGAAGGCCAGAGACGGACGTGGACGCCCCGTGAAAAGGAGGCGTATGCCATCGTCATGGCTCTCAGGAAATGGGCTGGGTACATAGCCCTCCATCCCGTCACCGTCTGCACCGACCATCAGAGTCTGCAGTCGTGGCACAAGGAGCACGTGGACACCCCCTCAGGTCCCGCCTCCCGACGGGCAAGATGGCACGAGACCTTGGCCAAGTTCGACCTTACGGTTGTGTATATTCCTGGAAAGGATAACACCGTGGCGGACTGTCTCAGTAGGTGGGCCTATCCCGCCAGCAAGGGCATGCAGGACATCTCTGCCCATGGCGATGAGGCTGAGACCGCTGAAGCCAAGAGGATCATCGAAATGGAGCGCCTGATGGAGGAGGAGGGTGCTAAATGCTTCGTCGTCATGGCTGCAGATGCCCCCCTCGCTTCGAGGGTGAGCAGAACAGTCAGTGTACTCGCCCCTGTGGGTGCCGCGGGCGGAAGGCCCGGGCCGGCACCCCCTGTGGGAACTGAGTCCGACAAGCACCTCTTCCCGGAGTCTTGCCTCCAGGACGACTGGACCGACGATTACGCCAAGTCTGAGGCCTTTGCGGCCGAGTATAGGGCTGTGACCGACCCTGATGACGGGCAGAAGTGGCCAAAGGGGCTGACTGAGGAAGATGGCAAGCTCTACCGGAATGGTAAGTTGCTAGTACCAGAGTCCCGGTCGCTCGAGCTGTGTGAAGCTTGGCACCACCACATGCTGCACCCAGGGGTCAAGAAGCAAGCTCTTGACATGCAGCGTCGGTTCAAGATCGACCATATCGTTCTCTACACCGCCATCAAGAAGGTCAGGAAGGGTTGCTCGGTCTGTCAGGCCTGCAATCCCGATAACCGGAACGTCAAGGGGGAACCCCAATGGACCCCGGTTCCTGACCAGCCCATGGAGAGCGTGGCCATGGACGTCTTCTCCATGCCCGAAGTGCACATTGGCAAGGAGACCTTTGACTGTGTGGTTCTCTGTGTGGACCGCCACAGCGGCTACGTTGTAGCCGTTCCGGCACGCAAAAAGGGGTTGCTTGCCAAGGAAGTGGCAGTCATGATGATTCGTCATTGGCTGACCGTCTTTGACATTCCCCTGCACCATTTGCAGTGACCGAGGGCCCCAGTTTACTGGTGGCTGGTTCACGGCTATGTGTTCCCTCATGGGGATACGTCATGCCAAGAGCGTCGCCTATCTCAGCTGGTCTAACGGCCGTGCTGAAGTGGCTGGACGGCAGCTGTTCGAGAAGCTGCGCAAGATCCATATCACCAATCCACGGCGGAACTGGTTCGAGGAGATGTGGCCTGCTCTGAAGGCCCATCATGACACCCCCACTCCGGGCGGTTTGTCCCCTCACCAGATTCTGTTTGGCAGGGACCCCCTGGGTAGGGGACTTCCCTTGTCTGGTGATGGCATGGCTATGGATGCCAAGGAGTTCTTCGCGCGGCAAGAGCAAACGGCGCGGGACATCCGCCAGCAGCTTGAGAAGGAGCATGCTGAGCGTCAGAAGTCCGCCCCGAGCTCGACAGCGCAGAAGTTCAGGGTGGGAGACCCGGTGTGGGTGATCAGACCCCGCCCCATGGGCACCCACCGCACCAAGACCTGGTTCACACCCGGCGAGGTGGTCCGCAGGATTGGTGAGGACACCTACCGCATCAAGGTGGGTCACGGACAGTTCCGGGAGCGCCACGAGAGTCAACTCCGTGTGCGGGAACCCGACCTCCGTGGCCGTCATGTGTCCCTGGACTACGCCAAACATGAGGCCGATTCGGACGACGACTATGCTGAGCAGGACGACTATACTGTCGGGAAGATCCTGGCTCAGCGTCCGAAGGCCTCGGCACCCGGAGGTCTGGAGTTCAAGGTTCGTTGGCGAGGCTATGGGCCGTCCCACGACACCTGGGAACCCGTCTCCTCGTTTGTGCCGCGGATCAATACTCCCTTCATGGAGTACATCCGCAAGCACAAGACCAAGATCCACGTTTCGGACTTGGCAGCACTCACCCGGGCGATTGCAGCCAGGGGTGCCTGATCAGCGCCCTGAGCTCTCCCCTGATGTGTTATGAGCGCTTGTGAGGCCGACGAATCGTCCCTTACTTGCTTGTTCTCTTCCATCTTTCGGTGACAGAGTGGCCATATACCCCCCCCTGCTGAATCCAGAGGAGGATGGCCCCTCTCTTCTTCTGTTCGTCACTCACCCCCCTGCTGAATCCTTGGGAAACCAGGTAGGGCGACTGACCTTCATATTTTTGAGCTCTTGGGGCCTTGAAGCCCATACGTCGTTGCGCAACGGATGCCGCTGTCATCGGCATTGCGAATTTTTGGTGCGTGGTCTGTTTGCATGGCACTTGCGGAATCCAGACCAGTCGACGTGTGTCAGCTGACTATATATGGCCTGAACTCAGGCGTTTTCCCGTCCACCCTCCTGCATTGCCTTATCCTGACCGTGGCGTGGTTTGGCGCTCTGTCCAGAGCGTGTTTACACGCCTATTTACCCAGATTGTTGCTTGTTTTTCTGCCCTCCAGGATATGTGCATCTGTATGTTAAGTGTCATCAGACCATCGCTGAGGGATGGACTGTTTTTCACCACGAATCGGAATACAGAGGCACCTTGAGTCGCCGTGTACATGTTCTTACAGCCTGGTCCAGCCTGGACCAGTACCTGATTACATATTCTACTGTTTGAGTGTTATTCGCTGTGATGTGTGGAGATCCTGATGGCGCCAGGCGGGAAGCCCAGTTGCCTGACTACACTCCCAGCGGTCCGCCACTGTCAGTCCCAGTGTGAGCCTACCGATTCGCAGACGCACTTGCATTCGGATGGCGGCCTCCGGTGCTCCTGACCTCGGTCAGTCTGCCTGGGAAACTGGTGGTTTGAGGAGTCGACGCCTCCGCCCACACTGCATGAGGACTCCCTCATGTATGGCCTTCGTGGCAGTAGGGCGAGGGAAAAGACGGCCTTGATGCCCGATCCCTTCAGGAGGAGTTCCCTTAAGATTTGGGGTTCTTAAGGAGTTCGACTATGGCACTCTGGACTCGCGTCGTATGGATATGGACATGGTGCGCCCGAGGAAGGACCTGTGGGGACTCTCCCCAGTCGGCGGGCCTTGGGAAGCTTGGGGTAGCCTGATGGATCTTTGTGGTCGCTCTCGACTTGTGGGACCACCTCGGTCGTCGTGTGTCGCCTATGTTGGCCGTGTATGCCACTGCCACTGTGGTGGTGACCGTAGCAGCCGGCACCCGGTGCGCCTGGTATGGGTTAACGGGTCCTTTGGATGCCGAACAATCGCCGCCAGGACCCGGGACTTGATACTTGATACTATACATGTGCTACAAGCTTATACGGCATCGTACCTATCTTACTGTGACTTACTGAAGTGAGGATGAGACACCCCCCCCCCCTTCAGGGAGTGGTCCTGGGTACCCGCTGCCATGCGTGGGTGTTATCGAGCCCCCCCAGGGTTTGCTCTAAGGAGGGGGGTGAAGCGGTACCCAGAACCCCATGGCCAGGTTACGGCATACAACCGGTCTCCGGTCCACTAACCCCATGTACGGCGTGTTCTGTGCCGTGAAGCCCCGCATCGGCAACCGATGCACCGCCAGCGGAGATTTGTGTATCAGAATATCAGGAATCAACAGGGTTTTATTTTCATATTGTTTCCATCAATTTTTACGCTTCCGTTCTGATACTCACTGTTTCGACTGCTGGCGGTTGGATCGCGACTTTACCGTAACCGCCAGTTTAACTGTAATTAATGGAAATTTTAACGCTATCCGCGACGAAGGCTCCAAAGTCGCCAGGAACTGCATTGATGCATCCGCAATTTTCATAATTAATACTCGCAACCTTAATCCGAATTTTTCAGGATGTCGAAATCGGATTTTCGACTTCGACATCCCCGCACTTGATTTGACCTCTTTCGAGTGGACCTACGTGCTTCCCTATGCACGAATCAACTTTCCTTTTATCTTGCCCTCCATTTGACTCAGAGATATGGGCAAAACAAAGTTGATTCGTGAGGCCACTTGTAAGGGTCATATCTCGTGCCGCTTGCGAGGAATGACAATAAGGAAACGTGGGATGTATTCACAATACTCCAGACGTAATTTAGGAAGCATCATATGCCTTGCGTTTCCACACGTGCGCGCTAGTGTAATGGATCATGGTCAAGAGGGTAGAGTTTGCGTTATAACTCTTTGGCCATGACATTGCGTGCGTTAAGATAACTTTCGAGTGTAGCGCGCAAGTGTTGGTGTTGCATAGGAACTCTCCTTGAGTTCCTATGAGCGATTGACACAAAGTTATGCCCTTGGAGGGGCATGACATATCGTCGTGGGAGCTACCTTTTGGGGCAATATGTGGTATGTGCCATGTGTTGTGTTGCGTGCCCATTTGGCGGGTCCATTGCTCCAAACGGAACCCGCCAATGGACCTCATATTATGCAAGCCCCTTCTCCATACTCCCTACAATCAATTGCAAGCCTAACCTCCGTGAAGGGAAGCTTGTGTGGTGATCCCGAAGCGATGCGTTCGGAGCAAGGTGTGTATTTTGCAATTTTCCATATTTTCATGTGCCCACTTGGGAAGCAGCGCTCGTAACCTTTCAAGGCGCCCCAAGTGGAGCACATATGTGGGATCGAAGGTCATTGGTGTCAAGTCATTATGTTTAGAAGGATCAAGTGATTGCACGATCCAAGCCGAAGATATTATAATATAATTATGTACCTTTCAAGGCACTTTCCTGTGTGCTTGTGCCAATTTTGCCATTTTTGGCCCGTCGTGATGTCAAGTGGCGACCCTGTATCTCAACGTTGCGCTCGATTGACATCATGACCCAAGTATGAGATGAGGGTACATACTTCGGTGCCCAACATATCTTGGACCCGGCGAATAACTCCTCTTAGGCTTGGCATACCGTGGCCGCCATGTTGGCGATTTGGGACTATCCCAAATCATGGGCTCACTTGGCGACCCTGCCATTCCCAATATCGGAGGAGTTGGGCGACGCCCAAAAGATATGTTGGACCAATATGACTTGATACCAATCCTATGGCACACTCTGGTCCGAGTCGGGCATGTGCCTCATTTGCCCCAACCATGAGTGTGCGCATTTTTGGCCATTTTGAGCATTTTTTCACTTTTGCTGCCCGCCGTGCCTCATGTTCTAACCTTCGTGCACGCCGGACACATGGACCGATGGACCATATATGACATGGGTGTTATGGGTAATGGTCCCCATGGTCGACACACCACGTGGGCGAAGCGGAGCCACCTTCGGTAAGGCGCTAGCCCAAAGTGGGTGTGGGCAATTTTGCAATTTTGACATTTGTGGACCCAATTGGGATCGTCACCACGCCGAGTGGCATTGAGATCTTTGAGAGCCAAGGGCATGGGAGTCTCCATTGGACTCCTGGTGGATCGGATATGGGATGGCGGATCAAATCTCCAAGCCGGCGTGGAGATATACTATTGGGAGCACACCGAGTTTTGGCTCATTTCAAGCAGCCAAAATGACCCAATTTTGGGACCCCAATTTCCCCCTTCCGTGTGGTCAATTGGCGGCCCCATTACTCCAAGCCCATAGGGAGCCCGGACCTACATTCAAGTTGTACACTCAGATATAAGTCCTAGGTCCTGCCTCCTACCCTGTGAGCCATTGGCCTTACCTTGGCCGGGCGAGCCACGCGTGGGAATGGCGCCAATTTTGGTGATTTTGGGCATCATGACCCCACATGACTCATCCGTGTTGCCCTGATGCCGGGACCTCAGAGGGAACCAGGTTGGGTGAGGGCTCCTGGGGGTTTGTACTCGAAGGGCATAGGGTCAGTTGCCTCGTCCCTACCTCTGGCGGGTCCGGACGAGGGGTCGATTTTGGGGATTTTTGAGTTAATTTCAGTTTGGGCTGTAACAGCCCATTTTCAGCTACCAACTCCTGGGTGATAATGGCGGGGCCATATCTCTGGCTCAGAGTGGAGTTGGGACCTGCCATTAAGGGAGAATGGGGAGCTACTGTCGGTTGGCCTTGAAGCCACTTGGTTCCCAGGAACTCGCCTGTGGCTGGGCGGGACACCCCCCCCTATTGGCAGGATTTCAGGGTCCGGACTGAGCAGGGCATGGGTTGTGTTTAAGCCCCCGCCCCCATCAGCCACTGAGAGGGTCGGACCTGGGATTGGGATATGAGTTGGGACTGAGTGTCTATGGTCCTGTGATGCCCTCACCCCAGTCCAGTCCTAACCCCATGTGTACATATCCTAATGTGTTGTTGTACATACTTTTGTTCCCTCTTTGCAGAGTGGCAAGGATTCTGAAACGCTTTGTCACATGACACGAGCGTATTGATGCCCTTGTGAGCGTAGTGCCTTGCCTGCCTGCTCACCTGTGCGTGTCACCGCAGCGTCCCGTGGCCGGCCCCCCACGGGAACGCGTCACTCCGCCCTGAGCCACTCATCACGCCAGTCCTCAATGCCACTGCCGGGCGGCACGCGCTCGTTGCGGCGGCCTGCGCTGTGGTGAGAGGAGGCGCTGAGAGAGGGGGCACTGGCGCTGGGGCGACTCCTGGGGGCTCTGCCGGGGGCGTGGGGTCTGCCTGGACCTGGTCCAGGTCCCCAGCCGTCGTCCGACGAGCCAGACTCCAGGGGTGGGTGGTCGCTGCCGACGCTCCCACGGCCTTCCAGCTCGTCCAACCTCTGCTGCAGGCCGTTGATGACCTTGTTCAGCAGCCTGGTCTCACCCTCGGCGATGTCGAGCTCCCTCTGGGCGGCGGTGGCGACCTTGGCGATCTTGACCATCTCCGTCTTGGCGATGTCCAGCTCCTTCTGTGCGCCCGCGGCGACCCTGGCGATGCGCATCATCTCGCCGTTGGCCGTGTCTACCTCGCGCTCGAGGGACTGGACCCTCCTGCGGAGGTGGACAATCCACAGCCAGGTGGCATCCGGGTCATCGTTCCCTGGTGGGTCGTCGGGGTCCCCAGGACGTCCTCCAGGAGGGCCTCCGCCGGGTCCGCCCGGTCGAGGGGGTCCTCCCCCGCGCGGAGGTCCGCCTCCAGGGGGTCCACTCGGTGGGCGTCCTCCAGAGCGTCCTGATGGTCCTCCGCCAGGGGGTCCCGGTGAGCCTCCGCCGGGTTGCCTCGGCGGGTCTGAGGATGGGGGCTTCTCCGTGTAGCCGAAGTCCATGTCTTCATCCTCGTCCAGGTCGCCCCACCTAGGCGTCTCGGTCTCGCACTCGACGGATCCCGAGCTCCGGTAGGGAGGAGGGAGATCCTCACTCTCACCCTCCGGCTCCATGGGGACGTCTCCGCCTATTCCGCCAGCCATTCTTCGGCGATGTCGGCGGCCTCGTCTATCCCCGTCGCCGGCGGTGAAGAAGGTGTCGGAGTCGTGGGGGTGTCCGCCCGCTGGCCTCCGTGACCTCTCGGGGGTCTTCCCCTTACCCTTCCTCCGCCGGTAGGCGCTGGGGCCACTGCTCCCACTGCTGCCCGTGTCGACCTCCTCCAGATCCAGCGTCATCTTGGAGGAGGCGTCCCCTTCGAAGAGCTTTCGAAGGGTCTCCACTCGGGATCCTCCCGGGGGAGTCTCGCGGCGGAGCTTGGCCTCCGCCTCTTCCATTGCGGCGGCTGTAGCTGCGGCAGCTCGCCTTTCGGCCTCCTCCCGGGCGTGAGCAGCCTCGGCTTCCCGGGCCTGCTGCAGCCGGACCTTCTCCGCTTCCAGCGCTGCCAGCTCGGTCTCCCTCCTGGCCCTCTCCTCAGCGACCTTCCGTCGCGCGGCCTCGATGGCATCTTTCCTGGCGGCGTCTGTTTGGGCCTTGGCCGTTGCTTCGGCGTGGGCCCTTTCCTCCGCCTCCTCTCTTTGCCCTCTCTTGGGCAAGCGCCTCTTCCAGCGCCTTCACCTCGGCCTCCTTGCAGGCAATGGCCTCCTGGGCCAGGCGAGTTTCTTGGGCGGCTGCCGCCACCTCACCCCTGACCCGGGCAGTCGCTGCCTCATGGGCGGCCGCAGCCGTAATACCAGCCGCGATGGCCGCGACGGTCAAGGCGTGGAAGACCATGCCTCTGCCCCAATCCGTGGCCTCCTCCTGGGCGATGCCGACGGCGCCCTCCACGGCAGCGTTTTGCTGCGTGGCCCGTTGCCGGGCAACCCGAAGGTTGCAGGGCACCCCACAGGCGCGCTCGCAGGCGCGCGCCACGTCCCTTTGGTCGGGAGCGACGCTGCTGCTGGAGCTGGCCTGGTCGGCCGGCATTCCCCCCCGGTGTCGCTGCTGAGGCCTGACTCCCTCAGGTGCAGAGGACGGGGCTTGGCCTTGGCCTGCCTGGCGACTTCGAGGAAGTCGCCAAGGGTGGTGTGGCCGGGGTGGTTACCGCCACTGGCCCGTTGGGGGCTGAGGCCTGGGGTCCCGCCCTTGGCGCCTTGGGCGGCTTCGGCAGCCAGGGATTCCTGGTACTCCCGCCACTTCTTGTCCCGCCTCCTGTCCCCGGCGGACCGCTTCTCCTTACCAGGAGACGCGCTGCTGCTGCTTCCCTGCAGCGTGCGCTCGGTCCCCGGCTCCGGGAACTTCCTTTCGATCATGTCCCACATGGAGACGTTGATCGTGGCGCCCGACGGGTACTCGTTGGGCTTCTCATCCTCCTCAATCCCGTCGGGGCGCAGCCCTTCGCCAGGCCTGTCTGGGCGGGTCCAGACCCTCCAGCGCTTCTGGCGGCAGCGGAAGGCGTATCTTTCCACCCGCACCCAGTCTTCGACTGCCTGCAGGCGGTCGGGGCCCATGTCCTCCCGGAGCTCGAAGCTCCCGGGCATGCAGCCTTCGCACTGGGGATGGCTGTGGCGATAACACTGGTCCCACACCAACCCAGGCAGTAGGCGCACCGCATGGGGGTGGGGCCGCGGCCACGTCTTGCCCGCCTCCTGCCAATTCACCATCGTTCCCCTCGACGGACTTGTCCCGGGGGTGGTGGTTGAGGCGGTTGCTATAGCTGGGAGTGCGGCCTTGCTGGTCGGCCGAAGGAACTCGTTGATGTCGGAGTTCTGGTCAGTACAACTCCTTCACAGACTCAACACCGTTGCCGGGCGGCGCTGCGGAGCCCGTGTTGCTCTGGGTTCAGCTGGCCCCGAGAGGCACGCGAGGGATGGGAAACCCCGCGGCGGTGAAACGCTTTTGACCCGTTCCTGTGGGGGGCCTGGTCACGGGATGCTGCGGTTGACACGCACAGGCAAGCAGACAGGCAAAGCACTGCGCTCACAGGGGCATCATTACGCTCGTGTCATGTGACAAAGCGTTTCAGGATGCTTGCCACTCTGAAACAAGGGAACAAAAGTATGTACAGCAACACATCAGGATATGTTCACATGGGGTTGAGACTGGACTGGGATAAGGGCATCACAGGACAATAGACACTCAGTCCCAACACATATCCCAATCCCAGGTCAGACCCTCTCATTGGTTGGCAGGGGCGGGGGCTCAAACACAACCCATGCCCTACTCAGTCCGGACCCTGAAACGCTGCCAATAGGGGAGCATGTCCCTCAAAGCCACAGGCGAGTTCCTGGGAACCAAGGAGCTCCAAGGCCGACAGACGATCGCTCCCTATGCTCCCCTAACAGCAGGTCCCAACTCACCTCTGAGTCAGAGATGGAGCCCCGCTATTATCCCCTAGGAGTTTGTAGCTGAAATTTGGCTGTTTCAGCCCGAACTGATATTAGCTCCGAAAACTTCTTGGAGCCCTCAGCCAACCTGGTTCCATCTGACTCCCCGGCATCAGGGCACCACGGGTTCGTCAAGTGGGGTCATGATGCCAAAATCACCAAAATTGGCGTCATTCCCACGCGTGGCTCGCCCGGCCAGGGCAAGGCCAATGGCCCACAGGATAGGAGGCAGGACCTAGGACCTCTATCTGAGTGCACAACTTCAAATTTGGTCCGGGCTCCTTGTGGGCGAAGAGATATGAGGCCGCCAATTGACCACACGGGGGTCTGAAATTGGGGTCCTAAAAGGGGGTCATTTAGGCTGCTCAAAATGAGCCAAAATCCGGGGGTGCCCTCAATGGTATATCTCCACGCCGGCTTGGAGATCGGATCCGCCATTCCATACGCGATCCACCCGGAGTCAGACGGTGACTCCCATGCACTTGGCTTCCAAAGATCTCCATGCCACTCGGGGTGGTGACAATCCAAATTGGGTCCACAATTGCCAAAATGGCAAAATCGTCCACACTCACCTTGGGCTAGCACCTTAACGAAAGTTGCTCCGCTTTGCCCACGTGGTGTGCGAACCATGGTGACCAATATGCTTAACACCCATGTCATATATGGTCCATTGGTCCATGCGTCCGGCGTGCACGAGGGGGCTGAACATGGTGCACGGCGGGCAGAAAATGTGGAAAATTGCTCAAAATGGCCGAAAATGCGCACACTCATGGGTGGTGCAAATGAGGCACATGCCTGACTTAGACCGGAGTGTGCCATAGAATTGGTATCAAGTCACATGCGTCCAACATATCTTTTGGGCGTCGCCCAAACCCCTCCGGTTTTGGGAATGGCAGGGTCGCCAAGTGGGCCCACGATTTGGGATGGTCCCAAATTGCCAACATGGCGGCCACGGTATGCCAAGCCCAAGAGGAGTTGTCCGCCAGGTCCAAGATATATTGGGCATTGAAGTATGTACCCCCAAAACATACTTGGGTCATGATGTCAATTGGGCGCAACGTTGAGATACACGGTCGCCACTTGACATCATGACGGGCAAAAAACAGCCAAATTGGCGAAAAGACACGCAAAAGTGCCCTGAAAACTACACAATTATATTATAATATCTTCGGCTTGGATTGAGTAATCGACCAATCCTTCTAAACACAATGACTCGACACCAATGACCTTTGATTCCTCATATGTGCTCCACTTGGGACGCTTTGGAGGCTGCCTCCCAAGTGGGCACATACAAAAATGGAATATTGCAAAGAACACACCTTGCTCGCAACGCATCGCTTCGGGAGCGCTCAACAAGCGTCCCTTTCACAAAGGTTAGGCTTGCGAGTGCTGGTTGGGAGTACAATGAAGGGCCTCGTGCGATATGGGGTCCATTGGCGGGTTAGTCTTCGAATGGTGCACCCGCCAAATGGGCACGTGATATGACACCAAATAAGGCATACAACCCTACCCTCGCCTTCTACACCCAGCCTAGTGGCCTAGAATCAAAGTATGCCTATATTCTAGAGTAACTTTGGTCCCTTAACACGCATGCAAGTGCTTTGGTCGAAAATCGACCTCCTTTCGGAAAGCCGAATTTTAGCATGCACGCAAAATATATTGCCAATATATATATAGAGATCATATATGTACTATCCGGGAAAGACAAGTGATGTGCCCCGGATGTAGAGGCAAGCAAAGGGGGAGAAAACGCCAACTCAACATACTTCTACACGTACTTGGACGCCAAGTACGTGAAAAAGCGCACTTCTGGGAGAACACTCAAAATAAATAACCCTTTGGGCCTATGGAGTCGGGATCCTTTGGCCTCATCCTATGACTATGGGGGGCAAAACCTCATACACAGTGCCTATGAGGCACGTTAATTCGTCCTTGGGCGCTTGAACACTCGTGACCCTTGTTATTCCACTTGGGGGTTCAAAGCGCCTTCGGCCGCCCAGATTTTCTGGGAAAAATCTCGGACGCGATGCGTTCTATCAAGGAAAAAATTGCGGATCACTCGAAGACTGTTTCACTCTTAACTTCAAGAAGGATCTTTTTACAGAATTGTCTAATGCAGTGCACAGAACGTGCGACGACAGGCGGCGATTTCACGACAATTAGAAATCGCGGTAGAAATCGGGTATTTCACCAATTTCTAACCGCAAATCAACCAAGACACTAATATTATGGTAATTCCACATCCATTTAATGGTTAGAAATCGGATTCCAGATTTCGCGGGTTAGAGAACAGGGATATTCCGCTGACAGCCGGTGTCAACGGCTTCCGCACGGGTGTGACGGCTCACAGGCCTCCGGGCCATGGGCCATAACGGGTGTGACGGCTCACAGGCCTCCGGGCCATGGGCCATAGGTTCTGGGTACCGCTTCACTCACATTTCTCGACTTTAATGCGGAGATCATTTTCCTGACAGACAGTGAAAAACTCTTGTAGGAGGAGGATATGATCCTCTTGCGTATTAGTACCCAGGCTCACGTCATCGATGTGTGCCTCCATCTCAGCCTCGCGGGAAACCAGTTCCCGCACAAGGGGTCTGCGTCTCAGGATATATAGGATTTTATTCATCAGCTCCTGAAAGAGAGCAGGGGCATTCGCGAGACCGAAGGGCATTACCTTCCAGCAGAAGACACAGCCCTTAGGGGTTAAAAAGGCAAGCAGTTCCTGGGCTGCTCCAGTTAGGTATACGTGCCAGAAGCCACTGTGTTTGTCCATCTTAGTTTTGAATCGGCATGTAGTGATTCTCTCTAGCATGTTCTGCATGTTCCGGATACTCCGTGAGTGGTTCTGGGTCTTTTTGTTGACCTCTCTGTAGTCAACGACCAAGCGCATGGCAGTGAAGCCAGGTTTAGCCACCAGAAAACGGAGGCTACAATGGCAGGGGTAGTCCCCGTGTTCATATTCCTCGACGAGGCCAGCATCTATACATTCTTGGATCTGGCGTTGATCTGGTCTTGTGGGGCGGGGTATGGACGGCGTCTCACCACAGACCCTTCAAACTCGGGTTTGAGTTTGAGGTCGATCTCGACCAGTTTTTTGCAAAACAGGGGTGGGGGCAACGCTCTCAAAACCTCTTGGTATTTCTGGATGAGCTTACTGAGACGGGGGTCTAGGTTCATGCTCTCTAGTTGCTGAACAAAATCCTCCTCAGCGTGGAGGTTGGTCTTCCCTTTCTCCTGTTTCTTCATACGCCCCATCATTTCAGGGGGTAGTTCATCCTCCAAGTCCTGGCAACACTGCTGAGCATAGTGAAGGGAGTATACCAGAGTTACCTCAGGATCGGGAAGAGTCATCTCTTCATCATCCTACTCGGACCATATAGACGCTTTCAAGGTCCTCTTGAGGAGGTCCAGGCAGGTGCATCGCTCGATACCCTAAGCCTTAGCCCAGAGAACCTGCTGGAGATCCTGTACATCGTACCAAGAAACGGGCATGTGGTTGGGTGAGGGTTTAGCGCTGGGTACTTGACCTGTAGGCTCATCTGTGGCCTGCATGGGGAAAGCGGCGTGGTCATGAGACCCGCCATGAGTGGACTCAACAAGATCCACCTCATCCATAAGCAGCTGCGCTAGGAAGGCGCTGTGCTTCAGTGTTAGCACCTCCGGGTCAACCGGGGGTATGGCACTGGCGATATTGCTTAGGCGGTCGTCAGCATCAGCCGAGGAGTGGAGACTACTCAGGTCTCCTGCTCATCGGAGCACTCACCACTCGTAGTGGTGACCGAATAATACTCGGATATTTTCTTAAGTTCCACGGGGGTAAGGCCTCTGTTTTCGGCAATCAACTCCTTGAGTACCACCTGGTCGAGGTCACTCACTGGTACAGGGTTTGAGAGCCATCTACTATGGACAAGAAACTGCCCCATTCAGCGGCGGGCATGGTCTCCTGAGAGTCTTCAGGGACGTATATTTGACCATTGGGGAGTTCAGTTCTTCCCAGTGTCATACGCTCCAGCAGTCGTCTCCAATAGGCGTGTCGTAGGAAAAAGTGTTTTTCCATTGCTTTGGAGTAGACTTTAGTTGTATTAGAGAGGCTCTAAGCTATCGTGCATTTTTATCTTAGTATTGGCCTAACCGAAATGGGTGATAACACATTTTGACCTAGAAAACCAAACACTCAATGAGAATGTTGTGTGGAGCCCTTAATCCCCAAACAATGTCAACTAAAACATCTTTGCCTGGACTGACTGAGGCGCTGACATTGATTCAGAGCCTATGGATTTATCTATGTTTTTTCATGAGTTCTTAGCTATCCTAGTGGTATGCACCCTAGAGGGCTGGGCTCAATACTCAGTCAGCCTAGCCAAGTAGGAACTTTCCAAGGGACATGGCAGTGACCTCAGCGCCACAAGCCATGCCACCTCAGCTCCTTTGGGACCAAACAACAAGGAAGGCACATCCCAAAGAAGGCACTATGTAGAGTGTGAGCCCTTGGGGCAGTTTTCCAATTTGTGTTCCTCAATCTTTGTAAACTATTTCTGAGTTGCATCGATTGTCTATCTGTTGTAGTTATTGTGAGTTTCCTTTGCTCATATCTCTTTGCAACTAACTCATTTGACTGCATCCCTTCTATGCTTTGATACTGTTTTGAACTCTACTTGCTTATCTCTGGCATTGGGCTATCCTGGGGTGTTTGTATTTCAATAACAAATCATTTTCTTCATCAAAAACAAGCAACACGAACCATACCCCAGCAGCAAGCAGCGGAAGAGGCACAACAAAGAGTTGAAAGAACTCTTTTAAAACTCTCTGGTAGCAGAGGGCTGACAGCCTCTGCGTGCCGGCAGCAACCGCGTGCCGTACACCCAGCACGCCGAGGACTGTCCTGAGCAAGAAGGGCGAGTATTGACACAAAGAAGGAGGACACCGACGCGAAGACGGCGCCTGAGGCATCAGCAATGCCAGCGCCTGTAGTGCCTGGACCTGGAGAACCTGGCGCTGTACCTTCGGTGCCCTTACATGGACAAGTGGATGTGGTTGACGATTTGCTGGAGGGACTGCAATCCGCCTTCAGGGCCCTCCCACTCGGGGAGGTGGACACCAACCCTGTGAAAAGAAAGAGGGGGAGAGAGAAGGATGCAGGAGAAAGCATGCCGGACGAAGGAGTGGACCATGGGCACGACCCGACGAGCGAGTCAACCTTCGAGGGCGCACCAAGCGCCTCCCGCCTCCACGCATCACCCTCTCCTACAAGCACCACAATCGCAACTCCAGACCCAGCTGCTGCAACATCCACACCCATAACCATCCCGCCTATGGCTGAGGGCACAGGCTTTACTGGCATGCCTACGTACCCTGTCTATGGTGTGGACCCATCCACCACTTTTTTTCCAGAGGCAACTACTGCCAGTGACCCAGTGGCCTCCAATTCTGCGCCGCGCTGGTATGCGGCGGATTCTCACCATCCTCTACCCGCTACGGGAGCATATGTCGCTGATATTCCTGGGTATGCAACCCTGAGTGGGCTGAGAAGAGGGCCTGAGTCATGCAGGAGCAGGAGTAGAGGATCGGGAAGATCCTCCAACAGGTCCCTGACGCGGTCGGAGATTAAAGAGGTCCTCCGAGGAGCCACCTCTGATCTTGTTGGTGATCTCACTCAAGAGATTCGGGCTAAACTGGAGCCCCTGATTCCTCCCCAAGCGTCACCTACCAATGTGGGAGCTTCACCTCACCGAGTACAAGACAATCACCTGGTGGCAGGCCTGACAAACAGCCTGGGGAGCCTGAGGAGCCGACCAATGCCGACCCCTGCGGTGATACCGAGAAGCCCTTTCATACAAAGAACGGCCCAGCCTCCCTACAGCCACGTGGAGAATTCCCCGAGAGCCGAGCTAGACCGGCTGGGGCTGACAGCCCTGAGGGCAATGGTTGACGTGGAGCCCTACGGCTCTAGTGACCTAGGCGGAGACCCCTCTGACGATGAGCCGCCGTCCATGACTTCCGCTTCGCCCTTGGAGGACGACGACCCTGAGGACCCCAAGACCCCGAGCAGGCTGAAGAGGAAGAAGAAGAGGAAGACCAAGCGCCCTGAGGGACGCAGGTCTCAGGAAGCTAAGGCAATTGCCACCTCCAAAATTTTGGTGAACTTGCCTGACTTCACAGGCAAGGATCTCAGCGATTTCGCTGAATACTTTGGCCGGTTCCTCCAAATGACTGGCCGAACCCATGCTGGTGGGCGAGTCAGGTGCGATCTGCTCCTGCAGTGCTGCAAGAGCAAGTACCTGGAGAAGCAGGTGAAGCAGATCGTGACGAAGTCCGCCACCTTCGCCGACGTGTTGGTTGCCTTGGAGAGGCAGTACCCTACCTACGAAAACGACCTATCCATCAAGGCTGAGATCCAGAACCTGGCCGTGCTACCCAAAAACCCCAAACCAGCCAGGATCTCCGAGCTACTGGCTTGCCTGGACCACTGGGTGGGACGACTGACGCCCGGTTCCTACGGCAGCGACCAGCTGCTCTTCTGGTTGGTTGCTAAGCTCCCTCAAGAGCTGTGTGACGAGTGCCGGTCAACTACGAGGATTTGTCTGTGCTACTCGTGGAGCTGGCGCAGGAGAAAGAAAGCGACCAGCACCTGAACGCCTACCGTCCTGGAGGAGGAGGCTCTGGGAGCCATGGTAAAGGGTACCAGGGACCCAGACCTTGACAAAGGACTACCGCCAAGCACGCTTGTATCATGGGCAATGTCCAAGAGCTCTTCTGGTGTGACGCCAGAGACGAGCATGGTCACCTGCAGCACGCCCCCGACTGCGATCAGCGCAATTGCTTCGTGGTCCAGGGGAAGAAACAGGAGACCAACACCGGCGCCAAGTCTAAGATGCCGGATCATTACAGGTGCACTATCACCTCAGCCTCCTGTTGGAAGAGGAAGCACTACGAGGATGGGTGCTACCACAAGAGTAAGAAAAAGTCACTGCCATGTCTTTCTTGGAGGGCTTGATCCAGGCCAAGCCCCCCTTAAAACCCTTTTGTTGATGCTAAGACAAACTTAAGTGTTTTTATCTCTCTTTTGTTGCCTAAAGTACACTTTCTCAAAGTAACTAGGGTTTTGACCCTAGCCCCCCCATGAAGTTCACCCCTACCACTCAACTGAGCGGAGGCACCTTCCTTCATGGAGGATATACTGAAATAAAATAGGCATTTCATGATTTAGGCCTTGGAGGTTAAGCCTAGTGGTCTCCCACCCCAGGACCCCTATACTCAACTGTTTCTACCACTTATTGTGGTCCTACTTTGTAACTGTTTCTGAATTCAGTTGCTTGGCCAGGTCATTTTCTGTGTGGTCCTGACATCTATGCCCCACATTCCTAACCAGCACCATTTCACCCAAAAGAGTGCACATGAAGTGCCTAATGCTATCTTTGAGGCAAGAGTCAGACCAATTTTCATATAAAATCTTTTGTATTATCCATTTGTGATTGAATCTTTGTGTATAAACCTGCTTTGTCTATTTGCAGCCCTTCTGTGTTACACTGGATTCCAAAACCAATCATTGATTCGATCCACATCCTGTTCTTGCTCTACTTGCTGCTTTGGTTTGTGTTTTCAACTACAAAACCTGCAGGATTTCATCAAAATATCTAGGGCATAAATCAAGGACATCTTTCTGGTAGCAGAGACAGTCCCTTGTGACCTTTTGAACCGACCCTGAGAAGAAGTGCAGCACACAAAACTCAACAACAAGTTCATCATGTCCACGCCAAGCGTCAGGACCTGGCCCATCAGAACTGTCCAACTGCAAATGGGCAGCATGGCCCACCCTATGAGTGAACCACCATACCGAGCTCCACAACATCTCAGTGGCGCATCTGGGTCCGGAGGAGATCCAGAACGCAGAAGGGCGGAAGAAAATAAAGGCCTGACCACCGAGGCCTTAGCGGCCCATGGTGGAGACAGCTTCAGTCAACTCCACAGACGTGTAGCAGCCTCAGTATCCAGATCCAACTATCCGTTTTAATCCTCAACAGCGATGGAAGGCCCTGTGGAGTATGAGGAACTGAGGAAGAAAATGGATGAATACATCCTCCATGAGGAGTACTACAAATCCATTCGTGGAGAAGATGGAGAGGAGCCACTGGCAGTACATTGATCCAGACCACGTACAGACCTAGGGTCCTACGCGAACTCTGGCCCGCCATCCGACAGAGCCGAGACAGCATCCCTGCCAAGACGACCAAGACCTGAGTATCCAAGAGCATGTTGTCCAACCGGAAGGGCTCCCGAAGTGGGCCCGACTCGAGTTGAGGAACAACATCATCCAAGGCCAACCCACGGTGCCCTGGATCATACGGCCGAGCTGTTGGCCAAACTCCTGTCTGGTTCAGAAGATCCAGATGTGACGGCCCTATCGGAGGCCATGAAGGCTAAACTGGGTATTGCAGAACCCTTACCCAAGCCACAGTTGCCCTCTCTCTCTCCAGGGCTGAGTACCCTGGCCGAAGATCTTAAGAGATCAAGGGTCTCAAGGCTGTTGCCTAAGGTCACCTGCCCCACCCCCTTTCACCCCCGTGCCAGGACTGTGCCCATGGCTGAACTACAGGACGTGCCTGTCACAGAGATTGAGAAAAGAGGGCTGTCAGCCCTGGCACCTCTTGCCGCCGTGTCGCCTTCAGGCCTAACTCCGGGGGGTGGGAAGACAGGCAGACCTATTGCCGAGGCGAAAATTCAGCTGGAACTGCCGGAGTTCGACCCCAAAAATCTGCCCGAATGGGCAGAAGAATTTGCAGAGTTCTTTTTGTCGACTGGCCAATCCCATGTGGACGTGGCAACGGAATGCTCACTGCTGAAACGCTCATGCAAAAAGAAATTTTTGCAAAAACAGGTGAAACAGATTGTGAAAACCTGTTCCACCTGGGCAGAGGTACTCCTGAGGTTGGAGAAAACATTCCCAGTCTATGAGACTGACCTCAGCGTACGCACACAGATCGAGGAGCTACCTATGCTCCCTGAGTTTCCATCCGCTGCGCGAATTTCTGAATATGTGTGCGACTTGGAGTACTTGTTTTCGAGGATGAACGTGGGCTCCTACGGAGCCACTGAGCCCCACCTGTGGCTCATGAGTAAGATTCCCCAACTTACGTGGGATGATTGCCACTCCAACTCTGAGAGGAAGAGTACGACCCACTCGTACGATGAACTGGTGGACCTCTTGATTGAGCTAGCTCTTGAGAGAGGAAATGACTCCTACATGGAGAAATTCCTCAAGAAGCATTTGGGTCGAGGTGGTACCCCTACCCCCGAATGTGGCGAAGGGAAAGGGCATAAAAATCCCACTAACACCAATCAGGGAGGTGGTAAAGGGAGGGGTAACCTACGTGCCATGAATGAGGTTAAACCTGATGCAGGTACACCCCCCCTGTTCTACTGCACACCTGTCAATGACAAGGGGGGACCTTGTCATGCCTCTGACTGCGATCTCTGCAGTGGCTGTATGCTGCAGATGAAACGTCAGCAGCATACCAAGGATGGGAAAACTGTGACCCATCAGGACCATTTCAGGTGTACCATCACCTGTGGTTACTGTGGCACACGTCGTCACTACGAGAACGAATGCCACGTCAAGAAACGCGAGAGTGACGAACTCAAGCGTCAGGAGGCGGAACGCCAGAAGACCCAAACGCCCGCCAGAAATCCCCCGAATGAAGATAAAGGTGGTAAAGGAGGTGGCAAGAAGGGTGGCAAAAATGGACCCACTAACCCCCAGAGGCGCTCATCAGCGCCCGTTGCTACACCCACTCCTGCTGCCACACCCGCTCCTGCCGCAGGTGACCCCAAGAAGCGCCCCCAAGGGGATAACGCTACCCCTGAGGGGAAGAATTCCAAGAAGAGGCGCTTGGCCTGGATGGCCAGGCCCCTCATTGCTGCAGGGGTGGATGTCAAGTTCCCTGATGAGGAGTAGGGGGGCGGCTCCGAAGAGGAGGACTTGGTTTTCTGGATCCTCGTGAAAATCAGGGATCAGGTTTTTCGAGCGGTGCTTGACACCGGTGCAACACTTTCCATAGTGGCCTGGCGCCTGCTAAGGACTTTCAAGAAAACTAAGACCGTGGCCATAAGACTAGGGGATGGGCGTACCATCCATTCCTTGGGGGGCGTGGATCTGACTATATGTCTGGGCGAAGAAACCGTGACCCAACACTGCAGAGTGCTGGACACCTACTCCTTTGACATCGTCATTGGCACCGACTTCCTACGAAGAAACCCCCAGGTAAAAATGCTGTCCCTCCAGCGCCCCTATTCTCTGCACTGCGAGTTTGGCAGTGGGCTATTTTCCGTACCTTTAGAGCTGTCAGGACGAAAAGAGTCTGGGCTGCGCTACGCATCCAACACTAACTATCGTACTGAAAACTACCAATTGGCCCGTCACGTTCTTGAAAATGGACTGGCGGCCCTTCAGGTAAGCCTGGATGAGATCCAGGTGGAATTGTTTGCGAGCCAACAACAGCACATCATGCAGTTGTACTGCTTGAAACAACTGAACAATGCTTTCCGTTTCTTCTGGAAAGCAATGGGCCTAGTGTATGCTGACCCTCCCTTCTCCCTGCTCGCGAAGGTTTTAATCAAAATCGCTTATGAAGGGGGAAGGGTTGTTATGTGCACCCCTGACTGGGGCTGCTCTGGTGAATATGCTTACTGGCGCCGTATGCTAGATGGAATGACCGTGGGAAGAGTGCAACTCACTGACAGCCCCATCTATGTGCCTGAGAACTCAGACACAGCTATGCAGGCCCCTGAGTGGGCCAGTTTCCTGTCCATCGTCGATGGATCTCTCAATTCTGTACCCCTGTGTGACCTAGACCAGGTGCTACTGAAAGAGGTCATGGACGAAAATCGTGGCCTGACCCTTTATAATCTCAAAAATCGATCTCCTGAGCACCTATCTGCCACACTTACAGGATGTGAGTCTCCCGATCACTATCTGGAACCTGCAGCTGTAAAAGAGGATGCTGACGACCAACTGTCTGAGATGGCCAGCACTATTCCTTCTGTTGATCCCAGCTGTGCCGACCCAAAACATAGTGCCTTCCTAGCCCAGCTGTTGCCAGAGGAGGTAGATCTAGAGTCAACCTCTGAACACGCTTCCCCTGTTGGGAAGCCAGTGCTACACATGCAGCCTATGCACACAGGTGAACCCGTGGCCCGGAGTGCTGATGCTCTGGCGCGGCCTGATGCTAATAACATGCCATTGTTTGAGCATGACACTCAGGAACTCAGGCGGCTGTTGTGCCTGAAGGCCGAAGGTATCGAGGCCAGGTACGGCTGCAATACCTCAGACAGACCTGGAAATCCTCCATCTGGTCTGAGGAGGACGATGAGTCCTATACGCTGCCTGATCCCGAGATACCTCTAGTATATTCTCTGCACTCTGGGCAGCAATGTCCTCCTGAGTGGGACGACGGTTCTGTGCCTGCCGAAACTGCTGATTGGCAGAAAAAGAAAGAACATTGAAAAAGCAACCTCCACGCTGAGGACGATTTCCTTCAGAAACTCGAGAGTCCTAACCTTGACCCCCGCCTGAAGAAACTGCTGATAATATTTGAGGAGGTGTTCGGCGCCTTGCCGCCTCCCCTTTCTTGTAAAAAACTGGTCCAGATGGACCTGAAATTGAAACCAGAATTTTAAAAGACGCGAGTGAGGCGTTGTCCCTATCTCGCTCCACAGGAACAGGTTGAAAAAATCGAGCGCCAGATCCAGGAATGCATTGATGCTGGCCTTGTTGAAGAGTATAAGCACGGGGACTATCCCCATGACTGCAGTCCCTGTTTCCTTGTTGCCAAACCAGGGTCGACTGCCCTACGTCTGGTTGTAGACTATGGTGAGGTCAACAAGAAAACCCAGAACCACTCAGGGAGTATTCCTAACATGGAAAATACCCTGGAGCGTATTGCCAAATGCAGGTACAAGACCAAAATGGACAAGCGCTCTGGTTTCTGGCAGGTGGACCTAACCGCCGCAGCTCAGGAGCTGTTGGCCTTTATAACCCCTAAGGGTCGTGTCTTCAAGTGGAAGGTTATGCCTTTCGGGGTGGCTAATGCCCCAGCGCTCTTCCAGGAGCTTATGAACAAAATTTTGTACATATTGAGGCGCAGGCCTCTAGTACAAGAGTTGATCTCTCGGGGTGCAGAAATGGAGGCTCACATCGACGATGTGAGTTTGGGTACTAATACCGAGGAGGACCATATCCTTCTCGTCCGTGAATTTTTCATTGTCTGTCAAGAAAACCATCTCCGAATCAAACTCGAAAAATGTGAGTTTATGAAAGAGGAGAATATTTGGGTTTGGACGTGGGGTATGGCTGGTGGAAACCAGCCGCGTCTAAGATGCAGCCCCTACAGGACATGCAGATTCGCGATGACCCTAAGAAGGGCCTACACGATGTGAGGAGTTTTGTGGGCGCCTGTAATTTCCATCGGCGTCACATCCACAATTTTACGTACTCCTCCGCACCCCTCACTGACCTAATCAAGAGAAATACTCCCTGGAGGTGGACCGCCAGAGAGGAAGAGTGTTTCCAGGAGTTGAATAAGAAGATTGCCTCCTCCAACTGCCTGGGAGTACCCCGCCCTGAGCGCAAGATAGTCCTGATCACTGATGCCAGTGATGTAGGGGGGGGTGGTACGATCTACCAATGGCAGGAGCTTAACCACGCTGAACTAACCCACTGCCATTATCGTAGTACTGGACTGAACCGTGATGGTTCGTTGAAACATGACTATCCTACCAGTGAGTGGCGACTGGTGCCACTGGGACACTCGAATTGGAAATGGAACCAAGCGTGTTCCAATTACAGCACCTATGACCATGAACTCCTGGCCGGTATGTTGGTGCTATCGTCACAATCCAGACTCCTTGGATCTAACCCTATTGTCTGGCTGTGTGACCAGGAGCCTGTGAAGTCTTTTCAGAAGGGCCCACCACCAGAGAAAGCAAAGCTAAAACGGTGGTGGACTTACCTGAGCCAGTTCAGGCTGACAGTGCATCATATCACAGGGATAAAGAATGAACTGTCTGACTATCTATCGCGCAACAACTTCGATGCGCTTATTGGCGAGAGCTCTGAGGCGCTCGCCAGAGAGGCTTCCCAGCGTATGGATGTCCAGCTTGACCTGTCCATGCGCACTGCTGGAAACCTGGAGGGTTGGAGTCGAACCGACTATCAGTCAGAGTATGAAGAAATTCTCCAAACCCTCAGCACTGGTCTCAAACCCCGTGTCATTGACGGGCACCAGTGGTATTAAAACAATCAGTACCTCTTCTACGAGGACCGAATTGTGGTGCCTGAGGCACGACTGGATGGGTTCCTACAGTGGTCCCATCTCAGTTCTGGTCACACTGGCGCTAATCGCTCAGTGGACTTCTTCCGTGAGTGTTTCTACTCTGGTCTAACCTCAACTGAACTGAGGTCCCGTATGCAGACCATTGTGGATGCTTGCGGCTGTCATGCCAGCAAGCAGAGCAACAGTAGGGATAGGGGCCTGATCTCCAGCTTACCCATACCCTATTGTGCTAACTCTCTTCACTACGTGGATTTCATCCACGGCCTACCACGCTTTGGCGGCTATGATAGTCATGGGCACCCGTGGTCTATCTCGCTTCACCCGTGTGTTCCCTTGCAGTAAGAAAATCACAAGTGAGCAGACTGTGAAAATGTTGGTCGAACAATGGTTAGAACCCTATGGAGCACCTAAGCAGGTGCACTCTGATGAGGATGTACGCATCCGCAGTTACACTGGGTGGTACAAACGAGTGCTAAATGCCCTCAACGTGGAAGTAACCACAGGTGTGCCCTATACCCACACCTCTAACCCTCTCTGTGAGAGACAGAACCGTGTGGTGGAGCAAAACTTAAGAATCCTGATGAAACAGGAGCGCACCAAGGACTGGGCACGCCTAGTGCCCCGGGCAGTGCTGACCATGAACTCACAGCGGAGCTCTTCTACGGGTTTCACCCCCCACGAACTGTTCCATGGAGGACGACCTGCTTGGTTCTTCAAAACCCCCTTTCCTGAGGACTTCAAGAGCCCTGTGGGAGATTGGCTGGAACACAAGCAGTCTCTGGCTAACCAGGCTGGTACTAACCTGAGACACATTCGTGACCGTGAACAGAGCCGAAGAAACCGCGTACGGCGACCTGCCAGCTTCAAGGTTGGTGACCTTGTTTTGGTACACCATTCACGCCTACCCTCCTGGCCACGTAACTGCCTACAGGACCCTTACTTTGGACCCTATCGTATCATCAGGATAGATGGATCCAGGATCCATGTCAGGTGCAGTCCACGTCTAGGTGGTGAACTGCTGTGTGCACCTAAGCAGTTGAGGCACTACCACTCCCCTGACGACTTGTCTTTGGATGAGTGGCGCCTCAGCGACAGTGAGGTCGAGCGTATAGACCTAGAGAACGCTGCCAGTCCAGAGGAGGCAGACGAACTCGAAGAGATGACTGCCGATGAAATGGCAGTCGATGGTTACTACGTGGTTGCAGGTATTGCTCGCCAGGAGTATAAACAGGGCTGGAAATTCCTAACCCTGTGGGATGCCTATGTCAGCCTTCATACAGCCAGACGTGAGTATCAACCCTATCTTCCGCACCTACCTCGTTGAGAACAACGAGGGGCAGCTCCTAACCCGTGCTGAGACTATGTCCCTGCGTAAGAAGCGAAACTAATTTCCCTGTGTCAGTCTACTGACAGGTGCAGTGAGCACTCTTCTGCAGACGTGCCTGTGTATGGGTGTAAGAGCAGTTGTCACAGTTGCCCCGCATTGCATCGCAGGACAGGACCGTTAGCCCCCCGTGACAACCACTGCCTGGCCGAAGGCCATTGGTTTTTTCACAGACTACTGCTTACTCAGCACTGCACTGACCCTGTCTGTGCCCTGCAGACCCATGCCTATGGTTTCCAGCGTGGGCCAGGTGGCCGCTTATCAGGATTGCAGCCGACCAGCGAGTGTATGCCTTGTTGACCATGTGTTGCAGGGGAACTGCCCTGATGTAATGACCTTGGGGAGCCAACGAAGAACGGTGGCTTACTACACCAGGGGGGAATGACAAGCAAGGTGTTATGAGGCAAGGTGTGTCTTCCCTCCTTGGGGACAAGCGAGCCCACAGTTAGGACCCCTGACTGGTCCAGACCCATGGGGTTCTACCCTTCGTTACAGGGTTTACCATACCCCTAGGTGTGCTACGTATGTCTGTGTGTGTCTCACTTCTCTCCCCGGCGTGGCTCCCGGAGACCGAGCTTCGCTGACGTCGGACCGAAGGTCCTAATCAGGTACTATTACCACTCCTATGGCGCCAAATTTCTGTGCTGGCGCCTATCCTTGGGGGAAGACGGCAAAAGCCCTACCTACTAGAGGGAAGGGGTGGCCAAGTGTGCTAAGGGCATACAAAACGCCCATTTTTGCTACAGGCCAAAAGCTAACGCACTCCCCTGCCCACGAGGAAAAGCACGCGGGACAGGAGACACCACTACACTACACTCACTAACGCCAGCACCGGCCTTCAAAGGCAGGGTGAGCACTCAACTCCTGCCAGGCCTGCTGACCCTAACCCTTACACACGCTACTGGGTGCTGCTGTCGAAGATGTCTCGGGCCCTAATGACCCTCCTGTGAAGAAGACAAGAGAACACAGCGCTGCTAAGCAACTGTGGCCTAACAGGGGACGCCACAACGCGTTTCCCCTGCTAGGGCTTGGAGGGAAGGGGTGCTCTTGTTGTGTGCACAGCGCGGATGTCGATGAGGTCGAACTGCCCTCGCCACTCCTGGCTGAGGCACAGTCAATTGATTTGTGATCAGCGCCCCTGTTTTGCTGGGGCAGAAAAATGGGATAGCCGCCGAAGGCAGCTGCTGCGTGCACCAATCACCCTGAACCTCTCCCATCTGTACAACAGAGGCAAACGAAGGGGTGTTTGCGGCGGAGGAACCAAGCCACACTCCACGTATTATACGCTTCTCAGTGTGACCTATAATACACTGTCCGCAAACACGCTGATTTGCCATCAGCTCCCCTGTCAAGCAAGCAAGCGTTAAGAGACCCCTCAGGTTCTCTTAACGAACCTACCGAGGAGCCCCTGGGTAACCTAAACATGGTTTACTGTGCGCAATTCGCGTGGCCTACCCTTTAATGCATCATGTGCACGCAGGGAAGGGAGGCAGAACCATTTCCTCACTGACTCAACCAGAAGGTGAGCTCCTCCTGGGCTAACCTACCTTACCCACCATGCATCGTGTGAATGCCGAAGTAAAACGAACACAAAACAAGCCCAAGCGTTTTAAGCAACCCTACTTTAACGCTACGGCTACACACGAACAAACACTTTCTTTACTTACCTGTGAAGAGAAAACAAGGGTGAATTGGGGTACAGGGAAAGCGTCACAGCGTGTGAATGCCTCGATTGGGCCCATGCATCGCAAGCACAGCGCATATTCTAACCCTACTTGCGCGCTGCGCGCTCCATTCGCATCGCATACCTTTCATTCCTGCTTTGACCTGTGCAGGACACGAGAGAGGAACACCCGAACCCCCAACAAACACAGCGTTGACAATCCTAACGTTTTGACGAAGCAACCAACACGAACGCAATGCGTGCGTGTGAGATGACACTGACATACCTGAGAAGTGGGTTGTTGACCTGCTCTGTGGTGTGGATTGAATTTGAATACTTTTTTCTGAAGTTTATAAAATTTTGATGCAACTGTGCAAAAATTTCCTTTAGAACTTTAGAAACTACGGCCCATACCGTCTTCTTCAAAAAGCCGTTTACGCTTGCGCAAAATCGTTTGGAAGTCTGCTTCCTTTGCGCTTGTCTGAAGATTTTCTGCGTGGTTTCGTCGGTTTTTAACGATTTCACTTGCTAAATCGCAACCCCTTCCGCTAAACTGCAGGAATCACTCCCTGTCGGTTACATTTTCTATTTTTTCCAGCTCCTGGAGGTTTGTGTCCTCCATTGGGCGTATTGCTCGGCCCTGGCCCTTGGTCAGGACGTATACTAAAAGGCTGTTTATACAGCGATAGTCGTTTGCATTCGAGCGTTCGACTGTACCCTAGTTGGCAAGCATATGTGCTCTAGGGAGGGAGTCCTGGGTTCAAACCCCACTACCCCCAAACTTTTTCGAAAAGGTTTCGTCGCACGCCGGCAACTTTTGAGGAATGCCCCATCGAGGGGACATCATTCACGGTACATTACATTGTTTTTCAAGGGTACCTACAGTGTGATAGGCTTCTATGAACTGATGAGGATGTTTTTGGTAAGTTTAATGCATTTTCTGAGGGAACGTTGGGAATATTTGAGCCTTTTTCCTTGGTCCTAATAGCTTAGCCAACTAGTACTCCAGGGGGGAGTAAGAAAAAGTCACTGCCATGTCTTTCTTGGAGGGCTTAATCAAGGCCAAGCCCCCCTTAAAACCCTTTTGTTGATGCTAAGACAAACTTAAGTGTTTTTATCTCTCTTTGGTTGCCTAAAGTACACTTTCTCAAAGTAACTAGGGTTGTGACCCTAGCCCCCCATGAAGTTCACCCCTACCACTCAACTGAGCGGAGGTACCTTCCTTCATGGAGGATATAACGAAGTAAAATAGGCATTTCATGCTTTAGGCCTTGGAGGTTAAGCCTAGTGGTCTCCCACCCCAAGACCCCTATACTCAACTGTTTCTACCACTTATTGTGGTCCTACTGTGTAACTGTTTCTGCATTCAGTTGCTTGGCCAAGTCATTTTCTGTGTGGTCCTGACATGTATGCCCCACATTCCTAACCAGCACCATTTCACCCAAAGGAGTGCACATGAAGTGCCTGATGCTATCTTGGAGGCAAGAGTCAGACCAATTTTCATATAAAATCTTTTGTATTATCCATTTGTGATTAAATTCTTGTGTATAAACCTGCTTTGTCTATTTGCAGCCCTTCTGTGTTACACTGGATTCCAAAACCAATCATTGATTCGATCCACATCCTGTTCTTGCTCTACTTGCTGCTTTGGTTTGGGTTTTCAACCACAAAACCTGCAGGATTTCATCAAAATATCTAGGGCATAAATCAAGGACATCTTTCTACAAGCAGCGCCTGTCGGCGAAGCTGAGGGGCGAAGATCCTGGCAAAGGCTCTGGCCAGGGCGGTGGCAAGGGCAACGGCAACGACTCCCGCAAGGGCAAGTCGAAAGGCCGTGGGAAAGACCAAGACAAGAGCCAAGATGGACGAGGAGGAGGCGCTAATCGCTAGCCAGACAGGGACAACAAGAACCAGGACAAGAACCGAGGCAACCCCGACCCTAATCCAGGGGGGAACTCCAAGCCCTCTGGAGGGCAGTCTGGTCCTACCAAACGCTCGCAAACACGGGCCCAGCGAGAGCAAGGGGCCAAGCGTGAGCATGAAGGGGGTGATGACGGCAACGCCAACAAGAGAGGCCGCTTTATGAGGACGGCCCGCAAATTTTGAAACAAGGGGTTCACGGTGACCTGTCCCACGGAGTTCTGACGGGCACCCTCCGGTGGGGCCCTGGACCTGGTCCTCCGGGTACGTATCCGACTAGGGGGACGTGAATACCTGGGGGTACTGGATACTGGGGCCACCATATCTATATTGGCCAAGAAAACTTTACCCTGTGGGAGCCTGACAAACACCATGCCCACCGCGGCTATACGAAT
The DNA here is from genome assembly GCA_964036045.1 of Eutreptiella sp. 'Long Island Sound 2002'. Classification (NCBI taxonomy): domain Eukaryota; phylum Euglenozoa; class Euglenophyceae; order Eutreptiales; family Eutreptiaceae; genus Eutreptiella; species Eutreptiella sp. 'Long Island Sound 2002'. The sequence continues at coordinate 133,082,430 of OZ038379.1, forward strand.
GGGGGATGCACATGTGGTGCACAGCTGCGGGGACTGTGAAGTGGAGGTACCAATGGGCTCCCGAACTATCGCCCAGCGGCTCTATGTGATGGACACTGAGGCTTTTGACTTTGTATTGGAGACTGACTTCTTCGTGCAGCACTCCCAGATACAATCCCTGACACTGCAAGCGCCCTACCTCCTCTACGTGGACCACTGCAATGGCAGAGAGTCCGTGCCACTGGATCAGTCGGAGTACACCTCGAGCTACCTGAGGGTATCGAAGGAGGAGCCCTTGAACATGATGGCCGCCTCCAAAGCTGAGGACTATCAACTATAGGGGGAAGTCCTAGACCAAGGTCTGAAGGAGTTGGTTTACTCCAGAGAAGACCTGAGCATGGAGTTGCTCGCAAGCGACAAGCAACATGTCTTGGACCTCTACTGCAGCAGGGGGAAAAACTGCTGCTACAAATCTTACTGGCCCTCTTTCGGGATGGCCTACGGAAACCCCAAGTTCAGTGAACTGGGGAATGTCTTGACCAAGGTGGCCGTGGAACATTCCCGTATTATTCCTGTTTTCCCCTGCTCGGGGAGCCCATGGGGGCAACGAGTACTGGCGAACCGTCCTGAACAGGCTGACTATCAGCTCTGTCTGGCTACCTGATGAGGCCATCTACGTGCCTCTGGGACGCAGGACGCCCATCGGGAAACCAAGATTCGGAGGTATGCTCAGCGTGGTGGACGAGGGTCTTACCTCTATCCCCTCGGAGGACCTGGACTCAACTCTGGTCCAGACTATACAACGAGAGAGCGATGGACTCACCCTGTGTGAGTTGAAGGATTGACTACGACCCCAAGATGCTTTTGAGACTATACCTGGGGGCGATGAATACGTCGTGACTAACACCAATGCCCCCAACTCTCCCTGCCATGTACCTGTTCCTGATGGAGTCTCTGAGTGTGGACTATCCGAGCTCCCCAGCTCTATCAACTCTGACGACGAAACTGAGCATGACGCCTTCTTCATGCAGACATGCGTGGAGGAAGTGGAGAACGCCGAGTACGTCGCCCCACTGAAACCCCTACTCCCCATGAGGGTGGATGACCCCTTGGACGAGGAGCTGGACCCCCGATCCAGGCTGAGGGAGTACGTGGACTCCAAGAGAGGGTTGGTGGCGAAAAAGCTATGCTACGCTAAGGCTACCCGCAGCTCATGGCCATAGAAGCAAGTATGTTTGGGGGATCTATCCCAATTGAAGCAGGACCTCGAACAGAAGATCACCACCTGGCAAAGGGAGGTAGATCTTAAGCTCATGAAGAGCGTGTGGGGTACCCATGTGAGGGGCCCCCAGGAAGATGAACGCTCGGAGGAATGTGTATGTGAACCCCCACGAGCGTGCCTATGTTGCCATCATCCACCGGAGATGGTTGAAAAAGACCTTTCATACGCCTACCAAGGGTTGAAGGATACTATCAAGGACGAAGAGCCGGTGAAGGACCACCTCGCGACTTCTATTACCCAGGGGGCAAGCAACCTATACTCCAACGAGGACATGGATAGCGAGACTAAACCATTGGACCCACGGGTGCAGAAGCTTATAAGGATGTACCTGGAGGTGTTCGGGGAAATACCACCCCCAGCCTCATGCGACAAACTGGTACAGATAGACCTCAAGCTTAAACCCGAGTTCGCGGGTCACAAGATCTGGAGGAGACCCTATCCTGCTGCTGAAAGACATACCGATGAGATAGAGCGATGGATACAAGAGTGTATCGACGCTCGCCTGGTCCTGGAGTGTAGGAATGGGGACTACCACCAACACTGCAGCCCCTGATTCCTGGTGGCTAAACCTTGGTCTACAGCCAAACGGCTGGTAGTGGACTATGAAGAGCTGAACAAGAAAACATTGAACCACTCAGGGTCCATTCCTAATATGAAGTCTACCTTTGAGAAGATAGCCTTCTGTCGCTACAAGACCAAGATGGACAAGAGGAGCGGATTCTGGCAGGTGGACCTGACGCCCAACGCCCAGGAGGTACTAGCATTCATCACCCCTCAGTGCAGGGTGTTCAAGTGGAAGGTCATGCCCTTTGGCATGGCCAACGCACCTGCTCTATTTCAGGAGCTGATGAACAAGATCCTGTCCATCCTACGAGGAAGACCCAAGGTGCAAGAACTCATATTTCGTGGGGCACAGATGGAAGCGCACATTGACGATGTATGCCTTGGGACCAATACCCAGGAGGATCACCTAATCCTCTTGGATGAGTTCTTTGCGGTCTGCGAGGAGAACCACACATGACTCAAGCTGGAGAAGTGTGAGTTCATGCAGGAGGCCATGCTGTACCCGGGGTTTGACGTTGGCTATGGGTGGTGGACCCCAGCGGCCTGTAAGGCCAAATCCCTGATGGATGCTAAGGTATGACAAGAAGACCCCAAGAAAGGACTCCATGATGTATGCAGTCTCATTGGGGCCTGCAAGTTCCACCGCCGCCATATCAAGAACTTCACCTACACCAGCGCCATTCTGACGGACTTAATCAAGAAAGGTACTACTTGGCGCTGGGGCCCACAAGAGCAACAAGCGCTGACGAGCTCAAAGACAAGGTGGCCAACGCTAAGTGCTTGGGCGTGCCTAGAGCACAAGGTGAGATTATCCTGGTGACTGACGCCAGCAATGTGGGCGGTGGTCGAACGTTGTTCAAATGGCAAGCACTAGAGAAGGTTGAGTTTGACTCGGCTATTTCCCAATGGGGGACTGAAGGTCTCAACAAAGATGGAACTCTCAAGCACAGCTACCCTACCGTCAAGTGGGTCCCAGTACCCCTGGGCCACTGGAACTGGAAATGGAACCAGGCCAGGGGGAACTGCTCCACCTATGAGCAGGAGTTGTTCGCGGGTATGCTGGTGCTCTCCTCTCAGGCACGACTGTTGGCGAGTAACCCTGTGGTCTGGCTGTGCGACCAAGAGCCGGTCCACACGTTCCAGAAGGGTCCCCCACCTGAGAAGGCCAAGCTACGGCGCTGGTGGACCTACCTGAGCCCACTACGGCTGACGGTACACAATATCCAGGGAGTGAAGAACGACTGTGGGGACTACATTAGCCGCAACAACTTCGACGCCCTGATTGGTACCCAGTCTGAAGCGCTGGCTAAGGAGGCGTTCAGCCGTATGGACGTACACCTGGACCTCAACATGACGATGATACGACCCCTAGATGGACTCCAACAAGCGGAATACCTGAAGGAGTTTGGGGATATCTATAAGCGCCTGGAGAAGCGCCTTGAACCCCTCCTGGTCAACCAAGAGCAGTGGAACAGGGACAAGAACTACCTCTTGCACGAGGACCGCATCCTGGTACCCAGTGACAGAGTCCCAGCGCTACTGGAGTGGACCCAGGAGTCCAGCGGTCATGTGGGTGCTGACCGTAACCTAAGGCTACTCAAGCAGTGGTTCCACACTACGTGGACTGATGACCAACTGTGGAAGACCCTCCGGCCTATCGTGGACAAGTGCCCGTGTAGGTCCTGCAAACCTGGAGATATCAGAGACACAGGTCTTCATTCGACCCTGCCCCTTCCCCGCTGTGCTAACAGTTCTCTCTATGTGGACTACACGGAGATGCCGAAGTTTGGGGGCTACGACTTTGTCCTCGTGGTGACCTGTGGGTTCACCAGGTTTACCAGGGTGTTCCCCTGTACCAAGCACATTACCCCAGAGGAGACTATCAACATACTCATGGAGGACTGGTTTTGTGTCTATGGGGCCCAAGGAGATCAACTCCGATAAGGACGTACGAGTACGCTCAGATACCGGCTGGTACAAGAGAGGTAGGTAGGTAGGTCGACTCGGGACTGGGGTTGCACCGGGGGAAGGTCTTACCAAGGGGCTTTCGCTCACCCACCCACGGCCCTGCTGCACATGCCCCCACAAAGCGGCTCCCCCACATGGGGGAAGGGCGCAGTCGCCGCGAGCAGTACCCTACAGCGGGTTCTGCCCAGAGAGGTAACCCATGTTCGACTGAAGTCTCACACTGCTCTCCTTCAGGCGGATGATACGTGGGGGAGGGTCCCATCGCACATCCTCATCAACCTGCGGATTCTGGGGCCCAGGGGCCGGGAGCAAGGCCAAAGGCCCTTTCCTGCAGGCACCCCTACCTGGGTTTGTTTTCAGTAGGCGTGAGGCTACTTGAAGAAGCTTGTGCTACGGGACTCGCAAGCCGTGGCGAACACTCGCGCCTCCTGACTCGGTCGAGCTTGCACCTCCCAGGGGGGCCCGGGGTTCGAAGTAGGTCGTCGTGGTTGGTTGGTTGGTCGTTTAACGGTTCGGCGTAGTTTGTTAATGTTGGTTGGTCGGTTGCGTGATGGTAGAGTCACGATTTTGTTCGTGGATATGGTCGTGAGCGGGCGTGGCGCCCCACGGTGTCGCCAACCAGTTGGACGCCGGTTCGGTGTTGGCCGGTTTGAGTGTGGTCTGTTTACGGTCAAGTGGCGGCTGCAGCTGCAGTGTGGTTGGTGCGCGGTTGTCTTGGCCGCCTCATGGTCTGCTTGGTTTGTGTGGGTTCCGTCACGCTGCTGCCGGTGGTCGTATCGCCGAATTTTGTTTGTGCAGGTGGCACGTCTGTGTCGGTGCTGGTTAGTTGCGTCTTGGTTGGTCCAAGTGTAGTGTAGTGTAGTTTGTCAACGTTGGTTGGCCGCGTTCGCAATGGTAAAGTGGGGGTGTTCTGTTGTGTTCGTGGGTATGGTCGTCGGCAGGCGTGGCGCACCACGGTGCCGCCATCTCGTTGGACGCCGTTCCCGTTCCGACCCGTGCAGGCCTGGCTGGTTTGGTGTTGGCCGGCTTGCGTGTGGTCTGTTTACGGTCATATGGCGGCTGCAGCTGCGGTGTTGTTGGTGTGCGGTTGTCCTGGCCGCCTCATGGTCAGCTAGGTTCGCCTGGGTTCTGTCGCGCTGCTGCCGGTGGTCTTATCGCCAAATCCTGTCTGTGTAGCCAGCACATCCGAGTCGATGCTGGTTAGTTGCGTCTTGGTTTGTTCAAGTGTAGTGTAGTGTAGTTTGTTAACGTTGGTTGGTCGTGTTCGTAGTGGTAGATTTACGGTTTTCTGCTTTGTTCGTGGGCATGGTTGTCGGCCTGCGTGGCACACCACGGTGTCGCCAACCCGTTGGACGCCGTTCCTGTATCGACCCATGCATGTCTGACCAGTTTGGTGTTGGCTGGCTTGCGTGTTGTCTGTTTATGGTCACGTCGTGGCCGCTGCAGTGGTTTTGTTGGTGCGCGGTCGTGTTAGCCGCCTCTTGGTCGGCTTTTTCGGCGTTGGTTCCTGGGCGCTGCAGCGGGCGCTTGCGAAGTCGGATCTTGTGCGTGTAGGTGCCCTGCTTGTTTCGGTGTTGGTTGGTGCCAGTTGCGTGGCGCCGGCATGGTACGTTTTTACTGTGCGCCGTCCCCCCACCGTGGGGGAGAAATGTAATGATAAGTGGTTTGACCGCTGTAAAAAGTTTTCAAATTCAGTGCCACTTTCCCTGCCCCGCCCTGGCAGCGTTACATGCACAACCGATCATCTGGTATTTTGCGGTGCTCTTTGCCCGTCCTTTCAGCTTCGGCTGTGCCATTCATATATACACCCCCCGTCGCTGGCAAGGCCCCGTCGGTCCCCCTTGGTACGTCCCCGTGCTCCAGATGGGAGCGCCAGGGTGCTGTTCTGGCTTGGTGGTGCGGTGCTCCTGCTCGTGTCTGCCTGCCTGCCGTGCGCTGCATCGTGCCGTGTTTCGCGGGTCATGTGGCTGGTGTGTCTGTGTCGCAGTGCTGAGTTTGGCGGTTAGGATGGATAGGGCGGCTCGGCTCGTGCTTTGGTGCCGGGACGTTCCGTCCGGTGTGGCGGGCTGGGCTCGGCGTAACACATCCGTGCCTGCTGGCAGGGGGTCGGCGTGGCCCCGTGTGGCGAGCCTGTGGTCCCTTGCGTGCCCCGGGTGGGGTTTTTGGAGGACTCATATCCTGTGGTGCACGGATGGAAGAGCACATCGACGATGTATGCCTTGGGACCAATACCCAGGAGGATCACCCAATTCTCTTGGGTGAGTTCTTTGCGGTCTGCCAGGAGAACCACACACGACTCAAGCTGGAGAACTGTCAGTTCATGCAGGAGACCATGCAGTACCTGGGGTTTGACGTTGGCTATGGGTGGTGGACCCCAGCGGCCTCTAAGGCCGAACCCCTGATGAATGCTAAGGTACGACATGTAGACCCCAAGAAAGGACTCCATGATGTACGCAGTTTCATTGGGGCCTGCAAGTTCTACCGCCGCCATATCAAGAACTTCACCTACACCAGCGCCATTCTGACAGACTATATCAAGAAAGGTACTACTTGGCGCTGGGGCCCACAAGAGCAACAAGCGTTTGACGAGCTCAAAGACAAGGTGGCCAACGCCAAGTGCTTGGGCCCGCCTAGAGCACAATGTGAGATTATCCTGGTGACCGACGCCAGCGATGTGGGCGGTGGTGGAACGTTGTTCCAATGGCAAGCACTAGAGAAGGAGGAGTCCGACTCGGCTATTTCCCAATGGGGGACTGAAGGTCTCTACCGAGATGGAACTCTCAAGCACGGCTACCCTAACGACAAGTGGGTCTTAGTACCTCTGGGCCACTGGAACTGGAAATGAAACCAAGCCAGGGGGAAGTACTCCACCTAGGAGCAGGAGTTGTTCGCGGCTATGCTGGTGCTATCCTCCCAGGCACGACTGTTGGCGAGTAACCCTGTGGTCTGGCTGTGCGACCAAGAGCAGGTCCGCACTTTCCAGAAGGGTCCCCCACCTGAGAAGGCCAAGCTACGGCGCTGGTGGACCTACCTCAGCCCACTACGGCTGACGGTACACAATATCCAGGGAGTGAAGAACGAGTGTGGGGACTACATTAGCCGCAACAACTTCGACGCCCTGATTGGTCCCCGGTCAGAAGTGGTGGCTAAGGAGGCGTTCAGCCGTATCGACGTACACTCGGACCTCAACATGACTATGATACGACACCTAGATGGACTCCAACAAGCGGAATACCTGAAGGAGTTTGGGGATATCTATAAGCGCCTGGAGAAGCGCCTTGAACCCCTCCTGGTCAACCAAGAGCAGTGGAACAGGGACAAGAACTACTTCTGGCACAAGGACCGCATCCTGGTACCCAGTGACAGAGTCCCAGCGCTACTGAAGTGGACCCATGAGTCCAGCGGTCATGTGGGTGCTGACCGTAACCTAAGGCTATTCAAGCAGTGGTTCCACACTACGTGGACTGATGACCAACTGCGGAAAACTCTCCAGCCTATCGTGGACGAGTGCCCGTGTAGGTCCTGCAAACCTGGGGATATCAGGGACAGGGGTCTTTACTCGACCCTGCCCATCCCCCACTGTGCTGACAGTGTTCTCTATGTTGACTCCACGGAGATGCTGAAGTCTGGGGGCTACCAATTTGCCCTCGTGCTGACCTGTGGGTTCACCAGGTTTACCAGGGTGTTCCCCTGTACCAAGCACATTACCGGAGAGGAGACTATCAAGATACTCCTGGAGGAGTGGTTTTGTGTCTATGGGGCGCCCAATGAGATCAACTCCGATGAGGACGTACGAGTACACTCAGATACCGGCTGGTACATGAGAGTCCTGAATTCCCTCAATGTCCAGGTGTCTACGGGAATCCCCTACTCTCACACGAGCGACCCCCTATGTGAGCGACAGATTCGTGTCCTCAAGGAGAAGGTAAGGATATGGTGCAAAACTGAACGCACCACAGACTGGGTGAGACTACTCCCCGTCATATCCTTGATGATGAATTCCCAAGAGAGTTCCGCGACTGGCTACACGCCCCATGGGCTATTCCTAGGACGCCTGGCGTGGTTCCTACATGCTCCCTATCCAGAGGATACCCATTCTTCTGTGGGTAACCGGGTGCAGGACCAACAAGCGAAGGTGGACAAGGCCAAGGCTATGCTCCAGAGAGTGAGGGACTGTCAGTGGAACAAGAAGAACAAGCACCGGCTGCCTGCCTCCTACCGAGAGGGTGACTGGGTGCTGGTGCACCACAGCAGACTACCCGCCTGGCCACGCTCTACCAGCGATGACCCCTACTTCGGGCCCTACAAGATTCTATCTGTGGATGGACACCGTATCACAGTGCGGTGCTCTCCCCGACTAGGGGGGACCCTGGTGAGCTCTGCTCAGCACCTGAAGCGCTACTATGATCCTGAAGACCTATGTGGGGAGGAGTGGAAGCTGAACGACGAGGAGGGGGCTGCCAGCCACATGGAAGTTGAAGGGGACCTCCCGAACATGAACGCCGAGGAGATGGCTAAGGAAGGCTTCTACCTGGTGAAGTATGTACTAAGCCACCGCTATTGCCGGGGTTGGCGCTTCCCCACCCCCTTGGAAGGGTTTGGAGTCGAAGAGGCCACCTGGGAGCCCTTCCCAGCGCTTGTTCTACCTGCAGGATGCCTAACCTCAGTTCCCGTAGACTACTTGTCCCAGAACAACCTTGGTGAGTTGCTGGGGCTCGCTGAGATGCTTGCCTCCAAGACTAAAGATAGGGACTGAACCTTACCCTTACCTGCCTAAGCGTATGTGTAAGTGTGCTATTCCTAAGGTCCTGAGAGCAAGCCGCAGAAATGGTGTCCTAATTATACCCTAGTCTGCACGCTTGCTAAACCCGGCGGATGTCTCATTGGTGCCACGGGGTACGCCCCGCGTCTCTCCGCCCCTAAGCGCCTAGTTTCTGTGCTCGCGCAAAATCTTGGGGGAATACCCAACATATGAGTCCAGGTATCGTTTTTCCTACCTACCTGCCTACTACAGGGGAGCGGTGGCCAAAGGCTATGAAGGCATGAAAACGCCTGTTTGCTATGATAGCCAAAATCTAGCCTAACCACTGCCACTGCCCACCTACCCCGCCGAAATTGCAGGAAACCGGTGGGACAGTGACACACGCACTACAGGTCCTACACACTCTACAGTGGCACCATCCTTGGTGGGCGAGCACCTGCTCAACTGGCTAATCCCCCACTCAGGACTACCACTCCTACACGCACGCTCTACTGGCCGGTGTTGGTGAAGCGGTCACAAGCCCTAATGGCTCACCTGTGAGATGGCAAGAGAACACAGAGCTACTAAGCGTCTGTGGCCAAACAGGGACGCCACAACCCATTTCCCTGCTAGGGCTTTGAGGGAAGGAGTGCCCTCTTGGCGTGCACGGCGCATATGTCGATGGAGTCGGACTCCCTGCTCTGCCACAGGCAGAGGCGGAGTTATGTGTGTGGTGTGTTCAGCGCCCTTGTTTAGCAGGGCAGAAAAACAAATCGTTGCTGCACAAATCGCCTTGACCTTCTCACCTGTAAAACAGAGGCAACTGAAGGACAGTTTGAGACTGAGGAACCAAGACTACCTCCATGTGTTATACGCTTCTCAGGTAGCCTTATAATACGCTGTTCCCAAACTGCCCTGTCAAGCAAGCAAGCTTAAGGAACTCCACCCGTTCTCTTGAAGAACGTGGGGTGGAGCCCCTGGGTAACCCAAACAAGGGTTCTACCGTGCGCACCTCGCGTGGCCTACCCTTTAATGCGCCATGTGCATGCAAGAGCATGCATGATGGTTCCAGCCTCCTATTTTTAACCAATCTCACTTCCATACCCAGATCAGGAACTCTACCAGGGGGTGGCCCCTCCTGGGCTTACCTACCTTACTCACCGCTGGAGAGAGAGAGGGAGCAAGGTGGAGTGCAGATTGAAACACAAGGGAGCAAATGGTTTATGCATATGTGTGTATGTCTAATCACCCTGAACTTTCCTCTAATCATCTGCAATCCTCTAATATATCCCTCTATCTTGCGTAAGCGGTGCTACACGGCTCAAACACGGAGACACGGGACGAGCTATGTGCATGCTGCATACGAGACGAGCACACCTGTGGTTAATACCTGATTTATTGAAGTCCTTTCGTTGATTCTTGAATTCATTAATTTTTGATTCTTTCTGTCAGTGTGGGTGAAATCTCGATGTTTATTTATTTATGTGTGTCCCGTCATTTTCTTCATTATACGTGACGTACGTTTATAATCTTATTAACTCTTTGTTTTCCGCCGCTTCGTTAGGACCCGCTCCGGCACGCGGTCTTTTTCTGCGTGGGAATTTCTTGATTTAAAAAATCAGGAGATGACAGCAAATTTTATGAAAATGTGCATCTGATGCACAATGGAATTCTGGTCAGGTATATGCTTTCAGAAAATATTCTAGGCCGTCTTTTGACGGATTTGGGTGTTGTCGCTTCGCTTTTGCGTGGATTTGTCCCTCATCCTTCCATTCGTCTGTTGTACAGATATCCTCGCGAAGCGTCGCTGAGTAGGCCGCTGTTCGGGCCGAAAAGCAGCAGCAGGAGACTGAACCAGAAACCAAGACCCCACCAAGGGGCAATTTTAATTTAATCGTTGCCCCCTCGCCCCAGGATTAGGACAGGTGTCTCCATCAGATTCCAGGAGACTCAGGTGGAGCGTCCTATGAGAGTCTGGCGTTGGGATTTGTCACGCGGCAGCTTGGAGGGAGGGATGCATATGCATATGGTCTTTGCATGCCCTATTCTAACCCCACCAAGCCACAGGAACCCCCGCAGCGCCAAGAGCGCTGAGGTTCCTGTAGGTAATTGTTACAAACAATGCAGCGAAAGGCGCTGGCCATGGTAAAGCGCCCTTTTCCAGTGCAAGGGAGGCTATAGGTATTTTGAAGTAGATGTGGAAAACAAGGAAAGGCCAAGAAGAATACCCTTTTTCCTGAAATGCGACAGTGGTGGCCACAACAGCACAAGGGGGGAGTAAGAAAAAGTGTTTTTCCATTGCTTTGGAGTAGACTCTAGAGGTATTAGAGAGACTCTAAGCTATCCTGCATTTTTGTCTTAGTATTGGCCTACCCGAAATGGGTGAAAACACATTTTGACCTATAGAAGCAAACACTCAACGAGGATGTTGTGTGGACCCCTTAAACCCTGAAACAACGTTAACTAAAACATCTTTGCCTGGACTGACTGAGGCGCTGACATTGATTCAGAGCTCATGGATTTATCTATTTTTTTTCATGAATTCTTAGGTATCCTAGTGGTATGCACCCTAGGGGGCTGGGGTACCTCTTTTTGGGAGGTCCTGGGTTCAATACCCAGTCAGCCTAGCTAAGTAGGAAGTTCCCATGTGACATGGCAGTGACCTCAGCGCCACAAGCCATGCCACCTCAGCACCTATGGGACCAAAAACAGAAAGTGCACATCCTAAAGATGGCACTATGGAGAGTGTGAGCCCTTGGGGCAGTTTTCCAATTTGTTTTCCTCAATCTTTGTTAAATATTTCTGAGTTTCATTGATTGTCTATCTGTTGTAGTTATTGTGAGTTTACTTTGCTGATATCTCTTTGCATCTAACTCATTTGACTGCAGGCCTTCCAAGCTTTGATCTTGTTTTGAACTCTACTTGCTTATCGTTGGCATCGGGTTATCCTGGGGGGTTTGTATTTCAAAAACAAAACATTTTCTTCATAAAAAAAAGCAGCAGGAACCTTACACCAGCAGCAAGCAGCAGGAGAGGCACAACAAAGAGTTGAAAGAACTCTTTTAAAACCTTCTCCTGTTCCCCTGTGGTAACCCAGTCCGTGGTGGTACACAGGATCACTCTCGCTGCTTCAAGGGCAATTTTGGTCAGGGCCTTAGCGACTTGACAGAATGGGGGGTTAGCATAGCACAACCCCATCGATCTCCAATAAAAGCGATAGGCATTATTGAGCTACCGCGAGCAATAGAGCTGCATCATATGCTGCTCCTTACTCGCGAACGATTCCACCTGAACTTCATTCAGGTCTACCTGCAGGGCGGTCAGTCCATTTTCCAAGACAGGCCCCACCAGCTGATAGTTTTCAGTTCGATAAGACTGGTTCACGTAGGGCAGACCGAATTTATTTCATCCTGACAGCTCCAGAGGGACAGAGCAAAGGCCAGTGCCAAAGTGCCAGCGAAGGGCATAGGGACGTTTCAAAGAGAACAGTTTCACCTGGGGATTGCGGCGCAGAGAATCTTTTTCTATGACAATGTCAAAGGCATCAGTGTCGAGCACCTTGCAGTGCTGAGTCACCTGCTCATCACCCAGACAAACGGTCACATCGACCCCCCCCAGGAAATTGATGGTCCGACCATCCCCAACCCTTATGGCCACGGTTTTGGTCTTCTGGATCTTGGCTTGCTTCAGTGGTCTGCCGGCCACGATTGAAAGCGTAGCGCCGTTGTCTAAGACAGCCTTGTCAACCTGATGACCAATTTTTACGGTGATCCACTAAACCAAATCCTCATCCTCGGGGCCGCCCCCCTATCCATCTTCAGGGAACTTCACTTCAACCCCAGCGGCCTGCAGGCACTTAGAGTGACTGGTGAGGCGGCGCTCCTTGGCGTTCTCGCTGCTGATGTCGGGACAACCGGCGCTTGGGGTGGAGGGCGCAGGCCGTTTTTCACCCGACAGCTCACCCTTAGGTGTGGCGTTCGATGCTCCTCTTCCACCAGTGGGGGGGGCTGAGGACCTTCGTCCTCCCCCAGGGTTACCCTTACCCTTAAGACATCCAGGGTTAGGCCCCCCCCCTTCAGGTTTACCACCCTTACCGGCGTTCCTACGCCGTTCCTCTTTCGCCTTTTTTAAGTTTCCGGATTCTTGGTGTTTTATGTGGCATTCATCCTCATAATGCCTCCTTTTCCCGCAATATCCGCACGTTATCAAGCGGCGCAAATGGTGTTGGTGCTTCTCCTCCTGAACATCTTTGCTATCCTGCGTGCGCTTCAGGTGGAGCATGCACGCACTTCGCCAATCACAGTCGGGCGCGTGGCAGGGTCCACCTTTATCGCCCGTAGGACGACTGTAGTAAAGATTAGGGGCCCCTTTACCTTTGGAGGGGAGGGTCTCAGTCATGTGCTTCAGCTGCCCACCACGACCCTTCCCAGGGTTAGTGTGGGGTTGAGGCGACCTCCCTCCAGAAGCCTTCTCAGCAGGGGTCTCTCTTCGCAGATGCTTGCGCAGATACCTGTCCATGTGGGAGTCATTCTCCCTCTCCATGGCGAATTCGATTGACAGCTCGACAAGGTCATCGTAAGATTGCGTCCGAGATTTCCTCTCTGATGTCACTCTGCAGTTCTCCCATGTCCTGGTAGGAATTTTCTTCACGAGCCACGGATGAGGCTCAGCCGGCCCATAGGACGAGGGGTTCATACGCCCCATGAGCTCTTCCACCCGCGCCACAAACTCGGAGATACGGGCAGCTGTGGGGAGTTCGGGGAGAGGAGGCAACTCCTCAATCAGCATTCGGACACTCAGGTCCATTTTGTAGACTGGATACATTTGCTCCAGTCTTTTCAGGAAGTCGACCAAGTTGGACCTCTTCCTGATAGCGGTCTTGACTTGCCGCTGGAGGAATTTCTTTTTGCACCACTTTTTGATGAGCGTGCATTTGGTGCGGATATCAGCATGTTGCTGACCCGTGAGGAGCAAAAACTCGGCAAACTCCTCAGCCCACTCAGGCAGGTTTTTGCGATCGAACTCGGGGAGTTCCATCTGAAGGTTCGCCGCAGCGATGGCCTTCGTTCCCCTACCTGGTACACCTGGGTCACCTGCTCCGCCTGAAGGGGTGAGGGGTAAAATGTGGCCAGTGGCGCCAGTGCTGCCAGGCCATAGTCTTTAATCTCAGCCTCTGTGGTGTCACCTACACTGCAGACAGGCACAATCCTCAGACGAGGGTGGAAAGGGCTGGGACAGGTGTGCATTGGGGAGCTGCGGATGCCTCTGCAGCTCTTCACATCCCTGGTTAACAGTTCCGAACCAGGGGCCATGGTACGGGGGGGCTTCTTCAAATCAGAGAGCCCCAGTTTTGCCTTGAATGCCACTGACAAGGCACTCAGATCAGGGTGTTCTTCACCTGCACGCAGGACCCAGGATGGAGGCTCCATGGTCTCATATAGGCCGAGCTTGGGGGCTGCTATGCGTGGGGGCAATCCTCCCTGTACGCATACGGGCTCAGGAGCGCTGGGAGAGGGTTCTCGTTCCATGCATACAGGTTCCTTTTTGGGTGTACCTTCCCTGGATATCCGGGCAGGCTCTGCCTCTGATAAGTGGGCCGACGCCGACGCAGCCCATTCGCCGTAAGGTATCTGGAACTTCCTACCCCACGTTGTTCGGAACGTGGGGCCCATCATAGCCGTCTCCTTGCCCTTGCCTTTCGTCGCCGCTCTCCTCCAGGCTTTGACCTTAGTATTGGCTACCTAGGCCATCTCTGCGAAATTGGGAGTAGGCGAAGATTCAGATGGGAGCAATCAGGACACCACGGAAGCTAAGGCGGCGGCCACGGGGTCTTTGTCCTGGGGCCGCTGGAGGTTCGCCTGCATTAGGCCAAGCACCTCAGCGCTCGAGCGAGATCCTTCTAAACTTGTTCCTTTTTCCGCCCCTCTTGCTCTGTGCTCTCCACGAGGCCAGGTGCTCGAGGGATGAATCATCTTGTATATACCCAACTCAGAGATAGTGCCCTAGAAGGCACTGCCACAGGCTCTGCCATTGGTTGCGACTTGATTGGTAGGGTTTTTGCACTCAGAGTGACAGACATGGAGAAGTTGCTGTTTTACTCGACTTGCTTTAGCTCTGCTCCTGGGACTGCACCTTTGCTACTAGAAAAGGTATTTTGGTTTGCCTTGCCTGTGTTGGTGTTCCTGCTTGATGGTTTTCGATTGATGAAAACCTTGTTGGATTTTCCCAGACTGCAAAATGACAAGGGCCAGGTACAAAGCAGCCCAAATACCGGATCGAAATCAAAGTCAGGTAATAATCCTTCCACTTCAAAGCATAAGTAGCAAAGAGGGGCTGCAGATAAACACATGTAGATCGAAATACACAGCTCCGATTATTGATAAACAAAATAGATGATTTGATGTGTGAAAACTGACATGACTCAGGTCCCCAAGATAGCACCAAGCACTTCATGTGCACTCTTTACGATACAATGGCGTTGGTTGGGAATCTGGCGCAAAGGAGTTGGGCCAGACACAGGATATGGCTTGGCCAGCATGGCCAAGCAAATGAATTCAGAATCAACTAAAACGTAGAACCACAATAAGTGATAGAAACAATTGAGTATAGGGCGTTTGAGGTGGGAGACCACTAGGCGTAACCTACAAGGCCCTAGGCAAAAAGGTCCTACTTTATTACGGTATTACCTCCATGAAGGAAGATACCTCTGCTCAGTTGAGTGGTAGGGGTGAACTTCATGTGGGGCTAGGGTTATAATCCTAGTTACTTTGGGAAGGTGTTCTTCAAGCTTCAAAAGAGTGATAAAAATGATTACCTGTTAGTCTCAACATCAACCCAATGTTTAGGGGGGGGCTTGGCCTGGATCAAGTACCCGGAGAAAGACATGGTAGTGCCTTTTTCTTACTGTTGCAAAGCAAAAAAGGAACATGCAACACAACTAGCGAGACAAAAACACCTATGTATCACACTTTCATGGAGCCGTAAGGGTGTCTGCAACAAAATGAATTTCTTCGAACCGCGAAGACTTTTCCAAACACATCAATTTCCGTGAAACAAATGCAAAGCTTGGTAAATATTTTGGTTCCAAACCACCATGATCTGCAACGCATATAGATTAGAAGCAAAACGTTGCTGATTTGAGTCGCACAATTGGATGCAAAAGAGTTTCCGGGCCATGCATGTGTATCATTCTGTTAACATGAGTTCGAAATCGCTGTCAACAGTAATTTGAGTTGTATTGGTGAAAATGTACATATGAATTGATGCTTTAGTAATGCTAAGTGGAACCTGTCTGCTAACACATCCAGCCCTATATTCCCATCTTTACAGCTCTATCATCCGCTGTCATATTGCAATATTCCACATACCATTCTTGATGATATCCGGTCTTGAAAGCATCTGTTTTGGTCCGCAAAACTCTTGCCGGCCCCATTGCAGCTGACACACCCCCGAATTGGAAAGAATTCAGTCTACGTCTCTAGAATCACACATTTGTCAATATTGGCGACCACAAAATTTTGTCAAAATGTCTTCACCCTTAAGTTCGATGGGTGTGCCCCTAGCTGCCGCAATATCCATATGTTCAGCCTACCCAAATCACTCTGTACTCTTAGTAACAGAATAAGATTACTTGGCATAATGTAGTGCACCTTGACAAATGGCCCAAAAATAGCCGTAGAATGCTAATTTTGCCCCTTAAAACAACCCTTTTTGGGGGACGAAAAGATTTATATTTCAACTCCATACCGATTAGAAGTTCGCTGCTCTTTTCACCGAACTAGTTTTGTATCGTAGAGGCCGTGCGACCCTCTGTCGGATCCTCTGATCGGCAACCATTGACTAGCAGGTGTGCACCATTAAGCCTTAGAATTCAGCCTTTGAAGCCCGCCCGGTAACCAAACACTATCCAAACGCATTTTTTGGAGTATTGGCTGCATTTCATATCTTTCTGTTCCCGGATCATTTTCCTTTGAAAACCAAGTGTACCGCAGCGACCGTGGAGTTCAATGGCAGTGTCACCGGTGTACATCAATGTGCAATAGAGGCTCAATGCTGGTCATCAGCACATCTGAACTGCTATCATTGACAAATCGTTCAGCTGGTACTACGTATTGAACCTTGATGCTCGAATCTCCACAAGCTCTCTGCATGCCAGTCTTTGTCACATCCGATGCTGCATGCCCCGGTGCATCCCCAACTATCCCGCCACTTGCATTCTATCACGGTGGGCATGTTTGACCATAAGAGTCATTTGTTCCAAAATTTGTGAATTGCAGCCATCCTGCCGTTTATTACCAGCTCTGCTTCCCATAGTCTCAGAAACGTCTCTGCACTTTCAGGCGACGTAGCAAGCAAGAAGCCATGTTTATGTGTTTTACTATGATTTCTATGGTCACCATGCTCCCAACACACCTTTCCAACTAAGACACTTGAAAGAGCCTCAGCTCATCTTTAGACATTCAGATGTTGCTCTCCTTTCACCCTTCCCTTTTAATATACCAGGGGGCATGAATGTGCCAGCACATGGACTTGCCAATGTGCCGGCACATTATGACCGAAATTTCAATTTCAACAAAACAAAAGTCAAAATGGAGGTGTAGATCAGTTGATTGACCCATTTCGCACCTGTGTAGAGGGACATGCAAGATAATGGCAATGGGGTGGCATAAATTGTGACCAAAATTCAAAATCCCAATTTTAACAAAAATGCTCAAAATGGAGGTGTACATCAGTTGATTGACCCATTTACCACCTGTGTAGAGGGACATGCAAGGTAATGGCAATGGGGTGGCATAAATTGTGACCAAAATTCAAAATCCGAATTTTAACAAAAAACTTCAAAATGGAGGTGTACATCAGTTGATTGACCCATTTCTCACCTGTGTAGAGGGACATGCAAGGTAATGTCAATGGGGTGGCATAAATTGTGACCAAAATTCAAAATCCCAATTTTAACAAAAAAAGTCAAAATGGAGGTGTACATCAGTTGATTGACCCATTTCTCACCTCTGTAGAGGGACATGCAAGGTAATGGCAATGGGGTGGCATAAATTGTGACTAAAATTCAAAATCCCAGTTTTAACAACAAAAGTCAAAAAAGGGCAACCAATTGGAAACTTGTTAGACTTTGATAACCACTTGCAAATGAGAACCTGCAAAGCACCAAAGAACCATGGGCAGGGCATGACGAGGGAATGCAGGGCAGAGAAACCACAATGTCTCACAGTCTGGAGAGGTCTCTCAAACAGCTGGAAACACCTGCACCCTACTTTGTGAGCTGGATGAAATTGTACGCGAAATCAGTACGACGAGTGCTGCGCAGCTGGCGCCCAGCAGTCGTCCTAGCACTAGGCACACTCGACCGAACAGGATTACTGGAGGGGGGAGCAGAAGTCCTGGTGCGCGTCGAAACCCCTGCCCAGACAGATCCAGAACCAACCTTCAACTTCTTTGGCCGGGGGGGCTAATTAGTTAAGTCACGCAGGGGCTGCAACTCAGATCCCTGGGTCAGGATGAGGTCGTCGGTCATATCAGCACGCACACACTCAGCGCTCAGAGACTGAACACTCACTGGCGCGATTCTATCAGGCTGGACTCCAACAGGCTCAGGTCGGACGGATTCGGCTCTTACAGGCGCGATGCTACCAGGCTCGACTCTAACAGGCTCAAATCGCACGGATTCGGCTCTTACAGGCTTGATTCTATCAGGCTCTACTCTAGCAGGCTCGAGTCGCACGGATTTGGCTCTTATAGGCTTGATTCCATGAGACTCACCTCTAACTGGCTAAGCTTTTACAGGCTCCATTCTATCAGGCTCGACCCTAAGAGACTCAGCTCTGGTGGGGCCGGCTCTCACAGGCTGAGCTCGCACAAGCTCAGCTCGCACAGGGTAACCGCTGACGGGCTCAGGTCTAACACTCACAGGCTCGAACCTATCAGGCTCAGCTCGCATGGGCTCCAGTGCAAAGTTCAGGAGTGGCAATGAGGGAGTGGGAACAGGGAGTAGACTGTAAGCAGACCTCTGTGCACTTGGCAACAAACTGCAGGAAGTCGCATTAGCACCTGAGAAAAAAATGGGCAGCTGCAAAGCAGCCGGCGGCGCCTCATACATGATAGGAAAACTCATGGTAGGAAAGAGCGACTGTGGCACAAGAGGTGGAGCGAAAGAGGGAAGCTGTACCCAGTCATGGCACTGACCCACTGATTGAACAGGAGGAAGTTGGGCAGCACTGGCGACAACTGCAGCAGAAAAATTCGACTGTAGTGGCACAGGAGGTGGAGCAAAAGAGGGAGGCTGTCCCCAGGTCGCGTCGGACTCATGGTCACACCAACCAGCCATAACTCGCGCGATGTGGGTCTTCTTGTCCTCTGAAACCTTCAAATACCGTGGCAGAGTGTCTTCTCTCACAGACAGCACCTTCGCCAAGTCAGAACTGTGAGTAGACTTTGATTCGCACCCACGTGTAATGTAAGCTCACCTCCCAAGGTCGTGAAAAGTCAGGTTTTTACCCAAGATCTTTCGAGGAAATCTAATATATTGACGGCGGATGTGGTCTGGTTTCAAAGGTTTGGGAGAGGGGTATCCAGTAGCTGGATCCGTCTCCCTCCCGAGGAAAGGATACTCAGCAGGTACACCCTGGATATCATACATTCGGCCAATGAAGGGCTGGATCTTACAGATCCTCGGATCAGGGCCAGCCACATGGGTCTGGGTAAAAAATGCCTCATCTGCTGTTAATAAGTCGGGCATGTGCTGTTTGATTTCGCCCACACTGGGCTTGCAAGTGCCTGCTTCAAGGCGTTGAAGAGGTCCCATTGCTGTCTCAGTTAAGAAGCAAGGGGTGATCGCCCGTGCACCACTTCTGTTGCTGTCCAGGATGAATCTGAATATCTGTGGTTCATGGAAACAGGAGAAATTTGTTGCTTTGTGAAGCTTCAGTAGGTCGTCCTCTGTGATGGGATCCTTCTCTTCTTCCTGAGCATGCGTGGCCAACCTACAGAAACGGTAACGCCGAGTGTACCTCGCGCTACGTCTAATGGAACATCATAATGTTTAATCCGGTCCATTATAATATTCCGCTAGATGTAACACCTGTTCCAGAAGACGTAAGTCAAATTTTGTACGTCTACCGGAACGTTATACGGGCCCTTAGACGTAACAACCAATCTTATCCATTCTGCAAGACGTATGCATGTATGGAAAACCAATTTCTATATATATATGTATATATATATATATATATATGGCCCATGAGAGCTTTGCGCCCCCCCCCTGTTTACGCCCCCCCCCCTTGGGGTTGTTGGGTGCCTCGACTTACCTCCGCTGGCCCTGGAGACATGTAGAAGACGCGAAATGGAAGTGTTTGGAGCCACATATGAGTTGTGTAGCTCGTTGAGAAGGTCCTTGTGTATGTACCGCCTTGTGTGTGCACCGCCAGTCCTACTATGCATTCGGCTCGCTGCGCTCAACGCGGGGGCCAGCCCCCGCACCCCCCTTAAATGACAACACTCCTGCACTGCTACAGACCGCCTTTTGTGTGTACCGCCTTGTGTATGTACCGCCTTGTGTGTGCACGGCCGGTCCTACTATGCATTCGGCTCGCTGCGCTCGACGCGGGGGCCAGCCCCCGCACCCCCCTTGAATGACAAGACTCTTGCACTGCTACAGACCGTCTCTTATGTGTACCGCCTTGCTTATGTACCGCCTTATGTGTGCACCGCCGGTCCTACTATGCATTCGCCTCACTGCGCTCGACCCGGGGGCCAGCCCCCGCAATCCCCTTGAATAACAAGAGTCCTGCAGTGCTACAGACCGCCTTTTGTGTGTACCACCTTGTGTATGCCCCGCCTTGTGTATGCTCCGCCAACCCTACCCCCTTTGAGGGGCACCGGGGGGGGGGGGCGTAAACAGGGGGGGGGGCGTAAAGCTCTCATGGACCATATATATATATATATAGTATTTTTCAAACGAAATACTAATTTCTGAACTTTTCAACAGCATCAATGCTGTCAAAAGCAAATAAGCCTACAATAACAAAAGTTGCAAAAGTGCAGCAATTCAGTCCATCTTAATTTCAAGTGGCTTAATATTAACAACTTAACTGTGACAAAAGATCAATAAATGAGAAGGAGAAAACAATTTAGCTTCACCAAGGAGTTAGCAATTGGATGTTAATGTCAACCCTGGACTCTGGCAGAATGAGGGTCCATTAGAAGAAGCCAAAACACATTGTTTGTAGCTAAGAAGTACCATGATGTCATTTGGAAGTAGGCATTCACCATTCATGCACAGGTATCAACAAGTAGAACGTGCTGCGTCCTGCCTTCAGGAGCAAGAACTGCGCGCGGGGCATCGAATTCAGAGCTTTTTTGAAACAGTCTGGTGCCGAAGATTTCCACAATTTTTAAAGCTTGAAATTACGGCAAAACGCTTCTTTGCGTAAACTGTCCCGCGGATTAAATGCCGTGTCGTAATGAGCCGTGACATGGACAAGGAAATTTCGCCACTGCGTCCGCTGTGCATATAGAAATATCTGTCCAACTTCAAAAATATTTAAATTGAAAATATAAGGAACGCGAGTGACTGTTTTAAAATCTTTTGTTTCAGTAAGTGAGTGAACTTTTTGTTATTCAAGAATTTGATTGATATTAGTGCTATATGGAGTTTCCATGTATAGTATTTTAGAAAAGGGGTTTTGATTCTTAAGACTTTCACCTATTCGTAATATTTACATCAAATTCTGTTTTAAATTTTTGAAGGTGCAGGATCAGATCTTAAAAACTGCGGACATTCGAGATAGCCGCATTGGGCATGTTGCACCTGCTGCAATGCGGTGAAGCGTTCCAGGGTCTTCTCACAGAGGCATAGACTTGTGGTCGCGAGGAAACGTACCGTGCCATCGGTCGAAATGGGAGAGTCCGCGGTGAAATTACACTCACCGAAAATCACAAGCTTGTCAAGGCTTAACCGGACATGATTATTAAAATGACTCTAGACATTGAATGGAAACTCAAAGAAGCGTGACCGATTTATTTACAACTTTCCGTCTCCCAAAGTGCTCCCCACTATCTGCAGAATACATGGAAACCGTGTTCGGCAATGTAGTGATTTCATCCCTTGGCCTACCTTTTTCGACACGCAAGCCAACGTGTGTGACAACTCAAAAAGGCAGCCTCCCTCCTGGGCGCACTGGGTGCAGAAGGTGTCATGCTTGCAACACCGTTGCTTGCTGGATGGTGAACAATGTGCACGTTCACAGTGCACCCGGCTTGCGGAGGACGGGGTAGGTGACAATTATGGAAGCGGATCTGGGTGCTACTACCGAGCCGCGTATGACTGAGATTGATGCTCCGATGAGTCTTCCATTGACTTGCCCCCTGACGACGAGCGAGAATTGGATGAGAACGAATGGTAAGTCACAAATTTCAAGAGGATATCGCTGCCTGACGAAGCCAAAGACAAATGAAGAACTTTGCCAACAGATGCTTCCGATGGCATGGTGTTTTTCAACGCCAACATTGGGTGTAACGGACGCCACTCCAATTTCAGTTCCATTGTGTATATATCTTTGCACCACTGTCACTGTCCTCGCAAATTGGAAGTGTGCACATTGATTTGCGCAACAACACGATGTTTCTGTCGTATACAGTGTGTGCGAATTTTCTCCGCAGTTTTTGGTTGTTTGCCAATACATAGTTGCTCACCACGAGGACTTCATGTTGAGAGTGTGCATGCCCCCAACCGGATTCGGTGAGTTCGCCCACCACATCAAAAGAACTACCATTTGGTACCGCTGGGACACATGGCATGCACAGGATTTGCTCCAACGAGCAAATTGCAGCTATCTCGACCAGGCACTCACCATGGACTGCGGATGATATTTTGCATTTGTGCCGAACTCATGTGTCTTTTGAGGAAGTTGAGCGATTAGATTCACAGTGTCGCTCAACTCAAGGCACATGTAAAAAGAGGCCACAGAAGATGAGAAAGTGTTCCAAATGGAGCACCAAAAAGGATGCAATGGAAATTTGCAGCTCCTCGGACGACGTGATCATGGCCGTAGAGTCGCCTTTTTTCTAGGTTTTGCAATGTACCAGGTGTTCCGGTGCATTTGTAGATACTGCCCACCCACTCAGGCGCAGTGGGCCTGGTGGAAGGTTGTGTGTATACCTGCAAACGTCTAAGCCAGCCGCGCATCCATAGGTTGTTGGGGCTGTACTTTACCTGGCATTCCATGTGGTGTACAACGTCAGTCCGTTGCACACCCATTCACATTATGGGACGAGTGCCGCATCATATTTATGTGCACATTTTTCTTCGACCCTCCCGCAGTACTTGCCTCCTTTGCTTTGTGGAGCGCACGCAGAGTGCGTGCTTTTGTTATGAACTTGTGGGTGCCTCCTTGTGCTATGAAATGCCCTCCACCCTTTCGTCGTGATTAGCATGTCAATGCTTGAAAAATGCTTGAGAACAACCAAAGGTACCATTCGCTCAAACCTTTGTTGGTGCAAGAAAGTTGTTGCAATTTGTTTCCATTGTTGCTTGTATGGGCTGCTGTATCGGTTGGGTTTCATCCCCCCCCCCTCCCTCCGCGCGCCATGTTGCCTAATCCCACACCTAGGGATGTATCAGAGTGGCCGTACACCGCAGGAGGATGCCCTCCTCCCCTTCCAAAGTTGCGCAGACCACTGATTGTACACCTTAGCCGCAGGATTCTGACGAATGGGTTCCTTATGTGCGTCCCAAATGTACATAGCAAAGATGGAAGGACATTAATACTAGAATAAAGAACAAAGTGGCAAACCACGCTTCATAAGCCCTTCAAAATCCTTCCTTTGGAAAGTCACCGCATTCGTAAGGAAACGTCGGATGTCCAGCGCCCAAAAAAAAAAACAATAAGGAAATTGCCACCCCGCAACAATCACTACGAGTCCCTGCCTTGGTCAGTGTGGCTGCAGTGTATTAGTGGCCGAGGGAACAAATGCGGTATGACAAACCCCGGTGAGGGGTGCTCAATTGTTTTAGTTGCTTTTTTGGTGGGATGTAGCACATTTTACCGCACTCCATGTCAACCCGATACCCGATTCTTGCATGGCAGCAGTTGCAAAGGGGGTTTCAGGTGTTGGCACTGGGTGAAATGTGTTTTAGGGCATGGGAGCAGTTGAAAAGGGGGTTCGAGGTGTTGGCACTGGGTGAAACGTGTTTTGAGGGCATGGCAGCAGTTGCAAAGGGGATTTTAGGTGTTGGCACTGGCTGAAATGTGTTTTGAGGGCATATGGGCAGATGCAACGTTGGTTTGAGGCGTTGGCACTGGGTGAAATGTGCAATTTGACAATAGTGTGGCACCCAACATTGGGGTTTGAGGGGTTGATGGCGCATAGCTTGAAATGTAATGGCGCCTCGTGCAGGCGTGTGAAGGGTAGTCCCGGTTTTTGTGCTAATATGTGTGCCTGAGAAGCAATTGTGCCACTTTGCAAAGACATTGATGGGTATTGCCATGCCAAAGCAATGTGAATCTCATTGCCTCCCCTCGGCGCTACGCCTTGGGGGACACCGCCGGTCTTTAGACACCATGGCATGCCTTGAGGCAGCATGCAGTTAAGGTTGAGTATTGTATGGTTGTAGGTTGCTCACCGTTCATGCTGCAAATGCATCATTTTGGGATCGGAAACCCCGTGTTTGCCCTAAGTGTGTGCAAATGATGGTTTCTACACTACTACCCCCGATTCCGTCGTAATTTGGAAGTCGGTAAAATGCCGTGGTTGCCATTGTGACCCTTTCGGGTGCAACATTGTCTTTCTCCTATGGTTGTTGTCATTTCAGACCTCATCAATCATACTGCCTCGAGCACAAGCATCATCGTCGTTGCCAAGCTGGGCTCCCCCACTCCTTCAAGGAACAGTGGAAGAAAGGAGACCGTTGGACTACATTGACATGGAAAGCCTCATCAGCCATGATCAAGTGCAACAAAAGGCACGGCGGATGAAACTACCAAAAATTGGAGAAGTTCCTGACAAGCTGTGTGCCGGATGTTACCCTGCAAATCAGAAGCCATGTTGGTACTGCCTTGGATGGGCTATTCGCACGCAACACCGTTGCTTGCTGGGAGGTGAACAATGTGCATGTTCACAGTGCACCCGGCTTGCGGAGAACGAGGTAGGTGACAATTATGGAAGCGGATCTGGGTGCTACTACCGAACCGCGTATGACTCAGATTGGTGCTCTGATGAGTCTTCCATTGACTTGTCCCCCAACGACGAGCGAGAACGGGATGAAGACGAATGGTAAGTCACAAATTTCAAGAGGAATGTCGCTGCCTGACGAAGCCAAAGACAAATGAAGAACTTCGCCAACGGATGCTTCAGATGGCATGGTGTTTTTCAACACCAACATTGGGTGTAACGGACGCCACTCCAATTCCAGTTCCATTGTGTATATATCTTTGCACCACTGTCACTGTCCTCGCAAATTGGAAGTGTGCACAGTGATTTGCGCAACAACACGATGTTTCTGTTGTATACAGCGTGTGCCAATTTTCTCGGCAGTTTTTGGTTGTTTGCCAATGAATAGTTGCTAACCACGAAGACTTCCTGTTGAGAATGTGCATGCCCCTCACCGGATTCAGGGAGTTCGCCCATCACATCCAAAGAACTACCATTTGGTACTGCTGGGACACATGGCATGCACAGGATTTGCTCCCACGAGCAAATTGCGGCTATCTTGACCAGGCACTCACCATGGACTGCGGAGGATATTTTGGATTTGTGCCGAACTCATGTATCTTTTGAGGAAGTTGAGGGATGAAGTTCAGAAGGTCGCTCAACTCAAGGCACATGTAAAAGGAGGCCAAAGAAGGTGAGAAATTGTTCCAAAGGGAGCACCAAAAAGGATGCATTGGAAATTTGCAGCTCCTCGGACGACGAGATCATGGCCGTACAGTAGCCTTTTTTCTAAGTTTTGCAATGTACCAGGTGTTCCGATGCCTTTGTAGATACTGCCAACCCACTCAGGCACGGTAGGCCTGGTGGAAGGTGGTGTGTATATCTCAAAACGTCTAAGCCAGCCGCGCATCCATAGGTTGTTGGGGCTGTACTTTACCTAGCATTCCATGTCGTGTACAACGTCAGTCCGGTGCAAACCCATTCACAATATCGGACGAGTGCCGCATCATATTTATGTGCACATTTGTTTTGGATCCTCCCGCAGTACTTGCCACCTTTGCTTTGTGGAGCACAGGCAGAGTGCGTGCTTTGGTTATGAAATTGTGGGTGCCTCCTTGTGCTATGAATTGCCCTCCACCCTTCTGTCGTGATTAGCATGTCAATGCGTGAAGAATGCTTGAGAACAACCAAAGGTACCATTCCCTCAAACCTTTGTTGGTGCAAGAAAAGATTCGCAATTTGTTTCCCTTGTTGCTTGTATGGGCTGCTGTATTGGTTGGGTTTCATCCCCCCCCCTCCCTCCACGCGCCATGTTGCCTAATCCCACACCTAGGGATGTGTTAGAATGGCCGTACACCGCAGGAGGACCCCCTCCTCCCCTTCCAAAGTTGCGCAGACCACTGATTGTACACCTTAGCCGCAGGATTGTGACGAATCGGTTCCTTGTCTGCGCCCCGAAACTACATAGCAAAGATGGAAGGACATTAATAATAGAATAAAGAACAAAATGGCAAAACCACACTTTATAAGCCCTTCACAACCTTCCCTTGGAAAGTCACCGCGTTTGTAAGGAAATGTCGGATGTCCAGAGCCCAAAAAAAAATGAAAACAACAATAATGAAATTGCCACCCAGCAACAGCCACTACGATTCCCTGCATTGCTCAGTGTGGCTACAGTGTATTAGGGCCTATCCAAGTGGCCGAGGGAACAAACGCAGTAACCACAAACCCAGGTGAGGGTTGCTCAATTGTTTTTGTTGCTTTTTTGGTGGGATGTAGCACATATTACCGCACTCCATGTGAACCCGATACCCAATTCTTGCATGGCAGCAGTTGCAAAGGGGGTTTCAGGTGTTTGCACTGGGTGAAATGTGTTTTGAGGGCATGGGGGCAGTTGAAAAGGGGGTTTGAGGTGTTGGCACTGGGTGAAATGTGTTTTGAGGGCATGGCAGCAGTTGCAAAGGGGATTTCAGGTGTTGGGACTTGGTGAAATGTGTTTTTGGGGCATGGGGGCAGATGCAACGGTGGTTTGAGGCGTTGGCACTGGGTGAAATGTGCAATTTGACAATAGTGTGGCAACCAAACATTGGAGTTTGAGGGGTTGATGGCGCATAGCTTGAAATGTAATGGCGCCTCGTGCAGGCGTGTGAAGGGTAGTCCCGGTTTTTGTGCTAATATGTGTGCCTAAGAAGCAATTGTGCCACTTTGCAAAGACATTAATGGGTATTGCCATGCCAGAGCAGTGTGCTTCTCATTGCCTCCCCTCGGCGCTACGCCTTGGGGGACAGCGACGGTCTTTAGACACCATGGCATGTCTTGAGGCAGCATGCGGTTAAAGTTGAGTATTGTATTGCTGTAGGTTGCTCACCGGTCATGCTGAAAATGCATCATTTTGGCATCGGAAAGCTGGTGTTTGCCCTAAGTGTGTGCAATTATGGTTTCTACACTACTATTCACCATTCCGTCGTAATTTGGAAGTCAGTAAAATTGCCGTGGTTGCCATTGTGACCCTTTTGGGGGCAACATTGTCTTTCTCCTATGGTTGTTGTCATTTCAGACCTCATCAATCATAATGCCTCGAGCACAAGCATCATCGTCGTTGCCAAGCTGGGCTCCCCCACTCCTTCAAGGAACAGATAAAGAAAGGAGACCGTTGGACTACATCGACATGGAAAGCCCCATCGGCCATGATCAAGTGCAACAAAAGGCACGGCGGATGAAACTACCAAAAATTCGAGAAGTTGCTGCCAAACTGTCTGCCGGATGTTACCCTGCAAACCCAAGGCCATGTTGGTACTGCCTTCGATGAGCTATTCGCACGCAACACTGTTGCTTCCTTGGAGGTGAACAATGTGCATGTTCACATTGCACCCGGCTTGCGGAGGACGGGGTAGGTGACAATTATGGAAGCGGATCTGGGTGCTACTACCAAACCGCGAATGACTCAGATTGGTGCTCCGATGAGTCTTCCATTGACTTGTCCCCCGACGACGAGCGAGAATGGGATGAAGACGAATGATAAGTCACAAATTTCAAGCGGAATGTCGCTGCCTGACGAAGCCAAAGACAAATGAAGAACTTCGCCAACGGATGCTTCAGATGGCATGGTGTTTTTCAACACCAACATTGGGTGTGACGGACGCCACTCCAATTTCAGTTCCATTGTGTATATATCTTTGCACCACTGTCACTGTCCTCGCAAATTGGAAGTGTGCACATCGATTTGCGCAACAACACGATGTTTCTGTTGTATACAGCGTGTGCGAATTTTCTCCGCAGTTTTTGGTTGTTTGCCAATGAATAGTTGCTCACCACGAAGACTTCCTGTTGAGAGTGTGCATGCCCCTCACCGGATTCGGTGAGTTCGCCAACCACATCCAAAGAACTACCATTTGGTACCGCTGGGACACATGGCATGCACAGGATTTGCTCCAACGAGCAAATTGCGGCTATCTTGACCAGGCACTCACCATGGACTGCGGATGATATTTTGCATTTGTGCCGAACTCATGTGTCTTTTGAGGAAGTTGAGCGATTAAGTTCACAATGTCGCTCAAGGCACATGTAAAAAGAGGCCAAAGAAGGTGAGAAAGTGTTCCAAATGGGGCACCAAAAAGGATGCAATGGAAATTTGCAGCTCCTCGGACGACGAGATCATGGCCGTAGAGTCGCCTTTTTTCTAGGTTTTGCAATGTACCAGGTGTTATGGTGCCTTTGTAGATGCTGCCCACCCACTCAGGCGCGGTAGGCCTGGTGGAAGGAAGTGTGTATATCTCAAAACGTCTAAGCCAGCCACGCATCCGTAGATTGTTGGGGCTGTGCTTTACCTAGCATTCCATGTGGTGTACAACGTCAGTCCGGTGCAAGCCCATTCACATTATGGGACGAGTGCCGCATCATATTTATGTGCACATTTGTTTTGGATCCTCCCGCAGTACTTGCCACCTTTGCTTTGTGGAGCACAGGCAGAGTGCGTGCTTTGGTTATGAAATTGTGGGTGCCTCCTTGTGCTATGAATTGCCCTCCACCCTTCTGTTGTGATTAGCATGTCAATGCTTGAAAAATGCTTGAGAACAACCAAAGGTACCATTCCCTCAAACCTTTGTTGGTGCAAGAAAAGGTTTGCAATTTGTCTCCATTGTTGCTTGTTTGGGCTGCTGTATTGGTTGGGTTTCATCCCCCCCCCCTCCCTCCGCGCGCCATGTTGCCTAAGCCCACACCTAGGGATGTATGAGAATTGCCATACACCGCAGGAGGACCCCCTCCTCCCCTTCCAAAGTTGCGCATATCGCTGTTTGTACACCTTAGCCGCAGGATTGTGACGAATGGGTTCCTTGTCTGCGTCCCGAATGTACATAGCAAAGATCGAAGGACATTAATAATAGAATAAAGAACAAAGTGAGAAACCACGCTTTATAAGGCCTTCACAACCTTCCTTTAGAAAGTCATCGTGTTTGTAAGGAAACGTCGGATGTCCAGCGCCCAAAAATAAAACGAAAACAACAAAAAGGAAATTGCCACCCAGCAACAACCACTACAATTCCCTGCGTTGCTCAGTGTGGCTACAGTGTATTAGCGCCTATCCAAGTGGCAGAGGGAACAAACGCGGTAGCCACAAACCCAGGTGAGGGTTGCTCAATTCTTTTTGTTGCTTTTTTGGTGGGATGTAGCACATTTTACCGCACTCCATGTCAACCCGATACCCAAATCTTGCATGGCAGCAGTTGCAAAGGGGGTTTCAGGTGTGGGCACTGGGTGAATTGTGTTATGAGGGCATGGGGGCATTTGAAAAGGGGGTTTGAGGTGTGGGCACTGGTTGAAATGTGTTTTGAGGGCATGGCAGCAGTTGCAAAGGGAGTTTCAGGTGTTGGCACTTGGTGAATTGTGTTTTGAGGGCATGGGGGCAGATGCAACGGTGGTTTGAGGCGTTGGCACCAGGTGAAATGTGCAATTTGACAATAATGTGGCAGGCAACATTGGGGTTTGAGGGGTTGATGGCGCATAGCCTGAAATGTAATGGGGCCTCGTGCAGGTGTGTGAAGAGTAGTCTCGGTTTTTATGCTATTATGGGTGCTTAAGAAGCATATGTGCCACTTTGTAAAGACATTGATGGGTATTACCATGCCAGAGCAATGTGCTTCTCATTGCCTCCCCTCGGCGCTACGCCTTGGGGGACGCGGACGGTCTTTAGACACCATGGCATGTCTTGAGGCAGCATGCGGTTAAAGTTGAGTATTGTATGGTTGTAGGTTGCTCACCCGTCATGCTGAAAATGCATTCATTTTGGCATCGGAAACCTGGTGTTTGCCCTAAGTGTGTGCAAATGATGGTTTCTACACTACTACTACCCCCGATTCCGTCGTAATTTGGAAGTCGGTAAAATGCCGTGGTTGCCATTGTGTCCCTTTCAGGTGCAACATTGTCTTTCTCCTATGGTTGTTGTCAGTTTAGACATCATCAATCATAATGCCTCGAGCACAAGCATCATCGTCGTTGCCAAGCTGGGCTCCCCCACTCCTTCAAGGAACAGAGGAAGAAAGGAAACCGTTGGACTACATCAACATGGAAAGCCCCATCGGCCATGATCAAGTGCAACAAAAGGCACGGCGGATGAAACTAACAAAAATTCGAGAAGTTGCTGCCAAACTGTGTGCCGGATGTTACCCTGCAAATCCAAGGCCATGTTGGTACTGCCTTGGATGGGCTATTCGCACGCAACACCGTTGCCTGCTGGGAGGTGAACAATGTGCATGTTCACAGTGCACTCGGCTTGCGGAGGACGGGGTAGGTGACAATTATGGAAGCGGATCTGGCTGCTACTACCGAACCGCGTATGACTCAGATTGGTGCTCCGATGAGTCTTCCATTGACTTGTCCCCCAACATCGAGCGAGAATGGGATGAGAACGAATGGTAAGTCACAAAATTCAAGAGGAATATTGCTACCTGATAAAGCCGAAAACAAATGATGAACTTCGCCAACAGATGCTTCAGATTGCATGGTGTTTTTCAACACCAACATTGGGTGTAACGGACGCCGCTCCAATTTCAGTTCCATTGTGTATATGTCTTTGCACCATCGTCACTGTCCTCGCAAATTGGAAGTGTGCACAGTGATTTGCGCAACAACACGATGTTTCTGTTGTATACAGCGTGTGCGAATTTTCTCGGCAGTTTTTGGTTTTTTGCCAATGAATAGTTGCTCACCACGAAGACTTCATGTTGAGAGTGTGCATGCCCCTCACCGGATTCGGTGAGTTCGCCAACCACATCCAAAGAACTACCATTTGGTACCGCTGGGACGCATGGCCTGCACAGAATTTGCTCAGACGAGCAAATTACGGCTATCTTGACCAGGCACTCACCTTGGACTGCGGATGATATTTTGCATTTGTGCCGAGCTCATGTGACACGGAATTGTGCTACACAGGTTTCGCCTGCTTCTCGAGATGCATAGTACCCCAACGAACCCTTTTCGCTGAAGCCAATCAATGCGGCAGAGCAACTGCATGTGTCGTGGAAATCCAATGTCACCCTCTAGGACCAACTGAGGCCCTTAAGGCACCCGAATTTCGGCGAGCTGGTTAGTACTATCCACTTGTGGTTGAGCTTTGCGTGGGGAGTAGGTTGTGTATTTTTTCCTTTTTTTTCTCCATTTTCCAGCTTTGTCAAGGGGCAAAATCAATGGTTAGTGCTGTTTTGAGGAGAAAATACGATTTGATGGAGAATGCCAACATCACTTCGACAATCCACTCTCATTGGGCCCCATTGTTGCATGTGATTGTTTTTGTACCATTTCTTGTATAACACGTGATGAGGAGTGCTGTGAGGGAGTGTCCTTTACGCTACTCCTCCCCCATTGCCATTTAGAACAATAATTGTTGAAGGGGAAGTTTGGAGGGCCGGCATTTTTGTGTCGTTTGTGCATGCTTCCATGTGGTGTATGCTGGGTGAAAACAAGAATGTTGTGTACGATGCCATCAACACTTGCCTTTTTGTGGTAACGGCCTCAGGTAAGTTGTATCATGGCAGCACAAGGGAGGTCATTGGAGATTGCCCATATGTTTCTTGGTGAGTGGTTGGATGCCCCGGAGGTTGAACTTGAATGGAGAAAACCCGCAATTTTGCTTTGGGAGGTGCCACTCCTTCTCTATTTGTGTAATCTTTTTGTCGCCTCTTTTTTCATTTTCATTGCCTCATTCGCCTTTTCCCCTTCTGCTTTCTGCCTGACAGGTTGTCGGCTACTCACGATGGTGGACAATCGATGACCTGACTGGCTCTCAACGCCCGCTCCTCCCTGCCACCTTCCCCCCGCCACCGCGACGGCGGACTATTGCAACTGGCTTGCAAGGTTTGCGAGTACTCTTTTCTGCTTGCTCCCTCATTATTATTAAACCAGGACATTTACTAAGATCCCTCCTTTTCCCTGCTTTTAAGGAGCGTTGGTCACTGGTTATGGTTAGGGTGGGGGGAGCCCAGTGAAAACCATCCCCCCCCCCGGGTAGAAAATGCCTTGAAAACGGGTTGTTTTGCGACCAAAAAAAGGGGTGGAAACAATGTGTTTTTCCAAAAATGCCTCGACCATTTGTGGTGCACAAACAAGTGAAATGGGCCTTGAAAGTTGGCCCATGTGGGACCACAAATGGCTCAAACTCGGGTCAAAACCATGGTTTTCGGAAAGTGATCGTCGCCCAGTTGTAGTGCCAAAACAGATGAATACAGCTCATTTTGAGCGCGTTTGAAGCCTCTCTGTGTGCACCTCATTTGTCTTTGTAATCTCCTAGACGATGTTCCTCCTTCCACCAGCTCGGTTCCAATAGTCAATCTTGGTTAGGGTTAGGCTGAGGCACGCCAAGAGTGGGTTAGGCAGGCCGCTAATTGGGGCTGCAATGACACTTTGTTGCACCTTTTTGGCTGGTGTTAGGTGAAACAAAGTTGGTGGAATGTGACACCAACGAATAAGTGGGCAACAATTCCATTCATGCCAGGTAAACCTTTGAGTGTAACACTCCATTTTTTTTTTTGTTGAGTGATGGAACCTCCCGTCTGAAACTCATGTGGCCTGTCCCGCGTTGTACGTCATTTGCTTTTTCCTCTAAGGTGTTCCAATTTGTTGGACAACACCATAGACCTTGATTGTGATGCCCATTTGGGGCCAAGGTTCATGAGTGTTTGGACGTTCCAAGACATGTCCCCAATGGTGGAGGCTTGGAGCCACGAAGGGGACTGCCCCTCCTTCGGCATGCTGGGTCTCCACCACACGGCCACGATTCGAGACATTGGCAAGCGGAAGCGGCATGTAAGCTTGCACGTACACCCTGACAAGGTGCATGGTGAGGGTGCCAAGAAAGCAATGGATGCAATTAGTATGGTACGTATTGTTTTTGTGCTTGCTTCAAGTCAAGACATAGCTATTCGGTCGTTGAAATTCTGCTTGGCTTGCTTGAGCTTGGACCTTGTAATGTGTTTGCAAGGTGGTAGCGCATTTGGAGGAGAAGTATCCGGAGGATGGCAAGCCCTACAAGGTGATTATGGCTCTACGCCTTGCCTGTGCCGCCTGGGGTGAGCCTCGTTGAGAGCGCTCTGCAGAGGCCTACGCGGAGCGTTCTCACAACCCCCATTTTTTTGAATGTTCTTAACCGCATCAACTTGTTCTGGGGCTGACGTCCCCCAATGAAAGTATTTACAACAAGCGGTGGGCCTAGAGGGGAGAGGTAGGCGTGTTTGACGGTAGCGTGTCTTGGAGCGTGGGTGTGGGAGGGGGCGAGCGGTCTTGGCGCGCTTTGGGGGCGCCCAAACGATTGTGGCCTGATGGGTTTGTGGTGATCGTTGGAGTTTTTGTGGTGGCCGTGGGCGTCAGTGCTGAGGAAGGCGGGGAATGGCCGAGGGGGGGGGGGGGCGTGGTGCGGATGCGCGTCTGGACGGGCGTTTGGAGTTTTTTGGCGCGCGGCGAGTGGTTGGTTGTGCTCTGGCTGACGCTGGCTTGGACGGTTTTTTTAAGGCGTGTTTGGGGAGAGGTGGGGGGTGCTGGTATACGGGGCGGGTCCGAGGGGGCATGTGGACGGAGGTACTGAACGCACCGTGCGAAACCGAGAAGGGGTTCAGAGGGTCGGAGGGGTGCGCCCAAAGTATTGGGTCCCAGGGGAGAGGATTCGAACACAGCCAATCATGTGCTTGGTGGACAGCCTTGTCCAGGTGCTTTACGCGTTCCTCCAGGGCTAGGCCAAGCATGGCTCTGCGCTCGGCGCGAGTGGAGCCCGGGATCGGCTTGGAGAGGCAGGACCATAGGGACTTAGGTACAAGAGTTCTCATGAAGTTCCTGCGGTCAGCCTTTGAGGGTCCTGAGAGCCACCAGTGCAGGACAATGGGGCTGAAAAGGGGTCCCCAGGAAGAGACGTATGCCTGGACGTGCTGGTCGAACGCTTTGCAGAAGGCCAGGCATGATAAAGGGTCGAATGGATGGTGCTGTCCGCACCTGGAACAGTGGTAGTCGTGGAGCATATTGCTCCACTGGTACCCGTGCACATTGTAGCACCGGGACGCCTGTTTGAAAAACAGGGACGAAAACCAGGACGCTTTATTGTACAGGCTGAAGCTGGGGCCGACCGCTATGTTGCTATGGGAATGCTGCGGCTTCTCACAACCCCCATGAGTGGAGCTCCATGCACCCCATTCGCCGTTGGCTACAAGCCCCAACGGTGCCACTCGCATTGGCGATCTGAAGCCAAACATCTTGCCCTCAATAGCTAAGTGGTAATCGGTGAACAAGTTTGTTTTTGGGGTCTGCAGCCAATGTTTTGGGGCGCTTGAGCGAAGGCGCTTCATCCATACTTCTACATGTGGTTTTTGCCAAGCCAAAGGGCATTTGTTACCTATTGGGCACACATTGAACGGGATCATCAATTGTTTTGTGCTTGTTGTCTTCCTATCCCGCTTGCGTTTGTTGTGGTTCGCTTCGGAGGCGTAGGTTGTGGCTGAATGGTATCGTGGTACGTTTAGGGTAGATGGATGTTTTCATTCGGGTTGGCTGTGTTGCTGTGCGATTGAGGAGTTGTATGCTGTGCCACGGATGTTTGGTCTGCTCTGTTTTAGTTGTGTCGTGTGCAATGGATGCACTGTGCGTTGGCTATGGATTATGTTGTGTGCAATTATTGATGCAAATGTGATTTGTGCTGTGTTATTCAAAAGAATGCAGCATGTGACCACGACTTGAAAGGCTGTCCATTGGACCCCATGTCAATTTTAGTTGGCCCTCCAAGAGACGTAAGTTCGTGTTCAAATGGACACGAAGGCACATGCAAGTAGTATTTGTAGCCTTGTAAGTCTGTGCGTAGGCTATACCATGAGAAGGATTCAAATTTATGATTTGTGAGGTTGCGAGCAGGCACGGGAAATGGAACGCTCGTACGATTCAAAATTTGTCAAAGGTAGCCACAAAAGGGTTCTCTCCTTTTGCACTTTGGTTGTCTAAGATATCCATCGTGGACATCATTTGCATTGGAAGTAATCGAAATCATGAACAACCACTCTTCACCACTACCTAAATGACTGATTTCTTTTTTTTTGTGCCCAAACCGCTGCAGCGTGAGCCTTGAAACGCGCCTCCGCAATTCTGTCTCCACGCATAATGGGGCGCAGTGACGTGGCACAACCCAAGGAGACGTTCCATTGGTTGAGTGATTGCTCAAGAAGGAGGTGCATACAAGGCCTCCGACAATTTGCTAGCAAGGAGCTCACTGCACCTTACACCGCCAAGTGCCTACCGGATGCGGGGCAAATAGTCCTTACCCCGGAGACAAGGGTCACACAGCCATGATCTGCTTCAGCATTCTCAGCCTACCCTACCTGCCTGAGTCCAGAAGGTTCATGGTTTGAGTGGACAAGTGAACGGCGCTACGACCTGTTGCCATCCCAAGATCCAACAAGCCATCACTCAGTTTTTGAGGGATGTGTTTGCTCTGCGTGGTGTGTGTATGTTGAACTTTGCAAAGGCATGCACGTTGCTACCACACCCCCTCTTGTTCCAGTTGATGAATCTCTTGGGATTGGGCAAAAGCTGTTCCAGCGCATTTCATCCATCACTTCAATAGA
Organism: Eutreptiella sp. 'Long Island Sound 2002'; assembly: GCA_964036045.1. NCBI lineage: Eukaryota > Euglenozoa > Euglenophyceae > Eutreptiales > Eutreptiaceae > Eutreptiella > Eutreptiella sp. 'Long Island Sound 2002'. Next base: position 133,118,215 of record OZ038379.1, read on the forward strand.
CAACATGTACTTGTCAAGTAGGAGCGGAGACAACACAGGGCACTCCAAAAAAGGGGTGTCAAAGAGGGGTGGTCCATGTTGAGAAGGGGAGAATCTTGCACACACTTTCTAGCGACGCACCCCAAGTGCATGCACTTGCGCATGGCGGACCACAACCAGAAGAGGAACACCAGGATGCACACACGGCACTGTAAAAAAGAGAATTTGGTAATGTCATGGGATACACAGACCCTGAATAGCAATGTGTTGTGTATGGTCCAGGGGTATCTGGTCCAAGATGCTGACCTCTGCTGTGTTACATCGATAATAGCAACCAACGAGAAACAGCGTGATGAGACCGTACACGCTGACCACAATGACCCCAGTGACGACGAATTTCGTGTCGTTGTTGATTCAAATTACTGGGATTTTGCCGCCTCGCTTTGCCGACATGTTAGAAATTATGGGTTCTGGTTCACCTGAGTTGGAGGCGTCACTTACTTTGGGACACTGCATAATACCATTTCTTTGTACATTGGTTGTTCCGATTGGCACCATGAAGTGTTTTTACCTGTCCACAAAAAGACGTGTCTTTGCTCCCCTGGGATTTGTTGTCCTCCGCTGATCAAGCTTTTCTTCGGGACAAGTATCGTGATGCCGTTGAGGGAGCAGATTGCGAATTTTGTGTTCACTCTGCACGGCCCAGTGCGTTCTTCAGCCGCCGTACTTCAGGCAGCTCATCATCAGGCCCCAAGTCAGTCCATTCCGGGCTACTAGTGCCTGCAGTGGTCAGGTGCAGGAGTCAGGTGCCTAGAAAGTGCCTGCAAAGCCTTTGTGTCCAGAGGCCTTAAAGAAGGCCAAAAAACTCCGTGTGCTGAAAACTGTTACAATTGCACAGAGGGTTGAAAAGTACGTTAAGCATGGTTTGTATGATAACAACGGCAAGCTATACTGTAAGCCATGTGGTAAGAAGATGGATGAGACTCGGGAGGACTCTGTGTGCATTTGTTCCCTCCCTGCATTTGCGGGTTGGGTGCAGTGCCATGAAGCCGGTTCGGACCCCCGTGGCCATCCTTGGGTCACTTGGGGTGTGTATCTATGTGCCGGCAAGCCGCCATTGGCTGATATCATACTCTCCCATCCACCTGACCTAACCTAATGTGATAGTGTGACAGGTTTGGCCATTCCGGCTATGAGCGGCCATATTCAGTACCGAGGCACCGCCAGCGGAGATTTATATATCGGAATATCAGGAATCAACAGGGTTTTTTATCATAATGTTTCCGTAATTTTTCAGCCTTCCGTTCTGATGGTCAATGTATTGGCGACTGTCAGTTGGCTCGCGATTTTGCGGTAACCGAATGGTTAACTGTTATTTACAGATATTTTGGCGGAAACCCCGATGAAAGGTCAGATTTCATCAGTAAAGGGTTCGTTGCTTCCGCAATTTTCATATTATACACTCGCAAAATTAATCCAATTTTTTCAGACTTTCAGAATCGGATTTTCGACTTCCACATCGCCGCACTCGATATGACGAATCTCGAGTGGTCCGACATTTTTCCCCGATCACGAATCAACCTTCATTTTGTTATGCCCTTCGTTTTGCTTAGAGATATAGGCGAAACAAAGTTGATTCGTGAGGCCACTTTGAAAGGTCATATCTCCCGCTCACCGCGAGTAGTCGCAATTTCGAGAATTGGGTTGGAACCGCATTGGTCTCAACTTATTTCATAAAGCATCAAACGCCTTTGGTGTGTACACATGCCCGGTAGAGCAAGGGATAATGGTCAGGAGGGTAGAAAGTGATATATAACTCTTGGAACGTGCAACCGAATATTTTAATGCGACTTTCGAGTGTACCGCATGACTGTTGGAGTTGCATAGCACCTTTCTTTGGGTTCCTACGTACTTTTAACGTGAAGTTATGTCCATGGAGGGTCATGGCATATCATGGTGGGAGCCACGTTTGAGGGTATGTGTTATATGCATGGTATGTGCTTCGATATGCTCACGCCCATGTTATATATCTCCGTTTGTAGGAAGATATATGGAGTCATACGTGGCAAGGGCTTCGCCCATGTCCCAATGGTGAACTGCATAGCGCTAGACTAAGTCTACCGCTCATATAGTGCAAGTGGGAGGGCTTACAGAGCGACCCACAAGCGCCAATATCAATTTTCCCATTTTCATGGTGCGTGTTGGGAGGAGGTTCGAAGGTGTCCTTATGCGTCCATATGGGGATCCAAGTGGGGGGATTGTTTGCAAATGGTCCCAAGCAATTGTGTTTTGAGTCATAGGTTGACACCATGGGTGAGCGAAGTTATATACTATTGTAATTATCTTGAATTTAGCATTATTTGCATGTTTTTGACCTCATTTTAGGCTCATTTTTGTGTTTTATGTGCTCAACTGGTCGGCTAACAGTAAAGTGCCTCGAGATCCGTGAACTATGGTACGTTGCTTATATGTTGGCATATGGTTTGTTGTTGTACCTCACCATATGCCGGATCACATGATCACTTTGGCTTGGCACACGAGGTCTCAAAATATATGGTCTCAAACTCATGAGTTGACTTGTGAAGCATGTCATGTACATAACCGGAGGGGTTTTGGGGCCAGTGATGGGATATTCTTGGGCATGGACCTTTGTCCTATATCACCCTTGTAAAGTACTTTCCGGTTTGACACATGCATGAAGCATTTGAATATTTGCCGTATGCATTTTTGAGTATATAATTGAATTTTGGGCATTATGGTGTGATTTGCCTGATTTTGCCATGTTGTGAGGTCATCTTCAAGGGGCAGTTCTCCAAGCCCATTCGACTCCAAGTCCAACCAAATTTATGTCAGGGTAGGGCATGGTCCTGGGTGCCACTCTAGGCCATGACACGCCACCCCCCCTATTGGGCTAGGATTTATAGGGTTGGGTGTGAACACATTTTTTTTAGGGTTTGTGTAGTGACTTTTGACATATGGCATTCAGCCATCTCATTTGACCTCGTTCAGGGCAATATGTTGGTGAGTCAAGGGAAGGTCTTGGGTCCAGGGAATGAGGGGTTAATGGTTGTGAATGTGGCTGTTTACCTCTTTCCCCAACTTTGCTTTATTTGTGTTCATATGCCAATTTCAGGGCTTTCTTCCTTGGTGCAATTCGTGTACATGCCCGCCACCGTGAGACAATCGGTGTGCTGAACGGAAGCCCGCAGTCTGGATTTGGATTTGGATTGTGGATTGGGTTATTGCTGTACTTGTGGGATCTGGTTGCTGTTCAGGGTTGAAGGAGGATTTTACTTTCTATATTTTTGGATTTTGGACCCTGGATTTTGATAAATGCAATCGTTGATCAGGAGCAAGTTGGCAGGGGTCACAGGCGGAAGGGGCACAGCAGGCGCCGGTCCTGGTAAGGACCTTCTTTATGGTAGCAGAGGCGTACCTGCTGCCCCTACCTACCGCCGACACGGGGACTTGGGCCCTTATGAGCCCTGCCCAAGTACGCCCCGGGTGCGTATTGTCGACTCGGTGGAGACCACGCCGGAGATTGGAGACATAGAAGAGCCGAGACGTTCAAGAGCATGGCGAACCCCGGAAGTTGAAGCCCGAAGAGAAGTACAACATTCAGGAAGAGGAGGACTTGACACCGAGGATCTGGTCTCCATGTGTGAGCGTCGCTGCCGAAAGGCATGCAACCTCCGCTCCGCCGCGGAGGACTCTGAGGAGGCCTGCCATTCAGGCAGCAGTGGAGGACGGGCCTGGCGCTACCGGAAGCGCGGGTCACCCAAGTCCGCGGCAAGGGACGCCGGGGCTATGGATACAGACCCTAGCTCGATCAGGCTGTGGGAATCCGAGGGGCACTCCGAGGGCTATCGGACAGCCTATGAGCAACCTTCGGAGTCGGAGGAGACGGCCAAACCGCCCACAAGGGCGTACACGGCCCCAGAACCCAGCCTAGAACATGACGCCGAGGCGTTGGAGAGGCCCGCCAGGGACAGGACGGCGCCTGTGGCCCGGCACACGGAGCGGCCGCTGGATAGCATGGGCGACACACCCATGGCGGAGGAGTCCGGGGCGCCGGGAACCGCGGGACGCGCCAGACCAGGTGGAAGGCATGCTGAGTGCCACTGCGAACACGTGTCCTTCCTCATGGGCAATTACCCAAAGATAGGGATGGACGCCATCGTGCATCGTCTCGACCGCCCGGACAACGCGAAGGACGGTCTAAAGGACGACGTCGCCGGGATCCTGGATGACCAGTCGGCCGCGGAGAAAGACATTGAGGAGCTGCGAGCGGATCAGGCCCGGTACCGGGAGAATCCTGAGCTGGCCCTGCAGAAGCAGCAGCAAGTGGTGGACAGCCTCCTCCACTTAGTGGCGGACATGTCGGGACGCCTGAAAAGACTAGAGGAGCGACAGCCCCTCACCTCGGGTCCGGAGCTCCTGGCAAAGCCGGCTGCGGCAGAGCTGGTGTAGCGGGTTAAGACCCTCCGGAGCGCCATGGATAAACCCATGGGCGGCCCGGCAGAGGCACCCTACGCGCCTCCGCATGTTGACCCGGGTGCGCTGCCGTTTGTTCCCATGTTCAGCGAATCCACAATGCTCGGGGAACACACGGCACCTGCTGGGTCCATGCGGGAAGGGCACGTAACCACGAACCTGAGGAGCCTGACGGTACAGATGTCCCATGCCGCCAAGGATCTACCGATCACGACGAATATGGTAGTTTATGCGGAAGAGGAGATCCAGAGCCAGACCATGCAGGGGCGAACCATGGGAAGCGCCGACGGACATGGTCGAGGTCATCCAGGCGGAAACCTGTGGGCGAAGGACCCCAATACGGGGATATGGACGCCCGGTGGAGCAAGTCCTTCCCGCATTCCAAACCCCATGGGTTCAGGCCCAACTGGACCGCACTCCATGGAGGAGAGGGATGTACGGGGAGTGTACTCACACCCCCCGGCCACAGGTGGTATCCGTCTCGCTGGAGTGGTGGCTCGGGACGTTGGAGATGCCATCAGGATTGACGACCTCAGGAGAATCAAAATCCCCTACTATGATGGCAGCCCCTCCAACCTGGACGACTTCATCCTGGATTGGGAGGACTTCGCCGAGGAGGTCGTCGGCGAGATGCGGGGAGCGCCGCCGGACAAGTGGATATGTCGGACATTCCCACACTGGCTGGCACAAGACCTGAAGGAGGAGCTGCGGGATCAGATCCGGGAAGGATTGATCCGTACAAAGCAGGCCTGCCTCTAGTGGTTGGAGGATGAGGAGCGGGTGGACGCTCCGAGCCAGAAGCTGGAGGACTTGTGGTCCATCCCGCTGCAGCTGGACCGCGGCGAGTTGCAGGTCCGGGAGTGGAACCGGTACCTGCGGAAGTACCGACGGAGCCTCAAGCTGGTTGGGGACTGGAACGAGTCCAGCGAGATCCGCCACTTGCTTGTGGATGTCCTCCCCGGCCACTGGAAGAGGAGAGTGCAGGACGAGGAAAAGAAGAGGGCGAAGAAGCGCGTGGCGGTGAGGATCATGGCGGCGGAGGATACCCATGCGGGTATCATGGAGTTCTTCAGAAGGAACCTCGGCGAGCCCAACCGGATGTTGGGACTGAAGAACGCCGTGTACGTGGAGGTATTTGGGGACTCCATGGGGCAAAGGTTGCTGCGCCTCAACAACGTGGAGTGGAGGCGCAGGGAGCCGCTGAGGATGCAAGCCATTTTCGCCCGCATGAGCCTGGACGAGATCGTGAAGTACATCACGGTGGAGTTGAAGCTCAATGCGAAGAACGAGGCCCACGTGCAGGATCGACATGGTCATGGACAACGAGGCCACCTGGAAGACCGCCATCATCGGAAGATCCAGGAGGACACGGCCAACTCTGCGGAGGATGGTAGTGGAGCTGGCCAAGACCACTGGTCCCGGGAGGATCACGAGGAGGCCCATTTCTTCGCGTTTGTGGCGCACAACGTGAGGGACCATGGGCAGGATCGGTCCAGATGGAGCCGGGTTGGACCCAAGAAGGGCAAAGAGCCAGGGAGGATCGGGAACCCACCGCTCTCGTTCCGGGAGTACAGGTCTCAGCAGAAGGGTGCTGGGTCTGTTATGGCAAGGGAAACAACCATGCACACGACCACCTTCAGTGCAAGGTGTATGAGGCGGACAAGAAGGCCTACTTCGCCGCCCACCCAGAGAACAAGCCCAAGGAGCAGCGGATTTCCGATTGGAAGGCGAAGGGCGGAGACGGGGGAAAAGGCCAAGGCAAAGGCCAAGGAAAAGGCGGAGGAAGAGACTATGGTGGTGGACCTGGCCAAGACCGACGAGTGAGGTCGATCGAGGAGGTTGCTGAGGACATGTTGAGGACGTTGGAGGAACTCAAAGCTCAGCAACGTGGTGGACAAAGTCCTGGCGGATCGCAGCCGGAAGGGGCTGCGTGAAGTCAATTCTAGAGGGGCCCCCACGGGAGTGGGACCTCAGAGGTCTCTCCTCCGAAAATCAGTGGAATCCCTGAGGAATCCGAGGCACATCGGGTGCCGAAGAAGCCTCCGGAAGAGCCAAAACCACTGAGTTTTGCCACTCCCAACCCCTGGAGCGCCCTGCAGAGGGAAGTACATGTGGGTACGGGACATGGCAAGAAGGAAGGAGCGACCACGGAGAGCCCCGTGGACGGGCAGGACCAACCCAAGATCTACACCATCCGTGACCATACCCTTGAAGTCCTGATGCGGCCGGACGTGCTAGAGTTGCATGCCGTGAGAGTCCTCCATACACCTCATGGCGACGAGCGGCAGTTGCACTTCAAAGTGCGAGTACGGTGCGGACCAGAGGAGAAGGTGGTGGATGTGTTGGTGGATACGGGTGCCCAGGTGAGCCTGGTCCGGAGAGGGTTGTTCAAGGAGGAACTTCTGCAGCCCAGCCGGAGACCGGTCCGCCTGAAGGTCGCCAACGGAGAGATCATGGGTGGGGGCACCCATGAGGCCACTATCAGTATGGAATTCCGGGAACATGAGGCGCTTGAACCGCCCTGATCTGGCAAAGAGAAGCACTCTATCCGGGAACTTCTATGTGGCCGGCATTACAGATTGGGATATGATCATGGGGTATGACTTCATGGTGGCAAACGCCATTGGAGCCCTTCCCCATCGTGCAACGCTGGTCCGGGAGGATGATGAATGCCTCACATGGCTGTCCACGGACTATGCATGCGGATCATCCCAATGGAATGCTAAGGAAAAGGATCGGATCGTCCAAGCGGTGCAAGCTGTCGGTGCCAAGTCCAGAGGAGACCGTGGAGTTCAGCTCACGGAGTATGGAATGGCGCCGCAGGTGTATGCCAGGATGATCCAGACGCTGGGAGCCGAAGCACCCGAGACGGACGTCTTCGCTTCCCGGGATGCCCCACTTTTGCGGAAGTGTAGGAGGCATTGGCATCGAGGAGACTCAGCCTGGCACAGGCATTGGGGTTTGAAGGAGTGGGGGCCCATGTATTGGCATGGCTCCCTGGACAACACGAGACGTATGGTGGAGAAGATCGTCGCGGATAGGGCGAAGGGGATCCTGGTCATAACCGGCATAGGATACACCCCCTGTCCGCTGGAGGGTCCCAAGTCGACGCTGGAGTCCATCACCCTGAACGAGATGTCATTCGGGCCAGAGGAGGAGTTGTTCATCGACGCCAAGGGTGTATCAATGCCCTCCCCGGGTCAAGCGTGGGGTACCAAGGCTTTCCTGGTGGATGGGGCGCAAGCCCAGCCAACGGGTGATGAAGCATTCATCCGTAGGGTGGAGGCGGTGCCCATGAAGGTCATGTTCGAGCCCAAGGAGGGGACGGATCAGCCAGTTGATGGCATTGACATCCTGTCCCACTCCGAGATCGACGACGTCCTCAACTACATGCAGATGGGGATGCACGACCGTGTGGCAGCCAAGAAGAGGCGGGCCATGGTCACATCTCCGCATTGGTGGGATGACAAGATGTTGGTTACCGGCAAGTACGAGAAGAATGAGTTCGTGGTGAGGGTCATGGATCACATCGGGGACCAATACTATGGTCCGGTTGGGTCCGACCCGCCGACATGGGATTTTCCAAGAGAGGGTGCCGAAAGCGACAAGAACCAGCCCGACGCCGCAAACGTTCGAAGATTATCGGCCGGAAGTGCACCCCACAACGATAAAGACGGCATATCGGATGAGGAAAAGTCGGATTCGGACCCGGAAGAGGCCTATACCGCGGTGCGGTCGGTTGTATCGATACCGAAGCAAGCAGCTGGAAAGGCCCAGGAGAACCCTAAGGTCGCCGAGCTGAAGGAGAGGCTGATCAATGCCTATCCGCGGCTATTCAGTGGCGTCGCCAACAAGAACCCTCCAGATCGTGGGAGGTTTGGCACAGCGAAGATCAAGCTGAAGCCGAACCCCAAGATCTATCGTCATCGGGAGTACCAACTTCAGGGTGATCGGGCCGAGGCCATGAAGAAGCTGTTGGCCGAGTTCATTGAGCAGGGATGGATGGAACCCTGCGACAGTGAGTGGGCCAGCCCAGCCTTTATCGTGCCCAAGAATGAGAAGAGCGAGAAGAGGTTGGTGGTCGATTACAGGGGTTTGAAGGAGCAAACCGAGCACGACTCGTACTCGCTTCCCCTGATCGACTCCATCCTCCAAAAACAACAGAAAAAGCGGATCCTCACGGTGTTGGACCTGAAACACGGTTATCACCAGATGCCGCTACACCCAGACTCCAGGCCCTGCACAGCGATGTCGACGCCGCTGGGGCCCATGCAGTGGAAAGTGGTGCCCATGGGCGCCAAGAATGGCAACGCCGCTTTCCAGCGCATGATGGACGACCTACTCGGTCCAGTCCGGGACTGTGCCGATCCCTTCGTGGATGACATCATCAATGGGTCCGGCACGGAGAACATGACTGAGGACGAGCTCATCGATGCGCATGAGAAGGATCTGCGCCGAGTGCTCAGCGAGTTGGACAAGCACAACATGGTGTGCAAGCCCACCAAAGCCTCACTCTTCGTGAAGGAAGTGGAGTTCGCGGGTCACGTAGTTGGTCACGGGCAACGCCGTCCCATGCCTGGGAAGCTGGCGTCCCTGCACCTCTGGGGGAAGCCCCAGGCCATCAGCGAACTCCGGTCCTTCATGGGGTTCTGCAATTACTATTCGGGCTATGTCCGGATGTATGCAGAACTCTCGGGGCCGCTGCACAAGATGCTGCAAGTGGGCAAGTTCAACAACCGGAAGGGGAGCAAGAAGAAGCTTGCCTGGACCCGTGAGGCCGAAGATGCGTTCAACCGCCTGAAGGAGCGACTCCTTGGGCAGTTCGGGCTATTCCTGGTGGACCCGGACAAGGGATTCGTGCTACGGGCGGGCGCCTCGGACTATGCTGTAGGGGCAGTCCTCGAGCAGGTCCGGGAAGACGGGTCACACGTACCCGTGGCGTTCTGGAGCCGGATCCTGGCCGAGGGCCAACGCCGCACCTGGACCGCGAGGGAGAAGGAGACGTACGCCATTGTTTGTGCACTCAGGAAGTGGTCTGGCGACATCGGATTGCAACCGGTGGTGGTTTATACAGACCATCAGTCCTTGCAGAGCTGGCACAAGGAGCACGTCGACACCCCCTCGGGACCGGCGGCAAGGAGGGCCCGATGGCATGAGACTTTCGCCAAGTTCGACCTCAGCGTCGTATACGTCCCGGGGAAGGACAACACTGTGGCAGATTGCCTCAGTCGGTGGGCCTACCCCGCGGGCAAGGCTTGGATTGACATATCCAGCCATGGGGACGCCGAGGAGACCGAGGAGGCCAAGCGCATCATCGAGATGGAGAAGGCCATGGAGCAAGAAGGGGTCAAGTGCTTTGTGGTGATGGCAAACCGTACGGACCTGGCCAAGTTCCGGGGCGCCTGCGTCCAAGCTTTTCGAGAGGAAACCCTCGAGCAATGGATGGTGGCCCCTGTAGAGCTAGTCAGGTCGGTGCTCACAGAGGACTGGTCGGATGACCATGCGGCATCCGACCACTGGAGCAAGTACTGGAATGCCGTGAGTGCCCCGTCAGACGACGAATGGCCCGAGGGCTTGACCGAGGATGGCGACAATTTGTTCCTCAAGGATAAGCTGCTGGTGCCTGAGAACCGCGTGGAGGAGCTCATTGACCATTGGCACAACGCTCAGCCCATGCACCCTGGCCGAGACAAGATGCAGCAGGCCCTGGAGTGGCGTTTCAAGTTCCCTCCGGGGTACTACGCCATCCTGGATAGGTACTGCAGCGACTGTGCCGTGTGTCGGGCCACGAAGAGCCCCAACCACTCCACAGCGGGCAACCCGGTGTATACGGCTATACCGGAGGCCCCTATGCGGTCCGTGGCCATGGATGTATTCGCCATGCCTGAGGTCACCGTGGAAGGAGAGACCTACGACTGTGTCATCCTGGCGGTGGATAGGCACAGCGGGTATATGGTGGCGGTCCCTGGCAAGAAGTCCAAGAAGAAGGACAGGAAGGACAAGCATGGAGTGGGGCTGCAGGCCAAGACCGTCGCTAATGCCATGATCAGGCATTGGCTGACGATTTTCGATGTCCCAGCTGTCATCTGCAGCGATCGGGGCAGTCAATTCGTGGGGACGTGGTTCAAGACGATGTGCAAGCACATCGGGATTCGGCTCGCCAAGACCGTGGCATACCACAGCCGGTCGAATGGCTGGGCTGGAGTGGCCGGGCGGCGGATGTTCGAGAAGTTCCGCCAGCTGCACATCAACGAACCGGGCCGGAATTGGTACAATTCGCTGTGGAGGGTACTCCAAGCGTATCACGACCTTCCGGGGCCCACTGGACTGTCGCCCCATCGCATCCTGTTCCTACGGGATCGAGTGTCACGCACTCTCCCGTGGCTGAACCATGGCAAAGTGGCCCGGGATGCGAACGCCATGATGGCTGAGGCAGATGACACGGCGGCCAAGGTGTGCAAGGCACTTCAGGACGAGCATGACAAGAGGGCCAAGTACTTCAAGCAGGGAAAAGTCCAGAAGTATGCTCTCCAAGACACCGTGTGGGTGGAGCGGCACCACAAGGATGTCCTGTCCAGGCATCGGCAGGCGTCTTGGTATGTGCCGGGGGTAATCGTGCGGAAGGTCGGGCAGGATGTGTATGCGGTTCGTGTGGGGGATAACAAGATCCTGGACCGCGACCATACCCAGCTTCGTCCCCGAGCACCAGACCCCAGCGGACGTCCCGTCACCTTCGAGTTCACGGTCGGCGATGTGGACTCGGACGACGAGGGTGAGGACGACGACTTCACCGCCGAGAGGATCCTGGCGGACAAGGCGGACCCGGGGACGCCTGGGGGGAGGCTTGATAAAGTCCGTTGGAAGGGATTTGCCGCATCCAGGGATTCGTGGGAGCCTCCGAGCAGCTTTGTGCCGAGGTACACCACGGTCTGGATGGACTATCTGAAGAAAAAGAACATTTCTTTGGATGTCAAGGACGTTTTGGTCCATTTGGTTGCTGCTGTAGCACCGTAATGGATCCTCATTGGCATTTTGTTTGTTTCTGTGCTTGGGGAGACGGGTGAGGGCGTTCATCCGGGGTTTCTTCGGCCTTGATTGGCCATATACCCCCTTCACTCGATCTCCACGTATATATTTTATCGTGGTATACGTGATTAGATTGATCGACGATGTTTCTCTATCTTTGATCCCCTTGGTCCATGTTGTAGATCAAGAGGAGACCGGATATGGCGTAGGGCACCGATTATCAGTGTCCTCACCCCTCCCTCTGGGCGTGGGGGACGCCTACGACGTGTGTGGGGCCTCCATGTGTCCCCCGGACATGGGGGGGGGGGTTGGAGCCCATTGGGGTCCTCCCGTCCTCTCTCCAATGACTTCCGAGCGGTAACAACGCTCTGAGAAGGGGGGTTAAGCCGGTTCGGACCCCCGTGGCCATCCTTGGGTCACTTGGGGTGTGTATCTATGTTCCAGCGCATTTCATCCGTCACTTCAATAGACAACATGTACTTGTCAAGTAGGAGCGGAGACAACACAGGGCACTCCAAAAAAGGGGTGTCAAAGAGGGGTGGTCCATGTCGAGAAGGGGAGGATCCTGCACACACCTTCTAGCGACGCACCCCAAGTGCATGCACTTGCGCATGGCGGACCACAACCAGAAGAGGAACACCAGGATGCACACACGGCATTGGAAAAAAGAGAATTTGGTAATGTCATGGGATACACAGACCCTGAATAGCAATGTGTTGTGTATGGTCCAGGGGTATCTGGTCCAAGATGCTGACCTCTGCTGTGTTACGTCAATAATAGCAACCAACGAGAAACACTGTGATGAGACCGTACACGCTGACCACAATGACCCCGGTGACGACGAATTTCTTGTGTTTGTTGATTCAAATTACTGGGATTTGGCCGCCTCGCTTTGCCGACATGTTAGAAGTTATGGGTTCTGGGTCACCTGAGTTGGAGGCGTCACTTACTTTGGGACACTGCATAATACCATTTCTTTGTACATTGGTTGTTCCGATAGGCACCATGAAGTGTTTTTACCTGTCCACAAAAGGACGTGTCTTTGCTCCCCTGGGATTTGTTGTCCTCCGCTGATCAAGCTTTTCTTCGGGACAAGTATCGTGATGCCGTTGAGGGAGCAGATTGCGAATTTTGTGTTCACTCTGCACGGCCCAGTGCGTTCTTCAGCCGCCGTACTTCAGGCAGCTCATCATCAGGCCCCCAGTCAGTTGATTCCGGGCTACTAGTGCCTGCAGTGGTCAGGTGCAGGAGTCAGGTGCCTAGAAAGTGCCTGCAAAGCCTTCGTGTCCAGAGACCTTAAAGAGGGCCGAAAAACTCCGTGTGAAGAGAACTGTTACAATTGCACAGAGGGTTGAAAAGTACGGTAAGCATGGTTTGTATGATAACAACGGCAAGCTATACTGTAAGGCATGTGGTAAGAAGATGAATGAGACTCGGGAGGACTCTGTGTGCATTTGTTCCCTCTCTGCATTTGCGGGTTGGGTGCAGTGCCATGAAGCCGGTTCGGACCCCCGTGGCCATCTTTGGGTCACTTGGGGTGTGTATCTATGTGCCAGCAAGCCGCCATTGGCTGATATCATACTCTCCCATCCACCTGACCTAACCCGCTGTGATAGTGTGACAGGTTTGGCCATTCCGGCTATGAGCGGCCATATTCAGTACCGAGGCACCGCCAGCGGAGATTTATATATCGGAATATCAGGAATCAACAGGGTTTCTTTATCATAATGTTTCCCTAATTTCTCAGCCTTCTGTTCTGATGGTCAATGTATCGGCGACTGTCAGTTGGCTCGCGATTTTGCGGTAACCGAATGGTTAACTGTTATTTACAGATATTTTGGCAGAAACCCCGATGAAGGGTCAGATTTCATCAGTAAAGGGTTCGTTGCTTCCGCAATTTTCATATTATACACTCGCAAAATTAATCCAATTTTTTCAGACTTTCAGAATCGGATCTTCGACTTCGACATCGCCGCACTCGATATGACGAATCCCGAGTGGTCCGACATTTTTCCCCGATCACGAATCAACCTTCCTTTTGTTATGCCCTTCGTTTTGCTTAGAGATATAGGCGAAACAAAGATGATTCGTGAGGCCACTTTGAAAGGTCATAGCTCCCGCTCACCGCGAGTAGTCTCAATTTCGAGAATTGGGTTGGAACCGCATTGGTCTCAACTTAATTTAGGGAGCATCAAACGCCTTTGGTGTGTACACATGCCCGGTATAGCAAGGGATAATGTTCAAGAGGATAGAAAGTGATATATAACTCTTGGACCGTGCAACCGAATACTTTAATGCGACTTTCGAGTGTACCGCATGAGTATCGAGTTGCATAGCAACTTTCCTTGGGTTCCTACGTATTTTTAACGTGAAGTTATGTCCATGGAGGGTCATGGCATATCATGGTGGGAGCCACGTTTGAGGGTATGTGTTATATGCATGGTATGTGCTTCGATATGCTCATATGCAGTGCCAAAGGAATGTGCTCTTGTTGTTGTTCATTTGTTTGTCATTTTTCTGGGTGACCCCGGCCAGAAACGGGCCCTGGTTTCAAAAATGTCGTTATACCACTTAATACTTCCTGGATATTCAGAAAGTGCACAGCTGTCTCGTGCACATGAAGAAAAAAAGCGCCGCAAACTGAAACGGTGGGACCAAGTTACCCCCCGACACTTCCAAAAACCTGTTTTGGACTCTGGGGTGGTTCCATCATTTTTCTGGGTGACCTCAGCCAGACTCGAGCCCGAGTTTCAAAAATAGTGTTGAACCAATCAACGCTGCCTGAATGTTCAGGAAGTGCACAATTTTCCCGTGCACATGAAAAAAAAACGCGCCGCAAACCGAAGCGGTGGGACCAAGTTCCAAAAACCTGTCTTTGACTCTGGGTCCAGGTCAAGAAATTGACCCCTCCGGGGTTTGAACCAGGGTAACCCTATTTTCGGTGTTCGACAGCCGAACACTGTAACTATTCAACCCATCATTTTCGCTCTGCAGATGCCATTTTTCGTCTTATACAAGCATTTTCAGCCATGGATGTCGATCTTAATGACACGTACTCAACTGCTACTACTATCAATTTCCAACCTGCAGTTGCTAGTGCAAGTGAACGTTTGAGTATTTCCCCCACTCAGGACCATGTCTTCTTTTTATGCTGGACAGTATGCAGCTGTTGCCGGCTTCAATTATCCTCAACATCAAGACCCTGCTGGGACTGCCGGCACTTCACAACAAGCGGGTGCCACTGCTGCCCCGACTACCCAGCCGTCCAGCCGCAAGCCACCACCCATTTATTACACAGGTATTCTTTGTCATCATGTGCAATCTGTCGACCTCCAATATTGCAACGGGGCTGCAATCCTCATGAAAAATCCCGATCAGCCCCTGCCCACCCTCTGATGATTCACTGCCGGCAATGAAATCAACACCTCTCAGTTCAAAAAGCTGACGCTGACGGGGATGGGCCACATTTCCTACCATCAACTTTCCTACGGCGCCCATTCCCCCCCAAGGAGTGTGTGCGCTCTACAAAGCAAAGAAGGCAAGTACTGGGGGATCCAAGAAAAGGGTGCACATAAACATGATGCGGCACTCGCCCCATATTGTGAATGGGCTTGCACCGGACTGGTGTTGTAAACCACACGGAATGCCAGGTGGGTTCTTTGACCTCTTCTGTCGTGTGCCTTGAGTTGAGCGATATTATGAATTTAACCGCTCAACTTCCTCCAAAGACACAAATTTCTGGGGGCTTCGGCCCGCCGTTTGCTGCAATGCCATTATGGACCACAGTTGGTTTTCTATAACTACCTTTGGTCTCAGGGTTCGGTTGGTTGTGTGCCTCAATTTACGTTCCTCATTAGGACTGCTATGCGGACATTCCACTCGTTGCTATAATGCCACTTTCTTGCGTTGCTTTGTGGGGGCATTCGTGGGGCTGTAGGGATTTGTGTTGCCGTACAGAATCACACAGAGCCTCTTTCTTTGCCAACTTGCTATGTTCACCATGCAGGAGACATTTTGCCCACAGATTGCCTTTCAGGGTCGAATCCGTCACATGGTCCAGTTGACAAGACGCATGGCGCCTTATCAGCCAAGAAGTCGCACCATGAGGTCAGGTGATGTCTACCACGGCTGTGGAACAACCGGCTGTGGCTAGAACATTTGGGTGGCACCGCAGAACCAAGATGCAAAGGAGAGCCACAAATGGAAGGGTACACTGGCCCGAGTGAACGTCCATGTTCACGTACAGGCCGCGCAGGCCACCCCAACCCCTGACCAAAGCAAACCTTGCATCTACTCGACGGCTTGAAGGATTTCCTTGTTAGCCCACATTACAAGCGGCCGCGTCCCGAGCGCCGAGAGCCGTGGTGGGAGAAGCATCACAAAAGCCTATCACACAACCAACAAGGCAAGGGAGGCCACTGACATGGACCCCCTTCATCAGCACCACTGCCACCATTTTCACTTTCCCGGGCCCGGCCCTCTCCGGCTTATGGGGCCCAGCCCCCTCCGGCTTACGTGGCCCAGCCCCCGCCGGCTTACGTGGCCCGGCCCTTTGGCCAACGCGATGAGTCTGCGACGGGGTTGCCCTGATCGGCCCCCATCAGCTTCCGGGCTCCGGGGCCGATACACCTGCAGTCCCCACTCCCCGCGGTTGAGCCCCCTTCGGCCCCTGAGGCCACAAAAAAGAAAATTGTGTCTTTTGACGAAGTTGAGCGATTAAGTTCACAATGTCGCTCAACTCAAGGCACATGTAAAAAGAGGCCAAAGAAGGTGAGAAAGTGTTCCAAATGGAGCACCAAAAGGGATGCAATGGAAATTTGCAGCTCCTCAGACAACCAGATCGTAGTAGCCTTTTTTCTAAGTTTTGCAATGTACCAGGTGTTCTGGTGCATTTGTAGATACTGCCCACCCACTCAGGCGCCGTAGGCCTGGTGGAAGGTAGTGTGTATATCTGCAAAGGTCTAAGCCAGCCGCGCATCCATAGGTTGTTGGGGCTGTGCTTTACCTAGCATTCCATGTGGTGTACAACGCCAGTCCGGTGCAAACCCATTCAAAATATGGGACGAGTGCCGCATCATATTTTTGTGCACATTTTTCTTTCATCCTCCCGCAGTACTTGCCTGCTTTGCTTTGTTGAGCACACGCAGAGTGCGTGCTTTTGTTACAAAATTGTGGGTGCTTCCTTGTGCTATGAATTGCCCTCCACCCTTCTGTCGTAATTAGCATGTCAATGCGTGAAAAATGCTGAGAACAACAAAAGGTACCATTCGCTCAAACCTTTGTTGGTGCAAGAAAGTTGTTGCAATTTGTCTCCATTGGTGCTTGTATGGGCTGCTGTATTGGTTGGGTTTCATCCCCCCCCCCTCCCTCCGCGCGCCATGTTGCCTAATCCCACACCTAGGGATGTATTAGAATGGCCGTACACCGCAGGAGGACCCCCTCCTCCCCTTCCAAAGTTGCGCAGACCACTGTTTGTACACCTTAGCCGCAGGATTTTGACAAATGGGTTCCTTGTCTGCGTCCCGAATGTACATAGCAAAGATGGAAGAACATTCGAACTGAGGCGGTTCAATGATGATTGCGCCCCCCTTCCAATGTAGGATTTTGACAGCCAAGATTTTGCTCCGGGGCCTTCTGCCCAAGAAGGATTAAAGCTTTGGGCCCGCCTTTGGCGGGACCATACAGGGACCCAAGGAGGAGGGGGGTCCCAAGCCTCCCCCCCCTCCTCCCCCGAACAGCCCGGTGAACTCAAGGCAATATTTGGCACCGATGTGGTAAGTGCCGCAGTGTAGCAAATTAACACAATGCAAGAGTTATGTGGCTATGACCACATACCTGTGTTGCGGGGAATAACTCAGTATGTGTTGCTCACGGCCCCTTCAGACCACCCCTCCCCCCTTCCTAATACATCCTTGCCCACACCCCCTCTGAGGCTGCCAACCCAAGAGATGGAGGGAGGGGGTCTTGGTAACAATTTCCCAGTCTGTATACACTAGTCGCGGCAAAAAACTACCGTATAGGTGCCTTCCCTCATCAACAAGGCTCCATGATCTGCGCCAAAATAGCAGAATAGCAATGCTCTCGGTTATCACACCCGCAGTGTCCACAAGCCCATTCGCTGGTTCCCAGGATGCGCATTTCAAGCACACCGTGCGATGTGCGTAATATAAAAGAGACACTCCCGGCATTCCCAGTCACCCAAATTGTGTTGCATTGTATTCTGTGCGAGATTGTGCAGTGGGAAGAGAATTTGGTAAAATCATGCGATACACAGATGCCGTGTTGCAATCCACAAGTGTGTGGACCGGTGAAGCAGGTCACAACCCTACCCTAGCATATTACCCTTAAGGGATCATTATATGGCCCTATATATGGGATATATATGGGATAGGGTATGTTATATTCCATTTTTCTGTTAGGAACATAGGATGTGGGATAGCTAAGTCAATCTTGTATGTTTAGTAGTTATATCAATTAGTGGATGATAGGGTGGATTTCTCATACGTGCATATCAGGTATTTCATTCGTTATGTGTACCATATCTGTTTGCAGGATACTATTCAATCAACACTATCGTTATATCTTCTGTGCCAAGCAATGTTGCTGCCCATGCCGCTGCGACCTCTGCTCCTGACCACCTGGTCTGGTTTCATGGTAGCAGAAGCAAAAATTCTTCGTCTCTGTTGGGCGTTTGGCATCACGGAAGGCGATCGGTCCAAGACATCATGGACCAAACTCAACTTAAAATCTCCTCCCCGGGTGGGATAGCTGAGGGTGTCCAGGTCCCCACTCTCAGGACCTCCTCGGCCCTGACCCCATCGACCGGGCAGGGGCCACAAAAACGGGCCAAGCCCAAAGTGGCTCCAAATCGTATGTTTCCAAAATCCCCGAATGTTCCCACCGGGGCCCCCCATCCTTGAGATCCAGCTGGTGTACCTGGGATGGTTGGGGGGGGAAATAGACGGCCACCCTCAGAGAGCGATAAAAGGACCACAATTGACCATTACGGGCTCGGGAACCGTTATTAGCACCGAGCATCCGGCAAAAACCGACTCATCTACTGGGGTGAGCGAGCGTACGAACGCTGCACCTTCACGCACTGCGGACTGGGGTACGGTGGCTTCGCCAATGGGGCCCATCGTGGTTGATTCTGGCATCCCTCCGTTGCTAGGGGGGTTGCCAAAGCCTCAGGTCAGAAAAAACCTGTTTGCGGCAGGGCACATCAGCCCTTTTGTTGACCAACTCGACGCTGAAAACTGTCGAGTCATCGCGCTCACACCTGATCCCCATGGCCCTCTGGGGCCGGCTCCAGAGGCTGTGGCCCTGATCCAGCAACTTCTGTCGGGGACTAGGCAGAACCCCACTATGGTGGAATCGTCGCGCACTCCAATGAGTGGATCGCGGCGGTTTCGCTTCCTGGTGGAGGCATCTCCTGCCTTGGGAGCGTATCCCAATCCCCCAAGCAGATCCAGGCTAAATCCTACGATCATTGAGGAATCCCCCGCAAAAATCGAGGAGGATGAGTGTGACCACTGGTTATCCCTGGCGTTGGAACAGGGGGACGATGATGAGGAGGAGGAGATTGGAGTGCTGCAACATCGGCACCTCCATCATTCCCCTGTTTCCGTTGCCTCGTCGCCTGCACCGCCTGAACCTATGTCAGGGACCAGTGATCGGCCCATGCTTGTGGAAGAATCCCCGGCTCCCCAGTACAACATGGTTGAGGACTCTCCTGCCCCTCAGTGCATTGTTGTGGATGAATCTCCGGTGCCGATGAGCGGCGTCAAAGTCCGCACGTGTCTTGTCGTGGAATCTCCGGAGCCTACGGAGAATCGGGCCCGTAGTACATCTCCAGTGCCTATGAGAGCACGAAAGATCGTCCATCCCTAGTGGATGATTGTCCGGCGATGCCGAAGGTTAACAATCTGTGCTTTGGAGGGAAGGAATCCGGTGGAGGGAGATTCAGCAACCCTCCCAATAAACTTGGTCTCTCCCCCCGCAACTACATCTCCTACGAAGGACCCCCAACTGCGGGTACTGCCCGTATCGGGGGGCCGGAATCCAGTGGTTGCCACTGGCTCGGAGCCTGTTTTCGCTTCCTATCCGAGAACCCGATCACATGTGGTGGTTCATGAGGCGCCACAATATCTTGTGGTGGACGAATCCCCACCGCCAGCGCCGCCACCCACTACTGTTGGTCCTGTTCCCCCTCCGCCCTCACGCCGCCAGCTGGCTTATGTCGAGCACGTGAACGGCATTCCGTACGTGATTGGGCCATCTCCTGGTCGGGGTTCGGGGGGGGGGGGGGATTTCCTCTAGTGGGGTGGCGCCTGCACCAGTTGTTGCGCGCCCCACAGACCCGTCTCGCCCTGCGGGGGGGCCCTCTGGTCCCTCCATGGCAGGGGGGGCTGCTGGGGGAGGCGATGATGGGTCATCTCCTCCTCGTGGAGGGGGGAGTGTATCCTTTCGATATTCTTGGGGGCCCGCTCAAACACGGGGGGGGGACGAAGTAAAGCACACCTGTGGCCGTCCACGGTGTGTGGTGTACTATGAAACGTGCATCCAATCTCTGATGGCTCAAGTGAAGGACCTACGAACTCAGAATCTAGAGTTGCAGCTATCCCAGCAAGAGCGTTCTCAGGCAGTAGCCTCTACCGCTGGCATCAGTCAGTCCTACGGGGACCAGATCAACAAAATCTTGTATACCTTGGCTAAGTTTGACGCGACGGTTCAGGGCTAACAACAAGATTCTAAGGCGGTGGAAGCTAGCGTGTCAGATCATTTTAAAATGTCCAACAGCACCACAGCTCAGTGCTTTAGCGCAGTGGAGACGCTCGCTACGTGTTACGCCGCCGTTGCATCTAGGATCGATGCGTGGGACCACTGGTACTCCACGCCTGCAGAGCCCGTTACAGTGGTCCTGCCCCCGCCACTGGCGCCTGCACCTGTTTCTGATCCTGAGCCGGCGGCTACTACGGCGCCCATGGGCGCGGCATCCTGTCCTGCCGCTGGTGGCTGTGTCCTTCCTTTCCCCGTCCACCAATCCCACGATTGCATCTACCATCCAAACGCTTGTCCTGATTCAGGGTGGCCGAAGGGGGGGAGGAACACCACGAACACCGCCACCTCCAAGAACCTACTTGGTGGAGGGGAAGCGCCGAAAAGCAGAAGGAACCTGCTATCTCCGAGTGGGGGGCGCACCTAAGGGCGAAGAACACCTCAGGGAGCCTACGGCCCTGTGGGCCAATGCGGAGGGGAACACTTCTTCGTTGGGGAACATTAAACACCTCACGAAAAAAGTCTTCACTTCCCCCGGGAGGCCTTCATACACGCCCCCTCATCCTACGAACACGTGTACAGTCTCTCCAGTGAAGGTTGCACCAAGTGCGAGTGGAGGTGCACCCTCAACCATGGCTCCCCCCGCATACGACCCGTACCAAATGCCTGTAGTGCAAAATAGTTACACCAAAGCGGTAGAGGATAGTGACATGCCTAAACCGCAATTTAACGGGCATTTAGCGAGCTACGACTGGTGGGTGGAGAAGCTTCAACAATGGTTGGGGGGGTGTGATCCCATATACCGAAAGGCCAACGAGGCAAAAATGATTTTGAGTACCTTGCCCCCATGGCTAAAGGCGATCATCAACGCCCGGGTTGCCGAGGTCACGCACCACACACGAACGGCTCCCACCCTCGAAGAGTTGTGTGACATTTCGGAACAACGTTTACACGAGTATGACCCCTCAAGGGCCGATGAAAGGTGGCAGGCCCTCACCCCCAGGGTGGTTAAAGGGCAAGTGACCCTCATCGACCTCGAAGATTTCTATGCTCGTTGGCAACGTTTGTTGCCTTTGAGCAATAAGACTCGTCCCCATGTGATCCGAGAGCAGCTCCTAAGCATGCTCTGGTGGATCAAGGAGAAGGTCTTCAATCAAGAGGCCAAGAATAGCCCAGACAGCTATGTGATGAATTTTAGTGGCCTTGACCCTTTGCCGGGTCGCGCCCCGTTCAAAAAAGAACTCAGGACTTGTAGCGCTCAACATTGCACTACGATTCCTGAGATTGTTTCCTATTCTGGGCCGGGGGTGATAGTTGATTGAAAAGACCCGTCTCCACAGGAGTGGATCTCGCAACTCAACAATACACCTCACACACGCGGCTAACCTATGAAAGTGGAGCAACGTAGGCCTCGTTTGAAGCCTGCGGGAATCTACACCCTTGCCCATAATAGCGTATCGAGAGGGAAGCTCTCGGACGCCTCAATAAGGGAGACAAGACGACGGTGATGTACACCATCGCCCTTCTCACAATAGAACCGCGGTGAATGCGGTTAATGCGGATTCTAAGGCGGAACCTAACACCTCCGAGCCCGATGACACCTCCGTCAACGCCGTGGGTCACCCTAAACCTCCTGCGAAGAAAACTGTTGTCCCCGGGCCTAAACCGCCACCTACCTTTTGGGTTCCGTGTTCCAAACATTGGAAAACACGTAAACAAACGGAGATGGACATGTGTTGGATTGATTGGGGTGCCACCAATAGCACCCTTGGGACGTGTAAGCCTAATTGTCCATGCAATGACACTCATTGAAGCGTTGCGGGTAAGTCTAAAGGTGGTAAGCCTAGGGGTGGCGATGAGGGTCGCGGTGGTGATAAGGGTAGCGGTGGTTATAAGGGTAGCGGCGGCAAGGGCGATAAAGGAGGAAGAGGAGCCCTGTACGGGCGCCGATGTTGGTAGGAGTGCCCAGAGGCGCCCCCTTCGAAAGAAGAAACCCTCAGGCACCCCTGTGACACAACCGTGGCTCTCCGTCCATCGAGAGTCATGAAGGGGCATATGGTGACTAGTGAGATTCAAACCCCACTTTCCGTCCAGGTTGTTTTGCCCAATGGAGATTTCAAGGCCCTCCGTGTTTTGGTGGAGTTTGGGTGCCAAGCGGGTGCTTTGGCCAACCCGAATGTTTTCGGAGACCAAATCTCCGAAAAATATGAATCCCTCCAACGGAGGGGCCTACTCCAAGCCGATAATGAGACGCCTTTGCCGGGGGGGGACGAGCAAATAAACGTCAAAATTCAATTTACGGGGGTTGTGGATGGTAGTGTTTCACTTCCTCGTGTTGCCGAATATGGCGTGTCCCCGTACCTTGTCCAAAATTTACCTTGGGATATGGTTTTGGGGCATCCATGGGGTTACGAACATGGTGTGAGCCATTTTGCCCGTTTCAATTGTTTGTACTCTCACCATCCAGTGCACCCCCGTTTTTGGATTGAGGACTTCCGTGAAGCTCCACCAACCAACGAGCCATTTTTGGTTAAACCCTTTAATGGTAAAGTGTCACGTCAGTCCGTGTGGGGCATAACCGTTCCAATCATTGGGGCGGTCACTCCTATGCACCCGGCCCCGGCAATTGTGGTTACGCCCCCTGGTGGCGAACCGCCCAACCGTGTTGAGGATGAGAAATACATATCCTATGCCTTAACCGCTTCCTCCGTGGCCCCCATACAGGATCGGGCTTGTGCTTTAGAGCTCATTGAATTTGCTCCCGAAACCCTTGCCCGTGATGTTCTACCCACATGGCGTGATGGGTCCATGTGGACTCAGTCGGACTATGGCCTCACGCCATATTGGGCCGCACGTGTCGAAAGATAATTGGGCAAAGTTCCCGACGTGGACGCCTCCAATAGGGTCCCGGGTATGGCCCAGCCTACCTGTCGGGTTTCGCCGCTTGAAGATTTCTTTTCCACTTCCGCGGACCCCTCCAAATTGAATTGGATGTGCCGTCCCTATCATCGTTTTTCCGATTGTGTTCGGAAAATTCGGCATGAAAAACTACGAACCAGCGTCGTAGGGCCAAAGTAGACACATAGGGAGTGGTGGAAGCCCCTTATGGAAATTACTTTGCAAGGGTACCACCTTCCTGGGCCGGAGACTAAAGCCCGTCTCTATCAAAATGACCACCTCACAACCCTTCCTCAATGGGGTTCATCCACGGTGGCACTCTACGTCGACGGTGGTATTGCGGAGGAAAATGTGGCGGCCACTAAATGTCATGTGGCCTCCGTTTTGCCACCTGCCGTCTCTGACCCCAATACAGATGACGAGCCGGGCATGACCTCGGAGAAAGAGTCGGAGGATGAAAGGGTGCCTAGCCATTTGGCTTCGGTGCCAAACCTCACATATCAAGCGAGCCGTGAAAAACTCCTCGCTCCCGTTACCCTTGACCCTACCCCCAAAGATTTGGAGGCACAAGAATGCGTGCGTTCACGCATTGCGAAAAATGAAAAACGGTTATTGGGTGGGAGGGCCCCTACCGTTAACCACGACGGAAAAACTAATGGCGCCAAGCGATTGTTGGCGGCTTCTTGTGTCGGTGGTGTTGTCACCACTCGAGAACCTATTGTGTCTCCGGAGGTGGAGCTCATGAGGAAACACATCCTCGCGGACTATGAGCGGGATGTTTTTAGCGGGGAGGTTCGTCTCCGTCCGGATCAGGAACACCCTAAAGTCCGTGGTACGGAGCGGTTGGGGTTTGCTAAACTTGACCTATACCTGAACGCTAAACCAAAGTCCGTGAAGCCTATACAGTTGGTGGGGGAGCGTTCCGCGGCAGAGCAAGAAATGCTGGAACACTTTTTAGCTCGTGGCTGGATTGAGCCGTGCCCTGCCTCTCAGTGGGAGTCCAACAGTTTCGTTGCGCCCAAGAAAGAGAAGGGGAAATGGTGCTTCGTTGTGGACTATCGCCAACTTAATGCGGCTACCTTACCCGACGCGCACCCCCTCCCCCTCATTGTAAACATGTTGAAACATCAATCCAAACACAAGATTTTCACTATTGTGGTCTTGAGTAAAGGTTTTCATCGAAATCCCCTTCACCCTGAGTCCCGGGCTAAGACCGCCATGGATTTGGCGGGTAAAAGATACCAAGGGTGTGTTATGCCTATGGGTATCAAGAATGGGCCCGCTATTTTTGAACGGGTCATGGACCACGTTTTGCAGGGTTTGGATTGTGCGGACGTATATATTGATGATATTATTTTTGGTTCCTCCGGTCTGACGGAGGAGGAGCTATTGGCTAACCACGACCGCGACGTGCGTGCCGTGATGGATAGGCTAAGAAAAGAGGAGTTGGTTGCTTCGGTTAGCAAAACTGATTTCTTTGTTCGTTCGGTTGAGTTTTGTGGCCATGCGTTGGAAAATCGCACACGCCGGCCGGCGCCAGGGAGAATGTTGGCGCTTGAACGTTGGGACCAACCGGATAACGTTCGGGAGCTCCGAGGGTTCTTGGGGCTCGCCAACTATTAATCGGGCTCTGTCCAAAGCTACGCCTCCATAGCTACCCCTTTGGTTGAGATGTTGAAGAATTTGCCTAAGCATAAGAATGGGAAGAAGATAGGCCTAACATGGAATGCTTCGGCTAACAAGGCCTTTTTGAAGCTCAAGCGTGCTATTACGGATATTGTTCCCCTCCAACTAGCCGATTGGGAAAATGACTTTGTCCTCACCCCGGACGCTAGTAATTGGGCGGTGGGCACGGCCCTACAACAGGAAGGTCCCGATGGTGCTCTACGCCTCCTTGCCTTTTTCTCCCGTAAATTGTTAGGCAGCCAATCAAATTTGAGCCCTCGGGAGAAAGAATGCTACGCCATGGTGGCGGCACTCTTAAAATGGCATGGTCGGGGGGGGAACAAGCCAGTGGCGGTCCGTACGGACCACCGTAGCCTTGAAAATTTGGCTACGGAGGACCTCGAAACTGTGGGGGGTCCCTCTCCACGCCAAGCGCGCTGGCATGAGTTCTTCTGTAAATGCGACCTCCATGTGGTTTACACTCCCGGGCCCCTGGGCCCCGCTGGTGATTTCTTGTCCCGTTGGGCATACCCTGCTAACCCGGCATTGGGCGATGTGTCCATACATGGGACGGCCAAAGAGGTCGGGATGTGCAGGACAAGGTTCGTCTCCGTCCGGATCAGGAACACCCTAAAGTCCGTGGTACGGAGCGGTTGGGGTTTGCTAAACTTGACCTATACCTGAACGCTAAACCAAAGTCCGTGAAGCCTATACAGTTGGTGGGGGAGCGTTCCGCGGCAGAGCAAGAAATGCTGGAACACTTTTTAGCTCGTGGCTGGATTGAGCCGTGCCCTGCCTCTCAGTGGGAGTCCAACGGTTTCGTTGCGCCCAAGAAAGAGAAGGGGAAATGGTGCTTCGTTGTGGACTATCGCCAACTTAATGCGGCTACCTTACCCGACGCGCACCCCCTCCCCCTCATTGTAAACATGTTGAAACATCAATCCAAACACAAGATTTTCACTATTGTGGTCTTGAGTAAAGGTTTTCATCGAAATCCCCTTCACCCTGAGTCCCGGGCTAAGACCGCCATGAATTTGGCGGGTAAAAGATACCAAGGGTGTGTTATGCCTATGGGTATCAAGAATGGGCCCGCTATTTTTCAACGGGTCATGGACCACGTTTTGCAGGGTTTGGATTGTGCGGACGTATATATTGATGATATTATTTTTAGTTCCTCCGGTCTGACGGAGGAGGAGCTATTGGCTAACCACGACCGCGACGTGCGTGCCGTGATGGATAGGCTAAGAAAAGAGGAGTTGGTTGCTTCGGTTAGCAAAACTGATTTCTTTGTTCGTTCGGTTGAGTTTTGTGGCCATGTGTTGGAGAATGGCACACGCCGGCCGGCGCCAGGGAGAATGTTGGCGCTTGAACGTTGGGACCAACCGGATAACGTTCGGGAGCTCCGAGGGTTCTTGGGGCTCGCCAACTATTAATCGGGCTCTGTCCAAAGCTACGCCTCCATAGCTACCCCTTTGGTTGAGATGTTGAAGAATTTGCCTAAGCATAAGAATGGGAAGAAGATAGGCCTAACATGGAATGCTTCGGCTAACAAGGCCTTTTTGAAGCTCAAGCGTGCTATTACGGATATTGTTCCCCTCCAACTAGCCGATTGGGAAAATGACTTTGTCCTCGGCCCGGACGCTAGTAATTGGGCGGTGGGCACGGCCCTACAACAGGAAGGTCCCGATGGTGCTCTACGCCTCCTTGCCTTTTTCTCCCGTAAATTGTTAGGCAGCCAATTAAATTTGAGCCCTCGGGAGAAAGAATGCTACGCCATGGTGGCGGCACTCTTAAAATGGCATGGTCGGGGGGGGAACAAGCCAGTGGCGGTCCGTACGGACCACCGTAGCCTTGAAAATTTGGCTACGGAGGACCTCGAAACTGTGGGGGGTCCCTCTCCACGCCAAGCGCGCTGGCATGAGTTCTTCTGTAAATGCGACCTCCATGTGGTTTACACTCCCGGGCCCCTGGGCCCCGTTGGTGATTTCTTGTCCCGTTGGGCATACCCTGCTAACCCGGCATTGGGCGATGTGTCCATACATGGGACGGCCAAAGAGGTCGGGATGTGCAGGACATGATGGCGGCCGAGAAGGAGGAACTTCTCCCCCGCCCCCATGTATTTAGGGCGGTTGTGGCGCCCGTTGTTACTAGGTCTAAAGTGGCGCCTTCGGCTCAAGGGGCGCCCGCGTGTGATCCACCCCCTCTGGCTTCGGCTCCAGTCGGGGGGGGGAAGAAGCAAAAGAAAAAACTTCGGAGACTGGAGCGAATTGCGAAGATAAAAAAATCCTCGAAGTCCCACAAGAAGGCAACTCCTATACATGGGGAGGATGCTCCAAAGGTTTTTGAGATGAATTGGGCTAGACACTACCCAAATTGTGAACGCTACAAAACATTGTGGCAAGATGCCTTGAATGGGAGCTTCCAAGATGGGGTGAGGTTGGTGGCTAACAAGCTCGTCCGTAATGGACAGTGGTGTGTTCCTACGTCGCTAGTGTATTGTTTGGTGGCCAAATACCACGATGCACTTCACTTAACTACCTCCAGTGTGGAAAAACACTGGAAGGAGATGAACCATGCCGTGGAAGGTGAGGGGTTGTACAAAGCAGTGGAACTGCAATGTCAAACGTGTCCCTCATGTGCCATTCACACGCATGACACCAAGCGCAAGCAAGGGAACATGACCCCTATGCCTATACCTATGGGACCCATGGACTCCATAGCGCTTGATGTGTTTCGTTACTCTTCCATCTCCCATGATGGAGAGGTGTATGACCGAATGCTCCTATGTGTTTGCCGGCTTTCCGGCTACCTCATCGGCCACCCTATTCCTGAACCCCGTCATGAAGACAAGGATGAAGGGCTAACGGGGAAAAGAGCGGCCCATTGGGTAACGGAACGCTGGGTTGATAGGTTCGGAGCCCCTCGTGAAATATGCTCCGACCGCGGGCCACAATTTGTGAGCCAATATTTCCAAACCCTTTTTTCTCAGATTGGTGCCCGCTCGACTATGTGTCTCACGGGTAGCCACCAAGGTAATGGCAAGGCCGAGAATACAGGCAAGCAGCTAAGGTGTGCCGTTGCTAAAGCCCTTACCTTGAAGAAGGGCACTAATAGGGTGGAGGTTTTGCCCGCCGTTGTACGAGCGTGGCATGAGACTACAGATCCTTCACGTTATACGCCTAACGAGATTATTTTTGGTAAACACAACCGTACTAAGGGGCCCCCTCTTGCTGAGCCTAAGGGGATTGCCCAAGACGCCGCTCACTACTTCCAGCGGCGTGGGGAGCTTATTGCTCTTGCACGTAGCGCTATGATTCAAGTGCAAGAGACAATGGCTCATAAGTATAATAAGGGGAGGACAATGTCCCCCAATTTCTCAAAAGGGGACGGCGTATGGGTCCGTCGCCAACGCAAGAATCTTGGCGATAAGACTTGCCCCTATTGGGATGGGCC
This sequence comes from Eutreptiella sp. 'Long Island Sound 2002', assembly GCA_964036045.1. Lineage (NCBI taxonomy): Eukaryota > Euglenozoa > Euglenophyceae > Eutreptiales > Eutreptiaceae > Eutreptiella > Eutreptiella sp. 'Long Island Sound 2002'. Next base: position 133,146,508 of record OZ038379.1, read on the forward strand.
CTATGAGGTTGTGGCCAAGAAGGCTCACGACCTCTCTGTTATTCAAGTGGACCAACAGAGGTTAGTTGACGTCCACGTTGATTGTCTAATGAAGATGGTCAACGGAGGAGGTTGCTAGAGTGCCCTCCCAGTTTGAGGAGGACACCTATAATGTCAAGGAAATTTTGGGTCACTGTACTCACCGCAAGAGGCTTCTCTTCAAGGTGCGCTCGGAGCGTTATAGCAAGGATTAGGATACCAAGGAACCCGCTGAAACCTTCTTACCGTCCTAGAATAAGATTTGGAGAGATTACCTGCAGAAACAGAATCTGACCCAAACCATTGACCTCCTCGCACACCTTGGCGGACCGCTCTCATGAGCGTGCCACGAAAAGAAAACCCTAACCAATATGGGGATGAATTATTGTTTGGGGAAAGGAGGAGAGAGCGGACAGCGGTGGGAGACAGGAAAGAAATATGAAGATAATATGCCTGCACGGCGCGCCCCTCGGTTACAAACATCCCCACCGCAGCAGGGCGGTGGGTACCGCATGTTTACCCCACCGTCTACCTCTCTCACCGCTAAACGCTTCAGAGTCCTTGGGTTGGGGTGGCGTGGCGTATAGCCTGGGGCGGAAGTGGGACGTGTTCTTTCGGGGGTCTTAATGCCATTCAAACCCCTATCCTTGGGTCTTACTGGAGCACTCCTACCAAAAATCGGCGAAGGCTTGGGAAACTTCGTTGGGTTGGCGGGTACAACCCATTTTCCCTTTTTGTGTTTGGCGTGATGGTTTTCCACCAATTTGGTCTTGTCCACACGATGGTAGAGTATACAAGGTACGAAGTACTGGTTTGGCTCACATTACATGGAAAACGTTTCGTGGCGTGCAAAGATGCCACTACATACCGCGAGGACTTGAGCCTAGAGGGAGGGGTCGTCCTCTATGTACAAGTGTTCTAATATGAATTGCAATGGGTGTTTTTGCCCCGTCACTCCGTGAGTGGGTGGGGTTTTCAAAGGCAATGGCGTTGCGGAATGGGGCCATCTCCGCCGCCTGGGTATTAATCCCCGATCGCTATGCGTGCCCGGGTTGGGAGTGGGTACCCTCCAATGCCATTGCATGGGGCCGCATGCTGGCTGCGTGTTTTCTTCATGTCTTTGGTTAATTTAACGGGGGATACCCCTGCCTGCAACGAAAAGGCAACAAACAACATGAAGAAAAGGACGAGTGTGCACATGCATATATTTATGCGAGAATATATATGTTGATAGTTTCTCTAGAGTTCCCCACGAGTGGACTGGAATTTTCACAACACCGGAGGGGTCCTCTATCCCATCGCCCAACCAAATGGGTTGGGATATGGGCGTGGCATGTTTTTGTGGAGGCCGATGCGTGGACTTGGGTTACCACAGCACACACTGACCATCCCTTTCCGTGACACACCGAAACCGGGTGTGCCCCGTGTACGTTTGATCGCTTGCGTGTGTGTGCATGCGCTTATTTTAATTACGGGAGTATGTGGTTGCCTATTACGTTTGTTATCACGCGCCTCCTGATCAAGCAAGACCCAGGTTGACCTACCCTTGGATTTTGTAACCGTGCACACCGTGGCAAGTTTACACACGGAGGTGTAAACATGCACCGTCATACACGGTGTATGGGGGTAGGGGGAGTAAAGGCTCCTTTGGGGCGTGTCATCCTGCCACCTGGGAGCTGGGTGGGCTGATGTACCAGCGGGACAGTATGGGCGACCTCCACAGGTTGGCGCACGGAGGTGACCCCGTGCCTTACCTCCCGCCGGTAGGACACCCACCGACAAAGGTAACACTCAAGCTAACCTAAGTGTCTATACGCACGCCCCCAAAGACACACACGAACACCAAGCAACAAGGTGGCATACCTATACACCTGTTCTATTGTGAGTATGTTTACCGTTTGTTGTATGTACGTGAGTGGTTTGTGGGAGATTTTGTTTGTGTAGGCCTGTAGAACCACGTGCTCCAAGGCCGCCACCGCGAGGCCGGCACCCTGTGATGCCCTCCGGGCGAGTTTGTACCTCCGGGCCCTGCCAATGGATGTGCGCGCACAAGTGTGTCTTGTGATTGTCAGCGTGCATCGCTCTATAATGTGTACGTATGATGTATATGCGTAATATGGCTCCTAGGTGGTGGTTTTGTAGTGGGGTCAGGTTATCATTATATGGTTAAGAGGTTTGTCTATTCAAGTTTGTCTACTCACACCCTCATCCCATCTCCGTACCTCCTCCTTTACCCTCTAAGTGGTGCATCACGTGTGACACACATGCTATCATTGAGCATCCACGAGGACACGGCCCCTGGCTGAGCCGTGCCCACCATCACGCAGGCTCCAACCGTGGCTCCTCCGAATCAACAAGGCTTGCCGGCCTTCTGTGACACTTGTTTTTGTTTGTGGCGGGTCTGTCTATAAGTGGACCTCTGGCTAGGCCTTGTCTGGACATTTTCAAGCAAGTTGACAAGCAAGCTTACATCTTACAAGCAAGAGCTCACTCCTTACTACAAGCTTTAAAAAAGCACATCAAGAACATCAAGCACATACAAGCCCTCATAAACTGTCTGAGGCACGAAGGTGGAAGGTGTGGGCATCGTACCCGAGTTTTCATTTGTGCCTACGTGTTTGCGGCCATTCTTTTAGCCTGAGGCCATTGTGATCTCTTCCCCCTCTTCAGTGAGCTACCGCGCGCGCGGTGGGGCCATCGTGGCCTTGTTCGTTAGTGACCTAAGCATGCACAAGGCAGAGGCAGGCACAAGACAGTAGTGCATCATTGTTTCCCTGACCTCTATCTCTACTTTCCCACGTGCTCCCTGTAGCAGGCACAGTCCTAAGCTACCGTCAGGCTCGGCCGTCACTGTTGCTGGGCTTTCTTTGTCAAAAAGAAAATTTTGGCACTGTCGCGTCGCGCCGTTTGGCAGGTATCATTACCTTCAGTTTTGGTTAAAAGTGTGATTTCTCTTTGCCTTTAGTTTTAATTCTGAAGAAAACTACCAATTTTACCTGCTGGACCCCACAATGCCTTTTGCGACACGCGGGGACCAGACTCTGCGCGCAACAGCTCGCGATTTTGCCTACTACTTATTGCGGGATCTGCGGGATCCCATTGATGAATATCAGAATTTAGGTGGTGGTTCGATTCCCACCGATCAGAGCTACTTCAGTGGCCGTGCGGCCGGCTGCGAGATTGCCTGCGTAGGTTCGATTCCCTATAGGAGGGAATCCTGCTAACCTGCCATTTGCTGCTGTTTGTGACGCCTACGTTCCTCTTGGGCATATACTTCCTGACCGTGGCAGTCTCTTTAAGTGGGGGGGTCAAACAGGTCACAACCCTACCCTAGCATATCACCCTTAAGGAATCATTATATGGCCCTATATATGGGATATATATGGGATAGGGTATATTATATTCCATTTCCTTGTTAGGGACATAGGATGTGGGATAGATAAGGCAATCTTGGATGTTTAGTAGTTATATCAATTAGTGGATGATAGGGTGGATTTCTCATATGTGCATATCAGGTATTTCATTGGCTATGTGTACCATATCTGTTTGCAGGATACTATTCAGTCAACACTATCGTTATTTCTTTTGTGCCAAACAATGTTGCTGCCCATGCCACTGCGACCTCTGCTCCTGACCACCCGGTCTGGTCTCACCGGGGACGGGTCGATAGGCTGATGCTCGTACCCAATGGTCAACAAACTACTCTTCAAATAGTCGCAATTCCCGTGGCCACCAAAACCCTGAACAGCAATGTGTCGCGTATGGTCGAGGAGTATCTGGTCCAAGGTGCTGACCTCTGCTGTGTTACGTCGGTCATAGCAACCAACGAGAAACACCGTGATGAGACCGTACACGCAGACCACAATGACCCCAGTCACAACGAATTTTCTGTCGTTGTTGATTCAAATCTATTGCCACTTGGTAAGATGTTGTTTCTTAGACCCCATGGTGGCCTGTCCAACAACTGCGATATCGGAGGGGGACAAAATGACGAGGAAAAGAAGGTGTTATCCTGCTTCGGGCAGTGGGCGTCATCCGTGGGTTTGAGACTAGATATGCGTTTTTTCCATGGCCAGGACGCAATACCAGGACTTGCCCCTGCCAACGTCATATGAGGAATTGCCAGTTGCGCACAATATTTTGGTGGTGTGGAAGACGGTGCAAACGTACTTCACCCCACGGGTGGGCAAATCTTTTCAGCTCTTTGGGGACACAGGGATGTTCTTCAATCTGTGGAAGCATGTGGCCCCGACCTAGAAAGGGCGCTATGATTGCCTGGGCCTTTCTGTCAAGGACCCGCCAGAGCCCGTGCCTTGGGGGGAGGAAAGATGGGAGTTGGAGGAGACTTGGCTACGGGGCTCGCAGAACCAAACCATGCTGCGGCGAATTGAATCAAAATTTTGAATATACCAGTGGAGGTTAGTGTGTGCAGAATTTGGAACATTGGGACCCCTGGCCACCATCACACTAAAAAGAAACTATTCTCCGTATGCGGGTGGAAATAGTAGGCATTGAAATTGGCACCCCGGTGCCTGTGGCAAGCATCAACATGAAAATCCAAAAATGGTGATCTGCTAGCCAGGGCTAAGAGGTGTAGAAATGAGGACCATGGGACAGCGGCAAGCATGAGGCTAAAAATATCAACTTTTGTTGTGCTAGCAGGCTAGGAGGTGTGAAAATGACCCTGGGACCTGTGGCAAGCATCAAATCTAGAAATCAAAATTCCGAGTATGTCAGCAAAGGGTGGTACGTACAGAATCCCGACCTTGGCACCACCTACGTGCTTGTGTTTTTTGTTGATTACGTTGAATGATGTGAGATGGACGTTGTTTTTTGTGTTCGGCTTGGCATGCTACTGATGTCATGTGCTCCCTGCCATGCACACAAAGGAAGGGTTTGCGCGTGGAATAGGGTTTTTGTTTGGGGCGGGGTTAAGCTCCAATGTTTAGGTGTCGCTCAAACTGCAGTTTTGTTCTGCCAATTTTACCAGTTCACTTCATGTTCATGTCACATTTGAATGTGGGTGATTCAATCGGGGACATAACATTTGGTTATGGTGCCAGGGATGAGCAGCAAGGACGCAACCACATGCAAAACCGAAAATAATTCAAGGCTAACCACGGGCGGGAAGTGCCAGTCCTAGGCGCCTTTCGCCAAAATGTGCATAAAGTTTTTTTTGAATGTTCTTAACCGCATCAACTTGTTCTGGGGCTGACGTCCCCCAATGAAAGTATTTACATCAACATATAAAGATATGTACACGGCTGCTCTGATGGTTAGGTTAGATGAACGCTGATTTACCCTGTGGGGGAGGGGGGGGGTTCAGGAAGGGGCGGAGGGCTGAAGGGGTCGAGAGGAGGAGACAGAAGATCGCTGGATGGGCGGAAAAAATTTCGGATGTCCCGGGAGGCGTTGGAGTGGGGGGGGGCAGGGGCAGACAGACCTGGGCACCTAGTAGCGGTGGGCCTAGAGGGGAGAGGTAGGCGTGTTTGACGGTAGCGTGTCTTGGAGCGTGGGGGTGGGAGGGGGAGAGCGGTCTTGGCGCGCTTTGGGGGCGCCCAAACGATTGTGGCCTGATGGGTTTGTGGTGATCGTTGGCGTTTTTGTGGTGGCCGTGGGCGTGAGTGCTGAGGAGGGCGGGGAATGGCCGAGGGGGGGGGGGGGCCGTGGTGCGGATGCGCGGCTGGACGGGCGTTTGGAGTTTTTTGGCGCGCGGCGAGTGGTTGGTTGTGCTTTGGCTGACGCTGGCTTGGACGGTTTCTTTAAGGCGTGTTTGGGGAGAGGTGGGGGGTGCTGGTATACGGGGCGGGTCCGAGGGGGCATGTGGAGGGAGGTACTGAACGCACCGTGCGAAACCCAGAAGGGGTTGAGAGGGTCGGAGGGGTGCGCCCAAAGTATTGGGTCCCAAGGGAGAGGATTCGAACGCAGCCAATCATGTGCTTGGTGGACAGCCTTGTCCAGGTGCTTTACGCGTTCCTCCAGGGCTAGGCCAAGCATGGCTCTGAGCTCAGCGCGAGTGGAGCCCGGGATCGGCTTGGAGAGGCAAGACCATAGGGACTTAGGTACCAGAGTTCTCATGAAGTTCCTGCGGTCAGCCTTTGAGGGTCCAGAGAGCCACCAGTGCAGGACAATGGGGCTGAAAAGGGGTCCCCAGGAAGAGACGTATGCCTGGACGTGCTGGTCCAACGCTTTGCAGAATGCCAGGCACGATAGAGGGTCGAAAGGATGGTGCTGTCCGCACCTGGAACAGTGGTAGTCGTGGAGCATATTGCTCCACTGGTACCCGTGCACATTGTAGCACCCGGACGCCAGTTTGAAAAACAGGGACGAAAACCAGGAAGCTTTATTGTACAGGCTGAAGCTGGGGCCGACCGCTATGTTGCTATGGGAATGCTGCGGCAATAGGTGGCGGAATTGCTGCACCTTAAACTTGTGGAGGACAGGCAGGTGGTGTACCGCCACTGAACCCAGTGGGGGGGGGGGTGGTGGTCCGGGGTAAAAATCAGGCTGTGAGCTGCCCATTTAGAGAAATGGTCGCAGATATCGTTGCCAATGAAATTTGCGTGACCTTTAATCCACATGATGTGGAGGGGGTTGGTGATGAGAAGCAGGGCGCTGTGTACGGCGACGGTCCACGTGTCGTCTTGGAACGGGCTGGGCCTATACATTTGGCATTTCTGGAGGGTGGACACCACCTGTTCGTTGTCAATCAACAAACATAATTCGTATTGGGAAAGTTCCCTGTGGATCCAGCGAATGGCTGCTACCGCCCCCCAGAACTCCGAACCCAGAGAAGAGGGATGCGGTGAGGATAGGCACAGGACTCTGGTTGTACCGTCGGGTAGAAAGGCCGTGACGGCGGCCGCATGGCCGGACTCACCGGAGGAGCCATCGGAATATAGCCATACCCGCTGCAGGCCGGGGGTCGGCGGCCTGGTTAGTGCCTCCGCGGCATCGTGGCATCCCCACTCGTCGAGAGACTTCTTCCCTAGGTAGTCCTGTGCCTGTAGAGCGAAGAGATGGCCGTGTGGGCTGATTCCCAGTGCGTGTGCGTTGTGCGGTGGCGCTGGGGGTTCGGGGATGGTCTCTTGAGGGCGCAAAAATTCAGGGACTAGCTGGAAGTGAGAGGGGCGGGAGTAATCCATGACGGCGTGGCATGGCATCTGCATGGTGTAGGACGTGTGGGTATCCACCGAGTAGACCCCGTCGTGGAACGAGACATTGGCCCACTTGGAGGTGGCCTCGGTCACTCTTCCTGTGGCCTGTCCTGACTTGAACCTAACGGTTAGCTGGGTACCAGGCGTTGGATCCCGAATAGCAGTGGGTCTCCACGGGCCTATGCTGTGGAAAGATATGCCAAGGGCATGGATGGAGTCCATAAAAGAGTTTTGCACTGGGTCCGAGGCCCTCTGGTTCGAGCTAAGTAAAGACTGGACATACAGAAGGCCAACTGACTTTGGGGCAAGGCCGCAAAGGGCCCGCAGCCCATAGTTCACGGTGGCAACGTGGACGCTGTGCGGTAGGAACTTCATTCCCAACCCTCCCTTTGGGCGAGCCGCGAAACGGTCTTTGGGGGAGACTAGACGTGTGACGCTGCGAGACGCAACCCCCGCCCAGATGAGTGCCTGAAGCTTTTCGAGCTGGTTGGGGGAAAGAGAGTGGGTGATTAAACGGTAGGCGAGTGCTGGGACCAGCTGAGAGTTCGTCAGGCGGACCTTCTCACTAAGTGTAAGAGGCAAGGGAGAGAGCCGGGCAAAATAACTCTGGATCTCCGCCTTGAGCATGTGAAACAGGCCCTTTGCCTGGTGGCAAGTAAAAAGATAAACCCCCAGGTATTTATAGCATGTGTGCGGGCGACCCGTTTTTTTGTTGTACGTGTGGAACTCCGAGCTCCTGGGTGTCAGAAACTTTTTTTCGGGGGCTGTGCCATTGGCGTGGACTTCGGTCTTAGACACATTCATGTCCAGACCCCAGTCCCTGGCTGGCCCATCGAAGTACTTGAGACTGTTTTGGACGTAGACGACGTCCTCACTTCTGATCAGGATGTCGTCGATGTAGGCGTGGTGGCTAGTGCGGGCATTTGCCCGGGGGGGGGGGGGCACAGTGGCAAAAAAATGGTGGAAGAGGGAGTTGAGATAGAGAATGAAGAGTAGGGGGGAGAGGGGACATCCTTGTCGGAGGCCCCTGGTTTGGAGGTATGCGTGGGGAGTGCGGCCATTGATGATGGGGCTGTCTTGTGGGAAGGAGTATAGTTGCTTTATGAGAGAAATTGTGGAAGTAGAAAAATTTGCCCGTTCGAGGACGGTCCAGAGTGTGCCATGAGGCACAGAATTAAAGGCTTTATTGAAATCGATGAACAGCGAGTAGCTCTTCTTCGATTTTGCATAAAGGGCTTTGAGGTGATACAGATGGTCAGCGCATTGGTGGCCGGGAAGGCCACCGTGCTAGATTTCTGAAAGGATGTCGTGTGCAAAAGCCTGAGCGCGCAGGTGTTTGCAGGCAAAAGTGGCCAAGAATTTGTAAATACAGTTTGAGAGGGCAATAGGACGGTAGTTTGAGGGGGAGAAAGGGTCGCCTTTTTTATAAAGCAAACATATTTTCGCACATAGCCAGTGCGGCGGCAGCGGCGAGTGGAGGAAGCGGTTTAAAATGGAGTGGAAAAAACGTTGAATGGGTTCCGGACAGAGGGCCAGGTTGTAGTTGTTTGTTTTGTCCGGTCCCCCGGCTTTTGATTGCTTACTGTGTTTTAAGTGGTTCTGGAACTCCTGCCAGGTCACAGGAGGTATGTGGTCGTTCTTGGCAGAAACGGGGCATGTGGGCGAGTGGGACAGGACCTCGTCGACGAAGTCCTGGGGGGGGGCGTAATCTGGTTGCCCTCCAAGATGAAGCAGGGTGTCCCCAAAAACTTTAGCTACATCCGCCGGGTCACTCAGGAGCTCTTTGGTGGCTGGATCTCTGACTACGAGAGGCTCCAGGCCTTTAGGGCAGAGGGTGCGAGCAACAGTGGTTTTCATCTGGACCCCTCGGACCAGACTACTGTGAACCTTTCTCTTCGCTTTGGTTTCGTCCGAGGACCGTAAGGTGTTTACCACGGACTGAACTTCCGCAATGTGCTCGGGAAATGCTGGGGAAGAAGGAGGCGGGGGTGAGCGTAATGATTTCCTGAGCTTGCCGTAGCTCTCTTGGTCCTTGCGCTGCGGTTTCGGACGCGTGATTTTGTGGTACGCAGACCCAACCTGCATAAGGAGAGAATCAGTGGCGCCGATGACCTCTTCCAATGGGGCCCTGGCAGGGGCGTCCTGGAGGTCCTGGCACCAGTCGGAGATGAGCCGTATCCTGTTGGAGAATTGTTGCTTTTCGTCTCTAGAAAGCTTCCGAAAAATGCAAGGGGGGAGTGGGGGCTGAGACAGAAGGATCGGGGAGGGGCACTGGAAGACCGCAACCACTGGGTGGTGGTCAGAGATGGTGTAGTCCGTGAGGATCGACGCATCCAGAAGGGGAAAGTGCGACACTAGGCAAGAGGCCGCAAAGATGTAATCCAGCCTTGCTTCGCTGTCCCAGCGGTCGCTGGCGTAGCGGGTGTACTGCCTGAGGGAGGGGTGCTCTGACCTGAAAGTGTCCACCAACCTAGATGGGAGGTATTCCACCTCCCCCGTGAGCCAGTGCCACTCATGTAGATCGACCAAGCTGTGTTGGTCAAGTTCGGGATCCAGAACGCAGTTCAAATCACCCCCCAGGATGTGATTGGCATGATCGTTGAAAAGAGAAGCAAGAACTCGCTGTATGGTGTCACAGTACGGAGCTGGGGCCCCCGTGCGCACCGGGGGGGAGTAAACTGAGAAGACGTGCAGGGGAATTGCTTCCGGAAGGGATATTTTGGCACCACAGACAAGGCCGTCGCTGTCTCTGGGCGGGACACAGCTGGTATATCTCGCGATGCGCGGGCCTGCAATGACCGACACCCCGTGTTTGTGGCCGCAGACATTTGAGAAGACTTTAGCGCGGTCATTGCCGAAGGCGTACCGCTGTGGGAGGAGAGGGGGAGAGTTTAGCTCCTGAAGGAGTATAATGTCATATCCCTCGTCTAGGAAATGCAAGATTGCCGCGGGTGCGTTCTGGCTCTTTGCCGTGTTGAAGGACACGACACGGATGGCCGGGACGGAGGGAAGAGAAGGGAGGGGGCGGCGCAAGCGTTTAGGTTTGAAGGGCTTGTGCACTTGGGGGGGAGGGGGAAAGGAGGGTGTCTGAATGGAGGAATAGCGGGCACCCATCGGGGAGTCCGGTGTCAGAAGCGTTGGTATGTGGGCAGGGTCCTCATTTTGTATTGAGGGGTCGGGTTCGCACTGTTCTAGTGCAGAAATCCGAGAGTGAAGTGCTTGTGCGTATGCTTTTGGCGAGTGGTGCAAGGCCGTGTCACAGGCAGTGCGAAGGGAGGGGTGTATAGCAAGGTCTGTAGAGACACTTGTGTCTGGGACCAATATTCTCGGATTGATCTGTGCATGCTCCACAGGGAGAATCTCCGCGATGCGAGAGACGGTGGCGGTGAGGGAGGCACCGTGCACGCCCACGCGGGCGAGGACCTCTTTACACCGTCTCATGTTACTTCTCCTGCGGTGGCACTGACGGGCGGGAGGGGGGCAGACAGAATATGGGGACGGGTAGCATTCGGTAGACTCATCAGAGCTTCCCACAAGGGGAACCACAGGGCTTTGTGGTCTGGTTCACAGTGAGCACAGATCAGCCCGGTCAGGGCATACCTGGCGGTCACAGGGGTTAAGGAATTCATGTTACGCACAGGGGGAGCGGTAGAGCGATGGCCTTGCCATGCCTGAGAACATGCAATAATGGTGATGGAGGGTATCTGGGGTCTTAAAGCGAAGACCACGGCGACATCATGCACCCTCACACGTCCCTACAATGGGCCATAAATAAGGTAGACGGCACCGTCCAAGTGGCCGCGGTGCGCACATCGCTACGATTCGAAGTTGCACGGCATTTGCTCCCGAACTTCACCGTCTCTTCTCCAAAAGAGCTTTCCAAAAAATCCAAGCGGGACCGAGGAGAGTATAGGCGGCGCCGTGGCAACGCCCGGGATTTTTTTGTCCTCGTCAACCGCCTTTTCCATTTGGAAAACGACCACATCTCGGTCAACTCCAAAAATGTTTTCTTTCCGGAGGAACGCATACAGCCTCTACAATCATCCTCCGAACATATGTTCCGCTTCGATTACACCATCCCAACCCCCCTCGCCGGAAAGCTTCTCTCCACCATCTTACAGCACCCTTTGTGGACGCTCGGCAAGGTCTTTTGCATCCGTGGTTCCGATCTAGGGAAGGACAAAACTTTCAAAGTTGTACCTTCAAAAGCATACAAACAGGCCACGCCGGACTTCAAACAAATTGACCTGTGGAAATCCCCCCTTACTAGCGAAGCCGCGCGACGATGCGGTATCCTAGGGGCCATTCCCAGAACACAGCATGAGTTTTACGTGTGCATGAACTATCACAACACCCCCTTGCTCCCCCAACGAGACTCCCTCACTTCCATGGGTTACATGCTTTTCCAAGAGAATAACCTGGTCACGTATCGGGGCACTACGGAAGCCATGATCTCTTGGGGAGGATACTCCCCTTGGCGCTTCAAACACCCGGGACACAAAGTGGACCTCTCCGCCTCTCCCCGAAAAGTGCACAAAGATGCCCCTCCCCCACCCTCCCCGGTGAAGGCTTGCTTCAACCCCCTCCCTAATCCACCTGATCCAGAACTAGTAGAGGTACACGCCCCGTCATCCACGCCGGACGTTGATGTAATGTTAGGGGTCTCCCTGCTTGGGAAAATTCGGCACATTTTCTTGTTCAGCGCCCCCATGGCTAAGGTGCGAGTCTACCGAGTGAAATATGCTCATTACGAATCCGCGCTCCTTGCAGAAGGCTTCACTGTGTCCCAGCTCGTCTTTCACCCCGAGTGCCCCGACACGGCCGCGCGTGACAACCTTTTGGCTCCCGCCAAACCCCTAGTTTCGGAAGCCCAGGATTTCCTATCACGAGTCATCGAGGCGGCGACTGCCTACTAACTAAGTCTCGCGAGGGACCATTACTTGTCCACAAGCAAGCCCCTCTCCCTCACAGAAAAGATCGCACAACTCCACCTCCGCACGGGGAAAATTTTCGACCCCATCCCGGAAATAACAGGAGCCTTCATATCCAATGAATTTTTCTCAGAAGAAGAAGAAGCCCTGGTGATGTCCTACAGTGCAGATGAAAATCACCAGTGGCTGTCCGAGGGGCACCGCACAATGCTTCATTTCGGATTCAGGTACAATCCAGAATCAAAAGAGGTTGAACCTTTTGAACCGACCCCTCCTGAGTTTATTCAAGCAATTGGGCTACGGGCATTCTCTGCCTGCGCCCAGGTCCTGCCCTCCTCTCTCTTATGCCCCAATATGTGGTCAGTGGCTCGATACGAGCCTGGCAGTGGCCTGAGGAGCCACGTAGACGTCCCTCAGCTAGGCCCTTATGTCCTGGATGGCTCCTTTGGGTCAGGTGCGGAAATGGTTTTCGAACCGCGTCCCCTCCCCGGATCCACCCTCTTTAAGAAAAGGCAAAAAGTCTTCCTACAGCGCCGCAGCCTCCTCCTAATTTCTGGGGAAGCCCGCGACAAATGGAAACACCAAATCCCGGCTCGGGACTATGACACAGTGGAGAAGCGGCGCATTCCCCGAGACTCCAGGGTATCCCTTGTCTTCCGTCACACTGGTGTAGGAACGGGCCTCCATACGACATCCTCAGAGCCCCCTGACCCAGGGCAAGATGAGACGAATTAATGAACCTACACTCGGCGTCACCCTTCTATGCAAAATGTGCATAAAGTTGGAGTCCAATAGTGGGTGTACTCTTTTGTGAAGGTTAGTGAAATACGAGAGGGAGAATGTCCATTCCATTCGATTTCATCTTACCGTACAATGCTCTTTGTTGTTGCAGACCAATTCACGGAAATATGAACTCAAGAATGAATTGCGCCAATAGTGACACTGTCATGGAATCACATCTTGTGCCCGAAGTGGCTCGCATGGACTACAACATGCGATATGCTGCTGCAACGCCCAACAAGATCGGGAAGGGCAATTTGATGTACTTGGAGGCTGGTAAGCACCCTTGTTTGAACTTGAAGCGGAGCCACAAAGGAACAAATGGTCATGAAAATTTGCGCAAGGATCCCCCTCCAGCGGCCGCTAGTTCTGTCCATGAGGTTGCTACTAAAGATGTTGCCAAAAATGCAATTTCGGCCCAACTTTGCAGATTCAAACGCGTGGGCCCTGTATTGGCATGCTGATGGGCTGGGCGGCGTGGTAAAGGCCCCCGCAACCTGAGAAACGGACGGCGTTTGCGTGGCCTTCCTCCGCTGCAGCTTCTCTTGACTGTCATGACCATGTTATGGCCATCGGCATGTCCACCCCAACACGCGTTGTTGAAGAATTCTATGGAGGATGCACTTGGGGCATACATTTCAAATATTCTTGATGCGTTCGCAAGTGCCGGTGTTGATGTGGCTGGACCACTAGAGAGCCAAGACTATCCCAAGGGGACGGCACCCAAGCACGCTGCTCCAGACCACCTCTTTGAGGACGAAGATATGCCTGCGCTTGAGGACGGGAGTGACAGTGAGATGGATGAAAAGGTGGGTGGCGTTGCTGGAGCAACCTGTCTCCCCTCGAGGAGCAGCATTATCTTGAAGTATGTTGTTGAGCCCAAGGGGACGGCACCCAAGCACGCTGCTCCAGACCACCTCTTTGAGGACGAAGATATGCCTGCGCTTGAGGACGCGAGTGACAGTGAGATCGATGAAGAGGTGGGTGGGGTTGCTGGAGCAACCTGTCTCCCCTCGAGGAGCAGCATTATCTTGAAGTATGTTGTTGTGGGTGCGAAAAATGGCGACGGCGGTGGTTTGGTTGATGCCTCTCAAAATACTACCAAGAAATTCCTGGAGGGTGTCGCTGAAAACGCTAAAATTGTAGGCAACCCATCCCAGAGAGACCACCAATGCTCCGGCTCCTACCCAATTGTTTTTGAAAACTTGGGATGCCACTATTGTGTGCAATGTGCCTTGTGACCACACCATTTTGCAATTGTGAGTTGCAATTGCAGAGCGTCTAGGTATCTCCTTGGACAACCATTGGATAACCGCAGCCCAACTAGACAAGGGGGTTCCTCGTGATGGAACAGTGCATGTCCTACTCTGTCTTCAAGGAGCCAGGAAAAAAGACATTGACCCGGAGGCTATCAAATCTAAGGCAACAGCCTACGCCAAAGCGCAAACCTCCGGCGAGCCAGACCTCTTCAACCCTTTGCAAATTGCCCCCATGTGCTCTCACGGGCAGCCCCCACGACAACCCAAGTGTGAGCTTAAGGTTTGGACACCTATGGTATCTACTACTTCTGGCACATGCACTGGACATCCCAGCAGAGAGCCAGCAGATGCAAAGAAAAGGGTTACCTTCAGTAGCAAAGACAATGTGACGATTTTAACACCTTCGGAGCACACACAGGAGGATCACACACAGGAGAATGAGATGCACAATGAGCATGGCACCTGCAATATGCATCTTCCGGACCTTGAACAATTTGAGTCGTCACAACCGTGTTCGTTTCCGTCCAACCTTGGCACTCCTGTCTCCTTGTCACCACTAAGTGACAATGCACTTGCATCCCAACAATCAAGTGCATCCTCCAGGTTGTCCGTTATTGGTGAGATTGATGTCAGTCAGAGTTGGGAAGATCTGAAGCGACAAATTGGCAGGCCGGATTTCAAGGAGAGGCTCCAAGAAGTCAATCGAAACTTGGCATCTTTTGTGGAAAGCCAAGCATGTCACATGTTTCGAGCAGCTTCGGAAAAGCTTTTCTTGAACGAAAGCAAAGAGAGAGAAGAAATAGAAGGTAACACCAGAGGCGTATTGTCCAAACGTAACAGGACCGACCTAATGAGTCGAGCCAAAGAGCAACGTGCTGAAGAAAACACTTTTCAATTTCAAGATCCACCTTTGCATCTTCCCCCTGCCACCAGGCCATGCCAGCATGAAATTCTCGGGCTTCCGCGCCACGCCCCAATTGAGAATGTCAAGGCTCAGTACCGGAAATTGATGTTTTCGGCTCAAGTGCAACATGATGACATTTTTTGGAGAATAAATCATGCAAGAGATGTTTTGATTGATGCAAGTGCGCAATATGAAGAACAGTTGAGCGGGCTTCGTGTCCCAATGGGCCAAGATCTCAGTGATGATCCTGCCATGTGGCCCATTGATTCTATGTTGTGGTGTTTGGACACGACCTCCATTCCTACTCCCAAAAAACAATGCATTCCACCGAGTGCGTGCCATGGACGTGAGAGCAAGTCCTCAACATTACAAGCTACGACCCCTTTAGCCATACAATTTTCAAGCGGAAGATGAACCCAAGCAGGACAGAGCAGGGTGGATGAAATTGAGTTGGAGAATATTAGGGATACCCAACTTGCCGAATCAGAGCCCGATGAGGTGAGGTCAAACCCAAAGCAAGTTTTGTGTTCTTTGCGTGACTTGAGCCTGTCCCTGTTGTCCGATGAGTTCATACCCAGTGGGTGCTTTTTTATTGCTCTAGCACATAGCTATTCGGCAAAAGTGCAAGATAGGGACCAAACCACGAGCGAGTGGGCAAAAGACGTGGTGGGGTTGTATGAGGCATGCGTTGGTACCAAGGACGATGAATTGTGCCATGGATTGCGGCGCGGTGATTTATGGGGGGGCCGCCAGGAAGGGGGTCTTGGGGACCCTCTTGCAGCAGCAGCTAGAGACCTAGGTGGGAGCATTGTTGTCTTGCGAATGCAGCAGTCAAGTTTGCTCTTGGGTCAAAGCATGACCATTGATGATGTTGTACTATCGGGCAGACAGGTGAGTCTGGAAGATACACCTCGGTTATTTCTTGACACGGCTGGCCTACAATGTGCCATAAAGGATGCCGTGGCGATCATTTTGGGAGAGAGAGAAGTTTGCGTAAGATCTGGACGCGGGGATCGGATATCATGCAAGCATTTTCGAGCAGGCTGTTTAGCAACACACTTGCAAGAAGGTGGGCCCCATGGCCAAAAATGCGAAGAGGAACGAGAAGAAGTACAATTGCAACACATCAGCCATCAAAATGAGTGAAGGCACTCTGCAACATTGACATGTGAGGAACAAAATGGTGCACAAACGTAAGAGGAGAAGAAGCACCAAGAACATAGAGAACACCCATCATCACAACGTGCCATTTCCCCCATACGACCATCAACTTCAGCCCCAACCACTATTCATGATTGGCTATTTGGAAGACATGTTGTTGCATTAGTGGAGTATGTGCAGGAGCAGTCTTGGAGTGCAAGATGCGTCACCACCACATTTGGAACTATGCTATCACTACAAACAAAGTATGGTTGGAACAACAATAAACCCGCATCGAAAGGGCCAGATCACATTCTGCCCCACATTCAACAGCACTTGGACTTGATATGGTCAGGGCCATGTGGCAGCCCTTGACCATTGTTCCCGAAAGAGTGGGAGGAGTTGAAAGACAACGGTCAAATTCTTATGCTGGATGAATTTTCATTGGGGTGGGTGTATGCGAACGGGGATGGTGGATTTTTGAGTGTCTTCGCATGTGCCTACCCCGAGAGGTTCGTTACACCATTGAAGGAGGCCACGGCTGAAAGTGCTGTGACTGCATTTGCCCTCCGTAGTGCCGTGAAAGATGCACTCCCGGATTCACAATGCTATCTGAAGTATATCGGACCCAAAGGAGTCCCCCAAGCTGCAACCGCATTGGGACTAGAAGCCACCATTTTTGAAGTTTTCAATGACGGGATTCGTGCCACTTGGTCAGCCTTGCCAAACCGGCAATTTGATGCCCAAGCTCTCATCTTTTCTTGTGCTGGTTCGGCTCCATTTGACAACTTGATGCCACCAAATCACTTTTGGCCAATCCGCTTGCACAAAAGCGGTGCAAAAGTATGTGATGATGCAGAAAGAGGACATTTTCTACCATTGCCCTATGAGGAAGAAGTTGGGGCAAAACTCTGTGATGATCCAAAAGGGGTTCAAGTTATTTCCCCATCGCAATCATCAGGGTGGTCCACACCAGCTTTGGCACAAACCCAGGCCCGCGCGAGCATGTAGCAGTGGACCAAAAACAATTGCGATCATCACATTCCCTGTGCTCTATGAGTGATGCATGCGCAAATGAATGGGATGTATTTGTGGCCAAGTTGCATGACCAAGATATGGGTGAGGATTACCTTCAACGGGTTTACCAAGAACTCCAAGAAGAGGCGGTATCTTCATGTTTCAAAGACCCTTTGTGCGTTGTTCACATTTTGAAGGATTTACGAAGATTGAAGGAAGCAAATCTAGGTGAAAATGTTGAGGTTGACACAGCCGCTGCTCTGTCCTCAGCCAATGGCGTGCCGCATGGATCAGAGAGCTTTGCACCATTGGATCGTACACCAAGCTCATCCTCGATTGCATTTGACATCAACACAGAAGAAAACATTTTATGTGTTGATGAAGTCAAAGTGCGGTTTGGCATTGATACATCTCTTCTCCAACAGCGGGTTTGGCATGTCTTGGCATCGAAAGATGCAATTGTGGCACTGCCTACACGCACAAGCACAAGCCTGTGCTATTTGGGCTTTGGGACGGCAAGCAAAAGAGGTTTGAGGTTTGAGGTTTGATTTTGCAGGTACTAGACGCCTTTCGGCCCCGGGGGGCCACCTGGTCGGGCCAGGTGATATCCTCCCCACCGGGTCCTAGTGGGGGGCCCTCCAAGACGCACCTCCTGCCTGGTGGCGGACATCCCCGGGTTCAAAGGGCTCGGAGCCCCGTCACTCCCCGGCTTCCCCGTTTCGCAACTCCCCGGTCAGTGCATCAATTCGCAGCCGTGGCTGCGGGCGCCTACCCACCGCGTCGCCCTCCTAATGCGTGGTCGTCCGGGGCGCCGGCGCCGCTGGGCGCGTGCTACTGGCTTGTCGCCAGTGGGACCCCCTTGGGCTGGCGCGGAGGCTGCCTAGCCTAGGGGTTGGGGCGTGGCGCAGTGCGCCACTACTGCCTTGGCGGGTGCAGTGCCCCGTCCGTGTGTGCGCGGCGCTCGCGGCCGGTTCAGGGGGCTCCGGCCGGTACCTGGTGTTGTGTCTCTCCTGTTTCCCCCATCCCGCCCCGCGTGTCTCGCGCTGCGTGTGGCGGGCCGTCCTGTCCGGGTGTCCCGTACCCTCGCTCGCTGGTACGCAATTCCACGCGGGCTGTGCGTTCCGCGTGCTCGGTCCGGTTGCCCTTCTGGTAGTCCCCGCGTGCCCTTTGCGTGTGTGCGCGCTCGCGCTCCCGCGGCGTCCGCCCCCCTCCCACCCCGTGGTGTGGCGTGCGCATCTCGCGCGGTCCCGGCGCTGGGCGCTGGTAGGGCCGTTCCACGTGGTCCGTGCCCCTCCGCGTGTCCTTCCCCGGTCCCTTGCTCCGTCTGGCGTTGTTGGGGGGGTGGGCGGTCCGGTCCTGGTTTGCCCCTACCTGGCTGTGGTTGCGAGGGGCCTCTGAGGTCAGGCGCTCCCCCTCCCCCGACTGCCCGCCTACTGGGCGGGCTGTTGGGGTCCGCTACCCACGTGCTGTGGGCGCGGGTGTGTGGGTGTGGGGGCCCAACACTGTCCCCTTGGCCTGCATGCCCTGTGGGGGCTGCGTGCCGCGGGGTAGGTGTGGTGGAGGGGCGTCCCCGGGGGGGGGGTGGCCTGCCTCTGTGGTGAGGGGCGTCTGGTGTCAGGCGCTGTCCTTCCCCTGACCGCCTGTCCTCTGGGCGGGCTGCCGGGGCCCCCTACCCATTGGCTGTGGGTGCGGGGGGGTGCGGGGGTGGGGACCCATCACCAACCCCACAGAGCACGCTCTTGCGAGCTGGCTTTGCGCGCTGTGGGGGCGGCACGAGGGCGCCCGGGGGGGGGCGCCTCCTGCCTGGGTGGGGGGCGTCCGGGGTGGGGCGCTCTCCCACCCCCGAGTGCCCGCCCTCTGGGCAGGCTGCCGGGGCCGACTACCCACTGGCTGTGGGTGCGGGGGGGTGCGGGCGTGGGGACCTGTCACCAACCCCACAGCGCGCGCTCTTGCGTGCTGTGGGGGCGGCATGAGGGTGCCCGGGGGGGGCGCCTCTTGCCTGGCTGTGGGGCGTCCGGGGTCGGGCGCTCTCCCACCCCCGACTGCCTGCCCTCTGGGCGGGCTGCCGGGGCCAACTACCCACTGGCTGTGGGTGCGGGGGGATGCGGGCGTGGGGACCCGTCACCGACCCCACAGCGCGCACTCTTGCGAGCTGGCTTTGCGGCTATGGGGGCGGCAGGAGGACGCCCGGGGGGGGCGCCTCCGGCCTGGGTGTGGGGCGTCCGGGGTCGGGCGCTCTCCCATCTCTGACTGCCCGCCCTCTAGGCGGGCTGCCGGGGCCCACTACCCACTGGCTGTGGGTGCGGGGGGGTGCGGGCGTGGGGACCCGTCACCAACGCCACAGCGCTCGCTCTTTCGAGCTGGCTTTGCGCGCCGTGGGGGCGACACGAGGGCGCCTGTGGGGAGGGGCGCCTCTTGCCTGGGTGTGGGGCGTCCGGGGTCGGGCGCTCTCCCACCCCCGACTGCCCGCCCTCTGGGCGGGCTGCCGGGGCCCACTACCCACTGGCTGTGGGTGCGGGGGGGTGCGGGCGTGAGGACCCGTCACCAGCCGGGCAGCGCGGACTCTTGCGAGCTGGCTTGGCGCGCTGTGGGGGCGGCATGAGGGTGCCGGGGGGGGGCGCCTCTTGCCTTGGTGTGGGGCGTCCGGGGTCGGGCGCTCTCCCAGCCCCGACTGCCCGCCCTCTAGGCGGGCTGCCGGGGCCCACTACCCACTGGCTGTGGCTGCGGGGGGCTGCGGGCGTGGAGACCCGTCACCAACCCCACAGCGCGCGCTCTTGCGAGCTGGCTTTGCGCGCTGTGGGGGCGGCTTGAGGGTGCCCCAGAGAGGTGCCTCTTGCCTGGGTGTGGGGCGTCCGGGGTCGGGCGTTCTCCCACCCCCAACTGCCCGCCCTCTGGGCGGGCTGCCGTGGCCCACTACCCACTGGCTGTGGGTGCGGAGGGGTGCGGGCGTGGGGACCCGTCACCAACCCCACAGCGCGCGCTCTTTCGAGCTGGCTTTGCGCGCTATGGGGGCGGCACGAGGACGCCCGGGGGGGGGGGCCTCCTGCCTGGGTGTTGGGCGTCCGGTGTCGGGCGCTCTCCCATTCCCGACTGCCTGCCCTCTGGGCGGGCTGCCGTGGCCCAGTGCCCACTGGCTGTGGGTGCGGGGGGGTGCGGGCCTGGGGACCCGTCACCAACCCCACAGCGCGCGCTCTTGCGAGCTGGCTTTGCGCGCTGTGGGGGCGGCATGAGGGTGCCCGGGGGGGCGCCTTTTGCATGGGTGTGGGGCGTCCGGGGTCGGGCGCTCTCCCACCCCCGACTGCCCGCCCTCTAGGCGGGCTGCCGGGGCCCACTACCCACTGGCCGTGGGTGCGGGGGGGTGCGGGCGTGGGGATCCGTCACCAGCCCCAGAACGCGCGCTCTTTCGAGCTGGCTTTGCGCGCTGTGGGGGCGGCATGAGGGTGCCCGGGGGGGGGCGCCCCTTGCCTTGGTCATGGGGCATCCGGGGTCGGGCGCTCTCCCACAACCGACTGCCCGCCCTCTGGGCGGGCTGCCGGGGCCAACTACCCACTGGCCGTGGGTGCGGGGGGTAGCGGGCGTGGGGATCCGTCACCAGCCCCAGAACGCGCGCTCTTTCGAGCTGTCTTTGCGCGCTGTGGGGGCGGCATGAGGGTGCCCGGGGGGGGCGCCCCTTGCCTGGGTGTGGGGCGTCCGGGGTCGGGCGCTCTCCCAACCCCGACTGCCTGCCCTCTGGGCGGGCTGCCGGGGCCAACTACCCACTGGCTGTGGCTGCGGGGGGGTGCGGGCGTGGGGACCCGTCACCGACCCCACAGCGCGCACTCTTGCGAGCTGGCTTTGCGCGCTATGGGAGCGGCACGAGGGCGCCCGGGGGGGGCGCCTCCTGCCTGGGTGTGGGGCGTCCGGGGTCGGGCGCTCTCCCATCCCCGACTGCCCGCCCTCTAGGCGGGCTGCCAGGGCCCACTACCCACTGGCTGTGGGTGCGGGGGGGTGCGGGCGTGGGGACCCGTCACCAACCCCACAGCGCTCGCTCTTTCGAGCTGGCTTTGCGCGCTGTGGGGGCGGCATGTGGGTGCCCGGGGGGGGCACCTCTTGCCTGGGTGTGGGGAGTCCGGGGTCGGGCGCTCTCCCACCCCCGACTGCCCGCCCTCTGGGCGGGCTGCCGGGGCCCACTACCGACTGGCTGTGGGTGCGGGGGGGTGCGGGCGTGAGGACCCGTCACCAGCCGGACAGCGCGGACTCTTGCGAGCTGGCTTGGCGCGCTATCAGGGCGGTATGAGGGTGCCGGGGGGGGGCGCCTCTTGCCTGGGTGTGGGGCGTCCGGGGTCGGGCGCTTCCCCACCCCCGACTGCCCGCCCTCCGGGCGGGCTGCCGGGGCCCACTACCCACTGGCTGTGGCTGCGGGGGGCTGCGGGCGTGGGGACCCGTCACCAACCCCACAGCGCGCGCTCTTGCGAGCTGGCTTTGCGCGCTGTTGGGGCGGCTTGAGGGTGCCCCGGAGAGGCGCCTCTTGCCTGGCTGTGGGGCGTCCGGGGTCGGGCGCTCTCCCACCCCCGACTGCCCGCCCTCTGGGCGGGCTGCCGTGGCCCACTACCCACTGGCTGTGGGTGCGGAGGGGTGCGGGCGTGGGGACCCGTCACCAACCCCACAGCGCGCGCTCTTTCGAGCTGGCTTTGCGCGCTATGGGGGCGGCACAAGGACGCCCGGGGGGGGGGGGCTCCTGCCTGGGTTTTGGGCGTCCGGTGTCGGGCGCTCTCCCATTCCCGACTGCCTGCCCTCTGGGCGGGCTGCCGTTGCCCACTACCGACTGGCTGTGGGTGCGGGGGGGTGCGGGCCTGGGGACCCGTCACCAACCCCACAGCGCGCGCTCTTGCGAGCTGGCTTTGCGCGCTGTGGGGGCGGCATGAGGGTGCCCGGGGGGGCGCCTTTTGCATGGGTGTGGGGCGTCCGGGCTCGGGCGCTCTCCCACCCCCGACTGCCCGCCCTCTAGGCGGGCTGCCGGGGCCCACTACCCACTGGCCGTGGGTGCGGGGGGGTGCGGGCGTGGGGATCCGTCACCAGCCCCAGAACGCGCGCTCTTTCGAGCTGGCTTTGCGCGCTGTGGGGGCGGCATGAGGGTGCCCGGGGGGGGCGCCCCTTGCCTGGGTGTGGGGCGTCCGGGGTCGGGCGCTCTCCCACCCCCGACTGCCCGCCCTCTGGGCGGGCTGCGGGGGCCCACTACCCACTGGCTGTGGGTGCAAGGGGTGCGGGCGTGGGGACCCGTCACCAGCCCCACAGCGGGCGCTCTTGCGAGCTGGCTTTGCGCGCTGTGGGGGCGGCATGAGGGTGCCTGGGGGGGGCGCCCCTTGCCTGGGTGTGGGGCGTCCGGGGTCGGGCGCTCTCCCGGCCCCAACTGCCCGCCCTCTGGGCGGGCTGCCGGGGCCCACTACCCACTGGCTGTGGATGCGGGGGGCTGCGGGCGTGGGGACCCGTCACCAACCCCACAGCGCGCGCTCTTGCGAGCTGGCTTTGCGCGCTGTGGGGCCGGCATGAGGGTGCCCGGGGGGGTGCGCCTCCTGCCTGGGTGTGGGGCGTCCGGTGTTGGGCGCTCTTCCAGCCCCCACTGCCCGCCCTCTGGGCGGGCTGCCGGGGCCCACTAATCACTGGCTGTGGGTGCGGGGGGGTGCGGGCGTGGGGACCCGTCACCAACCCCACAGCGCGCGCTCTTGCGAGCTCGCTTTGCGCGCTGTGGGGGCGGCATGAGGGTGCCCGGGGGGGTGCGCCTCCTGCCTGGGTGTGGGGCGTCCGGTGTTGGGCGCTCTTCCAGCCCCCACTGCCCGCCCTCTGGGCGGGCTGCCGGGGCCCACTAATCACTGGCTGTGGGTGCGGGGGGGTGCGGGCGTGGGGACCCGTCAAAAACCCCACAGCGCGCGCTCTTGCGAGCTCGCTTTGCGCGCTGTGGGGGCGGCATGAGGGTGCCCGGGGGGGGCGCCCCTTGCCTGGGTGTGGGGCGTCCGGGGTCGGGCGCTCTCCCGGCCCCAACTGCCCGCCCTCAGGGCGGGCTGCCGGGGCCCACCACCCACTGGCTGTGGATGCGGGGGGCTTCGGGCGTGGGGACCCGTCACCAACCCCACAGCGCGCGCTCTTGCGAGCTGGCTTTGCGCGCTGTGGGGCCGGCACGAGGGCGCCCGGGGGGGGGGCCTCTTGCCTGGGTGTGGGGCGTCCGGGGTCGGGCGCTCTCCAACCCCCGACTGCCCGCCCTCTGGGCGGGCTGCCGGGGCCCACTACCCATTGGCTGTTGGTGCGGGGGGGTGCGGGCGTGGGGACCCGTCACCAACCCCACAGCGCGCGCTCTTGCGAGCTGGCTTTGCGCGCTGTGGGAGCGGCATGAGGGTGCCCGGGGGGGTGCCTCTTGCCTGGGTGTGGGGGGTCCGGGGTCGGGCGCTCTCCCACCCCCGACTGCCCGCCCTCTGGGCGGGCTGCTGGGGCCAACTACCCACTGGCTGTGGGTGCGGGGGGGTGCGGGCATGGGGACCCGTCACCAACCCCACAGCGCTCGCTCTTTGGAGCTGGCTTTGCGGGCTGTGGGGGCGGCATGTGGGTGCCCGGGGGGGGCGCCTCTTGCCTGGATGTGGGGCGTCCGGGGTCGGGCGCTCTCCCACCCCCGACTGCCCGCCCTCTGGGCGGGCTACTGGGGCCCACTACCCACTGGCTGTGGGTGCGGGGGGGTGCGGGCGTTGAGACCCGTCACCAAACCCACAGCGCGCGCTCTTTCGAGCTGGCTTTGCGCGCTATGGGGGCGGTACGAGGGCGCCCAGGGGGGGGGGCGCCTCCTGCCCGGTTGTGGGGCGTCCGGTGTCGGGCGCTCTCCCATTCCCGACTGCCCGCCCTCTGGGCGGGCTGCCGGGGCCCACTACCCACTGGCTGTGGGTGCGGGGGGGTGCGGGTGTGGGGACCCGTCAGCGACACCACAGCGCGCGCTCTTGCGAGCTGGCTTTGCGCCCTGTGGGGGCGGCATGAGGGTGCCCGGGGGGGCGCCTCTTGCCTGGGTGTGGGGCGTCCGGGGTCGGGCGCTCTCCCACCCCCGACTGCCCGCCCTCTAGGCGGGCTGCCGGGGCCCACTACCCACTGGCCGTGGGTGCCGGGGGGTGCGGGCGTGGGGATCCGTCACCAGCCCCACAGTGCGCGCTCTTTCGAGCTGGCTTTGCGCGCTGTGGGGGCGGCACCAGGGCGCCCGGGGGGGCGCCTCCTGCCTGGTTGTGGGGCGTCCGGGTTCGGGCGCTCTCCCACCCCAAACTGCTCGCCCTCTGGGCGGGCTGCCGGGGCCCACTACCCACTGGCTGTGGGTGCGGGGGGGTGCGGGCTTGGGGACCCGTCACCAACCCCACAGCGCACGCTCTTGCGAGCTGGCTTTGCGCGCTGTGGGGGCGGCATGAGGGTGCCCCGTGGGGGCGCCTCTTGCCTGGGTGTGGGGCGTCCGCGGTCGGGCGCTGTCCCACCCCCGACTGCCCGCCCTCTGGGCGGGCTGCTTGGGCCCACTACCCACTGGCTGTGGGTGCGGGGGGGTGCGGGCGTGGGGACCCGTCACCAACCCCACTGCGCGCGCTATTTCGAGCTGGCTTTGCGCGCTGTGGGGGCGGCACGAGGGCGCCCGGGGGGAGGCTCCTCCTGCCTGGCCGTGGGGCGTCCGGGGTCGGGCGCTCTCCCACCCCCGACTGCCCGCCCTCTGGGCGGGCTGCCGGGGCCCACTACCCACTGGCTGTGGGTGCGGGGGGGTGCGGGCGTGGGGACCCGTCACAAACCCCACAGCGCGCGCTCTTGCGAGCTGGCTTTGCGCGCTGTGGGGGCGGCATGAGGGTGCCCTGGGGGGACGCCTCTTGCCTGGGTGTGGGGCGTCCGCGGCCGGGCGCTGTCCCACCCCCGACTGCCCGCCCTCTGGGCGGGCTGCTGGGGCCCACTACCCACTGGCTGTGGGTGCGGGGGGGTGCGGGCGTGGGGACCCGTCACCAACCCCACTGCGCGCGCTATTTTGAGCTGGCTTTGCGCGCTGTGGGGGCGGCACGAGGGCGCCCGGGGGGGGGCGCCTCCTGCCTGGGTGTGGGGCGTCCGGTGTTGGGCGTTCCCCCACCCCCGACTGCCCGCCCTCTGGGCGGGCTGCCGGGGCCCACTACCCACTGGCTGTGGGTGCGGGGGGGTGCGGGCGTGGGGACCCGTCACAAACCCCACAGCGCGCGCTCTTGCGAGCTGGCTTTGCGCGCTGTGGGGGCGGCAGGAGGTTGCCCTGGGGGGCGCCTCTTGCCTGGGTGTGGGGCGTCCGGGGTCGGGCGCTCTCCCACCCCCTACTGCCCGCCCTCTGGGCGGGCTGCCGGGGCCCACTACCCACTGGCTTTGGGTTGGAGGGGCTGCGGGCGTGGGGACCCGTCACCAACCCCACAGCGCCCGCTCTTGCGAGCTGGCTTTGCGCGCTGTGGGGGCGGCATGTGGGTGCCCGGGGGGTTGCCTCCTGCCTGGGTGTGGGGCGTCCGGGGTCGGGCGCTCTCCCACCCCCGGCTGCCCGCCCTCTGGGCGGTCTGCCGGGGCCCACTACCCACTGGCTGTGGGTGCGGGGGGGTGCGGGCGTGGGGACCCGTCACAAACCTTACAGCGCTCGCTCTTTCGAGCTGGCTTTGCGCGCTGTGGGGCCGGCATGTGGGTGCCCGAGGGGGGCGCCTCTTGCCTGGGTGTGGGGTGTCCGGAGTCGGGCGCTCTCCTGGGCCCCGACTGCCCGCCCTCTGGGCGGGCTGCCGGGGCCCACTACCCACTGGCTGTGGGTGCGGGGGGGTGCGGGCGTTGGGACCTGTCACCAACCCCACAGCGCGCGCTCTTTCGAGCTGGCTTTGCTCGCTGTGGGGGCGGCATTAGGGTGCCGGTGGGAGGGCGCCTCCTGCCTGGGTGTGGGGCTTCCGGGGTCGGGCGCTCTCCCACCCCCGGCTGCCTGCCCTCTGGGCGGGCTGCCGGGGCCCACCACCCACTGGCTGTGGGTGCGGGGGGGCGCGGGCGTGGGGACCCGTCACCAACCCGACAGCATGCGCTCTTGCGAGCTGGCTTTGCGTGTGTGGGGGCGGCATGAGGGTGCCTGGGGGGGGGGGGGCGCCTCCTGCATGGGTGTGGGGCGTCCGGGGTCGGGCGCTCTCCCACCATCGACTGCCCGCCCTCTGGGCGGGCTGCTGGGGCCCACTACCCACTGGCTGACGGTGCGGGGGGCTGCGGGCGTGGGGACCCGTCACCAACCCCACAGTGCGCGCTCTTGCGAGCTGGCTTTGCGCGCTGTGGGGGCGGCAAGAGAGCGCCCGGGGCGGGGCGCCTCCTGCCTGGGTGTGGGGCGTCCGTTGTTGGGCGCTCTCCCACCTCCGACTGCCCGCCCTGTGGGCGGGCTGCCGGGGCCCACTACCCACTGGCTGTGGGTGCCGGGGGGTGCGGGCGTGGGGATCCGTCACCAACCCCACAGCGCGCGGTCTTTCGAGCTGGCTTTGCGCGCTGTGGGGGCGGCACGAGGGCGCCCGGGGAGGGGCGCCTCTTGCCTGGGTGTGGGGCGTCCGCGGTCGGGCGCTGTCCCACCCCCGACTGCCCGCCCTCTGGGCGGGCTGCTTGGGCCCGCTACCCACTGGCTGTGGGTGCGGGGGGGTGCGGGCGTGGGGACCCGTCACCAACCCCACTGCGCGCGCTATTTCGAGCTGGCTTTGCGCGCTGTGGGGGCGGCACGAGGGCGCCCGGGGGGAGGCTCCTCCTGCCTGGCCGTGGGGCGTCCGGGGTCGGGCGCTCTCCCACCCCCGACTGCCCGCCCTCTGGGCGGGCTGCCGGGGCCCACTACCCACTGGCTGTGGGTGCGGGGGGGTGCGGGCGTGGGGACCCGTCACAAACCCCACAGCGCGCGCTCTTGCGAGCTGGCTTTGCGCGCTGTGGGGGCGGCATGAGGGTGCCCTGGGGGGACGCCTCTTGCCTGGGTGTGGGGCGTCCGCGGCCGGGCGCTGTCCCACCCCCGACTGCCCGCCCTCTGGGCGGGCTGCTGGGGCCCACTACCCACTGGCTGTGGGTGCGGGGGGGTGCGGGCGTGGGGACCCGTCACCAACCCCACTGCGCGCGCTATTTTGAGCTGGCTTTGCGCGCTGTGGGGGCGGCACGAGGGCGCCCGGGGGGGGGCGCCTCCTGCCTGGGTGTGGGGCGTCCGGTGTTGGGCGTTCCCCCACCCCCGACTGCCCGCCCTCTGGGCGGGCTGCCGGGGCCCACTACCCACTGGCTGTGGGTGCGGGGGGGTGCGGGCGTGGGGACCCGTCACAAACCCCACAGCGCGCGCTCTTGCGAGCTGGCTTTGCGCGCTGTGGGGGCGGCAGGAGGTTGCCCTGGGGGGCGCCTCTTGCCTGGGTGTGGGGCGTCCGGGGTCGGGCGCTCTCCCACCCCCTACTGCCCGCCCTCTGGGCGGGCTGCCGGGGCCCACTACCCACTGGCTTTGGGTTGGAGGGGCTGCGGGCGTGGGGACCCGTCACCAACCCCACAGCGCCCGCTCTTGCGAGCTGGCTTTGCGCGCTGTGGGGGCGGCATGTGGGTGCCCGGGGGGTTGCCTCCTGCCTGGGTGTGGGGCGTCCGGGGTCGGGCGCTCTCCCACCCCCGGCTGCCCGCCCTCTGGGCGGTCTGCCGGGGCCCACTACCCACTGGCTGTGGGTGCGGGGGGGTGCGGGCGTGGGGACCCGTCACAAACCTTACAGCGCTCGCTCTTTCGAGCTGGCTTTGCGCGCTGTGGGGCCGGCATGTGGGTGCCCGAGGGGGGCGCCTCTTGCCTGGGTGTGGGGTGTCCGGAGTCGGGCGCTCTCCTGGGCCCCGACTGCCCGCCCTCTGGGCGGGCTGCCGGGGCCCACTACCCACTGGCTGTGGGTGCGGGGGGGTGCGGGCGTTGGGACCTGTCACCAACCCCACAGCGCGCGCTCTTTCGAGCTGGCTTTGCTCGCTGTGGGGGCGGCATTAGGGTGCCGGTGGGAGGGCGCCTCCTGCCTGGGTGTGGGGCTTCCGGGGTCGGGCGCTCTCCCACCCCCGGCTGCCTGCCCTCTGGGCGGGCTGCCGGGGCCCACCACCCACTGGCTGTGGGTGCGGGGGGGCGCGGGCGTGGGGACCCGTCACCAACCCGACAGCATGCGCTCTTGCGAGCTGGCTTTGCGTGTGTGGGGGCGGCATGAGGGTGCCTGGGGGGGGGGGGGCGCCTCCTGCATGGGTGTGGGGCGTCCGGGGTCGGGCGCTCTCCCACCATCGACTGCCCGCCCTCTGGGCGGGCTGCTGGGGCCCACTACCCACTGGCTGACGGTGCGGGGGGCTGCGGGCGTGGGGACCCGTCACCAACCCCACAGTGCGCGCTCTTGCGAGCTGGCTTTGCGCGCTGTGGGGGCGGCAAGAGAGCGCCCGGGGCGGGGCGCCTCCTGCCTGGGTGTGGGGCGTCCGTTGTTGGGCGCTCTCCCACCTCCGACTGCCCGCCCTGTGGGCGGGCTGCCGGGGCCCACTACCCACTGGCTGTGGGTGCCGGGGGGTGCGGGCGTGGGGATCCGTCACCAACCCCACAGCGCGCGGTCTTTCGAGCTGGCTTTGCGCGCTGTGGGGGCGGCACGAGGGCGCCCGGGGAGGGGCGCCTCCTGCCTGGGTGTGGGGCGTCCGTTGTTGGGCGCTCTCCCACCCCCGACTGCCCGCCCTCTGGGCGGGCTGCCGGGGCCCGCTACCCACTGGCTGTGGGTGCGGGGGGGTGCGGGCGTGGGGACTTGTCACCAACCCCACAGCGCGCGCCCTTGCGAGCTGGCTTTGCGCGCTGTGGGGGCGGATGAGGCCGCCCGGGGGGGGCGCCTCTTGCCTGGGTGTGGGGCGTCCGGGGTCGGGCGCTCTCCCACCCCCGACTGCCCGCCCTCTGGGCGGGCTGCCGGGGCCCACTACCCACTGGCTGTGGGTGCGGGGGGGTGCGGGCGTGGGGACCTGTCACCAACCCCACAGCGCTCGCTCCTTCGAGCTGGCTTTGCGCGCTGTGGGGGCGGCATGTGGGTGCCCGGGGGGGCGCCTCTTGCCTGGGTGTGGGGCGTCCGGGGTCGGGCGCTCTCCCACCCCCGACTGCCCGCCCTCTGGGCGGGCTGCCGGGGCCCACTATCCACTGGCTGTGGGTGCGGGGGGGTGCGGGCGTGGGGACCCGTCACCAACCCCACAGCGCTCGCTCTTTCGAGCTGGCTTTGCTCGCTGTGGGGGCGGCATGTGGGTGCCCGAGAGGGGGCCTCTTGCCTGGGTGTGGGGCGTCCGGGGTCGGGCGCTCTCCCACCCCCGAGTGCCCGCCCTCTGGGCGGGCTGCCGGGGCCCACTACCCACTGGCTGTGGGTGCGGGAGGGCGCGGGCGTGGGGACCCGTCACCGATCCCACAGCGCGCGCTCTTGCGAGCTGGCTTTGCGTGTGTGGGAACGGCATGAGGGTGCCCGGAAGGGGGCACCTCCTGCCTGGGTGTGGGGCGTCAGGGGTCGGGCGCTCTCCCATTCCCGGGTGCCCGCCCTCTGGGCGGGCTGCCGGGGCCCACTACCCACTGGCTGTGGGTGCGGGGGGGCGCAGGCGTGGGGACCCGTCACCAACCCCACAGCGCGCGCTCTTGCGAGCTGGCTTTGCATGTGTGGGGGCAGCATGAGGGTGCCCGCGGGGGGCGCCTCTTGTCTGGGTGTGGGGCGTCCGGGGTCGGGCGCTCTCCCTTCCCTGACTGCCCGCCCTCTGGCTGCCCTCGGGCTGCTGTGCGTGTGCGTGCCCTGCTTCGCCGAGTCGGGCGAGGCGGCCTCCCGGGCGCGTTTTGGTGCGCCTCACCTTTCCTTTGGCCTTTCTTGCTTCGCTCTTTGCTTGTTCGGCCCCCTTCCCGGCTGGAGTTGCCCTGTTTGTGGTTGTTGTTGGGTTTTTTTTTTTTTGTTGCTTTTCCCCTCCATCCCCCCCGCTGCGCCCCCGCTGTGTCCTGCTTTGCGTGTTTTCCGGCCCCGGGTGCCTTGGGCCTTGGCGTCTTGTTCCCCCCCCCCTTTTTTTTTCCCTCCCCCCCCTCTGTGTGCCCCGTTGTCTCCTGCTTTGCGTGTTTTCCGGCCTGGGGTGCCCTGGGCCTTGGCCCCTTGTTGCCCCCCCCCCCCCCTTCCTTTTTTTTTGTTTTTTTTGCCCCCCCCCCCTTCCTGTTGTCTCTGGCGTTTCTTGCTTTCCGGTTGCCTTTGGCCTCTGCGCCCCCTCCCCCCCCCCTTTTTTTTCCCTGTCCTGCTGCTTTTTTTCTTGCTGCGCGTCTGCTGTGTGTGGTCTGGGGTGTCGTGCTGTGTGTTCCCTGTCCTGCCCGTTCGTTGTGCTGTGCGCGTCGTCTCTGCTGTCTCTCGTGGCTGGTGTTGTTGGTTCCTGGTGTCGCTGCCTTTTGTTGGGGGTCTGCTGGTGGCTCTGGTTGCCCGGCGTTGTCGTTTGGTGGTGTGTGTCGGCTTTGGTGCCCGTGTCTGGTCTGGCCGTCGCTGGGCGTCCTCCCTGTGGTGTCCCGTTCCCCTGTGCTGTGTCCTGTGGCGCTGTGCTGCCGTGTGGTGCTGTGCTGTGGTGCCCTGTCTTCTTTTTTTTTGTTTTTATCCCTGCTGGTGGCGCTGGTTTCCTGTTGTTCCCCGTTGGTTTTGAGCTCCGGGCCGGTTCCGCGTCGTTTCTGTCACTGTGCTCTGCCTGTGCGGTGCTGTGCTGGTGTGCCTGCGCCGTTGCTCTCTGTTCGGTGCTCTCTTGCCCTCGCGGGGCTGGCTGGTGTTTTGTGTTGTTGCCTGTTGTGTTTGTGTATTTGCTGTTGGGCCTGGCTGTCCTCTGTTGTCTCCTGGTGGGTCCTGGTGGCTCCTGGTGTCGTGTCTCGGTGGCGTGCTGTGGTGTGTCACTGGGTGCTGTGCTGCGCCGTGTTGCTGCGCGTTGTGCCGCCTAGCGTTGCGTTGTTGTGCGCTCTGTTGTTTCCTTTTGCTCTGTTTGGTGCTGCCGCGCGCTGTGTTGTGTCCTGGGGCGCTGTCCTTCGTCTTGGGGTCCTGTGCCTTCTGGCGCCGTGTTTTGTCTTGTCCCCCCGCGCTGTGTGTGCTTTGCTGTGGTGTGTCGCTGCGTGGTGTTGTTCGCCGTTGTGCTTTGTGCCGTGTGCGCCCTGGGGTGTCGTGTTGTGCGTTTCTTGTCGTCTCCGCCCTGTGCAGTGTTCCTGTGTGGCCCGCTCTCCCCCGGTGCCCTGCTTCCCTGTGCTGTGCCCCGTGGTGCTGTGCTGCCGCGTGCTGCCGTGGTGTCCTTTCCTGCCGCCTTGTTGGGTTTGTTTCTTGCCTGGGTGTGGTTGTACCTACTTGAAAAACCGCTGCAAAATTTCGTAAAATATTTTTTTCCTCTTTTTTTGGCTTTTGAAAATAAAATGAAATTATACACGACCCAACACACTCGCGTGCAGCAAGACCATGTTCGCTGCTGTGCCTTACGTGCTACCCGTCGTTCTTGATGTTCTCGGCCTTGTTCTTGTGCGTGGCGTCGTGGAGCGTGTTGGTGTCCATTGCTAAGGGTTAACCGCGTTCCCCCAGGGCCGCCGCCTGAGCTGCAGGGCAAGGGGAGTGATGGGCACGAGGGTGGGGAGGGAGGTGCATGGAGAAGAAGAAGAAAAAGGCGGCAGGGCGCGACGTGAGGGGTCGTGGCGAGTTATGAAAAATTTTCGAGTTTTACGCGCTGCTCGCGACGCGTTCTTCTTTGCGCCTATAGCCAGTTAGACGACGGGAAGGACGGCGTTGGGGTCCTACGAGCGTTACAGTGATTACCGTGTCATCTATTCACCTATTTCACATCGAAAAAATTGTCGTCGCCTTTTTACGCGTTTCGCAGCGCGCTTTTTGGCCTAAGCGTTTTTTATGCTAATTGGCTTTATTTTCAGCTATTCAGAAAATGTTTTCGTCGTATCTTACCTATCTTGCACAAAAGTTGTGTCCGCATCAAGAAACACGATGAAGAATAAAGTCCAAGAACTGAAAGGCCCAGGTTTTCATCTGGAATTTTGTGGCACTGCACAAAGGGACCCCGGGCCTCCTGCTTCACTGGTTGATGTTGCAAACGGGCATGCTGTGCTACCGGAGTTTTGGTTCTTGACTCCTGAGTATGCATGTTCGCACTCAATTGAACTTCAAACTGTGCAAATGGATGTGATATTGTGTGCCGTGGATGAGGTGCAGGAGCTCCTAGTTGCAAGCACTTTGCGCCCGAAATATGCCAACATGCCGAGTGTGCAACGTAAAGTAGCGGGTAATCGCTTTCCAATCATCTTGACAAGTTCAACAAATTCTGGAGATGACCAAGACTTTCTTGCACACCAATTTGACATGCAGGACCCTTTCATTTTTTGCAAGCCGATTCGTTGTGCTGTGCCCATTTTCATTAAGGCAAAACAATTCATCAAGCAGGATCCTCACCTTTTGCTCGATAAAGAGGGCCGAACAATCATATTTTGCCACAAGGGTGACGAAACGGAGACCATTGTGGACGCGTTGAACAAGGACTCCCCCGGAATAGCCATGCCATACCAAGCAAGCCTGAAACCTTTCGCTGGTAGGGCAACATTGGCTGCTTTTACCACTGGGAAGGTAAAAGTCTTGGCTACCACTACTGCTTTGGGTGCCATTGATGACACTTGTGTGGTGCAACGTGTCATCTCCTATGGTGTTCCGCCAAACCCCGATGCTTTGGTTCAATTTACGGGGTTTGTGCCCATGGTGTGCATGGTGTGGATGAGCATGGGGCTATTACCGTGTATTATGGACCTGGTGACTTTCAAGCTTTTGGGCACTATTATTCAAAGTGTCGAAGCAATGTTGAGCAACGATGCGTGGAAGCAAGTTGTCAGACAATGTACCGGCTATGTAGTGAACATGAACACTGCCTTTATCAATGGCTCGCGGCTCAATATGGGCAACCCTTGGTTGATCCATGTCAAACTTGCTCTACATGTAAAGACATTCATGACAAACAAGATGTTACTGACATTGCACTGGCAATATTGGGGCGCTTGCCAAAGGGGCAAAAGTTAATCTTAAGCAATTTCGTTGTTCTATTGAGTGATCGTACGAAGCGTGTCCCATCATGGATGACATCCTGCCAAGTGGACGATATCGCTTTACCACTGCAAATGCGGCAAAGCCTGTGGGAAGAGGATGTGTGTCGTATCGTGAACACCATGCTTGAGAAGCAACTCATGCAGCTTGAGGCGTCTGTTAATCCAAAAAACCTTCGAGTCTCATTGTTGGTGAATTCAAGTTTGGAAGGAATTCGCTGGTCTCAAAGTACAAGCCCAAGCAAGATGAAGTGTTGTTTGAGGCAATCAAAAGGATCACGTTGCAAACCGCCTCAAAGGTTCTTGCAAGTATTGCGGCCATTATTAGAAGCCACAAAAGACCATTGCATGGTAACGGTTCATGTTCTGCAGCCGCAGGTGAACAAAGTCTATGTACTCAAGCATGCCGACAGCCAATTTGCCTCAAAGCACTCATTGTTTCACACTGTAAGTATTTACCATGGCAATCGGAATTATAAGACATCAAAGTTACATATCTACGGATGAAAGTCATGGAATGTGGTCCCTGCACATTGTAAAGGTGTAATGGCATGCAAGGAAGACGTTTGCCCACCAACGTCTCTAAGAAGTAAAAGCAAAAGTCTTCATGGCCGAGAGCACGTGGGAAAGAATTGCAAGTGTGTGTTGCATGGTTTGCAAGGCGATGGTGTACAACTATTTGTAGTGTACTCCCCAAGTAATGATGGTCACAACCACCCCGAACCACCAGTTCACAAGTTCAACAAGTGTGAAGATGCTGCCATTGTGGATGCGATCAAAAATGGCCACCCTAGTGCGGATGTTGAAGCAGGGATCGGTTTGTCTTTCATTTCTGTTGACAAAAACAAAAACTATGCTAATGGGACCCACATAGCCCATCTGGCACGTGTGGCACACCAACACAAGTCTACTGGCTTCCAGGATCGTGTCGAGGATGCATTGTACATTGTTGCAAAGGCTGGTCGACGCTTGACGGTAAAGGGCACAAATCCGTATACCCACATGTCAAGTGCTGGGCACCCCATTTTGATGTCTCCCGCTCACCTCCAGACGTTTCATCAATCACGAGTGCTTGAGGTGGACACAACTTATACTGATTTCTCATCCAAGGCTCGGACCGCTCCTGATGCATGGCCCTATTTAACCAATGTGGTTGCATATTGGGAAGCCATGCAAAAGTTGGTTGTAGTGGCAAGGTTATGGACAAACAGCCTCGGTGCCCCAGTGTTGAAGGATTGCTTTGTGTTTGTTTTCACCTTGGCCAAGAAAGGGAACGAAGCGCCGAAGTTGTCGTACATTGAAACTATTGTCATAGACTTCTCGCGTGCCCTATTTCAAGCATTGGAAGGAGCAGCAAAGGGATATGCTACCAAGTACCCAGAGGACTTTGATTTTTGTAGCGTGGAGGAATGGTTGGACAAGCTTGTACGGGGTTGCAAGGTGCATTGGCTGCGCCCTATCGTAAGATTGGCCAGAGTTGTTCGATGCAGGTAGGTAGGTAGGTAGGTGCACTCGGTCGTGGAGAGGCACCCCATGGTTCCCCGTGGCGTCGCCCCTGTGACGAACAGGAAGAGGCTCCGCACGTGAAGAGGGGAGGCGGCTTACATCCCGCTAGACCTGACTGTTGGACCCCAACACAGCGGCCCCGGGCAACACCGGGAGGGCTGATCGCCGCCGGCGTGACGTGTTTGTCTCGTTGGGAGGGTGTGCCCCCGTGCTTGCGCACGTCCCCCCCTTTGGGCGGAACCCTAGAGGTTCACCGGACTTCCTGGCTTATCCCGTTCCCAAGGCATGCATGCACATTCTTGGTACTAGGGTTCCGAGGCGCTTGGGTGTTGCACGCTCCCCGTCGTGTCCCAAAGCAGCGCAGGCCTTAGGATGCAGCCTTACCACCGGTCTCCGCAACTCGTTTGGCCGGGTGAGCTGCATGGCACGGGCTGCCTCAGTGCCCGGGCTGTGGACACTGGGTGTCCTACTGTTGTGCGGCGTTTGTGTTTTGGTCCGGGTTGCGGTTGGGTGTAGGTTTAGTTAATCCCGCCTGTCCTGGCTGGGGTCTTGGGCGGGTGTGTTTGGGTACGATTTGTGGTGTTGTCCCTCTTTTGCCGGCTGTTTGTGGTGTTCGTGGTTGGGCTTAGAATTTGGCCTACAGATGGGACGTGTGTGGTTGCGTGCGCGCTCCGCCTGCCCCCCGCCGTTTCCGGTTCCTGTGTGCGGTGTGGGCGTGCGTGCTGGGGTTTG
This sequence comes from Eutreptiella sp. 'Long Island Sound 2002', assembly GCA_964036045.1. Lineage (NCBI taxonomy): Eukaryota > Euglenozoa > Euglenophyceae > Eutreptiales > Eutreptiaceae > Eutreptiella > Eutreptiella sp. 'Long Island Sound 2002'. The sequence continues at coordinate 133,182,012 of OZ038379.1, forward strand.
GGTTTCCGGCTGCGCCCTGCCTCTCCTTGGGGGGGTGTTGGGGTGTGTGTGTGCTCGTGCGCCCGTCCCGCGTGGTCTCCTGCACCTCCTGGTTGGGGTTGCTGTGCGGGGGTGCGTGTTTGTGCGCGCGCCCCACTTGTTCCCCGCCTTTCCTGGCTGGGGTGCGGTGTGTGGGCTTGCGTGCTGGGCCCGGGTCTCGGCTGTGCCCCGCCCTTCTTGGTTGGGCTCTTGGGGTGTGTTTTTTGCGGTTTTTATTTTTTGGGCGTGCCTTGGTTTGGCTTTGTGGTGTCAGTTGCTGGGCGTCCCTGCCCTGTGCCTTGTGGTCCCTGTCCTCCCATCCCCTTTCTTTCGGGCTGGGCTGCTGGCTTTTTTTTTTTTTCCAGCTCGGTGTGTGTCTGCATGTTGTGGTGTCCCTTTTCCCGGTGGGCCGCTGTTCCTGGCTTGGTGTTGCCGGTTTTTGCTGGGTGGTCCCCCTGTGCCTCTTTTGGGGGTCCCGTCTTCGGTGTCTTCTGGGTCGGGGGTTTGGCCGCCTCTTGTGGTGTTGGCAGGCAGTTTCGTGGCTGTGGGCTGTTCTCTCGCCCCCCCCCCTCCCCCCTCTCTTTTTTTTCTGGGGGGGGCCCTGCCTGTTCCTCCCTCTGCCTTCCCTGGGCTGGCGCACGCACTGGCTGCATTAAGTGTGGTCTTCCGGGCTGCTGTTGGCGGTTGTGTTCTGCTTGGCCGTGTCCCGGCCCCATGGGTTGTGTGGGCTATGCACACGTTGGGCTCGGCGCCCCTTCCTGCCGGGTCACGTCCTGGCTCTGCCGGCTGGGCGGCTGCGCCAGGCGGCTGCGTGTGGCTCTGGGTTAGGGGGCTGCGGTTGTCCGTGTCCTTTCCCCTCTGCGGTGCCGGTTTTAACCTTCTGGGTGGTCCGGCACCGTTGTTGCCAGGGCGCGCGGTGGCCCCGTGTGTGGCCCGCGGTGCCGGTGTGTGGCGTGCTGGCGCGGCGCCTTCCGGGGTGTGCGGTGGCTTGTTTCGGTTAGTCCTTCAGGTTAGGGTCTGCCGTGCCCTGTTGCACCGCTCTGTGCCGTGTCGCGTCGCGTCCTGCTGTGGCGCGTTGCACTGTGGCGCGCTGTGGTGCGGTGTGCCGTGCTGTCTCGCATTGTGCCGTGGTGGGTCAGTGGAGTGCAGCCTGGCCTGTGTCATGGTGCGGAGTGCGGGCCGGAGTGTGGCTGGCTGGTGGCTGGGGGGTGCAGTTAGGTGTGGGTATCTCGCTTGGTCTGTGCTGTGGGGGCCTGGCCGTGCCGCTCGGGCTGGTGGGTCGGGTAGGCGTCTGTGGGGTTGCCCTCCCTGGGGGCCTGTGCCTTGGTCCCGTGTCCTCTGGGGGTCCAGGTCCCTAGCCCTGGTTGCTGTGGCCGTGCCTTTGTCCTCCTCGGGTGCCTGTGAGGTGGCCCTTGTGGCGGCCAGGGTCGTCGCCTGGCGGTGATGGCGTGGTGGTGCGCCGCGCGGCGGCGTTCCCTGCGGCTTCCTCTGTGGGTGTAGCCTGTTCTCCCCGTGTAGGTGCGCCCTCCATCCCCCGTGTGGTTTCCGGTGGCTGGTGGGTGTGCGCTGGTGTGATCCGTACGGCGTCCGATGCTTGCTTCGGCAGTGCGTGTTGAGGGGTGCGCCCCCGGGAGTCGTGCGGCGTTCAGTGGGGGTGGTGCGGCGCTGGTCCCCCCGTCGTGGTATGCCCTTCCTGGGTGTGGGTCGTCGCGTCTGCTGTGGTGCCCTTTTCCACTGTGCCTCGGTCCCCGCTCCTGCCCCTTCCTGGTTCGTGGGTAGTTTCCTGCCTCCATGTTGTGTTTCTTCCGGTGCCCCGTCCCCATTGGTGCCTGCCCTCACTTGGGGCCTCTCCGTGCCCTCCTGCCTGAGTGCCCCTTGCTGTCCCTTGCCCTCCCCTTGCCCTTGTCCTTCCCCTTCCTGGTGTAGTGGTGGCGGAGTGGGGAGGGGGCGCCCATGGCCCAGGCCTGGGGGTGGGTGGCCTGGAGCCATTGGCGGAGGGCTTCGGGGGTGTAGGGGGGGCGGAGGCCCTGGACCGCATCGCGGAGGAGGGCCTTCCATGCCGCTTGCGGCATGATGGCCTCCGGGGCGGCCTCGTTTGGGTCGGCGGGGGAGCAGGTGCGCATCTCCTGGAAGGTGTGCACCATGTGCACCCCCTCTTGCCTTTTTGCTCCCCCGGCCCACTTCAGCCAGCGGCGGAGCTCCTGCAAAGCGGGGGCAGACCACCAGGCGAGGTGGGCGGGGGCCCGGGGGGGGGAGGGGTCCGTGCTCGAGGTTCTGGAGCGGCAGGGGGAGGACGTGGACGTGTGGTAGTGGCGGGGGTGGCGGTGCCTTGGGGAGCGGGAGCGGCGGTGGCGGGAGCTGGGGGTGGAGGACGGGTACGGGCGGAGGGGGGAACTGGAGGGGGAGGTGGACATGGGGCGGCGGTGGCGCGCTTGGTAGCGCCTGGGGGAGCGGGAGTGGTGGTCGTGGGGGCTGGGGGTGGTGGATAGGTATGGGCGGCGGGGGGAACGGGGAGCCCGGCGGGGCCTATGGGGGGAGGGGGAGGTGGACGTGGGGCGGCGGTGGTGTGCCTGGCGGCGCCGGGGGGAGCGGGAGCGGTGGTGGCGGGGGCTGGGGGTGGGGGTCATGTACGGCCGGAAGGAGGAGGGGGAGGTGGACATGGGGCGGCGGTGGCGCTTGTGGTGGCGCCCGGGGGAGCGGGAGCGGCGGGAGCGGGGTCCCGGGGGGTTGTGGTGGCGCCTGGGGGAGCAGGAGCGGGGCGAGTGGGTGGTTGAGGCGCGGTGGCGGTGTGGTGTGTGGGCGCCGGGGGCGAGTGTGCCGTGCGGGGGAGGAGCAGGAGCGCCGTCGTTTGCGGGACCGGTCCTCATCGCTCGAGTCGGGCGAGCCAGGAGGCGTCGGCGGGTCCTGGGGGGCCTTGCGTTGTGCCGCCAGGTACTGGGGGGGTGGGGGGGTCCCCCGTCGTCCATGGATCCGCCACGTAGGGGTGTGGTGGCAGAAGCGGCTGGTGGTATGGGTGAATTGACTGTCCCTGGCGGGCTTGGGCCTGGGGGGCCCCTTCGGCGTGGACGTGGTGGCCGGGGGGATACGGTTCCTGGTACGGGGGGGCTGGCTGGTACGGGGGGGGTGGCCCCTGGTGGTAGGTAGGGTATGCGGGTGGAGCGCTCGGTGGCTGCCATCCCATTCGCTGGTGCTGTTCGTGCACGGGGGGTTGTGGCCCGGTGGGGTAGGGTGGTGGGCAGTGGTAGTGGTGGGGGTGGTGTTGGTGGTGGTGGTGGTCGGTCCGCTGGTGGTGGTGGCGTTGGTAGTGACGCGTTCCCGTGGGGGGCCTGGCCACGGGACGCTGCGGTGGACACGCACAGGTGAGCAGGCAGGCAAAGCACTACGCTCACAAGGGCATCATTACGCTCGTGTCATGTGACAAAGCGTTTCAGAATCCTTGCCACTCTGAAATGAGGGAACGAAAGTATGTACAGCAACACATCAGGATATGTACACAGGGGGTTAAGACTGGACTGGGGTAAGGGCATCACAGGACAATAGACACTCTATGCCAACTTGTATCCCAATCCCAGGTCCGACCCTCTCAGTGGCTGGTGGGGGCGGGGGCTCAAACACAACCCATGTCCTGCTCAGTCCGGACCCTGAAACCCTGCCCATAGGGGAGGTGTCCCGCACAGCCACAGGCGAGTCCCTGGTAACCAAGACGCTCCAAGGCCAACCAACAGTGACTCCCCATGCTTCCTTCACAGCGGGTCCCAACTCCTCTCTGAGCCAGAGATATGGCTCCGCGACTATCCCCTAGGAGTTGGCAGCTGAAAATGGGCTGTTTCAGCCCAAACTGATATTGGCTCAAAATCTCCAAAAATGACCCCTTGTCTGGACCCGCCAGAGGTAGGGACGAGGCAACTGACCCTATGCCCTTCGACTACGAACTCCCTGAAGCGGTCACCCAACCTGGTTCCCTCTGATATCCCGGCATCAGGGCGCCACGGGTTCGCCAAGTGGGGTCAGGATGCCCAAAATGGCAAAATCGGCCGTCTCGGGAGACCGTCCAGGGTAGGAAACCTTGGTGATATTGACGCTCTAAGCCTCGATTCACAACCCTCGATATCCCCTTTGGTCCCATGCTCTGGGTTATTGCTTGCTGTCACGCTGGCTGCTTACTGTTCACCGAGGGGATAACCAGACGGACGGGGCAGAAAGCAACATGCGGTGCATAGGGGGGGATCATGGATCGCACCAAAAGTTGAATAACTCCGGATGAGCCTGGGGAGCAAATACGAAACTCAGTGGCGTTCAACCATTGGTCATCCGCTACAATAATCGCCCTTCCTTCCTGGCTAGATCTGGTGCCCCATGGAGATATGGTAATTCCAATATGGCACACAATGGCAAAAACAGCGAAATTTGGCCCAAATGGCCCGCACTCATGATTCCATATCTCCATGGCCACGGCGAGGATCCTTTCAACCAAGGATGCTATAGACACATCGGACTTAGGTCCCAATATACGCCACTTGCCAACCCTCATGGTCGCCTCTAGCTTTTTCCCCCCTTGGAGGGAAAATGACCCACAAATGGGGCAGAATGGCAAAATACTCCAAATTGGGTGACTCACAACTCTCCCATCGAGAGGAGAGGCCACATGGGGAAACACCCCATTCGATGCGGGTTTATGTGCCCTCTCCGAATTGCCCTTACCCTTGGTCAAGTGGCGCACGCAACCTCGGGGGTGAAATCAGGGGGAGAAGGAGTTTGTGGCCATTTTGGGCAAAACGGCCAAAATTCACCCAAAAGTGGTCCCTCCAAATATCGTATCTCCGTATCGCAAGAGAAAGGAGCCTCGGGCTTTTGCATGGATGCAAGCCGAAGCTTTGCCTCCCTTTTGCAACAAGGCTGAGGTTGAAAGCATAATGAAAGCATTTTTAACACCTCAATCCTTGAAGCACACTATTTATGGAAAAAAGTGCATATATCGGCGATATTGGCATGAACATATCTTTGGGACCTTGAGGAGCAAAAATATGAGTAAACACTTTTGGAGTGGGCCCATAGTAGGTGCTTTCAAATATGCACACTATGGTTAGATTGTCTCCGCCCACTCGTGTCATTGGTGCTTGCATATGAGCGCATGTGCAAAGAGGCAATGTGGCACGCGTGCTCACAAGGCGAAATTTTATAAAATGGGAGACAAGGTTGTAAAAATCAACCAAGCCATCCACGATGTTCTTCGTGGTCTCTACTTTACGTATTGCCTTAATTCGAGGCTCAACTCCCCATAGGCTTCGAGTACGAGCCTCGGGGGTTTGGCCATTTTGGCCTAATTTTCGACCAAAACTTGCCCTCTTTTGAAAATAGAGTTTTGGTACGCATTGAACTGCGTGGAGCCATCGTTGAGTTGGCTCGAAAAACGAAAATGGCCTCGGGCTTTTGGTCTTGTGAGCATTGTGTTTGGTCATTAGCGTTCATGCTCACAAGGCCACAAAGTTAGCGTTTGCGCACGCAAACGACTTGGGTTTGCGAACCAATAGGCTGCCTAAAACACCGCCATTGCCCGCTTCCCTATACAAAGTGATATGCCCACGTGAAGGGGGCATGGATGAAAGACATAGGGGGGGGATGTAGGGATCCGTCCGAACTCATGGTCCTTGAGAAGCATGAGTTCGCACGATCGACGGAAAGCCTTGCGCGTTGATTTTCTCGAAAACCCAACGGCGAAAAATTCTGGTGAGCACACCAGATGAAAGTACATTAAATACCCTCTAGATTCAGCCCTTAGGTTCTCTTAGAACCTCACAGGTACTCGAGAAAAGTTAATCACAAAACTCGCCACGGAGATGCGACGAAGGCGCGCGAACAGGCAACATCAGGCGGCGATTTCACGACAATTAGAAATCGCGGTAGAAATCGGGTATTTCACCGATTTCCGACTGAAAATCGCCTAAGACAATAAAATTATGGTAATTCTACATCGATTTATTGGTTAGAAATCGGATTTCAGATTCCGCGGGTTAGAGAACAGGGATATCCCGCTGACAGCCGGTGTCAACGGCTTCCGCACGGGTGTGACGGCTCACAGGCCTCCGGGCCATGGGCCATAGGTTCTGGGTACCGCTTCACCCCCCTCCTTAGAGCAAACCCTGAAGGGGGCTCGATAATACCCAAGCATGGCAGCGGGTACCCAGGACCATCCCCTGAAGGGGGGGGGGTGTCACATCCTCACTTCAGGCTGATTCGCAGGTTAGGCTGACCAAATCCCACGGTAAGACAGGTACGGTGCTGTAGCTGTTAGTAACTGCAAGTATAGTATCATGTATCAAGTCCCGGGTCCTGGCGGCGATTGTTCGGCATCCAAAGGACCCGTTAAACCATACCAGGCGCACCGGTTGCCAGCTGCTCCGGTCACTACCACAGTGGCAGTGGCATACACGGCCAACACAGGTGTCACACGACGACCGAGGTGGTCCCACAGGCCGAAAGCGACCACAAAGATCCATCAGGCTACCCCAAGCTTCCCAAGGCCCGCCGGCGGGGGGAGAGTCCCCACGGGTCCTTCCTCGGGCGCACCATGTCCATATCCACGACGCGAGTCCAGAATGGTACAGCCGAACGAGCTCCTCCTTAAGGGATCGGGCGTCAAGGCCGTCTTTTCCCTCGCCCTATTACCACGAAGGCCATACATGAGGGAGTCCTCATGCAGTGGGGGCGGAGGCGTCGACTCCTCAAACCACCAGTTTCCCAGGCAAATCTTCCCCATCCGACTGCAAGTGCGTCTGCGAGTCGGCAGGCTCACACTGGGACTGACAGTGGCGGACCGCTGGGAGTGTAGTCAGGCAACTGGGCTTCCCGCCTGGCGCCATCAGGATCTCCACATCACAGCGAATAGGGCAGACGGTATCACAGGCACTCAAACAGAAGAATCTGTACTGAGGTACCGGTCCAGGCTGGACCTTATGTAAAAGCATGTATACGGCGACAGTGGGCGCCTTCGTAGTCGATTCGCATCCCCTCAAAGGGGGAAAAACAGTCCATACTTCAATGATGGGCTGACAACACATAGATGCACATATCCTGGGGGGGCAGAAAAGCAAGCAATAAGCGGGGTAATAGGCGTGTAAACACACTCTGGAAAGAGCGCCAAACCACGCCCCGGTTAGGATAAGGCATATGCAGGAGGGTGGACAGGAAAACGCCTGAGTCCAGGCCATATATAGTTGCGACACACGTAGACCGGTCTGGATCCCGCAAGTGCCATGGGACCAGACCGCACACTCAAAAATTGCAATGCCGATTACAGCGGCATCCGTTGCGCAACGTCGTATGAGCTTCAAGGCCCCAAGAGCTCAAAAAATGTGAAGGTCAGTCGCCCTACCTGGTTTCCCAAGGATTCAGCAGGGGGGGAGTGACGAATAGAAGATGAAGAGAGGAGCCATCCCCCTCTGGATCCAGCAGGGGGGGGGTATATGGCCACTCTGATGGCAGGACACCGGAAGATGTAAGAGAGCAAGCAAGTAAGGGACGATCCGTCGACCTCACAAGCGCTCAAAATGCATCAGGGGAGAGCCCAGGGCGCTGATCAGGCACCCCTGGCTGCAATCGCCCGGGTGAGTGCTGCCAAGTCCGAGACGAGGTTCTTGGTCTTGTGCTTGCGGATGTACTCCATGAAGGGAGTATTGACTCGCGGCACGAACGAGGAGACGGGTTCCCAGGTGTTGTGGGACGGCCCATAGCCTCGCCAACGAACCTTGAACTCCAGACCTCCGGGTGCCGAGGCGTTGGGACGCTGTGCCAGGATCTTCTCGACTGTATAGTCGTCCTGCTCAGCATAGTCGTCGTCCGAATCGGCCTCATGTGCGGCGTAGCTCAGGGACACATGTTGGCCACGGAAGTCGGGGTCCCGCACACCGAGTTGACTCTCGTGGCGCTCCCGGAACTGTCCGTGACCCACCTTGATGCGGTAGGTGTCCTCACCAATCCTGCGGACCACCTCGCCGGGTGTGAACCAGGTCTTGGTGCGGTGGGTGCCCATAGGGCGGGGTCTGATCACCCACCCTGGGTCTCCCACCCTGAACTTCTGCGCTGTCGAGCTTGGGGCGGACCTCTGACGCACAGCATGCCCCTTCTCGAGCTGCTGGCGGATGTCCCGCGCCGTTGCCTCTTGCCGCGCGAAGAATTCTTTGGCATCCATGGCCATGCCGTCACCAGACAAGGGAAGTCCCCGACCAAGGGGGTCCCTGCCGAACAGAATCTGGTGAGGGGACAAACCACCCGGTATGGGGGTGTCATGATGGGCCTTCAGAGCAGGCCACATCTTCTCAAACCAGTTCTGCCGTGGATTGGTGATGTGAATCTTGCGCAGCTTCTCGAACAGCTGCCGTCCAGCCACTTCAGCACGGCCGTTAGACCGGCTGAGATAGGCGACGCTCTTGGCATGACGTATCCCCATGAGGGAACACATAGCCTTGAACCAGCCACCAGTAAACTGGGGCCCTCGGTCACTGCAAATGGTGCGGGGGATGTCAAAGACGGTCAGCCAATGACGAATCATCATGACTGCCACTTCCTTGGCAAGCAACCCCTCTTTGCGTGCCGGAACGGCTACTACGTAGCCACTCTGGCGATCCACGCAAAGAACCACACAGTCAAAGGTCTCCTTGCCAATGTGCACTTCGGGCATGGAGAAGACGTCCATGGCCACGCTCTCCATGGGCTGGTCAGGAACCGGGGTCCATTGGGCTTCCCCCTTGACGTTCCGGTTATCGGGATTGCAGGCCTGGCAGACCGAGCAACCCTTCCTGACCTTCTTGATGGCGGTGTAGAGAACGATATGGTCGATCTCGAACCGGCGCTGCATGTCAAGGGCTTGCTTCTTGACCCCTGGGTGCAGCATGTGGTGGTGCCAAGCTTCACAAAGCTCGAGCACCCGGGACTCCGGTACTAGCAGCTTACCATTCCGGTAGAGCTTGCCATCTTCCTCAGTCAGCCCCTTTGGCCACTTCTGCCCGTCGTCAGGGTCGGTCACAGCCCTATACTCGGCCGCAAAGGCCTCAGACGTGGCGTAGTCGTCGGTCCAGTCGTCATGGAGGCAAGACTCCGGGAAGAGGTGCTTGTCGGACTCAGCTCCCTCAGGGGCGAGTACTCTGACCGCTCTGCCCATCCTCATTCCGAGGGGGGCATCCGCAGCCATGACGACGAAGCATTTCACACCCTCCTCCTCCATCAGGCGCTCCATTTCAATGATCCTCTTGGCTTCAGTGGTCTCAGCCTCATCGCCATGGGAAGAGATGTCCGTCATGCCCTTGCTGGCGGGATAGGCCCACCTGCTGAGACAGTCTGCCACGGTGTTATCCTTTCCAGGAATATACACAACCGTGAGATCGAACTTGGCCAAGGTCTCATGCCATCTTGCCCGTCGGGAGGCAGGACCTGAGGGGGTGTCCACGTGCTCCTTGTGCCACAACTGCAGACTCTGATGGTCGGTGCAGACGGTGACGGGATGGAGGGCTATGTACCCGGCCCATTTCCTGAGAGCCATGACGATGGCATACGCCTCCTTTTCTCGGGGCGTCCACGTCCGTCTCTGTCCTTCCGCCAGGACTCGGCTCCAGAAGGCCACGGGCACGTGCCTCCCGTCGTCAAGCACTTGCTCCAACACAGCGCCTACGGCGTAGTCGGAAGCGTCGGTGCGCAGGACGAACCCTCGGTCGGGATCCACGAGGTGCAGACCCACTGCGGATAGCAGCGCCTGCTTCAATCCCTCAAAGGCACGGTCGAAATCAGCATCCCAGACGTTAGCCTTCTTGGACCCCTTCTTGGTCTCCTCTCGGTTGCCCTTGAGCATGGTCGTCATGGGGGCTGCATACTCGGCATACATTTTGATATACCCCGAGTAGTAGTTGCAGAACCCCAGATACGCCCGTAGCTCAGAGACCGTCTTGGGCTTTTCCCAGTGCTCAATCGCAGCCACCTTGCCAGGTATGGGCTTTTGCTGCCCGTTCTGAACTACGTGGCCAGCGAAGACCACCTCGCTTACCGCAATGGTGGCCTTGTCACTGCTGCCCGTGAGTTTCTGCCGAACCAGAAGGTCCAGCAGTCGAGTGAGGTCCCTCTCGTGTGCCTCCAGGAGCTCCTCGTAGCTCATACTGGGGTCCCCGGAAGCGATGATGACGTCGTCCACGAAGGGGTCCGCACAGTCACGCACCGGCTCAAGCAGGTTCTCTAGCATCCGCTGAAAAGCTGCATTGCCGTTGGTAACGCCCATGGACATCACCTTCCACTGGAGAGGTCCAAGTGGAGTGCTCATGGCTGTGCAGGCACGGGACTCTTCGGCGAGAGGCATCTGATGATAACCATGTTTCAGGTCAATCACCGTGAAGATCCTCTGCCGGTGTTGTTTTTGCAGCATATCCTCAATGAGGGGCAGCGTATAGCTGTCGTGCTGCATTTGGCCGTTTAGGCCGCGGTAGTCGACCACGAGCCGCCACTCACCGGCCACCTTCTTGGGGACGACGAAGCATGGAGACGCAGACTCAGAGTGGCACGGCTCGAGCCAGCCTCTTTCTATGAAGTCAGGGAGGATCTTCTCCATGGCTTCCTTCCTCTCGCCCCTCAGGGCAAACTCCCGGTGTCGATACACACGGGGGTCCTGCTTCAGTCGTATCTTGGCCTCGCCATACGGTCCACGCACCGGTGGGGGAAACACAGGCTTTCCGCTGAAGAAGGTGTCCCCATACTTCTGCTTCAGCCTGGCCCTCAATGCCTGGATCTTGGGGCAATCATCGGACTCCGCCTTGGCTTTTCCGGGCACCTGGACCACGGAGCTTACTTGAGGGGTAGCGACCCCGCTCGTCTTCTGCTCAGGCGGTCTTCCCAGGTGGCCCAATGGGCCATCTCTGGTCTTGCCTCGGAATAGGTCGCCGTAGGTGGGTGGGTTACCGCCAGGCGGCTCGTCCTGGCTGGACATGTGATCCAGCACCCTCTGTACGAAGGTATTCCCATCATAGGAACCGGAGACGATTGAATCCACTTCCCACCAGGCTTTGTCCTGGCCTTTGCCCTCACGCTGGTTTCCCCAGTCGTGAAAGGGCTGATCCATATACCCCTGAACCAGATCCAGCTCCTCTTCCGTGAGGGGGTCTTCCGATTCTCCGATGTCAACAGGGGGAACCGCAAAGCATTGCCGCCATGGCTCTGCTATGATGCGGTTGACACACACGGAGTCTGTGGCGTCGGCCTGATCAAGGCCCCAATCCACATAGTGGAATTCCGTTGGCCATCTCTGGGGTGGCATGGGCTGTCCCTTAGCGTCCTGATAGACACTCTCTCCAGCCGGTAGGACGACCTTGTTCAAGGTCATGTTGGTCAATGAGGCTACCCAATGTCGGGTACTTTCCTCCTCGGTGCATCCCATAGGAACAACCAGCACTGCCTTGGAGCGGTCCTTGCGAATCTTCGCTATCGCTCTTGGAATGTCCCATCGAGGGCAATGGATCCACATCAAGCCCTGATGCGGACCCCAGTGCTTCTTCCACGCGGAGTCCTGGGCGCTCCAGTACTTCTCACACACCCGCAGATGGGCGGAGGTTCCTGAAGAGAACGCATCCAGGGCCAGATCCGAAGCTCCCAGGTCCGCGACAACTCGGCTCGCCACTTCCGGCATTACGCCGTACTCCTGGTTTGCAGGACCAGTTGGCTCAGTGTCCAGCGCGGCCACTTCGAGCTGATTGCGTTCCAGTTGGATCCATTGGCATTCCACATGGTGCTCAGGTGACGAAAGCCACGAGAGCTGGTCGTTCTGGTACAGGGTCATGGAGGCCTGGGCCGGGAGGACGCCGGAGTCCGTCTCCATCATGAAGTCGTACCCAACGATCATGTCCCAGTCCATCTCGGCCTCGTAGAAGCGACCTTGCAGGAGGATTTTCTTGCCGAGGTCCGGGCGACTCAGCTCACGATGGTTCACGAACTGCAGCCAGATGGCCGCTTCCTTCGTGCCTCCCACCATGTACTGGCCGTTCGCCACCTTCAGCCTGACAGGTTTCCGACTGTCGGTCAGACACTCTGGTGGAAGTAGGCCAGCCTTGACCAAGCTGACTTGAGCTCCCGTGTCGACCAACACGTCGAAAACCTTTTCCACTTCCCCGCATAAGGCACGGACCTTAAGGTGCAACTGCCGCTCACGCCCAACTCGGCGCACGGCGTGCAAGCTCAGGATCTCCGGCCGTTCCAGAAGCTCAACAAGGGACTGGTGCAGGTCGTGGACAATGGGCTCAGGCTGCCCATCTGCAGCATCCAGCTGCGGTCCGGGTGATCCTCCGACACTCTCGGAAAGATCTTGTAGTACATCAAACAAGTTCTTGATCGCGAAGGACGGGCGGGTGCAAGGGTTCGTGCCTTCACTTGCCCTCACCCCGCCTCTGCGACTGGGTGCCGGACCGGGCCTTCCGTCCGCGGCAGTCCCTTTGTGCTTATCGACTCCCGACTGGGATGGTTCGGCGCTTCCCACGTCACCATCCTGCGACCGCCCTAGCTGGGGCCCTTGGCTGCAGGGGCTCCGCTAGGGGGCGTCGGTTGTGGAAGTAGGGGTGTTCTCCTCCGCATCAACCTCGTTGACGCCCTTCTTCCTTCCCCTTCTAGTCTTCTTGTCCTTGTCATTGTTCTGGTCATTCTGGTTGTTCTCCTTGTTCTTGTTGTCCGACCTGGGGACCCAGTTCCTCTTGATCTCCTGGATCTCCTTAGCCAACTCGGTCCCCTGCGACATCAGCTTGGAGAGCTCGTCCTTGTCCACCTACACCTTGGCTTCCCGGATACCCGCAGGTGCAGGCTTCTTCGACCCGTGCGCCTTCTTGTAGGCCTCCGTGTCAGCCTGGTGGATGGGGCATGTTCGGTGGTCATGGTTGAAGCCTTTCTTCCTCCCATAACACACGAAACAGTCCTGAGGGTGAGCTCGTATGAACTCCCCAAAGGACAGCGGAGGGTCGCCAATGCGGCGAGGGTCCCTTTTCTCCTTGTTCTTCCAACCCGGCTGCAGGGGCTTCCAGCTTCCCTGTTTGCTCCCCGCGCTCAGGTTGTTGGCCACAAAGGCACAAACGGCCACCTCGGCGGGCTCATCGTCGTCGTCATCGTCGACGAGAGTCTCATCGCCGCCGGCTCCCGCTGGGTCCATGGCGGCTTCCCCGCCAGGTCCCTCGCCAACGTAGTTGACGTCGCGGTCCCCGGGCCTCAACCCGCAGGTGTGGTGGAGGTTCCGGTACTCTTCGAGCACCTCCTCTCCAACCCACTCCAGGATCTCGTCGCAGCTCATCCGTGCCGGGATGGCCTGCAGACGGATGGTCTGGCCGCTCACGTCACACTCGTCAAGGCGCCACATCGCGGTCTTCTCGCGATCGCCCGAGACGGTGATGAGGAGAGCGTTCCGCAGGAAGTGCCGTTTGACATCCCGGGCCACGTTCTTCCTCGTCCAAGACACCACGTTCGTATGATACTCTTTGGGGAGCATCATCTTGACCGTGTGGTTGGACTTGGCCCGCTTGGCTTCCTCCTTGGTGACCCTCTTGATCCATGCTTCTGGTAGCATGGAGAGCAGGCGAGCCTGCTCGTCACCCTCATTCCAATCCTCCACGTTGCGGCGGAAGAGGGTGTATTGCCCTCGGAAGTCCCGCCAATCCCGTAGGCGGATCTCCCGTCCATCATGCTGAAGCTTGATGGACTTCCACCGCTTGGCAGCCACCTGCGGAGCGTCCACCCGCTCCTGCTCGTTGAGCCACTTCTTGGCGTCCTTGAGGGTCTTGATTTTCCCCTCTTTGGTCGCCACGAAGTATAGCTCTTGGAGCACTTCCGGCAGGCGGTACCTGAACCGTCTGAAGACATATTTCTCCGCATCTGCGGGAGGCATGTCTTCAGTGACGGTCACCCCCCAATCGTCCAGCTTCTCCAAGAACCGGTCGAGGTTGAGGGTGTTGCCATCGTACATGGGGGGCTTGATGTCCTTCAAGTCTTCCCACACGGCGGCATCCGCGGCCTTAGAGACCATGAACGCCGGCCGCGAGGTCGACGGAGGTTCCCATCGGCCTCGCCCACGGACTCCCACGGCCGCCACGTCCATCTCCTCCATGGAATCCCTGTGGCTATGCCGCGGTTCCTCCATGTACGCTGAACCCAGATGTCCACGCCGTACAGCTTCCATGTATGCCTCCTCATCACGGCGCCGGCGGCTGCGTTCAGCGGCCTCCTGTCGTACACCACGCGGCGGGCTGATGTCGAACTCCTCCAGGTCCAGGTCCAGGTCCTCACCTCCACCGACGTCCCATTCCACGTCTCCTCCGGGGACCTCATCCCTGAGTCCACCATAACGTCCGCCAACCATGAGGATTGGCTCCAGGTCTGGTGCGGGGCGTCGGGGGCATACCGGTGTCCGCGGTGGAGCACGGCGGTTGTGGTATTCCGCCCTGAGCCACTCATCACGCCAGTCCTCACTGCCACTGCCGGGCGGCACGCGCTGGTTGCGGCGGCCCGCGCTGTGGTGAGAGGGGGCGGTGAGAGAGGGGGCACTGGCGCTGGGGCGACTCCTGCGGGCTCCGCCGGGGGCGTGGGGTCTGCCTGGACCTGTTCCGGGTCCCGAGCCGTCGTCCGACGAGCCAGACTCCAGGGGTGCATGGTCGCTGCCAACGCTCCCACGAGCTTCCAGCGCGTCCAGCTTCTGCTGCAGGCCGCTGATGACCTTGTTCAGCGACCTGGTCTCGCCCCTGGCAATGTCCAGCAGCCTCTGGGTGGCGGTGGCGACGCTGGCGCTCTTGACCATCTCGATCTTGGCGATGTCCAGCTCTCTCTGCGCGCGCGCGGCGACCCTGGCGATGCGAGTCATCTCGCCCTTGCCCGTGTCTACCTCGCGCTCAAGGAACTGGACCCTCCTGCGGAGGTAGACAATCCACCGCCAGGTGGTATCCGGGTCGCCGTTCCCTGGTGGGTCGTCGGGGTCTCCAGGGGGTCCTCCAGGAGGGCCTCCGCCGGGTCCGCCCGGTCCAGGGGGTCCTCCCCCGCCCGCCAGTCCGCCTCCAGGGGGTCCACTTGGTGGGCGTCCTCCAGGGGGTCCTGATGGTCCTCTGCCAGGGGGTCCCGGTGGGTCTCTGCCGGGTCGCCTCGGTGGGTCCGATGATGGGCGCTTCTTCGTGATGTCGAAGTCCATGTCGTCATCCTCGTCCATGTCGCCCCACCTGGGCGTCTCGGTCTCGGAAGACTCTGATTTCCGGTAGGGAGGAGGGGGATCCTCATTCTCACCTTCCGGCTCCATTGGGACGCCTCCACCTCCTCCGCCAGCTACTCCTCGGCGATATTGGCGGACTCGTTCATCCCCGTCGCTGGCGGTGAAGAAGGGGTCACTGTCCTCGGGGTGTCCACCCGCTGGCCTCCGCGGCCTCTCGGGGGTCTTACCCTTGCCCTTCCTCCGTCGATGGGCGGTGGGGCCACTGCTCCCACTGCTGCCCGTGTAGGCCTCGTCCAGCGTCATCTTGGAGGAGGCGTCCCCTTCGAAAAGCTTTCGAAGGGTCTCCACTGGTGATCCTCCCGGGGGAGTCTCGCGGCGGAGTTTGGCCTCTGCCTCCTCAATTGCGGCGGCGGTGGCTGCGGCAGCCCGCACTTCGGCTTCCTCCCGAGCTCGAGCCACCTCGGCTTCCCGGGCCTGCTGCAGCCGCGCCTTCTCCGCTTCCAACGCCGCCAGCTCCGCCTCCGTCTTGGCCCTCTCCTCAGCGACCTTCCGTCGTGCGGCCTCGATGGCGTCCTTCTTGGCGGCGTCCGCCTGGGCCTTAGCCGTCGCTTCGGCGTGGGCCCTTTCCTCCGCCTCCTTCTTGGCCCTCTCTTGGGCCAGCGCCTCTTCCAGCGCCTTCACCTCGGCTTCCTTGCAGGCAATGGCCTCCTGCGTCAGGCGGGCTTCCTCGTCGGCTGCCGCCCACTCACTCTTGACCTGGGCAATCGCTGCCTCACGGGCGGCTGCGGCCGTGAGTCCGGCCGCAATGGCCGCCACGTTGGTGGCGTGGATGGCCATGCCATGCGCCCACTCCGCAGCCTCCTGCTGGGCGATGCCCGCAGCGCCCTCCACGGCAGCGTTCCGCTGCGTGGCCCGTTGCCGGCAAACCCGAAGGTTGCAGGGCACCCCACAGGCGCGCTCACAGGCGCGCGCCACGTCCCTTTGGTCGGGAGCGACGCTGCGGCTGGAGCTGGCCTGGTCGGCCGGCATCTTCCCGCGGTGGGCCGACTCCACGTCGCTGCTGGGGCCTGACTTCCTCAGGAGCAGCGGACGGGGCTTGGCCTTGGTCTGCTTGGCGACTTGGAAGTAGTCGCCAAGGGTGGTGGAGCCGGGGTGGTTACCGCCATTGGCCCGTTGGGGACTGGGGGCTGGGGTTCCGCCCTTGGCGCCTTGGGCGGCTTCGGCGGCCAGGGATTCCTGGTACTCCCGCCACTTCCGGTCCCGCTTCCTGTCCCCGGCGGACCGCTTCTCCTTCCCCGGAGACGCGCTGTTGCTGCTGCCCTGCAGACTGCGCTCGCTCCCTGGTTCCGGGAAGTTCTTCTCGATCATGTCCCACATGGAGACGTTGATCGAGGCGCCCGACGGTTACTCGTTAGGCTTCTCGTCCTCCTCAATCCTGTTGGGGCGCAGCCCTTCGCCGGGCCTGTCCGGCCGGGTCCAGGTCCTCCAGCGCTTGTGGCGGAAGCGGTACTCATACCCTTCCGCCCGCAGCCACTCCTCCACTGCCCGCAGGCGGTCCTCGCCCATGTCCTCGCGGAGCTCGAAGCTCCCGGGCATGCCGCCTTCGCACTGGGGATTGCTGTGGCGGTACTGCTGCCCCCACAGCAACCCACGCAGTAGGCGCGCCGCATCGGGGTGGGGCTGCGGCCACGTCTTGCCCGCCTTGTCCCAGTTCACCATCGTTCCTCTCGATGGAGTGGTCCTAGGGTGGTTGTTGAGGTGGGTGATGTAGCACTGGACTGGGAGTGCGGCCGGTGCTGGTCGGCCGGTGGTTGTGGAAGTGGATGACGCGACTGGGTGTGCGGCCTTGCTGGTCGGCCGATAGGACTCGCTGGGGAGGGAGTCCTGGTCAGTCCACCTCCTTCACAGTCGCGGCGCGGTCAGAGCGATGCTCTGGACGGCGCTGCAGGCTCCGTGACGGACTCGGCGCTGTCGCTGGGCGGCGCTGCGAGCCGCTGCGCTGCGCTGCGAGCTGCGAGCTGCAAGCTGCTGCGCCGCGCTGCTTGGGGTTGGTGCCCCCGAGTGGCACGCGAGGGATGGGTAACCCCGCGGCGACGAAACGCTTTTGACGCGTTCCCGTGGGGGGCCTGGCCACGGGACGCTGCGGTGGACACGCACAGGTGAGCAGGCAGGCAAAGCACTACGCTCACAAGGGCATCATTACGCTCGTGTCATGTGACAAAGCGTTTCAGAATCCTTGCCACTCTGAAATGAGGGAACGAAAGTATGTACAGCAACACATCAGGATATGTACACAGGGGGTTAAAACTGGACTGGGGTGAGGGCATCACAGGACAATAGACACTCCATCCCAATTTGTATCCCAATCCCAGGTCCGACCCTGTCAGTGGCTGGTGGGGGCGGGGGCTCAAACACAACCCATGCCCTGCTCAGTCCGGACCCTGAAACCCTGCCCATAGGGGAGGTGTCCCGCCCAGCCACAGGCGAGTTCCTGGAAACCAAGACGCTCTGAGGCCAACCAACAGTGACTCCCCATGCTTCCTTCACAGCGGGTCCCAACTCCTCTCTGAGCCAGAGATATGGCTCCGCCATTATCCCCTAGCAGTTGGCAGCTGAAAATGGGCTGTTTCAGCCCAAACTGATATTGGCTCAAAATCTCCAAAAATGACCCCTTGTTCGGACCCGCCAGAGGTAGGGACGAGGCAACTGACCCTATGCCCTTCGAGTACGAACTCTCTGAAGCCGTCACCCAACCTGGTTCCCTCTGAGGTCCCGGCATCAGGGCGCCACAGGTTCGCCAAGTGGGGTCAGGATGCCCAAAATGGCAAAATCGGCCGTCTCGGGCGACCGTCCAGGGTAGGAAACCTTGGTGATATTGACGCGCTAAGCCTCGATTCACAACCCTCGATATCCCCTTTGGTCCCATGCTCTGGGTTATTGCTTGCTGTCACGCTGGCTGCTTACTGTTCACCGAGGGGATAACCAGACGGACGGGGCAGAAAGCAACATGCGGTGCATAGGGGGGGATCATGGATCGCACCAAAAGTTGAATAACTCCGGATGAGCCTGGGGAGCAAATACGAAACTCAGTGGCGTTCAATCATTGGTCATCCGCTACAATAATCGCCCTTCCTTCCTGGCTAGATTCCGTGCCCCATGGAGATATGGTAATTCCAATATGGCACACAATGGCAAAAACAGCGAAATTTGGCCCAAATGGCCCGCACTCATGATTCCATATCTCCATGGCCACGGCGAGCATCTTTCCAACCAAGGATGCTAGAGACACATGGTATTTAGGTCCCAATATATGCCACTTGCCAACCCTCATGGTCGCCTCTAGCTATTTTTCCCTTTGGGGGGAAAATGACACACAAATGGGGCAGAATGGCAACATACCCCAAATTGGGTGACTCACAACTCTCCCATTGAGAGGAGAGGCCACATGGGGAAACACCCCATTCGATGCGGGTTTATGTGCCCTCTCCGAATTGCCCTTACCCTTGGTCAAGTGGCGCACGCAACCTCGGGGGTGAAATCAGGGGGAGAAGGAGTTTGTGGCCATTTTGGGCAAAACGGCCAAACTTCACCCAAAAGTGGTCCCTCCAAATATCGTATCTCCGTATCGCAAGAGAAAGGAGCCTCGGGCTTTTGCATGGATGCAAACCGAAGCTTTGCTTCCCTTTTGCAACAAGGGTTGAGGTTGAAAGCATAATGTAAGCATTTTTAACACCTCAATCCTTGAAGCACACTATTTATGGGAAAAAGTGCATATATCGGCGATATTGGCATGAACATATCTTTGGGACCTTGAGGAGCAAAAATATGAGTAAACACTTTTGGAGTGGGCCCATAGTAGGTGCCTTCAAATATGCACACTATGATTAGATTGTCTCCGCCCACTCGTGTCATTGGTGCTTGCATATGAGCGCATGTGCAAAGAGGCAATGTGGCACGCGTGCTCACAAGGCGAAATTATAGAAAATGGGAGACAAGGTTGTAAAAATCAACCAAGCCATCCAGGATGTCATTCGTGGTCTCTACTTTACATATTGTCTTGGTTCGAGGCTCAACTCCCCATAGGCTTCGAGTACGAGCCTCGGGGGTCTGGCCATTTCGGCCTAATTTTCGACCAAAACTTGCCCTCTTTTGAAAATTGAGTTTTGGTACGCATTGAATTGCGTGGAGCCATCGTTGAGTTGGCTCGAAGAAAGAAAATGGCCTCGGGCTTTTGGTCTTGTGAGCATTGTGTTCGGTCATTAGCGTTCATGCTCAGAAGGCCACAAAGTTAGCGTTTGCGCACGCAAACGACTTGGGTTTGCGAGACCCATAGGCTGCCCCAAACACCGCCATTGCCCGCTTCCCTATACAAAGAGATATGCCCACATGAAAGGGGCATGGATGAAAGACATAGGGGGGGGATGTAAGGTTCCGTCCGAACTCATGGTCCTTGAGAAGCATGAGTTCGCACGATCAACGGAAAGCCTTGCGCGTTGATTTTCTCGAAAACCCAACGGCGAAAAATTCTGGTGAGCACACCAGATGAAAGTACTCTAAATACCCTCTAGATTCAGCCCTTAGGTTCTCTTAGAACCTCACAGGTACTCGAGAAAAGTTAATCACAAAAGTCGCCACGGAGAAGCGACGAAGGCGCGCGAACAGGCGACATCAGGCGGCGATTTCACGACAATTAGAAATCGCGGTAGAAATCGGGTATTTCACCGTTTTCTGACTGAAAATCGCCTAAGACAATAAAATTATGGTAATTCTACATCGATTTATTGGTTAGAAATCGGATTCCAGATTCCGCGGGTTAGAGAACAGGGATATCCCGCTGACAGCCGGTGTCAACGGCTTCCGCACGGGTGTGACGGCTCACAGGCCTCCGGGCCATGGGCCATAGGTTCTGGGTACCGCTTCAGTAGTGGTGGGGTTGGTGTTGCGGGTATGCCCCTTGGACCCCTTGTGGGTATTCCCGTCCCCCTTGTGGGGGTGGGGGGTCGGGCATCGTGCGCAGCCCCTGGGGCTGTACTATGTGGTGGGCAGGGGGGGCCGGTCGGGGGCCGGCCTTGACGGTGACGGTGGTCGAGGGGTTCCACGTCCCTGTGTCCGTTTGGCCGGCGGTGGTGGTGGTTTGTGGAGGATGGATGACGGGGCGCTTGGAGATGGGGATGTTGACGAGGGTTTGAACGGGGTCATGTTGGGTTGCCGCCTCTGCGGTGGCGGTCGCTGGTGTCGGGAGGGGGGTTGGGTTGGGTTGGGCTGGCGGCCTCATGCAAGAGCAGGCCCTCGGGTGTGGACTTCCTTCCCTGCCCCACCACGAGGCTGAACAACCTGACTGTCCGGTTCTAACGCTGAGCGGACTATCGACAGCCACCAGACCCCGCCGAAGCGCAGGTGGGCGGAAGATACCGTCGTCCTGTGTGTAGGCGCGCACGCGGGCAGGGGTGTGGGCGGGGGCTGGGCCTTGCGTGTGGGGGGCAAGTGTGGCCTGGTGCTCCAGGCCCGGTGGGGCAGGCCATGAGAGCCTGACGCTGAGCCCACCGGGGAGTAGTGGGGCAGGGCCTCGCATCCTCCTGGTCACAGAGACACGCTGCCCGCCCGTCCCACGACTGCGTACGCACAGGGACGGGTGTGCGCCGGGCATGACTGGGGGGGACCCGCGCTTCTTGACTGCCTGTTGGCAGAGGTGGCGCTGCTGTACTAGCTGGGTCCCGCACTCCCACGGCCTGGGGCGCTGGTGGCAGTTGGAGGGGTCCCAGGGCGCGCTGAGCACTTCCCTGCCTTGGGACCTGCCCAGGAAGGTTCCCGGGTGCGGCCCTGCTGCCCCGTTAGTCCTAGGGGCCCGTAGGGCACAGCACCGGACTGGCCCCTCCAAGGGAAGGGGGGGGGTGGGGGAAGGGGTAGGCAGGTGGCTGTCTGGCCTCCAGGGGTCGCCCACAACTGCACTGCAGTGCAGGGGGCTGTGCTGGCCTAGACATCTGTGATGAGGTTGAAGGGGCGCGTGCACACCTGGAGGTTCCCTGGGCAGGCCGCCCCAGGGATGCCCACAGCGGTCAGGCTGTGAGCCCTTCACTGCCTCCACTTTTCAGGCCCTGAGGGCGCCGACTCCGTGCGGCCCTCCCGTCGGGGGCGCAGGCTGGGGGGGTTGAGTGGTGGATGAGTCTACCTGTCTGTTCATTGGCCCATGGTGTTCACTTGTTTCGGAGAGGAGGACCACCTGCTGGGTTACCATGCGGGTCCCAGATCCCGACAAACGTGTCATTCAGCGTCCGCCCCTTTTCCGCGAGGGGAGGGACCTTGTTCACCATGTTCCAGCCTGCAGTGAGGGTGCGAGGGCATGCTGGGGGGGGGGGTCTGCTTTTGGTCCCGCCCCATTTCTGTTTGGGGGGGGGTAGGGGCAGCAAAAAGTCTGCTCCCCAGTTTCCTGGTCCCAAAGGGGAACCAGCCCACGGCCTGCACCCTCGCTTTGTGGTGGCGGAAATTTGGGCCGACAGAGTGGTGGGAGGGGGGCCTGGGTTGTGGTGGGTGGGGGGTCCTGGCTTGGGTTAGGGTTTGGGTTAGGGTGGTGTCGCTTGGGTTTGTGTCGGTGCGTTTGTGGTGTTGTGTGTGCTCGCTTGGGCGCCGGCTTGGGTTTGGGGTCGGATTCGCGGTTTGGGTCCGGTTCCAGTTTGAGGAGGACCCCTGTCCGGAGGTGTGAGGGCGCCGATGTCGGGTCAGGGGTCTTCCCGGTGCGTTGCTGGGGTGCCTGAGTTGCCTGTGTGGGGGTCGGGGGCTCGGTGCGTGCGGCCGCGGCTTTGGTTTTTGCCGTGGCCTTTAGGATCAGGGCGGCGGGGAGGGGGGCGTTGGAGGATGAGGTGGAGGAGGTGGATGAGGCTGAGGATCAGGAGGAGGTGGTGGACGCGGGTTGGGCTGTGATGCGGGCGGCCTTGTGGGCGGC
This sequence comes from Eutreptiella sp. 'Long Island Sound 2002', assembly GCA_964036045.1. Lineage (NCBI taxonomy): Eukaryota > Euglenozoa > Euglenophyceae > Eutreptiales > Eutreptiaceae > Eutreptiella > Eutreptiella sp. 'Long Island Sound 2002'. The sequence continues at coordinate 133,204,169 of OZ038379.1, forward strand.
GGCTTCTGCTGCGGCCACGGCGGAAAGGATGGAGGGCATGTCCTCTGGCTGTAGGTTGGGGGCGGGCAGCTGGGGGGGCCCGGTCGTGACCTGGCGGCCCGGCGGGCGGATCTGGTAGGCAGCGGCGGGGGAGGGAGGCGCGGGGCTGTGGCCTTCTCCATCCGGGCTTGGCTGGGCCGGGGTCCTACAATGTGTGAGGTTTGTGTAGATTGCCGTCCGCGGGGGGGAACAGTTTGCGTGGGCTGCATTCAGGGGCAGGGGGAGTGGGCCTGGGTCTTCTTGGGTGTGCACGGGGGGCGTTTCGCAGCCAATGGGTGGGCTGGGCGTGCCGCGGGGCGCGGGGCTCCTCTCGGCGGGTGTGTGCGGATTGTCGAGTGTGGGGGGTGTTGAGGGGTGTCCGGCGGGTGGGTCTGTGGCGGGCGGGTGCTGGTGTTCGGGCGGGTGGGGGAGGCCTGTGTCGCGGGGCCCGGGGGCGCGCGCGATGGTGGGCGTTTGTGGGTCTCCGGATGAGCAGCGAGAGGGGAGAGGCATGGGCCGGGATTGTGCGGGGGGGTTGTTGTGTCGGTGTATGTGTCCGCTCGCCGCGGCGCGCTCGCGTGGTCTGTTGTAGGCCGGGCGGTTTGCAGGAGAAGCTTGCTGTCTTCTGCTGCCGCGGCAAGGATTTCGCAAACGAGCTTGCGTATCTGGTGGACCTCTTGGTCAGTTCTTGGAAGGGGGTATGCTAGCTCCGGGCTAAGACCCACGCGGCTGAGGACCCTGTGGATGGCGTGGTACCCGCAGGTGAGGGAGTGCTGCGGTCTGGGGGGCGGGTTTGGCCACGTGTCCGGGCCCGCCTCGATTTGTGTGTGGGCGAAGGGGATGGCCCAAATCCAGGGCACGGTCCCCGTGGGTGGCCAGCGGCGCTGGATCCAGTGGGTCAGGCAGAGCATGGCCAGTCCCAGGTGGTATCCCGCCTTCCCTGAGGTGAATTTGGCCAGGGCGCGGGCCTGGGGCTTGTCCCCTGGCTGGAAGACGCCCCTGAGGACCCTGTGCGGGATGGTGGGGTCCCCTACTGCCCCTGGTGGGGCGGCCCCTGGGGCGAGCATTGTGTCTGTCCCTTTGACGAGACATTGCGGGCCAGGGGACGTAGCCGTAGCGGCTATCACGTAGTAGTGCCCGCGCTCAAGGACTGTACACCAGACCTCCGGCGGGGAGTGGTCACTGTCTGTAGGGGGGGGGGGGAGGGGTGTGCCCCTTCCACCTGTAACCCCTGCTGATTTACTCCGGATCAACGATTGCATTCCTCAAATTCCAGGGTCCCAATCCGAAAATATAGAAAAAAGAAAATACAAGCCTCCTTCAACCCTGAACAGCAACCAGATCCCACAAATACAGCAATAACCCAATCCACAATCCAATCCAAATGGCGGGCTTTCGTTCAGCACATCGATGGTCTCACGATGGCGGGCATGTACAAGAATTGCACCAAGGAAGAAAGCCCTGAAATTGGCATATGAACACAAATAAAGCAAAGTTGGGGAAAGAGGTAAACATACACATTCACAGCCATAAACCCCTCATTCCCTGGACTCAAGACCTTCCCTTGACTCACGAACATATTGCCCTGAACCAGGTCAAATGAGATGGCTGAATGCCATGTGTCACAAGTCAATACACAAACCCCAAAAATGTGTTCATCCCCAAGCCTCTAATTCCTAGCCCAATTGGGGGGGTGGCGTGTCATGGCCTAGAGTGGCACTCAGGACCATGCCCTACCCTGACTGAACCTTGGTTGGACTTGGAGTCGAATGGGCTTGGAGATATGCCCCATGAGTTTGAACTCATAACATGCCAAAAAACTGCCAATTCACACCATATTGGCCATATATCAAATATATGCTCAAAATTGAAGTTACCACTTATCTGAAGGCTCAAAGCATGCATGGAATCGAAGTCTAGTATTCATGGAGGATAGAGACCAAAGGCCAATGCCCATGTACATCCCCATTTTACCCTCGAAACCCCTTCGGATATGGGCGCCACGCACTGCCCAAGTCAGCCCATGATCTTCAGACCAATTCTTGTAATCCTTCGTGCGCCAAGCCAAATGGAGTACCCGATCCGGCATATGGTGGTGTTCAACTCCAAAGCATATGCCAACATATGAACAACATACCATGGTTCGACTCTCCATAGACTTCTTGCTGTTTGCTGACCAGGTAAGTACACAAAACGCAAAAATGAGCAAAAATTGAGGTCAAAAACATGAAAATATGACCAAATACAAAGTTGTCATGATAGTATATCTCTATGCTCACCCATGATATCCGCTCATGGTTCAATACACAAATGATTGGAACCATTTACAATCAATTCCTCCACTTGGATCCCCAATCGGGCGCATGGACATACCTACGCCACCCATATCTACATGCCCCACGAAAATGGGAGTGCACTCATGGATCTCTTTGCCAAACATACCATGAGCAATACATACGCGGTAGACTTGGTCTAGCGCTTTGAATTCCACAATTGAGACATGGGCAAAACCCTTGTCACGTATGGCTCCCCATCTCTTCGGCCACACGACGATATATAACATGGGCGTGAGCATATCAAGACATAAACCATGCATATAAAACATACCCTCAAAAGTGGCTCCCACCATGATATGCCATGTCCCTCCATGGACATAACTTCACGTTAAAAATGCGTAGGAACCCAAGGAAAGTATCTATGCAACCCCAACACTCATGCGATACACTCGAAAGTCGCATTAAAATATTCCGTCGCACGGTCCAAGAGTTATATATCACTTTATACCCTCTTGACCATTATCCCTTGCTACACCGGGCATGTGTACACACCAAAGGCATTTGATGCTTCCCAAATTAAGTTGAGACCAAGGCGCTTGCAACGCAACCTTCCTTATTCTCTTTCCTCACACTCGCTCGTAGATATGGCCATTCAAAGTGGTCCCACGATTCACTTTTGTTTCCCTTATATCTCCAAGTCAAATGGGTGGCAAGTATAAGGGAAACCTGATTCGGGCATAGGGAAAAGAGTATGAGCACTCGAAGAAGACAAAATCAAGTGCGGCGATGTCGAAGTCGAAAATCCGATTTCGACATCGCGAAAAATTCAGAATATAATTTCGAGTGCATATTTAGAAAATTGCGGAAGCAACGAACCCTTTACTGATGAAATCTGACCCTTCATCGGGGCTTCCGCCAAAATATCTGGAAATAACAGTTAACCAATCGGTTAACGCAAAATCGCGAGCCAACTGACAGTCGCCGATACATTGACCATCAGAACGAAAGGCTGAAAAAGTACGGAAACATTATGATAATAAAACCCTGTTGATTCCTGATATTCTGATATATAAATCTCCGCTGGCGGCGCCTCGGTACTGAATATGGCCGCTCATAGCCAGAATGGCCAAACCTATCACACTATCACATCAGGTTAGGTCAGGTGGATGGGAGAGTATGATATCAGCCAATGGCGGCTTGCCGGCACATAGATACACACCCCAAGTGACCCAAAGATGGCCACGGGGGTCCGAACCGGCTTCACCCCCCTTCTCAGAGCGTTGTTACCGCTCGGAAGTCATTGAAGAGAGGACGGGAGGACCCCAATGGGCTCCACACCCTCCCCCCCCCATGTCCCAAGGACACATGGAGGCCCCACACACGTCGTAGGCGTCCCCCACGCCCCAAGGGAGGGGTGAGGACACTGATACTCAGCGCCCTACGCCATATCCGGTCTCCTCTTGATCTACAACATGGACCAAGGGGATCAAAGATAGAAAAACGTCGTTGGTCGACCTAAATAAGTATACCACAATGAAATATATATGTGGAGATCGAGTGAAGGGGGTATATGGCCAATCAAGGCCGAAAAATCCCCGATGAACGCCCTCAACCGTCTCCCCAAGCACAGAAACAAACAAAATGCCAAGGGGGGATCCATTACGGTGCTACAGCAGCAACCAAATGGACCAACACGTCCTTGACATCCAAAGAAATGTTCTTTTTCTTTAGGTAGTCAATCCAGACCGTGGTGTACCTCGGCACAAAACTGCTCGGAGGCTCCCGGGAATCCCTGGATGCGGCGAAACCCTTCCAACAGACTTTTTAAAGCCTACCCCCAGGCGTCCCCGGGTCCGGCTTGTCCGCCAGGATCTTCTCGGCGGTGAAGTCGTCGTCCTCACCCTCGTCGTCCGAGTCCACATCGCCGGCCGTGAACTCGAAGGTGACGGGACGTCCGCTGGGGTCTGGTGCTCGAGGACGAAGCTGGGTATGGTCGCGGTCCAGGATCTTGTTATCCCCCACACGAACCGCATACACGTCCTGCCCGACCTTCCGCACGACTACCCCCGGCACATACCAAGATGCCTGCCGATGCCTGGACAGGACATCCTTGTGGTGCCGCTCCACCCACACGGTGTCTTGGAGAGCATACTTCTGGACCTTTCCCTGCTTGAAGTACTTGGCCCTCTTGTCATGCTCGTCTTGAAGTGCCTTGCACACCTTGGCCGCCGTGTCGTCCGCCTCAGCCATCATAGCGTCCGCATCCCGGGCCACTTTGCCATGGTTCAACCACGGGAGAGTGCGTGACACTCCATCCCGCAGGAACAGGATGCGATGGGGCGACAGTCCAGTGGGTCCCGGAAGGTCGTGATACGCTTGGAGCACTCTCCACAGCGAGTTATATCAGTTCCGGCCCGGTTCGTCAATGTGCAGCTGGCGGAACTTCTCGAACATCTGCCGCCCGGCCACCTCAGCGCGGCCATTTGACCGGCTGTGGTACGCCACGGTCTTGGCGTGCCGAATACCCATGTGCTTGCACATCGTCTTGAGCCACGTCCCCACAAACTGACTGCCCCGATCACTGCAGATGACAGCCGGGACATCAAAAATCGTCAGCCAATGCCTGATCATGGCATTAGCGACGGTCTTGGCCTGCAGCCCCACTCCATGCTTGTCCTTCTTGTCCTTCTTCTTGGACTTCTTGCCCGGGACTGCCACGATATATCCGCTGTGCCTGTCCACCGCCAGGATGACACAATCATAGGTCTCTCCTTCCACGGTGACCTCCGGCATGGCGAACACATCCATGGCCACGGACCGCATAGGGGCCTCCGGTATAGCCGTATACACCGGGTTGCCCGCTGTGGAGTGGTTGGGGCTCTTCGTGGCCCGACACACGGCACAGTCGCTGCAGTACCTATCCAGGATGGCGTAGTACCCCGGCGGGAACTTGAAACGCCACTCCAGGTCCTGCTGCATCTTGTCTCGGCCAGGGTGCATGAGCTGGGCGTTGTGCCAATGGTCAATGAGCTCCTCCACTCGGTTTTCGGGCACCAGCAGCTTGTCCTTGAGGAACAACTTGTCGCCATCCTCGGTCAAGCCCTCGGGCCATTCGTCGTCCGACGGGGCGCTCACGGCATTCCAGTACTTGCTCCAGTGCTCGGATGCCGCATAGTCATCCGACCAATCCTCTGTGAGCACCGACCTGACTAGCTCTACAGGGGCCACCATCCATTGCTCGAGGGTTTCCTCTCGAAAAGCTTGGACGCGGGCGCCCCGGAACTTGGCCAGGTCCGTACGGTTTGCCATCACCACAAAAGACTTGACCCCCTCTTGCTCCATGGCCCTCTTCATCTCGATGATGCACTTGGCCTCCTCGGTTTCCTCGGCGTCCCCATGGCTGGATATGTCCATCCAAGCCTTGTCCGCGGGGTAGGCCCAACGACTGAGGCAATCTGCCACAGTGTTGTCCTTCCCCGGGACGTATACGACGCTGAGGTCGAACTTGGCGAACGTCTCATGCCATCGGGCCCTCCTTGCCGCCGGTCCCGAGGGGGTGTCGACGTGCTCCTTGTGCCAGCTCTGCAAGGACTGATGGTCCGTGCAAACCACCACCGGTTGCAATCCGATGTGGCCAGACCACTTCCTGAGCGCACAAACAATTGCGTACGTCTCCTTTTCCCTCGCGGTCCAGGTGCGGCGTTGGCCCTCGGCCAGGATCCGACTCCAAAACGCCACGGGTACGTGTGACCCGTCGTCCCGGATCTGCTCGAGGACTGCCCCTACAGCATAGTCCGAGGCGTCCGTCCGTAGCACGAATCCCTTGTCCGGGTCCACCAAGAATAGCCCCAACTGCCCCAGGAGTCGCTCCTTCAGGCGGTTGAACGCATCCTCAGCCTCAGGGGTCCAGGCAAGCTTCTTCTTGCTCCCCTTCCGGCCATCAAACTTGCCCACTAGCAGCATCTTGTGCAGCGGCCCCGAGAGTTCTGCATACATCCGGACATAGCCCGAATAGTAGTTGCAGAACCCCATGAAGGACCGGAGTTCGCTGATGGTCTGGGGCTTCTCCCAGTGGTGCAGGGACGCCAGCTTCCCAGGCATGGGACGGCGTTGCCCGTGACCAACCACGTGACCCGCAAACTCCACTTCCTTCACGAAGAGTGAGGCTTTGGTGGGCTTGCACACCATGTTGTGCTTGTCCAACTCGCTGAGCACTCGGCGCAGATCCTTCTCATGCCCGTCGATGAGCTCGTCCTCAGTCATGTTCTCCGTGCCGGACCCGATGATGATGTCATCCACGAAGGGATCGGCACAGTCCCGGACAGGGCCGAGTAGGTCCTCCATCATGCGCTGGAAAGCGGCGTTGCCATTCTTGGCGCCCATGGGCACCGATTTCCACTGCATGGGCCCAAGCGGCGTCGACATCGCTGTGCAGGGCCTGGAGTCCGGGTGTAGCGGCATCTGGTGATAGCCATGTTTCAGGTCTAACACCGTGAAAATCCGCTTTTTCTGTTGCTTTTGGAGGATGGAGTCGATCAGGGGAAGCGAGTACGAGTCGTGCTCGGTCTGCTCGTTCAAACCTCTGTAATCAACCACCAACCTCCACTCGCCCTTCTCCTTCTTGGGCACGATGAAGGCTGGGCTGGCCCACTCACTGTCGGAGGGTTCGATCCATCCCCGCTCAATGAACTCGGCCAACAACTTCTTCATGGCCTCGGCCCGATCGCTCTGGAGTTGGTACTCCCGATGACGATAGATCTTCGGGTTCGGCTTCAGCTTGATCTTCGCTGTACCAAACCTCCCACGATCTGGAGGGTTCTTGTTGGCGACGCCACTGAATAGCCGCGGATAGGCATTGATCAGCCTCTCCTTCAGCTCGGCGACCTTCGGGTTCTCCTGGGCCTCTTCAGCCGCTTGCTTCGGTATAGATACAACCGACCGCACTGCGGTATAGGCCGCTTCTGGGTCCGATTCCGACTTCTCCTCGTCCGATATGCCGTCTTCATCGTCGTGGAGAGCTCTTCCCACCGATAATCTTGGGAAATTTGCGGCCTCGGGCTGGTGACTGTCGCTATCGGCACCCATTCTTGGAAAATCCCATGTAGGTGGGTCCGACCCAACCGGACCATCGTATTGGTCCGCGATGTGATCCATGACCCTCGCCACGAACTCGTCCTTTTCGTACTTGCCGGTGACCAACATCTTGTCATCCCACCAATGCGGAGATGTGACCATAGCCCGCCTCTTCTTGGCTGCCACACAGTCGTGCATCCCCATCCGCATGTAGTTGACGACGTCGTTGATCGCGGCGTGGGACAGGACGTCTATGCCATCAATAGGCTGATCCGTCCCCTCCTTGGGCTCAAACATGACCTTCATGGGCACCGCCCCCACCCTACGGATGAATGCTTCATCACCCGTGGGCTGGGGACCATGGCAAACGTCACCCGGAGCCATGGATGCAACCGGTGACAGGCGAGCCGGTACACAGTCCAGGAGGGGGTCGCCTGCCAAGCGGAGCGGCCCCGCAACTCAAGCCACAAGGGTGAGGCGGTCGTACCGTAGACAAGCGGGAGCAATACCCCTTGTGGTGAGAGATACTCCACACGGCTGGGCAGCCCCCAGAGCTGCCGCCCGAAGGAGGGGGCATGTGGCCCTACTCATGGACACATGTGGGGACACCCTCCCACCTGGGACACATGGACCGGGTGGCCGCGACAATGCCTTCCCAAGTACATGCAGGAGCGGCTCAAGAGGCACCTAACATAGGGCAGTGGGAGGGACAGGACGTCCCCTGGGTAAGACCTTCTTTCTGCACTGTCAAAGGAGGCATCCCGAGCTCCCGAAGATACCTACCTACCCTACCTGGGCTTGCGCCCCATCCACCAGGAAAGCCTTGGTACCCCACGCTTGACCCGGGGAGGGCATTGATACACCCTTGGCGTCGATGAACAACTCCTCCTCTGGCCTGAATGACATCTCGTTCAGGGTGATGGAGTCCAGCGTCGACTTCAGACCCTCCAGCGGACATGGGGTGGATCCTATGCCGGTTATGACCAAGATCCCCTTCGCCCTATCCGCGATGATCTTCTCCACCGTACGTCTGGTATTGTCCAGGGAGCCATGCCAATACATGGGTCCCCACTCCTTCAAACCCCAATGCCTGTGCCAGGCTGAGTCTCCTCGATGCCAATGCCTCCTACACTTCCGCAGAAGTGGGGCATCCCGGGAAGCAAAGACGTCCGTCTCGGGCGCTTCGGCTCCCAGCGTCTGGATCATCCTGGTATACACCTTCGGCGCCATTCCATACTCCGTGAGCTGAACTCCACGGTCTCCTCTGGACTTGGCACCCACAGCTTGCACCGCCTGGACGATCCGATCCTCTTCCTCAGCATTCCATTGGGATGATCCGCATGCATAGTCCGTGGACAGCCATATGAGGCATTCATCATCCTCCCGAACCAGCGTTGCGCGATGGGGAAGGGCTCCAATGGCGTTTGCCACCATGAAGTCATACCCCATGATCATATCCCAATCAGTAATGTCGGCCACATAGAAGTTCCCAGATAGAGTGCTTCTCTTCGCCTGATCAGGGCGGTTCAAGCGCTCATGCTCCCAGAAATCCATACTGATAGTGGCCTCATGGGTGCCGCCACCCATAATTTCTTCGTTGGCAACTTTCGGGCGGACCGGTCTCCGGCTGGGCTGCAGGAGTTCCTCCTTGAACAACCCTCTCCAAACCAGGCTCACCTGGGCACCCGTATCCACTAACACATCCACCACCTTCTCCTCTCGTCCGCACCGTACTCGCACTTTCAAGTGCAACTGCCGCTCGTCGCCATGAGGTGTATGGACGACTCTCACGGCATACAACTCTAGCACGTCCGGGTGCATCAGGACTTCAAGGGTATGGTCACGGATGGTGTAGATCTTGGGTCGGTCCTGCCCGTCCACGGGGCTCTCCGTGGTCGCTCCTTCCTTCTTGCCATGTCCCGTACCCACATGTACTTCCCTTGGCAGGGCGCTCCAGGGGTTGGGAGTGGCGAAGCTCAGTGGTTTTGGCTCTTCTGGAGCCTCCTTCGGCACCCGATGTGCCTTCGCTTTCTCTGGGATTCCACTGATTTTCGGAGGAGAGACCTCCGAGGTCCCACTCCCGTGGGGGCTCCTCTAGACTTGGCTTCCCGCAGCCCCTTCCGGCTGCGATCCGCCAGGACTTTGTCCACCACGTTGCTGGGCTTTGAGTTCCTCCAACGTCCTCAACATGTCCTCAGCAACCTCCTCGATCGACCTCACTTGTCGGTCTTGGCCAGGTCCACCACCATAGCCTCTTCCTCCGCCTTTTCCTTGGCCTTTGCCTTGGCCTTTTCCCCCGTCTCCGCCCTTCGCCTTCCAATCGGAAATCCGCTGCTCCTTGGGCTTCTTCTCGGGGTGGGCGGCGAAGTAGGCCTTCTTGTCCGCCTCATACACCTTGCACTGACGGTGGTCATGTGCATGGTTGTTTCCCTTGCCATAACAGACCCAGCACCCGTCGTGCTGAGACCTGTACTCCCGGAACGAGAGCGGTGGGTTCCCGATCCTCCTTGGCGCTCTGCTCTTATTGGGTCCCACCTGGCTCCATCTGGACCGATCCTGCCCATGGTTCCTCACGTTGTGCGCCACAAACGCGAAGAAGTGGGCCTCCTCATGATCCTCCCGGGAACCCGGTCCAGTGGTCTTGGCCACTTCCACTACCATCCTCCGCGGAGTTGGCCGTGTCCTCCTGGATCTCCCGATGATGGCGGTCTTCTCTGTGGCCTCGTTGTCCGTGACCATGTCGATCCTGCACGTGGGCCTCGTTCTTCGCATTGAGCTTCAACTCCACCGTGATGTACTTCACGATCTCGTCAAGGCTCATGCGGGCGAAGATGACTTGCATCCTCAGCGGCTCCCCGCGCCTCCACTCCACGTTCTTGAGGCGCAGCAACCTTTGCCCCATGGAGTCTCCAAACACCTCCACGTACACGGCGTTCTTCAGTCCCAACATCCGGTTAGGTTCGCCCAGGTTCCTCCTGAAGAACTCCATGATACCCGCATGGGTATCCTCCGCCGCCATGATCCTCACCGCCACCCGCTTCTTGGCGCGCTTCTTCTCCTCGTCCTCCACTCTCCTCTTCCAGTTGCCGGGGATGACGTCCTTCAGGAGGTGGCGGATCTCGGTGGCCTCGTTCCAGTCCTCCACCAGCTTGAGGCATCTGCGGTACTTCCGCAGATACCGGTTCCACTCCCGGACCCGCAACTCACCGCGGTCCAGCGGCAGTGGGATGGACCACAGGTCCTCCAGCTTCTGATTCGGAGCGTCCACCCGCTCCTCATCCTCCAACCACTGGAGGCAGGCCTGCTCCGTCCTGATCAGTCCTTCCCGGATCTGATCCCGCAGCTCCTCCTTCAGGTCCTGCGCCAGGCGGTGTGGGAATGTCCGGCATACCCACTTATCCCGCGGCGCTCCCCGCATCTCGCCGACTACCTCCTCGGCAAAGTCCTCCAAATCCAGGATAAAGTCATCCAGGTTGGAGGGGTTGCCATCGTAGTAGGGGATTTTGATTCCCCTGAGGTCGTCAATCCTGATGGCGTCTCCGCCGTCTCCAGCCACCACTCCACCGAGACGGATACCACCTGTGGCCGGGGGGTGTGAGTACACTCCCCGTACATCCCTCTCCTCCATGGAGTGCGGTCCAGTTGGGCCTGAACCCATGGGGTTTGGAATGCGGGAAAGATTTGCTCCATCGGCCGTCCATATCCCCGTATTAGGGTCCTTCGCCCACAGGTTTCCGCCTGGATGACCTCGACCATGTCCGTCGGCGCTTCCCATGGTTTGCCCCTGCATGGTCTGGCTCTCGATCTTCTCTTCCGCATAAACTACCATATTCGTCGTGATCGGTACATCCTGGGCGGCATGGGACATCTGTACCGTCAGGCTCCTCGGGTCCGTGGTCACTTGCCCTTCCCGCATGGACCGAGCCTGTGCCGTGTGTTCCCCGAGCATTGTGGATTCGCTGAACATGGGAACAAACGGCAGCGCACCCGGGTCAACACGCGGAGGCGCGTATGGTGCCTCTGCAGGGCCGCCGATGGGTTTATCCATGGCGCTCCTGAGGGTCTTAACCAGCTCCACCAGCTCTGCCGCTGCTGGCTTTGCCAGGAGCTCCGGACCCGAGGCGAGGGGCGGTAGCTCCTCTAGCCTTTTCAGGCGTCCCGACATATCCCCCACCAGGTGGAGAAGGCTGTCCACCACTCGCTGCTGCTTCTCCAGGGCCAGCTCCAGATTCTCCCGGTACTGGTCCCGTTCCGCTCGCAGCTCCTCCATGTCTTTTTCCGCGGCCGACTGGTCGTCCAGGATCCCCGCAACGTCCTCCTCTAGACCGTCCTTGGCGTTGTCCAGGCGGTCAAGGCGATGCACGATTGCGTCCATCCCCATCTTCAGGTACTTGCCCATGAGAAAGGACACGTGCTCGCAGTGGCACGCAGCGTGCTTTCCACCGGATTCAGCGCATCCCGCGGTTACCGGCACCTCAGACTCGTCGCCCCTGGGCGTATCGCCTATGGCGTCCGTCTCTGGTCCCGTGTGCCGGGGCACAGGTGCCGTCCGGGCCCTCGCTGGCCTCTCCAAGCCCTCGGCGTCGTGCTTCAGGGCGGGCTCGGGGGCCGTATGCGCCCTGGCGATCAGCGCGGACATCTCCGGCTCCGAAGGTGGCTCGTAGGCTGTCCGATAGCCCTCGGAGTGCCCCTCGGATTCCCACAGCCTGACCGGGCTGGGGTCCGTGTCCATAGCCCCGGCGTCCCTTGCCGCGGACTTGGGTGACCCGCGCTTCCGGTAGCGCCGGGCCCGTCCTCCACTGCTGCCTGAATGGCAGGCCTCGTCAGAGTCCTCCGCGGCGGAGCGGAGGTTGCATGCCTTGCGGCAGCGACGCTCGCACATGGAGACCAGGTCCTCCATGTCGCGTCCTCCTCTTCCCGAATGTCGTATTTCTCTTCGGGCTTCAACTTCCGGAGTTCGCCATGCTCTTGAACGTCTCGGTTCCTCTATGGCTCCAATCTCCGGCGTGGTCTCCACCGAGTCCACAATACGCACCCGGGGCGTACTTGGGCAGGGCTCATAAGGGCCCAAGTCCCCGGGTCGGCGGTTGGTAGGGGCAGCAGGTAAGCCTCTGCTACCATAAAGAAGGTCCCTACCAGGACCGGCCCCCGCTGTGCCCCTTCCGCCTGTAACCCCTGCTGATTTACTCCGGATCAACGATTGCATTCCTCAAATTCCAGTGTCCCAATCCAAAAATATAGAAAATAGAAAATACAAACCTCCTTCAACCCTGAACAGCAACCAGATCCCACAAATACAGCAATAACCCAATCCACAATCCAATCCAAATGGCGGGCTTTCGTTCAGCACATCGATGGTCTCACGATGGCGGGCATGTACAAGAATTGCACCAGGGAAGAAAGCCCTGAAATTGGCATGTGAACACAAATAAAGCAAAGTTGGGGAAAGAGATAAACATACACATTCACAGCCATAAACCCCTCATTCCCTGGACTCAAGACCTTCCCTTGACTCACCAACATATTGCCCTGAACCAGGTCAAATGAGATGGCTGAATGCCATGTGTCACAAGTCAATACACAAACCCCAAAAATGTGTTCACTCCCAAGCCTATAATTCCTAGCCCAATTGGGGGGGTGGCGTGTCATGGGCTAGAGTGGCACTCAGGACCATGCCCTACCCTGACATAACCTTGGTTAGACTTGGAGTCGAATGGGCTTAGAGATATGCCCCATGAGTTTGAACTCATAACATGCCAAAAAACTGCCAATTCACACCATATTGGCCATATATCAAATATATGCTCAAAATTGAAGTTACCACTTATCCAAAGGCTCAAAGCATGCATGGAATCGAAGTCTAGTTTTCATGGAGGATAGAAACCAAAGGCCAATGCCCATGTACATCCCCATTTTACCCTCGAAACCCCTTCGGATATGGGCGCCACGCACTGCCCAAGTCAGCCCATGATCTTGAGACCAATTCTTGTAATCCTTCGTGCGCCAAGCCAAATGGAGTACGCGATCTGGCATATGGTGGTGTTCAGCTCCAAAGCATATGCCAACATATGAGCAACATACCATGGTTCGACTCCCCATAGACTTCTTGCTGTTTGCCGACCAGGTAAGTACACAAAACGCAAAAATGAGCAGAAATTGAGGTCAAAAACATGAAAATATGACCAAATACAAAGTTGTCATGATAGTATATCTCTATGCTCACCCATGATATCCGCTCATGGTTCAATACACAAATGATTGGAACCATTTACGATCAATTCCGCCACTTGGATCCCCAATCGGGTGCATGGAGATACCTTTGCCACCCATATCCACATGCCCCACGAAAATGGGAGTGCACTCATGGATCTCTTTGCCAAACATACCATGAGGAATACATACGCGGTAGACTTGGTCTAGCGCTTTGAATTCCACAATTGAGACATGGGCAAAACCCTTGTCACGTATGGCTCCCCATCTCTTCGGCCACACGAAGATATATAACATGGGCGTGAGCATATCAAGACATAAACCATGCATATAAAACATACCGTCAAAAGTGGCTCCCACCATGATATGCCATGTCCCTCCATGGACATAACTTCACGTTGAAAATGCGTAGGAACCCAAGGAAAGTATCTATGCAACCCCAACACTCATGCGATACACTCGAAAGTCGCATTAAAATATTCGGTCGCACGGTCCAAGAGTTATATATCACTTTATACCCTCTTGACCATTATCCCTTGCTACAGCGGGCATATGTACACACCAAAGGCGTTTGATGCTTCCTAAATTAAGTTGAGACCAAGGCGCTTGCAACGCAACCTTCCTTATTCTCTTTCCTCACACTCGCTCGTAGATATGGCCATTCAAAGTGGTCCCACGATTCACTTTTGTTTCCCTTATATCTCCAAGTCAAATGGGTGGCAAGTATAAGGGAAACCTGATTCGGGCATAGGGAAAAGAGTATGACCACTCGAAGAAGACAAAATCAAGTGCGGCGATGTCGAAGTCGAAAATCCGATTTCGACATCGCGAAAAATTCAGAATATAATTTCGAGTGCATATTTAGAAAATTGCGGAAGCAACGAACCCTTTACTGATGAAATCTGACCCTTCATCGGGGTTTCCGCCAAAATATCTGGAAATAAGAGTTAACCAGTCGGTTAACGCAAAATCGCGAGCCGACTGACAGTCGCCGATACATTGACCATCAGAACGAAAGGCTGAAGAATTACGGAAACATTGTGATAATAAAACCCTGTTGATTCCTGATATTCTGATATATAAATCTCCGCTGGCGGCGCCTCGACACTGAATATGGCCGCTCATAGCCGGAATGGCCAAACCTATCACACTATCACATCAGGTTAGGTCAGGTGGATGGGAGAGTATGATATCAGCCAATGGCGGCTTGCCGGCACATAGATACACACCCCAAGTGACCCAAAGAAGGCCACGGGGGTCCGAACCGGCTTCAGTTGTCGTCTGGGGTGCGGAGGCCGGCGGCGCGGAGGACGGTGTCGCGGGTAGGTGCGGTGGCCTGTTCCCACTGCTCCGCTGGGTGGTCCCTCTCCGCTGGGGCCTGTCGTAGGCGTACGGTCCCTCGACGTGTGACGTTGAAGTCGGTGTCGTGTGTCAGGGCCTGGCCCCACTCGAAGGGGGGGATCCAGACGTGCTGGCCCTGGGTGTGTTTGCGGGCTCGCCAGAGTACCAGGTCTACAATGGCCTCGTGGAGGCCGTTGCCTGGGGTGGTCAGGTCCCGGAGGGCTTTGATGGTGAGCTTGGTCCAGTCCTTATTGTAGGCGGTACCAGCCCAGGGGGCTGGTCAGGGCCCTGCCTTGGAGGGTTGCTCGGAGGAGGTCGGGGTCGCGGATGGTGGCCGCTGTGGGGGGGGGGTGCCCCGGTTCCGGGGGGGGGTGGGCTGGATGGGTTGCCGGGGTCTTGCGCGTCTACGTCCACGTATGGTTGGCCCTGGTTGGGCTCGGCCGGGCTGGGCGGTGCCGGGTGGCTTCTTGGGTGAGAGATGGGCTTCCAGGCGCTGTGGTGGTGTCTTGGAGGCCTGCGGATGGAGGGTAGGTAGGGTAGGTGCACTCGGTCGTGGAGAGGCGCCCCATGGTTCCCCCTGGCGTCGCCCCTGTGACGAACAGGAAGAGGCTTCGCGCGTGAAGAGGGGAGGCGGCTTACTTCCCGCTAGACCTGACTGTTGGCCCCCAACAAAGCGGCCCCGGGCTACGCCGGGAGGGCTGATCGCCGCCAGCGTGACATGCTTGTCTCGCCGGGAGGGTGTGCCCCCGTGCTTGCGCACGTCCCCTCCTTTGGGCGGAACCCTAGGGGTTCACCGGACTTCCTGGCGTATCCCGTTCCCAAGGCGTGCATGCACGTTCCTGGTACTAGGGTTCCGAGGCGCTTGGGTGTCGCACGCTCCGCCTCGAGTCCCAAAGCAGCGCAGGCCTTAGGATGCAGCCTTACCCCCGGGCTCCGGATCTCGTTTGGCCGGGTCACCTGCATGGCACGGGCTGCCTCAGTGCCCGGGCTGTGGGCACTGGGTTTCCTACTGTTGTGTGGTGTTTGTGTTTGGGTCCGGTTGGCGGTTGGGTGCGGGTTTTGTTAACCCCGTCTGTCCTGGCTGGGGTTTAGGGTGGGTGTTTTTGGGCTCGATTTGTGGTGTTGTCCCCCTAGTGTCGGCTATTTGTGGTGTTCGTGGTTGGGCTTCGGTTTCGGTCTGCTTTTGGGACGTGTGTGGTTTCGTGGGCGCCCCGCTTGCCCCCCGCCGTTTCCGGTTCCGGCGCGCGGTGTGGGCGTGTGTGCCGGCCCGGGTCTCGCCTGTGCCCAGTCCGTCTTGGCTGGGTTGTCGGGGTGTGTTTTTTTTTTTTTTGCTTTGGTTTTTTCTTTTCTTTTTTTTTTTTTTTTCTGGGCTTTGTGGTCCCTGTCCCTCCATCCCCTTTCTTTCGGGCTGGGCTGGTGGCTCTCTTTTTTTTTTCTTTTTTTTTCTGTCCCTTTTCCCCGTGGTCCGCTGTTACTGGCTTGGTGTTGCCGGTTTTGGGGGGGTGGTTCGCCTGTGCCTCTGCGGGGGTCCCCCTTTTTTTTTTTTTTTTTTTTTTCCCTGGGGGGGGGGGGCCTGGCCGCCTGTGGTGGTGTTGGCGGGTGGTTGGGCGGCTGTGGGCTGTTTTCGTGCCTTTTCCCCTTCCCCCCTCCTTTTTTTTTTTTTTTGGGGGGGGCTTGCCTGTTCCTCCCTCTGCCTTCCCTGGGCTGGCGCACGCACTGGCCTGTATTCAGTGTTGTCTTCCGGGCTGCTGTTTTCAGTTGCGTTCTGTGTGGCCATGTTCCGGCCCCATGGGTCGGGTGGGCTCTGTACACTGTGGGCTCGGCGCCCCTTCTTGCTGGGTTAGGTCCTGGCTCTGCCGGCTGGGCGGCTGCGCCAGGCGGCTGCTTGTGGTTTTGGGTTAGGGGGCTGGGGTTGCTCGTGTCCTTACCCCTCCGCGGTGCCGGCTGTAATCTTCTGGGTGGTCCGTCACCGTTGTCGCCTGGCGCGCTGTGGTCCCGTGTGTGGCCTGTGGTGCCGGTGTGTGGCGTGGTGGCGCGGCGCCCTCCCGGGTGTGCGGTGGCTGGCTTCGGTTAGTCCCTCAGGTTAGGGTCAGTTTTGTCGTGTTGTGCCGCTCTGTGCCGCGTCGCGTCGCGTCATGCTGTGGTGCGTTGCTCTGTGGCGCGCTGTGGTGCGGTGTGCCGTGGTCTCGCGTGGTGCCGCGGTGGGTCAGTGGAGGTCAGCCTGGCCTGTGTGGGTCGGTTAGGTCTTCGGGAAATTCTGCTGAATGATCACGGTGTCCTTGGGGCGTGCACACTGACTCTCACCCATGGACTCAATCTTCACCGGGCCTCGCAGACAGGCAGGTGTACTCGGGGTGTAGGAAAAGCGTTCCTTCTCCAAGGCAGACAAACAGACATCAGGAGTCGGACGGTGGAGGTGGCTTCTGAACGCTGTTTGAGTGGCGAATGGCTTTCACTGCAGCTCGGCTGCGCTGGCAGGGTCCGGGTCGGTGCCGCCGGCAGGGATGAGCTCACACTGTAGGGTCAGGGGGATGTCCATATCTCCGGTGCTGGACTGCTGGGGTCCGGGGCATCGGTAGTATTCTTGGTACTTCCAGTCTTCACGGCGCTCGGAGATGGCGTTGAAGGGGGGCACCGTCCAGCAGCACCAAAGCCTTCGCGATCGATCACAGCGTTTCGCTTCCCCTTGCGATGCTCGATATTCATCATGGACGGGATCGGTGCGCCGCCGCAGTGCCATTCCTCCACTGGACGCAACAGGTTGGTGACAGACGCCCTCACGGACGTGAGACCAGACGAGATCAAGCCCCCGTAGCAATACTCTGCGTCAAACCGCGACGGTAGCGCAGCCCGGCCCTTATAGCCCATGGTGTGGTCGCGTGACGGTCCGTGGGGTTGCCCTCCCTGGGGGCCTGTGCCTTGGTCTCGTGTCCTCTGGGGGTGTCGGTCCGTAGTCGTGGGTGCCGCGGCCGTGCTTTCGTCCTCTTCCGCTGCCTGTGAGTTGGCCTTCGTGGTGGTCGGGGTCGTAGGCTGGCGGTGAGGGCATGGTGGTGTGCCGTGCGGCGGTGTTCCCTGCGGCCTCCTCTGTGGGTGTGGTCCGTTCTCCCCGTGTAGGTGTGCCCTCCGTTCTCCGTGTGGTTTCCGGTGGCCGGTGGGCGTGCGCTGGTGTGATCCGCATGGCGTCCGATGTTTGCTTCGGTGGTGTGTGTTGGGGTGTTTGGTGGGGGTGGGGTGGCGCTGGTCTCCCCGTCGGTGTGGGTCGTGGCAGCTGTCGTGGTGCCCTTTTCCTCCGTGTCTTGGTCCCTGTTCCCGTTCCTTCCTGGTTCTTGGGTGGTGTCCTGACCCCATGTGGTGTCGCTTCCGGCGCCCTGTCCCTGCGTGTGCCTGCCCTCACTTGGGGCCCTTCCGTGCCCTCTTGCCTGTGTGGTCCTTGGTGTCCCTTGCCCTTCCCTTGCCCTTGTCCTGCCCCTTCCTGGTGTGGTGGTGGTGGGAGGGGCGGGGTGGGGAGGGGGCGCCGGTGGCCCAGGCTTGGGGGTGGGTGGCCTGGAGCCACCGGCGGAGGGCTTGGGGGGTGTAGGGGGGGCGGAGGCCCTGGACCGCATCGCGGAGGAGGGCCTCCCATGCCGCTTGCGGCATGATGGCCTCCGGGGCGGCCTCATTGGGGTTTGCGGGGGTGCGGGTGCGCACCTCCTCGAAGGTATGCACCGTGTGCACCCCTCTGTGCCTTCCCGCTCCCCCGGCCCATTTCACCCAGCGGCGGAGCTCCTGCAGAGCGGAGGGAGACCACCAGGCGAGGTAGGCGGGGGCCCGGGGGGGGGAGGGGTCCGTGCCTGGGGTCCTGGAGCGGCGGGGGGAAGATGTGGACCTGCGGTGGTGGCGGGGGTGGCGGTGCCTGGGGGAGCGGGAGCGGCGGCGGCGGGGGCTGGGGGTGGAGGACGGGTACGGGCGGAGGGGGGAGCGGGAGGGGGAGGTGGACATGGGGCGGCGGTGGCGCGCTCGGTGGCGTCCGGGGGAGCGGGAGTGGTGGTGGCGGGGGCTGGGGGTGGTGGATGGGTACGGGTGGCGGGGGGAACGGGGAGCCCGGCGGGGCGTGTGGGGGGAGGGGGAGGTGGACGTGGGGCGGCGGCGGCGTGCCTGGCTGCGTCGGGGGGAGCGGGAGTGGTGGTGGCGGGGGCTGGGTGGCCGGTGGGGGGAGGGGGAGGGGGACATGGGGCGGCGGTGGCGCTCGTGGTGGTGCCCCGGAGAGCGGGAGCGACGGGAGCGGGGTCCCTGGGGGTCGTGGTGGTACCTGGGGGAGCGGGAGCGGCGCGAGTGGGTGGTTGAGGCGCGGTGGGAGTGTGGGCGCCGTGGGCGAGTGTGCCGTGCGGGGGGGGAGCGGAAGCGCCGCCGCTTGCGGGACCGGCCCTCGTCGCTCGAGTCGGGCCAGTCCGGAAGCGTCGGCGGCCTCTGGGGGGGCTCGCGCGGCGCCGCTTGGGGGGGGAGGTCCCCCGTCGTCCTTGGGGCCCCTTCGGCCATCGGATGGTGGCCGGGGGGGTACGGGGCGTCACGCGGTGCTGGTTGGGGAAGGAGATCCCCCGTCGTCCATGGGGCCCCCTCGGCCATCGGATGGTGGCCGCGGGGGTACGGCTGGTACGGGGGTGGTGGCTGGTACGGGGGGGGTGGGTATGCGGGCGGGGCGTTTGGCGGCTGCCATCCCGTCCGCTGGTGCTGTTGGTGTACGGGGGTTTGTGGCCCGGTGGGGTAGGGCGGTGGGCAGTGGTAGTGGTGGGGGTGGTGTTGGTAGTGGTGGTGGTGGGACCGCTGGTGGTGGTGGTGTGTGTAGTGGTGGGGTTGGTGTTGCGGGTATGGCCCATGGAGTCCTTGTGGGTTTTCCGGTCCCCCTTGTGGGGGTGGGGGGTTGGGCATCGTGGGCAGTCCCCGGGGCTGCACTATGTGGTGGGCATGGAGGAAGGGTTGGGGGCCGGGCTTGACGGTGACGATGGTTGAGGGGTCCCACGTCCCTGGGTCGGTTTGGCCGGCGGTGGTGGTGGTTTGTGGGGGATGGATGACGGGGCGCTTGGTGACGGGGATTTTGACGAGGGTTTGGAGGGGGTCGTGCTGGGTGGCCGTCTCCGCGGTGGTGGTGGGTGCCGGCAGGAGGGGGGCGCGGGTCGTGGTGGGTGGGGGGTCCTGGCTTGGGCGAGGGCCTGGGCGGGGGTGGTATCGGGTGGTTTTGTGTCGTTGCGTATGCGGTGTTGTGTGTGGTCGCGTGGGCGCCGGCTTGGGTTTGGGGTTGGGTTTGGGGTTGGGGTCCGGTTTGGGTTTGGGGTCGGGTTTGGGGTTGGGATCCGGTTCCAGGTTGAGGAGTACCTCTGTCCGGAGATGTGAGGGCGTCGATGCCGGGTCGGGGGTCGTCCCGGTGGGTTGCCGGGGTGCCTGAGTCGCCTGTGTGGGGGTTGGGGGGTTGGTGCGTGCGGCCGCGGCTTTGGCTTTCGCCGTGGCCTTGAGGATGAGTTTGGCGGGGAGGGGGGGGTCGGAGGATGAGGTGGAGGAGGTGGACGAGGCTGAGGACGAGGAGGAGGTGGTGGACGCGGGTTGGGCTGTGATGCGGGCGGGCTTGCGGGCGGCGGCTTCTGCCGCGGCCACGGCGGGGAGGATGGAGGGCATGTCCCCGGGTTGTAGGTTGGGGGCGGGCGGCTGGGGGGGCCCGGTTGTGACCTGGCGGCCCGGCGGGCCGATCTGGTCGGCTGCGGCGGGGGAGGGAGGCGCGGGGCTGCGGCCTTCTCTTTCTGGGCTCGGCTGGGCCCGGGTCCTGCAATGTACGAGGTCGTGTGGGTTTGTGTCAGCGGGGGGGAACAGTTCGCGTGGGCTGCATTCAGGGGCCGGGGGGGGTGGGCCTGGGTCCTCTGGGGTGTGTGTGGGGGGCGTGGGCGGGCCACTGGGTGGGGTGGGCGTGCCGCGGGGCGTGGGGCTCCCCTTGGCGGGTGTGTTTGGGTTGTCGAGTGTGGGGGGCGGTGAAGGGTGGCCGGTGGGTGGGTGTGTGGCGGGCGTGTGCTGGTGTTCGGGCGGGTGGGGAAGGCCCGTGTCGCGGGGCCCGGGGGTGCGCGCGATAGTGGGCGTGTGTGGGTCTCCGGTTGAGCAGCGAGAGGGGGGGGGCATGGGCGGGGATTGTGCGGGGGGTTGTGCTGCGCCGGTGTATGTGTCCGCTTGCTGCGCGCTTGCGTGGGCAGTTGTAGGCCGGGCGGTTTGGAGGAGAAGCTTGCCGTCTTCTGCTGCCGCGGCAAGGATTTCGCAGACGAGCGTTCGTATCTGGTGGACCTCTTGGTCAGTGGTGGGAAGGGGGCATGCTAGCTTTGGGCTAAGACCCGCGCGGTTGAGGACCCTGTGGATGGCGTGGTACCCGCAGGTGAGGGACTGCTGCGGCCTGGGGGGGGGGGTTGGTCGTGTGTCCGGGCCTGCTTCGACTTGTGTGTGGGCGGTGGGGATGGCCCAAACCCAGGGCACGGTCCCCGTGGGTGGCCAGTGGCGCTGGATCCAGTGGGTTAGGCAGAGCATGGACAATCCCAGGTGGTAGCCCGCCTTCCCTGAGGTGATTTGGGCCAGGGCGCGGGCTGGGGGCGTGTCCCCTGGCTGGAGGAGACCCCTGACGATCCTGTGCTGGTTGGTGGGGTCCCCCACTGCCCCTGGTGGGGCGGTCTCCGGGGCGAACATGGTGTCTGTCCCCTGGATGATCCATTGCGGGCCGTGGGACGTAGCCATAGCGGCTATCACGTAGTAGTGGCCGCGCTCGAGGACTGTAACCCAGACCTCCGGCGGGGGGTGGTCACTGTCTGTAGGTGGGGGGGGGAGGTCGTCGTCCGGGGTGCGGAGGCCGGCGGCGCGGAGGGCGGTGTCGCGGTTGGGCGCGGTGGCCTGTTCCCACTGCTCCGGGTGGTTCGGGTCCGCTGGGTGGTCCGTCTCCGCTTGGGCCCGCCGTAGGCGTACGGTCCCTCGACGCGTGACGTTGCTGCCGGTGTCGTGCGTCAGGGCCTGGCCCCACTCGATGGGGGGGATCCAGATGGGCTGGCCCCGGGTGTGTTTGCGGGCTCGCCAGAGCACGAGGTCTACTATGGTCTCGTGGAGGCCGCTGCCTGGGGTGGTCAGGTCCCGGAGGGCTTTGACGGTGAGCTTGGTCCAGTCCTCTTGTAGGCGGTACCAGCCCAGGGGGGTGGTCGGGGCCCTGTCTTGGAGGGTCGCTCGGAGGAGGTCGGGGTCGCGGATGGTGGCCGGTGTGAGGGGAGGGTGTCCCGGGTCCGGGGGGGGTGGGCTGGATGGGCTGCCGGGGTCTTGCGCGTCTACGTCGATGGATGGTTGGCCCTGGCTGGGTTCGGCCGGACTGGGCGGTGCCGGGTGGCTTCTTGGGTGCGAGACGGGTCTCGGGGCGCTGTGGTGGTGCCTTGGAGACCTGTGGATGGAGACGGGGGGCGCGTGCGGGGCGCGGAGCGGGTTAGTGGACGTCTGGGTCATGCACGGCATGGTAATGGATGAGACGCTGCATGTGTTCCCTGGCGGTGGGGTCGGTGAGTTGTTCCGCGTGTGTTAGCAGGAGGTGTTTGCGGTGTACCATTTGGGCTGCTGCTCTGCGGACCGCTTCTAGCTGGAGGTGTGCTGCTGCTTCCATGGGGCATTCCGTGTGTTTGGTGAGGTGTCGGTGCAGGGCCTGTGTCACTGCCCCTCTCATGGTGGCTTCTTTGATCAGGGGTTCCCGGAAGAGGTGTTCGGTGGCCTGGTGTGCGTGGCTGTGGGCTGGCCATCCTTCGTGTTGCCGCAGGGTTTCCGCCGGGGACCAGCCCACTAGGGTGTCCCTGTCTGTATGGAGGGGGCATTTCTTGAAGTGTTCCCAGTCCTCCGGGGTGGTGTGGTCGCATGGGCAACGGGTGTGTTCGTCGGGGACGTGGATGTGCTTGCGGGCGAGCCATCTGGCGACCCTGGTGAGGAAAGGCAGTTGCTCCCTGAGGAGCTGGATGCGTCGTTTCTGGAGGTGGGCTGGGACGTTTGCTGGGCGGAGCGCTGAGTGGTAGAGGGGGACTTGCAGTCTGTCCTGGAGCTCCTGGATGTGCGCCCGGCTGTCTGCGTCGCCGAGCACGCGGGCGAGATGTTGGACGGGGTTGGGGTAGTGGTACGCTCTGTCGTGGGAGGAATAGGGGGCGTCCTCTGGTACCCAGTCCGGGGTCTGATGGGGCTCGGGTACAGGGGGCACGTGTTGGAGGTGTGTGTGGTTGCGGCCGAGGTCAGGGATCTGGAGGGCTGGTAGGTGTGTTGTGCGCTGGTGTACTGCCTGGTTGTCGACCTTACCATTTCCGTATTGGTGCCTGTGGGACTCTTGTTTCACGATGTGGAGTTGGGCGTAGGGGGGAAGGCTGCGTAGGGCTTTCCAGAGTAGCAGTGCCTGGGTGCCGAGGCTCGTCGCGGTTGCTTTGTGAAGTGGTTGCCTTGCTATGCGGAGGAGCAGGTGCGTGTCGACAGTGGCGTCTACCACGAACCAGACCCGGACGATGTGCGGGGAGTGGGCGGGTAGGTGGGCCGCGACCTCGGTGATGGCGTCGGCCATGGCCCCTAGCTCCCCGTGGGAAGAGGCCCCATAGGTGGTGTGGCCCGTGTGGTGGTCCATGTGGTAGTGTTCCCCGGTGTGGGTTAGTTGCAGGGTGGCCCCCCCGGTGATGGGCGTGAGGGCGGATTCGCCTGAGGCGTTGGTGAAGAAGAGCCGGTCCGCCGGTGATGGTTGTGGGAGGCGGCATGGGTTCATGGGCAGGTAGGCGTATATGGCAAGGCCCGTGGCGAGGTGGGCTACTGGGGTTGTGGGCTGTAGGATGGGGGTGGCGTACACCCCTATTCCTTTGGAGATGATGTGCTTTGCTTGGGGGGACAGGGCTATGAGTCCCTGCTCCGGCTGTCCTTGTGTGAGGTAGGAGTAGATGTAGTGGAGGATGTAGGCTGTGTCGGGGTTTAGGTCGTGGCATGTGAGGGTTTGTGTTCGGTGCTCCGGTGTGTGGCAGGAGTGGTGGAGTGGATAGTAGGGGTGCTCGTGTTTGCCTGTTCTGCCTGGCTCGTACATGCTGTAACGGATGGCGACCCCTGCCGGGTCGGGGCGGGGGCATGTGGGTGTAGTGGTGAAGAGCCATTTGGGCGCGTGGTCGGGGTTCCATGCTACCGTGGGGTTAGTGTCGGTGCGGTGGAACCATGGGGCTATCCATGCGTAGGCCTGTAGTGGTAGGTGGGTCGTGGGGTGGGTGTGGTGGCGTGCTATGAGGTGTAGCACGGGCCATGGTGCGGTTGGTGCCTCGGGGTCACAGGCCCAACATGTGCGTGGCATGCTCTGGGAATCTTGGGGGACCTTTGGTAGGTCTCGGGCGGTCATGTGGTGTTTCGGTATGCGCCATTTTGCCCCGTGGTGGATGACGGTGGTCTGCGTGGGTTTGGCTTCATTCGGGGCCAGTAGTAGGGTTAGTGGTGGGACTGGGCCCGTTACTGGGGGGACGGGTTCGTGTTTCGATCCGGTGGGTGCGTAGGGCGGTGTCTCTGGGATGGGTCGCGGGTGTTGCCTTGTGAATTCTCGGTAGGCTATGCGCATGTCTTTGCTGCCCGGTAGAGTGTGTCCGGCTGTTCGTGCCGTCTGTGTGAGGTACTGGTGGAAGAGGCGGTATTGTGGCCATTCGGGAAGCTGTAGAAAGGGGGTGTGGTGTGCCCCGCTGTGGTGCAGGACCCGCATTTGGGCGAGGGTGACGTATACTACGGTGATGGAGGCCCCGACAAGGTCTATGGTGTGGATGGTGCCCTTGGGGTGGTGGTGGAGGTCCCCGCAGAGGACCGCTAGTGGCCCTTTCTCTGGGCACGTGTGGTTGGTGAGTATGGCGTGGTGTGGGGATGGGAGCAGAAGCTGCAGGTGGTTCCACAGGCGGGTGTTCATGTTGGTGGGCATGCCCGTCTGGTGGAGTACCCAGCGCGGGCATGTGTTGCGGGCGCGTTGTGCGGCTTGGAGGCGGATGGCGGTGACCTCGCGGACCTCCGGTGAGTGGTTGTGGGTCATGCGGTGAAGGAGGAGGGCGGTGTGTCTGGTATAGGCCGCTTTCACCTCGTCCCCTATGGCGTCTCCATAGTGGGGCCATGCCGCTCGGATGGCGCGGGTGGGTATGGAGGTGGGCCAGCCCCCGTGTGCTGCCCATGCCTTGGTCACGGCGCGTGTGGCCGGCTGGAGGGCGGTGGTGGGGTGTGTTAGGTGGAGTGCTTGGAAGCCTATGGAGGTGTTCAAGACCCTGGTGAGGTAGTACGCCAGGCTCTGGTGGGACAGGGAGAGGGCCTTGGTGGTCGGGGACGCATATCTGGGGAGATGGGCGAGGTGTGACTGCAACTTGGGAGGGAGGGTGGCGTCCTCAGGGTTGGCGGCCTGGACTACCCCCAGGTGGGTGGTGGTCGTCACGACTTGCATGGGGGGCCCTTGTGGCCCCAGGGTGGAGGGTGTGGCAGACCCCTTGATCATGGCCACTGACTTTGTGGGGTGGACGATGAGGTTGTTGTGGGAGAGGTAGGAGACGGTCACGTCCAGTAAGTCGTTGTCCTGTTGGGTGACCGTTGGTCCGGGGTCCGGGGCATGGGGGTCGTGTGGGGTGTGCGCGACGGTGAGGTTGGTGTCGTCCGCGAAGCCGACCAGGGGGGAGAGGAGGGGGTAGGGTGCGTAGGCCGGGTAATCCTGCTCGATTGCGAGGGCCAGGGGGAGCGTCACTAGAAGGTACAGGAAGGGGCCCTCTGCTCCCCCTTGGGGGACCCCGCTGCCTGGCTCCAGGAAGGGGGTGAGGCCTGCTCCTGTGCGGACCGTGTATTTGCGGGTGCGGATGTAGTCGGAGGTGAAGTTGTAGAAGGGGAGGCCTAGGCGTTTCCACACCGCTTCTAGAAGGAGCCAGGGGGTGTTCGGGAAGGCTCCCTTGACGTCGAGGGAGGCGATGATGAGGTCCACCGGGTCCATGTCCGCGATGGTGTCCTGGAAGAAGATGGCCTCGTGTGGGGAGCGGCCTGGGATGGCCCCCCAGAGGCTCGCTGGTATGTGGGGGTCCAGGTGGGGGCGGATGCGGCGCAGGAGGATGGTCCAGACGATTTTGACCTCCGTGACCGCACAGACTATGGGGCGCCAGTTGTCCGGGTTCGCCCAGTCCCCTTTTTTGTAGAGGGGGCGGACAACGTTTGCCCAGTCTGGTGGCAGGGGGGTCCGCCCCGTGACGATGTCCCAGAGGCGGTGGGCGAGGACGCGGAGGAGGTGGGCGGGGAGGTGGTAGTATGCCTCTGCAGGGAGGCCGTCGTAGCCTGGGGTTTTGTGTTGCCGGAGACTGTGGATGGCCTTCCGGACTTCGTGGATGGTGAAGGGGCGTTTTTCCAGGTGCCTCCTCTGGGCGTGGTTGAAGACCCGAGGGAGGCGGTCGATTTTGGCCTGGGTGTCCGGGTCCAGTGTGTCTTGGGTGGGGGTGTGTTGCCGGAGGAAGCTGTCTTGGGTGGCTTGGAGCACTGTGGCTGGGTCGTTGGTGAGGGAGCCGTCCTCCTGCCGGACCGTGGTGATGGTGCGGTGGCCGGTATCGGTCATGGCGTCGTTGAGGTGGCGGATGGCCTTGTAGGGGAGTTCGTGTTGCGCATACCGTTCGTGTTCCTGGGCGATGCGCTGTTGCCTGTGGATGTGCCACCGCTGCAGGTCCGCCCTGATTTGGGCTATGTGTGTCCTGCAGTGGTGTATCTGGCGGCGGGTTTGGGGGGTGTCGGTGTGGAGGAGGGTCGCCAGTTGTTGCTTCGCATGCCAGAGGTCATGGAGCATGTCCCCCAGGGCCGTTGGTGGTTGGTCGTCGTCTGTTTGGGGGTATTGCTGGAAGCCGCAGGCGACGGCGGCCGTGCGCATGGCTGTGAGTAGGTCGGTGGGGTCTGGTTGGATGCGCCGGGCGCGGTCTATGGCCCTGTGATATTGGGACCAGGCATGCTTGTCATGCAGCGGGGGGAATTTTGGGGGGGGTGGTAGGCCTTGGTCCGCATCTTCTGGGGGGCTGGGGGGAAGGTTGGGGATGGTGAGGCGGATGTGCAGGGGGCTATGGCCTGTGGGTCCCAGCGGGAGGGGTCCATATCGGGTCTCCGCTCGGATGATGGTGGTGGGGTCGCCATAGCATACGTCGATGCGGGATGGGGCGGCATCCGTTTGGTGGGGGAAGTGGGATGGTTGGCCTTCGAGGCTGGCTGTTAGGTCCACGAGCCCCAGCATTTCGATGGTGTCGCGGACTGCTTGGTCCTGGGGTGTGGCCTGTCCTCCTCGGTCCGCTGGGGTGGGGGCGGCGTTCATGTCGCCGATGATGACTGTGGGGGCGAGCATGGCCATTTGGCGGTACGCCTCGGCCGGGGCCTGGGGGAAGGGTTCCGTGGCTTCGCCGAAGGGGACGTGGGTGTTGATGACGTTGAGTTGCCATCCGTCCCCGACGACCTCATAGACACCTAGCCTCCCTGGGACGCTGAGGTGGTGGACGAGGTGGACGTGGATGCCGGTTTGGGCGTATAGGGGGGTCCCCTTGTGCCAGTAGCATTTGTACGCTTTCTGGTCCGGGGTATACATGGGGGTGGTTTCCGGGGGGTCGTCGCGCTGTAGGCCTTGTTCCTGGAAGGTGAGGAGGTGGGGGACCCACCCTGGCCCCTGTGCCATCGGGAGCTCTTGGAGGGCGGTTGTGGCGTCCTTGGAGTATGTGACGGCCGGGTGGTTGAGGTCGAGGAGGTTGACGGTGGCCTCGGTGGGGGCGGGCCGGGGCTGTGGAGGCTTGTGCCCTCGGCCCTTGCCCCGTCAGGGAGGGGGACTGGGGGTTCGGGACTTTTTGCCGGTTTGTGGGCGTTTGGGTAGGCGCGGCGGGGGGAGGCCTTGGCTCCACTCCGGGGGGAGCTCCCCAGTGTATTTGGTGCCTGTGTGGGCCTTGTTCTCTTCGGTGCGGAGCCGGATGGGGTGGGCGCTGGTGAGTTCCGGGGTGTCGCTGAGTGGTTTGTCCGGGGCGCTGTTGTCCTGGTCTAGCTCCTTTTGGCGGTGCCAGATTACCCGGATCTGTGGCCCCCCGTTGTCCCCTTGTCCCTTGAGGCGGTACTGGATCGTGCCCTCACACCAGATCCAGTCGCCTGTGTGGTCGTTGCGGAAGGGCTGTTGGACCTTCGCACCTTTTTCGAACCCTGGGTACGCTTTGGGCGGGGCCTGTGCTGGTGGCGGGAGGGAGGATGATGAGGATGCCTGGTCCGGGTGGGGCGGTGGTAGTGGTGGGAGGGAGGATGACGAGGATGCTTGGTCTGGGTTCGTCGGGTGGGTCGGGTGGGATGCGGGGGGTCGGGAGGTTGCTGCTTTTCCGGCTTGGCTGGGGGCGGGTGCGCCCTTTTGTCGTCTCGTTCGCTTGGGTGGGACTGGAGGTGGCGGGGCTGGGGGGGCATGGGGTTGGAAGAAGGGGTGCGTTGCTTGCTGGTCTGGATCCCTCAGTGGGGGTTCTGCCGGTGTTTGCATTTTCGCTTTCGCGTGGCTGCGTACGATGTCGGCGAGCTTGCGTACGGTCTCCGGGGGATCTGTTGGCCATGGCAGTGCGGCGGGGCTGTCGTCGAAGGGGTGGTGTAGGTGGTAGTTCCTCATGGCCTTGGCCTGCCTGACCCAGGCCTCTGTGGGTTCCGGTGTGTCCGGGCCGTTGGGGGAGCCTTGAGCCCAGTAGAGTGCTGTGTGGAGGGCTTCCCAGGGGGCGCCTTCGCGGCCTGTGAGGGTGGTGGCTTGGAGGAGTTGCTGCTGGCCCCGTGGGGGGTCTTCAGGGTCCATTTCCGGGGTATAGGCCTGGGCCGCCATGAGGACTCCGTGTGCCCAGTGGAGGACCCACCATTGGGTGTCCGCTTTGAGGATGTGGATGGCGGGTTGTTGGGGGGGGGTGTCCAGGGTGTCCCACGATGCAATGGCTAGTGGTATCCTGGAGGGGTGGAGGTGTGGGGGGGCCTTGCGGCTTAGGAGTTGATCGATGTGGAAGGGGGTGACGGGATCGTTGGGGCCTTGGGGCGGTGGGGGCATTGCTGGGATGGTTGTGGGGTCCCAGTGGCGTTCGTGGGCGGCGAGGGTGTACAGGGCGGCGGTGATGATGTGGTGGGCTTGGCCCTCCAGGACGATGTGGCGCTCCGTGCCGAAGTCCTTTGGTAGGTGGGCTGCGGGGTGGAGGGTGATGTGGGCCAGGGCGCGTTGGTGGGCCTTTTTTCCCCCGTCTGGGGCCTGTGTCCGTTTGTCCCCCGGGATGTGTTGGTGTTGGTGTTTTGGTGGGGGTGGTCCCAGGGCGAGGGATTCCACACAGTGGAGGGGGATGGCGTGTTCCCTGGACCTGTTGGGCAGGATGTATATGCCCGGGTCTCCCGGTACGGTGCCCAGGTACATGTTGCCCGTGATGGTGGGGGCCGGCAGCGGTTGGCGGAGGGGCGAAGTGCATGGGGTGGAGCAGGGCGGGTCATGGTGCTCACACCGGGGGTGGTCGATGCCGTACGGGGTGACGTGTACGGCGAAGGGTCCAACGGCGCGCTGGAGTTTGTGGGGTTGGATGTTGTGGAGGCGCGCCACCGCCCGTGTGTGGGAGCGCCCTTCGCTGATCCATACGGCGTCTGCCCGCGACGCCGCTGGGTTCAGGCAGTCCGTGGTGATGCCTGTGATCGTGCGGTTGTGGGTGGTATCTGATACCCTGGCGGGGGGGGCGCCGATGCGGGGGATGGTGTGGTCGTCGTGGAGGGTGCGGGCCTTGCGCCTCGCTTCGTGTCGGTGCTGGGCCTCCTGGGCGTGGGTGTGCACACCCGTGTGTTTGGGCTTCTTGTTGGGGCGGCCCGCTGTGTGGAAGGGGGTGGGCCAGGAGGGGGCGTGGTGGAGGGTGGGGTGTGGGAGGTCCCCCCGTGTTGCCCATGTGTACAGGGTGGTCGCGGCGGCCCATTCTGCCTGTATGGTGTATCGCTCGTCGTGTCGGCGACGGGTGACGAGGACGTTGGGGGCCGTCAGCTCATACACCTGTGTGCTGTGGGGGAGGTGGCGGGTGACGGTGATCTTGGCGGCGTCGTTCTTGCGGTTGGTGGTGTGGGGGATGATGTAGTGGGTCGCCCATTCATCCTGGGGGGTGTGCTCCGTCGGGTCTAGCTTGAGCGGGGGGTGGAGCGGCTTCGGTGTTGGGGGCTTGTCTTGGCCCTTCGCGTGGGGCGCCACTTTGGTTTCGACCAGGTATTGTGGGCCCCAGGTTTCCGGGGCCCCTACCTGTGTGGCTGCCGCTGTTGCGGCTTGGAGGAGGGCGGTGGTGTTGGTGTCTAGAGGGGGGGCCCCCGGTTGGGGGGTGAGGGTGTCATGGTCTTGGTACGCCCACCAAATTGTGTAGCCTCGTTGGGTGTTGCGGTGCGGGGTTTGGGTCTGGGCTTGCTGGATGGATAGGGCGGTCTTGATGTCCTCCGCTGCTTGTGGGTTTATGGGTGTGGCGTAGGCCCATACTCCCGGGGCGTGTATGCCGTGTGACGCTTGGCCTACTCCTCGTATCGGTTGTAGGGTGTGGTGGGTGCGTGTGAGCCCTAGGTGTTCTTGGAGGAGGTCCCCTCGGATGTCCTCCCATCGTTGCTGCCAGGTATGTGTGTGGTCATTGGGGGCGGGGTAGGTGACGACGATGGCCTGCCAAGGGGTGGGGCCTGGATGCACCGTCATAGGTGCCGACGATGCTTGCGGGGGTATGTGGACGGCGTGGGCGGCGGCTGCTGTTACGGGGTCTCCTTCCGTGGGTGTGATCGTGGCATCGCCTTGGACGGTGAGGAGGAGGTGGTGGCGGTCCGTCGGTAGTGCCCAGGTGGTGGTGGGCTCTGCGATTGAGTGGAGGCGGATGGCCTGGAGGCCCGGTGTGATTTCGTCCCATCGGAGTGTGCCGTTGTGGACCGCCCATTCCCGCGGCAGGTCTCGAAACCCGTTTCGGTCTGGGGTGGTGCGGTGTTCTGGGGGGAGCTCCATTGTGGTGATGGGGTGGGTGAGGGGCTCTGTGCGGGGTTGGTCTTGTGTGGTTGATGGTGATGGTGCCTGGGGCATGTCTTCGTCCAGTTGGTGGGGGGCTTTGGCCTCCTGGAGCTCTGCACTGATGGCGGCGAAGACATCTGGGAGGGTGGGGGAGGCGGGGGGGTGGGGTGCCGGATCGTCCCAGGTGATGTGGTATTCCTCCGGGTTCTCGGGGCTTTGCTGTACGGTGATGGTGGCTGTGGCGTCGTCTTCACGTGTCCATCGGTGCGGATTGTGGTCGAGGGGGTGGAGGGTGACGGTGTGGCGGTGTTTCCAGCTGTGGAACGCTAGGAGGGCGTGGAGGCCGTGTCTGGTGTCCCCGGGCGGGCGGGGGTAGGTTTCGGCTGCTGCCTCCAGGAAGGTGTCCGCGGTGCCTTTCCAGGTGTCGTCCCAGAGAAGGTCTTCCTCTGTGCCCCACTCGTTGTCGTACCTTTTCTCCTGCTTCCACCCCTGGAGGGTCGCGTGGTCCTCAGGGAGGTCTCGTTGGACGGACTGGTAGTACTGCTCGGCGTCCATGGGGGCTAGGGTGCTGGCCAGCGTGGCGTAGATGTCCTTTGGGGGGGGGGGCGGTGGGGGCGTGGCGGCGCGGCCGGGGTCGGGCTCCTCTCGCTGGTGTTCCGCGTTCCGGTCTGCGGTGGACGCGGGGGATATGGAGCGTGGTGGCATGGGGTGGTCGGGCTCTTGCGGTTCCGTGGGTTGCTGGTGGGCTTGTGGGCGCGGGGCCGTGGCTGCCAGTAGGTGTCGGATGGCCGGGAGGATGTCGAAGTCGTCTTCCCAGCAGTGGGCTGGAGCGCACGCCCTGTCAGGGGAAGCGGGGGGGGGCGTGTTGCGGAGCGGTGTACGATAGGGTGGGCGACGCGTGCGGGTGGTGGCGTGCTCGCTCTGCCGTTCTGTTTCCCGCGGGCCCTGACCTTGGGGGTGGTGGTGTTGGTGATGTTGGTGGTGAGGGTGGTGTGGGCGCCGGAGTGGATGATTGTGTCGGTGGCGGCGCTGTTGGCGAGGGTGGTATGGGCGTTAGAGTAGATGAAGCTGGTGCTGGGCTATGGTTGATGGTGGTTAGCTGGTGGATCAGCTGTTGTCGCTGTCGTCGTCGCCGGTGGTGTTGGTGTCTCTGATGACGAGGTGATGGTCGGTGAGCATGGCGTGGGTGACGTATGGGCGTATGTGGTGTTGTCGGCGGTAACGTTCGTGGGCCGGATGTGGCGGTGGTGGCGAGGGTGCTGTAGTTGACGGGTGGTGTGGCCCACGTCGCCTCCGGTGGTGGAGGTGTGATGGGTGCCGTGGTGCCGTCGGCGATGGTGGGCTGCCGCGGGTGGTGTATTGGTTGTTGGTGGTGGAGATGTTCCTGGTTTGTGGGTAGTCCCTGTCCGGCGGTGGTGGTGTTGGTGGTGTCGGTGCTCGTTGAGGCCGTTGGCGACGGCGGGGGTTCCTGGTCTTGCGTGGGGTGGTGGTGGCGGTGGTGAGCGTAGGCGGTGCCATGGCGGTGGTGCCATTGACGGTTCGGCCGGGCGTGCGTGTGCCGGTTTCGGGTGTAAGTGTGGTTCGGGGTGCGGCATTGGTGGGTGGCTTTGACGGCGGGTGGCGTGACTGGTGGGTGGCAGCGGTAGGGGGGTGTCGGTTGTTGGTGAGGCTGTCGTTGTCGGTGTTCCGGTTGGTGCCGGTGACGGCGTCGCTGGCCGTGCAGATGGTGGGGGGGACTCGTACCCTGGGGTCGCCGTGGTGTTCGGTCGACGGTGGTGCTTCCGGTGGTGTTCGTGTGAGTTGGCCGGGAGTGGTGTCGGCGTTGCTCTGGCTGGTGCCGTGTGTGCGGGCTGTGTGATTTTTGCGTCCGGGGTCGGTGGCGTTGGTGACGGTGGTGTGTTGGGGGTCGGCGCCGGTGGTGACGGTCCGATGGTGAGGGTGCCGGGGACGTTGGGTGGGTCCGCGCTGTTGGGCCTTCTCCTCGCCATTCCTGGCGGAGGGTGCTGGCGGTGGTGTCACTGGTGGTGAGGGTGTGGTGGTGTTGCTGTGGTGTTTTGTGCTGCTTGGGTGGGTGGTGGGGACCCCTGGTTGATGTTGACGTTGCTCCGGGTGATTTCGATGCCGTGGGTGCGATGGCGTGTGGCGTTGTTGTTTCTACCCTTGGTTGGGGGCCTGGTGGGCGGCGCTGGTGGCGTTTGTTCGCCAGCCGTGGTGGCGTCCTGGGTGGTGTCGTCGATGGGGGCGCCCTAGGTGTTACTCTGTGCCGGGGTCGTGGTGGTGGTGTTAGGGGTGTTAGGGGCGGTGGTGTGTCTCGCGGTGGTCCGGTGGCCTGTGTGCTGGTGTTCGGTGGTTCCGGGCGTGCCATTCGTGGCTGGTGTTTGGCCGGTCTGTGGTCCTGGTGGTGTCGGCTGTCCGTGGGTCCGTAGTGACAGGTGTTGCTGCGGTTGCGGTTTAGGGTGACCTTGCTGCGGTTCGGTGGTGGTGTCGCCGTGTTGCCGCTGTCGGTGGTGCCGGTGTTGGCGTTGGTGGGGGTGCTGCCGGGGGAGCTGTGTGTGTTGGCGTTGTAGGGTGTTGTAAGTGCTGCCCTGGCGGTGTTCTGACGGCAGAGGGGGGACCTCGCCACTCCTGGCGGAGGTTCCCACGTGCGTCGTTGGCTGGTGGGTTGGCCTTGGCCCCCTCGGTGTCCTTGCTGCCGATGGTGTCTCACCGGGACGCGGGATGGGGGATGCTCCGGGTTGCTGTCGGTGAGGTCGCACTGCCGGTGGCGCCGTCGGTGGTGCCGGTGGTGAGGTCGTTGCGGGCGCTGCTATGGTTCACGGTGTCGCTGATGTTGTTGATGCTGCTGGTGGTTGGTGTGGGTCTGTGTGTGGGTTGTCAGTGGCTGTTGCTGGTGCTGGTGGTGGTTCTGGGTGCGGGCCGGTGGGTGGCGCGGTTGGAACGCCTTGGGTGTAACTTGGCCGCTGTTGGTCCGTTGTTGGTTCCGGGCGTCCCCGTTGGTGAGGGTGTTGTGGTGTTCGGTTTGGGTGCTGGCGGCGGTGCGGTCGTCGCAGTTCCTGGCCCTGGGTCTGGGCGTGGCCGTTCGGGTGTTGCTGGGTGCGGGCGTTCGCCTCTCCTGGCTGAGGGCTCGGTGGCGTTCGTTCTCTAGCCGTGCTGGCGTCCTTGGTGACGCCGTTGGTGGGGTTGCCCTAGGTGGCGGGGCCGTGGTGGTGGTGTTGGGGGCGTTGTAGGTGACGGCACCTCGGCCCGTCGTTGGTGGGGTTGGTGGTGGTGTGGATAGTGCCGTGGGTGTTGGTGGCGTTGGTGTTGCCGAAGGCGAGGGTGCCTTATGTGTTACTTGGTGGTTGGCGTGTGTTGTGGTGGTCTGTTGGCGTGGGCGTTGTTGGTGTTGGTGCTGGGCGCGGCCTGTCTTTGGGTGGTCGGCGGTTCTGGGCGTGCCACTCGTGGCTGGCCGTCGCGGTGTTGGTGACGGTGTTGGCGAGGGCGCCGCCGGTGGAGCTGCGGCCGATGTGGGCGCTGCGGGTGTTGCCCTGGTGGATGGTGGTGTTCTGACGGCGGGGGTGGGACCTCGCCACTCCTGATGGAGGTACCCATGGGTGTCGCTGGCCTGTGTGTTGGCTCCCTTGGTGTTGTTGATGCCGATGGTGTCGTACCGGGCGGTGTTGCCGTGGCGATTGCCGTTGACGCTCTGGTTTGTCGGTGCTGAGGCCGTACTGCCGGTGTCGGTGTCGGTGATGCCGGTGGTGAGGTCGTTGTGGGTGTCGCTATGGTTCTCGGCGTCTCGGACGCTGCCGATGCTGGTGGTGGTTGGCGTGGGTCTGTGTGTGGGTGGTCCGCGGCTTGCGTTCAGGGCGGTGGTCGGTTTCTGTGGCTCTGTCTGGGGGGGTGTGCAGTAGGTGGTGTGGTCTGCTGGTGCTGCTGTTGGTGTAGGTGGCGTAGGTGTTGCTCCGGGTGGTGTCGTGGGTGAGGGTGGTGTTGGCGGCGCCGGTGGTGTGGGTGTCGCCGGGGATTGCATGGTGGTTCCAGGCGCGTGCCCTCGCTTCCCCTGGCCGGGGCTTGGTGGTTTGTTGGCTCACCGGCTGTGGCGGTTTCGGTGTCCTCCGGTGGCAGAGGTTGCTGGTGGCGACGCTGATGGTGGGGTGTTGCCGGCGATGGTGTGCTTGATGCCGTTGGCTTGGGTGATGTAGGTGCTGGAACCGGCGGTGGCATGCGTAGGTGTCGTAGGCGTTGGTGCCGGTGGTGACGGTGTTGGTGAGGGTGTTGTGCTGGCTTGATTTTTGGCGGTGTTGGTGTTTCCGATGGCGTGGATGTCGGTGGCGGTGGTTCTGCCTGCGAGCCGGTGGGGGACCGGATCGGTTGGGTGCGGTCGTTGGGCAGTGTTGGGTGGCTTTTTGTGTTGGTTTGTTGTTGGTGGGTGCTGGGGTCGCTGGTGTTGCCGATGGTGCTTCCGCTGGTTTCGGGTGTGTCCACTGGTGAGGGTGTCGTGGCGTCCGGTTTGGGCGTTGGTGGCGGTGCTGGTGTGGGTGTCGTAGTGCCCGGTCCTGGTGTTGGGCGTGGCCGTTCGGGTGTTACTGGGTGTGGCCGTTCGCCACTCCTGGCTGCGGGCTTGGTGGGTCCTCCTTTGCGTCCTAGCGGCTTCTGGCGGCCCTGCAGTCCCCCTGGCGGGTTGCTGGGTTCCTGTTGTTTGGGTTTGTGTGTGTTGCGTGTGTGGTGCGGGCGGCGCCTGTGCTTTGGTGTGTGGTGTGCGCTTCTGGGGCTCGTGTCGGTGGCGGTTGTGAGGGTGTGTGTTGTGTGCACGCTCGGGCGTGTGTGCGGTGTGTTGGTGGTGCGTTGGGGCGCCTGCCCTCGCCTTTGCGGGCGTGGTTTGGCGGCCCTGTTTGGTGTGGGGGCTGTGTGTCGTGCCCCCCCCCCTGTCTCGGCTGTGTGGTTCCCCGCCCCCCTTGGCTGGGGTCTGTTGGTGGTGCGTCCCCTTGCTGTCCCCTTTGCGTGTGCCCTCCTCCTTCTGTCTCTTTTCCGTGTCGCTTGGGGCGGTGTCGTGCCCGGGCCTTCCCGGCTGTGGTGTGTGGGGGGGGGTCCTTGTCGCCGGCTCGGGTCCCTTCCCCTGGTGTTTCCCCGTGGGGGAGCCGGTGCTTGCACTCCCCGTCAGGGTGTAACTCTGTTGTACGGATGCCGTCCATGGACCTGTTCCGTAGCCAGGTACTCCAGCCGTTCCCCACACCGGGGTCGGGTACACTGTGGGTCGCTGGGGAGTCCTCGCGGGACAGGCGCGTCTCTTGCCTGCCCCGATGGACGGTGTGCCCTACCCGCAGCCCCTGGCTGGGCCCGAACCGCAGTACGTGCCGTGGGGAGTGCTCTTGGTCAGGCCCATTGGTCACCCCCCCAGGCCGGTGCCACCGCGGGCCGCTGACCAACGGTCCCGGGCGTATCCCACCTTATTGCGTGTGCTCAGGTGGGGCCGATACGGTCACCGGGGGGGCCCCCAAACCCCTGAGGTTGGGTCCCTCGCCGGCGCCCCCCGTGGGCCCTTTTCGTCCCGCCCCCCTTTTCGCTGTGCGGTTTGCGGTGGTTGGTGTCCCGTCTCTCCGGGGTGGGGTGGTGGTGGTGGGGGGGGGGGGGTGTTCGCTGTTCCTGGCTGTGTTGCTTGCGGGCGTGTCGCCCCCTCCTCTGGTCGCGGTTCGCCGCCGGTGTGTGTGTTTGTGGCGCGGTGTGTGCGCGCGTGGTGTCTGTGTTGGTGTGTGGTGCGTGGTTTGTGGTGTGTGGTGTGCGGTGGTGGTGTGTTGGTGGGGTTGTGGCGGGTGTGTGGTGTGGTTGGTCCCTCGCCACTCCTGGCGGAGGTTCCTGTGTGCTACTCCCCGCCACTCCTGGCTGGGTTTCGCTGCCTGTGGTGTTGTGCGGCTCCCCGCCACTCCTGGCTGGGGTTCCGCCGCCGGCAGTGGCGTGTGGTGTGTGGTGTGTGGTGTGTGGTGTGTGGTGAGCGGTGGCGGTGTGTTGGTGGGGTTGTGGCTGGTGTGTGGTGCGGTTGGTCCCTCGCCACTCCTGGCTGAGGTTCCCGTGTGCTACTCCCCGCCACTCCTGGTTGGGTTTCGCTGCCGGTGGTGGTGGGCGGTCCTCGCCACTCCTGGCTGAGGTCTCCGGGCGGCGGGGGTGTGTGGTGGGGTTGTGGCTGGTGTGTGGTGTGTTTGGTCCCTCGCCACTCCTGGCGGAGGTTCCTGTGTGCTACTCCCCGCCACTCCTGGCTGGGTTTCGCTGCCTGTGGTGGTGTGCGGTTCCCCGCCACTCCTGGCTGGGGCCTGCTGGCGGCGGTGGTGCGTGGCGCGTGGTGTGTGGTGTGTGGTGTGTGGTGTGCGGCGGTGGTGTGTTGGTGGGGTTGTGGCTGTGGTTGGTCCCTCGCCACTCCTGGTGGAGGTTCCTGTGTTCTACTCCCCGCCACTCTTGGCTGGGTTTCCATGCCGGTGGCGGTGGGCGGTCCTCACCACTCCTGGCTGAGGGCCCTGGGCGCGGTTTCCCGCCACTCCTGGCGGGGGTTCCCTGGCGGCGGTGGTGTGTGGTGGGGTTGTGGCTGGTGTGTGGTGTGTTTGGTCCCTCGCCACTCCTGGCGGAGGTTCCTGTGTGCTACTCCCCGCCACTCCTGGCTGGGTTTCGCTGCCTGTGGTGGTGTGCGGTTCCCCGCCACTCCTGGCTGGGGCCTGCTGGCGGCGGTGGTGCGTGGCGCGTGGTGTGTGGTGTGTGGTGTGTGGTGTGCGGCGGTGGTGTGTTGGTGGGGTTGTGGCTGTGGTTGGTCCCTCGCCACTCCTGGCGGAGGTTCCTGTGTTCTACTCCCCGCCACTCCTGGCTGGGTTTCGATGCCGGTGGCGGTGGGCGGTCCTCGCCACTCCTGGCTGAGGGCCCTGGGCGCGGTTCCCCGACAATCCTGGCTGGGGTTCGCTGGCGGCGGCGGTGTGTGGTGGGGTTGTGGTTGGTGTGTGGTGTGGTTGGTCCCACGCCACCCCTGGCGGAGCTTCCTGTGTGCTACTCCCCGCCACTCCTGGCTGGGTTTCGCTGCCGGTGGTGGTGTGCGGTTTCCCGCCACTCCTGGCTGGGGCCTGCTGGCGGTGGTGGTGCGTGGTGTGTGGTGTGTGGTGTGCGGCGGTGGTGTGTTGGCGGGGTTGTGGGTGGTGTGTGGTGTGGTTGGTCCCTCGCCACTCCTGGCGGAGGTTCCTGTGTGCTACTCCCCGCCACTCCTGGCTGGGTTTCGCTGCCGGTGGTGGTGGGCGGTCCCCGCCACTCCTGGCTGGGGTCCGCTGGCGGCGGTGGTGTGTGGTGTGTGGCGGTGGTGTGTTGGTTGTTGGTCCCTCGCCACTCCTGGCGGAGGTTCCAGTGTGCTACTCCCCGCCACTCCTGGCTGGGTTTCGCTGCCGGTGGTGGTGGGCGGTCCCCGCCACTCCTGGCTGGGGTCCGCTGGCGGCGGTGGTGTGTGGTGTGTGGCGGTGGTGTGTTGGTTGTTGGTCCCTCGCCACTCCTGGCGGAGGTTCCTGTGTGCTACTCCCCGCCACTCCTGGCTGGGTTTCGCTGCCGGCGGTGATGGGCGTTCCTCACCACTCCTGGCGGAGGGTCCCGGGCGCGGTTCCCCGCCACTCCTGGCTGGGTTTCGCTGTCGGCGGTGGTGCGTGGTGTGCGGTGTGTGGTGTGCGGCGTGTGGCGTGCGGCGGTGGCGTGTGTGGTGGGTTTGTGGCTGGTGTGGTTGGTCCCTCGCCACTCCTGGCGGAGGTTCCTGTGTGCTACTCCCCGCCACTCCTGGCTGGGTATCGCTGCCGGTGGTGGTGTGGTGTGGTGTTGCGGTGGGTGTGTCTTCCGGGTGCCCTTCCCCTTGGCCCTGGTGTGTGTGTGTGCGCTGTGTGGCCCTTCGTGTTGGTGTGGGTGGCGTGGGGGGGGGGGGGGGTCGCGCTCGGTGTGGCTGTCGTGCGTGCGCGTGCGTGTGCTCGCGGTGTGTGGTTGGTGGGGTGGGGTGTGTCATACCTTGGCTGGTTCTCGTCGTCGGTCGTCGGCATGTTTCAAAAGGCAGAAGAAGAGGTCCTGTAGATGCGTAGCAGAGATGCGTGGCATGTGTGATGCGTAGCACGTACCTGTCCTTTCGTCCCATCATGTTTTCTTCCCCTGTTGAGAAAGAGCGTGCGCAGGTCCTTTTTGTTTTTTTTTTTTTTTGCGTGTTGTGGTTTGTGTCTCCTCCCTCGTGTTTTTTTTTTTTTCCCGCTGCGTCTTCGATAACATACCTCTCCGCATTGCGTTTCCCCTATAGAGAGGGCGTGGAAGGCGGTTTCGTGTTTTTTTTTTTTTCAACATACTTGTTGTACCTTGTGCCGCTTCTTGTTGCCGTCCCCTATAGAGAAAGCGTGTGTTTGTTTGTGGGTGGGGCGGGGATGGGGTTGCATACCATGACTTTCTTTTGTCTCGTCTCCGTCTTCGTGCATCTTGCGGCTTTGTGTGCGTTTGTGTTTTCGTGCCCTTGGCACCTTCCCTCGCATTTTTAACATACTTGTTCGTCATACCTCCATACCATTGTTTCCCCGTGGTACGTGGTCATTCCCTATAGCGAGAGCGTGTGTGTGTTTGCGGGCGGGGCGGTGTGGGGTTCATACCTTGTTTTTCCTTGCTCTTGTCTCCGTCTTCTCGCTCCTTGCGGTCTTGTTTATGTGTGTGCGTGTGTGCGTGGTCCGTCCCTTTGGCGCCCTCCCTCGTATCGTTAACATACTTGCTCGCCGTACCGTTGTTTCCTCGTGGTTGGTGAACGTTCGCTTGTTCGCCTTTTCATTGTTTCCCCTTTGTCCGTGGCCGCCCCATACCTTTTGCGCTTTTGTGGAATTTTTTTTTTTTTCTCGCGGCGGTCGGGGCCTATGGAGGAATAAATATGGGGGATATATGGTTGTGGTTTGTGTTTGCGGGCGTGCCTTTTGACGTGCGTGGCGGTTCGTCGTTCTTTTTTTTTTTTTTTTTGCGTGCGGTGTTGTCCCTTGGGCGCCCTCCTTCGCAACATACTTGGTTTTCTCATCCACGTATATGTAGCGGTGGATACGATATGTATGACGCATGGGGCCGTAACATACTTGGTTGCCATACCACGTTTTCCCGTGGTCCGTGGT
Organism: Eutreptiella sp. 'Long Island Sound 2002'; assembly: GCA_964036045.1. Lineage (NCBI taxonomy): Eukaryota > Euglenozoa > Euglenophyceae > Eutreptiales > Eutreptiaceae > Eutreptiella > Eutreptiella sp. 'Long Island Sound 2002'. The sequence continues at coordinate 133,244,197 of OZ038379.1, forward strand.
CGCGTCTTTTTTGTTTGTGGTTTGGTGTTTCTCTTTTTGTTGCGTTTCCTTCTCTCTTTTTTTTTTTTTTTGACGCGCAAATGTCGCCTAGCTCCTATGGCACGCACTTTGCTAGGTGGCTCGGCGCTCGCTTTGTTCTTGTCTTCGTCGTCGTGGCTTGCTGGTTTTTGGTGTTCGCCTCTTTTCTTCTTCTTTGTTTGTGCAGCGCGCACAAGTCCCTAGCGTCTAGGACACGCACTTTGCTAGGTGTTTTCGAGCATGCAACGCTCAGGTTCTTCGCCGTCGCGACTCTATTGTTCGTCTTTGTTTTGTGAGTGTCCTAGATTTTGCGACCTCGCCAAACAGCGGCGTAAAATTTTTTGGGGGGTTTCTGAGGTCGGAAAAAACGATTTTTCGCTTTATTTTTGCTGGCGATGCGTCGTTTTCTTAGTTTTGTATTATTTTTCTGCTGCGATCGCGCGACGACGATCCTCAAGACACAGGGTCAAGGGATGGAGATGGGGGGCGCGTGCGGGGCGCGGAGTTGGTTAGCGGACGTCTGGGTCATGCACGGCATGGTAATGGATGAGTTGCTGCATGTCTTCCCTGGCGGTGGGGTCGGTGAGTTGCTCCGCGTGTGTTAACAGGAGGTGTTTGCGGTGTACCATTTGGGCCGCTGCTCTGTCGACTGCTTCTAGCTGGAGGTGCGCTGCTGCCTCCATGGGGCTTTCCGTGTGTTTGGTGAGGTGTCGGTGCAGGGCCTGTGTCACCGCCCCTCTCATGGTGACTTCTTGGACCAGGGGATCCCGGAAGAGGTGTTCGGTGGCCTGGTGTGCGTGGCTGTGGGTTGGCCATCCTTCGTGTTGTCGTAGGGCTTCCGCCGGGGACCAGCCCACTAGCGTGTCCCTGCCTGTATGGAGGGGGCATTTCTTGAAGTGTCCCCAGTCCTCCGGGGTGGTGTAGTCGCACGGGCAACGGGTGTGTTTTTTGGCGACGTGGATGTGCTTGCGGGCGAGCCATCTGGCGACCCTGGTGAGGAATGGTAGTTGCTCTCTGAGGAGCTGGATGCGTCCTTTTTGGAGGTGGGCTGGGATGTTTGCTGGGCGCAGTGCTGAGTGGTAGGGGGGAATTTGCAGTCTGTCCTGGAGCTCCTGGATGTGCGCCCGGCTGTCTGCGTCACCGAGCAGGCGGGCGAGATGTTGGATGGGGTTGGTGTAGTGGTATGCTCTGTTGTGGGAGGAATAGGGGGCGTCCTCTGGTACCCAGTCCGGGGTCTGGTGAGGCTCGGGTACGGGGGGTATGTGTTGGAGGTGTGTGTGGTTTCGGCCGAGGTCAGTGATCTGGAGGGTTGGTAGGTGCGTTGTGCGCTGGTGTACTGCCTGGTTGTCGACCTTACCATTTCCGTATTGGTGTCTGTTGGACTCTAGTTTCACGATGTGGAGTTGGGGAGAAGGCTGCGTAGGGCTTTCCAGAGCAGCAGTGCCTGGGTGCCGAGGCTCGTTGCGGTGGCTTTGTGAAGTGGTTGCCTTGCTATGCGGAGGAGCAGGTGTGTGTCGACAGTGGCGTCTACCACGAACCAAACCCGGACAATGTGCGGGAGGTGGGCGGGTAGGTGGGCCGCGATCTCGGCGATGGCGTCGGCCATGGCCCCCAGCTCCCCGTGGGAGGAGGCCCCGTAGGTGGTGTGGCCCGTGTGGTGGTCCACGTGGTAGTGTCCCCCGGTGTGGGTTAGCTGCAAGGTGGCCCCTCCGGTGATGGCCGTGAGGGCGGATTCGCCTGAGGCGTCGGTGAAGAAGAGCCGGTCCGCCGGTGATGGTTGTGGGAGGCGGCATGGGTTCATGGGCAGGTAGGCGTATATGGCGAGGCCCGTGGTGAGGTGGGCTACTGGGGTTGTGGGCTGCAGGACGGGGGTGGCGTACACCCCTATTCCTTTGGAGATGATGTGTTTCGCTTGGGGAGACATGGCTATGAGTCCCTGTTCTGGCTGTCCTTGTGTGCGGTAGGAGTAGATGTAGTGGAGGATGCAGGCTGTGTCTGGGTTTAGGTCGTGGCATGTGAGGGTTTGTGTTCGGTGCTCCGGTGTGTGGCAGGAGTGGTGAAGTGGATAGTAGGGGTGCTCGTGCTTGCTCGTTCTGCCTGGTTCCTACATGCTGTAACGGATGGCGACCCCTGCCGGGTCGGGGCTGGGCCAGGTGGGTGTAGTGGTGAAGAGCCGTTTGGGCGCGTGGTCGGCGTTCCACGCTACCGTGGGGTTGCTGTCGGTGCGGTAGAACCATGGGGCTACCCATGCGCAGGCATGTGGTGGTAGGTGGGTTGTGGGGTGGGTGTGGTGACGTGCTATGAGGTGTAGTACGGGCCATGGTGTGGTTGGTGCCTCAGGGTCACAGGCCCAACATGTGCGTGGCATGCTCTGGGAGTCATGGGGGACCCGTGGTAGGTCTCGGGCGGTCATGTGGTGCTTCGGTATGCGCATTTTGCCCCGTGGTGGATGACGGTGGTCTGCGTGGGTTTAGCTTCATTCGGGGCCAGTAGTAGGGTTAGTGGTGGGACTGGGCCCGTCACCGGGGGGACGGGTTCGTGTTTCGAGCCGGTGGGTGCGTAGGGCGGTGTCGCTGGGATGGGTCGGGGGTGTTGCTTTTTGAAATCTCGGTGGGCTGCTCGCCTGAACTTGCTTCCCGGCAGAGTGTGTCCTCCTGCTTGTGCCGTCTGCGTGAGGTACTGGTGGAAGAGGCGGTATTGAGGCCATTCGGGAAGCTGTAGAAAGGGGGTGTGGTGTGCCCCGCTGTGGTGCAGGACCCGCGTTTGGGGGAGGGTGACGTATACTACGGTGATGGAGGCCCTGGCAAGGTCTGTGGTGTGGATGGTGCCCTTGGGATGAGGGTGGAGGTCCCCGCAGAGGACCGCTAGAGGCCCTTCCTCTGGGCACCTGTGGTTGGTGAATATGGCGTGGTGTGGGGATGGGGGGAGAAGCTGCAGGTGGTTCCACAGGCGCGTGTTCATGTCGGTGGGCATGCCCATCTGGTGGAGTACCCAGCGCGGGCATGTGTTGCGGGTTCGTTGTGCGGCTTGGAGGCGGATTGTGGTGACCTCGCGGACCTCCGGTGAGTGGTTGTGGGTCATGCGGTGAAGGAGGAGGGCGGTGTGTCTGGTGTAGGCCGCTTTCACCTGGTTCCCTATGGCGTCCGCATAGTGGTGCCATGCCGCTCGGATGGCGCGGGTGGTCATGGAGGTGGGCCAGCCCCCGTGTGCTGCCCATGCCTTGGTCACGGCGCGTGTGGCCGGCTGGAGGGCGGTGGTGGGGTGTGTCAGGTGGAGTGCTTGGAAGACTTTGGAGGCGTTCAAGACCCCGTTGAGGTAGTACGCCAGGCTCTGGTGGGACAGGGAGAGGACCTTGGTGGTCGGAGACGCATATCTGGAGAGATGGGCGAGGTGTGAGTGGAACTTGGGAGGGAGGGTGGCATCCTCAGGGTTGGCAGCCTGGATTACCCCCAGGTGGATGGTGGTTGTCACGACTTGCATGGGGTGCCCTTTTGGCCCTAGGGTGGGGGGTGTGGCAGACCCCTTGATCATGGCCACTGACTTTGTGGGGTGGACGATGATGTTGTTGTGGGAGAGGTAGGAGACAGTCACGTCCAGTAAGTCATTGGCCTGTTGGATTACCGTTGGCCCGGGGTCCGGGGCATGGGGTTCGTGTGGGGTGTGTGCGACCGTGAGGTTGGTGTCGTCTGTGAAGCCCACCAGGGGGGAGAGGAGGGGGTATGGTGCGTAGGCCGGGTAATCTTGCTCGAATGCGAGGGCCAGGGGGAGCGTCACGAGAAGGTACAGGAAGGGGCCTTCTGCTCCTCCTTGGGGGACCCAGCTGCCTGGCTCCAGGAAGGGGGTGAGGCCTGCTCCAGTGCGGACAGTGTATTTGAAGTGTAGAAAGTGTAGATAGGGAGGCCTAGGCGTTTCCACACTGCTTCTAGAAGGAGCCAGGGGGTGTTCAGGAGGGCTCCCTTGACGACGAGGGAGGCAATGATGAGGTCTACCGGGTGCATGTCGGCGATGGTGTCCTGGAGGAAGATGACCTCGTGTGGGGACCGGCCTTGGATGGCCCCCCAGAGGCTGGCTGGTATGTGGGGGTCCAGGTGGGGGCGGATGCGGCGTAGGAGGATGGTCCAGACGATTTTGACCTCCGTGACTGCACAGACTATGGGGCGCCAGTTGTCCGGGTTTGCCCCGTCCCCTTTTTTGTAGAGAGGGCAGACAACGTTTGCCCAGTCTGGTGGCAGGGGGGTCTGCCCCGTGACGATGTCACAGAGGCGGTGGGCGAGGATGCGGGGGAGATGGGCGGGGAGGTGGTAGTATGCCTCCGCAGGGAGGCCGTCGTAGCCTGGGGTTTTGTGTTGCCGGAGACTGTGCGTGGCCTTCCGGACTTCGTGGATGGTGAAGGGGCGCTTTTCCAGTTGCCTCCTCTGGGCGTGGTTGAAGACCTCGGGGAGGCGGTCGATTTTGGCCTGGGTGTCCGCGTCCAGTGTGTCTTGGGTGGGCATGTGTTGCCGGAGGAAGCTGTCTTGGGTGGCTTGGAGCACTGTGGCTCGGTCCTTGGTGAGGGAGCCGTCCTCCTGCCGGACCGTGGTGATGGTGCAGTGGCGGGTGTCGGTCATGGCGTCCTTGAGGTGGCGGATAGCCTTGTAGGGGAGTTCATGTTGCGCATACCGCTCGTGTTCCTGGGCGATGCGCTGTTGCCTGTGGATGTGCCACCGCTGCAGGTCTGCCCTGATGTGGGCTATCTGCGTCCTGCAGTGGTGTATCTGCAGGCCGGTTTGGGGGGTGTCGGTGTGGAGGAGGGTCGCCAGTTGTTGCTTTCCATGCCAGAGGTCATGGAGCATGTCCCCTAGGGCGGTGGCTGGTTTTGACGCGTTCCCGTGGGGGGCCTGGCCACGGGACGCTGCGGTGGACACGCACAAGCTAGCAGGCAGGCAAAGCACTGCGCTCACAGGGGCATCCTCATGCTCTTGTCATGTGACAAAGCGTTTCGGGATCCTTGCCACTCTGAAACAAGGGAACAAAAGTATGTACAGCAACACATCAGGATATGTACACATGGGGTTGAGACTGGACTGGAATAAGGGCATCACAGGACAATAGACACTCGGTCCCCACTCATATCCCAATCCCAGATCCAACCCTCTCAGTGGCTGGCAGGGGCGAGGACGCAAACACAACCCATGCCCTGCCCAGTCCGGACCCTGAAACCCTGCCAATAGGGGAGGGTGTCGCACTCAGCCACAGACAAGTTCCTGGAAACCAAGGGACTCCAAGGCCAACTGACTGTGGCTCCCCAAGCTCCGGTAACGGCAGGTCCCAACTCCCCTCTGAACGAGAGATAAGGCCCCGCCATTATCCCCTAGGAGTTGGTAGCTGAAAGTGGGCTGTTTCAGCCCAAACCGATATTAGCTTGAAAAATCCAAAGTTGACCCCTCGTCTGGACCAGCCAGAGGTAGGGACGAGGCAACTGACCCTATGTCCTTCAAGTACCAACTCTCTAGAACCCTCACGCAGCCTGCCTCCCTCTGAGTCTCCAGCATCGGGGCGCCACCGTTTCGCCATGTGGGGTCATGATGCCAAAATCATCCAAATTGGAGTCATCCCCACGGCTGGCCCGCCCGGCCAGGGCAATGCGAATGGGTCACAGGATCGGAGGCAGGGCCTAGGACCTACATCTGAGTGCACGACCTGAAATAAGGTCCGGGGTCCTCACGGGCACAGAGATATGGGGCCGCCAATTGACCACACGGGGGGGTGAAATTTGGGTCCCCAAAGGGAGTCATTTTGGCTGCTCAAAATGAGCCAAAATACGGGGTATCCTCAATGGTATATCTCCACGCCGGCTTGGAGATCGGATCCGCCATTCCATATGCCATCCACTGGGAGTCGAACGGAGACGCACATGTACTTGGCTGTCAAGGATCTCCATGGCCCTTGGCTTGGTGATGATCCAAACTGGGTCCACAAACGCCAAAATGGCACAATTGGTCGTCTCGGTCAACCGTCCAGGGTAGGAAACCTTGGCGATATTGACGCGCCAAGCCTTGATTCACAACCCTTGATATCCCCTTTGGTCCCATGCCCTGGGTTATGGCTTGCTGTCACACTGGCTGCTTGCTGTTCATCGAGGGGATGAACACGCGGATGGAGCAGAAAGCAGCATGCGGTGCAACCGGGGAGATCATGGAGGGCACCAAAAGTTGAATAACTCCGGATGAGCCTGGGAAGCAAATACGAAACGCAATGGTGTTCAATCCTTGGTCATATGCTACAATATTTGCCCCTCCCCTCTGGCTAGATTCCGTGCCCCATGGAGATATGGTAGTTCCAATATGGTACACAATGGCAAAAACAGGGAAATTTGGCCAAAATGGCCCACACTCATGATTCCATATCTCCATGGCCAGGGCGAAGATTTTTCCAGCCAAAGGTGCTAGAGACACATGGGTCTTAGGTCCCAATATGTGCCACTTACCAACCCTCATGGTCGCCTCTAGCTATTTTCTCCATTGGAGGGAAGGTGACACACAAATGGGGCAGAATGGCAACATACCCCACATTGGGTGACTCACAACTTTCCCTTCGAGAGGAGAGGCCACATGGGGAAACACCCCATTCGATGCGGGTTTATGTGCCCTCTCAAAAATGCCCTTACCCTTGGTCAAGTGGCGCACGCAACCTCGGGGGTGAAATCACGGGGAGAAGGGGTTTGTGGCCATTCTGGGCAAAACGGCCAAAATTCACCCAAAAGTGGTCACTCGAAAAATTGTATCTCCGTATCACAAGAGAAAGGGGCCTCGGGCTTTTGCATGGATGCAAACCGAAGCTTTGCTTCCCTTTTGCAACAAGGATTGAGGTTCAAAGCATAATGGAAACATTTTTTACACCTCAATCCTTGAAGCACACTATTTATGGGAATATGTGCATATATCGGCGATATTGGTATGTACATATATTTGGGTCATTGAGGAACAAAAATATGAGTAAACATTTTTGGAGTGGGCCCATAGTAGGTGTCTTCAAATATGCACACTATGGTTAGATCGTCTCCGCCCACTCATGTCATTAGTGCTTGCATATGAGCGCGTGTGCAAAGAGGCAGTATGGCACACGTGCTCACAAGGCGACATTATATAAAATAGAAGACAAGGTTGCAAAAGTCGGCCAAGCCATCCACGATGTCCTTCCTGGTCTCTACTTTACATATCGCCTTGATTCAAGGCTCAACTCCCCATAGGCTTCGAGTATGAGCCTCCGGGGTTTGGCCATTTTGGCCTAATTTTCGGCCAAAATTTGCCCTTTTTCAAAAAATGAGTTTTGGTACGCATTGAATTGCCTGGAGCCATCGTTGAGTTGGCTCGAAAAATCAAAATGGCCTGGGGCCCTTGGTCTTGTGAGCATTGTGTTCGGTTATTAACGTGCAGGCTCAGAAGGCCACAAAGTGAGTGTTTGCGCACGCAAATAACTTGGGTTTACAACACCCATATGCTGCCCAAAACATCCCTATTGCCCTCTTCCCTATACAAGGTGATATGCCCACGTGAAAGGGGCATGGATGAAAGGCATAGGGGGGGAATGCTGGGTTCCGTCCGAACTCATGGTCCTTGAGAACCATGAGTTCGAGCGATCGACGGAAAAGCTTGCGCGCTGATTTTCTCTCAGACGTGACGGCGAAAATTTCTGGTGAAGACACCAGATGAAAGTACAAGAAAAACCCTCTAGATCCAGCACTTAAGTTCCTTTAGAACCTCAAAGGTGCACGAGAAAAATCCATCGCAAAACTCGCCACGGAGAAGCGCGAAGGCGCGCGAACAGGCAACAACAGGCGGCGATTTCACGACAATTAGAAGTCGCGGTAGAAATCGGGTATTTCACCGGTTTCTAACTGAAAATCGACCAAGACAGTAAAATTATGGTAATTCTACATGGATTTAATGGTGAAGGATCGGATTCCAGATCTCGCGGATTAGAGGACAGGGATATCCCGCTGACAGCCGGTGTCAACGGCTTCCGCACGGGTGTGACGGCTCACAGGCCTCTGGGCCATGGGCCATAGGTTCTGGGTACCGCTTCACCCCCCTCCTTAGAGCAAACCCTGGGGGGGGGCTCGATAACACCCAAGCATGGCAGCGGGTACTGACGACCATCCCCTGAGGGGGGGGGGTGTCACACCTCACACTCCAGGCTGGCTGTGGGTCAGACTGCCCATTGCGACTCACGCTTAGACATGTATGGCACTGTAAAAGCTTGTAGTGCATGTATAGTATCAAGTATCAAGTCCCGGGTCCTGGCGGCGATTGTTCGGCATCCAAAGGACCCGTTAACCCATACCAGGCGGGCCGGGTGCCGGCTGCGACGGTCACTACAACAGTGGCAGTGGCATACACGGCTAACATAGGCGTCACACGACGACCGCGGTGGTCCCACAGGTCGAAAGCGACCAAAAGGATCCATCAGGCTACCCCAGGCTCCCCAAGGCCGCAGGCTGGGGGAGAGTCCCCACGGGTCCTTCCTTGGGCGCACCATGTCCATATCCACGACGCGAGTCCAGAGTCGTAAAGCCGAACGAGCTCCTCCATAAGGGATCGGGCATCAAGGCCGTCTTTTCCCTCGCCCCATTACCACGAAGGCCATGCATGGGGGAGTCCCCATGCAGTCTGGGCGGAGGCGTCGACTCCTCAAACCACCAGTTTCCCAGGCAGACTGACCGAGGTCAGGACATCGGAGGTCGCCACCCGACTGCAAGTGCGTCTGCGAGTTGGTAGGCTCACACTGGGACTGACAGTGGCGGACCGCTGGGAGTGTAGTCAGGCAACTGGGCTTCCCGCCTAGCGCCATCAGGATCTCAGCACATCACAGCCACTAGGGCACACGGTATCACGGGCACTCAAACAGAAGAATCTGTACTTAGGTACTGGTCCAGGGTGGACCTTATGTAAGCGCATGTACACGGCGACTCAGGATGCCTTCGTATCCCTTTTTCGTGTTCGTTCTGGGGAAAAACGGTCCATACTTCAGTGATGGGCCATTAACACTCAACATACAGATGCACGCATCCTGGAGAACAGAAAAATAAGCAATAAACGGGGCAATAGGCGTGTAAACACACTCTCGACAGAGCGCCAAACCACGCCCCGGTCAGGATAAGGAATATGCAGGAGGGTGGACAGAAAGACACCTGAGTTCAGACCATATATAGTCTGCAGACACATGTAGACTGGTCTGGATCCCGCAAGTGCCATGGGACAAAACCACACACCCAAAAATTGCAATGCCGATGACAGCCGCATCTGTTGCGCAACGTCGTATGGGCTTCAAGGCCCTAAGAGCTCAGGAAATGTCAAGGTCAGTCGCCCTGCCTGGTTTCCCAAGGATTCAGCAGGCGGGGAGTGACAAATAGGAGTGGAAGAGAGGGGCCATCCTCCCCTGGATTCAGCAGGGGGGGGTATATGGCCACTCAGATGGCATGTCACCGGAAGATGGAAGAGAGCAAGCAAGTGAGGGACGATCCGTCGACCAAACGAGTGCTCAAACTGCATCAGGGGAGAGCTCAGGACGGTGATCAGGCGCCCCTGGCTGCAATCGCCCGGGTGAGTGCTGCCAAGTCCGAGACATGGATCTTGGTCTTGTGCTTGCGGATGTAGTCCGTGAAGGGGGTGTTAATCCGCGGCACGAACGAGGACACGGGTTCCCAGGTGTCGTGGGACGGCACATAGCCTCGCCAACGAACCTTGAACTCCAGGCCTCTGGGTGCTGAGGCGTTGGGACGCTGTGCCAGGATCTTCTCGACTGTATAGTCGTCCTGCTCAGCATAGTCGTCGTCCGAATCAGCCTCATGTGCGGCATAGTCCAGGGACACATGATGGCCACGGAGGTCGGGTTCCCGCACACGGAGCTGACTCTCGTGGCGCTCCCGGAACTGTCCGTGACCCACCTTGATGCGGTAGGTGTCCTCACCAATCCTGCGGACCACCTCTCCGGGTGTGAACCAGGTTTTGGTGCGGTGGGTGCCCATAGGGCGGGGTCTGATCACCCACACCGGGTCTCCCACCCTGAACTTTTGCGCTGTCGAGCTCGGGGCGGACTTCTGACGCTCAGCATGCTCCTTCTCGAGCTGCTGACGGATGTCCCGCACCGTTGCCTCTTGGCGCGCGAAGAGTTCCTTGGCGTCCATGGCCATACCATCACCAGACAAGGGAAGTTCCCGACCAAGGGGGTCACTGCCGAACAGAATCTGGTGAGGGGATAAACCACCCAGAGTCGGGGTGTCATGATAAGTCTTCAGAGCGGGCCACATCTCCTAAAATCAATTCCGACGTGGATTGGTGATGTGAGTCTTGCGTAGCTTCTTGAACAGCTGCCTTCCGGCCACTTCAGCCCGGCCGTTGGACCGGCTGAGATAGGCGACGCTCTTGGCATGACGTATTTCCATGAGGCAACACATGGCCTTGAACCAGCCACCAGTAAACTGGGGCCCTCGGTCACTGCAAATGGTGCGGGGGATGTCAAAGACGGTCAGCCAATGACGAATCATCATGACTGCCACTTCCTTGGCAAGCAACCCCTTTTTGCGTGCCGGAACAGCTACTACATAGCCGCTGTGGCGGTCCACACAAAGGACCACACAGTCAAGAGTCTCCTTGCCTATCTGAACTTCGGCCATGGGGAAGACGTCCATGACCACGCTCTCCATGGGCTGGTCAGGCTCCGGAGTCCATTGGGCTTCCTCCTTGACGTTCCAGTGGTCGGGATTGCAGGCCTGACAGACCGAGCAACCCTTTCTGAACTTCTTGATAGCGTTGTAGAGACTGGTCTGGTCGATTTCGAACCGGCGCTGCATATCCAGGGCTTGTTTCCTGACCCCTGGGTGCATCATGTGGTGGTGCCAAGCTTCGCTTAGCTCGAGCACTCCGGACTCTGGGACCAGCAGCTTACCATTCCGGTAGAGCTTGCCATCCTCCTCAGTCAGCCCCCTGGGCCACTTCTGCCCGTCATCAGGGTCGGTCACAGCCCTATATTCGGCCTCAAAGGCCTCAGACTTGGCGTAGTCGTCGGTCCAGTTGTTCTGGAGGCAAGATTCAGGGAAGAGGTGCTTGTCGGACTCAGCTCCCTCAGGGGCGACCACTCTGACCGCTCTGCCCATCCTCGTTCCAAGGCGGGCATCCGCAGCCATGACGACGAAGCATTTAACACCCTCCTCCTCCATCAGCTTAGCCCACGCAAACTGCACCTCCTTTTTTTCACCTAAGCACCTAGATTTTGTCACCGAAAAAAATATCTTTTTTTGCCATCTTGAAAATACTGTTTTTCAAAGCCTCCCAAAAAACGAATTTTTCATCAGTTTGCCCATTTTTTGCTGTTTTTAGGGGGGTCAAATAACCAATCTTTAGTCCAAAATCGGAGGGTCCACCGGTCATTTTCCCCGAAAAAACATTTTGTTGGCTAATTTGAAGAATACCAATTTTTGGATCGTCTGGAAAACTATTAAAGATCGGCGCTGTTCACACATCCTGTACATGTCCACATGAGGAAATACTTATTATCCAAAGCTGAGTGCTAGAGGCCTTGCGCACTCAGCCAGCTGGAGTGAGATTTTCAGGCTTTTTTGAGATCACGTTTTGACATCGGAAGTGGCATGAAGCAAGGATGGAGCAAAAGCAAAACTGCAAGATTCAATATGGGTTAAAGACTTGCACAGAGGAACACTCAGTGCGCGAGGGCTCGCGCACTCAACATGCTAGAAGCATGGGTTTTTGAATACCCCTGACTGCTTGCATTCTGCCGATGGCCTCCAAAAGGCATTTTGAGATTCCTCCATTTTGAATTCCTGTGAAAACAGTGAGCTCAAGAGCAGCAACTAGACTATCCTCCTCTAGAGCACTTGCTTCATACGTCCTGTGACCTAGCGCTTCTGACAAACTATTGTACAGCCCCAAAAGATGGGAGGCTGGGCACCTCATTTGTAGGTAAACTAACTGAAAATCGTATGTTTAGCAAGGACTGAGGGCAACCCGCCTTTTTCGATCTATTACACCTTTCATAGTGCATGGCGTGTACAAAGCGTCCATTGATTGACCACTCTTGCTGCTGACATGACCCGAACGGTACACCATGAGGCACCCACGAGGACATCAGAGCCTCATTTGGCATGGAATACTGTTTATTCAGGACCATTGAAAAATACTCATTCTGCATAATTGAGTGCGCGAGGCCTTGCGCACTCAACATGCCAAAAAAAACGTTTTTCTCATACCTCTGACTACTTGCATCCCGCTGATAGGCTAAAAAAATATTTTATAAGATTCCTCCGTTTTTGACTTCTCAGTTTTCAGGTGGAAACACGCAGAAACTGTGCGTCTTTTTTTTGCACACAAATGCCGCCCTTGAGGTGAAAAACAAGGTGCAGTTTGCGTGGGCTAAGATCAGGCGCTCCATTTCTATGATCCTCTTGGCCTCAGCGGTCTCAGCCTCATGGCCATGGGCAGAGACATCCGTCATGCCCTTGCTGGCGGGATAGGCCCACCTACTGAGACAGTCCGCCACGGTGTTGTCCTTGCCAGGAACATACACAACCGTGAGGTCGAACTTGGCCAAGGTCTCCTGCCATCTTGCCTGTCGGGAGGCGGGACCGGAGGGGGTGTCCACGTGCTCTTTGTGCCACGACTGCAGACTCTGATGGTCGGTGCAGACGGTGACGGGATGGAGGGCTATGTACCCAGCCCAATTCCTGAGAGCCATGACGATGGCATACGCCTCCTTTTCTCGGGGCGTCTACTTCCTTCTCTGGCCTTCTGCCAGGACTCGGCTCCAGAAGGCCATTGGCACGTGCCTCCCATCGTCAAGCACTTGTTCCAACACAGCGCCAACGGCGTAGTTGGAAGCGTCGGTGCGCAGGACGAACCCTCGGTCAGGATCCACGAGGTGCAGACCCACTGCGGATAGCAGCGCCTGCTTCATCCCCTCAAAGGCACGGTCGGACTCTTCATTCCAGACCAGAGCCTTCTTGGAGCCCTTCTCGGTCTCCTCTCCGTTGCCCTTGAGCATGGTTGTCATGGGGGCTGCATACTCGGCATACATCTTGATACACCCCGAGTAGTAGTTGCAGAATCCCAAGTACGCCTGTAGCTCAGAGACCGTTTTGGGCTTTTCCCAGTGCTCGATCGCAGCCACCCTGCCAGATATGGGCTTCCGCTGCCCGTTCCCAACTACGTGGCCAGCGAAGACCACCTCGCTTACCGCAATGGTGGCCTTGTCACTGCTGCCCGTGAGCTTGTGCCGAACCAGAAGGTCCAGCACTCTGGTGACGTCCCTCTCATGGGCCTCCAGGAGCTCCTCATAGCTCATACTGGGGTCCCTGGACGCGATGATCACGTCATCCACGAAGGGGTCCGCACAGTCACGCACCGGCTCAAGCAGGTTCTCCAGCATCCGCTGAAAAGCCGCATTGCCGTTGGTAACGCCCATGGGCATCACCTTCCACTGGAGGGGTCCAAGTGGTGTGCTCATTGCTGTGCAAGCACGGGACTCCTCGGCGAGAGGCATCTGATGATAACCATGTTTCAGGCCAATCACCGTGAAGATCCTGCGCCGGTGTTGTTTTTGCAGCATGTCCTCAATGAGGGGCAGCGTATAGCTGTCATTCTGCGTTTGGGCATTTAGGCCGCGGTAGTCGACCACGAGCCGCCACTCTCCGGCCACCTTCTTGGGGACAACGAAGCACGGGGAGGCCCACTCGGAGTGGCACGGCTCAAGCCGGCCCCTCCTGATGAATTCACGGAGGATCTTCTCCATGGCCTCCTTCCCCTCGCCTCTCAGGGCGAACTCCCGGTGTCGGTACACACGGGGGTCCGACTTCAGCCGTTTATTGGCCTCACCATACGGTCCACGCACCGGTGGGGGGAATACAGGCTTGCCGCTGAAGAAGGTCTCACCATACTTCTGCTTCAGTCTGGCCCTCAATGCCTGGATCTTGGGGCACTCATCGGACTCCGCCTTGGCCTTGCCGGGCACCTGAACCATTGAGCTTACTTGCGGAGTGTCACCGCATGGTTTCGGCACTGGTGGTCTTCCCAGGTGGCCCAAAGGGCCATCTCTAGTCTTGCCTCGGAACAAGTCACCATAGGTGGGCGGGTTCCCGCCGATTGGCTCGTCCTGGCTGGACATGTGGTCCAGTACCCTCTTTACGAAGGTATCCCCATCATAGGAACCGGAGACGATGGATTCCACCTCCCACCAGGCTTTGTCCTGGCCTTTCCCCTCACGCTGGCTTCCCCAGTCGTGAAAGAGCTGATCCATATACCCCTGAACCAGGTCCAGCTCCTCTTCAGTGAGGAGCTCCTCCAGTTCTCCAATGTCAACGAGGGAAACCGCAAAGCATTGCTGCCATGGCTCCGCTATGATGCGGTTGAGACACAGGAAGTCCGTAGTGTCCGCCTGTTCAAGGCCCCCATCCACATAGTGGAATTCCGTTGGCCATCTCTGGGGTGGCATGGGCTGTCCCTTAGCGTCCTGATAGACACTCTCTCCAGCCGGTAGGGTGACCTTGTTTAAGGTCATGTTGGTCAGTGAGACCACCCAATCTCGGGTGCTTTCCTCCTCGTCGCATCCCATAGGAACAACCAGCACTGCCTTGGAGCGGTCCTTGCAAATCTTCGCTACCGCCCTTGGCATGTCCCATCCAGGGCAATGGATCCACATCAAACCCTGATGTGGACCCCAGTGCTTCTTCCACGCGGAGTCCTGGGCGCTCCAGTACTTCTCGCAAACCCGAAGATGGGCGGAGGTTCCTGAAGAAAACGCATCCAGGGTAAGATCCGAAGCTCCCAGGTCCGCAACCACCCGACTCGCCACTTCCGGCATTACGCCGTACTCCTGGTTTGCTGGCCCAGCTGGCTCAGTCCCCAGCGCGGCTACTTCGAGCTGATTGCGTTCCGGGCGGATCCATTGGCACTCCACATGGTGCTCAAGTGACGAAAGCCACGAGAGCTGGTCGTCCTGGTACAGGGTCATTGAGGCCTGGGCCGGGAGAACGCCGGAGTCCGTCTCCATCATGAAGTTGTACCCAACGATCATGTCCCAGTCCATCTGGGCCTCGTAGAAGCGACCTTGCAGGAGAATTTTCTTGCCGAGGTCCGGGCGGCTCAGCTCACGGTGGTTCACGAACTGCTGCCCAATGGCCGCTTCCCTCGTGCCTCCCACCATGTATTGGCCGTTCGCCAACTTCAGCCTTACAGGCTTTCGACTGTCGGTCAAGCACTCTGGCGGAAGTAAGCCAGCCTTGACCAAGCTGACCTGAGCTCCGGTGTCTACCAACACGTCCAAGACCTTCTCGACTTCCCCGCAAAAGGCACGGATCTTAAGGTGCAACTGCCGCTCACGCCCCACACCGCGCACGGCGTGCAAGCTCAGGATCTCCAGCCGTTCAGAAGCTCAATAAGCGACTGGTGCAGGTCGTGGACAATGGGCTCAGGCTGCCAATCTGCAGCATCCAGCTGCGGTCCGGGTGATCCTCCGATACTCTCAGATAGATCTTGAAGCACATCAAATACATTCTTGGTCGCGAAGGATGGACGGGTGCAAGGGTTCGTGCCTTCACTTGCCCTCACCCTGCCACTGCGACTGTCTTTCGTCTTGGGTGCCGGACCGGGCCTTCCGCCCGCGGCAATCCCTTTGTGCCCATTGTCTCCCGACTGGGATGGTGTGGCGCTTCCGGTGACACCATCCTGTGACCGCCCTAGATGGGGTCCTTGGCTGCAGGGGCTCCGCTAAGGGGTGTCGCTTGTGGTAGCAGGGGTACTCTCCTCCGCATCAACCTTGTTCACACTCTTCTTCTTTCCCCCTTTCTTACCCTTCTTGTCCTGGTCCTTGTTCTTGTCGTCTGACTTGGGGACCCAGGACTTCTTGATCTCCTGGATCTCCTTGGCCAACTCGGTCCCCACCGACATCAGCTTGGAGAGCTCGTCCTTGGTGACCTCCACCTTGGTCTTCCGGATTCCCGCGGGTGCACGCTTTTTCGACCCGTGCACCTTCTTGTAAGCCTTCGTGTCGGCCTTGTGGATGGGACATGTTCGGTGGTCATGGTTGAACCCTTTGTTCCTTCCATAACACACGAAACAGCCCTGAGGGTGAGCTCGTATGAACTCCGGCCCCACAGCATGTGCCCTTGCGGGCCGGCGTTGCTCGCTGTGGGGGTGGCGGAAGGGCGTCCCCGGGGGGGATGCCTTCCATCATTGTGAGGGGCGTCCGAGGTCAGGCGCTGTCCCTCCCCCGACTGCCCACCCACTGGGCGGCCTGTTGGGGTCCGCCACCCACGTGCTGTGGGCGCGGGTGTGTGGTTGTGGGGGCCCAACACTGTCCCCTTGGCCTGCATGCCCTGTGGGGGCTGCGTGCCGCAGAGGTGATAGGAGGCCGTCCCTCGGGGGGGTGGCCTGCCAACGTTGCGAGGGGCGTCTGGTGTCAGGCGCTGTCCCTCCCCCGGCCGCCCGTCCTGTGGAGCGAGCAGCCAGGGTTCCGCGACCCGTGTGTCCCGGGTGCGGTCGGTGCGGGCGTGGGAACCCAGCACCGTCCCCACAGCGTGCGCCCTTGCGGGCCGGCGTTGCTGGCTGTGCGAGTGGCGGAAGGGCGTGCCCGGGGGGGGTGCTTTCCACCATTGTGAGGGGCGTCTGAGGTCAGGCGCTGTCCCTCCCCCGACTGCCCGCCCACTGAGCGGGCTATTGGGGTCCGCCAGCCACGTGCTGTGGGCGCGGGTGTGTGGGTTGGGGGGTCAACACTGTCCCCTTGGCCTGCATGCCCTGTGGGGGCTGCGTGCCGCGGATCTGGTGGGGGGCCGTCCCCGGGGGGGTTGGCCAGCGACCGTTGTGAGGGGCGTCTGGTGTCAGGCGCTGTCCCTTCCCCGGCCGCCTGTCCTCTGCAGGGGGCAGCCGGGGTTCCGCGACCCGTGTGTCCCGGGTGCCGCCGGTGCGGGCATGGGGACCCAGTGCCGGCCCCACAGCGTCGCCCTTGCGGGCCGGCGTTGCTCGCTGTGGGGGTGGCGGAAGGGCGTCCCCGGGGGGGGTGCCTTCCACCATTGTGTGGGGCGTCTGAGGTCAGGCGCTGTCCCTCCCCCGACTGCCCGCCCACTGGGCGGGCTGTTGGGGTCCGCCACCCACGTGCTGTGGGCGCGGGTGTGTGGGTGTGGGGGCCCAACACCCTCCCCTTGGCCTGCATGCCCTGTGGGGGCTGCGTGCCGCGAGGCTGGTGGGGGGCCGTCCCCGGGGGGGGTGGCCTGCGGCCGTTGCGAGGGGCGTCTGGTGTCAGGCGCTGTCCCTCCCCCGGCCGCCCGTCCTTTGGAGCGGGCAGCCGGGGCTCCGCGACCCGTGTGTCCCGGGTGCGGTCGGTGCGGGCGTGGGGACCCAGCCCCGGCCCCACAGCGTGCGCCCTTGCGGGCCGGCGTTGCTCGCTGTGGGGCTGGTGGAGGGGCGTCCCCGGGGGGGGTGCCTTCCGCCGTTGTGAGGGGCGTCTGTGGTCAGGCGCTCCCCCTCCCCGAACTGCCCGCCCTCTGGGCGTGCTGCCGAAGTCCGTCACCCACATGCTGTGGGTGCGGGTGTGTGGATGTGGGGGGGGAACCCTGTCCAGGACTACCCCTCCTACACGCACGCTCTACTGGGTGGCTTTGAAGATAAAGTCTTGGGTCCTAATGACCCTCCTGTGAAGAAGACAAGAGAACACAGCGCTGCTAAGCAACTGTGGCCTAACAGGGACGTCACAACATGTTTCCCTGCTAGGGCTTGGAAGGGAAGGGCGCACAGGTGGCGTGCACAGCGGGGATGTCGATGGAGTCGAACTGCTCTCGGCCACTCCTGGCTGAGGCGCAGTCAATTGATTGTGTGATCAGCGCCGTATATTTTAGCACGGCTCAAGGAACTGCACCAGTTCACCTGACCCTCCCAGCTGTACAACAGAGGCCAATGGACTGGGTTCAAGACGGAGGAACTAAGACACACTCCACGTATTATACGCTTCTTAGTGTGCCCTTTAATACACTGTTCCCGAACATAGTTGCAAGCAAGCAAGCTTAAGGACTTCGCCCGTTCCCTTATGGAACATAGGGCGAAGCCCTGGGTAACCTGGCAAGGGTTCATACCGCGTGCACAGCGCGTGGCCTACCGTCAAGTCCCTTTAATGCATCGTGTGCACGCATGCAGGAAAAGGAGGCGAGATGAATACCACTGTAACCGGACTGACTCGACCAGAAGGTGAGCTCCTCCTGGGCTTACCTACCTTACTCACCATGCATCGTGTGAATGCCGAAGTGAAGCGAACGCAAAACAAACCTAAGCGTTTAAACAACCCTATTGCGAGTTATAAACAACCCTAAGCGTTTGATTGCATCGTGTGGCTTGCACAATTCTTCCTGTTGTGCCTGTTTTGTCATCTGTGAAGGTATTAGACGCCTCTCAGGTAGCCCTTTAATACGCTGTCCTCAAACCCAGGTGCAAGCAAGCAAGCTTAAGGTACTCCAGCCGTTCTCATATAGAACGTGGGCTGCAGTCTCTGGGTAGCCTAAACAAGAGTTGTACCGTGCGCATTTCGCGTGGCCTACCCTTTAATGCTTATATGCATGCACAAATAGCACTGGTTTTTCGATTCCCCACTCTTTCGCCTAATTTAACCCATCATAACCAACCACAGCGTGACTCAACCAGGAGGTGAGCTCCTCCTGGGCTTACCTACCTTACCCACCACGCATCATGTGAATGCCGAGGAATACACGAGCGCAGAACAACCCTACGCGCTTAAACAAACCTACGGCGAACTATAAACCACTCTAAGTGATTAATACACTGTGTGCCATGCATGCTTTCCTTGTCTTGCTTCCTGCAGAAAGAGGAGAGAGGGTGGCGCACTGCACAGCGCAAAACAAGCCTAAGCGTTTAAGCAACCCTATTTTAACGCAACGGCAACACGAACACG
Source organism: Eutreptiella sp. 'Long Island Sound 2002' (assembly GCA_964036045.1). NCBI lineage: Eukaryota > Euglenozoa > Euglenophyceae > Eutreptiales > Eutreptiaceae > Eutreptiella > Eutreptiella sp. 'Long Island Sound 2002'. The sequence goes on from OZ038379.1 coordinate 133,263,157, forward strand.
AGCAAGCACTTTCTTTTCTTACCTGTGAAGAGAGGACAAGGGTGAATTTGGGCACAGGGAAAGCGACACAATGTTTGAATGCCTCAATTAGGCCCATACATCGCGAGCACAGGGCATATTCTAACCCTACGTGCGCGCTGCGCGCTCCATCCGCATCTCATACCTTTCATTCCTGTTTTGACCTGTGCGGAGCAAATGAGAGGAGCACCCGAACCCCCAACAAACACAGCGGTGACAACCGTACGGTTTTAACGAAGCAACCAACACGAACGCAATGCATGCGTGTGAAATGACACTGACATACCTGAGGGGTGGGTATTCCAACTGCTCTGTGGTGTGGCTTCATTTTCGATACTTTTTCCTAAAGTTTTCCAAAAATTTTGATGCAACTGTGCAAAAAAAAATTTTAGAACTTTAAAAACTCCGGCTCATACCTTCTTTTTCCAGAGTCGTTTACGCTTGCGCAACCCTTTTTCTGGAGTCCGCTTCTGTTGCGCATGTCTGCGACTTTAAGTTTTAGTGTAAAAATTACGATTTCCTCGCGTTGGTTTGTTAATTTTTAGCGATTTCAATTCTTAAATCGCTACTCCTTTCGCTAAACCACAGGATTCACTCCGTGTTGGTTTCATTTTCTATTTTTTTCAGCTCCTGGAGATTTGTGGTCCTCCATTGGGAGTATTGCTCCGCCCTGGCCCTTGGTCAGGACGTTTACTGAGTTGCTGTTTATGCAGCGTTAGCCATCCGCATTAGAGCGTTTGACTGTACCCTAGTGGGCAAGCATGTGTGCTCTAGGAAGGGTGTCCTGGGTTCAAACCCCACTACCCCCAAATTTTTTCCAAAGGTTTTCGCCGCACGCTGGCGACTTTTGAGGAATGCCCCATCTAAGGGACATCATTCACGGTACATTACACTTTTTTTTAAGGGTACCTACAGTGTGATAGGCTTCTATGAACTGATGAAAATGTTTTTGGTAGGTTTAATGCATTTTCTGAGGTAGTTTTGCGAATATATGAGCCTTTTTCCCTGGCCCTACTAGCTTGATCAACTAGTACTCCAGGGGGGAGTAAGAAGAATTCACCGCCATGTCTTTCTTGGAGGGCTTGATCCAGGCCAAGCCCCCTTCAAAACCCTTTTGTTGATGCTCAGACTTACTTAAGTATTTTTCTCCCTCTTTTTAAGCTCTAAGTACACGTTCTCAAAGTAACTAGGGTTATAGCCCTAGCCCCCGGAAACGTTCACCCTTACCACTCAACTGAGCGGAGGTACCTTCCTTCATGGAGGATATACCGAAATAAAATAGGCATTTCATGCCTAAGGCCTTGGAGGTTAAGCGTAGTGGTCTCCCACCCTGAGACCCCTATACTCAACTGGTTCTACCACTTATTGTGGTTCTACTTTTTAACTGTTTCTGAATTCAGTTGCTTGGCCAAGTCATAATCTGTGTCTGGCCTAACTCCTTTGCCCCATATTCCTAACCAACTCCATTTCATCCAAACGAGTGCACATGAAGTGCTTGAGGCTAATTGAGAGGCAGGAGTCATGCCGGTTTTGACATAAAATCTTGTTTTATCCATCTGTGATTGAATCTGTGTTACACTGGATTTCAAACTATTCATTGATTCGATCCACATTCTGTTCTTGCTCTACTTGCTCCTTTGGCTTTGGGATTTCAACATCAAAAACCTGCAGGATTTCATCAAAATCTATAGGGCACTAATCAAGGACATCTTTCTGATGCAGCAGGAACTGCCACGCCTGCAGGCATCCCAAGGTGCTACTGAAGCACATAAAAAGCTGAAGGCTAAGAAGAACCAGCTGGTTGCATTGCATACAAGAAAGCATGAAAGGGGGCCTTTTTGCACAGGGCGCACAGAGTGCAGGCACAGCGCGCGCACAGCGCCAATTATCATGTTGTTTATCTTAGAAAAACCACTGAAAACCACCAACCTACATAAGCGTGCATGATCCATTCAAAACAGCATTGGGGTGGCAGAATTCAGGACCCTGGGACCCGTGGCAAGCATCAGACTAGAACACAAAATCCCTGATGTGCCAGCAGGGGCTGTAGGGTGCAGAACTCAGGGGCTGTAGGGTGCAGAACTCAGGACGCTGGGGCCCGGGGCTACAGGTGGTGAAAAATAGCCAACTGTTCGCACAGCACGCGCACAGCCCAGGCATAGCGCGTGCACAACGCATGGTGCGCCCCCAGAGACGGAGAGGGAGACAACCGTCAGCCCTAGTTGGTCACTGTGGACTATGGGACTGGGAACACTGCTGTCTCAGTTCTGGCTCTGGGCAATGAGGGGCTATGTCCGGTGCACAGTGTTATTTTGATGCAGAGGTCTGGGAGTCACAAGGCTTGGTGAGAGCGTCTTTTGAGGCCATGCTCGGTGCATGGTGCTGGAGAAAACCTATCTCCACAGACATTGGCCCACGCGCCGCAAGCTTGGCTGCCACCATAGCTAGAGACACCACCAGCGTGGGTCAGCCTCAAGCTGCAGGGGGGGCCCAGACATATCCCAACCATCATAGCTCCCCGTCGCTTCATTTCCGGCGGGGGTCACACCTTGGTAAGCTGGCAAAGCCCTCACACCAGATGGGACACCAGAGCATTCTTGGAATCACCAATCAGCACAGAGATTGTGAAACAAATATGCTGCACAACATACAGCACACCACCGACGCAGACACCACCAGTGTGGGTCAGCTTCAAGCCGGGGAGTGGTCCAGACATCTTCCAACCACCACAGCTCCCAGATATTTTTTTTGGCGGGGGGGGCAGAGTCTGCAGCAAGGGAGCCCCAGGGTCTCCCACAGTTTCCCCGACAAGTAAAGAGCAAATGTCTCTACGGTGCAGCATTCCCTGAGCTCCCGCCGCCCTTGCACCCTTGTCCCCCGCACGGTTGCCTTAGAGGTCAGAGGTCAAGGAGCGCAACGACCTCTTTCAACACCGCCAGAGCACAAGCCCCACAGTCACCCACAGCGTTCCCCGACAAACACAGTGTGAGGGAGCCCGACGCACTCACGTGCCACAGGCTAGCGAGCTGTGGCGTCCCTCAATCGTTGCCGGAGAGACTGAATGTGAGGGTCTGCAACATCGGAAGATGTTTGAGCGAGGCAAAGGCGGCAATGTGCCGACCTCGAGGGGCAATCTGAGTGAAGCAGAGGGTCAGCGTGTGCACATGGGCTGCCGTTGCAGGGCCACGTCCGGATCTGCCGGGTCCGCAAAGCGCCATCAGCTTGATGAAGAGCTGTGAGATACAGAAAGTCATGAAGAACATGCCCATTGCTGAATGGAGTGTGGGGTGACAAAGAATGAGCAGGACAATCATAAAATAAATGGAGCACGAAAAAAGGAGTGCCCATGGGCTCAATCAGGCCTTGTTGTATTGGGGGCTGAGACCTAATTGAATGGGTATGGAAATGGATTGGAAAAAAATGAAAAGGCGACAAACGACAGCAGACTGCAACGGAGGGGTTGCCAGTACATCACCCTACGACAGCCCACGCCCAACGACGGGCATGCCGCACGTGGCCACCGAATAGCCAACAACAGCGACACGCCTCCTAGCTCACGTCTGCCGCGGGAGCGTGGCTTGGGCCCCTCCGCTACAGACAGCTACGGTGGGCGCAGCTTGCACTTGCACTTGACTCCAAGTGGTCATGATGTGGCTCGGCCCCCGTTGAGAACTTCTCAGGACCTGCTCGCCCACCGGCCTGTCCAACAGGCCTAGGCCTGGCACCACCACTGCCCACGGCGGCTTCCCTTGACGACCGTCTGGCCTGTTTTCCCGCCTCATTCCATGTCAAAGCATCCAAGGGATTTGCTAGATCTGCACCGGATCCACAAAGCGCTGCGCATATGCAATCCGCGAATCTAGGATCACCCCCCACAATCGATACGCAAGGCAATCTCCTTTCTGGCACATTTCCCATGACATCAGACGGTGAAAGTATGGCCACATTGGACGCGTTGAGCTAATCTCACAATACCTCCCCCTTGTGAAGCAACCAACCAGCCTCCATATCAGCCGCTACGATTTGTTGGACCGCCCCCACCGTCAGGTCAAGCACTGGCCTATGTTCAACCACCGCCATCACCTGCAGGTTGTTGCGCCTGGAGGGCTACGCACATTCCAACAACCGTAAAGTGGCTTGGCCCCTATAAGGAACTCCTCAGGACTTGCCTGCCCGCCGGCCCGTCTACCAAGCCGGCACCACCACTGCCCACGGCACCTTCGAGCTCCTTTGCCGTTGAAGGGAAGAACATGACGAAGAGTGCGAATCACATCGCAGCTCCTCCTGGACTTTCTCCACATCCAAATCAGCTACCGAAACCATAGGCCCACCTCGAACCACACACACACACACACAATGGTCGGCGTTGCATGACTCAAAAACATTCCATCTGCCGTCGCAAACATTGCCGCTCCCAGAATCTTAGAGATAGACACCATGCTAAAAGCATTGCCATCATCAACACAAACGGGCCATGGTAGATCCAAAGCAGCAACCACGGACAGATCTGGAGAACCCCTGAGCATACTCCAACATGTGGCCAAGCGCTTCCATCGCCCCCACCAAACGAAATAAGCAACAATGCGGGGGGGGTCTACTTCCTGCGTGCTTTCTTTGAGGGCCGTGGGTTGCTCATTGGGAGTCGTCGCTTGGATGCACTTTTTGGTGCAGCAACTGTCTCATTTCCAACCTCATCAGGGGGGCCCATTTGTGTGCCTTCGGGTGCAAAGCACACATCATGCGCATATATTCTCTTAGTGGTGTCATCAAGAGCAACGCTATCATAATCAGGAGTTCGGTAGTCACGCTTGTAATATGGAATTGTTCTTGCTCTTACCTGATAATCCATGGTTTCTTCTTCATTGGTGCTTGCAACAGGTTCATTGGTGCTTGCAATGGAAGCCAATACAATTGCCCACACATGCTTGCAATCAGATGCTTCATGTGGACAAGGACAATTGGCCTTGATCACCCTGGCACTCGCAAAATCAAGGGTGATGACCACGGGGTTGTAGATTTGGCCTTGAGATCCCAAAGATTTTGCTTGTACAACAATGGTACCGTCGGGCATCGGGGGTTGGACTTGCACTTCACTAACCATGGCTTGCTCATAATACGTGACTGCCTTTTGCCATACACTGCTGTCAAAATTGTCCCGCCACAAATCAGCGTCAAATAAGAGGTCCAGTGCGTCTGATCGGTCCTTGGTGGGGGACTAGTTGTCCACTTTGCGTTCCTTCCGTTGGCGATATTGCAAGAACTCGGGGGCATATTGTTCACTACGCCGAAAGGCGCCCACTTTTGCACCATGCAAATGGTCATCCCTGAAGCAACACATGCACAATTCAGTTGGCCCAGTTTGAGACAATTCTTTCACAGGTCTGTGGTGCGACTCAACTGCGTTGCTAGTTTCGTTTTGCTCCCACTCAAATAATGACATCTTGCTATACGCAAACGTGAGGATCTACAGTGTTTTCGGTCGATTCCACCAATCCACCCATGTGCCCAATGCTGGATAGTTACAAAGCAGGGTGTCAAAAGTGGTTTGCACCACCTCCTTGGATTCATAATCAGGAATGCCATCAGCTAACCTCCGGAATTGTTCCACCGCCACCTCACCATATTTGCATCGAACAACGGTGGCCACTCTTACGATAGGGCGCAGCCAATGCACCTTGCAACCCCGTACAAGCTTGTCCAACCATTCCTCCACGCTACAAAACTCAAAATCCTCTGGGTACTTGGTAGCATATTCCTTTGCTGCTTCTTACAATGCTTGAAATAGGGCACGCGAGAAGTCTATGACAATAGTTTCAATGTAAGACAACTTCCACGCTTCGTTCCCTTTCTTGGCCAAGGTGAAAACAAACACAAAGCAATCCTTCACCACTGGGGCACCGAGGCTGTTTGTCCATAACCTTGCCACTACAACCCATTTTTGCATGGCTTCCCAATATGCAACCACATTGGTTAAATAGGGCCGTGCATCAGGAGCGGTCCGAGCCTTGGATGAGAAATCAGTATAAGTTGTGTCCACCTCAAGCACTCGTGATTGACGAAACGTCTGGAGTTGAGCGGGAGACATCAAAATGGGGTGCCCAGCACTTGACATGTGGGTATACCAATTTGTGCCTTTTATCGTCGAGCGTCGAGCAGCCTTTGCAACAATGTACAATGCATCCTCGACACTATCCTGGAAGCCAGTAGACTTGTGTTGGTGTGCCACACGTGCCAGATGGGCTATGTTGGTCCCATTAGCATAGTTTTTGTTTTTGTCAACAGGAATGAAAGACAAACAGATCCCTGCTTCAACATCCGCAATAGGGTGACCATTTTTGATCGCATCCACAATGGCAGCATCTTCACACTTGTTGAACTTGTGAACTGCTGGTTCGGGGTGGTTGTGACCATCATTATTTGGGGAGTACAATACAAAGAGTTGTACACCATCGCCTTGCAAACCATGCAACACACACTTGCAATCCTTTCCCACGTGCTCTCGGCCATGAAGACATTTGCTTTTACTTCTTAGAGACGTTGGTGGGCAAACATCTTCCTTGCATGCCATTACACCTTTACAATGTGCAGAGACCACATTCCATGACTTTCATCCGTAGATTTGTAACTTTGATGTCTTGTAATTTCGATTGCCATGGTAAATACTCACAGTGTGAAACAATGAGTGCTTTGAGGCAAATTGGTTTTCGGCATGCTTGAGTACATAGACTTTGTTCAGCTGCGGCTGCAGAACATGATTCGTTACCATGCCATCGTCTTTTGTGGCTTCTAATAATGGCCGCAATACTTGCAAGAACCTTTGACGCGGTTTGCAACGTGATCCTTTTGATTGCCTCAAACAACACTTAATCTTGCTTGGGCTTGTACTTTGAGACCAGCGAATTCCTTCCGAACTTGAATTCACCAACAATGAGACTTGAGTGTATTTTGGATTAACAGACGCCTCAAGCTGCATGAATTGCTTCTCAAGCATGGTGTTCACGATACGACACACATCCTCTTCCCACAGGCTTTGCTGCATCTGCAGTGGTAAAGCGATATGGTCCACTTGGCAGAATGTCATCCATGATGGGACACGCTTCGTACGAGCCCTCAATAGAACAACAAAATCGCTTAAGATTAACTTTTGCCCCTTTGGCAAGCGCCCCAATATTGCCAGTGCAATGTCAGTAACATCTTGTTTGTCATGAGTGTCTTTACATGTAGAGCACATTTGACATGGATCAACCAAGGGTTGTCCATATTGAGCCGCGAGCCATTGATAAAGGCAGTGTTCATGTGCACTACATAGCCGGTACATTGTCTGACAACTTGCTTCCACGCATCGCTGCTCATCATTGCTTCGACACTTTGAATAATAGTGCCCAAAAACTTGAAAGTCACCAAGTCCATAATACACGGTAATAGCCCCATGCTCATCCACACCATGCACACTATGGGCACAAACCCCATAAGTTGAACCCAAGTATTGAGGTTTGGCGGAACACCATAGGAGATGACACGTTGCACCACACAAGTGTTATCAATGGCACCCAAAGCAGTAGTGGTAGCCAAGATTTTTATCTTCCCAGTGGTAAAAGCAGCCAATGTTGCCCTACCAGCGAAAGGTTTCAGGCTTGCATGGTATGGCATGGCTATACCGGGGGAGTCCTTGTTCAACGCGTCCACAATGGTGTCTGTTTTGTCACGCTTGTGGCAAAATATGATTGTTCGGCCCACCAACGCGCCCTAGCCCACATCACCGTCCACCCCGCAGCCAGCCTATGAGAGGACTTCAGCACGGAGCGCCACATCGTCCTGGAGGGGCAAGCCCACCACATCATCACCGCCTCCCTATACCTCCTCGCTGCCCAAGAACGCCACTGGGACCCCACAACCATCCCAGCGATGCCCCCATGACCCGAGGGCCCCAAAGATCCCGTCAGCCCCTTCCACATCGATCAACTTCTAAGCCGAAGGGCCACCCCACACCTCCACCATTCCAGGATAAAACTAACCATCGCATCGTGGGACACCCTGGACACGCCCCCCCAACAACCCTCCATCCACATCCTCAAAGCGGACGCCCAATTTTGGGTCCTCCACTGGGCACACGGAGTCCTCATGGCGTCCCAGGCCTATACCCCGGAAATAGACCCAGAAGACCCCCCACAGGGCCGGCAGCGACTCCTCCAGGCCACCACCCTCACAGGCCGCGAAGGCGCCCCGTGCGAAGCCCTCCACACAGCACTCTACTGGGCTCAAGGCTCCCCCAACGGCCCAGACACACCGGAACCCACGGAGGCCTGGGTCACGCAGGCCAAGGCCATGAGGAATTACCACCTTCACCACCCCTTCGATGACAGCCCGGCCGCACTGCCAAGGCCATCCGACCCCCCAGAGACGGTGCACAAGCTCGCCGACCTCATGCGCAGCCACGCGAAAGCGAACATGCAAACGCCGGCAGAAGCCCCACTAAGGGATCCGAGCCAGCAAGCAACGCACCCCTTCTTCAAACCCCACACCCCCACAGCCCCGCTCCCTCCAGTCCCACCCAAGCGAGCGAGACGAAAAAGGGGCGCACCGGCCCCCAACCAAGCC